>JAQPZY010001636.1:145000-1580000 GCA_029931535.1 Margaritifera margaritifera | reverse complement strand
TCTCTGCCTGTGAGCTTTGTCATAGCCCTGGTAATTATTATTTTTTCTCCAAAACTCGTAACAACTCATATCATATTGGAATTCAGAGGCGTCTATTGCTGTTTAGTGGTGTATCAATTTAACATACTGCTAACTATATCCGACTGATCGTTAGAGAACCGATTTGCATATTACTACTGAATTTCATTTCGTAATCCAGGAAAGAAGAGGTATACCGAATATCAGACGGCGTAGGGAAAATATAGCTTTTCAGTCCATATATTCGGTTCAGACACTTTAGTAATTAGGGAAATATGTCTGACCCGCCCCATATCTCTAAAAATAATACGGTTGATCAATCATGAGAGAGAAAACTTATTCGTAGGTGTTTATATATATATATATATATATATATATATATATATATATATATATATATATATATATATATATATATATATCTGTGTGTGTGTCTGTGTGTGCAGAAATAGAACTATACACCAAACAGAGCGTAAAGTGCAACCCCTGGGTCCAACAGGAAAATGCTTGATAACATTAACTCAATTTTTAAATACGAAGAAATAATATTATCATACAGGTTGGAGAATTTTTAATTCCTACTATACGGAGATTCGAAACAGGGTCCGCGGGTTACGGCATCCAGAGACTTGTCTGAACGCACCAACCTCTACACACTCTCGACCATGCACACATCACCAAAAATGATGCCACAAGGTCGCTGGTATAGGCATTCGTGCGCAGCAGACACACCCGCATAGATGAGAATTAATTACTGGGTCGATATGAGGGTGTGTCTGTTACGCACGAATGCCTATACCAGCGAATTTGTAGCATCATATTTTGGTGATGTGTGCATGCTCGAGAGGCTATAGGAGTTTGTGCGTGCAGGCAAGGCGATGGGTACCGTACCCCGCGGACCCGGGTTCGAATCTCCGCTCTGTGTGTGTGTGTGTGTGTGTATAAATTCTCACGCAAACTAGCCGTATTACTTACAGAGAAAGAAAGATAAAAGTACCACACGGAAAAAAGGTATATAATTTTTCATCTGTATTAACCCAGCGTTCTGTCAAATCTGAAGAGCAAAAGAAGGAATAAGATTGTCTCATTTGTCAAAACCTCGTGCAGAAAATGGTGACGAAATAAAAAAAATTATTATTAATATTATTGTTGTTGTTGTTGCTATTATTATTATTAGTAGTAGTAGTTGTAGTAGCAGTAGTAATAGTAGTAGTAGTTGTTGTTGTTGTAGTAATATAGATATTAATAATAAACAACTTCCTGTGACCCACAATTACTTCAAAGGCTAGTCACTTTAGATGACAAGGAAATCACAACTGTGCGCAGAGAGAGAGAGAGAAAGAGAGAGAGAGAGAAATGGAGGAAAACATAGCAAGGAACTTAACATCTTGCTTTAAAATAAACCTTTCAAGTTTTAACGAAGAAAACCACATTTTCTGGCTGTATGTTTAGGCATATTTTGAAAGTTTTCATTTCTGATTGAGTGGACGAGATATATAATTGTGCTCGCGCTCAAATTGCCAATAATGTAGCTTTCCTGATTCTTCTTCCTCAAAAATAAAACAATAGTTTTCCGAATCCTCTCATCTTCTTCATTTACTTCCAATTTAGATTGTACTATCACAACTTTTGTCTCGATTGAAATTACGGGAAAAATCTAGCAATCAAATTTGATGAAATTTAAGTCTGTTTTAAATTTCGCCACCCAAATGGCTTAAACCTTCAGAAATATTAGTGAATTGGGACCTGGGCTATGGTACCTGACAAACCTTGATTAACCTGTCATCAAAACGTCAACGATAAAATGCTTGTAAGAATCGAGAAAATTGGTCCAAAGACAGTATTTACTAACTAAAGAATAGTAAATTATACTCCATATTTTGAATTGTCAGACCTGCGTGCCCCAAATTGCTGAAAATGAAATTGATCGTTTGCAGCTGATTCTTGCTGTAGCTATCCAACCAAGTTTATTCCTTTAAGAATTGATTTAATCACAGATTTACTTTCTCTGGGCAATTTTGGCATTCAACGTGAAAGGCTATGAACCACCTTGAAGTTAGTCGATAATAATCCATTGTAAGCTAACGGCTGGTGTAAATAAGTCAATGGACAGCTCGATCAATCAATCAGTCAATACATACCGGGGTAGGTCAAATTATCTATCTGTCTATTTATCTATCGATGAATCTATGTATCTATTTTTATAAAAAGGATAAACTTTCTTTAATCTAATAACAGGAAACCAGTCCAGTATTTGAACTAATGTGGATCTATGAATAAAAGACCAATATATCAAATAGCAAAATCCAGAATTATCATTAAACATAACACACAAACAGGTATACAGGCAAGTTACTATTCACGATAGAAATGGGTACCAACATAATATCAACCATCCATATAATTCAAGCACAGATCAGTAACTCCGATGGACTTCTCTTATTACTTAACAAACTTAATAGTTGTGTAATGAGGGAAAGATTCGATACATGTCTAGCTGTAACACTGTAGGAAAAGTGGCAAATAGATTTTAATAATCAGAAAGAACAACGAATAAATTGAAATGGCAAGCATGCCATGAAACATTCCTGATGGCTAATGGATGAAAATGTGGTCTACAGAAATTTAAGGGACATTTTTAAATTTGATGCTTCTTTGCCACAGTTGGCCCCGAAAGTCCCACATGGCTAGAGAAAGAAATCATGAGAATTCAATAAAATATTTTAAGTATTTGTTATTATTTCCGAAATTTTACTGAGTTATTTTTTTAACTGAAAGAGATTGAAAAATCATGATGTTTTTTTTATTTTTTATACCACACTAGAATGTTATTGCATGCTAGAAGGACAGAGGTTTATACTTTTCTGATGCCATATTGTATATGACATATATGCCTCTGTGTAATGTAAATTATTTCTAATACCGAATCATGATAGGACTGGATTTATCCCTGCTACACTATTTTGCGTTGACATTAACAGTTAAAGGAGTCTTTGAAACAACTTTCGCTATAATATTCTTGCAGATATGGTTACTATATATGAAAATGGTACCGATTATACTCGCGTATAACTTCGGTCCAAATGCAAACAACATAGACCCTGATTTGCCGTCGCATAATGCGCCGGCAGATCAGGGTCTATGTTGTTTGTTCTACTGATTAGTCCTTATAAACTGCATCGACCTAGATCCGACGGCGCATTTATGCGACGGCAGATCAGGGTCTATGCAGTTTGCAGTTGGTATCAGATTATACGCGAGTATATACGGTAAGTTGTAAGGACCTTGTATTTCTGGCAATTGTCAGCGCCAACTGTTCAATGTTGGGTCTGAGAGAGAAGCAGTTTTCACAGACACAATTACTAGGTCCCCTCAAATGCAGGGCGTGAATCTATGTTTCAATTATAACAAATTTTATGATTCCAGACCAGTCACTTTGAAGAGAATTTTGTATAGAAAATATGTTGGAAGGAAATCCGATCTTCTTTTACCGCGATCGCAAAATATTCTTTCTCAGTAGGACTGGCACTAACATTTGTCAATCAATCAATATGTTCAGTCTGATTTCGCTTGCCTGTGGGGTCTACTAATTTGTGCGTATTTGACGACTAAGTTGGACATGAGCTGACTTTAATTAAAACATATATCCAGAACTTTATTTTCGTGTCTTGGTCTCGATCACCTGACTGAAGGCCACGTGAGCTTATTATATAGCCCCGCATCCTTCGAACGTTCCTCTGTTTGTCAGTATTTGCTAACTTTGACTTATACAAATCTGCTGGACCAATTTTGATAATATTTTCTAGTAATATTCTTTTAGCACATTTTCTATCAAAATTGTGTCCAGTTTGATTTCCGAGGAAAGCAATACGGTGTCAGAACTATTTTGGACCTCTTTTACAGAAAAGCTGAGCCGAATTTCATTACACTTACAACGAATGTGTATTTGCACATGCTTCACAAAAATGTATCTGCATTGGCTTCCGTAGCAACGATCTGGCTGCCAGTGTTGCTTGGCAGCAAGATCGTTACTAGGGAAGCCAACACGGATACATTTTCGACTTCATCTCCAGTAAGCTGCATCAGTTTAAATAAAACTGGTTCGAATATTTCTCGATACATAATCTAAAAAAGTAGTGTCCTATCAACAGTGTGGTTTCCATAGTAATGAGAAATGAAACCTTTTTCTTTGGCTTTAACAGAACTTTTAACACATTATTGGCTATATAATGTTGAGGAAATGGGAGTTAAGTGCCCTTGTCAGGGACACACAGAGGCAGCCGACCTGGGCTGGCCTAGGCAGATATCGAACCAGCGACTCTTAGATTACGAGTCCGACGCTCTACCAACAGAGCTACCTCGGCTCCTTATGTTAAACATATTTCTCAACTTTGATACGAATGCATCTCCTGCTGGGGAGATTTTTTTTTTCTTTCTTCAAGTTGGTACAAATAATGCTGATCCATCCACCCGGTATAGCTGCTGCAGTTAAAAATTGGTGAAAACAATGAACGGCTTTTTAAAAAAAACTCCTTTGACCAATTTTAACTTAACATGATGGAACGTATCATACCATAGAGACTTTTCAGTTCTGTTGAAAAAGTGCCGACTTGCCTCTTAATAATGTCACTGCTACCAAAGGAAGAAAACCTTTAACATATTCTCCAAAACTAATGGACCCGTAATGACAAAATATGAGGGAAATTATCCAGAAACAATCAAGAACGACTTTTAATTGCTTTTATTCTCTTATTTTAGTTTATGCTACCGAGGAAAGATGACATAAAAATGTTGTTCATCCCTCAGGTATCTATCCATCTGTCCATAAGTTCAAAGAAAACTTTTGTGCGCAACGAGTCTCTCATTTGGCAAAACTTGAAACAATTTCAATTCCCATAAAATAATCCTTGCTTTTAGGAACGCTACTAAAATAATCTTTCCTTATGGCATTTCTATAAAGTTTACATCAATAACTGGGCCTTGTTTGAAATCTAAGGTTTAACACTGTATTTGCTTGCTTGTTTGTTTGTTCTATCGCTTTGTCGCAATATAGGAAATAGCAAATTTGGGTTATCAATTAGGAAAGTTGAAGTCCTTCATTTCCTACTAGACCTAACGGAACAAAACTAAAGTTTCATAATAAACTTTCCCTTTTTTACTTTTGAGAGTATTCTTTAAATTTAAATTCTCTTGGAATAATTAATATTAACAGTATCAATTAATGATACAAAAATTAGAAAAATCTAAGAATTAAAAGATATGAGTCTTTGCGTTGACGTTAATGGGTTCAAATTCATTTCTCACCCATATACTGCATTATGTCATATTCATTTCTTACCCATATACTGCAATATGTCAGATTCATTTCTCATCCATATACTGCAATATGTCAGATTCATTTCTTACCCATATACTGCAATATGTCAGATTCATTTCTCACCCATATACTGCATTATGTCATATTCATTTCTTACCCATATACTGCATTATGTAAGATTCATTTCTCACCCATATATTGCAATATGTCATATTTATTTCTTACCCATATACTGCAATATGTTAGATTCATTTCTCACCCATATACTGCAATATGTCAGATTCATTTCTCATCCATATACTGCAATATGTCAGATTCATTTCTTACCCATATACTGCAATATGTCAGATTCATTTCTCATCCATATACTGCAATATGTCAGATTCATTTCTTACCCATATACTGCATTATGTAAGATTCATTTCTCACCCATATACTGCAATATGTCGTTTTGTAACTGCATTCGTTTTAATGAGATACATAAAGAACCTTGCAAGATTTGACAAGAATACTAGGCGTCCGCAATATCTCTAAATGAAATATTAAAACTGTCTCAAAATTTAAGAAGGTATTAAGTGATTAAAAGAATTTGCCCCCAAATCTGCCCACGGGACAATTCGTAAAATTCTGCTAGTAAGAGCTACTAGTATTAGAACGAGATATGATTGGTGGTGTGAGCGAGGCTCCCCGATGGAATGAAGTATAGGTGGATGCATGGTTGAATTGATGATAGATAGATAGATAGATAGATACATAGATAGATAGATAGAACCTTAAAATATATTAACTAACATGTTTGACAGAATAAGATTGGAACTGTATGATGAACAGAGAGAGAGAGAGAGAGAATGTTTTTCTAAAAATCAAAATTGATGGCTGCCAGATTTAGTGTACAAAATTCCCATTGCCCTCGAGTGAGCCATGCCACTAAGAATTTCGTTCCGACTCCCGTGCGTTTAACAAGCAGTGTCAGGAATGAAACAGATGGACATGAGCAAAATAAAATTATCTTAGAGCAAGTGAGATTGCTATAATAAGATATCGAGGCAAACGGACGTGTGCACGAACAATGAGTGTTGATGCCTTGAAGCTTTCAGATGCAAAGGAGAGGATGAAAGACATGGACACAAAACAACAATATAAAATGCAACAGAACGACATCAAATTTAAAAAAGACAAGAGAAATCAGACATTGAAAGCAGAGAGAACTAGAAACAAATGTAGACTAAGGGAGACAAATGCACAAAGAGATGAAATGAAGACAGCAAGAGTTTACGATTCAGTTAGTGGGAGATAACAAAAAGAGCCAAAACAGAGATATACTGCGGATAAGCTGGCAGAAAAGAAGTGAAGAGAGATAGATACACATATAAATAAACAGAACAGATGACAGATGGACTGACCAACACACAGACAGACATACAAGGAGAAATGACCCACATAACAACGTAAGGATTGACAAATATAATTCAGATGAAGGAAGGGGAGAAAGAAATTCTTTGGTGTGGTTTACAGTACATCAAAATATTCAAGTTATGCATGAAATTACATAATATAAAAGCATTTGCTTCTATTAGATTTTAGTATGAGGAACACATTCAAGGTGACGGTAGTAAATAGCGTGACGATTAATCTAAATAATCGAAGATTGGTCGATAAATCTCAACAATCAAACAATCGATAATGAATTTCCATTATTGATTATTATTTTTAAACAAAATTATTTATCGAACTATTTTTAAATCTTCATTAAATATTTTGCACTCTGCAAATCTATTTACCTTTTATCTCTAAAAAATCTGCAGCTTAATAGTCTTCTTCTCACGTTATACATTTTATAGATTAGTTGAAGTTCTCATTGCTGGCCATGTTTATTTACGATGTCTCAGAAACTGCCGAACACCGCCACAAAAGCTTTTTCATTTATCGACTTTTAAATTAGAAACAAAATAATAACTTATTGCCGAAAATATTCCGTATAAAAGATAAAGCTAAAGAATATCATAAACGAATTGTATTGCATGGTTTAGTTTTAGGACTGTGGTGGGTCAGTGGTCGAGGCGCTAGACTTGTGACCAGAAGGATGCAGGTTCGATTACTACCATCGGATCTACATGAATCGGCAAAATATAACTTTAAAGTGCTGCTGTGCAGTAAAACAATCAAACAAAACCAAGTACAAGTTGGATGCGGTGATTTTGCTTTGATCTTTCATGTTCGCTTAATGGTACCAGCATAGTTGAGTGTGCTTTTAATTGTGACATTAGCACTGGTGAGCTTGCTGTAATTGTAGTATCATACGACTGGGGTCATGTGGATTTATATTTATAAAAAAAAGTTCTAAGATTTTGAGACACATGTCATGTTTAAAGAATAACTAAAGAAAACACTAAAATGAAATTTTTTAAAAATGAAAACTGCAGTCTGTATACCACGTGGTCAAAGTACTTGGTGCTTGGGGGATCGTTAAGTTTTATATTTGCATACAATTTTCACTATTCTGTTTCGTAACTTTCACAATAAATTTAAACATACACGTTAAAACATGTCAATATTCTTCTGAACAAATTCAAATGTACATCGTTCATAATCGCTATGCACATAATTTAACATTTTAAAAATGGATGACCGCGAAAATATGGCCATTAACATAAAATTGTGCAGTGGTGATATGTTTTCCTTCTTAATATTTCCATATGTCGTTTCACTCAAAATTCCACTGAGTGTTTGAAACCGGAGTTTGAAAGGGAGGATTTTTTTTTATCCTAGCCCTCTTTCATTCCATGTCATCCAGAGCTTGACATAGCAAATCATCGTATCTTCAAAATCTTACAATAACCTATGTTTTCAACCACAGCAACCTTGCATCATGCATCCGTCCTCAAAACATGCACAACGTAAAATGATCTCTCATGACATATGCTGTTGTAGTTGTGATTATTGTGACTGGTAGATTACTTCATTGAATCTACAGAATAAGAACAAAAAAAAAAAAAAAAAATTTTTTATTGGTTTCTAAATTTCGAGTTTGGCATGCTGTACGTTGAATAGCCGTGCCCATGTCAATCAACCGATTTAAAAATACTCCCAGTGATAATAAGACAGAAACATTTTTGAGGACCGTTCGGGGTTAATGTAGAACGAACTTTGTTTTATATGAACTCTCAAATACCGTTTCAATTTGAGTGTTTATACCTTTTTTGATTGAGAGACCATGCGATAAGGCAGTTGTAGAACTCACACACGATAAAATACCGGCTGATATCAAGTGCTAGGGAGACATTAAGGGATACCTCAATAATTCTATTAATATAACCCTCAATGTCACCCCAGCGCTTCATTTCAGCCAGTGGCGTACTAAGGGTAAATGACGCCCGCGCCAATAATGATGGCCCAAAGGGCCAGAATATGAGGCCCAAATTTTTATCAGTTGTTTTGGCGCCCCAAGACCCCTGGCGCCCCGGGCCCCCCCCCCCCCCCCCCCCCCCCCGTTAGTACGGTACAGATTTCAGCAGCTTTTCATCTTGCGATAATTTTATAACTGTTACTTGTTCATATGAAATTGCCAAAGAACACGACGTAAAAACTGAGACCGGCTTCTACTATTTCGCCGATTTTCAAGTGGAAGTTTGGAACATTTTCAGAACTGCTATGTATTGCTCACTTAATAGCAAGTGCAGCTTGAGAGTTGTACAGCGCCGCTCGTGAGTTCAGCTCTTGTGATAACGCGTATGTATTAATATACAGATTTTACATGGTGTAAGCTTTGAACAATTTTCGTCAAACTGAAGTCTGTCGTAAAATCAGAATGCAAACTGCTCCCCAGGTGGAGCTCTCACTTTCTATCGAAACGCTACTAAATTAATTTCAACCGCCTTCTTGCAGAAACGCCTGCTTTTGTTCTTACCTCGTTATTCAAGGGATTCACAACAATTAATGGAAAATATATAATTTTCGAAGCCTTCAGCCAGCAACTATAGCACTGTTATAGTTAACCTTTCACCCTTTTGTTTTCTTTAAAATTCAACGCAAGAATGACTGAGATGACAACTCAAAGCGAGACTGACTACGGGGTCAAACGGTTTGTGGAGTTTTGTCTCTACTTCACCGGTGAGCAGTTTCATCGGAATGAGTTGTGTGTTGTCAAAAAGCATAAGACCTCCAATTAATCAGACTGGTTTCGATCTCTACTCTTCAGCAAAGTAATATTGTGTAACTAGTTACAAAACAATTAAATAGAATCAGGATATAAATTGTGCAATTTAATAGTTTCCTTTGCTACGGCTAAGAATGCTCGCATCGCGCGCAGTATTAAGTTTCGCCTATTTTATATTTATTAATAGTCACACAGCATTCGTAATTTAGTAAAATGTTTGTCCTTTCTAAAGTCCAAAATCAATCAGTGATTCACAGTGTACTGAATGTAATACAATTTGTCATGGAATTGTGTGCACGAAAATATCTTTCGTATTATATATGAACATAAATGTAGATTGGGTTTCGTTACCGCGTACAGCGTTACTCATTGTGTATTGTTTTAGCATTGGCGATTTCAAAATAGAGATTTCTGTTCAGTTATTGAAGCATGCACAACGTGCCGACAGTGGAATCCCGTTTACCCCGTGTTCTCCGGCCGTGGGTTTGACTACGCCTAGAGAAATTATAGCACTATTTTTCTTTATATTGTCACAATGCATAGGAATCTTGTCAGGGAGCTGTCTACTTTACTGGAGCATTCTTCCGGTATAGTTGAAAGTCTGAAGCATCTAAGTGATAAAATTGCTTAATATATATTGAATGTTTTGGAATTTATTTTAAATTTCTAGAAAGTTAGACCTATATATATAACGCCATGCTATCGGATAGAATGTATTCTGTTTCAGGTTAGAAATTTTGTAGATGAATAAACAAGTTAAATTCAATTATATGTTGCGCGCATTAAACGATGAGAAACGATCAAGCTTTCACAATACAGTGCTATTATTCATGTCGTAGACAGATTCATGTACGAACAGTATTATTATGTCAATAATCTCGCACAGTCGTTCTTATCAAAGAAGGGTTTAATGTGCAACGAAGTAAGTTTGTCTGCACGCATGCGTAATGTATAACACTGTATTCGCACTTAAACGCATTTTGTTTTAGGTGCATCTCAAATATTACACAGTTCAGTTGTTGTATTTGTAGCTGTTCCGGGAGACACGGAATTAAGTGGGTTTTTTTAAAAAAACCCAGATACTGTAGTTAATGGTAACTTCGGTGACGTTGGTTCGACGGATGATACTGGTTGACTCAGTGTGTGGGGCCAAAGGTACTGGACCAATGGGACTGCGGGGTAGGGAGGTTCCCGAAGGATCTTTCAGCAGACCGGGAGGAGTGGACTACAGGAGATCATTCCTCAGTTATTCATCGGATAAGGTGAATTGGTAGTATTGAGTTCGTCGTCGTGATGTCATGAGATAATATCATCATATTTGTTGATGAACAGTTTATTAGGTTTTTCACCTAAGTTTCAATGTCATTATATGTATGACAGTCTAATGCAAAATCATACTTGCTGATGAACAATACATTAATAATATTTACTGATAAATCAATACAATAATAATATCTGTTGATAAATCTAGACATTGATCACATTTGTTGATAAATCCATATATTAATCGTATCTGTTGATAAATTCATACATCGATCGCATCCGTTGACGAATGATACCATTTGTGATATCTGCTGATGAACATGGTTTTCATGTTTATGCTAGTTTTTCAATCATTAGTTTCATTTGTATGTGTAAGACTGATGTAAGGTTGTAAGTCTAGGGTGTCAGAAATTACGTATTTGTTACTCGTATCATAAATAAGCATCTCATTCACGTGCTCATGTCATTTATCTTCGCTGGGTCCAACACCATCCAGTTTCATCCTATTACACCGGTGTAACATTTTGAAAATCGTTGTTTTTTTACTTTTTTCAACATCATCGGGTAGAGACAGGCAGGCAGAATCGAACGGAAACGTAATTATTATGCTTATTATTTTTCTTTAAATAGCAAAAAATTCGCAAAGAATGAACCTAAAAAAAACCCAAAACAACAACAACAACAACCACAGCAACAGCAACAACAACAAAAAAACAAAACAAAAAAAAACCAACAACAACAAAAAAAAAAAAAAAAAAACAACAACAAAAAAAAACAACAAAACAAACATACAAAAAAACAAAAAAAAAACAAAAACAAACAAACAGGAGATATAGAAAGATAGACCAGAAAGAAGGGCAGACAGATGCAAATACACATATATTGTGATTCGGGTTTAGAGGTAGCACAATAAGCACACAAATGTGTACATAGGCGGCATTAGAAGGGCTGGGAGCAATCACAGAAGATGATAAAGAGTACGGTTGAGAGAGATGCGCTGTTTACTGTCCATTGGCACGCAGAATTCTTTAAGAAAAAAGGTCAGAGATGCAGAGAGAGAGAGAGAGAGAGAGAGAGAGAGAGAGTGAACAGGAGTTCAACTATTACAAGATCTGAAGATAAAGTTGGAGAAAGGAAGAAAGACAAACAAAGAAGAGAGGAAAGGCATAGGACACGTGTGGTCAGATCACACACACACACACACACTATTTCATCTATGTGAAAGAAAAGAGGAGAATAAGTCAAAGAAGGTGGTTCCTGGCATTTATGTGCTACGGAAACTGCCAAAATGTGTTAGAAACCAGAATGGATTGTTGTGGTTTCTGCTAGTCTCGTGCTACGGGTACTGCTTGAAAGCAATCGAAACTGGAATAGATTTGTTTAGTTTTCCGTTAGTTTCATGACCCTAGGTCAGAAGAAATGCATTTGTTTCCGAGCATTCTCACCTGCACTGCACCAAACCTAAACTGAAATCGTAAGAAACCGTTGCAAAGCCACTTGATTCTAACAGTTTCTGCTGAAAATTAAGTTTCGTCTCGACTTTTGGTCAAGATTAAAATTTCACCTGTACCTGAACATACGCTTGGGCTTTGCCAGCGAAACTTATTTCTGATCCTTCAGAAAGTGAATTATAAATACAGGAGTAATATAAGTCCCAATTAGCAATTGTTGGCAATCTGAAATGAGCAAAAACAGTCATTATACGTGTTAAAGCTATTACAGGTTGTTTTGATTGTGGTTGTATCAGATATTGTAAAATGTACGCACTAAACGATGCCGAACAAATAAATACACGATCCTTCCCTAACGAACTCTCAAACCATAATTGTTGGCTCAGTGTACCGTCTTACTAAATAAACTGCGGTATGCCTCAAGTTTCTGGATGCTGTCATCTGGATAGCTGGTAACTACAATCCCGGGGAGCCGTGGTGGCTCAGTGGTTATCCTGCCGGACTCACGACCGAAAGGATGCGGGGTTTGAATCCTACTATCGGACCAGCCTAGATCAGCTATCGTGGTGTGTCCTTGGGCGAGGGATTTTACTCCAATTGCCTCGACACTAAATGACCTACTTTTGTTGCTGTGTCGTAAAGCACCAAACCAAACCAAACCTCAAGCAACACTATCACCTGTCATCAGTACAGAAAGCCTATCAATGAAACCTTCCTCCATCTATAAAGCGAGTTGTGCTATTCCTGGCATTAGTGATCACTACACCATCATCATTTATTCTAACTTCAGTTCATGAAGGATGAAAGTAGCCAGAATAAAACTCTCTATGTGGAGTAAAGCCAACATATCGAACGTTAACTGCACGTGCAACCAGATTCCAGTCAATTCTTGATACATTTACATCATCCATAATCATTAACGAAGCCTGGACATTCTTCAACCATGGAAAAGCTCAGGTATCAGAAGAATGACCACATTGCAACGTAGATGGCACCTATGCCAGTGAAATACTCAGCGGTTACCAACCAAATAAATTTATTTTTTTGAATTTCATCAAGGAGACACAAAAATATTACACAGGTGTTGCTCCTATGAAATAAAATATGGTGTCACCTTTTGCGACAGCTCCAACGGAACAAACATCTTAAATTAGCAATTTTTCACAGAGTTCACCAAAGAATACATATCACACTTACCAGACCTTGGAAACAACCAAATATCTCCATGCCTCATGTTGTTGTCTCTGAACAAGGAGTCATAAAGCTGCTTCGTAACATCAAAACACGCAACGCAGCAGACCTTGTAGATTACTGAAAGAAGCTGCCACATAATTATCACCTTACGAGACTTTTCCAAATCTCCCTTGAAAGTAGTAAGACCCCCGGAGTCTGGAACACCGTCATAGTGACACAAATCTTCATGAAGGAAAACCGTTCTCCATTAGCAAACTATTGACCGATATCCCTCGCTTAAATCATATCAGAGATACTGAAACACACCATTCACAGCTCTAACACCTCAAACACTTCGAACTTCCCAAAATACTTAACGACTCCCAGCATGATTTACGGAAACAAAGGTCAACGAAGGTCATGTTATGTACAACATATCCTAGCTAAGAGCTTGGATAAAAACCAGCAGATCGATGCCGTCCTATTGAATTTCTGCAAGCTTTGGGCAGAGTACTACATTAAAGCCTCTCGAAGAAGCTTAATAATTAAAGCTTTTTGACACTTGTGTTCACAAGAACATGCATAAAATGACCGCCCATCAGACATATGTTATCATTCCATCACGGATAGTGAAAGTAAATCTTCTGGAGGTGTAAAGCGCAAACGTAAAACCTTATAATGAGTGTTAGTATTTATTAAAGTATCTTAATATTTTATATTCTTTTTACCTTTTATGCTCTTCAATATGTCAAATGGCTACAAAACGTTAATATTTACCTAATTACTATATACATTTACAGTTAACTAACCAATTTGAACGAGATATTTCCATTATAGTTCTACTTTTCATGCAAAATTTGATCATCTGGACGACCGATTATCCGGACCAAATCTATGTCCCCCGATGGGGTCCAAATTCATATATATATATATATATATATATATATATATATATATATATATATATATATATATATATATATATATATATATATATATATATATATATATCGATACTTTTGCCATATGTATATACATATCGATACAAAAGGTGAAGAACCGATTCAAAACTATACTTACCATATACAAGTAACTTTAATCTTCAGCAGTCATGAATAATTATTTTGTCGTTTGATTTTGTTCTTCTTTAAATTGAGAATACATCTGAGACTGCCGTCGCTCTCAGAGGCACTCATTTTTGTCAGTAAAAAAGACAACTATTGACAATACCCATTTGCCTTCTACAAATTAACATAAGGTGACGTTGTTCGAAATCTGCCCCCCCCCCCTTCGCCGATTTAATGCTAATTATTTTATCCCGACAGCATGTTCAGCATAAAGGAGACATTCCTTATTTTATGTATGATGAAGTACTTTACTCATCATTTGATAACCACTTTTACACGAAGTGTTTCTATTGCTTCGTATCTTGTCTACTTGGATCGAAATTGAAGGCTACACTTCCGGTGTGTCACGCTGTGAAATATATTACATTCAATTCTGATTGGTGGTTATTGTTTATTCAGTCCAGGGTAAACAATAACCACCAATCAGAACTTAATGTAGCTTATTCTCTGCATGACACAGCAGAAGTATTGGCATCCAAACTAGATCCAAGTAGATACAAATTAACAGGGAAAGTATGAGCAAAAGTGGTTATTAAATGATCTGTAAAGTGCTTAAAACTGCTAATTTTTTATAGATGGGGAGTGCCTGTGGCCGCGGCAGTTGTTTTGCATCTGGAAGAAGTACAATATGATAGATTTGGTTGTTAGTCATCTCCGCTACCACACAAGGACTTGTTCTAGATGAAATTTTCCTTGCACGAGGAAATTGCACTATTCTGTTTTGAAGATAACACCGTAACGTCTTTAAAGTTTAAGTGAAGACATGAAATTGGCAACAATATGTTTATAAAGCATTCATGCAGTGCAAAACCAAAAGGCATGGTGGTCGAGATGAGTTTTGCATCCAATCAAGTGGAGCAGCCTGAAATGGCTTAGAAGGTTGAATTAAAATCATTGACAACTAACAGGTAGTCTGTAAGTATTTTTGTTATCTTGTCATGGATGAGAATGACATATGAACAGATGCTATGTCTGTCTGTCTGTAATCTGCATACAGGAAATATCACCAATATGTCAACACACATACAAGATGAAAAGACCATCAAGTTTATATGTGTCGATAATGTATCGTGTAGTAGGCTGCTGTGTATCTTGAATCGTATCGATGCGCGGCACAGGTGTATCGTTTCACCCCTAATATATATATATATACATATATATATATATATATATATATATATATATATATATATATATATATATATATATATACATATATATATATATAATATTCTTTCTTGCATGTAAACAATGTAGCATCATGATATCATGATCTAAAACCCAAAACAAGTCTCTAATATTTAAACATGTCGAATTTGTTTACGTTCAGAATACTTTCCGTTTGCCTTTTTCGACAAGATATTACTTATAACAAATGCGTGTGTAATATAAGGAAATTGTAAGAGACAACACAAGTGTAAACAACAGTCAAAATATGTACGAGGTCTGCGATAATAATACATGTAAGTCAGGAACAAAACAACTCAAAGCGAGTTTCTCCAGTCCTAAATAGCACGTATAACCTCCAAGTGTAAGGTCTAGATCTAAGATATTAAAGTGATCAACCACAGATTAGATCAATTACAGTGCTGGAATGTACACCTAAATAGATGAATGTAATGTAAATAGTGTTTAACGGCACGTCAGCACAATAATGGCTATATGGTGCAGATTAAAGGTAAAATTCTTAAAATGCAAATATATAAAACTGCACAATAAAGAGTTTATGAAGATAAATCGTTCAAAATAAACGTAAACATGCAAGCTTAACAAATATAAGTTACCAAAATATTTGTAATAGGAAAAAGCAGTCATTGTTATCTACTCACCAACTTAGCTGAGAGGGGATATAGCGTTTTCACAATTGACACGGTTCAGTGAGTTTTGTTTTCTCAGCTTTGCCTTCTTTACACCCTCAATATTTTGAACCCTATTTAACCTATACTAATGAAACTTGGTATGTAAGTACATTCAAGATGACTAATATACCTGTGTTACACTTTCAATATCTTGAACCCTATTTCACATATACCCACGAAAATTTATGTGTTGAGGCGTCTCAAGGAGAGTAACAGAACGATACTGAAATTAGGTCACAGCGACCTGTTTTACGCTTCAGTCACGTTTGTATTTTTCATCATTGTTCGTTAGGGCCTCTATATCCTTAATCGTAGTACATCTAGACTAATCAAACATTGTTTCTACCCTGCACTGATGAAACTTTGTATGTTTATTCATTCTAGGTACTTAATTGCAGTAATATTGCCTAAAATTGCAGGAAGGTATACTAATTTATATACAGAGGAAATCGCTAAGACCATTATAGGAAAAAATAATCATTTTTTACACTCATAGAGAGTTGAAGGAACGAGGATGAAACAAAATATGACAGGATGTGTTTAAATGGCTGGCAATTATGTTTGTTTAAAGACATGGAAGGAGGGGCATATTACTTATACATTCTAATTTGTCTTCTTGCCGACTTGCATTATAGAATGTCACATTGTCGCATTGAATGAATGGGTTGAAATCAGGGAGATAACGGTCTTGTCGTTTAGGATTAGATAACATTAATCGTGTTTTTACTTTCCTTAGTGGAGTCTTACTGGCAACGCTAAAGCGGAGCCAGTAAAAGTGCATTTTGCAAAAGTAAAACTACCTTGAACGTCCTCAAATCCTCAAATACAAGATTGATGTCCCCATTCTAACAGCTTTCAAACATTTGCAGCAGAACGTTTAACAAAATTATTCTGTGCAGCTTTACGTCACAGGGTGAGTTAACGTCACAATGGAGCAAAATTTATGACAGTATGTCATATATTTTATTGTCGGAAGTGTTTACATTCGACCAATCAAATATCGCGTTACATTTTCGTATGTTAGAATGACGTTTTATATCCAATTCAACGCTTTTAGTCTGTTCGAAATTAGCAAAGCAAAATTTTGTGTAATTTCCGAAGTCTCTATTAAAAAATATTGCCAGATAAATCAAGTTGTTATATGGCACCTATTCTATAAGCATGAAATGTTCCTTGAAAGTATTTGAAGAGAACATCAGATTGTAACTATGACGCTTTTGAAAATTGTATGTCATTATTTTGTCTCTGATTTAGTTTGGAAATGGTTTTATCATGTAATTATTTTTCCCGCACGTCAGCGATAACCTGTGATATTGTGATTGTCCTTTCCGTCTGTTTGTCCGTCTGTCGGTGGGGGTCGGTGGTAAAACTTGTAATCTCTTCTCCTTTGTTGCATAAAAGATGTGTAAATTGTACATGTGGTTGGTAAAGATGTGCAACAATATTTAACTTTTCTGCTGGCTCTTTTTTAAAAATTATTAGGAAAATTATTAGAAAAAGGAGTTATTTCGAGAAGTAAAATGTAAAGAGAAAAAACACGAGATAACCTCTCGTCCCATACTGCCCTAATCTTGTAATTGAAATGAAAGCCTGTAGGCTAAATACTTCGTAAGTGGTAATTTGCAATAAAAGTATTACTTTCTTCCATGTCTAATTCTGGGTATCTTACTTTAAAAATTGTCAAATAATTGTCGATATTTTAATAAGTTAAGTAGTATCATCAAGAGGGGCATAGATTCTTTTATAAGCTGCCTGGAGGATTTCACTGTAATGCACAAAAAGGATTGACATTTTCCTCTGATTTATTCTTATTGTGATAAATTTAAAAAGTGTTAAAAAAAAATTTTTAAAAATGGAGTATTGTGAGAAGTAATGGGTGGGAAGAAGATTATTGTCGCTTCTCCTCCTTTGTCTCTTGAAGGATTTTACTGAAACTATGCAGCTTGAACGAGTCTTTGATGTAGATGAGTTTATTTTATCTTTCTTCATGTTGGGGTCAATTTTAAAAAAAGGTTTAAAAAATGAGGTATTTTAAGGACTAAAGTGGTAAGAAGACGTTTCTTGTCGCGTTTTCCTAAGCTGATTCAATGATTATACTGAAACTTTGAAGTGTTTTGTGTAGATGCATAATACGGCTTGTATTCCTCTCTTCATTTTTCTTTAAATGTTTGCAAAATGTCTGCAGAATCTTGTATATTGCAAAGTAAAAGTGTAGGAAGAAGCTCGTCCTTGTGTCTCCTTCTAGGCTGCTTGAATACTTTTACTGAAACAGTGTAGGCTACATTATTGGTTGCTGCATATGCTCAGAAAGTCTTCTATTTGCCTTATTTCTGGAACTTTTCTTGAAAAATATTGTCAAAGATGATGCATTTGGAGAAGAAAGAGATAAAAAGAAGCTTGTCATCGTTTCTCATCGAAAGCACTTATTAGTAGTTTACTGAAATATCCAAGGCCTAATAATGGTTAGGTACATGAACAATGAGGATGGATTTTTTCCTCTGGCTTATTGTTTGGTAAATTGCAAAAGAATTGTCGGAAAGTGGGTATCTTGAGAAGTCAAAGAGTTGCCATCACTTCTTATTCGTCTTTAAAAATTTCACTGAAACTTTGTAGGCGAACTCAGTGCTTTGAAAAGATGTGCAATAACGATTTTTTTCTGGCTATGCATGTTTTAATTTCTTATAAAATTTTTCAAAAAGGAAAGTTTTGAAAAATATTTGATTTTGTCTATTCATGTCTATTCATCTCACACAGGTACGAAAAAGGCGAAGATCTGCAGGCAACATGTACCGTTTTTGCTATAAACATATGTTACAATTGAAACTTATTTCGGTTGTTATACTACCCGCATGACCAGGCACATTTCCCCTTTGTGAGTTTTCTTTACTGGATCCCAAAAATACAGACAACATTACTCAGAACGGATTTCTATTGTCCTCTTTCTCTCATACCGGATTATTTTTTTATTGCTCAATTTGTGCTACTCGGAGGTGGGCACACACGCACACACACACACACACAAACACACATATTGTTACGACTCTAGCACTTAAAACTATGTAACAGAAAGAAAGTGATACCAACAATATAAGTAATATCAACAAGCAAGTTATTTCCCTATAATACAAAGTGAAATTCAAGAGATACTTACACTATTGTGAATCAAATTCCAAATAATCCTAAATGTCCTAATCACAAGTCCACAAATATAGAATGTTCCGAATGAGTTCCAATATTCTTGAATGTCCTGATATAACGCAATGACACAATCCAGAATGCCTTTGAATGAGTTCATAAAAGTCCAATGTGATGTATTAATTCAAAAGTCAATTAGCACTTTAGTAATTCCTACGAATATATATTAAATAAATAACTCCTCTCGAATTATATGTGATTTCAACGGGACAATGTAAAATCTGATCAGAAATGGATTCATACAGACTGATCTAAAACAGGAATGAGTTATTTGTTTACCGAATCCCTATTTATACACATTTTACTTGACCTATATTAATAGGATGTGAAGCAATAAAATTGGAACAAAGCTCAGTCTAAGTGTAAACAAGACTGGTCGAGAACACAAATGCATGTCAACATTCTGTTTACTAGTGACCAGAATCTAAAGTGCAACTTACCCTCATCGACTAGATTCAAATACACATTTTAGATTAAATACACAACACAATATATATATATATATATATATATATATATATATATATATATATATATATATATATATATATATATATATATATATATATATATATATACATTCTTGTATTTGGTGGATATCGAGGGCTCGGGTATGGAACCCCGTACCGAGGATATTTGGTCTGACTATTTTGGAGTGAAAAGCGATACAGTTTCTGGCAGTTAATTTATACCGAACGGTGACGTATCGAGGAGGGTCCTGTAGAATTAATTCTAATGAATATGAAATTTCGCAATCCAAGCGAGGACGCACACGTTTACACAAATAGTCTGTACTATCCATTCAAGCTAAGGACACATAACTATTGACCAAAACATGGAAACTGTAGACAATGAGACGTCATGGACAACTGGGATTCCCCTTATCTTGTAAAATGAAAATGAAGAGAAACGTTATTAATCCGTACATGAACGGATCAGACTCTAAGGGTTAGTCCACTCAGACGTAATTGTGGTTCGTTTTTTCATCACAGAGAGACCTTTACCGTTTCCAGAATCAAATTACGACCACATTATGAATATCTCTTTCCTAGGTAATGAATCAGTCGTTAATTGTTAATTGTTACTTCATATAACAATGTGGCAGCCTGGTGATTCCTTACAGTTCTTAATGTGCTCAGTTGCAAGCACATGACGGAGTTTGTAAATAAAGTCATGTATCAAAACATGCATTGTGCTCTTGTAAGTGTGCGTAAATTGATACCATCAAGAACAATTTATAGATGCCTCCAATCTATTACACAAAATCTGAAACCATCATATAATTTATGAAATCTGAAACTGACGTTTTGGGGTATTATTACTGAGTTTGCTTTATTTGGACTACATTATTTGTTTCATAATAGTTTTATATATAAAGTTTGTTTGTTAAATTAGACCTAAGAATTAAAAGGCAAGCTTTTACACTGATGATCTATCTGTATCTTACTTAAAAAGTAGAAAAACACGGAGACTGTGGACATTGGTACATCATGTCCAATGAGGATATATTTACACATCTAGTATAAACTATCAATACAAACTAAGAACGCATAATATTGACAAAAACACGAAGACTGTGGACACTGGTATATCATGGACAATGAGGACGTGTTTACACATCTAGTCTGACTTATCAATAAAAACTAAGGACGCTCACTATTGACAAAAAACATAAAGACCGTGGACAATGTTACACCATGGACAAGTGGAACTCACATTAACTTGCAAAATGAAAATGAAGTTAAACATTATGAGGCCGTACATGAACAGTTCAGATTCAGGTGGTCAGTTCAAAAGGTGTAATAGGTGTTCGTTGTTTAATCATGGATGAATGCTTGACCGTTTCCAGAAACAAATGATGATCACATTATGATCATCCCTTCCCTAGGTAAAACGTCAATTGTTAATTGGTAATCATACAGCACGGTGGCAACCTGGTGGTTCCATACTTTAATATACATGGTGTACATAAATAAGCCCATATATCAAAACGTCTTTTGTGATATTTCAGGTGTGAGTAAATTTACACTATCAGCCTATTCCAGAAAATATGAAAGCACCATGCCATTCATGCTATCTCAAGCTGATTCCTTTTTGTTAATTTTTTTTGCGTTTATACTATCTAGATTGTATTAATTTTATATAATATTTTAAAAAAAATAAAGTTTGTTTGTTAAATTCAACATGATTATTGAATACACAAGTTTACACTGATGGTTTGTAGTGTCATGTAAAATGAAAGACGCAGATAATAATTTACGGAAACATGGAGACTGTAAATAATGGTTCATTACGGGCAATCAGGTCATATTTACACAAATCGTCTCAACAATCAACTGCGCACTGTAGCCATATGAAGCTGTGTTATGCAACACAGTAAACTGTGTTTATTGATACATTGTATCGTGCTGTTGTAAAAGTTTTTTTTGCAAACGCCAATAATACTGTTGCCCGCAATGCTAATTGTAAAAATGATTTGGTACCGGGATGGAATGATTATATAAAGGATTTGCATAAAGAAGATAGGGATTATTATATATAATGGCGTGATAATGGTAGGACTAGGCATGGTTTTCTATGCGGTATGATGAGGAAATCCAGGGCCCAGTTTAAAATATGCCTTAAGATTATGTGAGATGGAAGAAACTAGATACAGGACTGACTCCTATGCCAAGAAGTTAAACAAAAAAGATATTAATTCAGAGAGAGACAAGAAAACGCTCTCCCCTGCCAAATTATGTGGGTAACGTGACAAACCAGCAAGACATTACTGTAATGTGGCAAAGAGTAGTGTATTGACTGACTTTTTAAAAAAAAATATTGCATATAGAGATACTGAGTTTGTACATTTGCACTAGATTAATGATACTATTGCTAAGTTATTAACCGGTCGTCCACCGGGTGCTGATTCTCTTCAAGCGGAACACCTTAAATATGCTACTGAAAGTTTGCGAGTGCTACTTATGTTTTGTTTGAATAAATCCAATACAGAAGAAAACATCGTCTAATAGACTTTAATTTGTCTTTAAGGCATATTCCTTCGTCATCGTGAAACAAATGGTGCTTTAAGTCTTTTTACAAAGTTTATATGGGCAAGGGGTGCTTCCTTCTCTCGTTTTAAATGTCATTCAATCTTAATACGTTTTAGCATTAAACTGAAACCAACAAAAGCTGACACATATAGCCTTTATTAATTCAGAACCATCGCAGATTAAACTTTATAGCAATATGTGGATATATGTACATAGGACAATATCAGACCTGATTTTCAGTACAAGATTACGTTATTGACGAAGGATCATCTCGAAACAAGGATTTATCAGTTAATCATGCAGATTAGTTTCAATGCTCATCATTTCGCCTAATTCTACTGATTTAATATACTCTCGCCCTTGATAAATGCAACACAATGCTGAGAGTCTGCTAACTGGACAAAGTTTCGAGTTTTAAGTGGTATTTGTATGGTCGCGACCGATCTGTGATTTTTAATGATCCATGGTAATCGAGTGTTCGATGTTTGAGTTTTCGAAGTTAAATAATATAAAAACATTGTCGATTTTAAGCTGGTACCAAGTATCTCTCTCTCTCTCTCTCTCTCTCTCTCTCTCTCTCTCTCTCTGTATTTTTTCCTTTTTAATATCATCGTTTTTTTCTAGTAAACCGAAACCCCTCTACTCGTTAACCGAAAAATTTCTATCCTAAATTTCAATTTTACACTAAATAAAACAGATAAAACCGAAACTCACATCAAACTTGGAAATGCATTTTAGTTGCTAAGTTCCTGACACGCGCTGGACTAGATTATTTTACGGTTAGCAATTACTGTAGTAGGCTTATCGGTGAGAAAATGTGCCAAGGACACGCGTGGTTAAAACGACACTTGACACGCGCGCCGACACAGATTAGGGCCAACTATGGGTTAATGTGAATTCTTTGCACCATCATAAAGAGCCAGCTTTTAAGGTGAATTATTAATAACTAA
The DNA here is from genome assembly GCA_029931535.1 of Margaritifera margaritifera. Lineage (NCBI taxonomy): Eukaryota > Metazoa > Mollusca > Bivalvia > Unionida > Margaritiferidae > Margaritifera > Margaritifera margaritifera. Next base: position 1,556,459 of record JAQPZY010001636.1, on the reverse strand, counting down.
ACGCTTGTAGATAAGACATTTAAGAAATATTATGTTTATCCGCTTATTATATAATCGTGATTGATGCTTTTCTTTTGTATAAAGGATCCATAGAACGATGTTTTTTTGTTTTTTTTTAGTTATTTGTATTTTTATTAAATTAAGCCCAGTATTTAATTTTAAAAAATAAATAAATGAAATTTGGAACTTTTATGATAATACGCTCGTATAATTTCACAATTAGTATTTTCATACAATTTGAACTGTTTTCGTCAGCTAGAAAAAAAAAAAACGGACCGTGGATAAATTTAAGCATTTTATAAACAGTTGGTAATGGCTCATTCATTAATTTGTGCTCATTTCAAGTTGAACTTGATTTGTCATTCCATATCATCTGATAACAAAATTTCATCTTGATAAATGAAAAACAAGTTTTTTTCCATCCAATATGCTAACACACAGACCTCTCAACAGAAGATCAACCAGTTACAGCTGGGATGGTGTAATTCTCTTACAAGGGATTCCTAATCAATATGGATACGTGCAGAAAAGAAAAGAAAAAGAAAGAAAAGATAGAAAATATACCGTAGAGACATGATTATTGCAAATTTAGTAAGTCCTTTATTGTAACAAACAAAGCATTAACTACAAAATAGATTTATTTAATAAAAACAATTAATCTATAACTCATGAATAATCTGTTTAAGGGTTTATTTGTCGATACAACTAAGACTCATGTAATTCATTTTTACAAGAGACATTTTAATTCCCAAACCAAATATAAATATTATGAAAATCAAAAGAAAATTTAGCGTGACGTGATCTTTATCAAATAGCAGTAAAAAGTATTTTGTGATAAAACATAAATATTTATGGTTTTAATGTCTTCAAGTATATATAGACTATATCCACATTGTTGTCGTGGATACTGTTATTATTTCTCATTATTGAGTGGAAAAACAGCCAATTCTCATGAGTTAATAAAGTCATGAATGAAAGTACAGATTTTCTCTACTCACAAGTGGAATTCCAACGGTACCGAGAATAAGTGTTTTTTTTTTTCTTCTTATGGCGTACGTTTTACTTTTGCGGCATTGTTTTTGATGCCTTTTGATCAGCTCTTGCAAAGCAGGTCTAAATAATTTATCATAAATATTTCCTGAGAAGTTTGATAGAATTCTGTAATTGCTGACCGATATTAGAAACAATGACTATTTAGAAAACTGTTTTCACATAAAAAGAAGTTAGTTTAGTGAAATAGAAGAATAAAGGCTTAAATTCTACATCCAGCAGTTTCTTACAGTGCGAAGAAATTTAAAATTTGACGTTTTTGAAAAAAAAATGGATTAAGTACAGTACTTTTTGTGACTGTTGTAAAGTGACATTATTGAGGGATGAAGCTTAAAGTTGGCCTCTGAAATTAATCTTGCGCTTACTGGTAGATGAAAACGTGGATGTTGATGAGGCAGGTATCAGAATTCAAACTACATACACCATGGCGTTTCCAGTTAAACAGCAGTGAGATTTGGTCTCAACCATATTAGACTCATAAGAGAAATCATTGGAAAAAAGCATGTTATTTACATGTAACAGTGCAATTCTGCATATTAGGCCTTTATCATTATTTTTTTTTGTATTTTCCAGAAGAGGGTATGAGATCAATCTCATTGATAATTGTATTCAACGCTTTCATATTGCGTACAGACTGAGCTATAACTTCAAAATCTGAGTCACTCTTAAACATCAGAACAAGCTAAGTCTCATATCAAATACCAGTTTCTAACTATGGCGTCAGGTGAATTCCTGCCTGAATCAGATGATTCCTTAATGTCATTATTCAACAGCTCTTACTCTTTTCTTCAATATCGCATTTTTGTATTAACAATATCTTATTACATACACAAACATGGCATGCATCTAATTGTTTCAAGTAAGGATCTGAAAACAAGCATGAATTATTCTAATAATAATTGATTTCCAAAACATTCCGTACAGGATGACATAAAGTGATGTAAAATAGCATAGATTACACCTATACTAGTCCTAACTACTACTGCCATTACTGTTACTACTATTACTACTACTACTACTATAAAGATATCGGATTTTCTTTCCCGTTTCTTGTGGCCTTTTACCTTGTGGAAGGGCGTCGCATTTTCTAGTCAGTGGGAGTAAGACATGTGCAACCTAATTGGTCATGTTCTAAAGCAAACATGTACACATTAAATCCACGAATGTGATTGTTATTTCCAGATGAGAACATTTGAAATCTACATAATACTATAGGACAATCCGTATTTGATCAAAATATGAATAAGTCGCTTTAAACTCTGGCATAATATATATTTTTACTAACTTTCATCCTAGGCACACTTTATGTATACTCCCCTTCTCTCGTTTATTTTTATGTTGGCCATCAATGACCAGGATTAGTTTACGCTCTGAAAATGTCAACTTTTGTGCCCAAATAATTCTAATGAGTAATTACGAACATTTATTGTGTAATTCTACTTTAGTAGAGTCATTTCTGCGTCTCCCTGTTGGCTCGGGGATGTAGAGTTGGCCCATGGCGCCCACCCGCATGTAGTAAGAGGCGACTAATGGAGGCGGGGGCTGCGGTGGCTAAGTAATTGGTGTGCTGGACTTGTGACCGAAAGGGTGCAGGTTCGAATCCTACCAGTGGATCAGCTCAGGTCGGTAACCGCGGTGCGTCCTTGGGCAGGCACGTTACTCTAATTGCCTAGGCACTAAATGACCTGCTTGTGTTGCTGTGCCTTAAAACGTCAAACCAAACCAAATCATTTTTGCTTTGGAATATACTTCATTAATGTTTTAAAACAAATGAGTCGAGGATGATATCAGTCTCTCTGTTTATAATGCTGTCTCCTTCAAAGCAGCTTGGTGGAAATTTAAGGGCTATTGGTAATGCACAATTCAGTACAGGTGAGTGGGAGATGATACTCTGATTGTGAAGATTTTGCTAAACAATTATGGTAATAGTGATGTTCCATTTCTTTTAGTTAAAGGATATCTTCCAAGGTTTTTCCTTTTTCCTATTTACTATAGTATTTAAAATGTCCAAACGCATGCTTTACTTTGCAGAAAGTTCGATCGTCAACCGCCCAGTCGTTTTCTATAAAATAGGTAAAAATGACGGTGCCCGCATCGTATGCATAATTTCCGTAAATATTCGGAAACCGAGCGTGCGTGACGTCAGAGGCGGGTGACTGACAGCAGTGCGCGACCACTGATGTGGAAGTTGATACCAGATGCACGCTAGTTTTAGATGGAAAAATGACAACATACTCTGCTGGATACAACCTGTCAAAGATGATGTGTAAACAAGTCATATGATATGATCTCTCATCGTTGATGGGTACTTAAGTCACTAAACACCTTTTGATGCTTTTACGTCAGCAAGCTATATTTTATACAATTGCGTAGAGAGGGTGAGAACTCAGAGCCATTGCAATACATCATTCGACAAAGCAGGTTTGATTTCATTTTAAGGCGAATTGAAAACATATGATGGTTTCTGTTTTTGAACTTTTAACTCTTAGGTTAATGATGAAAGGAAACTTAAGCTCTAAACCAAGTGATTTTCTTTTCCCAATACTTGCCCAGAAATTACAATAATGTCTACAAAATCAGCACCTTGAAGATATCTACTATTTTTGGGGTATCAAATACCTTTTAAAAATAAACGTGAAGTTACTTTTTCAACATCATAAGTTCATATTTTAATATAGCAGATAGTGTTTAATATGTGTTCAGAATTTTTCATAAATGTTGCAGAACCCGTATTGACCTATGTAAGGTCGACTGAAATAATTTAGGTCACAACTAGGGTGGGGTGTAACTTGTAAAAACAAATCTTTACCAAATATGGCGTTTAATGTGACGACCCTGTTCGGCTAAGTTATGTAATATTTTATATTTATGTAAACATAATAGCTAGGGTTTATTTTAACATTTCGCTAAATAGCTTTTATTCAAATGTTACCTTTTTCCATGCATTATCAAGTTTTAATCAAAATATGCAGCTACTAGCTGCATTGATATAAAGGTCTTATTTAAAACCGAATCTGAATATAGTCTAGCATGCTACTGAATATAGTCTAGCATGCTATTCATCAGAAAGAAATGCAACATTTAGCTTTTCATGATACAATAATTTATATAAGAAGTAACGTTAGCAAAATAAATAACTAAAACAGAGAATCTTAATAGTAACCATTATATAAGGACTGTATATAAGGACCATCTGCGTATAAGGGTAAAGGTCATTAGGTCCCATTTATATATAAATCAAAACATGTATATAAAGACGACCTGCTTATCAAGACCACTTCCAGATTGTCCTCAGAGTAGCCTTTCCATACAGGTTTGACTATACCTTCTTAACGGATCTACATTTCGCTATGGATTTTCATGATAATTTCTGATTTTTTTTAAAGAAATCGATACAATATGAATTACACACAAAATCTCAATTGCTTGGTCCACCTGGCATCATGTGATAGATCTGCGATCTGAGAGTGAATTGAAGTTAATGAACGTATCACTGAGACGGCCAAGATTAGATTCGGTAGATAGCATGAACTGTTCATCTTCGCGGATTCCATCTGGGCCTTAGATTAAAAAGATTTCAGATTGTAAAAAACTATTGAAATTGAATGTATTTAATAACTGTCTAATGCATATTTACGAGCTAAATTTCACAGTCAATGATTTTCTTTAATACATTTTCCTCTTTGATTCTATCCCGGTTGAAAGATTATCTAACACAATTATTAGTGGAAGTCTTGTCATACGTGCATAAATTGTAAATTACTCTATATTATGTATGCCTACATGAGCAAACACTCGCAATAATAGGAACACATACCAGCATATTAAGAAGAATGATTTTCTAAATCGCCTATGATATTAAAATTTTTATTTTTACACCCGTCTCAGATTAATCATACTGAAGGTAAACATAGGCGTGTGCATGAGAGAGAGAGAGAGAGAGAGAGAGAGAGAGAGAGAGAGAGAGAGAGAGAGAGAGAGAGAGAGAGAGAGCATAACTTAGGACTTGGTGAGACAGAAATAAATGAATAAATATAAAATATAATAAGTTTTATGACTTTACGGCTATACGTTGTTTGTATTTGCTACCGCAGAATAGAATATACCTTTCTGCATATTGGTGTTCGATTACTGTACACCAGCGTCATCATATATATTAATGTCAATAGAGGAGCAACAACTACAACAAAAACAAACTAAACAAAAACTATCTTTTTTTTAATTCATCAACATCCATAATCTCTATATTGTTCGTGCATGATGCTATTTTCCAGAAATATTTTAAATCAAAACTTAGAAGAAAAAAAAAGACAAAAAACAATGAAAAAAAAGTCCCCAAACGGAAGACAGAAATAAAAAATAGATCGAATTATTGTTAGCTAAATGACTATACGTCGTGTTTAAATTTGTTACCTTAGTATAGTATACCTTACTGTATATTCAAGTGGTGTTCCGTTAGTTTACACCAGAACCAGCAATTTTCATATTAACAACAACAAGAACAAAATGGACAATTGTTTTTTTTATAAAAAAAACATTATTCAACCAAATCAATACTCTGTGTGCAAAATGCTTAATTTCTTGCTCCATTACTTTAATTTCTTTTACGTTACTGTATTTCATCTCCATTACTGTACATTACTGTGTTTAGGCACAACACCCCATCTGATCCACGACCTTCAGAGCTATCAAAATCAACGAGTTCGTTCGACAATGGCTCAAGGTGGATATCTGAGGGATCAAAATGTCAGTATATACTCGAAACTGCTAGATTTATTTCCAAAATTACTAAATTCAGGCATAAAATATTCACAACAAGACTAATTAGCCAAATTATCCAGGTGTCCCGTCTCAGACGTCACAGAGTCACATAACCGGGAAGCTCATTAATGTTTGGGCCAGTGAAAATGTCTCGTATACTTTAGTCATTTTTTCTGACACCTACACGGATACGGATGGTTGTAAGCATATGAGACGTATTTGATTACATTTTTAATGCTGAATATCAACAAAAAAGCTAACTTTTAAAACTTATGGAAGAAACCCTTTAAAACTGGGAGTATTATACAAGTAGAATAGCAAATAAAAACTTCTGTAAAGTGAGCAAACTTGTACTATTACATTTTCAAGCTAAAGTTTCTGTTTCACTCGTTAATGAATAATTAAAAATATGCGAATTAGTAACATATAATATATAAATTCTTCAGACCAATATTCAGATTTCATTTTTAAAGAATGGAACGTTTATGCTTACTTTCCATACTAATATTAAAAGTCTGTCAAGAAAAAATGAAATAAAAAAACGATAATCTTATTTTTAAAACACACTAATGCTTTTTATTTAACAAAGCGAAGCAGGAAAACTACAGTATACATGCAAAAACAAAATGTAATAATGTCGAATACGTTTCTTTGCATTTTAAGATACATTGAATTGTCTAGGCTATGTTCTTCGTGTGCAAGTTGGTCGAGAAACAAGGTCATTGCAAAGTAAAAACGCGTCAAGCATTAAAGCAGACACAAATCCATGTATAGTTCAGTTCAAAGGCATAAAGTTGAAGATTCAACTTTCAGTTGACATACGTAAACCCAACTCCAGCACTTAGGTGTAAATAGCACGATTTATAAGCACTTTTTGTTACACAAAGTTCGATTTTGGTAAACTGTTTTTTCTTGCATATTTAAATCTCACCCTTAATTACCCGCATGTTATCATGGTTTGGTGATATAACTTCTAGTTTAAAAAACAAAATCAATGAAACAAATTTGATAAAACTTATGTGCACAGGGTGTACACCATCAATGTGCATAATCAATGTACTCTTTGTGCCGATTCACTAATGACCAACAAGCGTTAGAGGCTGTGTCAGAATCTATAAGAAAGAAATAATTAAAATCCTTTTATATTTATCAAACTTTTGTGTCCCTTCGAGAAGGAACGGAAATTAATTAAAACAAAAACTGTTATCTGCACAAACATACATATAATTCTACCGGCAAAGCACACTTATTGTGAATTAAGGCGAAGTTTTTCGGTAAGAACTATTATTAGGGGCAGTTTTTAATTATCGATACTTAAAAACTGATTGTGAACGATGAACTAAAACTATCATTTTACATGTACATTTTTGAAATTGGCTGTTGTATACTGACACAACATTGTTTCTATTTTATTTTGTAGAGTGTTTTTTATTAATCTCAACACAAAGAATACTACTATACTAAAAAATAAATTTAAAAAAGAAAAAAGCCCACAACATATCTAATTGAATCGAACTGACGTCTCTAGTTATAGCTACAGCACTGACGGCAGGTGTAACAGCCTTGACGTTTTGAAATTCCAGAAGTGAAGTCAAACAGGTCTGTGATAGTACATGTATGTATATAAGGCCGGATTAAAGGCAGAGCAAATGGAGCAGTTGCAGTGAAATGGTATGGCGGCTGAGGAGAGGGGGCTCTTTTTCAATTACTCTGGGACCTCCTACCATCTTAATCCAGATTTGTATGTATAGAGTTAGTGGAGTGGGATAATAGTCTAATACACAGTTACAAACAGCTTAAACTTTTGCATTGTTTTGATGCTAATAATGAGAAAGACACACTTTAATGTTACACTACTCTCACAGCCTAGTTTTCAGGTCGCTTAAATTATACATTTTACAATTCAAGGTACCTTGTAAAGACGTTTTGTATAGTTGATTGCTATTGGACAGGGAACGCGAACACATTTTGTAAGTCTTGTGATCCCCAGGTCGCATTCTGTGTAAGCTTACTTAAAAAAAGACTATATGAGTAGGAATGTCTAATTCAGTTACAGTATATAGGCTGGTCCCGTAGAGCATTCTGTGCGTTTTGGTTGTCACTAAAAACCAATTTAAATTACAAAGGCAAAGAAAGTGCAACAATACCTGATTGACACCACTGTACTTGTAGACAGACTGGCGCTTGATGTGTTTATATTTTTTGTGTATTGTTATAAAGAGACATCCTTCACAATATAACTAATAATGCCTGATCTCTAAATCAAAGTCATCGAATCATTGATGAAAGCAGGCATATATGTGTAAAAGCACATTGAAAGCATACAGCAGTGTATGATTTGCATGCACATATTGTCGTAATTCTTGCGATTGCGATGATGAAATACATATAGTGCTGTAAGGAAATGTTTCTTGTTGGCACTAATCATCTTGATGATAAATGATATATATCCAGAGTCTGCCCTAGAAGAAATGGCGCCCTGTTCTAACTTTGCATTTGGCGCCCAAAATGGCGCCTCACTCCCGAACTTTGCATTGGGCAGCCCGTTCCGAGCGCTGCGCATTTTGCGGTGGCACATGTCGCCCACCCCTAGGTTCGGCCCTATATATATCTGTCTATCTATTGAAGTTATATGCATGTAACTTCCAAATTCGGTTTGTCGTAATTTGATGTCACTATAACAGGATCTGTGATGAACTGCGCAATTGTTCTCTCCTGTTGTGAGCACTAAGCATGATATAAAAGGGGCGGATGAATGTTGCATATGACGCTCTTCTTTTCAATAGCTTTACATGTGTGATACTTCACTGCAAACAGGGGCGGATATAGTTCATTGAATAATATGAATGTTGCATATGACGGGCTTCTTTTCAATAGCTTTACATGTGTGATACTTCACTGCAAACAGGGGCGGATATAGTTCATTGAATAATACGAATGTTGCATATGACGGGCTTCTTTTCAATAGCTTTACATGTGTGATACTTCACTGCAAACAGGGGCGGATATAGTTCATTGAATAATACGAATGTTGCATATGACGGGCTTCTTTTCAATAGCTTTACATGTGTGATACTTCACTGCAAACAGGGCGTTTTGACCTTACATTCAAGTAGAATAATTACGCAATTTTGGTACAACTATACAAGGACTTTGTTGGTATTTTCAAAAGCAGTTTCATGTACGTCTTTCGTATTATATGTATTGAATTTATTTGTTTGTATTGGACTTGTACATCATGATTGTATCTTGAGTTTCACATCACTATTGACACACATGAGTGAAATATTAATAAAAACACATGGACCGTTATATGCACCAGCTCTTTCTAGTTTAGCTAAGTTATTGGTATATGATGTCTGGATCTAAAGGAAGATAATACATATTATAAACCTCAACTTTGATAGCACAGATCTGTTTACAAGTTTTCCACCTAGCAATCGAGGACATGGTTTCGGGCGTGTGTATCGCCAACTGTAGAGGAAAGATACACTCCAAAGTCAAGAAAGAAGCATCAAGTATGTAAACGGGGACGTTCCTACAAATCATGTTTTTACATTGTTCTGGGCTAATTTTGTTCCTCTGCCCAACACTTCTAGTAGTGTACCATGTTTGACACAATTGTGGATTTTCCAGAGCATTTTTATCAGTGTGACAAAAGAGTGATTCAGCTTTTGGATTAATGCGTGTGAGGTAGTATTTTATTGAACTGACTGGGCAGTTTTGACCTCCAGTTGCATACATTCTCTTGTCAGGGTTTTCCTCCTTAGCATTTAAGTCCCCCTGATGATTTTTCTGCATTGTTTGATGGGTCAAAATGACATATTCAGCCCCAGTTTCATCAAAATTGAATTCAAAACTGGTAGGTGTTAACTGGCTGTGGAATTCTAATCCACGGGTAACATAGTGAATAGAGAGATATAACCAAACCCTGTATCTGAGTGTGATAGGATTATCTTGCATAAGGTACTGATTGATTGCATGCATGTCTGATTGAGGAATAATAGGTTTGTGTTCAGTTGATCTTGATAAGCCATTCTTGGTGTTAAACTTTAATTTCCCATTTAACATGTCGTTTGCTTTTTTTAAACTCAGAGTCTGTAACAATATTGATTAAACGACCACATTCAACTTGAATATGACGATTAATAGCAGCTCTGACATTTTTTAAAGAGTTTTTGTGGTATTCTTCAGCTTGGGCTTCAGGAAACTTCCTCAGACGTGTTGTGGTGACCTTGGGGGCTGCTTCAGCATAAAATATGGCTAGCTTTTGGGCCAAATCTACAGGCTCGATGCTCTTCAGATCTACCTCTAGGTTTTTCTCTTTGCACCATGCTGAAATTCATATGGTTTTGAGTTTGATATTAACTTTTTTTTTTATTCTTTGAGTTAAATATTTAGATTTTTGTGCAAAATGATTCATGCATATTTCCTTTCTCTACAAATTATTTATTATAAAAAAATGTGTTCTATTTTTAAATATTGTGAAAAATATATCTATTGGCACATTTTTTTCTACACTTTTTTTATAAACATTCTTTATAAAGCAGTTTTTGTAAAGTAAAAGTGCATTTTTAACATTCATTGCAATTTCTTATGCATTCATTTTAAGATAAACTACACTTTATTCATTGCAGTGCAAACAAAGTCATATTTATATGAAATGGTGTTAAAGAGTTAAAATGCAATTGTTTTTCTTGCTTTGATATCTATACATAAACAGCACATTGCCTTTCTTCATTATATACCGTTGTGCTTTATGAAAATAACAGTTAAGAGCCAATTAAGTATCAAGCACTGTTATTTAAGCCAAGATTAATGATAAACTCTGTAGACTGCATTTTTCTTTTTTTTAAAAGTAATTTTTATGCTTAATGAAAGAATGAATGAATGAATAGATCTACCTGTGAAAGTGTTGTGTCCCCACTGAGTATTTTTCTTGGTAGATTTTGAGTACCTCTGCTCTGAGATATTTAAGAGATCTTCCTCTTTAAGACATTTAAACCGTTTTGGTCTGTGGTCATCCTTCATTTCATCTGGCAACAGAACTGGTGTTGGTTCATTTAAAATGCTTGAAAGCTCGGTTTCTGGTAGTTCTTCTACTTCAAAAGGGTCGTCAAATATTGATGGGTCAATGTTTTCAATGTCTTCTTCCGGGAAATCTATCTGATATGGTAAACTTAACGAAAAGTCTCCATATTCTGCCATTTCGGATATAGCAGTTCGATGGTGAATACCAGCGATCACTGACCTTGACCTAGCGAGTTTGCAACGTTTGTATCCTGTTTTTTCACCATTTTAGTATTACAAATAATTATTTTTCATAAAAATAATTACAGATATGTGTTTTTTAGTCTTTCGAATTCAGTTCTTTCAAATGTTTTGCAAAATTGTTAATATATTTCTTTTCTTTTGAAGTCATATATACTATGCCTTCATTTGCAGAGTTTACCTTTTGCTTTGCACGTGACTTTATTTATAGAAGCAGGTATTTTTAGAAAAGTAGTTCTGCTCACAGTTTATACAGAAATAAACGCAGCTCAAACTGATCACGTGGTGACATTCTGATCAATGGAAATCCTAGTTACTTTTACCCGCTAATGCTATTGCAATTATTACATATTATAAACCTCAACTTTGATAGCACAGATCTGTTTACAAGTTTTCCACCTGGCAATCGAGGACATGGTTTCGGGCGTGTGTATCTCCAGCTGTAGAGGAAAGATACACTCCAAAGTCAAGAAAGAAGCATCAAGTATGTAAATGGGGACGTTCCTACAAATCATGTTTTTACATTGTTCTGGGCTAATTTTGTTCGTAGAAGCAAGATTTGACCCTTTTTCTACCGAGGACGTCCTCGGTTGGAGGTGTGTCCTCAGTACATTGGTGTGTAATATCATGAATGTCCTCTATTGACATCAAACACACACACACTGAAATATCAAAATCAGTGAGATGCCCGTTATTAAAGGTGATGCAAAGAGTTATAAATTAATAGAGAAATATAGAATGATTTGTTTTTATTTTATTTGGCTGTTAATAAATGAAAGGAAACTTCGGTTTGCATCTGCATTCCATCCCTAGGTCCATCACCAGGGAACCACGGGCACCTCTTGGATTTTAGGTTTAGCTGCACTGAACCTTAAATGTCGTGAGGGAAGTTTGGCTGCATACGACACAAAAGGGAATGAGTAATTAATTAAGTGGTTAATCAGCCAACACTATCATATAATAAGAACGCATTTTGTAAGATACTACACGTCCTAAGTAATCCCCCAAATTGATTCTTTATTTGACACTTGCGATACTCAAAATACCTTTATTGACCCGTCTTCAAAGGCCGCCTTTTTATGATTCCCAACAATGGTCTTTTAAGACGGTTCTACCATATATTGTATAATTACTTAAAAGGGTTCCCACGTACAGTCTCTTAAGAAGGTTCCAGTGTATGTTGACTAGTTAGGATTCCCACGAAACTTGACACCTTTAAATCCGAGAGAAAATACCAAGTGCACCACCATTATATCCTACAGTACTTTTAACTATACAGACAACAGAAAACTGCATTAATTTCAGATTGATAAAGATCAACGAAATTAAGAATGATTTGCTTCAAAAGATCGAACATTGTATAAGTGTCCGAAAAAGTACAAAACAGCATACACATTTTTAATTTGGTAGAGGTGAGCATGGCTTCTGCATCAGGTAGAATGGGTGCTGCAGCTGTTGGTTTAAGAGTTGCAAGAATATATATATGATGTAGTATGCCTTTGGCTTTTAGTGGGTTTGGTGCAACTTTACTAGAGTTTATATCTGAAACTTTCAAGGAAAAGTTGATGTACAAGGTTTTAAAATATGATGAGATAGTAGCCTCTGCCATAAGTAAGTTGAACAGTATGGATGATATGATAAGTTAGGCAATAAGAGATAATGAACTAAGACACGAGGAACTTATTATTATAATTGCAGATACAAGGAGATGCAATCAGGAAGAAAGTTAGTAACATAAAAAGTCAAGATTTGTTAAGAGCTAAAAACACTTTTTAGAGGAGACAGAGGAAATAAAGGAGAAAGAAACTGGAGACAAGCCAACAGCAAACAGGAATTATATACTAGTTACTACGAACTAAATTCAAACAACGTAGGTAACAACATAAACAACAAAGGATACAAAGTGAACACAAAATATTTAACTCTTGGCGTCACAATGACAAATTATGTTAAAATCAGTGATTTTGGTCTATTCCATATTAGAACAAGCAGATTTTGTGTAATTCTCCAAGTCTCTATTAACACTGTTACGGAATCATACCTTTTTACCTTTTTATAATGATTTAATTTACTAATTTATGATCTCTGTTTTTAGTCAGAATAGCGGTTAGCATATCAGTATAGATACGACTACTGCTCGATCCTATGACCAATTGCGCGGGAAAATGAAGTCGACCTAGCTTTGTACTTTTTAAATCAACATTGAAAGGTCACATTCCATACTACAATAACATTATGTTTACTCTTTAAGATTTTTAGTACGCTAGACCTTTGGGTAAATGACGTGTAACCTAGTTCCTGATTGGTTCTTAGAGGGTTGTGTTATTTTGTAATACCATATTATTAAAGACGGAGAAAGGGTTTTACAATTCAATATCTGCGCACTTGTAATGTATATATAGCAACTCGTCCAGTGATAAATCATTCTTTACAGTTGCTTGAATGAAGAGAGGTCGTATTGAGATTTATTTCAGTTCAGTGTGGAATATATTTATTTAATTAGTAATTCATCTGAATTACTATACAGCTCCGTGGAATTATCGGACATTATTCTAAAACTTGTGAGATTCCAGACTTGCAAGGATTATTTTGGATTTAATCAGAACTAATCAACTTCAGCACAGTACAGGTTATTTTCATTCGGAATACTTCATCCGGATTACCCGGATTAACATCAGGAAGAGAACTTTTAAACATTTTAGGACTTTTTAGGATATTCTATACTGTAAGTTATTTTAATTTTTTCACTTTGATTGTTTGTTGAATTATTTTAATTCTTTTAATATTTTAGGAAATTAAAGATTTGCATTTTAATCTTGAAAGCTTGTTTGTGTCTTTTATTCTGTTACATTATCCCTAGAGTCGTAACAACACATATTGCAAAGTAAGTCAATTGTTCCCTGACACTTGCTCTATTAGTTTTTAATTTTTCCTGACACTATTTGAAGAGAACAGCGGATTTTAACTATGACGCTTTTGGAAATTGTATGCATTTGTTTTATTTCTGATTTAGTTTGGAAATGGTGTTACGACTTTAGGTCTTAACAATATGTAACAGAAAGAAAGTTAAACCAACAATTTAAGCAAAGGCAACAAGCAATTTTTTTCCCTACAATACAAAGTAAAAATTCAAAAGAAACTAACAGTTTGTGAATTAAATTCCAAATAATCCTAAATGTGCGATTCACAAATTCAAAAATATAGTGTTCCGAATGAATTCCAATGGTCTTGAATGTCCTGATATATCACAATTATACACTTCAGAATGTCTTTGAATAAGTTCACACAAGTCCAAAGTAATGTATTAATTCAAAAGTCAATGAGCAATTAGTAATTCCAATGAATGTTTAAATAAATAATTCCTCTCGAATGATATCTGCGTTCAATGGCACAATGTAAAATCTGATCACAAATGGATTCCCACACACTGATCTAAAACAGGAATGAAGTTAATGCTTATCAAGTCTCTATTATATACATATTTTCTAATATACCACATCATAACAGGACGTGAGTCATTGTAATGGAAAACCCCCAGCCTAATAGCAAATAAGACCGGCCTTGAACTCAATTAATAGTCAACATTCTGTTGACAAGTGACCAGAACTGAAAGTGCAACTCACCTTCATGGAATGGATTCAAACAAACATCATAGATTCAATATACATACCAATGGGTTGTATAGAGTTTCACAAGTTTATCACGAGATTATTTCTCCCCATTGCAGCGATGAGCAGTGGTAATCTAATTGCCCCTTTGCGTCCGTTTGTCTGTCCGTAATAAAACTTGTCATCACTTCGAAGTTGAATGAAAGATTTGCAGGCTATATATGTGGTTGGTGATGATGCGAAATTGTATTTTACGTTTCATTTATCTTGTTTTTATAAATTATTTTGCTTTTTTATTTTAAAAAAGGTTTTTGTTTTTTTAGAAGTAAAGTTTCAAAAAGATAAAAACTTGATATTGCCCTTCAGTTGTATTTAAATTAAACTGTATAAACTGAGGCTAGTCATCGTTTTTTCTCCTAAGCTGCTTCAAGGATTTGACTGACACTTTGTAGACGACATAAAGGGTTCATGTAGACGCATGTTAAGGTCTGGATTTTTCCTCTGTTTCAGTCAAATTTGCTTTTTAAAAAATGTTATAAAAAAAAAATACTGCGTTTTGAGAAGTAAACCTGTAAGAAGAAGATTGTCATTGCATGTCCTTTCAGGCTGCTTGAATGATTCTAATGAACCTCTCTAGCGCAATTCAATGATTAGTGTAGATACTTGAAGGATTCTAATGAACCTCTCTAGGGTAAATCAATGATTAGTGTAGATGCGAGTATGTTTTTTTCTGCCTCCTTTCTGGAAAATGTTTTTGGAATTCTGTCATGTTTTTGAAGAACAAATGGTGGAAAGAAGTTTGTCAATGCTTCTCATTCAAAGCTGTTTGAAGTACGTTTTAAAAATTTCGCAAGCTTAATAGTGGTTAAGGTACATGAACAATGAGGATGGACTTTTTCCTCTGGCTTTTTGTTGGTTAGGTTACAGGAACAATGAAGATGGACTTTTTCCTCTTGCTCATTGTTAGTTAGGGTTACATGAACAATCAGGATGGACTTTTTACTCTTTCCCCTTGGATGTTAAGGTACACGAGGAATCAGGTTGGACTTTTCCCTCTCGCTCATTATTGGTTAATGTACATGAACAATCAGGTTGGACATTTTCATCTAGCTCATTTTGTGGTAAATTTCTTGAAATTGTTTTGAAAGGCGGGTATTTTGAAAAGCCAAAGGGTTTTCATCACTTCCAAAACGTAATTTACGATTGCAGTGAATTTGTTGATCAGTGCTAGAAAAGATGTGCAACCAGGATTTTTTTCCTTTGTGCATTTGTAGATTACTACAGAAAGTTTTCAAAAAGAAAACTTGCATAATTTCAAGGTGTAAAATTGGCAACACTTGTACAACACGACACAGATGGATCTATGGAATCTTTTTGTGTTACATAAGAGGTTTGATGCAGATGTGCAATATGTACAATTAATATGCCTGAAGTGTGGGTATAATGACGTATGTGACTGCATTCGAAGCTTCTAGTGTTAGATAGAAATTTAAATGATACTATAAAAAACAACAACAACAAAGAAACAAATATAAAAATCAGTTTGTTTATTGGTCACAGGTTCAAATATAAATACAAATTATGGACACATCACTTAAAAAATTAGGTTAAGCACGTCATGTAGCTAAAATGACACTTTTTTTAAAACAGTCATCAACACATATTTCAACATGAATTTACATATTTAAACTTTAGTTAATAATTAAAAATATAAAATCAATTCAGTATTACGATGACAACAACATCAAACAATAATGTTATGCGTACAATGTGTTGAATAATCATTTTATATGGGCAGTTTCAATTTAAAGTACAGTAAGGTTGTAACATTTCCGTTGATTCTGTCTATTCATGTCTGGAGAAACCAAAACACACAGGTATGAAAAAGACGAAAGGAGATAGGGATATGAAAAGGTACAGTTTTTACTATATACATATACTAAAGTTAGAAGTTAACTTACTGGTAGTTCGTTGCATTGTATTGCCTTGTCAATGTGCATGGGGAAGACATGTACAAAATATACTGAAACAAAATAAAATAGGTTCTATTATATATGCTTCTCTCCAGTAACACATTGTATTGTGCCGTCGCTATTGTTCTTCATAGAACATTGCAATTTAAATATATAAATTGAATCCTGAAGTGTCCGCAACGACCTCTTTATAGGTGGGCGTGAGATTTGGGTCTCGTTGTACGACGG
The DNA here is from genome assembly GCA_029931535.1 of Margaritifera margaritifera. Classification (NCBI taxonomy): domain Eukaryota; kingdom Metazoa; phylum Mollusca; class Bivalvia; order Unionida; family Margaritiferidae; genus Margaritifera; species Margaritifera margaritifera. The sequence goes on along the minus strand of JAQPZY010001636.1, from coordinate 1,539,568 downwards.
AAGAGGTTCCGGATACTTGCATCTGCTGGAGATTGTGGGGATACGTTGTTCGAAAGAATGGCCGTAAATGTCACTGTATGAAGGCGGTTCTGAGGATGCTATACTGCGGACACCATTTGTGTTAGGCTGCTGTCGAATGTTGGCGAAGCCCTCTTCGTGATCCTCTCTTGGCCCCATGTATCTACTGCTCTCTCTTTTGGATTTGCGACTGGACCCACAAATAAAGAGAACACGAATCTACAACCATCAGAACGAATGTCTATCTGTCTCTGTTTTTTTTCTCTCTCTCATATCGGATTATTCTTTATTAGTCTCTATCGTTGCTAGTCTCAGGTGGAGATCAGTGTATATGGCGCTGGGAAATAAGTAATTTTCCTCATTTTCGACCTAAAACTAGTTCTTCCTCTGGGGACCATAACGAGAACACACACACACACACACACACACACACACACACACACACACACACACACACATCTCTTCGAACAGAAGTTTGTGCAGGTGAAAGCACCTATAGAAAGATAGGCGGCTAAGCAATGTTCATCAACTTGATAATGCCAAGGTAGCATTAAATTCAAGAAACCAATTGTAAAGAGTGTTTGACAGAAACATTCAACCTTTTCTTTTAATTGACGCTTTCTTCATTGTCCATTAGAAAAATGTTCGCAGTATCAAATGTAAACCATAAACCACGAAAAAGGAGGATACCGTCAAATACATAAATTATGAAGCTAGATCCAAGAGATTTACATTTTAGAAATTTGCAAGCCTATAAATGAGGTGAGTATATGCCGTTTTATAACAGATTTGTCTGAGAAAGAATGGTATATACATGGAACTGTTATTCCGGACAAACTACAAAGCGACAAAACTAAAATCTTCAAGAGTGCTGTTAAAGCTTTAGAAAAAGACGAGTTTAATTAAATATCAGACACAGACTATTGAATAATCTAGATTAAAATTTTTTTATAAAGAAACAGACGAAAGCACATGTTATTCGCATTCGCATTTAAAGCACACAACTCGTATTAAAGATACAAGGTAGCTGTGTTTACGGGCTGTTAAAGATCCAAGGTAGCTGTGTTTATGTGGGATGTGGATGGCTTATTGTATATAAAACTCTAACTTTGCTAGTCTGAGCTGGAGCTCAATATATATATATATATATATATATATATATATATATATATATATATATGTGTGTGTGTGTGTGTGTGTGTGTGTGTGTGTGTATGTAAGCAAATCTATGCAGAAAAAAATTAAAAGGTCAAAACTTGAGAAAAATAACATAATAACAGAAGAATAAAATACATGTCTAGAAAGGGACCTTGAATATATGTACATAAAGAACAAATTCTGATGCAAGTTCAAAGCACGAAAGGGCTGAACTCTTTAGCGTCACGTAATTAAATACGTCATTACGAGAAATTCAGGTTACACAAGGCGCCACCTATATAGTCTTTACATCCCAGAGATAATTTCCACTACTAGAAACAAAGATATGAATGTTTCTATATTACAAGCGAGGGTAGTGGAATAATAATAATAATAATAATAATAAAAAGACGAAGAAGACGAAGAAAAAGAAGAAAACCTATGTTGATGAAGATTATTGTATTTTGTTATTATTATTGTTATTATTGTTTTTATTATTATTATTATTATTGTGATGATGATGATGCTGATGATATCACGATGACATAATGATGACAAGGAAGCTGATGATGTTGATAATAATATAAATGAATGTAAAATGATGATTAAGATGATGATGATTATAAAGGTAAAATTTGAGGGGTGTATCCTTACCATAAAATAATTACCACCACGACTGCGAGGATAAAAATTACCATTCCAAAACTGAGCCCCAATAGAAAACTAACCAACGTTACACTTCTAAACCTCTCTGAAAAGAGAAAGCGGACAATATAACCTCATCGAAGAACACTGACGTGATATGAAGTAGTTTGTAACGCCATTATTTTGCTGGAATAACGTGTTCGAATCATTGTATTTTTGTTAATATTACTTATATATTCGTGGAATAAATTGCATTATATTCAGGAGAGATTTTTATGCTCAAAGTACAGTTTCTCTCGTACACACACACACACCCACACCCACACACACCCCCCCCACACACACAGAGATATAAAAGCAATTGTATATACATTTACTATCCAAACAATTAATCGTAGATGTAATTTTTTCTTGACCGATGCATTTCTGTCTTGACTCTTATTCCCAACATCTGTAAATTATATATGTTTGAATGAAGTAATTAATTATCTTTTAATTATTTACATTTATATGACTACCGTGTATTTCTTGAGTAATATCTATTTTTGTGTGTGTTAATATCCAAATATTTAGTGCAAACGCTCGGTAAACAGTGAGGAATTTCGTGCTACACTTCGCTTGACATTACCTCATCTTCAATATGTTTAATTCCTTTTGTTTTAAAAAACAAGACAATATCTTATATAGTCAGTTTTATAACTTTCGAAATGCATAAACGACACATGAAACTGTTAAAATTAGGGGTGCTAAAACTACTTCCCTGAAATTAGTAGGCTAATACTTTATTCCGCATCTAGCAGGTTCCTTCAAACGTCCGCATAGTTACAGGATACTGAACGGATACATGACATGAGGTATAAGATATTTAAATGAAATTAATAACACATAACTAGAAGAGTATTTAATATTTGTATTACCTGGTTCTACGCAAAGTGAATTCGTATCTACGTCCCATTGTCTGTCCTTCTGACAATGCAGATACCTGAGAGAAATGTTCGCGAGGAGTTTCCCCATGTTACAGTAATAGGTGCAACTTTCTCCCAGTGTTCTGTTACAATATCTGGCGATGTATCCGGGCAAAGTTGATCTTCTCCTAAAGGATGAAAACATATTAATAGGTTGCATCTCAGTAGGGTCACTCCGCAGATATATTCTAAAACTTAAGAGTAGAAACATATGATCATACAGCAATGTTTTGAATTGTTATGGTAGCATTAAACACTTTCGTATGATTGGCTATGGGGTAAATGTTTGATTGAAGAGATATCCAAACTTTATTTCCATGTTTCTCCCTTGTTTTGTTTTTAATTTGGTGTCAATACTGCGTGTTTTCATGATTATAGTGCAGAGACACATTTCTGCAAGCCGGATTCGAGATCAAGTTTTTGTCAACAATAGGCATGAGCGGCTGCATAGTTTCTCCTAAATGTTTGTATGCTTTTACCGAAATTTTCATAGCCCTTTTATTGTCCACTTTCCTCTTCATTAAAGTAATTTCTTGTACGCATTTGTCACCGCCTTGTGTATGAAATTTTCCGATTTTGTTCAGTATAGGTTCCTATGGATTGAAATCGCGAGTTGTCGGGATTTTCAGGCGTTGCTGAGAGGGGGCCGAGAGTGAATCTAAAGGAAGCAAACACAGAAGGATCAGCTCCGCCATGCCAATCATTTTAAGGATTCAGTTTCTCCATTCTCAGATGAGTTTGAAAATTTACATATATTGATGATTATGGAGTTTTATTTTGATAGCGGGTTTTGTTTCTTTGGTGAGAGGGTACATCCTCGACCGCGGCTGTTGCTGCAAACTATTTAGTGTTGCCTTAATGAGTATTTACATACTATTTAGTGTTGCCTTAATGAGCATTTACGTACTATTTAGTGTTGCCTTAATCAGCATTTACGTACTGTTTAGTGTTGCCTTAATGAGCATTTACATACTATTTAGTGTTGCCTTAATGAGCATTTACATACTATTTAGTGTTGCCTTAATGAGAATTTACATACTATTTAGTGTTGCCGTAATGAGCACTTGCATACTATTTAGTGTTGCCTAAATGAGCATTTACAAGCATTTACATACTATTTAGTGTTGCCTTAATGAGCATTTACATACTATTTAGTGTTGCCTTAATGAGAATTAGCATCCTATTTAGTGTTGCATTAAAGAACATTTACATACTATTTAGTGTTGCCTTAATGAGCATTTACATACTATTTAATGTTGTCTTAAAGAGCATTTACATACTATTTAGTGTTGCCTTAATGAGCAGTTACATACTATTTAATGTTGTCTTAAAGAGCATTTACATACTATTTAGTGTTGCCTTAATGAGCATTTACATACTATTTAGTGTTGCCTTAAAGAGAATTTATATACTATTCAGTGTTGCCTTAATGAGCATTTACATGCTATTTAATTTGCTTTAATGAGCATTTACATACTATTTAGTGCTGCCTTAATGAGCATATACATATTGTTCCGGCTTACGTCTTCGGATTTTATTTTTATTCTTGTAAGTGATTGATATTAGCCTGATCCATGAACTAAAACTTTCCAAAGAGAAAAGAGGTATTGATAGTGGAATTCGTTTCCAGGTTAGGTTTATAACATTGTATATAGAAAGTGTAGCTTATAGTCCAAGTATAAATTTATGAAATAAAATCCATAGTATAGTGGCTGGAAAGTGGGTTTCTTAACCACACAAGAATCGGATTTCTATCCACTTGTAAATTTATGTAAACAAATATTAGAGTGTTTGAAAAGTGGGTTTCATAACCAAGGGTAGATCGGATTTCTGACTCACTTTTGTACTACTGCATAAACTCACTTTGGTACTACTGCATAAATGCAAAAACACTAATTTCATTTTTTATCAACATAAAAGATAAATTAATTTTTATGAGCATAGACTCGAACCCAAAGTGTTTGTATTTGTTGTTAACAAGAATGGTCAGTTAATGCAGCCACTGGACTGGCGGAAAAATCCCTTTGGCGAAAGCGGCATGGACCATTCCGCGGTCTTCTCCCTGTGGGCATATAGTTCAGTCTCAGCCCGAAGACTATTGTCCCAATCATTGCCTCCATAGCGCATTCCTCGGGTAATTCAATGCGGCCCTCAATTGGCGCAGGTTAAGGCCAACCCGGACCTCACCTACGAAGACCTATGGAATCTGGCCCGTCCCAATATGGTAATTCCTGCGGCCGGCACCTCCTGGGGAATGAGTTCGAGTGGCACAAAAGTGTGGCTAAAAAATGGCGCCTCCCTGCCGTCGCGATTGAAATCCACAGCAGCGTTATAGCCCGATTAAAAAATAAAATAAAAAAATAAAAAAATAAAAAATAAACCAACAACGCAGCACGAACTGTACAAGCATCTTTGAGATTCTGGTCGATAACGAGCACATTTGAGTGATGAACACGGACGTGAAGCGCTTCGAGCAGCCGTACACCAGCAAGGCCATTGAGACCGAGATCAACCATCAAAAGACAATATGGAAACATCAGAAAAGTGGCTTGACCCCAACCACAAAGCCGAGATTGATATCTCAGTTGACAGCGATGCTGACATCGTCACGGCTATAGGCAGCAAAGTGCTGGAAAACGCGATATGCACCGCAGGCGTGGAGCCTGAGAACCTAATTCAAATTCAAAAGCTACATCAGAATAATATTGAGCACAGTGCGTTGGTCTGCTCTAACTGCATTGTGAGCGCCTTCCCGCGAAACACAAGCAGTCGGCGCAAGTCGAAGAGCGGCTTTGTCATAGACAACGTCTGTTAAAAATGGAGCAGATACCCTTTACGACCAAGGAGAAGAGCACGTTCTCGCAGCAGCAGCGGCCCTCATTTTACTTACCAAGCCAACACTGTAATCTTTGGCCAGCTGATTCAGTTTAACCACGGCTACAGGAGCATTTTGATATCAGTCTACAACAGTTGCCTTGTCTATGCCGACCCGTTAAAAAGTAAAAAGCGACACCGTGACGGAAATGGCCCGAATTTGAGCAAACGGATATAGCCATGACCTTGCGTGATGCATACGCAAGCTGTGAACAGACAGCCGCACAGACAGCCTTTATCTCTTGCACACGACATAGACCGCTGCCTGACCGAGCAAGAAAACACGTTCTCTCGCTTTAATCTCACTTTGCACACCATACTCGAACGTTGGATTTGGCGACTGGCAATAACAACAGGCATAATCATAACGTATAATGGCCACAAACACCGGGGCATCGGGCAGGAGCTGTCTAAGGTTTTAGACAAAGTCTTAGAGCGGACCCAGGCCGATGACTGATGTCTGTCGCTTCACGTGTTGACAGGAGCCCTCTAGTCGCCGGAGTGTCAATTTGTCACATGACAAACAGGCTAGGGTTGCGAAGGTGTGCGCCCTCGGGTGGTTAGTTGGAGTGCATCCGATTGAGAATCGCATTGATGTAGACACCTTTAAGTCGTAGGGTGCTGGAAACAGTTACACGCAACGACACGGAAAGCAAACGGGGCGGCCCAGAGGCGTGCAAGCACACGCGCATCAGGCCTTCAAATATCGAGGCTTTTTTTTAGTTCTGTCGATTGTTGTGTGCGCGATAGGAGCTTTTCTCGGGCACAGTGGCCCACCTCAATCATGGTGAGATAAAGCTCATCTGCCACCATTTTTGTTACGACTGTACCAGACTGAGAGAAAAAAAAAAAAAAAACACCGAACATTTTATATATAGTCCCGTACGGTCGTTTCGGAGTCGGGAGGAATGGCTTGTCTAGACGAGTATTTACTTACGAGCTCATAGGCGACTAGGACCGTGGCGCCCAATCCGAGGAAGACGAAAGCAATCTAGCGGGTGTTTTTTGCTGTTCTTTTTGGTCTTTACTGGGAACGTAAAAGTGAAATAGGGTGGGTTCGCTCTCTTGAGTCGTGAGTTTATTTTTTATTTCTTCCTTCAGTGACCATATTGTACTGCTAGATTGCTTCATCGACGTCCTGGAAACGTGCGCTCGGCGGGCCTTTGGCGGCGGATCTCATCACTGATCCAGCCCATACTCTCTGTTCTTTCGCGGGAACATTTTAATCTGGGCGACCTGAAGTTCTTCACGTTTTTGTTGTGGCTTTTGCGCTCTTGATCAATGCCTTTGTTTTGCAGCGTTGAGAATAGATAATTTGACTCAGGGAATGCTAGATCATTATTTATCGTGCCGTATACCTTCAATGACACGGATATCATTTTAAGATAGGGATCCCTGTTTTAATATATCCACAGGGATGATATCTGTTTGATGTTCGTTGTGGCACTGGTCAGGCTTATCTCGAGAATACATATACCTACATCGTAGGAAGAAAATTCAAGCTTTGGATTTGGGCCCTTGAAGAGCTTTTTGAACAGATGTGAGTAGGTAATGGTCAGACTAATAACCACCGTGCAGTGGTAGGCCATATTGACGATTTGGTTGCTGTCTGTATATCAAAGGGGTATGGTTCACTGTTCCGTTTGGCCTGGGTGGCTGTGGGGTTAACTTTATGCTGTCCCATTTGTGATGCCCTGTGGGCGTCGATAACAGCGCTTCTCACTCGCTAGCAGTGAAACCACACCGCGGACAACAACCCCAATACAAGTGTGGTAAGCAACTTACACTCTCGTTGAGACGACTGTTATCGCGCTAATCGCTGTGGTCGTCCCGACTGACGCTGCATGGAGCCTCGTTTTCTTCCGTTCGTTTTGGATCAGAATGTTCCTTAGCTCTCCGTATATGGGCAAAGAGCTCCTCCCGGTTTCGTTTCCGGGCTTCTGCGCCATTTTGCCCCGCATCTACCCAGCATCGTCATCCCACTCCGCTTTGTCATCAGCATATTGGTGCTAGAGATTACGGGCACGGGCGGTGGCATCTTCTAAGTTTGCTAGGAATTGCTTCTGAGCGTCGGACGCTGTGCCTGTCCCAAGAATACTGGTTCTAGTCATACCTGCGTGCCAAGGATAGACCCCACCTACGTCTGAATCGAGTCGCTGACCCGCTCAACCCCCGGCTGCGTAAAGCCTTGCGACCTAACTACGATAAATGAATAACACACAGTTTTGGGTTCTGAGACTTACGAGATATAGTCTACGTACAGGACGTCATTGGTGGTTCTGTATGTGAACGACATACTTTTGGATCATAAGAAAGCCAACTAGCTGGTATTCAACATAAGCACAGTAGTTGTAAACAACGCCCAAATCCCCATTTTCACTCTTTTTCTGCCGCCAGTCTGTCTTGAGAGAAACCACGAACTCAGCGCAAATGTGGTCATAGACCCACCGGTCATAAATGTTGTCAAAGGCATTCCAGACCTTGTCATGTAGAAGAGGACACTTGTATTCCAAAATTATTTGTCTTCTCCAATACTAGACATGAAACCTCCAAAGGCTTTGTGCTGTTGGGCCACTAGCTGATAGATGGTCCTGCGCCAATACCCCACAGCCGGCTGTTGCACATCATGGAGCAAAGTTTATTTGTTTTTGTAAGAACTGCACCGGCGTGGCGTGGCAATTCTGAACTATTGCGTCGCTTTCTATGTAGGACATCTTGTACATTGGTTAGAAAAGATTGTAGCCTCTATATTTGCGACTGTGAGGGTCTTTACAGCACAATTTTGTACAGTCGTACGAACTGGTATTTTGCATCTGCTTTCAAGCTAAAGGCTTCTGGTGCCATCTTGCATCATGTTTGTTGCGCTAACACGTGTCCAAAATGGGAAGGCAATCCCTCTGCAGCAGTGCATAAGCAAACGTCCTGGGTGTTTCATGGTTGGCCTTCGATCTATCATCTACTGGGTCGGCTGGCACAATGTGAAGGCGGCGAGTTCATTCAATGGCGGCCAACTGCTGGTTTGGCGAGTACGTTAACGATCGAGCCACGCCTCTAAAACGTTTACATTCTTGCAAAGCAGATAACCGGGGCACTTTCAGATTTGTCGCTCTAAGACTTCAAAGCAAACGGGCTAACAATGGTGCTCCGGTCAATTATTTGGTGCAGATTAGACCTGGCTTGCGATCCCTCGGACTATACTATAAGGGGTGGCTCAGAGCCGGCCGTTATACCAGAGACATGCCAGTTGACTTTATAGTTTAAAGGCCCTCTTTGTCAACATAGGCCAGATTTCCACGACTAGCCATGTTGTCGACGTCGCCTCCTTCACGCTTCAAGAAATTGTTCCCACACCCTGTCCCGTGTTTACCACGACCGAACAATGCTCCAACCCAGAGTTTAAGCGGCTGCAAGGTGGAACAATTAACTAGTTAAGGATCCAGGTCACTGATAGACAACACGATCTTATTAACAGCCGCATCTACAAGACTATGCTAAAAGTCATATGTCGGCACCCTTGTGACCGCCAAGGTATAGAGGTCTGACGATACTATGAATGGAGGCCTCAGCATGACCGGAAGCAGGATTGTCAACATCTTTGAACTTCCTAAAGAAATCCCAGATGTCTGTTCTGCCAGCTTTACCATTGCATGCTGGCCAATCTGGATATGAACTCAAACCGGGTTCGTGCCAATGGTTAACACCATTACCGCCCATGATGCTTGTACAAATAGCTACGCAGACCTAGCATCCTGCATGTATCACAAAGTAGATGGAACCTTGCCAAAGATTGCAAAAGGAGTCGTAACACAATTTCCTTCTCCCAAGGAAAAACCATCACGAACCATCAAATCTGCGATATAAATATGTGTTTAGAGCGAGACCCAGGCGAGTGATTCATCACAGAAAGCGGGGATGTCCATACGAGTTGGGGTGGGTTGTACACATTAACCAGGAACGACGGCACTAGTCTTCTGGTTTGTTACACCGTTGTGTCTGATGTTTGGTCATGAAGCTACCGGGCATTCTGTTTGTAGCTGCCTTAATCCGAAGTTAATTAGCAATATATCTGACCTGGATGAAAACTTCTACTTTGCTGTGGTTGCGTATTCTAGATGTGAGAAGGGAGTGTTAGACGTTTCGAAGTTTCGAATACGATGGAACGGTGAGCGAGTAGAGATATACGCTTTGGACTATACGGTTCCCCAGACAACTGATCTTCATATCCAATAGGCTCGACGTCTACGACGGCAGATAACTCCAAGTGTGGCTTGTACATGCATTCTGGGGAGTTTGTTAGTTTCGAACGTTAATTACCAGCTATCCCGATGGAGACGAAAGGGGACCTCGGTCTAGCTATCACGGCTGCAAACAATATAATTATGCCAGAAGGACTCTACACTGTTGTCCTGACTATTAGCAGTGGAGATTCTAAATCCGCTGATACAATCTATCTTGAACCTGTTTATGGGTGGATGTTTGTCGGCTTGGGTCATCATTTCTCACACACAGTTATTATCAGTGCTCAAGAAGTCGGAATCTTCTTCCTCGATGGTAAACAAATGACAGGAAAACAGCCTCACATACATTTCATTAGATGAGTTCAACCTTACAGATAAATTATAAACTGTATTATAAAACTACAAAACAATTGCTATGAACCTCTGTATACATTCATTCCATTACTGCCGTTATTGTCAACACCATTTATTATGTAAAGTACAGCATGTTTTGCACCGGACTATAATGACGTCAAACGTAAGGATGTCAAGTGACGTAATGCTAGTGTAAAAAATTATCAGAGATATATTTCTTTCTTCTTTAATAAAACATTTACTTGAAATGTTTACCTGCGAAAAATATTATTCAATATCTTGTCGATTATTTAGTATTCAATACAAATCTGGCAACATAATATTCATTGTTCTTTAACCTTTACGTGCAAAATTCAAACATATTTAAAAGGTAATAATTACGGCCTAAGGTAAGTCATTTAGCTCTTACATGCTTCAGTTGTACATTTGTTATAGCCGTAGAGTAATCTTTGCCAACATATTTCGAAAAGGCAACGATTGTAATTTTCGTCATAAATTGCTGCCATCAACTGAGTTTGCTAAGAAAATGACGCGAGAAAAACATTTCACAAATACTATAGAAATCTTATCATTTTTAAAATTAATTTTATGGAAAGAATGAGAGACCGTGTTATAGTTTCTTTTAATATTAGGGCATTAGCATCGAACCAGTATTAAAAGACCATCCTTTTTTGTAAAGAGACAACTCTTCTTAACAAAATACAAAATTTGATTCTATATTTGAGACACAACAATCTGTATTAAAGGACCTTCTGTCTTCAGATACCAGTTTTTCGGGGATCCCTTAAGTAGTATCTTAAGACAGGTTCCACAGTTTATTAAGTAAACACGCTGACCTGTAACATTTAGTCTCTTTTATCTATACATTTAATGTTCTTCAATCATACGTTTTGCGTTTATATGATGTATGATTTCCATGTAACATTTTTCCTTCTGCAATTTTACTGAATTTCTTAATCTTCAAGCCCATTTCATAGAACTTGATCCAAGATATGACATGAAATAAGTGAGACAAAACCCCGGGTAAGTGGGATTCTAATAGAGGATTGCAAATTAAGTAGTCTATATACCCCTCTTCTAGCTTTGAAATTTCTTTGTCATAGGTAACACAAAGTTCCTTAAATTGTGTTGTTATAGGTAACACAAAGTTCCTTAAATTTCGTTGTCATAAGTAACACGAAGTTCCTTAAATTTTGTTTTCAGTTATGTATCCCTTTAAGGCCTAGTTTTTTACAGAGGCCGGTTGGGCTAAAATTAGAACAAAGCATCTGTTTAAATATAAGATGATATCGGTCAAGTGGGTGGAACTTTGCAATCTACCCGAACCAATCAAGATTTGAAGGTGATAAAAGCTATTGGCTGATCACATGATGCAGGATTTGTATGGTAATGAGCTCCTCTGCAGCCAGTTTCCATCCATAGGTGATTAATAAAATATAAATGTTTTACTATGAATCACTGTTGCAGCTTGTAACCAAAGCCTAAATTTTGATGAGGAGAAACTTGATGGCAATACAAATCAGACTGAGCTAGTGTACAGTCCGATACCGTTTGTAGTGGAATCTTGGCCTTTAAAAGGTGTTAAACAACTCACACTTTCGGTATAAAACTAATGTGCTTAATATGATTAAATTATTCTTAAAAGATAGGAGGGTTTAAGAATGTTCATAAGAAACTTGACTGAATTTGAGAACATTCTGAATAGTGGTCTTAGCCATTGGGATAATGCTATGTAAAACCAAATTGAAATTTTATCGACGGATCAGATACATTAATGGGTGGTGAGGTTGGAGGTTGCGATGTATAATATCCGTAGAAGGAAAATAACGCCTATCGGAGGTGCAACTATACACACATTTATGTATGTGTGTCAGTTCGCGTGTGCGTCTGTTTTCATGTCTTCATTTTAGCAATATAGGTTCCTGCACACACTAATATTTTGTCCTATTTCATTTCGTGATTGTGATATTTAACATTCATCGTGATAATTATTAAAATAATATACACTTACCTAGGCATAAACTTCTCAAGTCAGCGTTCCATTCCGCGGAGTTTTGACAGTACAAATCAGTGACCAAGGAGTTCCGCTTGTAGCCGGCTTCGCATGAAAAACTGCATGTTGAACCAACAACGGCAATGCATTCTGCAGACAAGGTCCCGTGGGATATCACGGTAGGACATGCTTTTGCTGCGACATAGAAAGTTATATAATATTGTCTTGATAGGAAGAAATCACACAACAGTCAATCTCCGAACTTCACAATTTCTTGTTAATGGTTGTCCGTGGTGGCAACAGGTAGGACTTGGCTTGCTACGGCGGAGAGTGCTTTCAAAAACGTATCCGCTTTTTTGTTTCAAGACTGTTGATTTAATAAAATTTAGACCAAAAAATAAAAACAACTTTTCATTTAGCTTGAAAGGGAATTTTCATTGCTTTTGATAACATTGCAATGGGGATCTTCTTTGCACTTTTCAGTTGATCAGATCTGAGTACAATATTTTGCTTACGAGGTTAAAAAGAAGTTTAAGTTAAAGTTATCACTTAGATAGTAAATCTATGGCCAAATCATCTTTCATGGCTTCGGAACATTGACATTCTACCAATGAAAAACCTCTACATTCAACCATCGTCATCTCCTCTTGATTATCATCAATGATACAATCTCATTCTAAGCTTTCTACCACTATTGTCATATCCTAATTGACTGAAATAAGTTAACTGGATTTATAATTGAACCTCTTATTCATATGTTACTGCATGCAATAACCAAATGACGGAAAATCTTATACAAAACACTGAGCCAGATCCTAAATACAGCACACACTTTTATCACAGACGTTTCAATCATAGTTTTCTCTGAAACAAGTAGGTATCATCGAGGCCAGGAGTGTCGAACAATAGATTTATTTTACCAGAACTACATACTTTCTACTTGGTAATGTTAAGTACCATGCAAAGTAACGTCTTATTATGCTTTAGTTTCACGTAATACTGATTCTCTTGTGTAATTAATAGTATAATTTGACACCACGTTAGATGCATGCCATTTTATAGGACAACATATTTTCTATCCCATAGTGCATACTTTGGAGTTCCATTTTAGAAACTCAGGTTTTCAGCAAGATACATATGTTTACATACGTTTTCTGCTGTCAACTCAGGTACGAATGTCGAGAATCGAGTATGAGGGTTGACCCATTCCCTGAACTGACAACATCTCACATAAATCTTAAAAGGCAAATCAATGTAGCCAGGCGAACACTGGAATTGAAAGCACACTGGATTTGTGTTTCCACGACAATAGTAGACACTGCAGGATGAAAACATCTTGCCCATTAGCCACCCATAGAGAATTTATCAATGAACTTATGTGACCTTTACCTTGTCGGTCTTAAATCTTTCTATCGATGTGATATGATGACAAACTGCCATTGCTTACAAAAACATTAATGATGATGATGATAACTAAAATTATACAAATAATTCATTTTTTGCTCTTGTTGTACGCAATTATGTAAAATTCACATTCGTGAACATATATATATATATATATATATATATATATATATATATATATATATATATATCTGCATATCGTCTAACAAAACCTTTAGTATAAATTCCCTCGAGGAAAAAAAGTATATGGAGTACAAACTTAATACAAACTGTGTACGTCATACTCATTCCCTTTCTTGAGAAACAGTTTTGACAACCTTTATGATATCGATAGAGAAAAGAGTGTTGGGACTTATACAGAAGTGTATTAAAACTTAAGTTCCCAATAATCTAGAGTGTTTCAACTTGGGCTGAGAATATTCGAAAGTATTTTAAAATTTGGATTAAAAACACTCTGGATTGCGTCTTTTTGTGGAGGAGCTTCTCTACTTCCACACCGGCATAATTCTTATTTTACTGACAGTGTATAAAGATTGTCAAACTGCAAACAACATAGACAAGTCTTTGCCGTGATATAACGCGTTGTAGTATAGATATAATGCGCCATGGTATAATCCCCCGGGCAGTGGCGTAGCAATCGCCCACCCCCCACCCCGCAAATGCGGTGATGAGAATGGGGAGGCCCAGGCCCAGTGGGGGTCCAAAATTCCCATCAAACAACTTTTTTATTGGGAGGGGGCCCCAGACTTAAGTGTTGCTGGGGGAGGGGGCAGTATTCCCTGCTACGACACTGCACGATCTCTCGACACATTATGTGATATACATCGATGATACGTCGATAATATAATGATAAAAATGCATTTTGAAGACTTCGCTACTGGCTCCGATAAAACGAAGTTAAATCCCAAGTTTCACCCGCTAAAAATAACTTGTAAATACTTACAGCAGGTAACGGTACAGATCGATAGAATCCACAGAAGCAGAAAATAGATCAAACCATTCTTTGACATTATTAACTTCTTTTCCATGATTTTTGAAAGTCATCAATACTTCCTAGTGATAGTGATCAAGGAATTAAGGCTTGTCACATTTATCAGGAGGTACACAATCCGACACACACATAGGTCAGCAACCACTAAGTTTAAATAAAACACAATGATTCACTGCAGTTTAGTTTCATGCCTGACTTACTGCATATTGAACACAACGCTAAAGCAGGTATCTGAATGGTAAGGTCAAGGTTTGACATATACATATTAGGGATGGATTGTTAGGTTTGTAGTGAGGTTACATGACAGGTGGGTATAAACAACAATACAAATTATGGCATCTTGATTTTATAATGAAATATTTTCTAACAAAATTAGCAATTGTAAAACTAGCAAATCACGATTTAGAAAATAAAAATAATCATGTCTGTTCTGTTTTTCAGCTAGTGTGTTCTTCTGTCTTATGCACAGGGGCATTGAATCGGTATAGCATGTACATAATTATTCAAACATAAAAGTATTCTTACCACTGTAGAAAGTTGAAAAACATATCTTAAAATACTTTGGAGGCTTACATTTCTTAATTTGAATAGAAGGGCTGAAAGAGACAAACACTAAAGAACAAAGTAATAGATAACTTGTCGAAAAAAGCCAAATACTAAAGAAGGAAGCAATAGATAACTAGGCTGAAAGAGACAAATACTACAGAAGAAAGTAATAGATAACTAGCCTGAAAGAGAATAACACTACAGAAGGAAGTAATAGATAACTAGCCTGAAAGAGAATAATACTACAGAAGGAAGAAATAGATAACTAGACTGAAAGAGACAAATACTACAGAAGGAAGTAATAGATAGAAGTAATAGATAACTATCCTGAAAGAGACAAATACTAAAGAAAGGATGTAATAGATAACTACTCTTCATAGTAAATACTCCAGTTTATATTACAAGGAAAGTAACGCTACACAGACAGACGGATAGGTTTAGATGAACTGAGGTGGAGAAACATTTAGAACATGCCTCCCCCCCCACACACACACACACGTGCGAATAACCTCAAAAAGACTACGTGGATCGCAATCAGTTTCATTAAATAGATACAGAAAAAAAGTTTACAGTACCAAAGTAAAATGCAGTTCAATAACACAATCAGATATTAATGGGGGTGGGGGTGGGATGGGGAGATAAGTAATGAAACTCTATCTAGACAATATTGTTTTCAGTATATGCACTAAGTATGACTGCGGTCCATCTAGCTTTTCTTAAATTTTGGGCTTTAATAAATTATACCATGAAAGGAAAGACAGAAGTATCGGTGGACATGAAGATGTAGATTTATCCTCCTCCTCACAGCAATATATATATATATATATATATATATATATATATATATATATATATATATATATATATATATATATTAATATAGCATGGTTTCTTTTTTATAAGGCAAACTTTCCCTAAAATCATCATTTTTTAAAATCCTCTACCGGCCTTTGTCGCGCCCGCGTCAAACTTACTTAGAACATACCTAGGCTAAACACGTAAGAGAGAGTATGAACGGAAGGGACTGGCGGGCAGTCTAATCAAGATGCACATATAGGTACTACTGCATCCCACTTCCACAGAATGTGTCACAAGCTGTGATGGGTAATTTTTGTACTTTATGATATTGTTATAAGAATTTTAAATGTGATTTGTAGATGCTAATAACTGGCCACATGTGGAAAACAATTGTGTGAATTGTCAGCTCTGTATCATAAGTACCTGTCTCAAAATGAGAGATCAAAAGACATACCCCTATAAAATATAGGATGGCCCAAGACAACAATTATTTTCTTTCTATTTCAAATATAAGCATTCAACAATATGCCACTTTTACCATAACTGATAGACCTCTGTCGCTTTTTGCTACATATATACCAACCTTAGTTCAATAAATATTGAAAGTTTCATCATAGATTCGCGGATCGTTTATGTTACTGATGAAAAAAAGCTGACACAGAGGAAGTATGCCGAAAGCGTTTGCATGATCCAGAAAGCAAGGCCATTTAAAATGTTACTGTTTTTTTTTCTTCTTTTTTTACAAGGCAAGCAACCGCAACCTTCTATGCAGCTGCATAAAGTGTGCAGTCTACCCTTTCATCATTATAAAAAGGTAACTTTACCAATTATGTCTGTGGCAAACAGACCATGCAACCGTAACGCACTACTTTTTTTTCGGACTATCTGATTTTGGTCAACCAAAAAGGGGGAGGGATAATTGTAGTCTAAGGCCTGTGAGACCAATATTTGCAGCAAATTCCAGTTAAACTAATATCTTTTCATTAAAGGCATATTTTAAACTTTCTCAGCAAATATTATCAAGTTTCAGGCTATACTAAGAAATTTGTAGCCACTTGAATTTATTTCCTATTGGTGTTCGGCAAGGAATAAATTTGGTGCCTGGTGTGCCTCTAAGTACGAAAAAATCAATTGGCGATTACGTTTTTATTTATTGGAAAAAATTTTGTGCAGTAAAATTTTATTTGTAACTTGGAATAAGCGACATAGGGAAACGAACTTAAAAAGAAAGTAAACTTAAAAAATATGCTTTGTTTGACTTTTTAATACTTCAGTCACCATGCATATAGAATAAAGCAAAGTAGGTACATGGCTGCTGTCTATAAAGAATCCGCGGCAGACATACACTGCTCACATGTATAAAGAAACATTTGTACACGGCTACCGTATATGACCCAATATCATATTAGATCCTCTTTATGTTGACCGAAATCATGAAAATATTCCAAACCAAATAGTACTAGGTTTGAGTGGTGTTTTTCACAACTAAGTGATTTAGAAATGTTACAAGTTATATTGATACTAAAAGAGTGGACATAAAACGTTACAAAACTTTATAGATTGTTAAAAGTGCATTCTGTGCAATGAACACAATGATATGTAAAGTGTCACCGAATTCTATACAGCCAGGCGCTTTTTTGTTACTTCCCATGAGTCTGTCTGTTTACCGAGTAATATACAAAAGCGAACAGGTAAAACTTTTAGGATTTAATGCACTAAGGTGAGTTTATGTGGGATTAAAATTACAGAGATCCTTGAGTTATGGTATCAAATGCACTGTAGTGAACTGTTATACGTAAATTAGAGAACAATTAATTGTGGTCTGAGACCGTATCGGCCGCAAGGTTAAAATCCCGAGATGAGCCGATAACTAACCGAAGATGAACCACAAGTGCGTTGCATCACTAATTAGGTTGATAACGATGTGTCCTTATCTGAAAGAAATCAGAATACTTAACCCATTTTTTCATTTATGTCGAGTGGGAAAAGAATGCCACATACGAAATGGATCATCCTATATTGCTGAGGCACGATGAGAAGAGGTCTTTTTATATATGGTGATGGTGGTGACTGTGGTGGTGGTAGAAGTAGTAACAATAGGAGTAGTAGTAGCAACAACAATAATAACTACTAAAATAAAACAGCAGCAACAGTAACATCATCATGATCATCATCATGATCAGCAAGAACAAGAACAACAACAACAAGAGCGATGTAGTGTTAATTATAGTGTAGTAAAAGAGCTTTCTGTCAAACAGAAGTTTAGTTCAATTGAAAAGGCAAGATAATTATATTTAGACACGTAATAACTTTTCTCATCTATACCTACATATGCTTTAATGGATAAGAGGTTTGATCGAAACGTTCATGAACAAATGCAATATCTTCTACACGAAGCAACCAAACGTCATAAAAAATTCGCCCGTCTATAATTGAAAACGTCCCAATTTAGGACGTTATATCATTCTTAAGTTTATGGCGTCGCTGCGTTAGTGACTCATTTTTGCAAAAACGTGAGCTCTGAAACCATAAATCACTTACCATACAGCCCAGACGTTGCACCTTGCGAATTCTGTCGGTTTTCAAAATTGAAAGACTCGTTACGGGGAAGCCGTTACGAAAGTAGGAAAGAACTACGAGATGCATTCATCGGGTCGCAACGAATGCTGTCATGTGGCGGGCTACTGCGCGTGTTCAGGGCATTAATCACAAAATGGGATAAGTGCATTAAGTCGAAAGGAAGTTACCCTGAGAAGGACTATTACAATTAGTGTAAACAGTTAAATAACATTTGTTTACAGCGTTTGTTATAGAATATTTGGGTCAACCCTCGTATATAAAACATTAGAATTAGTAGTTTTATTTTTTAAAACAATATTGCAAAAAGCTTACAATGATTTTGTTTCTTCACTGAGTATTGTAAACCTTGCTGTTGTATTCGTTTTACACAGGTGGGGGTATAAATGTGTTGAACATATGGGCCACGATCGGTAGATAAGGCCCTCCATCCTTGACTGATTGTATCACTTATCATGGGGTACAACAAGCAAGTGTCATAAATAGCAAATTATATATAAGATGACATGAGTGTTCTGTCAGTTTGACTTTGCAGAATATTCATGAGGGAGCAGTCCATTCTCAAAATAGATATTGCTCTCTAGCAATCTTAACACGGGTGTTTATAAACATGCTGACGAATTTTAACACGGATGTTTATAAACATGTTGACATTTTAGGATGGGTCAGTCTCACGCTAATGGGATGGCACATATTTCATCGTTATCATGACAGCCCAGTTCATGGTCAAAGTAGGTATAGCTCCACAACGATCTTTAAACAAGTGTTTATACATTTTAGGATCGATCAGTCTCCAAATAAACTTATAACAGGTATTTCATGGAAATTGAATTAACAAACATTGGATTTTATTTATGTCATTTTTCATAAGGTCTCTGTAAGGGTGTAAATTTCTGTCGATTTCTGTAGAGCACAGTTTAGTTTGACAGAGAACCATTAATTAGATTTATGAGGACAGGTACCATATTAAATCGCTAGACTGCAATGGTTTTAATGTTCGTGTTGTGGGCGAGATGGATTCTTAATTAAGCATTCGTTTATTCAACGGTCATGAAAAAGTTAACTTCTATCTTGGTATCGAAAATGTCAGAGTTGAGAGGGTACAGAAACCATTTGTAAGCTAGTGGACGTAGTATTATCTTTTTGAGATTGTCCAGAATCAGTTACATAAATAGCGCGAAATCTAGAAGGTTACGCTGACCGAATAGTCGCATATTTATATAAGGCGGTAGATCCGTTTAATCTGATTGGCTACGCTGAATAAGGGGCGTGTTTCCCAGACGAAATTTCAAGGTTTTAATATGCCACATCGCAAAATTTAGTCAGTCTACGTTTTTTCTGCAAGAGAAAAATATAGTGGAATCCGAGATTGAATTTAGAAGAAATTATCTCGTAAAACAATTATTCAAGGGACCGGATGTCTGGAAAATTGACGGACACAATTCTGGCGGAAAAAGCAAGCAAGGCTTGAAAGCACAAGAAAGGGGAAATAGCTCCACTGACGTATCCACCCACCTACGTATCCACGTATCTACGTATCCACCTACCTACACAAAGTTGAGGGCCGACAGAGGCGAGATAGAGAGAGTGCGGAGGGGAAAAAATCGGAAGAACAAAGAAAGCAGCAACGGTGAATTTGGAGGGTCCAGCGTTAACCAGGTAATGCTGTTATGCAGGGACAATGACTTCGATTGTACACTCGATTATATGATGAACTAATTCTATTGTTTAAACAGATCTGCTATTTGCATAAGTAGATTCGTTTTCAAATTCAATAAATGATTTATTTCAAAAAGAAGTGTATCTTCCTAATGTAATGTATTTTCCCAGTTTGTTTATGTAATTGATTAAATTGTTATATTTCATGTACTTGGGCTCGTGTTATTCTGTTCTATATATCTGCTCAGATATCTAGTTATTCTATCCATAAGTTTCATAATTTATATTATTATTTACTCGATCCGGGCAATAACACCGAGGTCGATCATCCTCTAGTAAACAATAACCAACCAAATAAAGCGGACACTCTGTAACGAGGGTAGTACCCGCACCAGTCTCAACATCGCTTCAAAAATATATGGTCTATTCAAATCTTAATGGACACAGGCATTTATAACCTGGAAATTTTGCACATGAATTTAAGAGCATAACAGTCGTATCTAATACCTATTACGAGAGTCAAGAGCATTAATATAGTCCTCTCTGTTGAGCTATATTAGCCATTTCACACATTATGTAGGATGGTCACGTGACTCGTCATTCATATCTGGTGTCAACACGCTAGCAGTTAAGGCAGTACCGTATTTGGACTATTCTCCACTTGTCTGTAAGAGGAAATAGAGTAACACTAACTACCATATATATATATATATATATATATATATATATATATATATATATATATATATATATATATATATATATATAAAACTAACAATAACTCTACTAATCCTACAACGTTTAAGCAATCTGGAAATCTAGTTGTAATGGGCAGGGAATCTAGCCTCGAAATATGTGTTTTTTATAATTTAAATTTAGTTCATTAATTGTAAAGCTCTCGGTGTTAAAGCAGTGGTACGTGGGTGTTGTGAACATTTATGTTCAATATTAATTTCTTCATTAATACCTACAGTTATCCAATGCCAAACGATGGTTGCTATGATTCTCGGTTATATTTCATATTTGCATATAAATTGATCATAAATCATCCTTTGAACTCTTTAAATTCATGATGGTATGCCATGAATCAATGTTATCCTTAATATCAGCATCGTTTCCATGTTTGTCACATTTGGAACACTTCCGTAGTTATCTCGCTTAATGGTCGCTTACGATATCATCCATTTTAAAGCAAAACATTTTTTGTATTGCAAATTTTGACCATTTAGACGTATATTCGATCTATGCACACTTAGCTAATATATTAAGTAATCTAGGTTGTTAATCACAATTATTAATTAAGGTGTGGTTTTGTTGTTATCATTAGCAAAGTACGGTTGCCCCTGGAAGCGCGCGATTGCAGAATTGTTCCCACTGGTTGCTACCCAGCAAATGGTATAATTTTCCCTGCCAGGCGCATAATTCTGCACAATTCCGCGGGGAGTATAAAAGGGATTGTCAGCGTGTGTGCTAGGATCTGGTCGGGTTTCTGAGTGTCACGTTAAGAGTTCTTTGTGTTCCGACAGTGTGTGATTAAGTTGTTTTACTATTGTACTACGAAGTCCATAAATAGTATGATAATAACGATTTTGGATTTTTGTTACTAATCTAGGTCAAAGTCTTCTACCCCCCATGAATTTGCCCTCACATCACACGCGCACGCACGCAAGCCCGCGCGCGAAACCGCCAAGCAAAGTTGCCATGAGGCGCCCATGCCAGAGGATAGTCATGTGGGATAGAAGACTTCAACCTAGATCATTTGTTAAACAAAACTACTATTATCATACTACTACTCCGTCCACGGTGCAGTGTCCACGGCCACTTCCACTGACCACTTACTACTATCCACTGACCACTTGCCACTGTCCACTATCCATTGACCACGATCATGATTTGCATCACCGCCCGCATGGTAAACAAACCGATCGGGAACAACATAATCGGTACATCGACGGTCACACAAACTGTTTTGTAAGTTGCCTTATCCCATCAGTTCTCGATTTCTTGTTTAACTTTTAACTGTGTCGAACTCTCCCATGCTAATCGTTATATCCTCAATAGACATCTAGTACAGCACGGTATTTATATTGAGACTACTTTGTGCCGCCGAGAGAAGTTTTGAATAGAAACGTATTCGCGAATGCAGGCGCAGCGAGATTATTTTACCAGCATCGCCTGCGAAACCGGTTGCTATTGATATACCTCTGACAACAGATTCAATTGGTGTACCTATGATAGTTGCTGTGACCAGAATTACAGGAACACCAAGACCAGAAGTGGTAGCGGCGGTGATGACGAAAATAGCATCCACAACCAAACAGAAGCGTCTGTATTTCACGAGTAGCGCGGTTCTCTTAGTGACTTCATCTCACAGCTGGCTTTGAGGGTCTATCATAGTTCTTCTATTAATATTGTCATCGTGGAGACTAATTGCTCGACAGGCTGGCCTTGTTCAGATGCAATACGAGCACACACTTCCAACCAAGCATTTATCTTTACTGGCACAACTGTTATACAAACATAGAAAATATCTTAAAGGGGAATATTTAAGTCTCTAGCTATTGTGCGTTCCTGGGTTTTTGCACTACGTTCATATAGAAACACATCGATTACGCATCTGCTTTTTGCTTCTAACGATCGTTTTCGTCCAAGAACTGTTACGCGGACAAGCGCGTCCTTGTTGAATAACAGTCGAGATATTTCTCTTCTTAGTTAAGTCAATGTTGGTTGAACATATTCGCTGTGGTGGATTCAGCGGTGAATTTCACTCCATCGTTATAGAAACAATATTTTTGCCGGGAGTTTTCCTGTGCTAATACTATGACTCCAAGCTGGCCTCGAGTTGGTAGTGGCACACCAGGCAGTTGAACCCAACGGTCGATTTCTATCTTGCTTTCGCTTAGATTATTTTTGAGCGTCTAAGAGGGTCAGGTAACACCATTTTGAAGCAGCTATTCGTTGACAAGTGGAACAAAATTGCTATCAATGTTAGCATCCGCTGTCAGCTGGTCTGCGAATTCCGCAACATCGTCACCGCGTTCAGAATCCATCACATATATGTAATAACAAATATTAAACACAAACGCTAAAGACAGTTAAGGACTCATCCGGATAAACATTAAATGATTAAAACTGAATTTTATCTCTGGCAACTAATGATGTTGATACTACATGTCTGAAAAATTCATAACAAACATCGCTGGGTTTCTGGATACGTGATATTGGTGACAAAAAACCACGATGTCGTTGATTATTTATCAACATTTCCATTCGACCTCACCAACTTTTAGCTCCGGTTATTATTGACAAGTATGATCCGGACTCGCGCACCTTAAAGATATGACGTTTAGATCTATCAAAGCTATTTTCAATAGAATGGAAAACAAGTCGACCATTTGCTAAAGTTGCGGCGTCAGTTTGTTCCTGTGTTTGGTTGATTAATATTCCTTGAATTTGGCTCCATTACGTTACTACGCAAGGTGAGGGCACCTCTGCGATATGTTCATCCACGTTTTGTTTTATTGTAGCATCAGCATCCTCAACATAGTTTTTAATAGACGCATCGGAGTTCTTTCGTAATTCTTCGTTGTTGTTGTTGTTGTTCTTATCATTGACTTAGTACGTGCACAGTTTTTAAATTCGACAAAATATTCTAATTTTGTAATTTTGCCTAATCTACGTAGTGATATTTACGAGCTTGCATTTCTAGGAGAGAAATAGTATATTTTGTTACTTCTTTCTTTCACCCTATTCAGGCTATTTTCTACATTACAGACGTGGTTGCTACCGATTCTATAATTAAACTAATGCATTCGAAACATGCTTTCAATTTTAAAAAGATTCATCAAGTCATGCTTACTCTCACTTTCTTTAATTTTGCTAACGAGGCAAGGAAAATCTGGTTGCTTTTTTGTATAATAATAAGTTGTAAATCGTCAAAAGTTACATATTGATATTAGCAACGGTTTGCAGCAAATTCTGCTTGCCTCGTTTCGGATAGTATCGCCAGAATACCAAGTTTGCAAATGGACTTGGCCAACATGAATATTTGAAAGTTCAGACGTATATGTCAATCTTGTCTACCTATAGACCATTTAAATAAGTAGGGACAGAGACAGATCACAGATAAAACCTACACGTACACACAAATTACTACTAGCTTCTGTACATAAGTGGGTTGGAAAATCTTCGATTGTAAATTTTCATTACTGTTGTATCAATAAAGGTCTGGTTACTACTCTGAAACTGACAACCAAGTTCCTCAGACAGGACTCGTCTGGAGCTGATAGACAAGGAATCAACACAAAGGGTTCAAAATCACACTTACTAGCAGGTGTGAGATGATCATCCTTGTTGTTTTCCTTACAATCACAACCACACCATATGATGTTTTTGACGAGGCAATCCTTACGCTCAAGCCATTCACATTTAAGAATAGAGATAGATTACACAAGTTTTAACTTGCCATTTATATATTAGACTTTAATCAACAAACTTTAACAGACAAATGATTCCTGCATTTTAGAAAAAGAGTAACTTGGTTGCATTTGAAGAAAATTCTATGTTTAAAAATTTCATGTATATTGGAAGACCACTTTTGTTATATATTTCATTTCAAGGATCAAAACTGAACACTGATGTGATATATCTATATCTAGGTTGACATTAAAAGTATCCTTACAAATAAAAAACAAACAAAAAAACAAACAAACAATGGATTCATTACAAAAACTGCATGTACTTATTAATATGAGCAGTATTTCTATGGAAACTTTTATTAGATCAAAACCAAAAATATATGTCATTAATCAAGGTTAAACTAAACATTCGTGTAAAATTAAAAATGAATAAAAGCATCAAACATTTAAACAGAGATTATTTACAGAATATAAGAAAACAATAAATTTAACTATATTGTTGACTTTTATTCCTTATCATATCAAGATCGGAATTCAATGATATGAAATAGTTTTGTGCATAAAATCCCAGATTGATAAATATATTATAACACTGAAAAATGGATAAATTAAAAAGGAAAACGTGGAATGTAACTTGTAGTCTTTCATACCTAAATACTTAATCTCCGATGTTTCAAAGTATGTCAGCTCTTCGTTGACACATTCTCCTTATATCAATTCTTTCTTTTATCTTTCTCTTTTACGATCAAGAAAAAAAACATTGATGTACAAATTCCAAGTAGACTAAAGAAATGTATCCAAAAATTTTAAAAGGATTACTTAATAAAAGAACTATACGTTATTTAATAAAATAGGCAATACAACTGTAGACTTTTCAGATCAAAATAAAATAACACATTACCTCAACGTTTTGTTCACATTTAAAAACAGATGAGTAAAATAAAGTACACGCCTTTTAATGTTACTGTACACGCATTATAATGTTAATATATGGACATCCCACCCCAACCCCATTTTAGATTAAAATTAAAAAATCGATGTCAAAGAGATAGGTTGTATAAATAAATTATTCTCGTATTTTTAAATGGATATATTAAGGAAGATACCTGTATTTTAATAGAAATAAAGACACACTTATCCAGCTGTGTTAGATAAAAACCGAAAATCAATATAAAAAATACAGACTGTCAAAAAATTATAAAATTAGTAAGCAATCGATGTATGAAAGAAAGGCCTTTGATAATATCAACAATGCATGTCAGGATTTTTCGCATTAGTTTATTCATCAATGTTCAGCCGATTTCTCTTTTGACGTCACGGCTGGAAAGCGAAAGCACTCCTACATACGCAGAGTACAACTTGTTGAAAGCGTCTAGACATACCTGAGTTGCTATTTATAACGCATACCGCTGTACCTGTAATCCAAGTCGTACATGGCCGAAGGGCCGAAACCGACTATAATGTAAGTTCAGTCAGACCTGTTGTAAGTGGTACAGTCCGTCAATGTTATAGAACCCTATCTATCGTTACACAGATGTTCAAAATGTTTACTACAAGTCTTTCCTCTTAGGTTATTAATCGAGAATTTGTTTATAATATAAAATATGAAATATTTCATGCACGAAATTTGAGCCTCAGTGAATCTAAACATCCTTGTACTTGATTTTACACTTCCTTGTTCGCTCATTGTTTGTGTGGCGCATTAGACTGGTTGGTGAATACCGACGAATAGGACAATCCTTGATTTATTGATCAGTGTGGCCACTAGTGTTGATGAATGTACATAATCATGGAAAAGAAGCTCATATTTTCAAAGAATTGTTTGATGTATTTTATACTTATGTGGATTATATCCATCGGTAACGTTACCTGTCGTAAGTATTTACAATTTATTTTAAACTACTGGAAAATTGACTTGGTTTATTTGGGACCTAAGTGGAAGGCTGCAAATTGATTAATTCTTTAAATATTATATTATTCGTTTGGTGTTACACGTCACAGCAAATCATGAAGGTTATTTAGTGCCGAGGCAATTTGAGTAAAGTGCCTTGCCCAGGGATACACCACGGTAGTCGACCCTGGCTAATCCGATGGTATAATTCGAATCCTTATCCTTTCGGTTGTGCGTCAGGCACACTAACCACTAACCCACCTCGGCTCACAAATTTGATAGAGGGCAACTGAGAATATACACTGTATTTAACGGTGTAGAGTGTGCGTCCAGTTGTAAACAATGTAGACCCTCGTTTTATGGAATAATGCGGTAACGAATCAGGGCTTACTGTACTTGTTCCACTTCGATGTCCCAGCTAACGGTGTAGACACTAATCTGCCGTCGCAATTAGTCATTGTGTCGATTATTTATTTATTTATTTGTTTATTTATTTATTTTTGTATTTACTAATTCGTTCATTTGGAGTGAAATTTCTATTGAGATTAAGGACATGAAGTTAGTATATGCACCGTATATTTTACTTTGTTGATTAATATACATACCATTCTTTTGAACGACAGTCAAATCAAGTTGAGGGTGCGTCCACACTTGGGTCCACATAAAATATTGCCAGTCACAATGATGATGATCACTCTGTATTCCTCATGATTTTTAATGCGATCACTTTTATTTTCAAACAATTTTATTTCCTTATCCCTTCTTTATTCCACACTAGTTGATGTATAATAAAACACAATTTTTCGAGGCAAACACCATTGATTTGTCCCTAGCTGTGTTCTTGTGTCCTCACTTTTAATAAGTCAGACAGTTGATGAAAGTTACATTGAGGAATAATTTACGGTGATTATCTAGTCTAATTTTTGACCTTTAACTTTTATTATAGGTAATTTAATTTTATAAATTTACCATAGCCTGTGTGTTAGCTTTAATGATGCATGGCACGCTATCTCGAGTTTTTGACCCAGGGGAATGGGATCAAGAGCACAATATTGATCTATTAGAATGAATTTGTCCTCAGGTCACTTTTGATTATTTTCTTTGTGTTACATTCAATTTTAAAGCTTTTCTCTCAATTTAAGACACGACAAACTCATTAACAGAACTAATTTTGCTGTTCTGCTATGTTTTATGATAATCCACCATCGTCTTTAATATACATACAGTTTACCTGACGTATACTACCTAAGAGTCCCATTAGATCAACGAGATAATGCGATAACACGCGTTGTATTAATTATTGTCAGCAATTGTGAAACTCGTCTACTTTATATTCTTTGTTTTACATTAGGGTATCCCCACGGTCAGATGCAAATAGGCAATAGAATCATGAAATTTCTAAAAACACCTAAAATATAAATCCCTTTGGGAGCCAAGCGCTTTGTTAGATAGAACGAGTTTGTGGACAAACACATTTGTAAAATAAAGGAAAAATGAGTTTTAAAAATTGACTAAATAGCTCATCATTTCAAGTTTAATTCATTAAAATATATGAGAGCAACCTATAATATGTCCACAGGTTCTTTGCATGACTATCAATCTGTGGATATTCACCATTAACCTTTTTCTCAATAAGTTCCAAGCACCAGAGACAATCTTTACTGGAGACTATTGAAATAGTAGATTATCACTCAGTCTGCTTTTATATTTGCTGAATTGAAAACTAAAGATTTACTTGTTAGTTCACATGAGGACGTACTATAAGGGAAAAAAATGGCCCACCTCAGAATCACTTCATCTTATGATATGCTTAAGCTGTACGATAGGTAGTTATAAAAATAAAACATCACTATTTCATCAAGGCACTTTGACAAGAAATGTGCGGTGTCAACGGTCATTACCTTAACATTCAGTTTTTCATATTTATATGGCAAAAACTTGCATATATCTCAAACACAACCGTGTACGATTATTTCTTTGAATATGGTATTTTTATATAAAACTTATTTGGATGCTATTTAATGTTTTCATAGATACTTCAGGGAGAATTTAAAGCTGACCATGGACCTTTTGCAAGTGAACTGTCTTACAAATGTTGCAACTTAAAAGCTGAGCCTTATGTTTTATAAATGTAAACATCATTACATAAATTTACATTTTTAAATTGCAGCTGTTAACTTTATGAATAATACTCGTTACGTTTTTTAATTGTCTGGCTACTTGAAATCCCCGTATGTTTGGATCCTAACGTGCAAAGAAGATGGCAAATGGGTTGGTTTTCAAGGGCAAACGAGACTATGCTTAAGTACATTTTCAGTAGAACACCTACTTTTTACCCTTTTATTATCATCCTGGTGGTTTAAATTTCTATCAAGTAATTATCTTCTATAGTAGTTATTTAGCTAAACATTACATGGTGTATACCTGTGAAATCCTTATTCATGTGTAAGTGATATAAGTTATGATATAAAAACTTTGTATATCTTTTATTTAAATACACTATTTTATATCAATTGATTGACACCTATTTTTTAAAAGTCATTTTCAACATAGAAAGAGTCTTTTCTCTGCTGTGAAGTACAATACATATTATGGGAAGGTAATCCCTTGTCGGAATTGGAGGTAACGTTTCCAATATACAAATGTATCAATGCATACAGAAATCTTGGGTGAGTAGGAAATTAAGCACTGTATAATCTGAGTTTGTTGTTTGTGGCAAACAATACATTGTGTTCCCAACAATATCATAGATCTCAGGTAGAGCATCATGAAAACGAATGAACATCACATTGCAATATATATATATATATATATATATATATATATATATATATAATTGTTTAATTCTAGGACAATTAGCATCCTTAGGTATGCTTCTGGGCTTCTAGATGCCTATACATGATTCTAAGAAAACGATATTTGAAAGATCTTGATATAGAAGCGAGTGTGTACCGGTATATTTTGAGATACACCAGATTTGTTCTTATATTTAAATAGTAATATGACTGTAGTAATCAAAGACGTATTTCTATGCAGAAGATCAGTCAGTTATAAATTGCAAAAGAACGTAGGCATTTGAGGTTCAATTAAATTAGATTTCAGACTTACATGTTCCTGGAACATGTTGTCCGTCTAAAGAAAACAGAGGCAAACTACTCAAATGCAATCTTCGTACATTAAGATCCATTTATCTTTTTGCAATTTAAATGTCTTCATGTTTATGATTTTCTCGCGAGCAAAGAAGATTTTCCTGTGAATGTTACTGAGGCAATAGACAAATCTCCTTTCAAACTATACGAAATAGTCATTTAATTAGTCTTGCTTTTTATTCAATTTATAGTTTAGAATTACAAGATAAAATTAATTGATTCAAACAAAAAATCAGGCTATACAAAAAGGCAATTATGAACTATTCGTAATTACACATGGAATGAATCCTTTAATTCATGTAATAACATCGAAGAAATGTGCGACTTGTTTTACAATGTAATAAATCTGTTTTCGCAACAGTGCATTCCGTCTCAATTAGCTACAATTTGAACATGGGACAAACTATGATTTCACTCAGATTTAGGATGAGAAATCATTAAGTATTAAAAACTAACAGCCCCCCATCATATAACAAAATATAAAAAGCAAAGAATTAGAGTAAACAACTTGATTAAAGAAGCAAGAAAATTATTTCTTGACAACCTTGGACGTTCGTCTGTCCGAAAAGAATAAACGAATCCATGATGTTATTGGAAATATAATGACATTTATTATGAACGAATGTATTGGATCAGCAATTCCTCCCTTCCATATTAACGATTCAGAACTAGCCTATTCAAATATTGGAAAAGCAAACTGATTTAATACTTATTTTTGCTCGATCTCCTCTATTGATGATCACGAAAGAGAGTTGCCTTTCTTGGAGACAAAAACACAACACAGACTGAATCATATCCAGCTAACTGAAAGCGAGATTATAGACGTAATTACCACACTACAAACAACAAAGCTTCTGGCCCAGATAATATTAGCAGTTTCTTACTTAAGAAAAAGAAATTTTCAATTAGCAAACCACTATTGCTATTTTTAATAGGTCATTAAATTTACGAAGATTTCCAAATCAGTGTAAAATGGCCAATATGGTGCCAATATTCAAGATAGATGACAAATCTATTCCGTCAAATTATAGATATATATATCCCTTTGGAGTAACATTTGCAAACTTTTCGAAAGATTGGTCTTCAAATATATGTATAACTATTTCCATGAAAATAATTTTCTTTACAAAGATCAATGTGGTTTCATACCTGGTCATTCAATCAGATATCAGCTCATGGATATCTGTCATAACATCTGCAATGCCATTGACCGAAGTGAAATTTCGTGAATTATATTCTGTGACATATCGAAGGCATTTGCTAGAGTGTGGCAGAGGGGATTAATACATAAATTTAAAAGCTATGGAATTAATGGAAATCTATTGGCATGGTTAGATGATTACTTAGCTAACAGGACTCAAAGAGTAATGGTTGGAAATTAATTTTTAAACCTGGGACAACTCACTGCAGGAGTACCTCAGGGATCAGTATTAGGTCCCTTTCTTTTTTATATGCATAAATGATATAGCTGAAAGTTTACAATCACTGATTAGATTATTTGCAGACGATTCCTCTTTACAATGTATATCGCCTGTTCCTCTTTTCATTCAAAGCGTATTAAACGACGATCTTCAAAAATTATCGGATTGGGCAACTCTTTGGCTGGTTATTTTTAATCCAATCTAAAACAGAGTGCGTCCTTTTCACCAACAGGAGCTAGAATACATACCAGACCTTCAATTTTCGGGTAAAACGATTATTTTCGTTATATCACATTGACATCTGGGAATGATTTTATCATCCAATGGCTCCTGGATCAACCACACTGGATCTATAACTTCTTCTGTATCTATGCGAATTGGACGACTGAGGAAGTTTAACTATGTATTATCAGTACATAATCTGAATACAATTTATTTAGCCTACATTAGCCCAATTCTGGAATATACATCTGAAATATGATCTTCCTATACTAACTCAGATTCTGAAAAAGTTGAAAAATTACAGCTTGAAGCAGCCATAATAGTCTCTGGACTATCAAAATTTGCTTGCAGAGAAGCACTTTATTTTGACACTGGATGGCTTACTCTCGTAGATAGGAGAAAGATAAACAATCTCTGCAGTTTTTGTAAATTATCAACAACCAGACTTAGGATTATATAAACAGATTTACTCTGACCTTGTTCACGAGACACGGTGCCTTATGATCTGAAAAACTCGAACAATATTATTCAATATTGAAGACGGACCTCTTTGTTAAACAATCATATATACCAACACTTATTGACTCATGGAACAGTCTACCACAAACCACAAGAAATTGTTCATATATACTAACATTCAAAAAAGAAGTTATCGAGCGCAGAATTTATTTCTGCTATAAGCTTTTTAGCATTTAATAATAGACAAGCTTCTGTGCTATTAAGCCGGTTAAGACACAAATACAGTTCGCTGAATTATGATTTATTTAGGTGTAATCTAATCGCAAATATTTCCTGTTCCTGTGGATTTCAAAACGAAAACGACCATCATTTTCTTTTTGAATGCAGACTAATTAATAACATAAGAAATGAGCTTTATCGCAGATTATCATTAATGAATATTAATAGTGATAATGATACACTTTCATTCGGCAACGAACTTTACACATCAGAGACAAGCATTTGCTACAAAAGGAAATGCAGAAATTTATTATTCAAACAAAAAGATTTGAAACATATTATTACTTTGTTGTTCCATTATGACCACAGTTAAAATTGTACGTACCTGACAACACCAAACACTATATCCTTCCGCTTTTATCCTTCTTTCATCCCTCTCATTTCATTATATGTATGTACGTCACCTGTCTTGAATTTTTCCTGAACTCTTGCCTGCATGCTCGTTAATTACATATTTATGTTTATAATGGAGAGGAACTTGTAAGTTGAAAAACGTGTTTCCAATCCTTTAGCCCTGTATCTTTACTTGTTATCTTTTTAGCAATAAAATATGTTTAGGATTATAGTTCATAGATCTTGAAGTTTTATTCATTAAGAAGTATTTGCCTTTAAGTGTTCTTAAAACACTGGACTTGTTTATAAAATAAATTCCTTATTCACCAGAGTGTTGTGAATCAACCTTTATCACTCACAAGAGTCGCTTGAAACTAACGTCATACCGTTCTACACCGTGCTAAATTTAGAGTATGGTGAAACGTCCGTATGACAATAGTAAGTCGTGAATAAGGCCGAAATATAACGTTAATGATATTTGGGGAATTTGTTTTGTTGCTCCGGTGGATTTTTATTTCACACGCACAGATAATCTCAAGTGAATACATCCAGCCATAAGTTTACCAAGCTCGCTGCCTATTTAACTAATTCAACCAAAAAACCAAATTAATTTTTATAGTCAACAAATTTTTAATTAGATAGAATCGGATGAGAGTCGCCGAAATAGAGGGTACAGCGACCTGAAGATAATTCGGTTCAAAAGAGACATGGGAACAGTTCGTAATAGTAGATGATGTTATTTATTTATATATATATATATATATATATATATATATATATATATATATATATATATATATATATATATATATATATATATATATGAGTGTGTGTTGAAATTCTTATGATATCAACGTCTTTGGGTAAATATATGATCCAGTGATAACTGCCATATTGTTAGGGTAAATTATCAGTCGATCAAAGATAAACAGAAGAAAAGAAAATATAACCGGTATTTCTCTTGATCCACTTGAAATAATCTAATTTACAGAGCAAGCTTGTCCCATGTATATCAATAATGGCTACATCGGATCATGGTGCAGCAGAAAATACAATGATACGTGTTCTGAATATCATTGTGACTCTGGCTACGTGAAATCTCCTAATAATTGGATCCTGACGTGCAAAGAACCTGGCAAATGGGTTGGTTATCAAGGGCAAACGAGGCTATGCTTAAGTAAGTTTTAAGTAGAACACCTACTTTTTACTCTTTTACTATAAAACTGGTGGTTTTTATTTCTATCAAGTAATTATCTTCCTATAGTAGTTATTTTGCTAAACAATACATGGTGTATACATGTGAAATCTCTATTCATGTATAAGTGATATAAGTTATGATATAAAAACTTTGAATATCCTTTATTTAAATGCACGATTTTATATCAATTGATTGACACCTATTTTTTAAAAGTCATTTTCAACCTTGAAAACTTGTTCTTTCACCTGGATACTGTGAAGTACAATACCTGTCATGGGGAGGTAAACCCTTGTCGGAATGGGGGTAAACGTTTTCAATCTACAAATGTATCATAGCATACAGATATCATGGGTGAATAGGAAATTAAGTACTGCATAATCTAAGTTTGTTATGTTTATGCAAACATTATGTTGTGTTCCCAACAATTTCATAGATCTCAGGTGGAACATCATGAAAGCAAATGAACATCACATTCCAATATATATATATATATATATATATATATATATATATATATATATATATATATATATATATATATATATATATATATATATATATATAATTCTGGGAATATAGTCATACTCAAATTCGCTACTGGGCTTCTAGATTCCTATACATGATTCTCAGTAATCTATAATTGAAACATCTTGATATAGAAGCGAGTGTTTACTGGTATATTTTGAGATACACCGGATTTTTTCTTATATTAAAATAGTAATATGACGGTAATAATCACAAACGTATTTTTATGCAGAAGATCAGTCAGTTATAAATTGCAAAAGCAACGTAGGCATATCAGCTACAATTATAGATTCAATTAGATTTTAGGTTCACATGTTCCTGGAACATGTCGTCCATCTAAAGAAAACAGGGGCAAACTACAAATGTGCAATACTAGTGCATTAAGATCCATTTATCTTTTTGCAATTTAAATGTCTTCATGTTTGTAATTTTCTCGCGAACAAAGACGTAATCCATTATGTGTAGTTACTTCTGTGCAAAGAAAAGTTTCCTGTGAATGTTACTGAGGCAATTGACAAATCTCCTTTAAAACTATACGAAATAGTCATTTAATTAGTCTTGCTTTTTATTCAATTTATAGTTTAGAATGACAACATAAAAGTGTATAAATTTAAGCAAGCCCTTTCTAATTTCACGAGCCCAGATTTTTGCTACTTTTTGCCATCTATTCTCATTAAACGTACATTGAAGAAGCCACTATGTATTAATAATTTTACTCCTCGTCAAATGATCACCAGTTCATCATCTTGAGTTTGCAACGCGCCAATATGATTATAATTTACAGAAGAAGGCCAAATTTGTCCAGAAACAGTTAAAGGCGGTTACATCGATTCATACTGTAACAGAATCCCTGGAGATTTGTGTACCTGGAAGTGCAACCCAGGATTCATTATGAATGCCGGCTGGTGGCGTTGGATGACTTGCGGGGAAAACGGGGAGTGGAGTGAAGATACAAATTCAATTTGCATCGAATCAGGTAAAATAAATAACCCGATAGATACAGCTTTGTACATTTATGGATATTAATATACAAGAAATAAAGTTAAATATTAGCCCAAACGATAATTTAAATTATGGAAATATAGCAAGAAAACAATTTAAAGATATTTGATCGTAGATAGATATAAAGCCAGAAAATGTGATATATGCACTTAATCCAGACAAGGTCGTTATTATGTTTATGTATTTTATACTCATATGTCTCATTCTCCCAACATTTTTGCCACCTGTATTAATGTAAATCATTACAACATATTCCACTCTAGTATACTGTGATGGTCGGAAGCGAATTCCTAAACCTTGGACAACTCACTGCAGGAGTACCTCAGGGATCAGTATTAGGTCCCTTACTTTATTTATATACATAAATGATATAGCTGAAAGTTTCAAATCACCGATTAGATTATTGCAGACGATTCCTTATACAATGTATATCGCCTGATCCTCTTTTCATTCAAAGCGAATTAAACGGCGGTCTTCAAAAATTATCGGATTGGGCAACTCTTTGGCTGGTTATTTTTAATCCAATCTAAAACAGAGTGCGTCCTTTTCACCAACAGGAGGTGGAATACATACCAGACCTTCAATTTCGAGTGCAAAAATTATTCTCGTTATGTCACATTGACATCTGGGAATGATTTTATCATCCAATGGCTCCTGGATCAACCACATTGGATCTATAGTTCATTCTGTATCTATGCGAATTGGACGACTGAGGAAGTTTAACTATGTATTGTCAGTACATAATCTGAATACAATTTATTTAGCCTACATTAGCCCAATTCTGGAATATACATCTGAAATATGATCTTCCTATACTAACTCAGATTCTGAAAAAGTTGAAAAATTACAGCTTGAAGCAGCCATAATAGTCTCTGGACTATCAAAATTTGCTTGCAGAGAAGCACTTTATTTTGACACCGGATGGCTTACTCTCGTAGATAGGAGAAAGATAAACAATCTCTGCAGTTTTTGTAAAATTATCAACAACCAGACTTAGGATTATATAAACAGATTTACTCTGACCTTGTTCACGAGACACGGTGCCTTATGATCTGAAAAACTCGAACAATATTATTCAATATTGAAGAAGGACCTCTTTGTTAAACAATCATATATACCAACACTTATTGACTCATGGAACAGTCTACCACAAACCACAAGAAATTGTTCATATATACTAACATTCAAAAAAGAAGTTATCGAGCGCAGAATTTATTTCTGCTATAAGCTTTTTAGCATTTAATAATAGACAAGCTTCTGTGCTATTAAGCCGGTTAAGACACAAATACAGTTCGCTGAATTATGATTTATTTAGGTGTAATCTAATCGCAAATATTTCCTGTTCCTGTGGATTTCAAAACGAAAACGACCATCATTTTCTTTTTGAATGCAGACTAATTAATAACATAAGAAATGAGCTTTATCGCAGATTATCATTAATGAATATTAATAGTGATAATGATACACTTTCATTCGGCAACGAACTTTACACATCAGAGACAAGCATTTGCTACAAAAGGAAATGCAGAAATTTATTATTCAAACAAAAAGATTTGAAACATATTATTACTTTGTTGTTCCATTATGACCACAGTTAAAATTGTACGTACCTGACAACACCAAACACTATATCCTTCCGCTTTTATCCTTCTTTCATCCCTCTCATTTCATTATATGTATGTACGTCACCTGTCTTGAATTTTTCCTGAACTCTTGCCTGCATGCTCGTTAATTACATATTTATGTTTATAATGGAGAGGAACTTGTAAGTTGAAAAACGTGTTTCCAATCCTTTAGCCCTGTATCTTTACTTGTTATCTTTTTAGCAATAAAATATGTTTAGGATTATAGTTCATAGATCTTGAAGTTTTATTCATTAAGAAGTATTTGCCTTTAAGTGTTCTTAAAACACTGGACTTGTTTATAAAATAAATTCCTTATTCACCAGAGTGTTGTGAATCAACCTTTATCACTCACAAGAGTCGCTTGAAACTAACGTCATACCGTTCTACACCGTGCTAAATTTAGAGTATGGTGAAACGTCCGTATGACAATAGTAAGTCGTGAATAAGGCCGAAATATAACGTTAATGATATTTGGGGAATTTGTTTTGTTGCTCCGGTGGATTTTTATTTCACACGCACAGATAATCTCAAGTGAATACATCCAGCCATAAGTTTACCAAGCTCGCTGCCTATTTAACTAATTCAACCAAAAAACCAAGTTAATTTTTATAGTCAACAAATTTTTAATTAGATAGAATCGGATGAGAGTCGCCGAAATAGAGGGTACAGCGACCTGAAGATAATTCGGTTCAAAAGAGACATGGGAACAGTTCGTAATAGTAGATGATGTTATTTATATATATATATATATGAGTGTGTGTTGAAATTCTTATGATATCAACGTCTTTGGGTAAATATATGATCCAGTGATAACTGCCATATTGTTAGGGTAAATTATCAGTCGATCAAAGATAAACAGAAGAAAAGAAAATATAACCGGTATTTCTCTTGATTCACTTGAAATAATCTAATTTACAGAGCAAGCTTGTCCCATGTATATCAATAATGGCTACATCGGATCATGGTGCAGCAGAAAATACAATGATACGTGTTCTGAATATCATTGTGACTCTGGCTACGTGAAATCTCCTAATAATTGGATCCTGACGTGCAAAGAACCTGGCAAATGGGTTGGTTATCAAGGGCAAACGAGGCTATGCTTAAGTAAGTTTTAAGTAGAACACCTACTTTTTACTCTTTTACTATAAAACTGGTGGTTTTTATTTCTATCAAGTAATTATCTTCCTATAGTAGTTATTTTGCTAAACAATACATGGTGTATGCATGTGAAATCTCTATTCATGTATAAGTGATATAAGTTATGATATAAAAACTTTGAATATCCTTTATTTAAATGCACGATTTTATATCAATTGATTGACACCTATTTTTTAAAAGTCATTTTCAACCTTGAAAACTTGTTCTTTCACCTGGATACTGTGAAGTACAATACCTGTCATGGGGAGGTAAACCCTTGTCGGAATGGGGGTAAACGTTTTCAATCTACAAATGTATCATAGCATACAGATATCATGGGTGAATAGGAAATTCAGTACTGCATAATCTAAGTTTGTTATGTTTATGCAAACATTATATTGTGTTCCCAACAATTTCATAGATCTCAGGTGGAACATCATGAAAGCAAATGAACATCACATTCCAATATATATATATATATATATATATATATATATATATATATATACATATATATATATATATATATATATATATATATATAATTCTGGGAATATAGTCATACTCAAATTCGCTACTGGGCTTCTAGATT
The DNA here is from genome assembly GCA_029931535.1 of Margaritifera margaritifera. Classification (NCBI taxonomy): domain Eukaryota; kingdom Metazoa; phylum Mollusca; class Bivalvia; order Unionida; family Margaritiferidae; genus Margaritifera; species Margaritifera margaritifera. The sequence goes on along the minus strand of JAQPZY010001636.1, from coordinate 1,501,118 downwards.
CCTATACATGATTCTCAGTAATCTATAATTGAAACATCTTGATATAGAAGCGAGTGTTTACTGGTATATTTTGAGATACACCGGATTTTTTCTTATATTAAAATAGTAATATGACGGTAATAATCACAAACGTATTTTTATGCAGAAGATCAGTCAGTTATAAATTGCAAAAGCAACGTAGGCATATCAGCTACAATTATAGATTCAATTAGATTTTAGGTTCACATGTTCCTGGAACATGTCGTCCATCTAAAGAAAACAGGGGCAAACTACAAATGTGCAATACTAGTGCATTAAGATCCATTTATCTTTTTGCAATTTAAATGTCTTCATGTTTGTAATTTTCTCGCGAACAAAGACGTAATCCATTATGTGTAGTTACTTCTGTGCAAAGAAAAGTTTCCTGTGAATGTTACTGAGGCAATTGACAAATCTCCTTTAAAACTATACGAAATAGTCATTTAATTAGTCTTGCTTTTTATTCAATTTATAGTTTAGAATGACAACATAAAAGTGTATAAATTTAAGCAAGCCCTTTCTAATTTCACGAGCCCAGATTTTTGCTACTTTTTGCCATCTATTCTCATTAAACGTACATTGAAGAAGCCACTATGTATTAATAATTTTACTCCTCGTCAAATGATCACCAGTTCATCATCTTGAGTTTGCAACGCGCCAATATGATTATAATTTACAGAAGAAGGCCAAATTTGTCCAGAAACAGTTAAAGGCGGTTACATCGATTCATACTGTAACAGAATCCCTGGAGATTTGTGTACCTGGAAGTGCAACCCAGGATTCATTATGAATGCCGGCTGGTGGCGTTGGATGACTTGCGGGGAAAACGGGGAGTGGAGTGAAGATACAAATTCAATTTGCATCGAATCAGGTAAAATAAATAACCCGATAGATACAGCTTTGTACATTTATGGATATTAATATACAAGAAATAAAGTTAAATATTAGCCCAAACGATAATTTAAATTATGGAAATATAGCAAGAAAACAATTTAAAGATATTTGATCGTAGATAGATATAAAGCCAGAAAATGTAATATATGCACTTAATCCAGACAAGGTCGTTATTATGTTTATGTATTTTATACTCATATGTCTCATTCTCCCAACATTTTTGCCACCTGTATTAATGTAAATCATTACAACATATTCCACTCTAGTATACTGTGATGGTCGGAAGCGAATTCCTAAACCTTGGACAACTCACTGCAGGAGTACCTCAGGGATCAGTATTAGGTCCCTTACTTTATTTATATACATAAATGATATAGCTGAAAGTTTCAAATCACCGATTAGATTATTGCAGACGATTCCTTATACAATGTATATCGCCTGATCCTCTTTTCATTCAAAGCGAATTAAACGGCGGTCTTCAAAAATTATCGGATTGGGCAACTCTTTGGCTGGTTATTTTTAATCCAATCTAAAACAGAGTGCGTCCTTTTCACCAACAGGAGCTAGAATACATACCAGACCTTCAATTTTGAGTGCAAAAATTATTCTCGTTATGTCACATTGACATCTGGGAATGATTTTATCATCCAATGGCTCCTGGATCAACCACATTGGATCTATAGTTCATTCTGTATCTATGCGAATTGGACGACTGAGGAAGTTTAACTATGTATTATCAGTACATAATCTGAATACAATTTATTTAGCCTACATTAGCCCAATTCTGGAATATACATCTGAAATATGATCTTCCTATACTAACTCAGATTCTGAAAAAGTTGAAAAATTACAGCTTGAAGCAGCCATAATAGTCTCTGGACTATCAAAATTTGCTTGCAGAGAAGCACTTTATTTTGACACCGGATGGCTTACTCTCGTAGATAGGAGAAAGATAAACAATCTCTGCAGTTTTTGTAAAATTATCAACAACCAGACTTAGGATTATATAAACAGATTTACTCTGACCTTGTTCACGAGACACGGTGCCTTATGATCTGAAAAATTCGAGCAATATTATTCAATATTAAAGAAGAACCTCTTTGTTAAACAATCATATATACCAACACTTATTGACTCATGGAACAGTCTACCACAAACCACAAGAAATTGTTCATATATACTAACATTCAAAAAAGAAGTTATCGAGCGCAGAATTTATTTCTGCTCCAAGCTATTTAGCGTTTAATAATAGACAAGCTTCTGTGCTATTAAGCCGGTTAAGACACAAATAGAGTTCGCTGAATTATGATTTATTTAGGTGTAATCTTATTGCAAGTTCTTCCTGTTCCTGTGGATTTCAAAACGAAAACGACCATCATTTTCTTTTTGAATGCAGACTAAATAATAACGTAAAAAATGAGCTTTATCGCAGATTATCATTAATGAATATTAATAGTGATAATGATACACCTTCTTTTGGCAACGAACTTTACACATCAGAAACAAGCATTTGCTACAAAAGGAAATGCAGAAATTTATTATTCAAACAAAAAGATTTGGAAACATATTATTACTTTGTTGTTCCATTATGGCTACGGTTCAAACACTATATCCTTCCGCTTTTATCCTTCTTTCATCCCTCTCATTTCATTATATGTATGTGCGTCACCTGTCTTGAATTGTTCCAAAACTCTTTTTCCAGAACTCTTGCCTGCATGCTCGTTAATTACATATTTATGTTTATAATGGAGAGGAACTTGTAAGTTGAAAAACGTGTTTCCAATCCTTTTGCCATGTATCTTTACTTGTGATCTTCATGACAATAAAATATGGTTAGGATTATTTTTCATAGATCTTGAAGTTTTAATCATTGAAAAGTATTTGCTTTTAGATGTACTTAAAACACTGGACTTGTTTATAAAATAAATTCCTTATTCACCAGAGTGTTGTGAATCAACCTTTATCACTCACAAGAGTCGCTTGAAACTAATTTCATACCGTTCTACAGCGTGCTAAATATAGAGTATGGTGAAACTTCCGTATGACAATGGTAAGTCGTGAATAAGGCCGAAATATAACGTTAATGATATTTGGGGAATTTGTTTTGTTGCTCCGGTGGATTTTTTATTTCACACGCACAGATAATCTCAAGAGAATACATCCAGCCATCAGTCGACCAAGCTCGCTGCCTATTTAACTAATTCAACCCAAAAACCAAGTTAATTTTTATAGTCAACAAATCTTTAATTAGAGAGAATCGGATGAGAGTCGCCGAAATAGAGGGTACAGCGACCTGAAGATAATTCGGTTCAAAAAAGAGACACGGGAACAGTTCGTAATAGTAGATGATGTTATATATATATATATATATATATATATATATATATATATATATATATATATATATATATATATATATATATGAGTGTGTTTTGAAATTCTTATGATATCCACGTTTTTGGGGAAAAATATGATCCAGTAATAACTGCCATATTGTTAGGGTAAATTATCAGTCGATCAAAGATAAACAGAAGAAAGGAAAAAAATAACCGATATTTCTCTTGTTCCACTTAAAATAATCTAATTTACAGAGCAAGATTGTCCCATGTATATCAATAATGGCTACATCGGATCATGGTGCAGCAGAAAATACAATGATACGTGTTCTGAATATCAGTGTGACTCTGGCTACGTGAAATCTCCTAATAATTGGATCCTGACGTGCAAAGAACCTGGCAGATGGGTTGGTTATCAAGGGCAAACGAACCTATGCTTAAGTAAGTTTTAAATAGAACACCTACTTTTTACTCTTTTACTATAAAACTGGTGGTTTTTATTTCTATCAAGCAATTTTCTTCCTATAGTAGTTATTTGCTAAACAATACATGGTGTATACATGTGAAATCTCTATTCATGTATAAGTGATATAAGTTATGATATAAAAACTTTGAATACCTTTTATTTAAATACACGATATTATATCAATTGATTGACACCTATTTCTTTAAAGTCATTTTCAACCTTGAAAACTTGTTCTTTCAGCTGGATACTGTGAAGTACAATATCTATTATGGGGAGGTAATCCTTTGTCGGAATGGGGGGGGGATGGGGGGGGGGGGCGGGGCGGGGTAAACGTTTCCAATCTACAAATGTATCAATGCATACAGATATCTTGGATGAATAGGAAATTAAGTACTGCATTATCTGAGTTTGTTATGTTTGTGGCAAACATTATATTGTGTTCCCAACAATTTCATAGATCTCAGGTGGAACATCATGAAAGCAAATGAACATCACATTCCAATACACACACACAAACACACACACACACACACACACACACACACACACATATATATATATATATATATATATATATATATATATATATATATATATATATATAATTCTGGGAATATAGTCATGCTCAAATTCGCTACTGGGCTTCTAAATGCCTATACATGATTCTCAGTAATCTATATTTGAAACATCTTGATATAGAAGCGAGTGTGTACTTGCATATTTTGAGATACACCGGATTTGTTCTTATATTAAAATAGTAATATGACTGTAGTAATCAAAAACGTATTTCTATGCAGAAGATCAGTCAGTTATAAATTGCAAAAGCAACGTAGGCATATCAGCTACAATTATAGATACAATTAGATTTCAGATTTACATGTTCCTGGAACATGTCGTCCATCTAAATAAAACAAAGGCAAGCTTCACAAGTGTAATCTTCGTGCATTAAAATCCATTTATCTTTTTCCAATTTAAATGTCTTCATGTTTATAATTTTCTCGCGATCAAACGACGTAATCCATGATGTGTAGTTACTTATGTGCAAAGAAGATTTTCCTGTGAATGTCATTGAGGCAATAGACAAATCTCCTTTAAAACTATACGAAATAGTCATTTAATTAGTCTTGCTTTTTATTCAATTTATAGTTTAGAATTACAAGATAAAAGTGCATAAATTTAAGCAAGCCCTTTCTAATTTCACGACTTCAGATTTATGCTTCTTTTTCCCATTTATTCTCATTAAACCTACATTAAAGAAGTCACTATATATTAATAATTTTACTCGTCGTCAAATGATCACCAGTCCATCATCTTGAGGTTGTAAGTATGTTTATGCATTTTATACTCATATGTCTCATTCTCCCAACATTTTTGCCACCTGTATTTAATGTAAATCATTGCAACATGTTCTGCTCTAGTATACTGTAATGTTATTTGATAGCATCCATTGTTCGTTGAAGGACTTCTGTGTCATCATATAACTAGCTACTAGTATTTAGTACATTATCACTAGTAGATTCTCGTCTGACCTGGCTAATAATGGTGTTCGGTGATACGAATTATCTCTGATAGTAAATGGTATTAATGGTAGAAGAACAGATTCACACATTTCTAGTGTTTGAAGTTTCTGCAAATTGCTTTTCTCATATAGTAATCAACCTTAGAAACCAATTTACCTGGATTTGACTGCACATTCGCTCATAAGTTTATCCGTTAAATCTCCTGATAATGTTATGTATTCCATGTTGGCATGCTAGATTTATCATTAACATTGTCCTCAAGGAGAGTGAAAAATTGGAACCTGGTGCACACTATAATATTGTACTATATGGGTTGGTATCTTTCCTGCAATATCAGAAAGCAGGGATTTTTTTAAAACAACGGACTGGAACTGATCAAGTCCTAACACCTTTCAGAATTTAAATTGCCCAAAGTCGGACATACAAAATGTGACTCTATGTATGTGTGTGTGTGTGTGTGTGAATATTTCAAAACAAACTAGTTGTTTTTAGTTGGCATAATATTTGATGACGTAATAACGTATGTAGAGAGAGAGAGAGAGAGAGAGAGAGAGAGAGATATTTATTTGGGCGGTAAGTCAAATCGTAAAGATTATAACAGACGGGTCTAATCTACTTCTACAAAAATTGCCACAATTTTTACAGTTTATTGACCAAGCGTTCCATTGTTTTCCATTGGTTTCGGAACTCGTGCATTACAGTAATATATGCGTAAAAATTCACATCAACCTTAATTAAATACTTCATTTCTATATAATATTAGGTAGTCTCTTTTGTTTGCCTCTCCCCCGCAAAAATAGAAACAAGTCCTTGTAAACTATTTCGATTTTTACCGACATTTGACCAATTTCATTTCTAGAATCTCTAACTATTTAATTAAAGAGGGTGGGTAGAAATTGTCTTTCTCGAGCTAAGATATTTATTGTTTTGTCCTTATCAAGGGTAAACATTTTGTTTTGTTATGGTATGTGTTGAGTTCGGTATATTACACCAGTCACACTATTCTTCAATTCAGTACTTTTATTAAATAGCTTTGTTTGCACTGAGACATTAAATTGTATTAATAAAATACTATTTAATTTCCGCATTGCTCTCCTGGCGTCTGCTTAATATCGGGCGAATAGAACCAAACCAGACTGTAGAACTATGACAGACCTTGGAACTAATTTTATTTTGAAGCATGATATTAAAACACCCATTTAATAGAATATATATATATATATATATATATATATATATATATATATATATATATATATATATATATATATATATATATATATATATATATATATATATATAAAAAGAAAAATATATAAAATCTTACATGGGTCCTTCTTTCAAATGAAATTCATGAAATGAGTTGAATCATTTCTTACTTCTGCTAATCTTGGTCAGAACACAATTTTGAAATCATACATCGAGATTCATACATGTAACTTGAAATGATCGCAAGTATTCAAATTTATTTATCGCACGATGAAACATAATGATTTTAGTCAATATAACTGCAGTATAGTGTAACGAAATGACGCCGACTCATTTGGTTTCCTCTAACATTACGCGCAGATCATACATAAAAGAAACAGCGACAAACAATTTTAATTTCCTTTATATATGTATAATTGGTTAAATATCATGAATTTATCAATTAATGACGCTGATAAATAATCTTAGAATTAGAACCTTTTAGATATATCTGACAGTATCCAAACGGTGAATCCAATGTTTCCTTTAATAGTCGTTCCATTTAAGAACTGTTGTATTATACCCCATTGTATACTTATTGTAAAAACAGATTTAAGATTTTAAAATGTTATAACATTGACATTAAAGTAAGTTTTTTAATAACTTGATCAATACATTATTCAAAAGAAAGACCTAGAGACGAATATACATTTTTGAGTTGCATAATACTTTCGTAGGGTTATTTGTTTTCGTTTTCTAAAACGATAAATAAAACTATGAGGGTTCAGTTCCAATGTTTGGATCAGGCAATATTCATTATGTGTAAAGCAGTAGTGAAATAGAAATGACCCAACATTAAGGATTTATCAATTTACCAACCCTATATATAATCTTAGAATTTTAACCTTTAGGATATACAGTATCTAGATGGTGAATCTAAAAATTTTCTTTCAACAGACGTTCTCTTTCCAAATGAACAATATAAATAAGCATAAATGAAAAATCTTGTGACTTAAAATGTACACATACATACATACACACATACATGAAGCAGAAACAAGATGAAACGTTTCAAACGATTCAATTAAATTCATGAATTTTATTTGAAAGAAGGACTTAAGAAAGCGAAACTGGTCACGAATTTTACATGTTTGTTTTTTTTTTAGTTTAAATAATTATCGGACATTACACGTTCTCGTTGCATCACGTCGTGACATCATTTGTAAAGAACCCACAGAGTTTTGAATATCAACAGTTTACAAAAATTCATTTTCAGGGGAAAATATTGGATTTTTTCAGTATTTGTGGTCAACGCTTCAAATGATAATCAAGCAGATCTTTTAATATTTTGAACAGACAGATAATATACACATCATGTTGGAATATGGCATCAATTGCAGCGAGTATCAACGAAAGCTCTGGACGTTCAAAATATGTCCAAAGTAGGCTTTTTTTTATTCTGGCATACTTTGAAGGCTACACTTAGATTAGTATATAAAAGCATCTATTCCAAGAAATATTTCTGATGAAGTTCCAACTTTCCTCTACAAATTGCTGTGAAAATGATATGTTTGTACGCGTGTTAAAAATTGACTTATTACCTGATGAAAAAATAACCGCTATAGTGTTTCCACCTTTACAATATTAATATTTTTCACGTTGAGAAGAACCGCTCATTTTATTGTTAGAACATGCTTCGTACGTAGTTTTAATGACATATGTACCAACATTTTTCTTGCAGAAAGTTACACCACTTCTCCATCGGTAACATTTCTGACGACTTCTGCGGCAATATCTCGCACGACCTCTTTATCGTCACGACCTCGCACGACCTCTTTATCGTCAACATTTTGTAAGTGAGCAGTAATCAAGATCTTAGATTAATTTCACACATATTTCCGATATAACGTCAGATGCAACTTGCGCTACAAATCTTTAAAAGAAGGTAGTCTGCTTCATTTTGAAGGGAGGAATAAAAACAACCACCAAAAAAAACAAAACAAAGGGACTTCAACTTGCCCATCTGTGTAAGTGTGTGGAATCATTCACAAAGATTTACCAATATGGCATTTGATCTAATATCCCACGTTACACTTTGTGATCACTTTCAGTATATGATATACATATGATTAGATATATAACATTCTATCTTTGACCTTCAATCATCGTTTAGAATTTTTTTAAAAAGTATTGTATCATGCTTTGATAGTTTTATTTTGAAATCTTTTTTTTTATTTCACCATTTTAACATGCAATGAAGTGATGATGTTTTTTTTATATAAATGAATGAAAACAAAACACATATACTGAAAAACATTATAGGAATACAAAAGGAGGGAAGTAAAGGAATATATAACGATGGGTTACAATATTAAAGATAACAGAAGCCTTGGCAAGAAACTTGTCCTCATTGAAATATTTGTTTCTTTTATGCTAACATCATGCTCAAAGTTTTCGGGCTTTTATTAGCTTTAATTGAATTTTCTGTCGTCTTAAAGAATGGTCATATGGAAATTGACGGTTTTGTTTTAAAACATGGGACTAAATACACCCCCATTAATCAGATATGAAATAGTGCTAGAAGACACAACTTTAACAAAATTAGTATTTGAGGGTGCAAACCAGGCTGCAAAAACGTGCAGCCGCTCCCTTTGTTTCTTTAAAAGGCAATCAAATATGATTCAATTAAATTTGGAGGTTGAGAATGTGTGCTACGTAACATGTTATGTACCTTTCCGGAGACCTAAGTTCCCAACTTATTCCTATGTATGCTCTACTTTTGTATGCTATATTGAATTCCAATATTGGTGTGTTGTGTTAAGGGTTTTTCTGTTTTACGTCAAAATTGCTGACAATATAGTTTGAATACATAATCCAACCACGACATGACGTTAGAATATCCCTCATATATATATATATATATATATATATATATATATATATATATATATATATATATATATATATATATATATTGTTAATAGGCAAATCGACGTCTTTTTTCATTGTAGCAACAAGAGAAGAAAATGTAGGGATCAGTTTTGGAGCCATTGTAGGGATCAGTTTTGGAGCTCTAATTGGGATGATACTTATCGTTGCCACAGTAGTATGGACTGCAAGGCGGTAAGATTACACCCTTGAAATTATATCAACATCATCATAATCCACATTTATATTTTTATCGTCATCACTTTCAGCTTTGTTATGATCATAATGACATCATCATCATCATCATCAAGACAATAATAACAAAAATACCATCATCATTATTATATTGCCCTCAACATGTTCTTCTTATCGTTGTTGTTGCTATTATAACAGAATATAATTTCCGCATATATATATATATATATATATATATATATATATATATATATATATATATATATGTGTGTGTGTGTGTATGTATGCGTACCTCACCTCAAGAAAGATATACACAAATACAGATTAACCCTATAAGAGAATGAGACACAAAATAAATAGATTGATACAGAGATATAGAGACAGATAAAGTAATTTCTGATCGTTTGAGTAATTTCTTTGTTTTATTTGTAGGTTCTGTGTACACAAATCACAAAGAAGAGTGCCCGGTCATGCGGGCAGTTTGTGTTTGAGTCAAAGAGAAAATCCGGAACAGCACGTTTCCAGCATCCGACAAAGACCTAATACAAATGGCATAAGCAGTGTATCATCCTTTGAACCTCCTTCATACAATGGCCCTTACGTCCATTCATTTGGACAACAGATCCCCACAATCTCCAAAAGTTGCAGGTACCCTGGACCTCCCCCGTCGTACAGCGAGACCCAAATCACACCTAACGAATCCCCACCCACCTATAAAGAGGTAGTTACGGATCCTTCCAGATTCAATTTATATATTTAAAATGTTGTATTATTTGGACAACAATTTTGAACATACAAGAAATGTGTTTCTTAAAGGAGTATATGCGATAAAATATATTTTATTTTTGTATCAATGGATCTTTGCATCCCTTCTCCATGTATAATGACAAGACAACACAGATCTTGATATCCTTTACCCTCGATTTTCCGCCACTTCCATAATTATGTGTGTCGTTTTCTCCAGACTATAATAAATAAAATCATTAGAAACGTTTCGATCTTACTGGACTTTAAATTGAAAGCGCCCATATTAAATAATAATTCAACGTATTGCAAGCATAACATGTTTGATTGAGATGTCGTAATTGTGATACAGGATTAAAATTTATTTTGTATTTGTAAATTAAAGTTTGAATTTTAAATTCACGCCGGAATATGGGTTTAGTTGCAAGTTTTCAAAAAATAATAATTTAAGTTGGATTACATACTTATTCTAAATGTTTAAGCGACGTATCCATAAACCGTCATTGGTATTCATATATGTAGCGTTAGCAATCCACAAACGGATTTTTCCGTGGGTGAGGGTTGGGGTGGAGAAGGGGAGTTTGAATCATTAAATTTATATGTTATGTGTCTTTCCAATGAAAATTTTTTAATATAATTTGCACAGTCAGGTATATTACAATCAAGAAACGTTTCACACAGTCCAATTACTGCAAGGTTGGATTCATTTTGTATCGTAAATCTTAGTTCATCGATTTTTGGTAAGATGTGTCTTATATTGAGGTTGATATACCTTTCTTTTTTAAGCCAAAGGGTTTACAGTGTACATTCTTTCCAATAGGTGTAGAATCAATGACAGATTTATTTTTATTGCGACCTAGAGGAAGAGACATTAAAACCTTGGCATGTACAGTAAGAATTAATACTTTGGAGGATAAGACACCGAGAACAAATATCACCAAGAACATGATACATATTAATGACCGAGGTACATGTATTATTGTTGTACATAGACTGAGGTACCTAATATTTATATTTCCAGGTAGGTAAGTCATGTCTGCCTTGTACGTACTGTTGTTTTATCGATGTGTCCCTTTTCCAGAGCCTTATATTGCGATCGAGTCTGCCTCGGTTGCCATGCAATGTATTTTGTGCATTTGTGTTGCTTTCCCTCCCAATGCGATACAAGCTTGCATTCCACGTCTGTGGCGTTTCTGTTGTCTAGGTTGGTATTGCGTAGCTGGGTAGTGATTGCTCACATTGGTAGATTTTGGTTTGAGTACAGGAGTAACATTGTGCATGTTTTTCAACAAGTTTGCGATGCCCGGGTCTCTTAAGTGAATCAGGTCAGAATGAAAGAAAGTGGATGGTATGGTAGCTGACCCGACGCTAACAAAAAGGTGTCGTTGTTTGACATGTCCAGTAGGTGGAACGATCTTCCAATATTTACCAATATGTAATCATATTGCGTCATGTCTACGTCCCGTCTTGAAATAAGGCCAGATACAACGACCTTATATACCTGGTTGATAAGGGACTTGTATTTGATCTCAAACTCTTTTAGGTCCAGACTTCTATCAGCATCATTTTCTCCTGCTTGGACAATTACTGTGTGGAACTTATTGAGATCAAGTTTGTTCAATTCTGTTTTGAGACTGTCAATGGTGGCACCAGGGTATGGTTTCACATGTACATACGTAAAAGTCCGCTGGTGTTGATTCCTTTCATGATAGATGATCCTGTAATCGAGTCTTTGGGGGTGGTGGTGGTGGTGGTGGTGAGGGGGGGGGGGGGAGATGAGCATAACTAATCAATTTGATCTGTGTGAGGCTGTTCGTTTAGTGTATATTGGTTTGTCAGTTCCTGATTGACCCCTGTCTGTATGAGTAGTTCCGACCTTGGATACTTTCTATTGGCTTTTATCAATTCGATTACGTTTTGTGTTTTGTTTAGTAATACAACCATTTTATAGTTGTTTCAAGTTTGGCATCTAATGTTTGCTACTTGATTTCTTAAAGTTGCATTGAGGTTGATTCGTCTTACACAGCCATGCGTTTTGTGATGCTTGGCATTTGGTTGTTTATGTTTAGAAAATTTTGATTCTGTATTGTTTGAAAGAGTTTGTATTGGTTTAAATTGGCCATGTACATGCAGGTAATTCATCTATCGAAGTCTGAATCGCTCTCAAGTCCTTAAGCATTTTTCTACACTGAGTACAGAGTCAGAATCTTACTGGATCTGTTTTGCTAATACCAACACAAGTATAATGTAGCATCTTGTCATGTTTTGAAATTTTTTGCTTGATTTGCCTATTGCGTTTTAGTCAGATCTACATATAAGTTCATTTTCAGCTTCGGTGGGATTTTTATCAGGTTTCGTCGAGACACTGCTTGAGTTTCTATATGTCTGTTTCACTTGTGTTATACTGTCGTCCACAATGCTTCATTCATTCTGCTGCTCATTTAGGTTATCAGAATATGCTTCAAAGCTATGTCAACCTGGTTCATCATCATCCAGCTCTAAAATAGTGGCATCACTTTCCGTGACTGCGTTTGATGGAGTGTTAGAAGGGGTTGATTCTTTATCTTTTTGAGTTGTACGTTTCGTTAATTGTTGCCTCCGTTTTCGAGCTTTCAAACGCGGTACATCATCATTTAGCGTGTTTCTTATGTAATGCGCTGCGCTTTCAAGAGATTTTTTTTATATGTCTCTGTACTTAATTTTGCTGAAGCAGCATAATTCGTCAAGAGAGAGAGATCACTGATCAAGGATATATATTTTTCTCGTAATTCCATGTCAACTTTCGCCAGTTCTGGGTCCCTTTCACTGGTACAGAATGAAGGTCACATATTCTATATTCTGGGTTTGTAGTTAGATTACGCTAGAATGCACTTTTAGGGCACTCGCACAAAATAGAGAGGAGTGGTCGAGTATGAGAAGTATCTACAGTAAAATTGCGCTGTTCTTGCTTTGCTATTGTCCACACAGCTCGATAGGTTGACCTCGATCCTTTATTGTCCACACAGCTCGATAGGTTGACCTCTATCCTTTATTGAACAATAGGCAAAAAAACCCACCCCAGAACGTAGACGACGTCGTATATGCAGATGAGAACAAATCACTACTTCATCCAGACAGATTAAAAAAATAAAATAAAAAAAACAAAAAAAAAACAAAAAAAAATAAATAAATAAAACAACAACCAAAAAAAAATAAAGAACAAACAAACAAAAAACATCAAAGTTAAATGAGTATCAAAACTGAGTTTGATCTGTTCAAACTTTTCCAGGAGAAGATAGCGCTGACCTTCACATTAACTTTCATAGCAAAGTTAGTCAGATTCGTTAAGTATAACAGCTCCGTACAACTTGTTCCTTTCATTAATTTTTGCTGATATCGTATTGATAAATATCCACAGCCAATACAAATCACAACTGAGCTAGTGTACAGTCCGATACCGTTTGTAGTGGAATCTTGGCCTTTAAAAATGTGTCAAACAACTCACAGGCTGTCGGTATAAGACTAACGTGCTTAATATGATTAAATTATTCTTGAAAGATAGGAGGGTTTAAGAATGTTCATGAAGAACTTGACTGAATTTGAGAACATTCAGAATAGTGGTCTTAGCCATTGGGATTCTTTTCTGTAAAACCAAATTGAAATGTTATCGACGGATCAGGTGATTGACGTATGTGGTGGAGGTTGGGGTGTATAATATCACCCGTAGAAAAAAAATAATGCCTATCGGAGGTGCAACTATACACACATTTATGTATGTGTGTCAGTTCGAGTATGCGTCTGTTTGCATGTCTTCATTTTAGAAATATAATTTCCGGCACACAGTAAAATTTCGTCCTATTTGATTTGGTGGTTGTGATTTTTAGCATTCATCGTGATAATTATTAAAATAATATACACTTATCTAGGCATAAACTTCTCAAGTCAGCATATCATTTCGCGGAGTTTTGAGAGTACAGATCAGTGACCAAGGAGTTCCGCTTGTAACCTGCTTCGCAGGAAAAGCTGCATGTTGATCCATCAACAGCAATGCATTCTGCAGACAAGGTCCCATGGGATATCACGGCATGACATGTTTTTGCTGTGACATAGGAAGTTATAACATTATCTTGATAGGATGAAATCACACAGCAGTCAATCTTCGAACTTCACAATTTCTTGTTAATGGTTTTCAGTGGTGGCAACAGGTAGGAAATATCATGGCTTGCTACGGCGGAGAGGGCTTTCAAAAACATATGCGCTTTTTTGTTTCAAGAATGTTGATTCAATAAAATAGAGAATAAAAGTTAATTTTCATTGTTTTTGATAACATTGCAATGGGGGATCTTCTTTGCACTTGGTTTGATTGAAAGAATCAGTCACATCTTTCATGCGAGGACAAGTTACAATTATTGTGTCTTGTAAATTCTTAGTTTTTATTTAATGGGCAGAGAAACGTATAGGTCATTTAATCTCAAGTCTCACAACTGAGCGCCAAATTCATTGTTTAACAAGTTCACTTAAATGGTAAGTTCAGTTCGAGATTTTCAGTTGGTCAAATCTGAGTACAATTTTTTGCTTATGAGGTTGAAAAGAAGTTTCAAGTTAAAGTTATCACTTCGATAGTAAATCTATGGCCAAATCATCTATCATATTTCGGAACATAGACATTCTACCAATGAAACACCTCTAAATTCAACCATCGTCATCCCCTCTTGATTATCATCAATGATACAATCTCATTCTAAGCTTTCTACCACTATTATCATATCCTAATTGACTGAAATAAGTTAACTGGATTTATAATTGAACCTCTTATTCATATGTTACTGCATGCAATAACCAAATGACGGAAAATCTTATATAAAACACTGAGCCAGATCATAAATACAGCACACACTTTTATCACAGACGTTTCAATCATAGTTTTCTCTGAAACAAGTAGGTATCATCGAGGCCAGGAGTGTCGAGCAATACATTTATTTTCCCAGAGCTACATAATTTCTATTTAGTAATGTTAAGAACCATGCAAATTAAGGTCTTATTATGCTTTAGTTTAACGTAATACTGATTCTCATGTGTAATTGATAGTATAATTTGACACCACGTTAGATGTATGTCATTTTATAGGACAGCATATGTTCTACCCCATAGTGCATACTTTGCAGTTCCATTTTAGAAACTCAGTTTTGCAGCAAGATACATAGGTTTCATACGTTTTCTGCTGTCAACTTACGTACGAATGTCGAGAATCGCGTATGAGGGTTGACCCATTCCCTGAACTGACAACATCTCACATAAATCTTAAAAGGCAAATCAATGTAGCCAGGCGAACACTGGAATTGAAAGCACACTGGATTTGTGTTTCCACGGCAATAGTAGACACTGCAGGATGAAAACATCTTACCCATTAACCACCCATATGGAATTTATCAATGAACCTACGTGATCGTTACCTTTGATCTTGTCGATCTTGAATCTCTCTATCGATGTGCTGTGATGCAAAACTGTTATCGATTACAAAACATTAATGATGATGACGATTATAACTAAAATATACAAATAATTCATTTTTTTGCTATTGTTGTAAGAAATTAATTAAAACTCAAATTCGTGAACATTTTGATGTATGCGATCCCTGCATATTGTCTAACAAAACCCTCAGTATATATTTCTTCGAGGAAAACAAGTATATGGAGTACAAACTTAATACAAACTGTGTAGGTCATACTCATTCCCTTTCTTTAGTTTTTGTTATGTCATGAGAAACAGTTTTGACAACCTTTATGATATTTATGGAGAAAAGAGTGTTGTGGACTTATATGAAGTGTCTTAAAACTAGAGTTCCCAATAATCTAGGGTGTGTTTACTTGGGTTGAGAATACTCAAAAGTATATAGGGGAGTGTATTTAAGCTTGAGTTCCGAACAATCTAGAGTTTTTTTACTCAGGTTGAGAATCCTTGAGAGTGTTTTGGACGTATAGCGGAGTGTACTAAAACTTGGGTTCCCAACCATAGAGTGGTTTAACTGGGTTGAGAATACTCGAGAGTGTTTTTGACTGAGGAGTGTATTAAAATTTGGGATCTTAACAATCTAGAGTGTTTCAACTTGGGCTGAGAATACTCGAGAGTATTTTGAAATTTGGCTTCAAAACACTCTGGATAGCGTCTTGTTGTGGAGGAGCTTTTGTACTTCCACACCGACATAATTCTTATTTTATTGACAGTGTATAAAGATTGTCAAACTGCAAACAACGTAAACAAGGCTTCGCCGTGGTATAACGCATTGTGGTATAGATATAATGCACCATGGTATAACCCCGCGGGCAGTGGCGTAGCAACCACCCAAGCAACCCCCCCCCCCCGCCGCAAATGCAGAGATGGGGATGGCGGGGCCCAGAACCAGTGGGGGTCCAAATTCCCATAAAACAACGTTTGTTATTGGGAGGGGGCCCCAGAGTTAAGTGTTGGGGGGGGCAGAATTCCTTGCTACATCACTGCCCGACAGAGCAGGGTCTACGTTCTTTGTTTTCGATAATTAGTGCAACGGGTACAATAAACCCTGATCTCTCGACACATTATGCGATATACATCGATGAATAATATATATATATGTATATATATATATATATATATATATATATATATATATATATATATATATATATATATATATATATATATATATAATCAGCCGTCGATAATATAATAATAAAAAATCATTTTGAAGACTTTGTTACTGGTTCCGATAAAACGAAGTGAAATCCCAGGTTTCACCCGCTAAATATAAAATGGAAATACTTACAGCAGGTAATGCTACAGGTTGATATAATCCACAGAGGTAGAAGATAAATCAAACCATTCTTTGACAATATTAACTTCTTTTCCATAATTTTTGAAAGTCATAAATACTTCCCAGTGATAGTATCAAGGAATTAAGGCTTTTCACATTTATCAGGAGGCACACAATCTGACACACAAACATATCAGGAACCATAAGTTTAAAATCAAGCACAATGATTCATTGCAGTTTAGTTGCATGCCTGACTTACTGGATTTTAAATACAACGCTAAAGCAGGTATCTGAATGGTAAGGCCAAAATCTAACATATACATATTAGGGATGGATTGGTAGGTTTGTAGTCAGGTTACATGACAGGTGGGTATGAACAAAAATACAAATTATAGCATCTTGATTTTATAATGAAATATTTTCTAAAAACAATAGCAATTGTAAAGGTAGAAAAACACGATTTAGAAAATAAAAAGTATGCATTTCTGTTCTGTTTTTTTCTGCCAGTGTGTTCTTTTATCTTATGCTGTCAAACCCTTGCTCTCTTCTCGGCGATTAGCAAGTGTGCACAGGGGCATTGAATCAGTACAGCATAATCATAATTTTTCAAACATAAAGGGACTTGCAGGCAGTCTAATAAAGATGCACGATAGGTAATACTGCATACCACTTCCAAGGAATATGACAGAACCTGTGATGGGTATTTTTTTTAACTTTATAATATTGTTATTGGAATTGTTAAAATGTAATTAGTATATTCTAATAACTGGCCACAGTTTGGTTCCAATCACGCTTTTAGACTTCCAGTTACATGTCCCCATTAGCAGATCTACAGTATACATCTTAAAGATGTTCAATGCAGATTTTTAGAAGCAATACTTTCCTTTTTAAATAGAGGTTATAACAAAACAGACTTAAACAGGCAGAGAACTGAAGATCTGTACTAAGTAGGGAATACAACGGTTGATTGGTTAGTTGTTTTTGACAGCGCTTTGAACACATAATTGGCTATATGGCGAGAAAATGGGAACGAAGTGTCGTTGCCAAGGACAAATTGAAGCAGCCGACCCTGGCTTGCGTAGGCAGGTATCGAACCCACAAACGTTGAATTATGTGTCTGTTGTTTTAACAAATGAGTTACCGCTGAGTTCCTTGAACAAAAAGGACAGCACCTAAAACCAGACTGTGAGGGTACATCCAAGCTACTACAGCAGCAGAGGCCTATTTCCTGTACCAAGTCATACCAGACAAAGACAACAGACTCTCAGAACTTCGGAAGAATGACATTAGTCGACAATCAAAAATTGTAGATGGATGGACTGTAGCTCTAAAGTATCATTCACCGTGTATTCCACGTTGCACCGACATCGACTTGCATATTGCAAAGGAGACAAAGTGGGGAGTCTGCTGAAAAAAAAAATAACTAAGGTGTGTACAGAGTGATTTTCAAGCTCTTGAATGTAATGGTTATAAGGAAGTGAAGTCACGTTAGCCTGAATCAAACTCGACGCTTCAAATATTGGACTTGGAATATGTCTTCACGACACACCTCTGAGTAAAACAATGGCATCACTAATTATGGCTAAGATGGACATTCACGCCCAGCTCGAAGCTGCACGAAGAGGACATCTAATATTGTGACCAAGAAGATGTCATTAAAGGACATGGCTGAAAAGGTAGAACTTGTTAAAGATATTAAAATGAAGTGCGGAAAATGAAGCCTCAAAAATAAATATTTTTCCAGTGGATGGCAGATACAATTCGACAACACAAACAAGTCGCAAGAAGCCCAAACAGAATGTCTTACAATGCATTTGGATCGCATGTGAAACGATGACTGACAGGAAGATTATTATAACTGCATGCTCAAGAACAATGTTTGCTGGACTGGAACTTGGCTTAAGGGGCAAGGAATGGATATGCGATGCCTAGGTGGTGATCCTGAGTGTACAGCAAGATTGTTTCCTTTTCGCCACTAATAGTGTATATGAGAAAGGAACTTGGTAGCCATTTTGCTCTACAAGGTATACTGATAAAATATGTCAACATAGATGGGAGATGCAAAATCGGCTAAAGGAATAGATTGTAACCTCCTAGCTCTTGCTTCAGTATGTTTCCTGGAAAACCTCGTGCAGAAAATCACGAAGCACAAATATATCTGATCCAGTATATGAGATCTATGTGTAATATGATTCTAAAGGAGCTAATGAAAATGCATGTTGGTGGTATGACTACTGTTGGCAAAAAACATTTAGTAAAATTCCTTGAATCCTGTCTGCTGTGCTATAGTGGGGATGGTTCACGATGTGCAAGATACCCTGCCATGTGTGGTGGAGGAGTGATCGGTAACTGTTGGTATTGTTTCAAGTACAGCGGAACCCAGAAAATCACTTACAAGAAACGTGCAAGAAATGGACAAAGCGTTACTTCTTGCAATTTTGACAATGAAACTAAGTGTGTCAGCAGTGGAAGAAATGAAACTGTCTATTGATACACAGAATTGTGAAGCAGTTAACAGATCACTGAGTGTTTCACTACCAAAGAATATAAACTATTCTAGCAACACGGGTAGCAGAGCTTCTTCAAATATTCACAGATCAAATAACAACCCTGCAACATCAACTAAAAATATGAAGATTCCGGTGTGGAACTTTCATTGCGTATACAATATGCACTATATAAAATGGACACAGAAGCGAGTGTCAAAAGACTTAACGAAAGATGGCTGGATGTTGTGATAAGGAACGTTATTTCAACATGGAAATACAATTTATGAACATGTGAAATATAAGCAGTCAAATAAATGTAAATCCCGTTACAGTAACGGACAGTTTGATCCCAAATCATCAACAAGTTCTGAAGGAATATACAAGTTGGATCATATCTATTCAGTGTAAGGATGAACAATTCTGGGGAAAAGAATGTAATTATGGACTATTTGCATTTAACTGTTGACAAGAAATACATTATGAGCATTTTCATATTTCTAGTGTTATTTCCAAGTGAGAAATGATAAATGTATTAGCTTTCATCACAAAATAATTCAGATAAGTATGAATTGCATACTGCTGTCTGAAAAATTATATTAATTTAATTTGAGACTTTAATTATTGTTCTACATCTGTATATGAAATAGGCATGGAGAATATTGTTCGTGATCCTTGTAAACCCTTTTGTTCATACACTTAATTCCCTCTGCATTCACTACATGTTGCTTAGTAGACAAAATATCTTGAAACACGCACAGAGAGTTAGGACAGAAATGTCTTGTTTCAAGATTGCCAATCTCCATCCGCTCATTACAGACCATGTAACGGAGTATGTGATTATTTCATTTATGCTGTTTGACAGATATTAGTAACGGAAACTTTATAGCACCGTATCCACTGTTCTTTACAGCGTTTGTGCAGATCAAACATTGCAAATTGGCTCGTGGTACACAGTGTGCCAAACTGAGTTTTCTATACTTTTTGTAGGAAAAACAAAAACAAAAAATACAAACTTTCTTTTTTACTTTTAGCAGGAGAAAATCATACAAACAAGGTTTAGGTAGCTGCGTAAGAATATATAAAATATTGTATATGAATTCATCATGATACGTGTTGACTGATGCAATGCTTAAAATTAAAGTTTGCTTGTTTAAAGTATTTTAAAAATAATTTGAACATTTTAAAATTGTAATGAATAGTTTTCGCAAATATTAGAAATGATCACTACCAAATTGTTACAGATGTGGACAACGATTGTGTGAATTGTCAGCTCTGTATCATAAATACTTGTCTCAAAATAAGAGATCAAAAAACATATCCCTATAAAACAGGAACCCCATAGGATGGTTCAAGACAACAATTGTTTTCTTTCTATTTTAGATGTAAGGATTCAACAATATGCCACTTTTATCATAACTGATAGATCTCTACCGCTTTTTGCTACATATTAACCCACCTCAGTTCAATAAATATTGAAAGATTCATGATAGGTTGGCGGATCGTTTCTGTTACTAATGTAAATAAGCTGACACAGAGCAAGTAAGCAAAAAGTGTTAGCATGATCCAGAAAGCAAGGCCATTAAAACCTTTACTGTTTTTTTAAATTTTAAACGGCAAGCAACCGCAACCTTCTATACAGCTTCATAAAGTCTGCAATCTATCTTTTCAATATTATTAAAAAAGGTAACTTTATCAAATAAGTCAGTGGCAAACAGACCATGCAACCACAAGGCACTACTTTCTTTCGGATTATCTCTATGATTTTGGTCAACCTCAAAGGGGGAGAGCATAATTGTAGTCTAAGGCCTGTAAGACCAACATTTTGCAGCAAATTTGACTTAAACTAATATCTTTTCAGTAACATTTATATTTTAAACTTACTCAGCAAATATAATCAAGTTTCAGGCTATGTTAAGAAAAGTGTATCCATTTGAATGCGTGTCCTATTGGTATTCGGCAAGTAATAATTTTGGAGCCTGGTGTGCCTCCAAGTACGAAAATCAATTTGCAATCACGTTTGTATTTATTTGCATTTTTCTTTGCAGTAAAATTGTATTTGGAACTTGGAACAAACTTTGCTGGACTGGACATAAAACGTTACAAAACTGTATAGATTGTTAAAATTGCATTCTATGCAATGAACACAATGATATGTAAAGTGTCACCGAATTCTATACAGCCAGGCACTTTTTTGTTACTTCTCATGAGTCAGGTAAAACTTTTAGGAGTTAAAGCATTAAGGTGAGTTTATGTGGGATTAAAACTACAGACATCCATGAGTTATGGTATCAAATGCACATTAGTGAACTGTTATACGTAAATTAGAGAAAAATGAATTGTGGTGTGAGACCGTATCGGCCGCAAGATTAAAATCCCGAGATGGCCCGGTAAATAACCGAAGATGAAACACTAGTGCGTTGCATCACTAATTAGGTTGATAATGATGTGGGATTATCTGAAAGAAATAAAAAAAACTAAGGACCCATTTTTTCATTAATGTCGAGTCGGAAAAGAATGCCACATACGCAATGGATCATCATATATTGCTGAGGCACGATGAGAAGAGGTCTTTTTATCTATGGTGGCGGTGGTGGTGACCGTGGTGGTGGCAGAAGTAGAAACAATAGGAGTAGTAGCACAACAATAGCTACTAAAATAACAATAGCAGCAGCAGTAACAACATCATCATCAGCAACAACAACAACAACGGATGTAGTGTTAATTATGGTGTGGTAAAATAGCTTTTTGTCTCGTCATTGACATCTGGTTTCAACACTCTAGCAGTTAAGGCAGCACCGTGTTTGAACTATTCTCCACTTGTCTGTCATGGATATATTATGCACTAATATATATATATATATATATATACATATATATATATATATATATATATATATATATATATATATATATATATATATATATATATATATATATATATATATATATATCACTCTACTAATCCTACAACGTGTAAGTGTAAGGATTAAACACCTGCTCATTTAATGAGGACAAGATATTTTGTAATGGGCAGGAAGTCTAGCCTCGAAATATGTTTTTTTAATAATTTAAATTAAATTTAATAATAGTAAAGCTGTCGGTGGCAAAGCTGGGGGTAGGTGGGTGTTGTCAACATTTACTGGAAATATTAATTTCTTCATTAATACTTACAGTTATCCAATACCAAACGATGGTTGGTATGATTTCCGGTTATATTTCATGTTCGCATATAAATTGATCATAAGTCATCATTTGAACTTTTTAAGTTCATGATGGTATGCCATGAATCAATGGTATCCTTGGTATCAGTCTCGTTTGCAGGTTTGTCACATTTAAAACACTTCCGTAGTTATCTCGCTTAATGGTCGCTTACGGTATCATCCATTTTAAAGCATAACATTTTTTGTATTGCAAATTTTGACCATTGAGACGTATATTCGATCTATGCACACTTAGCTAATACACTAAGTAATCTAGGTTGTTAATCACAATTATTAATTAAGGTGTGGTTTTGTTGTTATCAGTAGGAAAGTACGGTTGCCCCTGCAAGCGCGCGTTTGCAGAATTTTTCCCACAGGTTGCTACCCAGCAAACGGCAGAATTGTCCCTGCCAGACGAAGAATTCTGCATAAAAGGGCTTGGCAGCGTCTGTGCTAGGACCTGGTCAGGTTTCCGAGTGTCGTTTTAAGAGCTCCATGTATTAGACAGGGCGTGAGAAAGTTGTTTTACAATTTTACTACGAAGTCCATAAGTAGTATCATAATAACATTTTCTGATGTTTGTTACTGATCCAGGTCTAAGCCTTCTATCCCACATGACTTTACCATTCGATCCCACCACTTTTAGTTTACTGATAAATTAGTATCATCCGGACTCGTTCACCTTTAAGATATGACGTTTAAGTCTATCAAAGCCATTTTCAACTGAATGGAAAACAAGTCGACCATTTGCTTGAGTTGCGGCGTCAGTTTGTTCCTGTGTTCCGCTGATTAATATTCCTTGAATTTGGCTCCATAAAGCTACTACGCACGGTGATGGTACCTCTGCGATCTGTTCATCCACGTATTGTTTTTTATAGAATCCGCATCCCCAACATAGTTTTTAATAGACGCAACGGACATACCATCTTGGAAAATCACAAGTTCGCACGGGTCGACGTCAACAACAATCCGGCTGATAAACTCGGTCAAATCCGCTTTGGTTGCAACCTTGTCAGATCCACATCAAGGTCGTGTCGGGCTATTACGACTTCGCGTCTGTAAATATCAACAGGCATTTCGTATACTATGAAGCATAGTTTCTAAGTGATAATGTAAAATCAATAAGAGTTTGCGGGGTTGGTGAATGCTCAGGTGAATGCAGTGCCATAACAACAAGATGTCCACATATGGGGCCGTCCATCTGACTTTTTAACGGCAGTGTTGAATAAAACAGTGGTCGTCCGCTTCCATCACTATGCAAATAATCAGCAACTTCACGTGGCGGTGTAAGCCGGTACGAGTCAAAATACAAAAGATGTTTGGGTATCACCGCGTATGCAACCCAAAGCTTTCCAGGTCCTGTTGTTGAATCCAGGTTAACGAGTCCGGTTTCTCACTTGCGGGGGAAGTCTTTGACTTCGAGTTCATTCCGCATAAAGACACCTCGGTAATGTTGGATTGATTTTGTCATCGTGAGTAAATCGAAATTGGTCAATGGACGCGAGGCCACAACCAACCTTGATCCCAAGTCTGCGTTTTTGGCCAAGGGGATGGTTTAAAACCTTTCCCCGGATGCAGCTCCTACGGCCCCTAACGCAGCTGCTTTTCCAACGGCAGGAGCCGTAGCCGCCAACAACGCTGGAATGGCTTCGAGTGATGGAAATATTCTACCGTCGTGTCTCTTTGTGGTGACACTAGCTGCTGACAAATTGACGTTGTGCTGGTTCAAACTGTTTCGCCTACGTCGGTGTCAACATCATTGGGGTAGTACCGGATAACTCGTTTCAACTGAACTGCGGTTTGTTTTTTCATCGCGGTTGAGATCTTTTCGAGTTGACCTCTGTTCAACGTGATATGTTTACGCAAATGTGAGATTATATTTAAAACGTAATGGATTCAAATACGAGTTTTCCACAGGTGCGTTAATAACTCTAATTCGGCCACTTAAGCCCTACAACAGCAGAGTATTGTCGGAGAGAATCACGGCAATACATTTATACTCAGTGTTACCAGATTCAACTACATATGCGTTGAAGTACATGTTCACCACGGACTGCTTAACCAGGTACAGATGCTGGAGAGGAAACTACTAAATCGGATAGACCGTTGTAAAGTCTTGTTTGGAAAGTAAGCCTGTGTCAATGTTTTGGTCTCGGTCCAGGTATTTCAACAGCCGATGATATACACACGCGACTTGATTGTATCCAAAGTCGAGCAAAATGTTTTGGGTGGGTGAATGATGACCGTTTAACCTCAGTTGAACCTCAATCACTGTCAAAGTTGAAAATATCATCAAACTTACCTCTTGGGTGTTCATACGGTCCTGGAGTTGAAATGCTATAAACACGTGTCGTGGTGCGCTGACACCTTGTTGGGTACTTATTTGCCATGAGAACTGATCACGAACGATGCTTTGGTCTGAGTCCGTGGTCATTGTGAGCAATGAAAACGTAGATGTTCCGCCAGACCCTATAAATGCTGTCAAACGTTCGTCTGTGACTACTGAGGGACTCATTAAATTAAAGGCATCCAAATCATAAGTTTGGATAACTAAACTTTACCGTCGGCAGGGGCATTATCATCACGCCAGTTTGGATTAATATGGGTGTGGAGCTTACGAGTTAACGTGACTGTGTGTTTGGCCCCGAAAGTAACCTCACGAAGGTCTCTGCAAATTCGAAATATGTGTGAGAGTAGAATTGTGCAGGAAAACTCCCCGCCATCGTTAAGCTGTTTTCGTCGCTCTTCAAGCCAAGGTTCAAACTGCAGTTAGGAAACGGTAAGTCTTCTGTACCTGCAGCAACGGTGTGCGTTGCGCGATTTACAGCCCGTCGCATTGTATACAATGGATGATCTGCATGTGCATTTGTATCTTTGATGAAGATCATAGACGGGCATGGGGATCTTGTGTAATCGTCGTTCTATTTGGCGAGTCCGAGTACTAAAGTAACAATGTCAGCCTTATCGACGAGATAACGTGCGCTGTTGAACAACGTCATAATGCCGTTGTTGACAAATCCAACTTTGTCGTTCTCGCCGTACATGTTGTTGTTGTCTCTGCGTACAAGCTACTTCCAAGAATACTTCACAAGGAAGAAAGTACCGATATGTGTCCTGAACTTAAAGTTCTATTGGCCCTTCCTGGTTTGACATCCTACACTCGTACGTGTCATATTGGTAATCTTGAACGCTTCTATCTCGCAACACAGGCGCGTTTATGTCAAACGCGGGATCAGATAATCTTTGAATTGAGCCATCGTTTATACACTACGGTTTCGTCTAATACCTTCTGCGCTTCCGAATCAGCTTCCTGTTACCATATTTGTAATCGTTATACGTTGTTGAGCGGCTTCATTGATAATTTTACTAATCGGGGATGGCATTGTTGCTGTTTATGGTGATGTAACGACCTTTGATGGTGCCAGAGTCATTAAAATTGGTAGTCGATTCGAATTGATTGAATCCGCCTGCGATACCAGATTAATTAACTGATCTGTAGCAACTTTTTTGATGCAATCAACGGCTCGCTTTGCAACTTGTTTAGCGATCGGTGCAGCGAGCGAGACCAGGCCCGCGAGAATCTTTGGGGCTCCTGTGAACAATCCAGGGACAACATCACCAAGGCCATTTCCGTAATATGTTGCTTAAATAGGTTTTCTATCGTTGATAACACGCATGAGTCTTACACGTCCATGTACGACTGTCATTGTATTAAATAGGTCGATCTTTAATGTAAAGTTGTATGTTCAAGGTCTCCCCGCGCAGGTCCAGCATGTGCCCGTCCTGATCCACAAGGAAGAAATGAAGGTTTGTCAACCGGGGATTGCTGCATGGAAGAAACACAGGTGCCGCGGGAGTAATTGAAATCAAATTATCCGGGGCCACATTTGGGGCGAACTCAAACAATATGTAACCCAGAGAGGCTACGCTTGTGGAAGCTCCGGCTTTGTAACTGCCACTAATGGCGTCACAGGTCAGATTAACCTGAATCGTTGAGGTAATCCTAACAATATCTGGCGCGATATTGTATCCCATGCGTGAGATTCCTTTGATTTCAACGACGCTAATGCGATCTAGAGTGTGCGGGATTACCCTGCTGTGATTGGCGTCGGACAGACCACATACAATTCTTTTTTCGTTGATGAGATCGTGATCATCGAGGTGAATCTCGGGGTTGTATTTGCAACGACACGCTGCATCGCAGCATTGATTTCACGTAAAACGTAAAGCGCTTCAGAACTCATCATCGGTGTTGTATACGTTGATGTCTTCAATGAATTCGTGCATCAACGCGCGAAACTTCATCGGTTCCTTGATGTTATTGGTAAGCAACCGTTTATAAATCCATGCGGCCTCATTAATGACTTATGGTGTGTTGTTGCCCGCGCACACGGACCCCACTAGTGTATCCAACCTGTCCACGAGGTCATGACCTACGGTTGCGCAATCAACGATGGCCAAACGGATACCTTCACCAGAGACTTCCTGTCTCTTAAAGAATTCTCCTCAACTTCTTCTTCCGGTTGTTGTCTCTCAACGACTCTCTCGAGTCGACTTTTATTATTTTCGACATTTTTGTGAAATTGCTTCCACTCTTGGCCTGTTGCCGAATACTTTTTAAACCTGTCCCGATATACCCACTTAGCCCAATTGTCAGATGCTACCTTGTCTGTGCGTGTTTTATAATATGGTCCCGTTACGTAATCTGACCATTTGCGGGGTAAATAAGCGGCAAATTGTAGGCATCCTCCTCAATCTTTTTTAGGCCTAGCTCGTGAAATATGTCAGGCCGTGGGGTCTTTGAATTGCGCTTGGGTGGCCTCGTTGGCTCTTCTTGGACCACAGGACCCGCAATCGCCTCTGTACGCACAGCCGCCTCTGGACGTGCAGGCAACTGTTCAATGTCTCGGGCTGTCCTGACAATAGGACCCGGTTCATTTTCTTTCCCAATCATCGCTGTGGTGGTTTTCGCAACCTTCTTCAATTCTTCCGCTGTGTCACGCGTGGGTTTAATCAGCAGTGTAAACGTTGCTTCAAAACCCGCTGTGGGGTCTTCACGGATATCTCTGTAAATGCGAAGAAGTTTCAATTGATCCTGGGCAGCTTTGTGGTGTCGGTCCGATTACTCGGCTATGACATTGCTGACAATTTTCTCTGTTGTCATTATATACATCGAGTGGTTCTTGAATTGATTTATTGAAACCAGCGCGATACTTGCGCGGCCCATCAGTAATGTCAATTCTGAGGAAACTATGTGGGTCCTGGGTGACCTCCGCGAACATATTCCGAAACTCATCCTACGAGTCGTCGGCAGCACACCAAGTCCAATGAATGTTTGCAAGGCTTATCGTTGTGTTACATAGATCACGTCTGTGTTTTTATGTCAACCTCGGGAAAATATTCTCACGAGGTTGTCTTGATGTTCAAGAATCACATCATCGTACACGACAAGATTATTCACGCTCGGGTCAAGGTCGTCAATAGCAGGAGCTTCATCAATTGTGGAAAAGAAATCACTGGTAGAAGCTTTACTTCTCAAGCGCTTCCGTAAAATCTTTGACTACATCATAACATGGTTGATCGTCTGCGGACGGCACAATCACGTACAGGCTATCCCACGTGAACCATATCATTATTAGATTCAAGAACAGTTCGTTTTTCCCGGATCCAGCTGGGCCAATGATCAGCGCGCGAACTGAGTTTGGAAACATGTCACCATGCTTGGGTGGTCTGGGTTTTCCCTGTGCAGAGAAGGGAATGACGGTTAAATCTTCGGCTTTTCTTTTTCGTGGTGCCATGTTAAATGTCTATTGTTGTATAACACAATGATGCTTTCATATCGTGTGCAATACCGCACAAAAACACGTACTGCGAATCCAACTCAGACAAGTAATGGCAAAGCTGCAATCTCGGGCAATTGCGTCCAATGTGGAGGAAAGAAGTTCACGTTTGTCGGATCTTCCAGGTTCACCGGTAAAAGAGAACAAGGGTGATGTCGCTGCGCCGTTAGCGAAGCTACTCGGGACACCGTGGAGTAAATATCTAAGTGAGAAACATCTCTGGCTTCCTCCGGGACCTAAATATAATTACTGTGGGCCTGGAACACGGCTGGATATACGACTTGATTCTAACAAGCAACCAAATATTGCAGAAGCACCTTTATATCGTGTCGATGCTGCATGTTTCCTACACGAGAACAAAGCATCAAGTGATATCCGTGCGCATCAACGTGCTGACTTGAAAGCTATCAGTCCTACACTCGGAGAAAGAATCGCTAGATGGATCATCAAAGGATCATCAAAGGAGGTATGAAGGCTACGATTGCTCTTAGTGACCGCTAGTGCGACACTTAGCACATTAATAATTGAAACTAGCCGCGATCTACTACAGTCCGTGCGATTACTGGAGGGGTGAAGCTGCCGTTAAAAAGTTAGCGAGCGCGGCATAGGTCACCTACGGGGTGCTCGAACATGGTTAGCAAAACAATCGCTGTGGCAAATTTACCTACCCGCACCAAAAAACATTTCCCGTAGATGGTTTGATGTGAGGACACCCAACAAAGCTCATCAGTCTGATCTCTGGTTCCTCCCACATGATCGGGTACGGCGACGCACACACAAGAACGCGTTAACCACTGTAGATATTGCCAGTATCATCATTGTCATGGTTAAGCACAAGCTTTGTCGATTTCCTCAGTGATGGTCTCGGTGTCTTTGCGGTTCAGGAATCCACGAGCACTTTGAATCAACGGGCTTGTGAATTTAAACGCATCATCATTGTCACATTTAAGCGGTATAATCAAATTCACATGGAGAACAATCTCCATCTTAACCGCCGAGGTGTCTGTGCCCTGTAACGTCGATACGATTCCTGGATGCATCTTCGAAAGAAGTTTCACCGCGTCTTTACATGTCTCGTATTCGATCGGGATAATTGCTCGATAATCTTGTAAATCACCACGACGTTTATGTAACTCAAACTCGGGAACTAGTTATTGTTGTGCTTTTGCGGCAGCCTCAGTGGCAATAACAGCTGCGATGCGACGGCGACGCTCTTTTTCATCGCCAACCACCCGCTTGACCTGTGTAGGGATCTTGATATGATACTGCGCTGCTATTTCACGAAGTTGCTTTACAGTATACTGTGTCGCCTCTGGAGGAAGTCCTAACATTACAAGTATGTCTGATTTTCTCATACCGCTTGGAATCCTTATTCCATGCTCTCGTGCAGATTGCTTGAGCTGATTCACAGTCGGCATGCTATGTACAATGGAAACTCATTGTCTAATTCAGATTTTTTAAAACTATTTAGTTCACTTTACCAGGATCAGAAATTGCAATCGCTTTAATCCTGGCTATTGTTTCGCTGACTTCTTTGTTATTTTCAATGGTGTTGGCGTCGTCAGGTGTTTCTACAATCATATGTTCCATAACGATAGTGTTAGCGAGTCTTTGTGCGATAATACTCGCGAACAGATCCGCATGGTCAGTAAAGCTGATTACGTGACTTTACTCCGATACCACACTTAAGACATGATCAAACACCTAGACCAACACATAACGCGAGAAAATGTTATTTACAGTATTCATAATGACATGTTCTGCCGCAGAGTTTACGTTTTCCAAGACATACACCCCTGCATTGATTGCGTCCTAATGCCGTTGAACGTTTTATGTATGAAGAAACTTATCTAAATTATAGATTTTTCCAGTCGCCGCTGTTTTATCTCCTCACAGGCATCGAGTGGTACTTAACTCAGGAGGAAAAATCTGGGTTAATATTAGAATTTTACGGAGTCCATTAAGCCACCAATCATATTTTTGTGCTGTGGTAATTTAAAATTGTAAATCGATCAAGTAAACAGGCTTATTCTTTCCGGGATCATGAAAATTGGCTTGCAAGCTTAAAAAAAATATATCTTCCAACATGGTGACAGCTCCAACTCGAATACGACCAGACTTTGTACGTTGTCTCCAACAATGTCAAATTTCTCGGAATGCTTGTACATTTCCTTGATAGTTTTTGCTTCATTGCTTTTGGCAATAGCTTCTGAGAATGTATCCCAATGCTTGCGCTGCTCGCCTTCTGCAGAGTTGTATCTGAAGACTGGTGTGTGAGGATGCAAAATCTATATTAATACTGAAAGTGTTTCTTTCATTGTGACGATCCTCGCTACATTTGTTATCACTGGTGACATATTCACTATCTTCGTCACTAGGTTCACTCACTGACGACTCGGTTAACGTCAGCGATTTAAACTTTTCTTGCTCAATATCACACAATGACTTTTCACGCGTTTTTTTTTTGTATTCCTCGCCAAGTCTAAGTCGATGTGCTTCCAAGAAGATTTTTATATCGAATAATTTATCATCTTTTGAGTCTCTGTGACAAATCTGTATGACGCATTTAGGCGAAATAACGATTTAATTATTTCTGTAACGTTGCAAATACTCCATTGTTCGGGCCATTTTATTCCTGCTTTATAAGCACTGAATTCTTTCAAAATAGTATACGCATCAATCTGTGAACGTATATATATATATTTGTTTTAAAAATTTGTTTAATATGAAATATGAAAGAAAATAGTCTCCGGCCGTGTTGTCCTTCTAAATCAGTATTTCCTTGAGATTGTAAGCACGCTGCTGATTTTAAGCTGTTACACATACATTTCTTACGGTCAGAGATGTGTGTAATGAGTGTCAATTACGCCGTTTTGAATTTGCATCCCCAGATGAGCCCTTTTGGGACTGTTTATAAACCAAATGAAACTTAAATTCGAGTCAGCGTTTCATCCCTAGTCCTATTGCTATAGTTAGGCTTGCCCACTTCATCAGCTAATCAAAGAGACCTCTTGGAGTTGAGGTCTACGTTTAACTGTGCCTTTATTCTAAGGGGCGTTTATCGGTCACAAAGAGCACAGTGAGTCATTGAGTGGTCAATAAGTTATCGGTCAGCGCTATCCTGTAACAAGGTCTGCAATGACAAAATAGACTTGGGACCATCCATTAATACAGGTATGACAACAATATTTAGATAAAATATGGTATGGAATCTATATTTGCTTCAATTCAAAACATTCCCATTCTTGGTTTCAAATATACATGCCGTCAGGGCGTGTAAGACAAAATGTTACATGTACTAAAAAACCATTTTCCTAAATCCTTAGTTGAGAAAAATTGTTGTACCCACAGGAGTGGTACAGTCGGAATATATATATATATATATATATATATATATATATATATATATATATATATATATATATATATATATATATATATATATATATATATATATATATATATATATATGGGCGTCTGCCGGAATTTATCTTGGGGGGGGGGAGCCATAATCGGGTGGAGGGCAAGACCAGAATCAAAGTAATATATTTATATACTGCATAATGGATTTTTAGACATGGGGGGGGACATATTCCCCACCCCCTGCGGACGCCCATGTATATATATATGACCTAAAAGAAAGTAATGTCTCCCTCAGGGACAATGTAATAGATGCACAGAGAGTGATAGGTGTATAACAATGCATATTTAGATATTGGAACAAAGACTAAAAACTATCCTGAATAATGTAAGGGTCTAAATTAATAGGGAAAACAAATTAGAAACAAAGAAAAACACTACGTATCTAGAGAGGAATCTATTATCTATCTCTATCTCGCTTGTTCTCTCTATTATATATATATATATATATATATATATATATATATATATATATATATATATATATATATATATATATATATATATATATATATAAGAATACATCTAACAACTTACATAACGAGTTCTCCAAAACTGAGATTGTTGTCTCTTATTAAATGAAAGAAACCGAAGAAGCCAGAGAAAACAAACAGATGCTATAGCCTTGCTCATATCGAAACCAGAAGTCATACCTGGGACAGTAGAAGTCCAAGCGAGTAAACGTAATTTGAATTATAACTTACTAAACGCTGTATTAGTCTGTGCAGCGTTTACTGTTTGAACGTTTACGACAGCTCCTCTACATGTACCAGAGTTGCATGCAGCGTAGTAACTGAAACATAGTAAGTATTCATATCAATACTTGTAAATAATCTCTCAAACATAATTGCCTTGATAAATCTACACATTAGTATTGTTTTTTATGTTATAAAGTTATCATCAACTAGACTAGCAATTCAAACTATTTTATGCCAATATATCTTACACCAATTAGCAGGCTCAGTTATTATTGATGAACTATTTTATTGAATATGCTTTGACAACTCCGCATTTGAACAATGTAAAATGAAGAGAAATTGAATCATCGGGTTGGGCGAAAAGCACACATTATGTAACAGAGAAATGTTGTTACCTTCAAGTAATATTACATCATAGTAAAAATTATATGAGAAGAAAACGAACTGCTCATTAACAAATAACTTATAGTTTGTGTGTGTGTGTGTGTGTGTGTGTGTGTGTGCATAATATACTTACTCAGTTGAAATAAAGTTATGATATGACAAATAAGCGGCGATCTTTATGAGTAGTGGAAAAGTCGTTTTTATAAACATTTAGTATTGATATTATTGAAACGATATGGGGTTGGACACCTGTTAATCAACTCATCCCAAAGTACCTTGTTCGGTCTAATGTCTTTTTGTACCTATTACTCAAAACGGAAACATTTTACTTTCGCACAAATTAGTCATACCGGAACATTTTACTTTCGCACAACAAACTCCGTCATAATTGCTGTATGAGTTACCACAACAGCCGTATTCATAATTACAAACGGCACCGGGTTCCAGTGGCAAAGTTGCACAAGAAAGACACTTATAAAGATCATGCTCAAATTTTCAAGATGAATGACTTACTTTATCGAAGATGATTTCCATCGATCTCATTCGCACATTCATCTTGCTGACAGGTTGTGTATGTATTCTGTAGGTCTTCCGGTTCCATATTTCAGACATTTCTCTCATGAGCAAAGTCTATTCTAGAGAGAACAGTCTAGAAATCCCGAAGTACGTTAACACGGTCTAGCAATAGATTAGCATCATGGCTAAGCCTCAGAAGTGTTTGAGCACCGTTGTAGTGAAGAAAACACGGGGCAAAGTTGATTGCTCAACATCTCTCACGCTGTAGAGAAAGTTAGCATATACTTACATGTCTTTCGCCTACTTGGATTGAAATTTATCTTTGGTCACTATTGGGAAACCTTTGTGCCATCTGAAACAGACAGATGATGAAATTAACTGTGTCTTTGTGCTGCCGAAATATACATGACATGGGAAAAAGCACATTCACTCTGCCTGTTCTTGAAATAGAGAAATACATTTTCTGTTTAATCATGACTATTTTCTGAAAGTGCATTTATGCAGTTGTAAAATATTAAAAACTTACAAATTGTATCTTCTTGTGTGTGTGTCTTTTCTCATCTTCTTTCTTTTAATTAAACTCTAAAGTTCAGGAAGTGAAAACAGCCACGGAGAGCCATCAGTCTTCACAAACCCAAATTAATCTCGTCATTCATATATCAAAGTAAATAAAATTCTAGGTTCTATAAACCTCCCTTTGTATGTACAAATTTCTTTCTTTAAATCAATGATTACCAGCGTGGAAAATCAGGGGAATAGCTTTTCTTTAAATTTTGAACGCTGTGCAAAAATGAGTAACTCTGTGACGTAACCTAAGCTCCATTGCACGCAGCAAGTTTTGTCATTTCCCGCCTGTGTAACAGTCAAATAAATAAAGTAGGTAAATATCCACGTACATGGGTGTATTCTTGAAAAAAGTCGAATAGTTTTTTTTCTTTTCTTTGTTTTTTAATTTACTTTTTGTGGGTCGTGTGTGGTGTAGTACCTATTTAAGGTAGCAGTGGATATTTTCGTCAATTGGCCCCTGTCAAATTTCTTAACTTAAGGCTATAATTTGACTTTTTCAGCTATTACACTGGTCTACAGCCAAAATGCTTCCGCAATAAATGTTGTCAAACTTTACTAATTCTGGGTCACTGAGAACGAAAATGATGCTTAAAATTGTTGATTGGCTCTAGTTTGAAAGATATGATACCGGGTCAGTATATATGACCCTTGACTTGGGAATGGCGGACGATAAGTGAGTTATAAAGGGAAGTGATCTCAATTTAAACCAGTAATGACTAAAATACATCTTTGACTGGATCTATGAATACATCTATGACTGGGTTTGGACAGTACTTGCTTTTTAGGCAAAACAATGAATGATGCAATCTGAATCTGGTATTGCTTCATACATGATATGAATTGCATTAGGTTATTCCTATAAGTCATGGATGATGCAATCATAAATAAGCTTACATCACTCTGCTGAAGAAATTGCCCTATATCAGCTCTACAAATCATACAGTGTTGTGCTCTCTTATTTGTCAGTGTTTGATTTTGCAAAGGGACACATTTCTGTTTAGCAAAAGTGAGCAGAGATGCCTCGTACTTGTGTGAATAATGCAGATAACTTCTGCTATGTTTGTGGTGAAGTGACTTTTGCATCACAAAAGCGCAGTATAATCACTATGGTTAAGAAAGCCTATCACCTATATTTTGGCTGCAAAATTGGAGATCAGGACAAGATGTGGGCCCCACACATATGCTGCAACACTTGTGCAACAAATCTTCGCCAGTGGTTGAAAAGGAAAAGGAAATCTATGCCTTTTGCAGTGCCAATGATTTGGAGAGAGCCAACAGATCATATCAGCAATTGTTACTTCTGCATTGTGCCTCCAGTTGGGAAAGGTGAGTCAAAGAAGAAAAAGTGGACTGTGCAGTATCCAAACATTCCATCAGCTATACACCCAGTACCCCACGGAGAAGGACTGCCGTTTCCTGATGCACCAGTTTTATTCTCACTTGAGTCAGACGAGGAAGAGGAAGAGGATGAAACTTCAACTCCTGAACAATCAATGTGACATGACCCATATTTGCTCCCATCCTCCTCCTCTGAACCACACCTCATAACACAAGGTGAACTGAATGACCTTGTCAGGGATATGGAACTACCCAAGAGTAAGGCAGAGTTGTTGGGCTCCAGACTACAGCAGTGGAATCTCCTGGCAGGTGATGTTAGGGTTTCCATGTTCCGTGACCGTCAAAATGATCTTGTCCCATTCCTCTTCATGGAAGGTGATCTTGTAGCCTGCAACAACATCGATGGTGTGATGGCAGCCCTCAACATCGTTCATGATCCAGATGAGTGGAGACTGTTCATTGATTTATCGAAGACTATTATTAAAGCTGTTTTGCTGCATAATGGCAGTGTTTTGCCATCAATTCCAGTTGGTCATGCAGTCCATCTGAAGGAAACCTATGAAACCATGAAACAACTTTTGAGGTGCATAAACTATGACCAACATCAGTGGCAGCTTTGTGGCGATTTCAATGTTCTTGCACTCTTGCTTGGTCTGCAGACTGGATACACAAAGTACTGCTGTTTTATCTGCGAATGAGATAGTTGTGCGAGAGATTCCCACTACATCAAGAGAGATTGGCCACTCCGACAGTCATTGGAGCCTGGGATGAAAAGTGTTCAGCATCCACCACTTGTTGAATCAAGGATGATTTTGTTACCACCCTTTCACATCAATCTGGGTCTGATGAAGAACTTCGTCAAGGCCATGGACAAAACACAAGCAGCTTTCAAGTACCTCCGTGGAAAATTTCCAAGGTTAAGTGAAGCTAAGATAAAGGAAGGTGTCTTTTTTGGTCCTCAGATTCGTGAACTTTTTCGAGATGATGCGTATTCGCGAATGCAACCGTAGCAGCACTGCCTGAGACACCGGTTGATATCGATATACTTCTGACAACAAATCCGATTGGTATACCTGTGATAGTTGATGTGTCAGAATTCCAGCAACACCAAGGTCAACAGTGGTCGCGGCGGTGATGACGAAAATAGCATACACAACCACACATACGCGTCTGTATTTCACGATTAGCTCGGTTCTCTAAGTGACTCCATCTCGCAGCTGTTGTTCCGCTTCGATTAATTTTTCGTGTCGGTAGCTTTGAGGGTCTGTCATAGTTCTTCTATTAATATTGTCATCGTGGAGACTAATTGCTCGACAGGCCGGCCATGTTCAGGTGAAATACGCGCACACATATCCAACCAAGCATTTATCTTTACTAGCACAACTGTTATACAATCATAGAAAATATCTTCAGGGGGAAGATTTAAGTCTCCAGCTATTGTGCGTTCCTGGGTTTTTGCACTACGTTCATATAGAAACACATCGATTACGCCTCTGCTTTTTGCTTCTAACGATCGTTTTCGTCCAAGAACTGTTACGCGGACAAGCGCGTCCTTGCTGAATAACAGTTGAGATCTTTCCCTTCTTAGTTGAGTCAATGTTGCTTTAACATATTCGCTGGGGAATGTAACCGGGGTGGTTTCAGCGGTGAAGTTCACTTTATCGTTATCGAAATAGTCTTTTTTGCCGGGCGTTTTCCTGTGCTAATCCCATGACTCCAAGCTGGCATCGAGTTGGTAGTGGCACATCAGGTAGGTGGTCCCAACGGTCGATTTCTATCTTAACCTTGGCTTCGATTATATTTGAGGGTATACGAGGGTCAGGTAACACCATTTTGAAGCAGCTATTCGTTGACAAGTGCAACAAAATTGTTATCAATGTTAGCATCCGCTGTCAGCTGGTCTGCAAATTCCGCAACATCGTCACCGTGTTCAGAATCCATCACGTATATGTAATAACAAATCTTAAACACAAACGCTAAAGACAGTTAAGTACTCTTCCGGATAAACATTAAATGATTCAAACTGAATTTTTTCTCTGGCAACTAATTATGTTGATACTACATGTGTGAAAAATTCAAAACGAACATTGCTGGGTTTCTGGATACGTGATATTGGTGACAAAAAACCACGATGTCGCTGATTATTTATCAACATTACCATTCGACCCCAGCAACTTTTAGTTCCGGTTATGATAGACAAGTATGATCTGGACTCGCACACCTTGAATAGATGACGTTTAGGTCTATCAAAGCCATTTTCAATAGAATGAAAAACAAGTCGACCATTTGCTAAAGTTGCGGCGTCAGTTTGTTCCTGTATTTCGCTGTATAATATTCTTTGTATCTGGCTCCGTAAAGTTACTACGCACGGTGAGGGCACCTCTGCGATATGTTCATCCACGTATTGTTTTATTGTAGCATCAGCATCCTCAACATAGTTTTTGATAGACGCAACGGACACGCCAGAGTATCTGATTCCCCCGATTTTATCGATTTTAGGCAGGTTTATTATGACGGTGCCTCGTATCTTTGAAACAACATCTTGAATGTCCACGTTAGACGTTTTAAGTTTTCCAGTTTGATCTTGGAAAATCACAAGCTCGCCCTGGTCGACATCAACAACAATCCGGCTAATAAACTCAGTCAAGTCTGCTTTGGAGGCACACCTGGTCAGATCCACATCAAGTTCGCGTGGGGTTATTACGACTTCGCGTTCGTAAATGTCAACAGGCATTTCGTATAGTATCTAGCATATTTTCTAAGTGATAATGTAAAATCAATAAGAGTTTGCGGGGTTGGTGAACTCTAAAAGACATGCAGTGCTTTAACAACAAGATGTCCATATATGGGGCCGTCCATCCGAGTTTGTAACTACAGCGTTGAATAAAACAGTGGTCGTCAGCTTCCACCACTATGCAAATAATCAACAACTTCACGTGGCTGTGCAAGTCCGTACGAGTCAAAATACAAAAGATGTATGGGTGTCACCGCGTATGCAACCAAATGCGATCCAGGTCCTGTTATTGAATCCAGGTTAATGATTCCGGTTTCCAACTTGCGAGGGGAGCCTTTGGGTACGAGTTCATCCCGCATAAAGACACCTCGGAAAGTTTCATTGATTTTGTTATCGCAAGTAAATCAATATTGCTCAACGGACGCGAGGCCACAACCGAAGACCTTGACCCGAGGTCTGCTTTTGAGACAAAGGGGATAGTCGAAGACCGTTCCATTTTTTTCGAAACACTATGCGTCCTCCATCGGCTTTTTTCAGAGTCATCGCGGATGCAGTTCCGACGGCCCCCAACGCAGCTGCTTTTCCAACCGCGGGAGCCCCGGCCACCAACAACACTGGAATGGCTTCGAGGAATGGAAATATTCCACCATCATGTTTCATCGCGGTGACACTGGCTGCTGACAAATTAAGAGTTATCCCGCGGCGTTGACGATTGGCTGGTTCAAACCGTTGCGCCTGCGTCGGTGTCAACAACAGTGGGGTGGTTCCGATTAACTTGTCCCTGGACAGTTTCAAATAAACTACGGTTTGTTTTCATCACGGATGAGATCTTTTCAAGTTGACCTCGGTTCAACGTGACATGTTTACGGAAATGTGACATTTTATTTTGAACGTAACAGGTTCAATTAAAAATTTATTTTCCACAGGCGCGTTAATAACCTCATTCGGCCACTCAAGTTCTGCAAAAACAGATGTCTTATCTGAGCGAATCACGGCAATACATTTATACTCCATGTTATCGGGTTCTCCTACACGTGCTTTGAAGTAAATATCCAACACGGACTACTGAACTAGGTCTAGATGCTTGAGATGAAAGTAACAGATCGGGTACGCCGTTCTTGTTGGGAAATTTTTAAGCCTGTGTCAATGTTTTAGTCTCGGTCCAGATATTTCAACAGCCGATGATACACACGCGCGACTTGATTGTGTCCAAAGTCGAGCAAAATAGTTTGGGTGGGTTCTTTGTGAGAACTTAACCTCAGCGAGATCTCACTCTCAAATTTGTAAATATCATCAAACTTTCCTCTTGGGGGTTCATACGGTCCAGGAGTTGAAATGCTATAAACACGTGTCGTGGTGCGCTGTCACCTTGTTGGGTACTTATTTACCACGAGAATTGTCCTCGAACGGTGCTTTGGTGTGAGTGCGTGGTCATTGTGAGGAATGAAATCGTAGATGTTCCGCCAGACCCTATAAATGCTGTCAAACATTCGTCTATGGCTACAGAGAGACTCATTGAAGGTATCCAAAGCATAAGATTGTATAACTCAAAACTTTACCGTCGGCAGGGGCATTAGCATCACGCCAGATTGCATCATTATTAATGTAGCGCTTACGAGTTAACGTGACTGTGTGTTTGACCCCGAAAATTACCTTACGAACGTGTCTGTAAGATCCAAATATGTATGAGAGTGGAATCGTGCAGGAAAACGCCCCGTCATCGTTAAGCTATTTTCGTCGCGCTAAAAAGACCAAGGTTCAAACTGCAGTTAGGAAACGGTAAGTCTTCTATACCTTCAGTGACAGTGGGCGTTGCACGGTCTACGGGCAGTCACATTGTATACGGTAGATGATCTGCATGTGCATTTGTGTCTTTGATGAATACCATAGACGGGCCAGGGGATCTTGCGTAATCCTCGCTCAATCTGGCGAGTCCGAGAATTGAAGTGGCAATGTCAACCTTGTCCAAACAGGCTTCGATTTCCGTACCGTCGACGAGATAACGTGCACTGTTGAACAACGCCATTATGCCCTTTGTTGACAAATCCAACTTTGTTGTTCTCGACGTACACGTTGTTGCTGTCGAATGCTTCACAGGGAAGAAAGTACCGAGATGTGTCCTGAACCTGAAGTTCTATTGTCCCTTCCTGGTTTGGGATACTATCATCCTACATGTAATATTGGTAATCTTCAACGCTTCTTTATCGCAACATAGGCGCGTCTATATCAAACGCGGGATCGGATACATCTTTGAACTGAGTCATCGCTTGTATATTTCAGTTTCGTTTAATAGCTTTTGCGCTTTCCGAATCAGCT
The DNA here is from genome assembly GCA_029931535.1 of Margaritifera margaritifera. Classification (NCBI taxonomy): domain Eukaryota; kingdom Metazoa; phylum Mollusca; class Bivalvia; order Unionida; family Margaritiferidae; genus Margaritifera; species Margaritifera margaritifera. The sequence continues at coordinate 1,460,558 of JAQPZY010001636.1, read as the reverse complement.
CCGTATTACCATATTTGCAGTCGTCGAATTGGCTACACGTTGTTGAGCGTCTTCATTGATAATGTTACTAACTGGGGCTGCAGTTGTTGATGTTGATGGTGTTATGACTCTATGGTCTAAGAAGAATGTAACAGAAAGAAAGTGAAACCAACAAATCAAGGAAAAATCAACAAGCAATTTATTTCTAGATAATTACAATGAAAATCAAAAGACACTTACATTAAAGTGAGCTAAAATCCAAATAATCCAATAATCGTAAGTGTGCTAATCACAAGTCATAAATATAGAATGTTGCGAATGAATATCAGTAGCCTTGAATGTCCTAATGAGCTAGTAGTCTTGAATGTTCTAACATGCCTGAATGACGTAATCCAGTATATGTTTGAATAAATTCACATAAATCCGAAAGTCGATTATTAATCTAATATGAGAACGAGCACTTTTGGTAATTTCAATTAATATTTCAAATAAATAATTCCTCTCTCTGAATTTGGAATGCTTTTTCACAACACAACTATAAATATCTGATTATTAGAACGATTCTTCTTAGGCTGACCAATTGAACAAGAATGAAATATTGTCCACCGAAATATGTATATATAAACATAAGTCACGTGACAGAATGTTCTCGAAAATGCGCGACTCTAATTGAAATTTTTCACTGCGGAGGTGACTTCTCGAATGTAAGCAGTGGAAATTTCCACTCTGGTACCAAATGCTACGTAAACAAAACTGACCTTGATCTCAAATGCAGTAAACATGTTGATTATAAAATGACTAAAGTACAACTTACCCTATGGAAACTTATTATAAATTCGATATACGTAACAATGGTAATGTAACCGCCTTTGGTGGTGCCCGAGTCATTAAACTTCGTAGTCGATTTCAAATTTTTTGAACGGCCTTCGATACCAGATTCATTAACAGACCCGCATCAACTTTATTGATGCTATCAACGACTAGCATTGCAACTTCTTTAGCGATCGGTGCAGCGCGCGAGACCAGGCTCGCGAGAATCTTTGGGGCTCCTGTGAACAATCCATGGACAACATCACCAAGGCCGTTTCCGTAATATGTCGCTTAAACAGGTTCTCTCGCGTTGACAATACGAACGAGTCTTACACGTCAAAGTATGACTGTCATTGTATTAAATAGGTCGATCTCTATTGTACAGTTGTATGTTCAAGGTCTCTCCGCGCAGGTCCAGCATGTACCCGTCCTGATCCATAAGGGTGAAATGAAGGTTTGTCAACCGGGGATTGCTGCATGGAAGAAACACAGGTGCTGCGGGAGTAATTGAAATCAAATTATACGGGGCAACATTTGGGGCGAACCCAAACAATATGAAACCTAGAGAGGCTACGCTTGTGGTAGCTCCTGTTTCGTAACTGCTACTGATGGCGTCACAGGTCAGATTAACCTGAATCGTTGAGGTAATCCTAACAATATCTGGCGCGATATTGTATCCCATGCGTAAGATTCGTTTGTTCTCTGGAATCTCAGTAATGTCTTCAGGCCAATCCAAAAGTGTTCTCAGTGACGACTATGCAATGTCAACCTCGTTCTGTGGAGATTCGATCTATATGGTATAGTTAAGTGTGGACTGGTGTACTATTAAAATTTTTGAGTCTTTGCCAGTCGCCAACGAAATCCTCCGTTGGATCTCATTATTGATTGATTCAATCTCGTACGCGCCCGTGAGAAGTCCGATAACATTTCAGGTACCCTCTCGACCGCCCTCTGACGAAAACACAAACGAGCTATTTGCGGGGAAATCACCAAACTGCCGTTATCGAATAGTAGGCCAGCTGCGATAAATGCGCACCGACGCTAATGCGATCTCGAGTGTGCTGGATTACCCTGCTGTGATTGGCGTCGGACCGACCACATACAATTCTGGTTTCGTTGATGAGATTGTGATCATCGAGGTGACGCTCGGGGTTGTATTTGCACCGACACGCTGCATCGCAGCATTGATTTCACGTAAAACGTAAAGCGCTTCAGAACTCATCATCGGTGTTGTATACATCATTGATGTCTTCAATGAATTCGTGCATCAACGCGCGAAACTTCACCGGTTCCATGATGTTATTGGTAAGCAACCGCTGACAAATCGATGCGACCTCATTAATGACTTCCGGTGCGTTGTTACCCACGCGAACGGACCCCACTAGTGTTTCCAATCAGTTCACGAGTTCATGGCCTACGGTCGCGCATTCAACGATGGCCAAACAGATACCTTCACCAGAGACTTCTGGTCTCTTAAAGAATTCTCCTCAACTACGTCTTCCGGTTGCTGTCTCTCAACGACTGTCTCGAGTCGACTTTTGTAATTTTCGACATTTTTGTGAAATTCCCTCAACTCTGGGCCTGTTGCCGAATACTTTTTAAACCTCTCTCGATATACCCACTTAGTCCAATTATCAGATGCTACCTTGTCTGCACGTGTTAAGATGGTCCCGTTACTTAATTTGCCCATTTGCGGGAAAAAGAGGAAGCAAATTTTAGCATATCCTCCTCAATCTTACTGAGGCCTAGCTCGTAAAATATATCAGGCCGTGGAGTCTTTGAGTCTTTGAATTGCCATTGGATTTCGCCGTTGTCTCTTCATTGACAACAGGGCCCACAGCCGCCTCTGGACGCGCAGGCAACTTTTCAATGTCTTTGGCTGTCCTAACAATCGGACCTGGTTCATCTTCTGTTCCAATCATCGCTGTGGTGGTTTTCGCTACCTTCTTCACTTGTTCCGCTGTTTTGGAGTGGGTTTAATCAGCAGTAAAAGCGTTTCTTCAAAACCCGCCATGAGGTCTTCCCATTTAGAATGTCGCGACGCAAACATATCTCTGGCGATTTCACGGACATCTCTGTAACTGCGAAGAAGTTTCAATTGATCCTGGGCAGTTTTGTGGCGTCAGTCCGCATACTCGGCTATGACATTGCTGGCAGTTTTCTCTGTTGTCATTATATACATCGAATGGTTGTTTAATTAATTTATTCAAACCAGCGCGATACTTGCGCAGGCCATCATTCAAGTCAGTTCTGAGGAAATTATGTGACTCCTGGGTGACCTCCGCGAACATATTCCGAAACTCATCCTACGAGTGGTCGGCAGCACACCAAGTCCAATGAATGTTTGCAAAACCATGCTCGTGAATGCCACGAAATATCATCAACAAGTTACAGTTGTTCCGAATCACTTTAGACACGTGTGCGAATCGTTGTGTTACATAGATCATGTCTGTGTTTTGTTTCGACCTCGGGAAAATATTCTCGGGGATTGTCTTGATGTTCAAGCATCACATCATCGTACACAACAAGAGTATTCACGCTCGGCTCAAGATCGTCAATGGCAGGAGCTTCATCAATTGTGGAAAAGAAATCAATTGTAGAAGTTTTGCTTCTCAAGCGCTTCCGTAAAATCTTTGAGTACATCATTACATGGTTGATCGTCTGCGGACGGCGCAATCACGTACAAGCTATCCAACGTCAACCATCTCATGATTAGATTCAACAACAGTTGGGGTATCTCGTATCCAGTGTGGCTAGTGATCAGCGCTCGAACTGAGTTTGGAAACCTGTCACCATGCTTGGGTGGTCTGGGTTTTGCCTGCGCAGAGAAGTGAATGATTGTTATATATTCGGCTTTTCTTTGTCGTGATGCCATGTTAAATTCAATTGTTGTATAACACAACCATGCCTTCATATCGTGTGCTATACCGCACAAAAACAATTACTGCGAATCCAACTCGAGTTCAAACACGTAATGGTAAAGCTGCAATCTCGGGAACTTGTTTTCAATGTTGAGGAAAAAAGTTCACGTTTGTCGGACCTTCCAGGTCCACTGGAAAACACAAACGCAGGTTTTAAAAAAAACATGGCGGCGGTGATGTCGCTGCTGTATTAGTGAAGCTACCCGGGACACCGTGGAGTAAATATCCTGGTGAGAAACATCTCTGGCTCGCGACGGAACCTACATACAATTACTGTGGGCCTGGAACACGGCGAGATAAACGACTTGATTCTAAGAAGCGACCAAAGCCTGGCGAAGCACCTATACATCGTGTCGATGCTACATGTTACCGACATGATCTCGAGTACAAAGCAACAAGTGATATCCGTGGGCATCAACGTACTGATATAGATCTCATCCACGACTTGAATGCGATCAGTCCTACACTCAGAGAAAGAATCGCTAGATGATCATCTAAATAGATATGAAGGTTAAGATTGCTCTAGGTGGCCGCTAGCACGACACTTAGTGGACAAAGTCCACTCATTGGAGGTAAAGCACATTATATTATTAAACTAGCCGCGATCTACTACAGTCCGTGCGGTTATTGGAGTGGTTGCTCGAACATGGTTAGCTAAACAAGAGCCGTGGCAAATTTACCTACCAGCACGAAGAAACATTTCCTTTAGATGGTTTTATCTGAGGACACCCAGCGAAGTTCATGAGGCTGATGTTTTGTTCCTCCCACATGATCGGGTACGGGGACGCACATACAAGTACGAGTAAACCACTGTATATATTGCCAGTATATACAAGGTTGTGGAGCCATTGACGTCTAAAGATTGAGCAGGTGTTGCAGATGCGCTTAAACGTATGTATACACCGGACCGCTTACATAGCCACGGATGTTGCAAGTGCACGGGCAAAGAATTTCTGGGAGCCGTTACTGCGTTATTAACAAAATATAAGGTGAGGGTTCGTGTTGGACATGCTAACATACATCGCGACCAGGCTATTGTGGAACGATTTAACGGTACACTTGCAGAACGATTATTCGGATATCAGAACGCGCAGGGACTATTGATGAATCCTACCCGGAGTGTTAGCACTCTAGAGCGGTCTCGCGAGTGGGTAATACGACTTCCATCAGTCATAGAAGCGCTAATTAATGAAAGCACATGCAAAATTGGGGTAAAACCCGCTGAGGCGATTCGACAGAAGACAGTCACCGTTATCTACAAAATGATTTCACAACTACCGCCGTTAGATTCACTCGGAAACAATTTCGTTCGGTATCTGTTTGTACCGGGGGAGTGAGAAGGCCGGCAATGTCGTGCTACTGACCCCGTGTGTTCCGTCGATGTATTTACAATGTCGAACCGACGTCCATCAAGAAGAGCATTTGTGAGAGAGGAATTGCAAGTCGTTCCCGGGGATGCGAAACTATCGCAACGATTTATTTTGGGATTTGCTCATGCGTTGCTATGGTACTCTTGTATACATTTTTCCATGTCTATGTGTGTGGGCTCCACCCGTTCAAACACTGCCACAGGCATGGCTGCAGCATTTGCCAGATATAAAGATTTATGGGATGTAAATACATGTTGTAACTTTTTGGGGACGTGGGGTCGTATCCGCCCACTTGCGGATTGTTGGCGCAAGCGTATCGACCGCTTGCCATAGAAATACAGCCACGGATAATACGTTCAATAAACAAATGCTGATCAATGTCGGTGGGAAAGTCCAGCTCGACTTTAGTTTTTGACAGCAACACATCCCAAGCCATTCCCGGTAATGCGCCGAATTGAGATTGTGCACACGCATGGCTGTATCACGAAACGTCTCTAAGACATCCGCGAGCAACAACACATCGATGCGCACATATAGATCGTGATAGCCGCCAAGGTTTTTACGACCAAACGCGGACCAGACTTTGTTCGCGTGGAAATACCTTCTGGCGAGACGAATAGAATACCTTCATCGGTGGTAATTGATTTTCAGTAAGCTGTTCCCATCCACTCATGTTCTCGTATGGGTACACTCCTTGTCTAGTTATTAACTTCAACTTGGCAGGGTTAGTGGTACCATATCGACTGGTGATTTTGAATCGACCGTTACCATGGGAAGCTTCGCTTCCTGCTGCAAGGTTGCTCACGAGTTTATCTAGGGGGGAGTTTAGAAACTGCAGCAAATCAATGAACTGCAACTGACTCAGCCTAAACGTCATGTATTTTTCCGTGTTGTTGAGAATGACGCTTATTGGTGCCTGTGCTGTTGCTGCATAATCAGGTGACTATTATACCCACGCAGGTTACGAAGCACCACAGAGATTTTTGTTTTACTTGGGTAAATCCGCAGCTGCAGATTACATGCAGTGTGCGCTGCTCCCCGGTACGCACCAGTGGAACGAAACATTCATCTTCCGTTGCACCACTGTAAATTTCAAAATGTTACCAGGTTCTGGCATAATCATAGGCTTCGGCTTTTCACTGATTCCACCGCAGTAAAAGTTATGCTCATCAAGCAGCTGTTGGGTACTACATACATGCATGTAACGTCTGCTTGGAAATTTCCTACCCTCGTACTTGCTATGCCGGAATGCCATTCGTGGAAAATCTTGTATCCACATGTAATAATACCGTGCCTCTGGACCGTCAAACAATAACAAATCAATATTGAAACCGCCTGCATAAATGTTTGTTTTGTGTATTTATCGATTGGCGAATCAACTGCAGGCTTTTATTCCAGACAGACACATTGACGGCGATGTCAGGATTAAGTCGCACAAACTTAGTGAAACTTGTATAGGAAATTCAATGTTACCAAACTTAAGTTCACCCTGGTATTGTTTGTATTTTCTAGGTTGGTCTTTATCATTTCTCTCAGGATCCAGCGCGGACAAGAGCGCCCATTCAAAACATCGATTGTCATAATGTTTCACATTGATTACTGCTCCCCGAGGAATACGCGCTGGCGTTGGAATGTAACTCAACCCACGAAACGGTTGGTATTGGGGAAATATGCAGCTTAACTTCAATGCATCTGTCCACAGTCTATTCTGTCCCTGCGTTGGTGTATTTTTCCAACGTCTCAAGAATCTTTGCAAAACTTTATTGATTTCCTCAGTAATGGTCTCGGTGTCTTTGCGGTTCAGGATCACACGAGCACGGCCATGAATCAACGGGCTTGTGATTTTAAACGCATCATCATTGTCACGTTTAAGCGGCATAATCAAATTCACATGGAGAACAATCTCCATCTTAACCGCGGAAGTGTAGCGTTGATGCAATTCCTGGATGCATCTTCGGAAGAAGTTTCACCGCGTCCTTACACCTTTGTATTGATTGCGTCCTAATGCCATTGAGATTTTTGTGTATGCGGAAACTTATCTAATTGATTGATTTTTCCAGTCGCCGCTGTTTTATCTCCTCATAGGCATCGAGTGATACTTGAATCAGGAAGAAAAAAATCTGGCCTAATATTATAATTTTACGGAGTCCATCAAGCCAGCAATCATATTTTTGTGCTATGGTAATTTAAAATTGTATATCGGCCCTTTGCAAATAAACAGGCCTATTCTTTCCGGGATCATGAAATTGGCTTGCAAGATTAAATAAAATATCTTCCAACAAGGTGTCAGCCCAAATGAGCTCACATGACCCAACAATGAATTTTGCACCAACTCAAATACGACCAGACTTTGTACGTTTGTATCCAACAATGTCAAATTTCTCGGAGTGCTTGTAAATTTCCTCGAAAGATTTTGCTTCATTGTTTTTGGCAATAGCTTCTGAGAATTTATCCCAGTGCTTGCGCTGCTCCACTTATGCAGAGTTGTATCTCATTTTGTATAGCCACTGAAGGTGGTGAGTGTGGATACCATTGCTATATTAATACTGAAAGTATTTCTTTAATTGTGACGATCCTCGTTACATTTACTATCACTGGTGACATATTCAATATCTTCGTCGCTAGATTCACTCACTGACGACTCGGTTAACGTCAGCGACTTAAACATTTCTTGCTCAGTATCATACAATGACGATTCACGCTATTTGTTGTATTCCTCGCCAAGTCTAAGTCAATGTGCTTCCAAGATTTTTTTTATGTCGAATAATTTATCATCTTTTGAGCCTCTGTGACAAATCTGTATGGCGCATTTAGGCGAAATAACGATTTAATCTTTTCTGTAACGTTGCAAACACTCCATTGTTAGGGCCATTTTATTTTCCCGCATTATATACACTCGATTCTTTCAAAATATTATACGCATCAATCTGTGAATTTTTTGCCATTTTATATATATATATATATATACCGTGGTAATTGTTTAATATAAAAGGAAATATTCTCTGCTTGGGTTGTGCTTACAAATCAATATTTCTTTGAGATTATAAGCACGCACGCTGCTGATTTTAAGCTGTTACACATGAATTTCTTACGGTCACGAGACGTGTGTAGTAAATGTCAATTGCGGCGGTTTGAATTTGCATTCCCAGATGAGCCCCTAGCACGCCAAACGACAGACTAGAATGCTCAGAGGTTGTTTCAAACCAATTACGTCTCAAAGAATTATGCGTCGCTCCTAATCGTAATTGACAGCGACCTTACGTCATCAGATTGACTTTTATTTTCATGTACAACCAAGTTAAGCTTCGACGTTTCCTCAATTATTAAAGAAAAATATTAGTTTCTGCGAGTTTGATTCGAACCTGCAATGTTTTGATCAGAAGTATGGCATGGTAACTGATTAGCCAACCGAGAACACATAATGAATAAGGAAAAAGAACTCATACTTGAAGTTAACAGTGCTGGTGAAAAGCACGAGTGCGCACCCTTCCTATATTAGTCGATGTAAAAAAACTACGCCATTTTCAATTACTATTCCATGGCTTATTATATACATATTAATACATGGTCGCGTATAATGAAAAGCATACATAGTCCTGGATTAATACTTCTAGGTCTCAAATATTGATTAGCCCTTTCGCCACTAATAATCTGAGTAGTTTTTCACATTGACAGTTATCAATTTGGCCGACTCCTGTATAAAGAGAACAAATGTTCAATTCCGCTTTGAAAAAGATAGGCACGCCAGAATACTCTGTTTCTTGATTGAGGAATCGCTATTTCAAGTGTTTCTTGCAGGCCTTATTAAAATAATAATACTTATTACAGTTCAATTGAAATAGGAAATCACGGAATACTACTAATACTACTACTACTACTAATAATAATAAGTGCAAGTTTGATTATGGAGCCACTGAGTGTTTCTCAAGGCTATATTCATAAGTTATTTGTTTTATTGTAAAGCTATTGAGTGTTTCTCAAGGTTTTGTACACAAGTTGTCAGTTATTATTCTTATAGCCATTGAGTGTTTCTCAAGGCTCTGTTGGAAGTTAACCCATATGAATATTATTAAATGTTAGTCAATGTATTAAGTCTATCACTAAATAATAAATTAATATGAAATCTGAACATTAAAACTTTGATATTTGTAAATGTTTCTATCAAATTTTATCACAATAAACTGTTATTTAAATTAAGTATGTATGTCCAAATTCGGACAACCACTATGATATCATTAGATATAAGTGATGCACCTGATATTTGAGTTTTGAATTTTTTCACTTCCATATGATTTTGTGACTGTTAATAAACCAAATGAAACTTAAATTTGAGCCTGCGTTTCATTCCTAGTCCCATTGCTATAGATAGGATTGCTCATTTCATCAGGGAATCACAGATACCTCTTGGAGTTTAGGTCTACGCTCAACTGGGCTTTATTCTAAGGGGACTTTATCGGCCACAAACAGCACAGTGAGTCATTGAGTGGTCACCAAGTTATCGGTCAGCGCTCTCCCGTATATGTGTGTATGTGTATGTTGTATAAACGACCAAGGTCTGCAATGACAACGTAGACTTGGGACCATCCATTAATACAGGTATGACAACAATATTTAAATAAACTACTGTATGTAAGCTATATTTGCTTCGTTTCAAAACATTCCCATTCTTGGTTTTAAATACACATCCCGTTAAGACAAAATGTTACATGTAATCAAACACCGTTTTCATAAATCTTTAGATGCACAGAGACAAACACACACACAAAGAGCGATAGATGTATAACAATGCATATTTAAATATTGGCACAAAGACTAAAAACTATCCTGAATAACGCTAGTGTCTAAATTAATAATTAATAGGGACAACAAATTTAAAACAAAGAGACAAACTACGTACCTAGAAAGAATCTATCATATATATATATATATATGAAAGAAACCCGAGAAGCCAGAGAAAACTACAGGCGCTATAGCATTGCTCATATCCAAAACCAGTATTGATTTGTGCAGTGTTTACTGGTTGAACGCTTACGACAGCTCCTCGACATGTATCAGAGTTGCATGCAGCGTGTAACTGAAACATAAGAGGTATTTATAGCAATACTTAGAACTAATTTCTCAAACATAATTGCCTTGATTGTTGTGGATGTTATAAAGTTATCATCAGCGAGACTAGCATTTCAAACTGTTTTATGCCATTGTATCTTACACCAATTACCAAGCTTAGTTATCATTGATAAGCTATTTTATTGAATTTGCTTTGACAACTCCGCACATGAACAATGCAAAATGAAGAGAAATTGAATCATCGGGTTGCGCGAAAAGCACACATTATGTAACACAGAAATTCTGTTCCATTCAAGTAATATAAACTAATTGTTTCATATATGAATTGCGATATAGAGGAAGATAGTTTTATCATTATTACTTCTTGTTGTTTCTAACGATTTGATTAATGAAATTAAGTGTTACATTGCAAATTTTAATCGTAAGATCACAGTGAAAATTATATGAGAAAAAAAAAGAACTGCTCATAAACAAATAACTTATATTGTGTGTGTGTTTGTGTGTGTGTGTATAGTATACTGAATCAGTTGAAATAACGTTGGGATATGACAAATAAGCGGCGATCTTTATGAGTAGTTGAAAAGTCCTTTTTATAAACATTTAGTATTGATATTATTGAAACGATATGGGGTTGGACACCTGTTAGTCACCTTTGATTGTTTTGCGGAAAAATCCATTCAAATTGAACTGTGACAAAGGAACAGGTGAAAGCTCGTGTTTATAGAGGTCACATACATCAATATATCGTGCTTGTGCTATCCCCGTCAGTTTTCTGAATATTTGTCTGTCAGTATTCATTGTTTCTGTTTTTTCCTTCTATTTGGAAGAAATTGTATTGTTGAGACTGGCAAATGTGTTCAGCTTTTGGCCTTTGTATGAGTGCAAAGAAGGCCACTTCACTTGTAGAGATTCTCTTCGTAATAGAGTCTGCAAGCTTCTTCTGTCCCTGTTCACGAATTCCACAAAGAGTTTTTGCCACGTCTGGCGGAGCTACTGTGGATGTAGCGATGTTGAATCAAGATTGCTTGTTGCCTATAGATAAACCCGCTTCAATATCAAATGTATTGACCATCCTTTCACGCACAGTCTTGACAACACTATCCATATCTTCATCTTTGCTTATCCTTGATGAACTAGCTTCCTTGTGGATTCCTTTGAGTGCACTTTGCATCCCACACAGGGACATGAAAACCGATGTGCATTCTCTCTTTAGGTGGACTGTCTGGTAATACTTCTGATGTGCCTCTTCTTTGGTACACAAGTGGCGATATTTACCACAGTCTTTCTTGATTGGCTGCTCAATTCCCATATCTTGTCAGACTCTACCCAAAGGTCTTGTTGGGTGATAAAAATTCCAGTTTCTATCAGAGTTCGTGTTAAATCTCAGGCTGGTTCTTTTCTAGGAGTCTTCCCCTTAATGCCATTGATTGTGCCCCACCTGGCAAGTCAAGTGTGATCATTTCAGCAAATTGTTCAAGCTCTATTGTGCGTGGATCTTCCCGCTTTGCTGTAATGTCATCTAACAGCAACTGAGACAAGTGTATAACATAGTTATCCCACAGAACAAATGTTGCAGAGCACTTAAGCCCATGTTCCGTAAAGTTGTCCATGATAAACATGTATTGGCTGGAAAACCTGGATGAACTTTCTGATTTCATCTTGAACGACTCTTTCATTCTCATGATACACTTTAGCATTGTCAACAAGAAGTTGAATACACCTCGTTGCATGCTCTGAAATCTCAGCTCGCTCCTCGTCAATTACAGGTGAATCCTCCTTTGCAAGCTAGTCACCGAGGGCCATCCCCTTCGGCCTCTGCATGGGCCTCATTCCTTATCTTGTGTGTGCGAACAGCCATGTTGCAAGCTTTGTCTTTCATTGCATGAGACAAAGCAAATGAGCCATAAATGTCACTCTCACCAGGTATGTCCTCAAAATTACTTTCCCCTATCGCATGTTCAATGCCACCCATGAAGTCATCACTCTGTGCATGCCACACATTTCCAGCTCATTCCTGGCATGTCTCTGTTTGGTTTGACATAGCACCATGTTCACAACATCATGGTGCTTACCTAGTACTCACTTTCTGGCTCTACTAAAATTGTCACCACCCCCACGTGTGATCCTACCATAAACGATATTTTGTGGCACACCTGAACTTTCCGAGGACATCTAAATATTTGCCCAACAAGTGTCAATGCGCTGCACTTCATCATAACTTATGTCAGGCCAATCCTGTTGACCAATGTCTCAACCTCTTTTGACTGGGTCATTTGATGCAGGGCGACACTAAACCCGGCATGCCTTGGCATTCTACATTTGCCCAGGAACTGCATGTAGGTTAGATCCTGTCCCAGGGAAAGGATGTATCTGTTAAGCACAGAGTCCATGTCAGGCATCCGCTCAGCTATATCCGCAGAATTTGCCGGTTGCCTGCACATGATCCAGTAGAAAAGGTGTCTAGTTCATCAGATAATGGACACTCACATCTCTCTATTGATAAGTCCAATCGTCAAAGTGATTGATGCTGTATTCCTTCACACAATTTAATCATAGACCGAAGGACAAGTCATGCATGGAATACAATCAACACAGGGGATGATTTCTGCTCCATGACATCAAGGGAAACTTCATCCTTAACCTGAATGTTTTCATTGGGTCTCCTTTCGATTTGCTGCATTGTTGATTACACCCTGAAGATGAGAATTCTTGCTGATCGTAAGTTCTGTTTTGGTCTGGGAAAAAGGATAAATCTGGATGCTGTCTCCACAGCGTTTTTCCGCTTTGTCTTGAGCTTATGCTTTGAAAAGTACTGCACATCCTCGTCACTCACATACTTTGTCGGACACTCCTTGTATTTGGACAGCATGTGGTTCATGTCAACTGCTTTCCCACTTTCCAAAGTTGGCATAATGAGGGCCAAAAAGTCGTCAAATACCTTGTCATATTGTAACAAGATAACCGGGTTGGATTTCGGATTTATAACAGAACACTTTTGATAGTGATACAAATGCAATATTTATTGATGAATGACTTGAATGGGAAAAGGGTGATGATTAATTCGTGCGTGTATAAGTTCCAAATATTGGACAAATTAACATAATCCGCACGAACCTAATAATGTAACCCAAATGTGAATACAAATAAATAACCTTATACAGTACAAGGACAAAGGTTAATGATTCACAGTAATTTCAGACGACGAAAAGAATTATGTGTTTTACTCAAATAGTAAAAATGATGTACTTTACTCATATAGTAAAAATGTATACGCTCAAATAATAAAAAATGAGGTACTTTATTCAAATAATAAAATGATGAAAACAATGGGATAGATATCACACAGAATATCTTTACAATCCCAAACTACTGGGTATCACAAACCCCAAAATTAGCCCGCGGCTAAAAGATTACATGTATGGAGTAACTCAAAACACTCCGTCACTGTCACACCTGGCTACCAGTCACACTGGTCAATCAAGCAGTCAGCATTAAAGGTAGTCACCGAACACCATTCAATTCCTCGGTCAATCAAGCAATCAGCGCCAACCAATCGGTCAGCAACGCCCGATCACCTGCTACTCAACCCGTAACACACTGTTAATTCAGCTCTACGACTGCTATGGTCAGCTCTACAGCGCCATGGTCAACTTCTATGGTCAACTCTACAGCTGGAGCCTCGTCGACTCTGACCAGCTGAAAATAAATCTAACACCGTGTATTATGATTGACACGGGCATATACGATAACACGTAATGACGTTATACGGTAAGTTATACAAATTACATTATTGGCACAACATTACAAAGCAATAAACAAGTTCAGAAGTGAACCTACCTGTGTCCGATAAGAATCCTATGGTACTAAACGTTTCCTAAAAATGCCACTTTATATTGCTAATATAAAGCTCTTGTTAAGTCACAAACAAGAATAGAAAATATTTGCATTGTACTACGCAAGCCGAAGCTACATAGAAAATATACATCAGAAATTAATAAATAACTTACATACCTCTACAGCTGAAGATGTGCAAATCCTTAAGTAGACTGCTCACTGACAAGACGTTCCGTAATGTAAAGATTTAGTCTTACGGTGAGGCATTTATACACAGACGATGCAGCCCTACATCCTCCCTGCGCTTGATGTATTCGTTTTTCCCATCGAAAGCACTTCGCACGTGCGGCATAGGGTGAACCGAACTCACTGTTTCGAAATATTGTACAATATACATAAATCACCCTCATGTATTTAATAAATAAAAGGGATTTATACAATTCGGTGACACATGTGTATTTTCTAATGACACAACAGTGGATGTCTTCTTCTGCAAAATATATCGACTATGGCATGCCTTGTGGTACTGGGCCTTATCTGCAATTAGTTTTGAGAAGTCATCTATCCTGCGTTGAAGGACATGGACACCCTTCTCCAGTATTCTTCTTTCCAGTGTCTTGCAGAACTCAAATGTAGCCACCCTGATGAGAGTTCTGTATTTGTTTTGTGACTCTTGTCTACAAAACATGCAGACCTCTTTCCAGCAGAATTCTGACCTTTGTGTCCGATTTTGAGAGGTGGATGCGGGCTCATTCTACTTGGGATAGGCTACAAGCGTGAGGTTTTTGATGCGTGTGAATGATGAATAACGGTTTTTGTGTCACTGGTTGTTCACCAGCAAATGTTCACTCTCCTTGTTCATCAAGTTTATTTTTAATTCTCTCATAGACATTTCTGTCACCAGCTTCCATTTCGGAATTCGAGTATCTTTAGAAGCATCTCTCTGATTATCTGGCAAATAAGACATCTGCTAGGGTTAAATGATAGTCTTGGTTTCTTGGATGGAAGAGTAAGATTTAAAAGACTGAAATCCATCTGAAGTAGGGTGAGATACAAAATATGATGTAATAACCTTCGTGATATTTAGTCATGATTTTGCTTAGTAATCATTCTGTGATTTGAAATATTTAATAGTCCTAAGGACTTGAATTTTGTAGTTTTTTAACAATAGTAACAGTAACAGTAACAATGACAACAGCAACGCATGAATGTAATACTGAACAAAACAACTGTATATTTTAGTATCAATCAACATAAATTAGATACTAAGATTTGCAAAGTACTGGACAGATTCAGGCTGGGGGAGGTTTACATGGTTTCTTGCACCGGGTGGAAGCTTAGCATTTAGCAATTGTTAAAATTGTATTTATTATCATTATATAGCATATAAAATAATGCACTATTAAAACAACCATTCTTTATAGGTGACCGTTGTGATTTATAAAGGAGAGGTTAGAAAATAACAGCATTACTATTAGTGTATGTGTCTAACATCGTGGAAGCCGAAGATACAACGGGAAGGTGGGTGACGGCAAGAACAAAGTACAACAGTACAAGAGCGATGAGGAGGAAAGAGCGAAAACTGTGTCGTGCCACTGACCACTTTACCCCCTGCCTAGAAGAACCAGTTCCAAAGAAGGCACCCACCTCCAGTCACCATCCCGCCGATGAGTTGAAAACCCCCCATCACAACACTGCGGCACACTGTCCCCCAGGTGACCTCCCGATTAGTACAAACACATCAAGAAGACGAACATCACTCCCATAACCAAGAAAAATCTGACGATGAGAGCGAAGAAGACACTGCCAGTTACGACGACGAAAACGACCCAGACCTTAAGCGATGAAGATCATGGGATTGAATAAGGCGACCTAAGGAGCTTAAAGTACAGTCTGCCCAACGAAAAACAGTCCTTTTTAGGGCTACTAAATAGGGCTCTCACTTTGGCCTCACAGGAGCAACTTTGGCTAAATAACTCTTCAAGTTGACTAATTTTCGATTGGTGACAGCTGTGGAAACTAAATATCAGGCATTTTGTATAAATGACCACGCAAACAGATCACGATCACAAAAAGCATTAAAGGCAACTTATGCCTAAAATTGACAAATTTTTAGAACAACAGTGTCCACTAAGTACCAAACTTTTTTTCAGTCTACATTGTTATGAAAATTGGACAACTTTCTACACGATTATATCATACGACTTACGCATTTTGGCAAAAAGGGACAACCCCGAGATAGGAAACTGGGCATACTCTGACCTATCTGTGGACTGCAAAAGTATGCAGTTGGAAACCCCACAAATTAAATATTGCGCAAAAGCACACATTTAAATTAATCGCATATAGCAGTAGCTGCCGATAAACGACTTAAATCCAAATTCATTCATACGACCTTTGTCACTCTCTCGTCTTCGTCTAAGGCGCGTAGTTCGATTTTGCTCTTGCGTCGTACTAAAATGTCTCAATCAACTTTAAAGTCAGATGTGGCCATGGTTAATTGCTAAAATAGTCTTATTAGCTTCATTGCACAAAATAACACTAGCAGAGTTGTTATTTTGTGATTTTTGTAAAGAAACTTGTTTTGGACTCCTTTTGTTTTGGGGAATTTTAATAAAATCTGAAGAACCGAAATCTTCAATTAGCAACTCAATTTATATTCAATTCGCCTATAATTACCGTTCTAAATTCACTAGAATTATATTTATGGTTAATTCTTCTTAAATAATTCACACTTTTTTGTGAAATTCATACAATGGAACAAACGATTGCACCTAAACAGGGTACAACATAGAACAAGGGGACCTGAGATTCTTGGACCCAAACCAGCACCTTGTGAGCCAGAACCTTTAGCACCAAAGCTGATAGAGTGCACCAGCACCAATACACCATTGCACCCAATCATGATATCAGTGAATCAGATATTCTAGGTACACACTTGCACCCAAAACAGCATATTGTGAAACAGACAGTACCTGGATTTGAACAGTTCATACACGCATTTAATATATCCGTTTTCGATGTTATCAATAGTTGAGAAATATTCGATAATAAATGATTTTAATCAATATGCCCTCACATACTCTTAAAATTCTTTCAAAAATAAAATTTCGATTAAATTATCTGTATCCAATGATATGTGCTGCGTGAAAGGCTAAGAAATAAGAGCTCTTCCCTAAAGACGTTTTTTTTTAAAATCAGAACCATATTTAAGTTGACGATACTTGTGATTTCATATCTGAATCTGAAACTGTCTATAATTTTTTCTTTGGATGTCCTATGCATAATCAACAATTATCTCTACAAGCTTTAAATAGTTTGATTTGGTGTTTTATGGCACTTTAACACAAATAGGTTATTTAGTGCCGAGGCAATTGGAGTAAAGTGCCTTGCCCAAGGACACACTACGATAGCTGACCCAGACTAATCCCATAGTAGGTTTCGAACCCGCACCCTTTCGTGGCACGCTAACCACTGACCCACCGCGGCTACTCTTTAAATAGTTATATCACTCTTTACTTATTAATGTATGGTCATTAGATTTTTTAAGATGTGACAAATCTTTAAAAATCATTTAATATGTACAAAGATTTACAAAAGATTCAAGCATTTTGAGAAAAGAAAATATCAGCATCAAGCCAATTTGTCAGTACTGTTTTAATGTAACATTTTTCATTTATAAATAACTTGTGATGTTTATTCTAAATCAAATTGACAACGAATGCTATTACATAGTCATTGGATTGTATAATGTTTTAGTGCCGGTATTTTCTTAATGAAAATATGTGGCAAATTGCCAATCTTATAAATTTTCTTCAGCTTTGTATTTTAAATGGCTCCCCAAAACTTAAGTAAAACTACAAACACAATTTTCATGTTGGCGGTTTCTATTGAATTCATGTTATATTAGTACACTTTGATGGTTTGTGACACCTTGAATCTTTTGAACCTTTATCTCTTACGAGACGACTATAGCTAAGTTGGTAGAATTTGTGTCCCCTATGCCCCTCTCCTTTGTTTGCACTATACCTCCCGAAAATATGTTTAAATAGTCATTATCGTCGGAACTGACGAGAAAGAATTCATTTGATTGGACGAGAGTACTGGGTTCAAGAGCTTCGAATGGGAGTTAAATCTTATGTCCGAATGCAGCATCTGCTTGTAGATCCTTTAAATGTATTTATAGAATAAGAAACTACCTATGTATTAAACGAATATTGATATATTAATAACTATTCTCATTTGTGTACATGTATAGCTGTCTCCCTCTCTGTGGTTACAAGAGTACCACATCACTGACAATAATGGCTAGGTGAGTGGATAGAGTAAGTCCAGCTGTAAATGGATTAGATTATGCCCACCAGAGACCGGTGGTTATGATGGGGGCGATGCTTTAGTACATGATGTTCGGAAAGGGTCATAATTGCAGATGAAGGGGCATTACTAGGATTATAACAACTGTAGCACTCACTTTATTCGACGAAGGCGTATTAGTTTGGTTTTGGACCTATTTAAGGATACGATTTATCATGGTAACAACTGAGAACTGATAAGACAGGA
The DNA here is from genome assembly GCA_029931535.1 of Margaritifera margaritifera. Classification (NCBI taxonomy): domain Eukaryota; kingdom Metazoa; phylum Mollusca; class Bivalvia; order Unionida; family Margaritiferidae; genus Margaritifera; species Margaritifera margaritifera. The sequence goes on along the minus strand of JAQPZY010001636.1, from coordinate 1,442,017 downwards.
TTTACTTGATAAGAGTCAACAGGAAAGTAATTTGTATTGACGCATCCTTTTCTCCAGCCATAGAACTAATTTAGGTGTATTTTGTCATAAACTTCCAAAGTTTTGAAGTATATATAGATGAAGAAGTTTGTATAGTTTTGAATAATACCTTTATTGTGTACCAATTTATTATTATTATTATTATTATTATTATTATTATTATTATTAGACCCTTTCATTTCATTGCTGATATGATTTATTTTCCCCAATATAGGGTGGCAAAGCATATGGATAGTTTGCTCATAACGTGATCTTGCTTCCACATGGAAGCTTTTAAAGTAATTACACTACTTAATATATACGGTAAGCCAATAAATCTATGACGTAACAATCTTCATATTCACACCAAAAATCGCTACTGAAAGAGATTTGTCAGGTTATGATTACTACTTGTAATAAAAACGAAGTGGCAACAGCGAACCGACGCGGATCACCTAGAGGTCCATTCGCAACTTCGAGGTCAAACCTACGGATCATACCTCTAATGTATGTAGAGAGTTCCCATTTGGATCTCTTTGGCTATTTACGAAGCAAGGATTGACAGAGAAGTTACGACTGATTGGACTAATTTTTTCATTCGTAACATCTCTGTCGATCCTACAGTCAATCCAAATGCAGAAATAGCCAGATGGTCCTGATAGAATGGGGTTTCTTTTTCGGGGAGAAAATTCCGGCGAACAAAATGTGTGATTTTTCTGTATAGTACTGCGCCGACATGCTTCTGAGACATACTTTTGTACTGCAGAAATAGCCGAGGTAGTTCCGAATGCTAGAGGTCGTGTAGCTATTTGTTTCACCAAGTAATATGGCGGATGGCAGGTTAGAAGGTAGAAATGACGTAATACCGAATCACCAAATGAGCAACCCCCATATCTGTACGATAGTCTTTTCTGGTTTGTAAACACTGCACCATTATATCTTCCGAGTATACCCTTAAGGGACATGACTTTAGGTTATGAATATAATTTTGTTTTGATCATGTGACAGTGTCGGTACCATTTCGGAAAGGCAAAAACATTGAACAGTGGAATTAAAATTGAAATCTCGACCAAAAAAAAAAAAAAAATGTCATCTAAGTATCATGCTTCTGTAATTGTTGTGGACAAATTATTAAGCAAGACCCATGCATACCAATTGACCTTTTCGGTAGAACCAAATCACGCGTCTCGCGAGACTATTAAAACGGGACAAGGATAATTTCTCCATGTGTTAATATGGGCGTAACAATGCTGAAGCGTCTTCAGTCTCGCAAAATGTGTGTGTTTGCGTTAAATCTCAGCGCTATTTTTCCTAATTATTGATGTTTTTCACAAAAAGGTAAAAACAACAAATCTTAAAAAAAGAGGTTCATTCAGCTTTTATTTATACCGAACAACGTTTTTCCACTAAATGCTTCATTAATTTCGACTTGTTCAACCAATGGATGGAAACAATTTTTAAAATAGTATAACCCCTCCCCCACCCCCCAGCATTCATTGAAAGCTAAGAGACATGTTAAACATGAAAATAATGAAAAGGCATGGGAATTTTTCAAAGATTGGCTCGATAGTTGGAACAAATATTTCATTTTGCTTTAATATACGTTTGAGTGCTGATTATTATTATTATTATTATTATTATTATTATTAAATCTATTGACAACATTGGATAGCTGAATGAAATTCAATGTATTGACTGGCCTGTCTGATAAATATTAATATAAGGTCCACTGGGACAATGGTTATATTGACAATAATAATACTAATAATACTAATACTAATATTATTATTATTATTATTATGATTATTAGTGTTGTTGTAGCTACTATCAATGTTTTTTTGGTGTTGTTATATTTTTGTGGTTCTTCGTTGTTATTGTTGTTGTGATTGTTGTTCTTATCAGTGACTTAGTACGTGCACAGTGTTTAAATTCCACAAAATATTCAAATTTTGTAATTCTGCCTAACCTACGTAGTGATATTTACAAACGTGCATTTCAAGGAAAGAAATAGTATATTTTGTTGCTTCTTTCCCCTCACCCTATCCAGCCTATCTTCTATATTTTACAAGTTTATTACAGACGTGTTGCAACGGATTCTATAATTAAATTAATACATTTGAAACATGTTTTCAATTGTTTAAAAATTCATCAAGTCATGCTAACTCTCACTTTCTTTATTTTTGCTGATGAGGCAAGGAAAAACCTGGTTGCTTTTTTGTATACTTGTAAGTTGTAAATCGTCAAAAGTCACATATTGATATTAGCAACGACTTGCGGCAAATTCCCCTTGCCTCGTTTTGGATAGTATCGCCAGAATACCTATTTTGCAAATGGACTAGGCCAGCATGACTATTTGAAAGTTCAGACCTATATGTCAATCTTGTCTACCTATAGACCATTTAAATAAGTAGGGACAGAGACAGATCACAGATAAAACCTACATGTACACACAAATTACTACTAGTTTCTGTACATACGTGGGATGGAAAATCTTCGATTCTCCATTTTCATTACTGTTGTCTCAACAACGTTCTAGTTACTACCTTGAAACTGACAAGCAAGTTCTTCAGACTGAACCCGTCTGGAGCTGATAGACAAGGAATCAACCAGAAGGTCCAAAAACCACACCTACTGGCAGGTGTGAGATGATCAACATTGTTGTTTTCTTTTCAATCAATCCAACTACCACACCATATGCTGTTTTTGACGAGGCAATCCATTAGCTCAAGCCATTCAAATTTAAGAATCAATATAGATTACACTAGTTCTAGCTTGGCATTTATATATAAGACTTTAATGAACAAACTTTAACAGACAAATGATAACTGCATTTTAGAAAAAGAGTAACTTGGTATCATTTCAAGAAAATTCTCCGTTTAAAACTTTCCTGTGCATTGGAAAACCAATTTTGTTATACATTTTCTTCCACATATCAAAACTGAACACTGATGTCATAAATCTAGGTTGATATTAAAAATATCCTTAAAAAAAAAAGAAAAAAAAGAAGAAAAAAAAAAAGAAAATGGATTAATTAAAGAAACTGCATGTACTTCATTACTGTGAGGAATATTACTATTTAAACCTTTTCCCTTATTAGATCAAAACCAAAAATATATGTGATAAATCAAGGTTAAACTAAACATAGGTAAAATTAAAAATGAATAAAAGCATCTATTCTAATATTTAAAAATAGATTATTTACAGAATATAATAGAAAACAATAAATTTAACAATATTGTTGACTTTTATTCCTTATCATATCAAGATCGGAATTCAATGATATAAACTAGTTTTGTGCATAAAATCCCAGATTGATAAAATATATTCTAACACTGAAAAATGGATAAATTAATAAGTAAAAAGTTGAATATAACTTTGTAGTCTTTCATACCTAAATACTTACTCTCTGAAGTATAAAAGTGTCAGCTCTTCGTTGACACATTCTCCGGATATAAATTCTTTCTTTTTTCTTTCTCTTTTAGGTACAATAAAATAAAAAATAAAATAAAATATAACTTAAAAAAGAAAGATAAAAATACCTAAAAACATTGATGTAAAAATCCAAGTAGACTTAAGAAATTTACCCAAAAATGTAAAAAGGACTAATTAAAGAACTATACGTTCTTTAATAAATTAGGCAATGTAACTGTAGATTTTTTCCAACTTTTCAGATGAAAATAAAATAACACAGTTTCCTTTGCTCACATTTAAAAACAGATAAATAAAAACGTACAAGTATTTTAATGTTACTGTACACGCATTCTAATGTTAATATATGAGCACCCCCCCCCCCCCATTTTAGATTAAGATAAAAAAAATCGATGTCAAAGAGATAGGTTGTATAAATCAATTATTCTCAGATTTTTAAATCGATAAATTAAGGAAGATGTATTTTAATAGCAATAAGGACACACTTGTCCAGCTTTGTTAGATAAAGATCGAAAATCAATACCAAAAATACAGACTGCCAAAAAATTATCATAATAGTAAGCAATCGATGTAATAAAGAAATGCCTTTGATAATATCGTTTTTTCATCGATGTTCAGCCGATTCCTCCTTTGACGTCACGACTTGACGAAAGCACTCCTACATACGCAGAGTGCGGCTTGTTGAAAGCGTCTAGACATACTGGAGTTGCTATTTATTACGCATACCGCTGTACCTATGTAAGTGGTCAATGCTATAGAACCCGATCTAAATAGATCGTTACATAGATGTTCAAAATGTTTACCAAAAGTCTTTCCTCTTAGGTTATTTATCGAGAATTGTTTAGAATATAAAATATGTAATAATGTATGCATGAAATTTGAGCCTCAGTGAATCTAAACATGCTTGTACTTGATTTTACACTTCCTTGTTTGCTCATTGTTTGTGTGCTGCATTTTTTCCAACTTCTCAGATCAAAATAAAATAATACAGTTGCCTCTACATTTTGCTCACATGTAAAAACAGATAAATAAAGAAAGTACACGCATTTTAATGTTACTGCACACGCATTCTAATGTTAATAAATGGACATCCCCCTCTCTTTGAGATTAAAATAAAAAATTGATGCCAAAGATATAGGTTGTATAAATAAAGTATTCTCAGATTTTTTAAATGGATAAATTCAGGAAGATACCTGTATTTTAATAGAAATAAAGACACACTTATCCAGCTCTTTTAGATAAAGATCGAAAATCTATATTAAAAATACAGACTGCCAAAAAATTATCAAAATAGTAAGCAATCGATGTAGTAAAGAAAGGCCTTTGTTAATATCAACAATGCATGTGGGGTTTTTCGCATTATTTTATTCATCGATGTTCAGCTGATTCCTCCTTTGACGTCACGGCTGGAAAGCGAAAGCAATCGTACATACGCAGAGTGCGATTTGTTGAAAGCGTCTAGACATACCTGAGTTGCTATTTATAACGTATACCGCTGTACCTCTTGTAAGTGGTACAGTCCGTAGCCATATCCAAATAGATCGTTACACAGATGTTCAAAATGTTTACCACAAGTCTTTCCTCTTAGGTTATTTATCGACAATTTTTTAGAATATAAAATATGAAATAATTCATGCATGAAATTTGAGCCTCAGGGAATCTAAACATCCTTGTACTTGATTTTACGCATCCTTATTCGCTCATTGTTTGTGTGCCGCATTAGACTGGTTGGTGAATACCAACGAATACGACACACCTTAATTCATTGATCAGTGTGGCCACTAGTGTTGATGATTTTCCATAAACATGGAAAAGAAGTTCATATTTTCAAAGAATGGTTTGATGTATTTTCTACTTATGTGGATTATATCCATCGGTAACGTTACCTGTCGTAAGTATTTACAATTTATATTAAACCACTGGAAAATTGACTTGGTTTTATTGGGACATAAATGGAAGGCTGCAAAATGACTAATGTTTATATTATTATATTATTGGTTGGCGTTTTACGTCACATCAAATCATAAAGGCTATTTAGTTCCGAGGCAATTGGAGTAAAGTGCCATGCCCATGGACACACCACGAAAGTCGACCCTGGCTGATCCGATGGTATGATTCGAATCCTCATCCTTTCGGTTGTGAGTCAGTCACGCTAACCACTAACCCACCTCGGCTCACAAATTTGATAGAGGGCAACTGATGATACATCCTGTATTCAACGGTGTAGAGTGCGCGTTCAATTGTAAACAATGTAGACCCACTTCTTTTATGGTATAATCCGGTAACGGATCAGGGTCTACTGTACTTGTTCCACTTCTATATCCAAGCTAACGGTGTAGACACTAATCTGCCGGCGCAATTAGTCACTTTTATTTTCAAACAATTTTGTTTCCTTATTCCTTCTTTATTCCACACTATTTGATGTATTCTTCCTTTAAGAAATGATAATAAAACAGAATTTTTCGTGGCAAACACCATTATATTCTCCTAAGCCATATTTCCGTGTCTTCATTTCTAATAAGTCAGGCGGCTGTTGCGTTGGGTAAAAATTTATGTTGATTATCTAGTCTAATTTTGACCTTTAATTTTCAATATAGGTAATTTAATTTTATAAATTAACCATGGCTTGTGTGTTTGTTTTGATGACGCATGTCACACTCTCGAGAGTTTTTGACCCAGGGGAATGGGATCAAAAGCATAATATTGATATATTAGAATGAATTTGTCCTCAGGTCACTTTTGATTATTTTGTTTGTTTCAATTTTAAAGCTTTCTCTCAATTAAAGACACTACAAACTCAATAACAGAGCTAATTTGACTGTTAGGCTATGTTTTATGATACTCCACCATCGTCTTTAATATACATACAGTTTACCTGAAGCACACAACCTAAGAGTCCATTTAGATCAACGAGATAATGCGATAACACGCATTATATTAATTATTGTCAGCAATTGTGAAACTCATCTACTTTATATTCTTTGTTTTACATTAGGGTATAACCACAGTCAGATGAAAGTTTTTAATAGAATAATGAAATTTCTAAAAGCACCTAAAATATAAATCCCTTCGGGGGCCAAGCGCTTTGTTAGATAGAACGAGTTTGGGGACAAACCCATTTGTAAAATAAAGGAAACATCATTTTTACAAATTGAGTAAATAGGTGATCATTTCAAGTTTAATTCATTTAAATATATGAGAGCAACCTATAATATGTCAACGGGTTCTTTGCGCAACACTGCTATCAGCCTGTGGATTTTCATCATTAATCTTGTTGTCAATAAGTTCCTAGCACGAGAGACAACCTTTACTGGAGACTATAGAAATGGCATATTATCACTGAGTCTGCTTTTTTATTTGTTGGATTGAAAACTAAAGATTTACATGTTAGTTCACATGAGGACGTACTATAAGGGTGAAAAAAATGGCCCACCTCAGAATCACTTCATCTTATGATATGCTTAAGCTGTAATATAGATAGTTATAAAAATAAAACTTCACTATTTCATCAAGGCACTTTAACAAGAAATGTGCGGTATCAACGGTCATTACCTTAACATTCAGTTTTTCATATTTATATGGCAAAAACTTGCATATATCTCAAACACAACCGTGTACGATTATTTCTTTTAATATGGTATTTTTATATAAAACTTATTTGGATGCTATTTGATGTTTTCATAGATACTTCAGGGAGAATTTAAAGCTGACCATGGACCTGTTGCAAGTGAACTGTCTTACAAATGTGGCAACTTAAAAGCTGAGCCTTATGTTTTATAACTGTAAACATCATTACATAAATTTAGATTTTAAATGCATTATTTCATTTTCTCAGAATTATTTACGTTGTATTGCAGCTGTTAACTTAATACATAAGATGCAAATGGAGCAATCGGATGGAGGAGGAGTGTGTGTAACGTTGTACTGATAAGCATAAAAAATACACCTACTCGTTACGTATTGCTTTTTAATTGTCTACGTGATAACATTTTGAAGCGCCTAATAAGTAACATATTCTTTATTAAGAAGTGGTGCACTTTTCAAACGTATGTACATCTTTGATTTAATTTCTTGAAACTCTGAGGCGCCAACTGTTTAATTAGGGGTAGAGGCTGGAATTTTCCTTCAAGGTTTCCTTCAAGCAGAATAATGTTTTTCCATTTTTGATGGGTGAAGGTTTTTGTTCATCTGATAATAGGGCAAATACTCAGATACGTTGAGTAATTTATTTTTCCAGGACATTTTATTCTTTAAAGAAAAATAGATAGAACTGTGCAGGAGGAGTATAAGGTAAACTTCCCCGTATAAGGTCCTGTATGAAGCGTGCTTTTCTGTGGTAGAGTATGGGTTGTTTTCAATATATTACACAAGTCATACTACTATTCAGTAATGAAGTAGTGATGTTAGCATTGAAACATCGTACAAGTTCAGTTGCAAAATATTATTAAATATGTCTTTTCCAAATGGCCTGTTGTAATTAGTAATTGAGTATTATTGATCCTAATCTATCCACCTTGTGTCATGGGAATAGAACCAGACCAGATGGTAAATCACAACTGACCTTGGAACTAAACACAGTTAAGGCTAATAAAAAACACATATTTAATACAATAGCCATATGATTATAGGCACTTAAAGTAGAAAAATATTTTTCAATTCTTTACAATTGTCTTGGATAGATGGATCCAATCCAATGTTGTTAAACGTTTTAAAAACACGAATAATTATTTCATTCATAAGCGTTTTATGCACATTCAAAATATACCGGTACACACTCGCTTCTGTGTCAAGATGTTTCAAATACAGATTTCTGAGAATTATGTATAGGCATCTAGAATCCCAGTAGCGAATTTGAGCATGATTATATTCCCAGAATTATATATATTTCTTTTCATGATGCTCCACCTGAGATCGATGAAATTGTTGGGAACACAATCTAATGTTTGCCACAAACATATCAAACTCAGATTATGCAGTACTTAATTTCCTATTCACCCAAGATTTCTGTATGCATTGATACATTTGTATATTGGAAACGTTACACCCCATTCCGACAAGGGATTACCTCCCCATAATAGGTATTTTACTTCATTGTGTCCAGCTGACAGAACACGTTTTCTAGGTTGAAAATGACTTTAATTAAATAGGTGTCAATCAATTCATATAAAATCGTGTATTTAAATAAAAGATATACAAAGTTTTATATCATAACTTATATCACTTACACATGAATAAAGATTTCACATGTATACACCATGTATTGTTTAGCAAAATAACTACTATAGGAAGATAATTACTTAAAACGTACTTAAGCATAGCCTCGTTTGCCCTTTAAAACCAACCCATTTGCCAGGTTCTTTGCTCGTCAGGATCCAATTATTCGAAGATTTCACGTAGCCAGAGTTACAGTGATATTCAGAACACGAGTCATTGAACTTTCTGCTGCACCATGATCCGATGTAGCCATTATTGATATATATGGGTCAAACCTGCTTTGTAAAATAGATTATTTGAAATGGATTAAGCGACATACAAGTTATATTGTCTTTTCTACTGTTTATCTTTGATTGACTTTTAATCTGCTCTAAAACAATATGACACTAATCACTGGATCACAACAATGGCATTTGCCTAATTCTCGACACAAATCATATATTTACCCAAAGACTAGGAAATCATAAGAATGTCAACACACACACACACACACACACACACACACACACACACACACATATATATATTTTTAAATTGCAGCTGTTAACTTTATGCATAATACTCGTTACGTTTTTTAATTGTCTGGCTACTTGAAATCTCCGTATGTTTGGATCCTAATGTGCAAAGAAGATGGCAAATGGGTTGGTTTCCAAGGGCAAAAGAGGCTATGCTTAAGTACATTTTCAGTAGAACACCTACTTTTTACTCTTTTACTATCATACTGGTGGTTTAAATTTCTATCAAGTAATTTAATTATCTTCTATAGTAGTTATTTTGCTAAACAATACATGGTGTATACCTGTGAAATCTTTATTCATGTGTAAGTGATCTAAGTTATGATATAAAAACAATGCATATCTTTCATCTAAATACACGATTTTATATAAATTGATTGACACCTATCCCTTTAAAGTCATTTTCAAAATAGAAAGAGTCTTTTCTCTGCTGTGAAATACGATGCCTATTATGAGGAGGTAATCCCTTGTCGGAATGGGAAGTAACGTTTCCAATATAAAAATGTATCAATGCATACAGAAATCTTGGGTGAGTAGGAAATTAAGCACTGTATTATCTGAGTTTGTGGCAAACAATACATTGTGTTCCCAACAATGTCATAGATCTCAGGTGGAGCATCATGAAAACGAATGAACATCACATTGCAATATATATATATATAAGCATTCTTATGTTTGCTTCTGGGTTTCTATATGCCTATACCTGATTCTGAGAAATCGATATTTGAAAGATCTTGATATAGAAGCGAGTGTGTACTTGTATATTTTGAGATACACCGGATTTGTTCTTATATTTAAATAGTAATATGACTGTAGTAATCAAAAACGTATTTCTATGCAGAAGATCAGTCAGTTATAAATTGCAAAGGAACGTAGGCATTTGAGGTTCAATTCAATTAGATTTCAGACTTACATGTTCCTGGAACATGTCGTCCATATAAAGAAAACAGAGGCAAACTACAAATGCGGAATATTAGTGCATTAAGATCCATTTATCTTTTTGCAATTTAAATGTCTTCATGTTTATAATTTTCTCGCGAACAAAAGACGTAATCCATTATGTGCAGTTACTTATGTGCAAAGAAGATTTTCCTGTGAATGTTACTGAGGCAATAGACAAATATCCTTTCAAACTATACGAAATAGTCATTTAATTAGTCTTGCTTTTTATTCAATTTATAGTTTAGAATTACAACATAAAAGTTTATAAATTTAAGCAAACCCTAATTTCACGACCCCAGATTGATGTTACTTTTCCCATCTATTCTCATTAAACGTACATTGAAGAATTCAAGATGTATTAATAATTTTACTCGTCGTCAAATGATCACTAGTTCGTCATCTTGGGTTTGCAATATGCTTACTTCTTACAGAAGAAGGCCAAATTTGTCCAGAAACATTTAAAGACGGTTACATCGATTCATACTGTAACAGAATTCCTGGAAATTGGTGTACCTTCAAGTGCAACCCAGGATTCATTAACAATGGCGATTGGTGGCGTCGGCTGATTTGCGGGGAAAACGGAAAGTGGAGTGAAGATACAAATTCAATTTGCACAAAACCAGGTAAAATAAATAACCAGATAGTAACAGATTTGTACATTTATAGATATTATTAATACAGAAGAAATAAAGTTAAATATTACCCCAAAAGATAATTTAAATTATGGAAATATAGCAAGAAAACAATTTAAAGATATGTGATCGTAGATAGATATAAAGCCAAAACATGTGATATACTCACTTAATCTAGACAAGGTCGTAATTATGTTTACGTATTTTATACTCATATATCTCATTCTTCCAACATTTTTGCCGCCGCCTGTATTAATGTAAATCATTGCAACATATTCTGCTCTCGTATACTGAATGTTGTTTGATAGCATAAACACGCGGAAAATATTATTTACGAGCAAAATTTCTATTCCAATAAAATTGTATCATGTAGTAATAAATATTGTTTTAATCTGAAAAAGTAGTAGCTACTTGTCTATCATAATACAACTATAACGTGAGATATAAAAGTAATAGTACTATTCATTGTTCGTTGAAGGACTTCTGTGTCATCATAAAACTAGTTACTAGTATTTAGTACATTATCACTAGTAGATTCTCGTCTCACCTGGCAAATAATGGTGTTAGGTGAAACGAATTATCTCTGATAGTAAAAATTATTAATGTTAGAAGAACAGATTCACACATTTCTATTGTTTGAAGTTTCTGCAAATTGCTTTTCGCATATAGTAATCAACCTTAGAAACCAATTTACCTGGATTTGACTGCACATTCACTCATAAGTTTATCTTTTAAATCTCCTGATAATGTTATGTATTCCATGTTGTCATGCTAGATTTATCATTAAATTTAGATGACAGACAGAAATGCAAATACGCAACATTGTCCTCAATGAGGGTGAAAAATTGGAACCTGGTGCACACTATAATATTGTACTATACGGGTAGGTATCTTTCCTGCAAAGTCAGAAAGCAGGGATTTTTTTAAAACAACAGACCGGAATTGATCAAGTCCTAAAACCTTTCAAAATTTAAATTGCCCACAGTCGGACGTACAAAATGTGACTATGTGTGTGTGTGTGTGTGTGTGTGTGTGTGTGTGTGTGTGTGTGTGTGTGTGTGAATATTTCAAAACAAACTAGTTGTTTTTAGTCCCGATATCGAGACCTGGCCTAAGATTTGATGACGTAATAACGTATATATATATATATATATATATATATATATATATATATATATATATATATATATATATATATATATAGAGAGAGAGAGAGAGAGAGAGAGAGAGAGAGAGAGAGACATGTTTATTTGAGTGGTAAGTCAAATCGAAAAGTTTATAACAAACGGGTCTAATCTAATGCTACAAAAATTGCCACAATTTATGCAGTTTATTGACCAAACGTTCCATTGTAATCGGAACTCGTGCATGACAGTAATATATGCGTAAAAATTCACATCAACCTTAATTAAATACTTCATTTCTATATAATATTACGTAGTATCTTTTGTTTGCTCCTCCCCCGCAAAAAAAGAAACAAGTCCTTGTAAACTATTTCGATTTTTACAGACATTTGACCAATTTCATTTCTATAAACTCTAACTATTTAATTAAAGTGGGTGTGCGGAAATTGTCCTTCTCGAGCTAAAATAAAGGAAAACTTTTCTGTATAAGGCTTTTCTGTGGTAGAGTATGGATTGTTTTCAATATATTACACAGGTCATACCACTATTCAGTAATGCAGTAGTGATGTTAGCATTGAAACATCATAGAAGTTAAGTTGCAAAATGTTATTAAATGTCTTTTCAAAATGGCCTGTTATAATTTGTCATTGAGTATTATTGATCCTGATCTATCCACCTTGTGTAATGGGAACAGAACCAGACTAGATAGTAAATCATAACTGATCTTGGAACTAAACACAATTAAGGGTAATATAAAATCACATATTTAATACAATAGCCATATGATTATAGGCACTTCAAGTAGAAAATACTGTAAACTTTTTTTACAATATTCTTATCTAGATGAATTCAATCCAATATTGTTAAATGTTTTAAAGAATTCGAATGATTATTCCATTCAGAGGCATTTATGCACATAGGATTCGTCCAGTATTGATGTTGCGAGTGAATTATCTCGGTATATAATTATTACTGGTGATCTAAATGCCGACCTTCTTAGACCAATGAACAATAAAATGTACGATATTTTAGAGCAAAGCGATCTGATTAACATAATAAATAAACCAACTCATTTCTCCAAGCACACTGCGATCCTGTTTGATCCAATTATCGTATCAGCAGGCTACGATATAATTCAATTTAGTACACTGCCTGTTGAAGAACATATCAGTAATTACATGGTCACATTTGTCAGCATAAATCTAGATTATTCCAAAATTAATTGATTCAAACAAAACAATCAGGCTATACAAAAAGGCAATTATGAACTATTCGTAATTACACATGGAATGAATCCTTTAATTCATGTAACAACATCGAAGAAATGTGCGACTTGTTTTATAATGTAATAAATCTGTTTTTGCAACAGTGCATTACATCTCAATTAGTTACAATTAGACGATAGTTATAGGTTACTGCATTTGTACGGGAAAATCTGAACGAGTTTTCTGAGTTATACTGCACGACGTCAGGAGTGCAGTATAGCTCAGAAAATACGAGTTCATATTTTCCCATACAAATGCAGTAACCTTTTTATTATATACTCATTTTGCTTATCTACCTAAGGCTGAATAATAAAAAGAACACACTACAAGAAACAAAGTAACTGAATTTCTGCTACATTCTAAAGCAAATACACAACCGAAGTTAAACCAATACACAGTAACAGTATTCATGCGCACATGGCACCTTTGAACTTGGTAGAGTACCGCGCGCTCAGTGATTTGTTTCAAAAAGAAATCTCATTTTGGTCTACTTAAAATTGAAATTTTTAGTCATATTGTGAATGACTGCGCCTTGGAACAACTTTCCCAGTTGATCTGGAATGGAGGGATTTTGTTTTTCTGTCGATTCAACTAAATTCGCTCTTTTAGTTTTTAGCTGGGTCTATTACGTACGATGTACATGTAGCTAGAGGGACCGGCCTAGACAGCAAGCTAGCTTACACATGTGTTACTGTGCTGTCATTGATAGTTTGGAATCATAATGTGGACAAAATATGAAATTATTTTACTTGAAATTCTCAAGAAGATGCAGGATTAAATATTTTTTTAGGGAATATCATATTCATTCGTTTTGGAGTGCAGTAAATCCTCCTTTGGAATGTGCTTTCTGTTGGAAATGTAGTCTAGATTGCAGTGCAATTTCGCGCCGTGGAACAGAAAGTACATTTTTAAGAAATTGAAGATGCAGAAAAGTAAGTATATTTATTGCCATTCTTATTACCAGCTATGGATGACATATTTACATGTACTGTCACTATATATCCAAACAATTTCTCAAAAAAAAAAAAAAAAAAAAAAAAAAAAAAAAAAAAAAAGGCAAAATTGCAAAGCGGCTGGGGTGTGAGAGACTATTTCGTCAGTGGAAAGTAAGGCTTATTCGTTTTCGTGGCTTCTTGGCTCCGAGGCACTTGCTTTTATACCAAACCCCACCTTCTTTAGTTGTATTTTTTCCAATTTAGTGCTTGGACTGACTTGTAAAATTGTCGGTCTCTGAGAGAAACGGAATATCATTTGGTCATAAGATGCCTTTTTATGCTATTTTTTTATAGACTCTAGAGAGCACGGTTCATAGTCTGAACCATAGGTTAAATAAGTGTTTAAATGATCAGAATGATATTTTCAATACTGCATGCCTCACGTTTGTTTTCATAAAGCCACCGCTGTACATTGTGAATACCACGTTCAGTCACTTGCTTGGCTGAAAGATTCTTTTGTGACTCAATGAATTCATCCACATCGTCAGCTTTATCATCTCTACTCTCAAACAGCTTGTTTAGTTCATCCACAGACAAATCTAATAAAGCAAAAGCTGCTGTGTCTGCTACATTTGCGTACATTGTTTGTTTACAATAAACAGTAGTTTCTAACACGCGATACTATTTTTAGACACACGTGTCGTGCAGTGTGAAGTCGTGCAGTATGGAGAAATACTGCACGATTCTGACAATGCAAAGTTAATGGAGAAAAAAAATGAGTATATAATAAGACAAAATATGGTTTAACTCAGATTTAGGATGAGAAATCATTAAGTATTAAAAACTAACACCCCCCCCCCCATCATATAACAAAATATAAAAAGCAAAGAAATAGGGTAAACAACTTGAATAAAGAAGCAAGAAAATTATTTCTTGACAACCTTGGACGTTCGTCTGTCCGAAAACAATAAAACGAATCCATAATGTTATTGGAATATAATGACATTTATTATGAACGAATGTATTGGATCGTCAGCAATTCCTCCCTTCCATATTAATGATTCAGAACTAGCCTATTCAAATATTGGAAAAGCAAACTGATTTAATACTTATTTTTGCTCGATCTCCTCTATTGATGATCACGAAAGAGAGTTGCCTTTCTTGGAGACAAAGCACAACACACACTGAATCATATCCAGCTAACTGAAAGCGAGATTATAGGCGTAACTACCACACTGCCAACAACAAAGCTTCTGGCCCAGATAATATTAGCAGCTTCTTACTTAAGAAAAAGAAATTTTCAATTAGCAAACCTCTATTGCTATTTTTAATAGGTCATTAAATTTACGAAGATTTCCAAATCAGTGTAAAATGGCCAATATGGTGCCAATATTCAAGATAGATGACAAATCTATTCCGTCAAATTATAGATCCATATCCCTTTGGAGTAACATTTGCAAACTTTTCGAAAGATTGGTCTTTAAATATATGTATAACTATTTCCATGAAAATAATTTTCTTTGCAAATATCAATGTGGTTTCATACCTGGTCATTCAAACAGATATCAGCTTATGGATATCTGTCATAGCATCTGCAATGCCATTGAGCGAAGTGAAATTTCGTGAATTATATTCTTGGACATATCGAAGGCATTTGCTAGAGTGTGGCAGAGGGGATTAATACATAAATTGAAAAACTATGGAATTAATGGAAATCTATTGGGATGGTTGGATGATTACTTAGCTAACAGGACTCAAAGAGTAATGGTTGGAAATGAATTCTTAAACCTTGGACAACTCACTGCAGGAGTACCTCAGGGATCAGTATTAGGTCCATTTCTTATTTATATGCATAAATGATATAGCTGAAAGTTTACAATCACTGATTAGATTATTTGCAGAAGATTCCTCTTTACAATGAATATCGCCTGATCCGCTTTTCATTCAAAGCGTATTAAACGATGATCTTCAAAAATTATCGGATTGGGCAACTCTTTGGCTGGTTATTTTTAATCCAATCTAAAACAGAGTGCGTCCTTTTCACCAACAGGAGCTAGAATACATACCAGACCTTCAATTTTCGGATGAAAAGATTATTTTCGTTATATCACATTGGCATCTGGGAATGATTTTATCATCCAATGGCTCCTGGATCAACCACACTGGATCTATAACTTATTCTGTATCTATGCGAATTGGACGACTGAGGAAGTTTAACTATGTATTATCAGAACATAACCTGAATACAATTTATTTAACCTACATTAGCCCAATTCTGGAATATACATCTGAAATATGATCTTCTTATACTAACTCAGATTCTGAAAAAGTTGAAAAATTACAGCTTGAAGCAGCCAGAATAGTCTCTGGACTATCAAAGTTTGCTTGCAGAGAAGCACTTTATTTTGACACTTGATGGCTTACTCTCGTAGATAGGCGAAAGATAAAAAATCTCTGCAGTTTTTGTAAAATTATCAACAACCAGACTTAGGATTATATAAACAGATTTACTCTCACCTTGTTCACGAGACACGGTGCCTTATGATCTGAAAAACTCGAACAATATTATTCAATATTGAAGAAGAACCTCTTTGTTAAACAATCATATACACCAACACTTATCGACTCATCTACCACAAACCACAATAAATTGTTCATCTATACTAACCTTCAAAAAAGAAATTATCGAGCGCAGAATTTATTTCTGCTCCAAGCCATTTAGCATTTAATAATAGGCAAGCTTCTGTGCTATTAAGCCGGTTAAGACACAAATACAGTTCGCTGAATTATGATTTATTTAGGTGTAATCTTATCGCAAATCCTTCCTGTTCCTGTGCATTTCAAAACGAAAACGACCCTCATTTTCTTTTTGAATGCAGACTAATTAATAACGTAAGAAATGAGCTTTATCGCAGATTATCATTAATGAATATTAATATTGATAATGATACACTTTCATTTGGCAACGAACTTTACACATCAGAGACAAGCATTTGCTACAAAAGGAAATGCAGAAATTTATTATTCAAACAAAAAGATTTGCAAACATATTATTACTTTGTTGTTCCATTATGACCACAGTTCAAATTGTACGTACCTGACCACACCAAACACTATATCCTTCCGCTTTTATCCTTCTTTCATCCCTCTCATTTCATTATATGTATGTACGTCACCTGTCTTGAATTTTTCCAGAACTCTTGCCTGCATGCTCGCTAATTACATATTTATGTTTATAATGGAGAGGAACTTGTAAGCTGAAAAACGTGTTTCCAATCCTTTAGCCCTGTATCTCTACTTGTGATCTTTTTAGCAATAAAATATGTTTAGGATTATAGTTGATATATCTTGAAGTTTTATTAATTAAGAAGTATTTGCCTTTAAGTGTTCTTAAAACACTGGACTGGTTTATAAAATAAATTCCTTATTCACCAGAGTGTTGTGAATCAATCTTTATCACTCACAAGAGTCGCTTGAAACTAACTTCATACCGTTCTACAGCGTGCTAAATATAGAGTATGGTGAAACTTCCGTATGACAATAGTAAGTCGTGAATAAGGCCGAAATATAACGCTAATGATATTTGGGGAATTTGTTTTGTTGCGCCAGTTGATTTTTTATTTCACACGCACAGATAATCTCAAGTGAATACATCCAGCCATCAGTTGACCAAGCTCGCTGCCTATTTAACTAATTCAACCAAAAAACCAAGTTAATTTTCATAGTCAACAAATTTTTAATTAGAGACAATCGGATGAGAGTCGCCAAAATAGAGGCTACATCGACCTGAGGATAATTCGGTTCAAAAGAGACATGGGAACAGTTCGTAATAGTAGATGATGTTATATATATATATATATATATATATATATATATATATATATATATATATATATATATATATATCTATATATATATATATATAAGTGTGTGTTGAAATTCTTATGATATCCATGTCTTTGGGTAAATATATGATCCAGTGATAACTGCCATATTGTTAGGGTAAATTATCAGTCGATCAAAGATAAACAGAAGAAAAGAAAATATAACCGGTATTTCTCTTGATCCACTTGAAATAATCTAATTTACAGAGCAAGCTTGTTCCATGTATATCAATAATGGCTACATCGGATCATGGTGCAGCAGAAAATACAATGATACGTGTTCTGAATATCAGTGTGACTCTGGCTACGTGAAATCTACTAATAATTGGATCCTGACGTGCAAAGAACCTGGCAAATGGATTGGTTTTCGAGGGCAAACGAGGCTATGCTTAAGTAAGTTTTAAGTAGAACACCTACTTTTTACTCTTTTATTATCATACTGGTGGTTTGTATTTCTATCAAGTAATTATCTTCCAATAGTAGTTATTTTGCTAAACAATACATAGTGTATACATATGAAATCTCTATTCATGTATAAGTGATATAAGTTATGATACAAAAACTTTGAATATCTTTTATTTAAATACACGATATTATATCAATTGATTGACACCTATTTCTCTAATGTCATTTTCAACCTAGAAAACTTGTTCTTTCAGCTAGATACTGTGAAGTACAATACCTATTATGGGGAGGTAATCCCTTGTCAGAATGGGGGGTAAACGTTTCCAATATACAAATTTATCAATACATACAGAAATCTTGGGTGAATAGGAAATGAAGTACTGCATAATCTGAGTTTGTTATGTTTGTGGCAAACAGTATATTGTGTTCCCAATAATTTCATAGATCTCAGGTGGAACATCATGAAAGCAAATGAACAACATATTCCAAGATATATATATATATAGTTCTGGGAATATAGTCATGCTCAAATTCGCTACTGGGCTTCTTGATGCCTATACATGATTCTCAGTAATCTATATTTGAAACATATTGATATAGAAGCGGGTGTCTACTGGCATATTTTGAGATACACCGGATTTTTTCTTATATTAAAATAGTAATATGACGGTAATAATCACAAACGTATTTCTATGCAGAAGATCAGTCAGTTATCAATTGCAAAAGCAACGTAGGCATATCAGCTACAATAATAGATTCAATTAGATTTCAGATTCACATGTTCCTGGAACATGTCGTCCATCTAAAGAAAATAGAGGCAAACTACAAATGTGCAATATTAGTGCATTAAGATATCCATTTATCTTTTTGCAATTTAAATGTCTTCATGTTTATAATTTTCTCGCGAACAAAAGACGTAATCCATTATGTGCAGTTACTTATGTGCAAAGAAGATTTTCCTGTGAATGTTACTGAGGCAATAGACAAATATCCTTTCAAACTATACGAAATAGTCATTTATTTAGTCTTGCTTTTTATTCAATTTATAGTTTAGAATGACAACATAAAAGTTTATAAATTTAAGCAAGCCCTTTCTAATTTCACGACCCCAGATTTATGCTCCTTTGCCCCATCTATTCTCATTAAACGTACATTGAAGAGGTCACTATGTATTAATAATTTTACTCGTCGTCAAATGATCACCAGTTCATCATCTTGAGTTTGCAACGCGCCAATATGATTATAATTTACAGAAGAAGGCCAAATTTGTCCAGAAACATTTAAAGGCGGTTTCATCGATTCATACTGTAACAGAATCCCTGGAGATTTGTGTACCTGGAAGTGCAACCCTGGATTCATTATGAATGCTGGCTGGTGGCGTTGGATGACTTGCGGGGAAAACGGGGAGTGGAGTGAAGATACAAATTCAATTTGCATAGAATCAGGTAAAATAAATAACCCGATAGCAACAGATTTGTACATTTATAGATATTAATATACAAGAAATAAAGTTAAATATTAGCCCAAACGATAATTTAAATTATGGAAATATAGCAAGAAAACAATTTAAAGATATATGATCGTAGATAGATATAAAGCCAGAAAATGTGATATATGCACTTAATCCAGACAAGGTCGTTATGATGTTTACGTATTTTATACTCATATGTCTCATTCTCCCAACATTTTTGCCACCTGTATTAATGTAAATCATTACAACATATTCCACTCTAGTATAATGTGATGGTTGGAAGCGAATTCCTAAACCTTGGACAACTCACTGCAGGAGTACCTCAGGGATCAGTATTAGGTCCCTTTCTTTATTTATATACATAAATGATATAGCTGAAAGTTTAAAATCACCGATTAGATTATTTGCAGACGATTCCTTATACAATGTATATCGCCTGATCCTCTTTTCATTCAAAGCGTATTAAACGACGGTCTTCAAAAATTATCGGATTGGGCAACTCTTTGGCTGGTTATTTTTAATCCAATCTACAACTGAGTGCGTCCTTTTCACCAACAGGAGGTGGAATACATACCAGACCTTGAATTTCGAGTGCACAAATTATTCTCGTTATGTCACATTAACATCTGGGAATGATTTTATCATCCAATGGCTCCTGGATCAACCACACTGGATCTATAGTTTATTCTGTATCTATGCGAATTGGACGACTGAGGAAGTTTAACTATGTATTATCAGTACATAATCTGAATACAATTTATTTAACCTACATTGGCCCAATTCTGGAATATACATCTGAAATATGATCTTCTTATACTAACTCAGATTCTGAAAAAGTTGAAAAATTACAGCTTGAAGCAGCCAGAATAGTCTCTGGACTATCAAAATTTGCTTGCGGAGAAGCACTTTATTTTGACACTTGATGGCTTACTCTCGTAGATAGGCGAAAGATAAAAAATCTCTGCAGTTTTTGTAAAATTATCAACAACCAGACTTAGGATTATATAAACAGATTTACTCTCACCTTGTTCACGAGACACGGTGCCTTATGATCTGAAAAACTCGAACAATATTATTCAATATTGAAGAAGAACCTCTTTGTTAAACAATCATATACACCAACACTTATCGACTCATCTACCACAAACCACAATAAATTGTTCATCTATACTAACCTTCAAAAAAGAAATTATCGAGCGCAGAATTTATTTCTGCTCCAAGCCATTTAGCATTTAATAATAGGCAAGCTTCTGTGCTATTAAGCCGGTTAAGACACAAATACAGTTCGCTGAATTATGATTTATTTAGGTGTAATCTTATCGCAAATCCTTCCTGTTCCTGTGCATTTCAAAACGAAAACGACCCTCATTTTCTTTTTGAATGCAGACTAATTAATAACGTAAGAAATGAGCTTTATCGCAGATTATCATTAATGAATATTAATAGTGATAATGATACACCTTCTTTTGGCAACGAACTTTACACATCAGAGACAAGCATTTGCTACAAAAGGAAATGCAGAAATTTATTATTCAAACAAAATGATTTGCAAACATATTATTACTTTGTTGTTCAATTATGAATACGGTTCAAACACTATCCTTCCGCTTTTATCCTTCTTTCATCCCTCTCATTTCATTATATGTATGTACGTCACCTGTCTTGAATTTTTCCAAAACTCTTTTTCCAGAACTCTTGCCTGCATGCTCGTTAATTACATATTTATGTTTATAATGGAGAGGAACTTGTAAGTTGAAAAACGTGTTTCCAATCCTTTAGCCCTGTATCTTTACTTGTGATCTTCTTAACAATAAAATATGTTTAGGATTATAGTTCATAGATCTTGAAGTTTTATTAATTAAGAAGTATTTGCTTTTAGATGTACTTAAAACACTGGACTTGTTTATAAAATAAATTCCTTATTCACCAGAGTGTTGTGAATCAACCTTTATCACTCACAAGAGTCGCTTGAAACTAACTTCATACCGTTCTACAGCGTGCTAAATATAGAGTATGGTGAAACTTCCGTATGACAATAGTAAGTCGTGAATAAGGCCGAAATATAACGTTAATGATATTGGGGACTTTGTAATGTTGCTCCAGTGGATTTTTTATTTCACACGCACAGATAATCTCAAGAGAATACATCCAGTCATCAGTTGACCAAGCTCGCTGCCTATTTAACTAATTCAATCCAAAAAACCAAGTTAATTTTTATAGTCAACAAATTTTTAATTAGAGAGAATCGGATGAGAGTCGCCGAAATAGAGGGTACAGCGACCTGAAGATAATTCGGTTCAAAAGAGAGTCACGGGAACAGTTCGTAATAGTAGATGATTTTATATATATATATATATATATATATATATATATATATATATATATATATATATATATATATATATATATAAGTGTGTGTTGAAATTCTTATGATATCCACGTTTTTGGGTAAATATATGATCCAGTGATAACTGCCATATTGTTAGCGTAATTTATCAGTCGATCAAAGATAAACAGAAGAAAAGAAAATATAACCGATATTTCTCTTGTTCCACTTAAAATAATCTAATTTACAGAGCAAGATTGTCCCATGTATATCAATAATGGCTACATCGGATCATGGTGCAGCAGAAAATACAATGATACGTGTTCTGAATATCAGTGTGACTCTGGCTACGTGAAATCTCCTAATAATTGGATCCTGACGTGCAAAGAACCTGGCAGATGGGTTGGTTTTCGAGGGCAAACGAACCTATGCTTAAGTAAGTTTTAAGTAGAACACCTACTTTTTACTCTTTTACTATAATACTGGTGGTTTTTATTTCTATCAAGTAATTATCTTCCTATAGTAGTTATTTTGCTAAACAATACATGGTGTATACATGTGAAATCTCTATTCATGTATAAGTGATATAAGTTATGATACAAAAACTTTGAATATCTTTTATTTAAATACACGATATTATATCAATTGATTGACACCTATTTCTTTAAAGTCATTTTCAACCTAGAAAACTTGTTCTTTCAGCTAGATACTGTGAAGTACAATACCTATTATGGGGAGGTAATCCCTTGTCGGAATGGGGGGGGGGATGGGGGGCGGGGCGGGGTAAACGTTTCCAATCTACACATGTATCAATGCATACAGATATCTTGGATGAATAGGAAATTAAGTACTGCATTATCTGAGTTTGTTATGTTTGTGGCATACATTATATTGTGTTCCCAACAATTTCATAGATCTCAGGTGGAACATCATGAAAGGAAATGAACATCACATTCCAATACACACACACATATATATATATATATATATATATATATATATATATATATATATATATATATATATATATATATATTTATATATATATATATATATATATATATATATATATATATATATATATATATATATATATATATATATATATAATTCTGGGAATATAGTCATGCTCAAATTCGCTACTGTGCTTCTAAATGCCTATACATGATTCTCAGTAATCTATATTTGAAACATCTTGATATAGAAGCGAGTGTGTAATTGCATATTTTGGGATACACCAGATTTGTTCTTATATTAAAATAGTAATATGACTGTAGTAATCAAAAACGTATTTCTATGCAGAAGATCAGTCAGTTATAAATTGCAAAAGCAACGTAGGCCTATCAGCTACAGTTATAGATTCAATTAGATTTCAGATTCACATGTTCCTGGAACATGTCGTCCATCTAAATAAAACAAAGGCAAGCTACGCAAGTGCAATCTTTGTGCATTAAAATCCATTTATCTTTTTGCAATTTAAATGTCTTCATGTTTATAATTTTCTCGCGATCAAACGACGTAATCCATTATGTGTAGTTACTTATGTGCAAAGAAGATTTTCCTGTGAATGTCATTGAGGCAATAGACAAATCTCCTTTCAAACTATACGAAATAGTCATTTAATTAGTCTTGCTTTTTATTCAATTTATAGTTTAGAATTACAAGATAAAAGTGCATAAATTTAAGCAAGCCTTTTCCAATTTCACCACCCCAGATTTATGCTTCTTTTTCCCATCTATTCTCATTAAACGTACATTGAAGAGGTCACTTTATATTAATAATTTTACTAGTCGTCAAATGATCACCAGTTCTTCATCTTGAGGTTGTAATTATGTTTATGTATTTTATACTCATATGTCTCGTTCTCCCAACATTTTTGCCACCTGTATTTAATGTAAATCATTGCAACATGATCTGCTCTAGTATACTGTAATGTTGTTTGATAGCATCCATTGTTCGTTGAAGGACTTCTGTGTCATCATATAACTAGCTACTAGTATTTAGTACATTATCACTAGTAGATTCTCGTCTGACCTGGCAAATAATGGTGTTCGGTGATACGAATTATCTCTGATAGTAAATGGTATTAATGGTAGAAGAACAGATTCACACATTTCTAGTGTTTGAAGTTTCTGCAAATTGCTTTTCTCATATAGTAATCAACCTTAGAAACCAATTTACCTGGATTTGACTGCACATTCGCTCATAAGTTTATCCGTTAAATCTCCTGATAATGTTATGTATTCCATGTTGGCATGCTAGATTTATCATTAAATTTAGATGACATCAAGAAATGCAAACACGCAACATTGTCCTCAATGAGGGTGAAAAATTGGAACCTGGTGCACACTATAATATTGTACTATATGGGTTGGTATCTTTCCTGCAATATCAGAAAGCAGGGATTTTTTTAAAACAACGGACTGGAACTGATCAAGTCCTAAAACCTTTCAGAATTTAAATTGCCCAAAGTCGGACATACAAAATGTGACTAAATGTATATGTGTGTGTGTGGGGGGGGGGGGGTGGGGGGGTGGGTGGGTGTGGGTGTGAATATTTCAAAACAAACTAGTTGTTTTTACTTGGCATAAGATTTGATGACGTAATAACGTATATATATATATATAGAGAGAGAGAGAGAGAGAGAGACATGTTTATTTGAGCGGTAAGTCAAATCGAAAAGATTATAACAGACGGGTCTAATCTACTTCTACAAAAATTGCCACAATTTCGACAGTTTATTGACCAAGCGTTCCATTGTTTTCCATTGTTTTCGGAACTCGTGCATTACAGTAATATATGCGTAAAAATTCACATCAACCTTAATTAAATACTTCATTTCTATATAATATTACGTAGTCTCTTTTGTTTGCCTCTCCCCCGCAAAAAAGAAACAAGTCCTTGTAAACTATTTCGATTTTTACCGACATTTGACCAATTTCATTTCTAGAAACTCTAACTATTTAATTAAAGAGGGTGGGTAGAAATTGTCTTTCTCGAGCTAAGATATTTATTGTTTTGTCCTTATCAAGGGTAAACATTTTGTTTTGTTATGGTATGGGTTTAGTTCGGTGTATTACACCAGTCACACTATTCTTCAATTCAATAGCTTTGTTTGCACTGAGACATTAAATTAGATTAATAAAATATTATTTAATTTCCGCATTGCTCTCCTGGCGTCTGCTTAATATCGGGCGAATAGAACCAGACCAGACTGTAGAACTATGACAGACCTTGGAACTAATTTTATTTTGAAGCCTGATATTAAAACACCCATTTAATAGAATATATATATAAAAAGAAAAATATGTAAAATCTTACATGGGTCCTTCTTTCAAATGAAATTCATGAAATGAGTTGAATCATTTCTTACTTCTGCTATTCTTGGTGAGAACACAATTTTGAAATCATACATCGAGATTCATACATGTATCTTGAAATGATCGCAAGTATTCAAATTTATTTATTGCACGATGAAACATAATGATTTTAGTCAATATAACTGCAGTATAGTGTAACGAAATGACGCCGACACATTTGGTTTCCTCTAACATTACGCGCAGATCATATATAAAAGAAACAGAGACAAACAGTTTTACTTTCCTTTATATATGTATAATTGGTTAAATATTATGAATTTATCAATAAATGACGCTGATAAATAATCTTAGAATTAGAACCTTTTAGATATATCTGACAGTATCCAAACGGTGAATCCAATGTTTCCTTTAATAGTGGTTCCATTTAAGAACTGATGTATTATACCCCATTGTGTACTTATTGTAAAAACAGATTTAAGATTTTAACATTGACATTAAAGTAAGTTTTTTAATAACTTGATCAATACATTATTCAAAAGAAAGACCTAGAGACGAATATACATTTTTGAGTTGCATAATACTTTCGTAGTAATATTTGTTTTCGTTTTCTATAAACAATAAATAAAACTATGATGGTTCAGTTCCAATGTTTGGATCAGGCAATATTCATTATGTGTAAAGCAGTAGTGAAATAGAAATGACCCAACATTAAGGATTTATCAATTTGCCAACCCTATATATGATCTTAGAATTTTAACCTTTAGGATATACAGTATCTAGATGGTGAATCTAAAAATTTTCTTTCAACAGACGTTCTCTTTCCAAATGAATAATATAAATAAGCATAAATGAAAAATCTTGTGACTTAAAATGTGCACATACATACATACACACATACATGAAGCAGAAACAAGATGAACGTTTCAAACGATTCAATTAAATTCATGAATTTTATTTGAAAGAAGGACTCTTGAAAGATTTTATATATTTTTCACTGTTTCATTATTATTTGTAAGATTAAGAAAGCGAAACCGGTCACGAATTTTACATGTTTGTGTTGTTTAGTTTAAATAATTATGGGACATGACACGTTGTCGTTGCATCACGTCGTGACATCATTTGTAAAGAACCCACAGAGTTTTGAATATCAACAGTTAAAAAAAATTCATTTTCAGGGCTAAATATTGGATTTTTTCAGTATTTTTGGTCAACGCTTCAAATGAGAATCAAGCAGATCTTTTAATATTTTGAACAGACAGATCATATACACATCATGTTGGAATATGGCATCAATTGCAGCGAATATCAACGAAAGCTCTGGATGTTCAAAATATGTCCAAAGTAGGCTTTTTTATTCTTGCATACTTTGAAGGCTACACTTAGATTAGTATATAAAAGCATCTATTCCAAGAAATATTTCTGATTGAGTTCCAACTTACCTCTACAAACTGCTGTGAATATGATATGTTTGTACGCGTGTTAAAAATTGACTTATTACCTGATGAAAAAATAACCGCTATAGTGTTTCCACCTTTACAATATTAATATTTTTCACGTTGAGAAGAACCGCTCATTTTATTGTTAGAACATGCTTCGTACGTAGTTTTAATGACATATGTACCAACATTTTTCTTGCAGAAATTTACCCCACTTCTCCATCGGTAACATTTCTGACGACTTCTGCGGCAATATCTCGCACGACCTCTTTATCGTCAAAATATTGTAAGTGAGCAGTAAACAAGATCTTAGATTAATTTCACACATATTTCCGACATAACGTCAGATGCAACTTGCGCTACAAATCTTTAAAAGAAGGTAGTCTGCTTCATTTTGAAGGGAGGAATAAAAACAACCACCAAAAATAAAACAAACAAAGGGACTTCAACTTGCCCATCTGTGTAAGTGTGTGGAATCATTCACAAAGATTTACCAATATGGCATTTGATCTAATATCCCACGTTACACTTTGTGATCACTTTCAGTATATGATATACATATGATTAGATATATAAAATTCTGTCTTTGACCTTCAATCATCGTTTAGAATTTTTTAAAAAGTATTGTATCATGCTTTGATAGTTTTATTTTGAAATCTTTATTTTTATTTCACCATTTTAACATGCATTGAAGTGATGATGTTTTTTTATATAAATGAATGAAAACAAAACACATATACTGAAAAACATTATAGGAATACAAAAGCAGGGAAGTAAAGGAATATATAACGATGGGTTACAATATTAAAGATAACAGAAGCCCTGGGAAGAAACTTGTCCTGTTTGAAATATTTGTTTCTTTTATGTTTAACATCATGCTCAAAGTTTTCGGACTTTTATTAGCTTTAATTGAATTTTCTGTCGTCTTAAAGAATGGTCATATGGAAATTGACGGTTTTGTTTTAAAACATGGGACTAAATACACCCCCATTAATCAGATATGAAATAGTGCTAGAAGACACAACTTTAGCAAAATTGGTATTTGAGGGTACAAACCAGGTTGCAAAAACGTGCAGCCGCTCCCTTTGTTTCTTTAAAAGGCAATCAAATATGATTCAATTAAATTTGGGGGTTGAGAATGTGTGCTACGTAACATGTTATGTACCTTTCCGGAGACCTAAGTTCCCAACTTATTCCTATGTATGCTCTACTTTTGTATGCTATATTGAATTCCAATATTGGTGTTGTGTTAAGGGTTTTTCAGTTTTGCGTCAAAATTGCTGACAATATAGTTTGAATACATAATCCAACTACAACATGACGTTAGAATATCCCTCATATATATATATATATATATATATATATATATATATATATATATATATATATATGTATATGTATATGTATATATATATATATATATATATATATATATATATATATATATATATATATATATTGTTAACAGGCAAATCGACGTATTGTTTCATTGTAGCAACAATAGAAGAAAATGTTGGAGCCATTGTAGGGATCATTATTGGAACTCTAATTGGGATGATACTTATCGTTGCCACAGTAGTATGGATTGCAAGGTGGTAAGATTACACCCTTGAAATTATATCAACATCATCATAATCCTCATTTATATTTTTATCGTCATCACTTTCAGCTTTGTTATGATCGTAATGACATCATCATTATCATCATCATCATCAAGACAATAATAACAAAAATACCATCATCATTATTATATTCCCCTCAACATGTTCTTCTTATCGTTGTTGTTGCTATTATTATTATTACTATTATAACAGAATATAATTTCCGCATATATATATATATATATATATATATATATATATATATATATATATATATATATATATTTATATATATATATGCATGTGTGTGTGTATGTTTACCTCACCTCAAGAAAGATATACACAAATACAGATTAACCCTATAAGAGAATGAGACACAAAATAAATAGATTGATACAGAGATATAGAGACAGATAAAGAATTCGTTCTGATCGTTTTAGTAATTTCTTTGTTTTATTTGTAGGTTCTCTGTACAAAAATCACAAAGAAGAGTGCCCGGTCATGCGGGCAGTTTGTGTTTGAGTCCAAGAGAAAATCCTGAACAGCACGTTTCCAGCATCCGACAAAGACCTAATACAAATGGCATAGGCAGTGTATCATCCTTTGAACCTCCTTCATACAATGGCCCTTACGTCCATTCATTTGGACAACAGATCCCCACAATCTCCAGAAGTTGCAAGTACCCTGGACCTCCCCCGTCGTACAGCGAGACCCAAATCACACATAACGAATTCCCACCCACCTATAAAGAGGTAGTTACGGATCCTTCCAGATTCAATTTATATATTTAAAATGCTGTATTATATGGACAACAATTTTGAACATACAATAAATGTGTTTCTTAAAGGAGTATATGCGATAAGATATATTTTATTTTTGTATCAATGTATCTTTGCATCTCTTATCCATGTATAATGACAAGACAAGACAACGCAACGCTCTACAAGTGAATGAAGTCCTAACTTAAGTATACCTATACATAGCAAAACCTTTAAATATTGCTGGCAGATCTTGATATCCTTTATTTCCATACCTATGTGTGTCGTTTTCTCCAGACTATAATAAATAAGATCATTAGAAACGTTTTGATCTTACTGGACTTTAAATTAAAAGCGCCCATATTAAATAATAATTCAACGTATTGCAAGCATAACATGTTTGATTGAGATGTCGTAATTGTGATACTGGATTAAATATTATTTTGTATTTGTAAATTAAAGTTTGAATTTTAAATTCACGTCGGAATCTGGGTTTAGTTCCCAAATTCGTGAACATTTTGATGTATGATATCCCAGTATATTGTCTAACAAAACCCTTAGTATAAATTACTTCGAGGAAAACAAGTATATGGAGTACAAACTTAATACAAACTGTGTATGTCATATTCATTCCTTTTCTTTGGTTTTTGTTATATCATGAGAAACAGTTTTGACAACCTTTATGATATTAATTGAGAAAGAGTGTTGTGGACTTCTATGAAGTGTATTAAAACTAGAGTTCCCAACAATCTAGGGTGTGTTTACTTGGGTTGAGAATATTCAAAGGTATATAGGGGAGTGTATTAAAACTTGAGTTCCCAACAATCTAGAGTGTTTTGTTACTCAGGTTGAGAATCCTCGAGAGTGTTTTGAAGGTATAGCGGAGTGTACTAAAACTTGGGTTCTCAACCATAGAGTGGTTTAACTGGGTTGAGAATACTCGAGAGTGTTTTTGACTTAGGAGTGTATTAAAATTTGGGATCTTAACAATCTAGAGTGTTTCAACTTTGGCTGAGAATACTCGAGAGTATTTTAAAATTTGGCTTCAAAACACTCTGGATAGCGTCTTGTTGTGGATGAGCTTTTGCACTTCCACACCGGCATAATTCTTATTTTACTGACAGTGTATAAAGATTGTCAAACTGCAAACAACGTACACAAGGCTTCGCCGTGGTATAACGCAGTGTGGTATAGATATAATGCGCCATGGTATAATCCCCCGGGTAGTGGAGTAGCAACCGACCAAGCAACCCTCCCCCCCTGCAAATGCGTGGAGGGGATGGGGGAGACCCAGGCCCAGTGGGGGGGTCCAAATTCCCAACAAACAATGTTTTTTATTGGGAGGTAGCCCCAGAGTTAAGTTTTGTTGGGGGTGGGGGTGGGGGTGGGGGGCAGAATTCCTTGCTACGCCACTGCCCGGCAGATCATGGTCTACGTTCTTTGTTTTCGATTATAAGTGCAACGGGTACAATAGACCCTGATCTCTCGACACATTATGCGATATACATAATATAATAATAAAAAGTCATTTTTGAAGACTTCGTTACTGGTCCCAATAAAATGAAGTTAAATCCTAGGCTTCACCCGCTAAAAAGAAATTGCAAATACTTACAGCAGGTAATGCTACAGATCAATATAATCCACAGAAGTAGAAGATAAATCAAACTATTCTTTGACAATATTAACTGCTTTACCATGATTTTTGAAAGTCATTAATACTTCCTGGTGATGGTGATCAAAGGAATTAAGGCTTGTCACATTCATCAGGAGGCACACAATCCGACACACATACATGTCATCAATCACTAAGTTTAAAATCAAGCACAATGATTCACTGCATTTTAGTTTCATTCCTGTCTTACTGCATATTAAATACAACTCTAAAGCAGGTATCTGAATGATAAGGTCAAGGTTAGAAATATACAAGGTCAAGGTTAGACATATACATATTAGGAATGGATTGGTAGGTTTGTAGTGAGGTTACATGACAGGTGGGTATGAACAACAATACAAATTATGGCATCTTGATTTTATAATGAAATATTTTTAAAAACAATAGTAATTGTAAAAGTAGCAAAACACGATTTAGAAAATAAAAATAATCCATGTCTGTTCTGTTTTTCTGCAGTGTGTTCTTCTGGCTTATGCTGTCAAACCCTTGCTCTCTTCTCGGCGATTAGAAGGTGTGCGCAGGGGCATTGAATCGGTATAGCATGTACATAATTATTCAAACATAAAAGTATTCTTACCACTTTAGAAAGTTAGTTTGAATAGAGGGGCTGAAAGAGACAAATACTAAAGAACGAAGTAATAGATAACGAGTCTAAAAAAGCCAAATACTAAAGAAGGAAGTAATAGATAACTAGGTGAAAGAGAAAAATAATACAGAAGAAAGTAATAGATAGAAGTAATAGATAACTACGCTGAAAGAATCAAATACTAAAGAAAGGAATTTATAGATAACTACTGTTCAAAGTAAATACTCCATTTTATATTACAAGAAAAGTAACTCTACAGAGACAAACGGATGGATTTAGATGAACTGAAGTGGAGAGGGATTTACAACATGACTCCCCCTCCAAATCCCCCCGCACAAATGATTCTACATGAGAATAACCTCAGAAAGACTACGCGGATTGGAATCAATTCCATTAAATAGATACAGAAAAAAAATGACACTACCAAAATCAAATACGGTTCAATAACATTGTCAGATATTAATGGGGGGAGAGGGGAATATAAGAAATGAAACTCTATCTAGACAATATTGTTTTAAGTATATGCACCTAGTATGACTGCAGTCCAACTAGCTTTTCTTACATTTTGGGCTTGAATAAATTATACCATGAAAGGAAGGACGGAGGTATTGATATACATGAAGATGTAGATTTGTCATCCTCACCACAGCAATATATATATATATATATATATATATATATATATATATATATATATATATATATAACGAAAGACGACTGGATGTTGTGATAAGGAAGGTTATTCAACATGGAAATACAATTTATGAACATGTGAAATATAAGCAGTCAAATAGGTGTCAATCCGGATACAGTAACGGACAGTTGGATCCCAAACCATCAACAAGTTTTGAAGGAATACACAAATCGGATCACATCTATTCAGTGTAAGGATTAAAAATTGTTACAGATGTGGACAACAATTGTGTGAATTGTCAGCTCTGTATCATAAGTATTTGTCTCAAGATAAGAGATCAAAAGACATATCCCTATAAAACAGGAACCCCATAGGATGGTCCAAGACAACAATTATTCTCTTTCTATTTCATATATAAGCATTCAACAATATGGCACTTTTATCATAATTGATAGACTTCTACCGCTTTTTGCTACACATTAACCCACCTTAGTTCAATAAATTATTGAAAGTTTCATCACAGGTTGGCGGATCGTTTTTGTTACTAATATAAATAAGCTGACACAGAGAAAGTAAGCAAAAAGCGTTAATATGATCCAGAAAGCAAGGCCATTAAACATTTTACTGTTTTTTTTTAAACGGCAAGCAATTGCGACGTTCTATACAGCTTCATAAAGTCTGCAGTATATCTTTTCATTATTATTAAAAAAGGTAACTTTACCAAATAAGTCAGTAGCAAACAGACCATGCAACCACAAGGCACTACTTTTATGGGACTATCTCTCTGATTTTGGTCAACCTCAAAGGGCGAGAGGATAATTGTAGTCTAAGGCCTGTGAGACCAACATTTTGCAGCAAATTCGAGTTAACTAATATCTTTTCAATCACAGGCATACTTTAAACTTATTCAGCAAATATAATCAAGTTTCAGGCTACGCTAAGAAATTTGTAGCCATTTGAATTTATATGCTATTGGTGTTCGACAAGGAATAATGCTGGGGCCTGGTGTGCCTCTAAGTACGAAAATCAATTTGCAATCACGTTTTTATTTATTTATTCTTGGAATAATCGACATCAGAAAATGAACTTAAAAAGAAAGGAAACTTTAAAAATATGCTTTGTTTGACTTTTTAATACTTCACTCACCATGGATATAGAATAAAGCAAATTAGGTACATGGATGCTGTCTATATGGAATCCGTGGCAGACATACACTGTTCTCATGTATACAGAATACAGAAACATATGTACACCGCTACCGTATATGACCCAAGATCATACTTAGCTTCCCTTTATGTTGACCAAAATCATGAAAATATTCCGAACAAAATAGTACTAAGTTTGAATGGTGTTTTTCACAGCTAAGTGATTTAGAAATGTTACAAGTTATATTGATACTAAACTAGTGGACATAAAACGTTTCAAAACTTGATAGATTCTTAAAATTGCATTCTATGCAATGAACACAATGATATGTAAAGCGCCACCGAATTCTATACAGCCAGAAGCTTTTTGGTTACTTCCCATGAGTCAGTCTGTTTACCGAGTAATATACAAAAGCGAACAGCTAGCCCCGGTAAAACTTTTAGGATTTAACACACTGAGGTGAGTTTATGTGGGATTAAAATTACATAGATCCATGAGTTATGGTATCAAATGCACAGTAGTGAATTGTTATACGTAAATTAGAGAAAAATTAATTGTGGTCTGAGATCGTATCGGCCGCAAG
Organism: Margaritifera margaritifera; assembly: GCA_029931535.1. Classification (NCBI taxonomy): domain Eukaryota; kingdom Metazoa; phylum Mollusca; class Bivalvia; order Unionida; family Margaritiferidae; genus Margaritifera; species Margaritifera margaritifera. The sequence continues at coordinate 1,408,121 of JAQPZY010001636.1, read as the reverse complement.
ATTAAAATCCCGAGATGCCCCGATAACTAACCGAGATGAAACACTGGTGCGTTGCATTACTAATTAGGCTGATAACGACGTGGGCTTATCTCAAAGAAATCGAAAACCTAAGGACCCATTTTTTCCATTTATGTCGAGTGGGAAAAGAATGTCACATACGCAATAGATCATCTTATATTGCTGATGCACGACGAGAAGAGGTCATTTTATCTATGGTGGTGGTGCTGGTGACTGTGGTGGTGGTAGAAGTTGTAATAATAGGAGTAGTAGCAGCAGCAACAACAGTAACTACTAAAATAACAACAACAGCAGCAGTAACAACAGCATCATCAACATCATCATCATCAACAACAACAACAGTGGGTGTAGTGTTAATTATAGTGTAGTAAAAGAGCTTTTTTCCAAACAGAAGTTTAGTTCAAATGAAAAGGCAAGATAATTATATTTAGCCCCGTAATAACTTTTCTCACCTTCACCTACATATGCTTTAATGTATAAAAGGTTTGATCGAAACGTTCTAGAACAAATGGAATATCTTCTAAACGAAGCAACCAAACGTCATACAAATTCGCCCGTCTATAATTGAAAACGTCCCAATTTAGGACATGACATCATTCTTAAGTTGATGACGTCGCTGGGTTAGTGACGCATTTTTTCTACGTCAAGATATGTAGACGCGGTGGCAATATGGCACTTGAGTCCGTTTTCGAAGATAGAGTGATTATAAAATTGTATGTAAAGTTAGCACAATTTCTTACACATAAAAAAGCTGACCAGGTTGCTGTTTATAGACCTAAAGAACTTGTTAAATCTGGAATCAGTAGATGAATGAAACGTTCTAGTGATGGTAGTCAGATTGTTAAAGATTATATAAGAAAAGGTAGCCCAATGACATCTCTTTCAAAAGCAATAGTAGATTGTGTGAAAGTATATGTGAAGGAAGACAGGCGTATTACTGTCTGTGAGGTAGTAGACAATTTGTACATGTCATACGGGATGCAATCACCTGGTCGTAACGAATGCTGTCATGTGGGGGATTGCTGCGCGTGTTCAGGGCATGAGTCACAAAATGGGATAAGTGCATTACGTCGAAAGGAAGTTACTCTGAGAAGGACTATTAAAATAATTGTAAACAGTTAAATGACGTTTGTGTACAGCGTTTGTTATAGACTATTTAAATCAACCCTCGTATATAAAAGATTAGAACTAGTGGTTTTATTTTTTTTTTAAATTTGCAAAAAGCTTACAGTGATTTTGTTTCTTCACTAAGATTTGTACACCTTCCTGTTGTATTCGTTTAACACAGGTGGGGGTATAAATGTGTTGAACATATGGGCCACGATCGATAGGTCCTTCCATACTTGACTGATTGTACCACTTTATATCGAGTACAACAAGCAAGTGTCATAAATAGCAAATTATATATAGGATTATATATAGGATGACACGAGGGATCTGTCAGTTAGACTTTGCAGAATAATCATGAGGGCGGAGTCCATTCTCATAATATATATTGCTCTCCAGCAATCTTAACACGGGTGTTTATAAACATGTTGACGAATATTTATAAACATGTTGACATTTTAGAATGGGTCAGTCTCACGCTAAGGGGATGGCACATATTTCATCGTTATCATGACAGCCCAGTACATTGTCAATCTTTAAAAAGGTGTTTATAACGTGTTGGTATTTTAGGATCGATCAGTCTCCAAATGACGGTATAACAGGTATTTCATGGAAACTGAATTAACAAACATTGGATTTTATTTATGGCATTTTTCATAAGGTCTCAACATCGCTTCAAAAATATATGGTTTGTTCAAATCTTAATGGAGACAGGCATATCTAACCTGAGAATTTTGCTCATGAATTTAGGATCATAACTGTCTTATCTAATACCTGTTACGACAGCCAAGAGCAGTAATATAGTCCTTTCTGTTGAGCGCTGGAGAGCTATATTAGCCATTTCATACTCTATGTAGGATGGTCATGTGACTCGTCATTCATATATGGTTTCAACACTCTAGCAGTTGAGGCAGTGCCGTATTTGAACTATTCTCCACTTGTCTGTCAGAGGAAAAAAGTACAATGCACTACTATATATATATATATATATATATTTCTCACTCTACTAATCCTACAACGTATAGGTGGGCAGGGAATCTAGTGGTAATGGGTAGGGAATCTAGCCTCGAAATAAGTGTTTTGTTATAACTTAAATTAAGTTCATTAATCGTAAAGCTCTCGTTGGTAAAGCAGGGGTGGCTGGGTGTTGTGAACATTTACCTTAAATATTAATTTCTTCATTAATACCTACAGTTATCCAATGCCAAACGATGGTTGGTATGATTCCGGGTTATATTTCATATTCGCATATAAACTGATCATATATCATCCCTTGAACTCTTTAAATTCATGCTGTTATGCCATGAATCAATGACATCCTTGATATTGGCCTCGTTTGCGTGTTTGTCACATTTGGAACAATTCCGTAGTTATCTCGCTTAATGGTATCATCCATTTTAAAGCAAAACATTTTTTGCATTGCAAATTTTGACCATTTAGACATATATTCGATGTATGCGCACATAGCTATTACACTAAGTAATCTAGGTTTGTAATCACAATTATTAATTAAAAGTACGGTTGTACCTGTCAGTGCGCGATTGCAGAATTTTTCTTACTCGTTGATACCCAGCAAATGGCAGAATTTTCCCTGCCAAGCGCATAATTCTGCACAATTCCGCGGGGGAGTATTAAAGGGATTGTGTGCGTCTGTGCTAGGACCTGGTCGGGTTTCCGAGGGTCACGTTAAGAGTTCTGTGTGTTCAGACAGTGCGTGAGAAAGTTGTTTTACTTTTTTACTACGAAGTCCATAAATAGTATGATAATAACGATTTTGGATTTTTGTTACTGATCTAGGTCAAAGCCTTCTACCCCCCCCCCCCGACTTTGTCCTCACATCACACATCACACGCGCACGCAAGCAAAATCACCAAGCAAAGTTACCATGAGGGACCCATGCTAGAGGATAGTCATGATGGGTAGAAGACTTCAACCTAAATTAGTAGTCAAACCAAACTGCTATTATCATACTATTACTCCGTCCACGGTCCATTGTCCACGCCCATGTCCACTGTCCACGTCCACGACCACTGTCCACTGACCACTTACCACTATCCACTGACCACTGTCCTCTGACCACTTACAACTGTCCACTATCCATTAACCGCGATCATGATTTGCATCACCGCCCGTATGGTAAACAAATCGATCGGGTACAACATAATTTTTACATGGGCGGTCACACCAACTGTTTTGTAAGTTGCCTTATCCCATCAGTTCTTCCTCGATTTCTTATTTAACGTCACCTAAAAATTCTTCTGTCAACCCTTTACCTCCTTTTTTCCATCGTTGCTCCATAAAATGCTCTATGATTTTTGTAGTAAAGCGTCCGGCTAGTGATGAAAGCATTGCAAGTGTTAGAAGCTTTTGTAATGGTATCATACTAGTTTCGTCAGTTGCTAATATGTTTTTTTTAACCAGCTCTGATATTTTGTCTTCCACAACATTGAATCCATCCATCATTATTTGGCGACTATCAATTATGGGATTTATATCTCTATTGTCGATATAAGATGTTTTCATTGACTTAATACTATAAATTATAGGCTGTAGATCGTTCTGGTTGATACCAGAAGTTTTTTTGCCATTTGCGCACGGTGTCAAACCCATGTTAATCGTTTTACCCTCAATAGACATCGAGTACAGCTTGCTAATTGTATTGAGACTATTTTGTGCCGAGAAGATTTGAATAGACACGTATTCGCGAATGCAACCGTAGCAGCACTGCCTGCGACACCGGTTGATATCGATATACCTCTGACAACAAATCCGATTGGTATACCTATGATAGTTGCTGTGTCAGAATTCCAGCAACACCAAGGCCAACAGTAGTCGCGGCGGTGATGACGAAAATAGATTACACAACCACACATACGCGTCTGTATTTCACGATTAGAGCGGTTCTCTTAGTGACTTCATCTCGCAGCTGTTGTTCCGCTTTGAGTAATTTTTCGTGTCGGTAGCTTGAGGGTCTATCATAGTTCTTCTATTAATATTGTCATCGTGGAGACTAATTGCTCGACAGGCCGGCCATGTTCAGGTGAAATACGCGCACATACATCCAACCAAGCATTTTCTTTACTAGCACAACTGTTATACAATCATTGAAAATATCTTCAGGTGGAAGATTTAAGATTCCAGCTATTGCGCGTTCCTGGGTTTTGGCACTATGTTCATATAGAAACACACCGAATACGCCTCTGCTTTTTGCTTCTAACGATCGTTATCGTCCAAGAACTGTTACGCGGACAAGCGCGTCCTTGTTGAATAACAGCTGAGATCTTTCCCTTCTTAGTTGGGTCAATGTTGCTTTAATATATTCGCTGGGGAATGTAACAGGGGTAGATTCAGCGGTGAAGTTCACTTTTTGCCGGGCGTTTTCCTGTGCTAATCCCATGACTCCAAGCTGGCCTCGAGTTGGTAGTGGCACATCAGGTTGGTGGTCCCAACGGTCGATTTCTATCTTAACCTTGGCTTCGATTATATTTGAGGGTATACGAGGGTCAGGTAACACCATTTTGAAGCAGCTATTCGTTGACAAGTGCAACAAAATTGTTATCAATGTTAGCATCCGCTGTCAGCTGGTCTGCAAATTCCGCAACATCGTCACCGCGTTCAGAATCCATCACGTATATATAATAACAAATCTTAAACACAAACGCTAAAGACAGTTAAGTACTCTTCCGGATAAACATTAAATGATTCAAACTGAATTTTTTCTCTGGCAACTAATTATGTTGATACTACATATGTGAAAAATTCAAAACGAACATTGCTGGGTTTCTGGATACGTGATATTGGTGACAAAAAACCACGATGTCGTTGATTATTTATCAACATTACCATTCGACCCCACCAACTTTTAGTTCCGGCTATGATAGACAAGTATGATCTGGACTCGCGCACCTTGAAGAGATGACGTTTAGGTCAATCAAAGCCATTTTCAATAGAATGAAAAACAAGTCGACCATTTGCTAAAGTTGCGGCGTCAGTTTGTTCCTGTGTTTCGCTGATTAATATTTCTTGTATCTGCCTCCGTAAAGTTACTACGCACGGTGAGGGCACCTCTGCGATATGTTCATCCACGTATTGTTTTATTGTAGCATCAGCATCCTCAACATAGTTTTTGATAGACGCAACGGACACGCCAGAGTCTCTGATTCCCCCGATTTTATTGATTTTAGGCAGGTTTATTACGACGGCGCCTCGTATCTTTATAACAACATCTTGAATGTCCACGTTAGACGTTTTAAGTTTTCCAGTTTGATCTTGGAAAATCACAAGCTCGCCCTGGTCGACATCAACAACAATCCGGCTGATAAACTCAGTCAAGTCTGCTTTGGAGGTACACCTGGTCAGATCCACATCAAGGTCGCGTGGGGTTATTACGACTTCGCGTTCGTAAATGTCAACAGTCATTTCGTATAGTATCTAGCATAATTTCTAAGTGATAATGTAAAATCAATAAGAGTTTGTGGGGTTGGTGAACGCTCAAAGACATGCAGTGCTTTAACAACAAGATGTCCATATATGGGGCCGTCCATCCGAGTTTGTAACTGCAGCGTTGAATAAAACAGTGGTCGTCCGCTTCCACCACTATGCAAATAATCAACAACTTCACGTGGCTGTGCAAGTCCGTACGAGTCAAAATATAAAAGATGTATGGGTGTCACCGCGTATGCAACCCAATGCGTTCCAGGTCCTGTTATTGAATCCAGGTTAACGATTCCGGTTTCCAACTTGCGAGGGGAGCCTTTGGGTACGAGTTCATCCCGCATAAAGACACCTCGGAAAGTTTCATTGATTTTGCCATCGCAAGTAAATCAAAATTGGTCAACGGACGCGATGCCACAACCAAAGACCTTGACCCCAGGTATGCTTTTGAGGCCAAGGGGATAGTCGAATACCTTTCCATTTTTTTCGAGACACTATGCGTCCTCCATCGGCCTTTTTCAGAGTCATCCCGGATGCAGTTCCGACGGCCCCCAACGCAGCTGCTTTTCCAACCGCGAGATCCCCGGCCGCCAACAACACTGGAATGGCTTCGAGGAATGGAATTATTCCACCATCATGTTTCATCGCGGTGACACTGGCTGCTGACAAATTAAGAGTTATCCCGCGGCGTTGACGTTTGGCTGGTTCAAACTGTTGCGCCTGCGTCGGTGTCAACATCAGTGGGGTGGTCCCGGATAACTTGTCCCTGGACAGTTTAAAAAAAAAAACTACGGTTTGTTTGTCATCGCGGATGACATCTTTTCAAGTTGACCTCGGTTCAACGTGACATGTTTACGGAAATGTGACATTTTATTTTAAACGTAACAGGTTCAATTAAAAATTTATTTTCCACAGGCGCGTTAATAATCTCATTCGTCCACTCAAGTTCTGCAAAAACAGATGTATTATCAGAGAGAATCACGGCAATACATTTATACTCCGTGTTATCGGGTTCTCCTACACGTGATTTGAAGTACATATCCAACACGGACTATTTAACCAGGTCTAGATGCTTGAGATGAAAGTAACAGATCGGGCACGCCGTTCCTGCTGGGACATTTTTAAGCCTGTGTCAATGTTTTAGTCTCTGTCCAGGTATTTCAACAGCCGATGGTGAGCATTTAACCTCAGCGAGTTCTCGCTCTCAAATTTGAAAATATCATCAAACTTACCTCTTGGGTGTTCATACGGTCCAGGAGTTGAAATGTTATAAACACGTGTCGTGGTGCGCTAACACCTTGTTGGGTACTTATTTACCACGAGAATTGTCCTCGAACGGTGCTTTGGTCTGAGTGCGTGGTCATTGTGAGGAATGAAAGCGTAGATGTTCCGCCAGACATTATAAATGCTGTCAAACGTTCGTGTATGGCTACAGAGAGACTCATTGAAGGTATCCAAAGCATAAGATTGGATAACTCAACTTTACCGTCGGCAGGGGCATTAGCATCACGCCAGATTGCATCATTATTAATGTAGCGCTTACGAGTTAACGTGACTGTGTGTTTGTCCCCGAAAATTACCTTACGAACGTGTCTGTAAGATCCAAATATGTGTGAGAGTGGAATCGTGCAGGAAAACGCCCCGTCATCGTTAAGCTATTTTCGTCGCGCTAAAAAGACCAAGGTTCAAACTACAGTTAGGAAAAGGTAAGTCTTCTATACCTTCAGCGACAGTGGGCGTTGCACGGTCTACAGGCAGTCACATTGTATACGGTAGATGATCTGCATGTGCATGTGTGTCTTGGATGAATACCATAGACGGGCCAGGGGATCTTGCGTAATCATCGCTCAATCTGGCGAGTCCGAGAATTGAAGTGGCAATGTCAAACTTGTCCAAATAGGCATCTATCTCTGTACCGTCGACGAGATAACGTGCACTGTTGAACAACGCCAAATCCAACTTTGTTGTTCTCGCCGTACACGTTGTTGCTGTCGAATGCTTCACAGGGAAGAAAGTACCGAGATGTGTCCTGAACCTGAAGTTCTATTGGCCCTTCCTGGTTTGGCATACTATCATCCTACATGTAGTATTGGTAATCTTCAACGCTTCTTTATCGCAACATAGGCGCGCCTATATCAAACGCGGGATCGGATACATCTTTGAACTGAGTCATCACTTGTATATTACGGTTTCGTCTAATAGCTTTTGCGCTTTCCGAATCAGCTCCCTATTACCATATTTGCAGTCGTCGAATCGGCTACACGTTGTTGAGCGGCTTCATTGATAATGTTACTAACTGGGGCTGCAGTTGTTGATGTTGACGGTTTTACGACTCTATGGCTTAAGAAAAATGTAACAGAAAGAAAGTGAAGCCAACAAATCAAGTAAAATCAACAAGCAATTTATTTCTAGATAATTACAATGAAAATCAAAAGACACTTACATTAAAGTGAGTTAAAATCCAAATAATCCAATAATCGTAAGTGTGCTAATCACAAGTCCTAAATATAGAATATTCCGAATGAAAATCAGTAGCCTTGAATGTCCTAATGAGCTAGTAGTCTTGAATGTTCTAACATGCCTGAATGACGTAATCCAGAATATCTTTGAATACATTCACATCAATCCGAAAATCGATTATTAATCTAATATGAGAACGAGCACTTTTGGTAATTTCAATTAATATTTCAAATAAATAATTCCTCTCTCTGAATTTGGAATGCTTTTTCACAACACAACTATAAACATCTGATTATTAGAACGATTCTTCTTAGGCTGACCAATTGAACAAGAATGAAATATTGTCCACCGAAATATGTATGTATAAACATAAGTCACGTGACAGAATGTTCTAGAAAATGCGCGACTCTAATTGAAATTTTTAGCTGCGGAGGTGACTTCTCGAATGTAAGCCGTGGAAATTTCCACTCTGGTACCAAATGCTACGTAAACAAAACTGATCTTGATCTCAAATGCAGTAAACATGTTGATTATAAAATGACTAAAGTACAACTTACCCTATGGACATTTATTATAAATTCGATATACATAACAATGGATAATGTAACCACCTTTGGTGGTGCCCGAGTCATTAAACTTCGTAGTCGATTTCGAATTTATTGAACGGCCTTCGATACCAGATTCATTAACAGATCCGCATCAACTTTATTGATGTTATCAACGACTAGCATTGCAACTTCTTTAGCGATCGGTGCAGCGCGCGAGACCAGGCTCGCGAGAATCTTTGGGGCTCCTGTGAACAATCCAGGGACAACATCACCAAGGCCGTTTCCGTAATATGTCGATAAAACAGGTTCTCTTGCGTTGACAATACGCACGAGTCTTACACGTCAAAGTACGACTGCCATTGTATTAAATAGGTCGATCTCTTTTATACAGTTGTATGTTCAAGGTCTCCCCGCGCAGGTCCAGCATGTGCCCTTCCTGATCCACAAGGGTGAAATGAAGGTTTGTCAACCGGGGATTGCTGCATGGAAGAAACACAGGTGCCGCGGGAGTAATTGAAATCAAGTTATACGGGGCAACATTTGGGGCGAACCCAAACAATATGAAACCCAGAGAGGCTAGGCTTGTGGAAGCTCCTGTTTCGTAACTGCTACTAATGGCGTCACAGGTCAGATTAACCTGAATCGTTGAGGTAATCCTAACAATATCTGGCGCGATATTGTAACCCATGCGTAAGATTCGTTTGTTCTCTGGAATCTCAGTAATGTCTTCAGGCCAATCCAAAAGTGTTCTCAGTGACGACTATGCAATGTCAACCTCGTTCTGTGGAGATTCGATCTATATGGTATAGTTAAGTGTGGATTGGTGTACATGTATTAAAATTTTACAGTCTTTGCCAGATGCCAAAGAAATCCTCCGTAGGATCTCATTATTAATTGACTCAATCTCGTACGCGCCCGTGTGACTCAATCTCGTACGCGCCCGTGAGAAGTCCAATAACATTTCAGGTACCCTCTCGACCGCCCTCTGACGAAAACACAAACGAGTTGTTCGCGGGGAAATCACCAAACTGCCGCGATCAAATAGTAGTCCAGCTGCGATAAACGCGCAACGATGCTAATACGATCTCGAGTGTGCTGGATTACCCCGCTGTGATTGGCGTCGGACAGACCACATACAATTCTGGTTTCGTTGATGAGATTGTGATCATCGAGGTGTCGCACGGGGTTGTATTTGCAACGACACGCTGCATCGCAGCATTGATTTCACGTTAAACGTAAAGCGCTTCAGAACTCATCGTCGGTGTTGTATACATCATTGATGTCTTCAATGAGTTCGTGCATCAACGTGCGAAACTTCACCGGTTCCATGATGTTATTGGTAAGCAACCGCTGACAAATCGATGCGGCCTCATTAGTGATTTCTGGTGCGTTGTTGCCCACGCAAACGGACCCCACTAGTGTTTCAAATCAGTTTAAGAGCTCATGGCCTACGGTCGCGCATTCAACGATTGCCAAACGGATGCCTTCACCAGAGACTTCCTGTCTCTTAAAGAATTCTCCTCAACTTCGTCTTCCGGTTGCTGTCTCTCAACGACTGTCTCGAGTCAACTTTTGTAATTTTCGACATTTTTGTGAAATTCCCTCAACTCTGGGCCTGTTGCCAAATACTTTTTAAACCTCTCTCGATATACCCACTTAGTCCAATTGTCAGATGCTACCTTGTCTGCACGTGTTTTATAAGATGGTCCCGTTACGTAATTTGCCCATTTGCGGGAAAAAGAGGAGGCAAATTTTAGGATATCCTCCTCAATCTTACTGAGGCCTAGCTCGTAAAATATATCAGGCCGTGGAGTTTTTGAATTGCGATTGGGTGGCACCGTTGCTTCTTCGTGGACAACAGGTCCCATAGCCGCCTCTGGACGCGCAGGCAACTTTTCAATGTCTCTGGCTGTCCTGACAATCGGACCCGGTTCATCTTCTGTTCCAATCATCGCTGTGGTGGTTTTCGCTACCTTCTTCACTTGTTCCGCTGTTTGGCGAGTAGATTTAATCAGCAGTAAAAGCGTTTCTTCAAAACCCGCCATGAGGTCTTCCCATTTAGCATGTCGCGACGCAAACATATCTCTGGCGATTTCACGGACATCTCTGTAACTGCTAAGAAGTTTCAATTGATCCTGGGCAGCTTTGTGGCGTCAGTCCGCATACTCGGCTATGACATTGCTGGCAGTTTTCTATGTTGTCATTATATATATCGAATGGTTGTTAAATTAATTTATTCAAACCAGCGCGATACTTGCGCTAGCCATCATTCAAGTCAATTCTGAGGAAATTATGTGCGTCCTGGGTGACCTCCGCGAACATATTCCGAAACTCATCCTACGAGTGGTCGGCAGCACACCAAGTCCAATGAATGTTTGCAAAACCATGCTCGTGAATACCACGAAATATCATCAACAAGTTACAGTTGTTCCGAATCACTTTAGACACGTGTGAGTATCGTTGTGTTACATAGATCATGTCTGTGTTTTTGTGTCGACCTCGGGAAAATATTCTCGCGGGGTTGTCTTGATGTTCAAGCATCACATCATCGTACACGACACGAGTATTCACGCTCGGGTCAAGATCGTCAATGGCAGGAGTTTTGTCAATTGTGGAAAAGAAATCAATTGTAGAAGCTTTGCTTCTCAAGCGCTTCCGTAAAATCTTTGAGTACATCATTACATGGTTGATCGTCTGCGGACGGCGCAATCACGTACAGGCTATCCAACGTTAACCATCTCATGATTAGATTCAACAACAGTTGGGGTATCTCGGATCCTGTCGGGCTAGTGATCAGCGCTCGAACTGAGTTTGGAAACCTGTCACCATGCTTGGGTTGTCTGGGTTTTGCCTGCGCAGAGAAGTGAATGACGGTTAAATCTTCGGCTTTTCTTTTTCGTGATGCCATGTTAAATGTCAATTGTTGTATAACACAACCATGCCTTCATATCGTGTGCAATATCGCACAAAAACACGTACTGCGAATCCAACTCGAGTTCAAACACGTAATGGTAAAGCTGCAATCTCGGGAACTCGCTTTCAATGTGGAGGAAAGAAGTTCACGTTTGTCGGACCTTCCAGGTCCACTGGAAAACACAAACGCAGGTTTTAAAAAAAACATGGCGGCGGTGATGTCGCTGCTGCATTAGCGAAGCTACCCGGGACACCGTGGAGTAAATATCCTGGTGAGAAACATCTCTGGCTCCGTCCGGAACCTACATACAATTACTGTAAGCCTGGAACACGGCGAGATAAACGACTTGATTCTAAGAAGCGACCAAAGCCTGGCGAAGCACCTATACATCGTGTCGATGCTGCATGTTACCGACATGATCTCAAGTACAAAGCAACAAGTGGTATCCGTGCGCATCAACGTACTGATATAGATCTCATCCACGACTTGAATGCGATCAGTCCTACACTCAGAGAAAGAATCGCTAGATGATCATCTAAATAGATATGAAGGTTAAGATTGCTCTAGGTGGCCGCTAGCACGATACTTAGTGGACAAAGTCCACTCATTGGAGGTAAAGCACATTATATTATTAAACTAGCCGCGATTTACTACAGTCCGTGCGGTTATTGGAGTGGTTGCTCGAACATGGTTAGCTAAACAAGAGCCGTGGCAAATTTACCTACCCGCACCAAGATACATTTCCCGTAGATGGTTTTTATCTGAGGACACCCAGCGAAGTTCATGAGGCTGATCTTTTGTTCCTCCCACATGATCAGGTACGGGGACGCACATACAAGTACGAGTAAACCGCTGTATATATTGCCAGTAGATACACGGTTGCGAAGCCATTGACGTCTAAAGATTGAGCAGGTGTTGCAGATGCGCTTAAACGTTTGTGTACACCGGACCGCTAACATAGCCACGGATGTTGCAAGTGGACGGGGGCAAAGAATTTCTTGGAGTCGTTACTGCGTTGTTAACAAAATATAAGGTGAGGGTTCGTGTTGGACATGATAACATACATCGCGACCAGGCTATTGCGGAACGATTTAACGGTACACTTGCAGAACGATTATTCGGATATCAGAACGCGCAGGAACTATTGATGAATCTTACCCGGAGTGTTAGCACTCTAGAGCGGTCTCGCGAGTGGGTAATACGACTTCCATCAGTCATAGAAGCGCTAATTAATGAAAGCACATGCAAAATTGGGGTAAAACCCGCTGAGGCGATTCGACAGAAGACAGTCACCGTTATCTACAAAATGATTTCACAACTACCGCCGTTAGATCCACTCGGAAACAATTTCGTTCGGTATCTGTTTGTACCGGGGGAGTGAGAAGGCCGGCAATGTCGTGCTACTGACCCCGTGTGTTCCCTCGATGTATTTACAATGTCGAACCGACGTCCATCAAGAAGAGCATTTGTGAGAGAGGAATTGCAAGTCGTTCCCGGGGATGCGAAACTATCGCAACGATTTATTTTGGGATCTGCGCATGCGTTGCTATGGTACTCTTGTATACATATTTCCATGTCTATGTGTGTGGGCTCCACCCGTTCAAACACTGGCAAAGGCATGGGCTGCAGCATTTGCCAGATATAAAGATTTATGGGATGTAAATACATGTTGTAACTTTTTGGGGACGTGGGGTCGTATCCGCCCACTTGCGGATTGTTGGCACAAGCATATCGACCGCTTGCCATAGAAATACAGCCACGGATACTACGTTCAATAAACAAATGCTGATCAATGTCGGTGGGCAAGTCCAGCTCGACTTTAGTTTTAGACAGCAACGCATCCCAAGCCATTCCCGGTAATGTGCAGGATTGAGATTGTGCACACGCATGGCTGTATCACGAAACGTCTCGAAGACATCCTCGAGCAACAACACATCGATGCGCACATATAGATCGTGATAGCCGCCAAGATTTTTACGACCAAACGCGGACCAGACTTTGTTCGCGTGGAAATACCTTCTGGCGAGACGAATAGAATACCTTCATCGGTGGTAATTGAGTTTCAGTAAACTGTTCCCATCCACTCATGTTCTCGTATGGGTACACTCCTTGTCTAGTTATTAACTTCAACTTGGCAGGGTTAGTGGTACCATATCGACTGGTGATTTGAATCGAATTTTACCATGGGAAGCTTCGCTTCCTGCTGCAAGGTTGCTCACGAGTTTATCTAGGGGGGAGTTTAGAAACTGCAGCAAATCAATGAACTGCAACTGACTCAGCCTAAACGTCATGTATTTTTCCGTGTTGTTGAGAATGACGCTTATTGGTGCCTGTGCTGTTGCTGCATAATCAGGTGACTATTATACCCACGCAGGTTACGAAGCACCACAGAGATTTTTGTTTTACTTGGGTAAATCCGCAGCTGCAGATTACATGCAGTGTGCGCTGCTCCCCGGTACGCACCAGTGGAACGAAACATTCATCTTCCGTTGCACCACTGTAAATTTCAAAATGTTACCAGGTTCTGGCATAATCATAGGCTTCGGCTTTTCACTGATTCCACCGCAGTAAAAGTTATGCTCATCAAGCAGCTGTTGGGTACTACATACATGCATGTAACGTCTGCTTGGAAATTTCCTACCCTCGTACTTGCTATGCCGGTATGCCATTCGTGGAAAATCTTGTATCCACATGTAATAATACCGTGCCTCTGGACCGTCAAACAATAACAAATCAATATTGAAACCGCCTGCATAAATGTTTGTTTTGTATATTTATCGATTGGCGAATCAACTGCAGGCTTTTATTCCAGACAGACACATTGACGGCGATGTCAGGATTAAGTGAACAAACTTAGTGAAACTTGTATAGGAAATTCAATGTTACCAAACTTAAGTTCACCCTGGTATTGTTTGTATTTTCTAGGTTGGTCTTTATCATTTCTCTCAGGATCCAGCGCGGACAAGAGCGCCCATTCAAAACATCGATTGTCATAATGTTTCACATTGATTACTGCTCCCCGAGGAATACGCGCTGGCGTTGGAATGTAACTCAACCCACGAAACGGTTGGTATTGGGGAAATATGCAGCTTAACTTCAATGCATCTGTCCACAGTCTATTCTGTTCCTGCGTTGGTGTATTTTTCCAACGTCTCAAGAATCTTTGCAAAACTTTATTGATTTCCTCAGTAATGGTCTCGGTGTCTTTGCGGTTCAGAATCACACGAGCACGGCCATGAATCAACGGGCTTGTGATTTTAAACGCATCATCATTGTCACGTTTAAGCGGCATAATCAAATTCACATGGAGAACAATCTCCATCTTAACCGCGGAAGTGTAGCGTTGATGGAATTCCTGGATGCATCTTCGGAAGAAGTTTCACCGCGTCCTTACACCTTTGTATTGATTGCGTCCTAATGCCATTGAGATTTTTGTGTATGCGGAAACTTATCTAATTGATTGATTTTTCCAGTCGCCGCTGTTTTATCTCCTCATAGGCATCGAGTGATACTTGAATCAGGAAGAAAAAAATCTGGCCTAATATTATAATTTTACGGAGTCCATCAAGCCAGCAATCATATTTTTGTGCTATGGTAATTTAAAATTGTATATCGGCCCTTTGCAAATAAACAGGCCTATTCTTTCCGGGATCATGAAATTGGCTTGCAAGATTAAATAAAATATCTTCCAACAAGGTGTCAGCCCAAATGAGCTCACATGACCCAACAATGAATTTTGCACCAACTCAAATACGACCAGACTTTGTACGTTTGTATCCAACAATGTCAAATTTCTCGGAGTGCTTGTAAATTTCCTCGAAAGATTTTGCTTCATTGTTTTTGGCAATAGCTTCTGAGAATTTATCCCAGTGCTTGCGCTGCTCCACTTATGCAGAGTTGTATCTCATTTTGTATAGCCACTGAAGGTGGTGAGTGTGGATACCATTGCTATATTAATACTGAAAGTATTTCTTTAATTGTGACGATCCTCGTTACATTTACTATCACTGGTGACATATTCAATATCTTCGTCGCTAGATTCACTCACTGACGACTCGGTTAACGTCAGCGACTTAAACATTTCTTGCTCAGTATCATACAATGACTGTTCACGCTTTTTGTTGTATTCCTCGCCAAGTCTAAGTCAATGTGCTTCCAAGATTTTTTTTATGTCGAATAATTTATCATCTTTTGAGCCTCTGTGACAAATCTGTATGGCGCATTTAGGCGAAATAACGATTTAATCTTTTCTGTAACGTTGCAAACACTCCATTGTTAGGGCCATTTTATTTTCCCGCATTATATACACTCGATTCTTTCAAAATATTATACGCATCAATCTGTGAACTTTTTGCCATTTTATATATATATATATATATATATATATATATATATATATATATATATATATATATATATATACCGTGGTAATTGTTTAATATAAAAGGAAATATTCTCTGCTTGGGTTGTGCTTACAAATCAATATTTCTTTGAGATTATAAGCACGCACGCTGCTGATTTTAAGCTGTTACACATGAATTTCTTACGGTCACGAGACGTGTGTAGTAAATGTCAATTGCGGCGGTTTGAATTTGCATTCCCAGATGAGCCCCTAGCACGCCAAACGACAGACTAGAATGCTCAGAGGTTGTTTCAAACCAATTACGTCTCAAAGAATTATGCGTCGCTCCTAATCGTAATTGACAGCGACCTTACGTCATCAGATTGACTTTTATTTTCATGTACAACCAAGTTAAGCTTCGACGTTTCCTCAATTATTAAAGAAAAATATCATAAAATACAGGAGGGGGGGCAGGGCCAAATCCCTACCCACTGCGGATGCCCATGTATATATATGACCTAAAAAAAAGCAATGTCTCCTTCAGGGAGAGTGAAATAGATGCACAGAGACAAACACACACACAAAGAGCGATAGATGTATAACAATGCATATTTAAATATTGGCACAAAGACTAAAAACTATCCTGAATAACGCTAGTGTCTAAATTAATAATTAATAGGGACAACAAATTTAAAACAAAGAGACAAACTACGTACCTAGAAAGGAATCTATCATATATATATATATGAAAGAAACCTGAGAAGCCAGAGAAAACTACAGGCGCTATAGCATTGCTCATATCCAAAACCAGTATTGATTTGTGCTGTGTTTACTGGTTGAACGCTTACGACAGCTCCTCGACATGTATCAGAGTTGCATGCAGCGTGTAACTGAAACATAAGAGGTATTTATAGCAATACTTAGAACTAATTTCTCAAACATAATTGCCTTGATTGTTGTGGATGTTATAAAGTTATCATCAGCGAGACTAGCATTTCAAACTGTTTTATGCCATTGTATCTTACACCAATTACCAAGCTTAGTTATCATTGATAAGCTATTTTATTGAATTTGCTTTGACAACTCCGCACATGAACAATGCAAAATGAAGAGAAATTGAATCATCGGGTTGCGCGAAAAGCACACATTATGTAACACAGAAATTCTGTTCCATTCAAGTAATATAAACTAATTGTTTCATATATGAATTGCGATATAGAGGAAGATAGTTTTATCATTATTACTTCTTGTTGTTTCTAACGATTTGATTAATGAAATTAAGTGTTACATTGCAAATTTTAATCGTAAGATCACAGTGAAAATTATATGAGAAAAAAAAAACGAACTGCTCATAAACAAATAACTTATATTGTGTATGTGTTTGTGTGTGTATATATAGTATACTGAATCAGTTGAAATAACGTTGGGATATGACAAATAAGCGGCGATCTTTATGAGTAGTTGAAAAGTCCTTTTTATAAACATTTAGTATTGATATTATTGAAACGATATGGGGTTGGACACCTGTTAGTCACCTTTGATTGTTTTGCGGAAAAATCCATTCAAATTGAACTGTGACAAAGGAACAGGTGAAAGCTAGTGTTTAAAGAGGTCACATACATCAATATATCGTGCTTGTGCTATCCCCATCAGTTTCCTGAATATTTGTCTGTCAGTATTCATTGTTTCTGTTTTTTCCTTCTATTTGGAAGAAATTGTATTGTTGAGACTGGCAAATGTGTTCAGCTTTTGGCCTTTGTATGAGTGCAAAGAAGGCCACTTCACTTGTAGAGATTCTCTTCGTAATAGAGCCTGCAAGCTTCTTCTGTCCCTGTTCACGAATTCCACAAAGAGTTTTTGCCACGTCTGGCGGAGCCACTGTGGATGTAGCGATGTTGAATCAAGATTGCTTGTTGCCTATAGATAAACCCGCTTCAATATCAAATGGATTGACCATCCTTTCACCCACAGTCTTGACAACACTATCCATATCTTCATCTTTGCTTATCCTTGATGAACTAGCTTCCTTGTGGATTCCTTTGAGTGCACTTTGCATCCCACACAGGGACATGAAAACCGATGTGCATTCTCTCTTTAGGTGGACTGTCTGGTAATACTTTTGATGTGCCTCTTCTTTGGTACACAAGTAGCGATATTTACTAGTTTTTCTTGATTGGCTGCTCAATTCCCATATCATGTCAGACTCTACTCAAAGGTCTTGTTGGGTGATAAACAGTCCAGTTTCTATCAGAGTTCGTGTTAAATCTCAGGCTGGTTCTTTTCTAGGAGTCTTCACCTTAATGACATTGATTGTGCCCCACTTGGCAAGTCAAGTGTGATCATTTCAGCAAATTGTTCAAGCTCTATTGTGCGTGGATCTTCCCGCTTTGCTGTAATGTCATCTAACAGCAACTGAGACAAGTGTATCACATAGTTATCCCACAGAACAAATGTTGCAGAGCACTGAAGCCCATGTTCCGTAAAGTTGTCCATGATAAACATGTATTGGCTGGAAAACCTGGATGAACTTTCTGATTTCATCTTGAACGTCTCTTTCATTCTCCTGATACACTTTAGCATTGTCAACAAGAAGTTGAATACACCTCGTTGCATGCTCTGAAATCTCAGCTCGCTCCTCGTCAATTACAGGTGAATCCTCCTTTGCAAGCTAGTCACCGAGGGCCATCCCCTTCGGCCTCTGCATGGGCCTCATTCCTTATCTTGTGTGTGCGAACAGCCATGTTGCAAGCTTTGTCTTTCATTGCACGAGACAAAGCAGATGAGCCATAGATGTCACTCTCACCAGGTATGTCCTCAAAATTACTTTCCCCTATCGCATGTTCAATGCCACCCATGAAGTCATCACTCTGTGCATGCCACACATTTCCAGCTCATTCCTGGCATGTCCCTGTTTGGTTTGACATAGCACCATGTTCACAACATCATGGTGCTTACCTAGTACTCACTTTCTGGCTCTACTAAAATTGTCACCACCCCCACGTGTGATCCTACCATAAACCATATTTTGTGGCACACCTGAACTTTCCGAGGACATCTAAATATTTGCCCAACAAGTGTCAATGCGCTGCACTTCATCATAACTTATGTCAGGCCAATCCTGTTGACCAATGTCTCAACCTCTTTTGACTGGGTCCTTTGATGCAGGGCGACACTAAACCCGGCATGCCTTGGCATTCTACATTTGCCCAGGAACTGCATGTAGGTTAGATCCTGTCCCAGGGAAAGGATGTATCTGTTAAGCACAGAGTCCATGTCAGGCATCCGCTCAGCTATATCAGCAGAATTTGCCGGTTGCCTGCACATGATCCAGTAGAAAAGGTGTCTAGTTCATCAGATAATGGACACTCACATCTCTCTATTGATAAGTCCAATCGTCAAAGTGATTGATGCTGCATTCCTTCACACAATTTAATCATAGACCGAAGGACAAGTCATGCATGGAATACAATCAACACAGGGGATGATTTCTGCTCCATGACATCAAGGGAAACTTCATCCTTAACCTGAATGTTTTCATAGGGTCTCCTTTCGATTTGCTGCATTGTTTATTACACCCTGAAGATGAGAATTCTTGCTGATCATAAGTTCTGTTTTGGTCTGGGAAAAAGGATAAATCTGGATGCTGTCTCCACAGCGTTTTTCAAGCTTTGTCTTGAGCTTATGCTTTGAAAAGTACTGCACATCCTCGTCACTCACATACTTTGTCGGACACTCCTTGTATTTGGACAGCATGTGGTTCATGTCAACTGCTTTCCCACTTTCCAAAGTTGGCATAATGAGGGCCAAAAAGTCGTCAAATGCCTTGTCATATTGTAACAAGATAACCGGGTTGGATTTCGGATTTATAACAGAACACTTTTGATGGTGATACAAATGCAATGTTTATTGATGAATGACTTGAATGGGAAAAGGGTTATGATTAATTCGTGCGTGTATAAGTTCCAAATATTGGACAAATTAACATAATCCGCACGAACCTAATAATGTAACCCAAATGTGAATACAAATAAATAACCTTATACAATACAAGGACAAAGGTTAATGATTCACAGTAATTTCAGACGACGAAAAGAATTATGTGTTTTAGTCAAATAGTAAAAATGATGTACTTTACTCATATAGTAAAAATGTATACGCTCAAATAATAAAAAATGAGGTACTTTATTCAAATAATAAAATGATGAAAACAATGGGATAGATATCACACAGAATATCTTTACAATCCCAAACTACTGGGTATCACAAACCCCAAAATTAGCCCGCGGCTAAAAGATTACATGTATGGAGTAACTCAAAACACTCCGTCGCTGTCACACCTGGCTACCAGTCACACTGGTCAATCAAGCAGTCAGCATTAAAGGTAGTCACCGAACACCATTCAATTCCTCGGTCAATCAAGCAATCAGCGCCCACCAATCGGTCAGCAACGCCCGATCACCTGCTACTCAACCCGTAACACACTGTTAATTCAGCTCTACGACTGCTATGGTCAGCTTTACAGCTGCCATGGTCAACTTCTATGGTCAACTCTACAGCTGGGGCCTCGTCGACTCTGACCAGCTGAAAATAAATCTAACACCGTGTATTATGATTGACACGGGCATATACGATAACACGTAATGACGTTATATGGTAAGTTATACAAATTACATTATTGGCACAACATTACAAAGCAATAAACAAGTTCAGAAGTGAACCTACCCGTGTCCGATAAGAATCCTATGGTACTAAACGTTTCCTAAAAATGCCACTTTATATTGCTAATATAAAGCTCTTGTTAAGTCACAAACAAGAATAGAAAATATTTGCATTGTACTACGCAAGCCGAAGCTACATAGAAAATATACATCAGAAATTAATAAATAACTTACATACCTCTACAGCTGAAGATGTGCAAATCCTTAAGTAGACTGCTCACTGACAAGACGTTCCGTAATGTAAAGATTTAGTCTTACGGTGAGGCATTTATACACAGACGATGCAGCCCTACATCGTCCCTGCGCTTGATGTATTCGTTTTTCCCATCGAAAGCATTTCGCACGTGCGGCATAGGGTGAACCGAACTCACTGTTTCGAAATATTGTACAATATACATAAATCACCCTCGGGTATCGTTGTTACAATGAAAAACGAAACCCGAGTACATGTATTTAATAAATAAAAGGGATTTATACAATTCGGTGACACATGTGTATTTTCTAATGACAAAACAGTGGATGTCTTCTTCTGCAAAATATATCGACTATGGCATGCCTTGTGGTACTGGGCCTTATCTGCAATTAGTTTTGAGAAGTCATCTATCCTGCGTTGAAGGACATGGACACCCTTCTCCCTGACTCTTCTTTCCAGTGTCTTGCAGAACTCAAATGTAGCCACCCTGATGAGAGTTCTGTATTTGTTTTGTGACTCTTGTCTACAAAACATGCAGACCTCTTTCCAGCAGAATTCTGACCTTTGTGTCCGATTTTGAGAGGTGGATGCGGGCTCATTCTACTTGGGATAGGCTACAAGCGTGAGGTTTTTGATGCGTGTGAATGATGAATAACGGTTTTTGTGTCACTGGTTGTTCACCAGCAAATGTTCACTCTCCTTGTTCATCAAGTTTATTTTTAATTCTCTCATAGACATTTCTGTCACCAGCTTCCATTTCGGAATTCGAGTATCTTTAGAAGCATCTCTCTGATTATCTGGCAAATAAGACATCTGCTAGGGTTAAATGATAGTCTTGGTTTCTTGGATGGAAGAGTAAGATTTAAAAGACTGAAATCCATCTGAAGTAGGGTGAGATACAAAATATGATGTAATAACCTTCGTGATATTTAGTCATGATTTTGCTTAGTAATCATTCTGTGATTTGAAATATTTAATAGTCCTAAGGACTTAAATTTTGTGGTTTTTTAACAATAGTAACAGTAACAGTAACAATGACAACAGCAACGCATGAATGTAATACTGAACAAAACAACTGTATATTTTAGTATCAATCAACATAAATTAGATACTAAGATTTGCAAAGTACTGGACAGATTCAGGCTGGGGGAGGTTTACATGGTTTCTTGCACCGGGTGGAAGTTTAGCATTTAGCAATTGTTAAAATTGTATTTATCATCATTATATAGCATATAAAATAATGCACTATTAAAACAACCATTCTTTATAGGTGACCGTTGTGGGGTACCAAGTCTCTCAACAAAACTCCTTTGTAGAAAACAATTGCACCACTTCAGAAGAGGTTTCCCACAACGGTCATAGTAATGCAGGTTTCCCACAAGGGTCATAGTAATGCATAGCACTATCTTTCGGGGCGAATCTTTCGAAAAGTTTTGGTCCCAGCTGCTAGACTATAGACAAATAATAATATTTTCTTACCTGGTGTTTCCAAAACGGTGACTGAGTGATATGGTTTGTTCCAGCTTTTTACAGTCAAGTGATTTGGTAACCCAGACACGTTTCTTTTCTTTACTATGTAGGTGTAAGCGGATTTAGAAATTATTTTCTTTTGATTTCTTTCTCTAAATTTAATTTACCAATTTAGGTTCAGTTTCTTATATTAGGGTTATCCCTATATATGCTTCTGTAATGTAAACCAGACGATATTTTCTAGAGTTACTTCCCGTTGATGTAATATCACTGTGACTTCACAATATATTGTTTCTGTTTGCTTAAATTATGCTGAACATATTCGAACTATTACAAATATTTTGTCAAATATATCTAATAGTCAATTTATAAATTGCGAACCGATAAAATGGAGGGGACCATTTTCTTATATATTTAAGCCTTTGTCATTGACGCTATACGTACGCTTAGCCTGATTCTTTGACACCACACAAGTGCGACAGCGAACCAGTTTATTCGTACGCCCCGTGAATTTCATGTGATTTTCATACACGCCGCGAGAATTGCAATTACCGTATTATATGCATTAGCTATTGATCAATCAAATGCCTAGAAATTTCTCAAAGAGGTAATACTATTTTTGTCACTCCTGTCAATAGACATCGACAACATTATGACCAAAGAATTTCATCCGCACTGTTGTAAACTACTTAGTTTAGTGGTAAGCACGGCGACGTCTAACGACAAAGTAGCAGGTTCGCATGAAGCAATGTATTTAATTAAAAAAATGCTTTTAAAAATTATGGTACTACTCATATTTTCTGTGTTAATACACACGAAACACAGGAGAAACGCAAACGGTGCACAGCTGACATTATCGCGTGGGATACCGTAAAAAATCAGTTATTTCGATTTTATACACTTTATCTAACCTGTACTTATGAGCATAACATAAAAAGAAAATGTGCTTGTCTCTATGACCCTTTTTCTAAAAAAAGATTAAATTTTCCTATTATGTCCTTGGTGATTTCGTCTTTATATGCAACTTCATTTTCCATTTTTGTGTAAAATAAATACAGTATAGTATAAGAGCAAACGATTTATGCATAATTAAAAATTTAACTGTTTTCGAAAAGAATCAGTGAAAATCATGCTAGAGATTTATCTTTCCTTTTGCAGAGTAATAATTGCATAGTGAGAAATTATAATGGCATGGTGTCTAAGAATGAAGAATAGTCTTGAAACAATAAATACTTTCAGTTTAATCTCAACAATAGTTGTGCACTTTGAAGAAAGCGTCATCTCTCACATTGATGACTTCAAATTAATCTTCCTCTCCTTTCTACATTTATGAATACACGCAGATGTCAACAAACCTTACACAGGAAAATGTTTCAAGAACCAGCGTTTCATCGGATTTATAAAGGACAGGTTAGAAAATAACAGCATTACTATTGGTGTATGGGTCTAACATCGTGGAAGCCGAAGAAGATACAACGGGCAGGTGGGAGACGGCAAGAACAAAGTACAACAGTAAAAGAGCGATGAGGAGGAAAGAGGGAAAACTGTGTCTTGCCACTGACCACTTTACCACCTGCCTAGAAGAACCAGTTCCAAAGAAGGCACCCACCGCAAGTTAACCATCCCGCCGATGAGTTGAAACCCCCCCCCCCATCACAACACTGCGGCAGACTGTCCCCCAGGTGACATCCCGATCAGTACAAACACATCAATAAGACGAACATCACTCACAATAAACAAGAAGAATCTGACGATGAGAACGAAGAAGAACGACCCAGACCTTCAGCAAATGAAGATCATGGGATTAATGAGGCGACCTAAGTAGTGGAAAGTACAGTCTGCCCCAGGAAAAAAGTCCTTTTTAGGGCTACTAGATAGGGCTCTCACTTTGGCCCCACAGGAGCAACTTTGGCTATATAACTCTTCAAGTTGCCTAATTTTCGATTGGTGACAGCTGTGGAAACTAAATATCGGACATTTTGCAAAAATGACCACGCAAACAGATCACGATCACAAAAAGCATTTGTTACGACTCTATGGTCTAAGAAAAATGTAACAGAAAGAAAGTAAAACCAACAAATCAAGTAAAAATCAACAAGCAATTTATTACTAGATAATTAAAATGAAAAATCAAAAAGTCACTTACAGTAATGTGTTTTGAAATCCTAATAATCCAATAAGAATGATTGTTCTAATCACAAGTCCTAAATATAGAATGTTCCGAATTCACAGCTGTGTCCTTGAATGTTATGATGTGCTAATGGTCTCCAAAGTCCTGATGTACTAGTAATCTTGATGTGCTGATGTCAAAATGAAGTATTCCAAAATATCTCTGAATAAGTTCACTTAAATTCCAAAATCATCAA
This sequence comes from Margaritifera margaritifera, assembly GCA_029931535.1. NCBI lineage: Eukaryota > Metazoa > Mollusca > Bivalvia > Unionida > Margaritiferidae > Margaritifera > Margaritifera margaritifera. Next base: position 1,383,551 of record JAQPZY010001636.1, on the reverse strand, counting down.
TTAAAAATCCAAAATCCAAAAGTTTATGAGCACTGTTATAATCCAATGAATATTTAAAATAATTCCTCTCTTAGAATTTGGAATGAATTTTCACAACTGTAATAGCTCTTTACAAGACTGATGGTAATGTCAAAACTGAAAAAATGTCCACCAAACATGGTATATATAAAGATTGGTCACATGACAGAATGTTCTAGAATATGAGTCATCTTAATGGAATTCTAACTGTAAACAAAATTCAACCTTGACCTTCAAATTGAGAAAACATATTGATCAAAACAACCTAATTCAAGGACACTAGTTAAACATGTTTTTCCTGATAACATTAAGATTTAAGCAAATATTAAAGTGAAGAAACATTTATAATTTCCTAAAATATTTATAATATTATATAAACATCATACATAACACATTAAAGGCAACTTATGTTTACAATTGAAAATTTTTTAGAACAACAATGTACGCTAAGTACCAAACTTTTTTTCAGTCAACATTGTTATGAAAATTGGACAACTTTCTACATGATGATATCATACGACTTACGCCTTTTGGCAAAAAGGGACAGCCCCGAGATAGGAAAATGGGCATAATTTGAGCTATCTGTGGACTGCAAAAGTATGCAGTTGGAAATCCCACAAATTAAATATTGCGCAAAAGCACACATTTAAATTAATCGAATATAGCAGTAGCTGCCGATAAACGACTTAAATCCAAATTCATTCATACGACCTTTTTCACTCTCTCGTCTTCGTCTAAGGCACGTATTTCGATTTTGCTCTTGCGTCGTACTAAAATGTCTCAATTAACTTTAAAGTCAGATGTGGCCATGGTAAATTGCTAAAATAGTCTTATCAGCTTCATTGCACAAAATAACACTAGCAGAGTTGTTATTTTGTGATTTTTGTAAAGAAACTTGTTTTGGACTCCTTTTGTTTTGGGGAATTTCAATAGAATCTGAATGACCTAGATCTTCATTTGGCTACTCAATTTATATTCAATTCGCCTATAATTACCGTTCTAAATTCACTAGAATTATATTTATGGTTAATTCTTCTTAAATAATTCACACTTTTTTGTGAAATTCATACAATTGAACATTGTATTCTGCTTGTGTGCAAACCATTGCACCTAAACAGGGTACAACATAGAACTGGTGAACCTGAGATTCTTGGTGAACCCTTGCACCCAAACCAGCACCTTGTGAGCCTGAACCTTTAGTACCAAAGCTGCTAGAGTGCACCAGCACCAATAAACCATTGCACCCAATCATGATATCAGTGAATCAGATATTCTAGGTACACACTTGCACCCAAAACAGCATATTGTGAAACAGACAGTACCTGGAATTGAACAGTTCATGCTATCAATAGTTGAGAAATATTCGATAATAAATGATTTTAATCAATATGTCCTCATATACTCTTATAATTCTTTCAAAAATAAAATTTCGATTAAATTATCTGTACCAAATGATATGTGCTGCGTGAAAGGTTAAGAAATAAGAGCTCTTCCCTAAATACGTTTTTTTTATAAATGAGAACCATATTTAAGTTGACGATATTTGTGATTTCATATTAGAATCTGAAACTGTCTATAATTTTTTCTTTGAATGTCCTATGCATAATCAACAATTATCTTTACAAGCTTTAAATAGTTTGGTTTGGTGTTTTATATCACATTAACACAAATAGGTTATTTAGTGCCGAGGCAATTGGAGTAAAGTGCCTTGCCCAAGGACACACTATGGTAGCTGGCCCAGACTAATCCCATAGTAGGTTTCGAACCCGCACCCTTTCGTGGCACGCTAACCACTGACCCACCGCAGCTACTCTTTAAATAGTTCTTTCACTCTTTGTATATTAATGTATGGTCATTAGATTTTTTAAGATGTGACAAATCTTTAAAAATCATTTAATATGTACAAAGATTTACAAAAGATTCAAGCATTTTGAGAAAAGAAAATATTAGCATCAAGCCAATTTGTCAGTACTGTTTTAATGTAACATTTTTCATTTATAAAATAACTTGTGATGTTTATTCTAAATCAAATTGACAACGAATGCTATTACATAGTCATTGGATTGTAAAATTTTTAGTGCCGGTATTTTCTTAATGAAAATATGTGGCAAATTGCCAATCTTATAAATTTTCTTCAGTTTTGTATTTTAAATGGCTCCCCAAAACTTAAGTAAAACTACAAACGCAATTTTCATGTTGACTGTTTCAATTGAATTCATGTTATATTAGTACACTTTGATGGTTTGTGACACCTTGAATCTTTTGAACCTTTATCTCTTACGAGACGACTATAGCTAAATTAGTTGAATTTGTGTCCCCTATGCCCCTCCCCTTTTTTGCACTATACTTCCAGAAAATATGTTCAAATAATCATTATCGTCCGAACTGACGAGAAAGAATTCATTTGATTGGACGAGAGTACTGGGTTCAAGAGCTTCGAATGGGAGTTAAATCTTATGTCCGAATGCAGCATCTGCTTGTAGATCCTTTAAATATATTTATGTAGTAAGAAGCTACATATGTATTAAACGAATATTGATATATTAATAACTATTCTCATTTGTGTACATGTATAGCTGTCTCCGTCTATGTGGTTCCAAGATTACCACATCATCGGCAATAACGGCTAGGTGCGTGGATAGCGTAAGTTCAGCCGTATATGGATTGGATAATATCTACCACAGACACGTGGTTATGATGGGGGCGATGCTCTCGTACATGATGTACGGAAAGGGTCATAATTAAAGATAAAGGGGCATTGCTAGGATTATAACAACTGTAGCACTCACTTTCTTCGACGAAGGCGTATTAGTTTGGTTTTGGACCTATTTAAGGATACGATTTATCATGGTAACAACTGAGAACTGATGAGACAGGATTTACTTGATAAGAGTCAACAGCAAAGTAATTTGTATTGACGCATCCTTTTCTCCAGCCATAGAACTAATTTAGGTGTATTTTGTCATAAACTTCCAAAGTTTTGAACTATATACAGCTGATGAATTTTGTATAGTTTTGAATAATACCTTTATTGTGTACCAATTTATTATTATTATTATTATTATTATTATTATTATTATTTATAAACCCTTTTATTTCATTGCTGATATGATTTTATATATTTTCCCCAATACAGGATGCCGAAGCATATGGATAGTTTGCTCATAACGTAATCTTGCTTCCACATGGAAGCTTTTAAAGTAATTACACTACCTAATATAAATGGTAGACCAATAAATCTATGACGTAATAATCATCATATTCACACAAAAAATCGCTACTGAAACAGATTTGTCAGGTTATGATTACTACAAATAATAAGTGACAACAGTGAGCCGACGCGGATCATCTAGAGGTCCATTCGCAACTTCGACCTCGAATGTATGTGGAGAATTCCCATTTGGATCAATTTGGCTATTTACGAAACAAGGATTGACAGATACGTTACGACTCATCGAACTATTTTTTCATTCGTAACATCTCGGTCAATCCTACAGTCAATCCAAATGCAGAAATAGCCAGATGTTCCTGACAGATTGGGGTTCTTTTTTGCGGAGAAATTTCCGGCGAACAAAATGTGTGATTTTTCTGTAAATGACTGCGCCGACATGCATCCGAGGCATAATTTTGTACTGCAGAAATAGCTGAGGTTGTTCCGAATGCTGAAACGTCTTCAGTCTCGCAAAATGTGTGTTTGCCTTAAATCTTAGTGCGATGTTTCCTAAGTATTGATGTTTTTCACAAAAAAGTAAAAACAACAAATCTTGAAACAAGAGGTTCATGCAGCTTTTATTTTATACCGAACTACGTTTTTCAACTAAATGCTTGATTTATTTCGATTTGTTGAACCAACGGATGAAAACGATTTTAAAAATACTAAAAAAAGTAACAATAAAAAACGAGCATTCATTGAAAACTGAGAGACATGTTAAACATGAACAAAATGAAAAGACGTGGGAATTTTTCAAAGAGCGACTCAATAGTTGGAACAAATATTTCATTTTGCTTTAATAAACGTTTGAGTGCTGATTATTATTATTATTATTATTATTATTATTATTAAATCTACTGACAACATTTGATAGCTGAGTGAAATTCAATGTATTCACTGGCCTGCCTGATAAATATTGATACAAGGTCCACTGGATCCATGGTTATATCGACAATAATAATAATAATAGTAATAATAATAATAATAATAATAATAATAATAATACTATTTAATAATAATAATAATAATAATACTATTTAATAATAATAATAATAATAATATTATTATTATTATTATTGTTGTTGTTGTTGTTGTTGTAGCTACCATTGATGTTTTTTAGTGTTGTTATTTTTTCGTGGTTCTTCGTTGTTGTTGTGATTGTTGTTCTTATCATTGACTTAGTACGTGCACGGTGTTTAAATTCCACAAAATATTCTAATTTTGTAATTCTGCCTAACCAACGTAGTGATATTTACAAACGTGCATTTCAAGGAAAGAAATATTAGATTTTGTTGCTTCTTTCCCCTCACCCTATTCAGCCTATCTTCTATGTTTTACAAGTTTATTACAGACGTGTTGCTACGGATTCTATAATTAAATGAATGCATTTGAAACATGTTTTCAATTGTTTAAAAATTCATCACTCACTTTCTTTATTTTTTGCTAATGAGGCAGGGAAAAACTTGTTGTTTTCTTATCAAATCAATCAAACTGTCACACCATATGCTGTTCTTCACGAGGCAATCTATTAGCTCAAGACATTCAAATTTAAGAATCGATATAGATTATACTAGTTCTAACTTGCCATTTATGTATAAGACTTTAATGAGCAAACTTTAACAGACAAATGATTACTGCATTTTAGAAAAAGAGTAACTTGGTATCGTTTTAAGAAAATTCTCCGTTTAAATTTTTATATATATATTTCTTTGACAGATCAAAACCGAACACTGATGTCATAAATCTAGGTTGACATTAAGAGTATCATTACAAATAATAATAATAAAAAAGGAAATGGATTAATTAAAGAGACTGCATGCACTTCATTACTACGAGGAATATTAGTATGTAAACCTTTTCCCTTATTAGATCAAAACCAAAAATATATATCAATTAATCAAGGTTAAACTAAACATTAGTGTAAAAATAAAAACGAATAAAAGCATATATCCTAACATTTAAAAATAGCTTATTTACAGAATCTAAGAAAACAATAAATTTAACTATATTGTTGACCTTTATTCCTTGTCATATCAAGATCGGAATTCAATGATATAAAATAGATTTGTGCATAAAATTCCAGATTGATAAAATATATTCTAACAACGAAATATGGATAATTAAAAAGTAAAAAGTAAAAAGTAAAAATTGTAATGTAACTTTGTAGTCTTTCATACCTAAATACTAAATTAAATACTTAATTAAATACTTAATTTCCGATGTTTAAAAGTGTCAGATCTTCGTTGACACATTCTCGGTATATCATTTGTTTCCTTTATCTTTCTCTTTTAAGTAGAAGACAAAAAATAAAACAAACAAAAAACAAACAGAAAAGAAACAAAAACAAATACGAAAAAACATTGACGTAAAAAAGCCAAGTAGACTAAAGAAATTGATCCAAACATTTAAAAAAGGACTAATTAAAGAACTATACGTTCTTTATTAACATAGGCAATCTAACTGTAGACTTTTGTTCAACTTTTCATATCAAAATAAAATAACACAAGTGTAAGTGGCACAGTCCGTCAATGCTATAGAGCCCTATCCAAACAGATCGTTACAAAGATGTTCAAAATGTTTACCACAAGCCTTTCCTCTTAGGTTATTTATCGAGGATGTTTTAGAATATAAAATATGAAATAATTCATGCATGAAATTTGAGCCTCAGTGAATCTAAACGTCCTTGTACTTGATTTTACACATCCTTGTTTGTTGAATAAAATTAATGTAGCATAATTTGAAACAGAGCAAAGTAATTTCATTCAGTTTCTCAGTGTAGTCACATGACTGATGTCTGTTACTAGCCTATGATGGATGTGGTGTAGTGTACATGATGACCTAATAAAAGTTGTATTGCTCTGAGAACAACGTTTGGTTTTATCTGCCTGTTAAGCAGCTGACTGCTATGTCCCCTACTAGTGGACAATATATCAACATGGTGGCAGCGGTGGCCAATTAAGGACGCATCGATGATTCGTCAGTTTTAGAGGTCAACTGATTTTAGAAGTTACGCATTTTGCATCCTTTATCACAGTCTCACGTACTACAGGTCCAGTGGCGGAAAACTAACATGGCCGACGGTCTCTTAAGCACATTCCGTTTACCGCCAATATTAAATGTAACCGATGGGAACGTTTCGGAAAACTTTAAGCATTGGAAAAGACAAGTGCAGATTTACTTAACTGCAAGTGGAGCAACTGATAAAGAGGATGAGGTGCAAACAGCCATAATTTTGAATTGTGCAGGACCGCACATTTTGGATATTTATGATCAATTTGTATGGGACGCAGATGGCGACAAAAACAAACCCGGCAAGGTACTTGAAAAACTTGAGGCATATTGTAACCCCAGAAAAAATTAGGTCCTGGAATCACATAGGTTCTGGAATGTACCGTACCAAGAACCTTTCGACAGTTTCCTAACTGAGCTTAGGACGAGAGCGTCGTCATGTAATTTCAGCGAGAAGGATAGAATGATCAGAGATAAAATAATTTTCACAGTTACCGGAAAACTTCAGGAACTCTTACTCAGAGAAGACAAATTAAACCTGGACAAAACCATACAAATGTGTCGTGCGTATGAGCAGTCAAATAAACATATAAAAGAACTGAGGAAAGCCAGCTCTAGCAGTCAGACTGTAAATAAAATAACTCGAGGAAGTAAAGCACAAACTCGAAGCCAAAGGAAAAGAAATACTAACAGTCAACCTGGGAATGGCAAACTACGAAATAAACTGTCCTCACCAGTTCAGGGTAAAGATAGCGTTTCACTTAAGGAATGTAACTTCTGCGGACGCAAACACGAGTTCAAGAAGGAAAAGTGTCCGGCATGGGGCAAAACATGCGATGTGTGCAAAGGAAGGAATCATTTCAAGGTAAAATGCAAGAAAATCCATTTAGTTAGTGCTAGTACAACGCACGAAGAACAAAAAGATGATGATGAAAATTGGCTTAATACCATAGAAACCAGTCAGAAAAGTAGAATTTCTGCATTAATGAATGTCAACAATTGTGAAGTGCGTTTCCAGTCAGATAGCGGTGCCGACATCAACACTATCTGCAAGAAGTATGTTCGTAAAGAACAAGTTAGGCCGACAACACTAACCTTAAAAATGTGGAATAAGTCACATATGAAACCTCTTGGAGAAGTTGATCTGAAAATTATTAACCCGAGCAATGGGGAAGAAACTACTGCTACTCTAGTAGTTGTACCAAATGGTTACATGAATCTCCTAGGATCAAAAACTATTCAGCAAATGGGATTGATTACGGTTAACAGTGACAAATTTATTGCTATGGTCGACGCGACGAAACTCGGTGATCTAGGGGAAGCAACTCTTACAGTCGACAACGAAATTTCAGTGAAAACATTGCCGTGCAGAAAGTTGCCACTCTCACTTCAAGAAGACGTGAAGAGAGAAATAGATAAACTTGTCGAAAGAGAAGTTCTAGTACCTGTTACAGAACCTACTAAGTTGGTTAGTCAGATGGCTGTTGTACGAAAGCAGAATGGAAATTTGCGTATTTGCATAGATCCACAGCCACTAAATACTGCGCTCATGAGAGAACATGCGAAACTTCCGACACTTGAGGACGTGTTACAAAAACTTGCTAATGCAAAAGTCTTCAGTAAACTTGATGTTCGTGAGGCATACTGGCATGTTAGACTGGATCAGAAATCAAGTGAACTAACTACAATGATTACACCTTTCGGTCGTTACAGATGGGCGAGGTTGCCATTTGGACTAAAGGTCTCGAGCGAAATCTTTCAAAGAAAACTCACTGAAGCACTTGGAGATTTGGATGGTGTTTTCACTATATCGGATGATATAATTGTTGCTGGATGTGGGAGCTCTGAACAAGAAGCGAAACTAGACAACGAGAGAAAATTGCAAAACTTGTACAAACGATGCATCGAACGGAATATCATGTTAAATGATGACAAGAAAGAAGTAGGATTGACCGAAATCATTTTTCATGGTCACAAAATAACTAGTGAAGGAGTCAAAGCAGACAATACAAAGGTCAAGGCAATACACGAAATGCCCACACCAACGGATATTTCTGACGTGAAGAGGCTATGTGGCATGGTGCAGTATATGGCGAAATTTCTTCCAGATCTTGCAAATGAACTGGAACCGATTCGTCAACTCACGTAAAGATTCTGTCTGGAATTGGTCTGAAGAATGCGAGACTGCTGTCAAGAGAATTAAGAAAAGGTTGACCGAAGCACCAGTGCTGGCATATTTTGACGTAAACAAAGAAGTCGTACTACAAGTAGATAGTAGCAAGAATGGACTGGGTGCTGTCTTACTTCAGGATGGTAGATCAGTTGAATTTGCGTCGAGGGCACTAAAACTGTTCGAAAGAAAGTGGGCACAAATTGAAAAGGAAGCTCTTTCGATGCTTTATGGTATAGAACGTTTTGACCAATATAAATATGGAAGAAAAGTTATAATACAAAATGATCACAAACCGTTAGCTGCGATACTAAAGAAGCCTTTGAGCAAAGCCCCAAAACGATTACAAGATATCATGATGAAACTGTTTCGATATGACATCGAATTTAGATTTGTGAAAGGAATAAATCTTGTTATCGCTGATGCCTTAAGCCGAGCTTATCTAGAAACTCTCGACATAGAAACTGAACGACCAAGGATCCTGAACGTTATGTTCGACAACTTCCCAGATGCGAGACTGCAAGAAGTCAAGAAAGCAATTTTGGAAGACGCTGATATGCAATCACTTATGGAACTCGTTACTGAGGGCTGGCCTGAAGCTAGAGACAAAGTTCCATACTCAACGTTACCATATTTTGATATGCGGGATGTCCTTAGCGTTCAAGATGGAATAATTGTCAAAGGAGAGGCAATTGTAATTCCCAAATCATTGAGAAAGGATATGAAGAATCGTCTTCACAGTGCTCATTTAGGCTACGATAGTATGATGAGGCGAGCTAGAGGAAAGATATTTTGGCCTGGAATGGCAGGAAAAATTAAACAAATGGTTGAATCGTGTGAAGCATGTGAGGAATGCAAACCTAGAAACCAAAGAGAGCCGCTTTTACAGCACAGTGATGGAGAGAGACCTTGGAATAAGGTAGGCATGGATCTGTTTGAAATCAAGGGTAGACAGTATCTTGTTGTGATCGACTATTTTTCAAATTTCATAGAAGTGGACTACTTAAGTATGGCAAGTTGTAGCCAAGTTGTAACCGTACTGAAGAAACAATTCTCAAGATTTGAAATTCCCACCACAATTATATCAGATAATAGACCCCAGTTTACAGGAAAGGAGTTCGCACAGTTCATTCGCAAATGGGGCATTAACCACAGAACGTCAGCCCCAAATCATCAGCAAGCAAACTGAAAGGCTGAATCTGCTGTTAAAGTCATTAAGAACATGTTGAAGAAGACACTCATAGATGGTAGAGATCAATATGAAGCCTTGTTAGAACTTAGAAACACTCCGCGTCAGGATACTGGACTTAGTCCGACTCAAATGTTTTTCGGACGAAACACCGGTCAACAAGTGATCTGAATAAGGAACCAGGAATTAACTACCGATCAGTGCGAAAACGCTCGATAAAGAAGTGGTACGATAAGAGAGCTCGAACCTTACCACCAATGAGTATCGGAGAGTCCGTATATTTTGAACACAAGGAAGGAAATAAATGGAAACTTGGTAAAATCAAGGAAAGACTGAGTGAACGATCGCACATCGTGGAAAGTCAGGATGAAGGAACCTATAGAAGGAATCGTGTGCACATACGACCCACAAAGATAAAAGTATGCATCCGGGAGACTTCACCTTTACGTGAACCCGAGAATACGGATGTACCGACAAATTGCCACAAAGATCAAACAACTGCAACACCAAGTGAATCAAATAGCTCCGGAATGTCACTTTCAGAGAATGTTAAAGATGACGTATTGCCAAATTCAGATAACACGACAACAACTGCACCAAAAGTAAGACCCAAGAGAAACATCAGGGAGCCTGCTTATCTGAAAGACTTTGTGTGCCACAAGTGAATTATTAACTCTTAACATATAGACCCTAGTCAGTTAATTTTACATTGTTTTGGTTAGTGAATACCTAGTCAGTTAATTTTACATTGTTTTGGTTAGTGAATACCTAGTCAGTTAATTTTACATTGTTTTGGTTAGTGAATATGAACTGATAATCTGGTAATAGATTCAGACGGCAAAGATTTAAAGTTGAGCTTTCAATATACACTATATGTCAAGCATATCCCAAGTATTTGTATTAATCATTTAATAAAGTAGAGATAACTAGTTCTTTAAAGAAAAGGGGATGTTGAATAAAATTAATGTAGCATAATTTGAAACAGAGCATAGTAATTTCATTCAGTTTCTCAGTGTAGTCACATGACTGATGTCTGTTACTAGCCTATGATGGAATGTGGTGTAGTGTACATGATGACCTAATAAAAGTTGTATTGCTCTGAGAACAAAGTTTGGTTTTATCTTCTGTTAAGCAGCTGACTGCTATGTCCCCTACTAGTGGACAATATATCAACATTGTTCGCTCATTTTTTTCGTGTCGCGTTAGACTGGTTGGTGAATACCGACGAACCTTAATTCATTGATCAGTGTGGCCACTAGTTTTGATGATTTTCCATAATCATGGAAAAGAAGTTCATATTTTCAAAGAATGGTTTGATGTATTTTCTACTTTTGTGGATTATATCCATCGGTAACGTTACATGTCGTATGTATTTACAATTTATTTTAAACCACTGGAAAATTGACTTGGTTTTATTGGGACCTAAATGGAAGGCTGCAAAATGACTAATGTTTGTATTGGTTGGTGTTTCACGTCCCAGCAAATCATAAAAGTTATTTAGTGCCTTGGCAATTGGAGTAAAGTGCCTTGCCCAGGGACACACCACGGTAGTCGACCCAGTCTGATCCGATGGTATGATTCGAATCCTCACCCTTTCGGTTGTGAGTCAGGCACGCTAACCACTAACCCACCTCGGCTAACAAATTTGATAGAGGGCAACTGAGGATACATACTGTACTCAACGGTGTAGAGTGCGCATCCAGTTGTAAACAACGTAGACCCACTTCTGTTATGGTATAATGCAGTCAGGGTCTACTGTACTTGTTCAACTTCTATATCCAAGCTAACGGTGTAGACAATAGTATGCCCGCACATTAAGTCATTGCATCGATTATTTATTTATTTTTTTTTTTTATTTATTTATATATTTATTATTTCGTTGATTCTGAGTGAAATTTTTATTGAGATTAAGGACATGAAGTTAGTATATGCACCGTATATTTACTTTGTTGATTAATACACATACCATTCTTTTCAACGACAGTCAAATCAAGTTGAGGGTGCGTCCACACTTGGGTCCACATAAAATATTGCCAGTCACAATGACGATGATCACTCTGTATTCCTCAAGCTTTTTAATGAGATCACTTTTATTTTCAAACAGTTTTATTTCCTTATCCCTTCTTTTTTCCACACTAGTTGATGTATTCTTCCTTTAAGAAATGATAACGAAACACAATTGTTCGTGGCAAACACCGTTGATTTGTCCTTAGCCGTATTCCTGTGTCCTCATTACTAATAAGTCAGACGGCTGATGAAAGTTACATTGAAGAAGAATTTACAGTGATTATCAAGTCTAATTATCGACCTTTAAATTTAATTATAGGTAATTTAATTTTATAAATTCACCATGGCTTGGGGTGTGTTTGTTTTGATGACGCATGTCACACTATCTCGAGTTGTTGACCCTGGCGAATGGGATAAAGAGCATAATATTAATCTATTAGAATGTATTTGTTGTTTTGATGATTTTATTTGATTTATATTAAATTTTAAAGTTTTTCTCTCAATTTAAGACGCTACACACTCATTAGCAGGGCTAATTCTTCTGTTCTGATATGTTTTATGATAGTCCACTATCGTCTTTAATATACATACAGTTTACCTGAAGCATACAACCTAAGAGTCCCATTAGATCAACGAGATATTGCGATAACACGCGTTATATTAATTATTGTCAGAAATTGCGGAACTCGTCTAATTTATATTCCTTGTTTTACATTAGGGTACCCCCACTGTCTGATGAGGCTATGCAATATAATATTGAAATTTCTAAAAACACCTAAATTATAAATCCCTTTGGGGACCAAGCGCTTCGTTAGATCGAACGAGTTTGTGGACACACACATTTGTAAAATAAAGAAAACATGGTTTTTTAAAATTGACTAAATAGGTGGTCATTTCAAGTTTAATTCATTCAAATACACGAGAGCAACCTATAATATGTCAACGAGTTCTTTGCGTCACACTGCTATCAGCCTGTGGATTTTCATCATTAACCTTGTTCTCAATAAGTTCCCAGCACGAGAGACAACTTTGACTGGAGACTGTAGAACTGGCATATTATCATATTTCCATACAACACTATTTGGATGCTATTTAATGTTGTCATAGATACTTCAGGGAGTATTTAAAGCTGACCATGGACCTTTTACAAGTGAACTGTCTTACAAATGTGGCAACTTAAAAGCTGTGCCTTATGTTTTATAACTGTAAACATCATTACATAAATAAAGATTTTAAATGCATTATTTCATTTTCTCAGAATTATTTACGTTGTATTGCAGCTGTTAACTTAATACATAAGATGCAAATGGAGCAATCGGATGGAGGAGGAGTGTGTGTAACGTTGTACTGATAAGCATAAAAAATACACCTACTCGTTACGTATTGCTTTTTAATTGTCTACGTGATAACATTTTGAAGCGCCTAATAAGTAACATATTCTTTATTAAGAAGTGGTGCACTTTTCAAACGTATGTACATCTTTGATTTAATTTCTTGAAACTCTGAGGCGCCAACTGTTTAATTAGGGGTAGAGGCTGGAATTTTCCTTCAAGGTTTCCTTCAAGCAGAATAATGTTTTTCCATTTTTGATGGGTGAAGGTTTTTGTTCATCTGATAATAGGGCAAATACTCAGATACGTTGAGTAATTTATTTTTCCAGGACATTTTATTCTTTAAAGAAAAGTAGATAGAACTGTGCAGGAGGAGTATAAGGTAAACTTCCACGTATAAGGTCCTGTATGAAGCGTGCTTTTCTGTGGTAGAGTATGGGTTGTCTTCAATATATTACACAAGTCATACTACTATTCAGTAATGCAGTAGTGATGTTAGCATTGAAACATCGTACAAGTTCAGTTGCAAAATGTTATTAAATATGTCTTTTCCAAATGGCCTGTTGTAATTAGTAATTGAGTATTATTGATCCTAATCTATCCACCTTGTGTCATGGGAATAGAACCAGACCAGATGGTAAATCACAACTGACCTTGGAACTAAACACAGTTAAGGCTAATAAAAAACACATATTTAATACAATAGCCATATGATTATAGGCACTTAAAGTAGAAAAATATTTTTCAATTCTTTACAATTGTCTTGGATAGATGGATCCAATCCCATGTTGTTAAACGTTTTAAAAACACGAATAATTATTTCATTCATAAGCGTTTTATGCACATTCAAAATATACCGGTACACACTCGCTTCTGTGTCAAGATGTTTCAAATATAGATTTCTGAGAATTATGTATAGGCATCTAGAATCCCAGTAGCGAATTTGAGCATGATTATATTCCCAGAATTATATATATTTCTTTTCATGATGCTCCACCTGAGATCGATGAAATTGTTGGGAACACAATCTAATGTTTGCCACAAACATATCAAACTCAGATTATGCAGTAATTTATTTCCTATTCACCCAAGATTTCTGTATGCATTGATACATTTGTATATTGGAAACGTTACACCCCATTCCGACAAGGGATTACCTCCCCATAATAGGTATTTTACTTCATTGTGTCATGCTGACAGAACACGTTTTCTAGGTTGAAAATGACTTTAATTAAATAGGTGTCAATCAATTCATATAAAATCGTGTATTTAAATAAAAGATATACAAAGTTTTATATCATAACTTATATCACTTACACATGAATAAAGATTTCACATGTATACACCATGTATTGTTTAGCAAAATAACTACTATAGGAAGATAATTACTTAAAACGTACTTAAGCATAGCCTCGTTTGCCCTTTAAAACCAACCCATTTGCCAGGTTCTTTGCTCGTCAGGATCCAATTATTCGAAGATTTCACGTAGCCAGAGTTACAGTGATATTCAGAACACGAGTCATTGAACTTTCTGCTGCACCATGATCCGATGTAGCCATTATTGATATATATGGGTCAAACTTGCTTTGTAAAATAGATTATTTGAAATGGATTAAGCGACATACAAGTTATATTGTCTTTTCTACTGTTTATCTTTGATTGACTTTTAATCTGCTCTAAAACAATATGACACTAATCACTGGATCACAACAATGGCATTTGCCTAATTCTCGACACAAATCATATATTTACCCACAGACTAGGAAATCATAAGAATGTCAACACACACACACACACACACACACATATATATATATATATATATATATATATATATATATATATATATATATATATATATATATATATATATATATATATATATGTTCCAGTGTCTCGCTTGAGCTGAATTATCTTCAGGTCGCTGTATCCTCTATCTCTGCGACTCTCACCCGATTCTCTCTAATGAATAATTTTCTGACTATGAAAATTAACTTGATTTTTTGGTTGAATTAGTTAAATAGGGAGCCAGCTTGATCAACAATAGACTGGGTGTATTGCCTGAGATTATTTGTGCATGTGAAAAAAAAAATTCACCTTCGCAGCAATTTGTTTCACCCATATATCATTAGCGCAATATTTTGGCCTTATTCACGACTTACAATTATGGTACAGAAGTTTCACCATACTCTATATTTAGCACGCTGTAGAACGGGAGGCAGTTAGTTTCAAGCGACTCTTGTGAGCGATAAACGTTGATTCACAACACTCTGGTGAATAAGGAATTTATTTCATAAACGCGTCCAGTGTTTTGAGAACATCTAAAAGCAAATACTTCTTAATGAATACCACTTGAAGATATATGAACTATAATCATATCTGGAGTTTGTAACACGCCAATACGCTTAAAATTTACAGAAGAAGACAAAAATTTGTCCAGAAAAATTTAAAGGCGGTTACATCGATTCATACCGTAACAGAATCCCGGGAGATAAGTGTTCCTACCAGTGCAACCCAGGATTCATTATGAATGGCGGTTGGTGGCCTAAGCTGACTTGCGGGGAAAACGGAAATTGGAGGGAAGATACAAATTCAATTTGCATAAAACCAGGTAAAATGATTAACCCGATAGTAACCGATTTGTACATTTATAGATATTAATACACAATGAATAAAGTTAAATATTACCCCAAAAGATAATTTAAATTATGGAAATATAGTTAGAAAACAATTTAAAGATATAGATATAAAGCCAGAAAATGTGATATATTCACTTAATTCAGACAAGGTCGTAATTATGTTTATGTATTTTATACTCATATGTCTCATTCTCCCAACAGCTGTGCCGCCTGTATTTAATGTAAATCATTGCAACATGTTCCGCTCTAGTAGACTGTAATGTTGTTTGATAGCATAAAAAGCGGAAAATATTATTTACGAGTAAAATTTCTATTCTAATAAAATTGTGTCGTGAAGCGATAAATATTGTCCTAATCTGAGAAAGTAGTAGCTACTTGTCTATCATAATGCAACTATAACATGGGATATAACAGTAATAGTACTATCCATTGTTCGTTGAAGGACTTCTGTGTCATCATATAATTATTTTCTAGTATTTAATCTATTATCACTAGTAGATTCTCGTCTGACTGGCAAATAATGGTGTTAGGTGAAACGAATTATCTCTGATAGTAAATGGTATTAATGATAGAAGAACAGATTCACACATTTCTATTTTATGAAGTTTCTGCAAATTGCTTTTCGCATATAGTAATCAACCTTAGAAACCAGTTTACCTGGATCTGACTGCACATTCGCTCATAACTTTATCCGTTAAATCTCCTGATAGTGTTATGTATTTCGTGTTGGCATGCTAGATTTATCATTAAATTTAGATGACACCAAGAACTGCAAACATGCAACATTCTTCTCTAGGAAGGTGAAAAATTGGAACCTGGGGAACACTATAATATTGTACATTAGTGGTAGGTATCTTTCCTGCAAAGGCAGAAATCAGTTATGTTTTTAAACCAACGGACTGGAACTGATTAAGTCCTAAACTAAAACCTTTCAGAATTTAAATTGCCCAAAGTAGGACATACAAAATGTGACTATATGTGTGTGCGTGTGTGTATGTATGTGTGTGAATATTTGAAAACAAACTAGTTGTTTTTAGTTATGATATCGAGACCTTGGTCTAAGATTTGACGACGTAATAACGTATAGAGAGACATATGTTTATTTGAGTTATAAGTAAAATAGAAAAGTTTATAACAGACGGGTCTGATCTACTTCAACAAAAATTGCCACAATTTCTACAGTTTACTGACCAAGCTTTCCATTGTTTTCGGAACTCGTGCAAGAAAGTAATAAATGCGTAAAAATTCACATCAGCCTTAATTAAATACTTCATTTCCATATAATATTACGTTGTCTCTTTTGTTTGCGTCTCCCCCGCAAAAAAGAAAACTATTTTGATTTTTACAGACATTTGACCAATTTCATTTCTATGAACTCTAACTATCAAGGATAAACATTTTCTTGTCCAATACACAGATAAGTTGAAGTATTATTTTCTTTGGTATGGTATGGGTTGTGTTCGGTATATTACACCATTCATAATATTCTTCTATTCAGTACTCCTATTAAATAGCTTTGTTTGCGAAGAGACATCAAAATTCAGTAGTAAAATCCTATTTACTCTGATGTTTCCGAATTGCTCTTCTGGCTCTGTCTTATTTCGGGCGAATAGAACCAGAGCAGACCGTAGAACTATGACAGACTTTGGAACCAATTTTATTTTGAAGCCTGATACGAAAATACCCATTTAATAGAATATACATATGATGTGAAAAATATATAAAATCTTACATGGGTCCTTCTTTCAAATGAAATTCATGAAATGATTTGAATCATTTCTAACTTCTGCTAATCTTGGTGAGAACAAAATTTTGAAATCATACATCGAGATTCATACATTTAACTTGAAATTATCGGAAGTATTCCAATTTATTGATCGCACGATGAAACATAATGATTTTAGTCAATATAACTGCAGTATAGTGTAACGAAATGACGCCGACAAATTTTGTTTCTCTAACATTACGCGCAGATCATATATAAAAGAAACAGAGACAGTTTTACTTTCCTTTATATATGTATAATTGGTTAAATATTATGAATTTATCAATTAATGACGCTGATAAATAATCTTAGAATTAGAACCTTTTAGATATATCTGACAGTATCCAAACGGTGAATCCAATGTTTTCTTTAATAGTCGTTCCATTTAAGAACTGTTGTATTGTATCCCATTGTATAATTATTGTAAAAACAGATTTAAGATTTTAAAATGTTATAACATTGACATTACAGTAAGTTTTTTAATAACTTGATAAATATATTATTTAAAAGAAAGACCTAGAGACGAATATACTTTTTTGAGTTGCATAATACTTTCGTAGTGATATTTGTTTTCGTTTTCTATAAACAATAAATAAAACTATAAGGGTTCAGTTCCAATGTTTGGATCAGGCAATATTCATTATGTGTAAAGCAGTAGTGAAATAGAAATGACCCAACATTAAGGATTTATCTATTTACATACCTATATATAATCTTAGAATTTTAACCTTTAGCATATACAGTATCTAGATGGTGAATCTTTATTTTTCTTTCAAAAGACGTTTTCTTTCCAAATGAACAATATAAATAAGCATAAATGAAAGATCTTGTGACTTAAAATGTGCACATACATACATACATACATACATACATACATACATACATACATACATACATACATGGAGCAGAAACAAGATGAAATGTTTCAAACGATTCAATTAAATTCATGAATTTCATTTGAAAGAAGGACTCTTGAAAGGTTTTATATATTTTGCACTATTTCATTATTATTTGTAAGATTAAGAAAGCGAAACCTGTCACGAATTTTACATGTTTGTGTTTTTTAGTTTAAATAATTATCGGACATTACCCGTTCTCTTTGCATCACGTCGTGACATCATTTGTAAAGAACCCACAGAGTTTTGAATATCAACAGTTAAAAAAATTTCATTTTCAGGGCAAAATATTGGCTTTTTTTAGTATTTTTGGTCAACGCTTCAAATGAGAATCAAGCAGATCTTTTAATATTTTTAACAGACAGATCATATACACATCATGTTGGAATATGGCATCAATTGCAACGAGTATCAATGAAAGCTCTGGATGTTCAAAATATGTCCAAAGTAGGTTATTTTATTCTGGCATACTTTGAAGGCTACACTTAGATTAGTATATAAAAGCATCTATACCAAGAAATATTTCTGATTAAGTTCCAACTTTCCTCTACAAATTGCTGTGAAAATGATATGTTTGTACGCGTGTTAAAAATTGACTCATTACCTGATGAAAAAATAACCGCTATAGTGTTTCCACCTTTACAAGTCTCATTTTGTTTCTGCTGTATGTATGTATGTATGTATGTATGTATGTATGTATGTATGTATGTATGTATGTATGTATGTATTATAATTAACATTGAGAGAGAGAGAGAGAGAGAGAGAGAGAGAGAGAGAATGAATCGCTGGTAAATCGTAAAGATGAGATAAATCAATTAATCCACCAATAAGTCTAAGCACATGGCCTACTCTTCTAGTACAGGTCGCTTCCGTTTCTATGAAGTAATTACCTTTCCATAGTAATTATTTTGCTAAACAAAGCATAGTGAATACATGTGAAATGTTTACTCATGTCTAGCTGATAAAAGTTTTGATATAAAACACCACGTATTTCACTGATGTAACTACATGATTTTATATCAATTGATTGACAACTATTTCTTTAAACTCATTTTCAACCGAGAAAAAGTGTTCTTTCAGATAGGTACTTTGAAGCACAATATCTACATTCTATACTCTCTTATAAGTTGAGTCCAACTGCAAACTGCACTGACTTAAATCTGCCGTCGCATACTTCGCGTCAGATCTGGATATATGCAGTTAGTTAGAAACAATCAGTAGAATAAACATCTTAGACCCTGAACTGCTGGCGCATATATACGGTAGTATGGGGAGGGAATTTCTTGTCGGAAAGAGAGGTAATTTACACAATACAAATAGGGATGTTTTTTTATCAATAAATACATATATATCTTAGGTGAGTAGGAAACTAGGTACCACTTAACCTGAGTTTGTTATGGTTGTGGAAAACATTAGGTTTTGTTCCTAAGTATTTCACAGAATTTCATAGATGTCAGATGGAGCATTATGAGAACCAAAATGACGTCATATTACAGTAGATATATGATAAGACGTTGCAGATCAGTACTTTATAGAGAGTCCAAAGACACAGAATAGAATGTTTTCAATCACAGGGAGGTAATTATGATCTTATGCGCAGGTGACCTCAGAGATACATACACTTTTATCAGAAAGCTACGACTGAAAAGATCATGGTATAAAAGCGAGAGTGTGTATATTGTGAGATACAACCGACCTTAATCAATATTGAAACAGTAATACCATCACAGTTATCAAAGATTAATTTTATACAGAATCTCAGTAAGTTGGAAATTACAAGAACAAAATAGGCATATACATTTTCAATTATAGATCCAGTTCACTTTATTAAGTCAAATGGTTATGAAGATGGCGATGGAAAAAGTACAAGCGAAAGGAGTTTTCATTTTTCAGCTGAAAAGCCTCTATATTTAATTACAGTATTTACAATTAGAGGTTTTGCAGCTGAAAAATGTCTATGTTCCGATTTCATGAGTCGGGTTTCATGCATAGGTTATGCATACAGATTATAACTTTTAATGTGTTCAGATTCATTTAATACATGAGATCAAGCTGAACTCACACCGAACCAATCGAATACCTAGGTCCATTCTGTGTGTTGAAAGTAATTCGACTACAAACTGTAACTTTTAAGCCTTTCACATTTTTATAAACATCGATAACAATTTAAATTATTAATAATGTCTGTATAGCTTATCAGTATCTTTTACCTTTGTGGACTGTACCAATCTTCCACAATGTAATATAAGTGTTTGTCTTTTTATCATAGTACGATCGATTGAGCATTCTGTTAAATTGCGATCGACAATTTTGATACTTTGTGACATTATCATTTGTATTATATATTAAAAAAACACAAACCTTTTGTCTTTATTCTTCATTCTTTATACATGTTTTTTTTTTCGCGGCGGTTCTTTGTTAACCTTTATTGGTAAAAGTAATTATATCGGTCTTTGCAAGTTTTGTTTTCGTAACACGACGGTAGAGGGAAACTTATTTAAACAAATTTTAAAAATATCTTTTGTATTTCTTATTAATTCACCTAAACTGATCTTTTTTTATTTTATTACGTAATAGGAATGCTATCAGTCATTCAAGACATTCTATTCTAACCACCCAAGTTATCAATCAGATACAACTGTTATTGTGTTTCGGAGTTCAAACTTAAGCACAAAACACTTTCAATCATGCACACTTTTTTAAAACTATTTTTTCATGAATAACAAAGTTTTCTAAGTCGATAGCACAAACTTAAACTAATTAAAGTATTTGAATATTCATATTGTCGGTGTTTATTGTTTGAATTGTTTTACGTGAAAACCGTGTGATTGGCAATACTTTGGTAGCCTGAAAATGAAATAAACTTATCGATAGACGGCCTAATAAGAGAAAGCACAAATACAAGTCAATGAATGAAGGGTTCTGCTGATCTGTATTTTCTCATAACCAATCCTAAAAAAATTGTTACCGCGAGTATCTGTCCCAGGGATTTTGAAGGTTGTTACATGCCATGGCGTTGCAGCAATAAATACAACACCGTGTGTCAATATCAATGTAATCCTGGCTATGTCAATCTAGCCAGTACTGATTATGTGACATGTGATGAGTCGGATCGATGGGTCAGCTACAGTATACGTCAGTAAGTTTATACTAGCCGTATATTGCCGGCATTAACATATCTATACCTAGTAGCAGATGCTTCAGTGCAAGTAATGTTCATAATGAAAACCATTGAATCATTTGTAAATCCGTATGTGTTCTTTGGAGTTATGGCTAAATAAACTCCCTCAATCTTCTTGTGTTATTCATCCCATTTTTTTCTAAGACTGAATGATGTCCATCTGTGGTTAATTGGTTTCTCCTGGTACTCAGATTTCTAAAAAGCATAAACTCTTCCTTAGCACCCAAATTTGCCTTTAGAAACTCTTGAAATGTGAGACCTTTCAATAAGTCTTCATTTTTCCATCTTTTTAAGTATGCAGATTAATTATATTGACTTAAATGAAACTACAGTTTACTTCGACTTGTCCTTCAATTTGATAAAGCAATATGCTGTGTATATATAATATTTTTCACGTTGAGAAGAGAACCGCTCATTTTATCGCTAGAACATGCTTCGTACGTGGTTTTAATGACATATGTACCAACATTTTTCTTGCAGAAATTCACAGCACTTCTCCATCGGTAACATTTCTGACGACTTCTGCGGCAATATTTCGCACGAACTCTTTATCGTCAACATTTTGTAAGTGAGCAGTAAACAAGATCTTAGATTAATTTCACATATATTTCCGACATAACGTCAGATGCAACTTGCGCTACAAATCTTTAACAGAAGGTGGTCTGCTTCATTTTGATGGGAGGAATAAAAAAAAACACCAAAACACAAAGGGACTTCAACTTGCCCATCTGTGTAAGTGTGTGGAATCATTCACAAACATTTGCCAATATGGCATTTGATCTAATATCCCACTTTGTGATCACTTTCAGTATATGATATACATATGATTAGATATATAAAATTATATCTTTGACCTTCAATCATCGTTTAGAATTTTTTAAAAAGGATTGTATCTTGCTTTGATAGTTTTATTTTGAAATCTTTATTTTAATGTCACCATTTTAACATGCAATGAAGTGATGATGTTTTTTTTATATAAATGAATGAAAACAAAACACATATACTGAAACACATTATAGGAAAACAAAAGCAGGGAAGTAAAGGAATATATAACGAAGGTTACAGTATTAAAGATAACAGAAGCCTTGGCAAGAAACTTGCCCTGTTTGAAATACTTGTTTCTTTTATGTTTAACATCATGCTCAAAGTTTTCGGAATTTTATTAGTTTTAATTGAATTTTCTAGTCATCCTTGGCAACTGTCGTCTTAAAGAATGGTCATATGGAAATTGACGGTTTTGTTTTGAAACATGGGACTAAATACACCCCCATTAATCAGACATGATTTAGTGCTAGAAGACACAACTTTAAAAAAACTAGTATTTGAGGGTACAAACCAGGTTGCAAAAACGTCCAGCCACTCCCTTTGTTTCTTTAAAAGGCAATCAAATATGATTAAATTAAATTTGGGGGTTGAGAATGTGTGCTACGTAACATGTTATGTACCTTTCTGGAGACCTAAGTTCGCAACTTATTCCTATTCCTATGTATGCTCTACTTTTGTATGCTATATTGAATTCCAATATTAGTGTGTTGTGTTAAGGGTTTTTCAGTTTTACGTTAAAATTGCTGATAACATAGTTTGAATACATAATCCAACCACGACATGACGTTAGAATATACCTCATTTATATATATATATATATATATATATATATATATATATATATATATATATATTTATATATATATATATATTGTTAACAGGCAAATTTACGTCTTTTTTCATTGTAGCAACAAGAAAAGGAAATGTAGGAGACATTGTAAAGCTCATTATTGGAACTCTATTTGGGATGATACTTATCGTTGCCACAGTAGTATGTATTGCAAGGCGGTAAGATTACACCCTTGAAATTATATCGACATCATCATAATCCTCATTTATATTTTTATCGTCATCACTTACAGCTTTGATATGATCCTGATGACATCATCATCATCATCAAGACAATAATAACAAAAATACCATCATCATTATTACATTACCCTCAACATATTCTTCTTATCGTTGTTGTTGCTATTATTATGATTACTATTATAACATAATATAATTTCCGCGTATATATATATATATATATATATATATATATATATATATATATGTGTGTGTGTGTGTGTGTGTGTGTGTATGCGTATCTCACCTCAAGAAAGATATACACAAATACAGATTAACCCTATAAGAGAATGAGACACAAAATAAATAGATTGATACAGAGATATAGAGACAGATAAAGAATTCGTTCTGATCGTTTTAGTAATTTCTTTGTTTTATTTGCAGGTCCTGTGTACAAAAATCACAAAGAAGAGTGCCCGGTCATGCGAGCAGTTTGTGTTTGAGTCCAAGAGAAAATCCTGAACAGCACGTTTCCAGCATCCGACAAAGACCTAATACAAATGGCATAAGCAGTGTATCATCCTTTGAACCTCCTTCATACAATGGCCCTTACGTCCATTCATTTGGACAACAGATCCCCACAATCTCCAGAAGTTGCAAGTACCCTGGACCTCCCCCGTCGTACAGCGAGACCCAAATCACACCTAACGAATTCCCACCCACCTATAAAGAGGTAGTTACGGATCCTTCCAGATTCAATTTATATATTTAAAATGTTGTATTATATGGACAACAATTTTGAACATACAAGAAATTTGTTTCTCAAAGGAGTATATGCGATAAAATATATTTTATTTTTGTATCGATGGATCTTTGCATCCCTTCTCCATGTATAATGACAAGACAACACAACGCAACGCTCTACAAGCGAACGAAGTTCTAACTTAAGTATACCTATACATAGCAAAACCTTTAAATATTGCTGGCAGATCTAGATATCCTTTACCCTCGATTTTCCGACACTTCCATACTTATGTGTGTCGTTTTCTCCAGACTATAATAAATATAATCATTAGAAACGTTTTGATCTTACTGGACTTTAAATTGAAAGCGCCCATATTAAATAATAATTCAACGTATTTCAAGCAGAACATGTTTGATTGAGATCTCGTAATTGTGATACTAGATTAAGTATTATTTTGTATTTGTAAATTAAAGTTTGAATTTTAAATTCACGTCGGAATCTGGGTTTAGTTCCCAGTTTTCAAAAAATATTAATTTAAGTTGGATGACATACTTATTCTAAATGTTTAAGCGACGTATCCGTAAACCGTCATTTGTATTCAGATATGTAGCGTTAGCAATACACAAACGGATTTTACGGGGGGTGGGAGTGGAGGAGGGGAGTTTGGATCATTACATTTATATGTTATGTGTCTTTCCAATGAAAATTTTTTAATATAATTTGCACAGTCAGGTTCATTAGAATCAAGAAACGTTTCATACAGTCCAATTACTGCAAGGTTGGATTCATTTTGTGTCGTAAATCTTAGTTCATCGATTTTTGGTAAGATGTGTCTTATATTGAGGTTGATATACCTTTCTTTTTCAAGCCAAAGCGTTTACAGTGTACATTCTTTCCAATAGGTGTAGACTCAAGGACAGATTTATTTTTATTTGCGACCTAGAGGAAGAGACATTCAAACCTTGGCATGTATAGTAAGAATTAATACTTTTGAGGTTACACCGAGAACTAATATCACCAAAAACATGATACCTATTATTGACTGAGGTACATGTATTATCGTTATACCCAGACTGATGTACCTAATATTTATAATTCTAGGTAGGTACGTCATGTATGTCATGTACGTCATGTTGTTTTATCGATGTGTCCCTTTTCCAGAGCCTTATATTGCGATCGAGTCTGCCTCGGTAGCCATGCCATGTATTCTGTGCATTTGTGATTGTTTCCCACCCACTACGATACAAGCTTGCATTCCGCGTTTGTGGCGTTTCTGTTGTCTAGGTTGGTATTGCGTAGCTGGGTAGTGATTGCTCACATTGGTAGATTTTGGTTTGAGTACAGGAGTAACATTGTGCATGTTTTTCAACAAGTTTGCTATTCCCGGGTCTCCTAACTGAATCAGGTCAGAATGAAAGAAAGTGGCTGGTATGGTAGCTGACCCAACGCTAACAAAAAGGTGTCGTTGTTTGATATGTACGGTAGGTGGAACGATCTGCCAATATTTACCAATATGTAATCATATTGCGTCATGTTCACGTCCCGTCTTGGAATAAGGCCAGATAAAACGAACTTATATACCTGGTTGATAAGGGACTTGTATTTGATCTCAAACTCTTTTAGGTCCAGACATCTATCAGCATCATTTTCTCCTGCTTGGACAATTGCTGTGTGGAACTTATTGAGATCAAGTTTGTTCAATTCTGTTTTGAGACTGTCAATGGTGGCACCAGGGTATGGTTTCACATGTACATACGTAAAAGTCCGCTGGTGTTGATTCCTTTCATGATAGATGATCCTGTAATCAGAGTCTTTGGGGGGGGGGGGGGGAGACGAGCATGACTAATTTGATCTGTGTGAGGCTGTTCGTAACTTTGTTTAGTGTATATTGGTTTGTCAGTTCCTGATTGACCTCTGTCTGTATGGGTAGTGTCCGTTTCGTGTTCCGACCTTTCCGACCTTGGATACTTTGTATTAGCTTTTATCAATTCGATTACGTTTTGTGTTTTGTTTAGTAATACAACCGTTTTTTAGTTGTTTCAAGTTTGGCATCTAATGTTTGCTACTTGATTTCTTAAAGTTGCATTGAGGTTGATTCGTCTTATACAGCCATGCGTTTTGTGATGCTTGGCATTCGGTCGTTTATGTTTAGAAAATTTTGATTCTACATTGTTTGAAAGAGTTTGTATTGGTTTAAATTGGCCATGCACATGCAGGTAATTCATCTATCGAAGTCTGAATCGCTCTCAAGTCCTTAAGCATTTTTCTACACTGAGTACAGAGTCAGAATCTTACTGGGTCTGTTTTGCTAATACCAACACAAGTATAATGGTACGAAGCCATGCAAATGTAACATCTTGTCATGTTTTGAAATTTTTTGTTTGATTTGCCTATTGCGTTTTAGTCAGATCTACATATATGTTCATTTTCAGCTTCGGTGGGATTTTTTATCAGATTTCGTCGAGACACTGCTTGAGTTTCTATATGTCTGTTTCACTTGTGTTATACTCTCGTCCACAATGCTTCATTCATTCATTTAGGTTATCAGAATATGCTTCAAAGCTGTGTCAACCCGGTTCAACATCATCCAGCTCTACAATAGTGGCATATCTTTCCGTGACTGCGTTTGATGTAGTGTTAGAAGGGGTTGATTCTTTATCTTTTTGAGGTGTAGGTTTCGTTAATTGTTGCCTCCGTTTTCGAGCTTTCAAACGCGGTACATCATCGTTTAGCGTGTTTCTTATGTAATGCGCTGCGCTTTCAAGAGATTTTTTTATATGATTGGGTAGACGTATACACACGTCAGCACAAATCATGTCTCTGTATTTAATTTTGCTGAAGCAGCATAATTCGTCAAGAGAGAGATCACTGATCAAGGATATATATTTTTCTCGTAATTCCATGTCAACTTTCGCCAGTTCTAGATCCCTTTCACTGGTACAGAATGAAGGTCACATATTCTATATTCTGGGTTTGTAGTTAGATTTCGCTAGAATGCTCTTTTAGGGCACTTGCACAAAATAGAGAGGAGTGGTCGCGTATGAGGAGTATCTAGGGTAAAATTGCGCTGTTCTTGCTTCGCTATTGTCCACACAGCTCGATAGGTTGACCTCGATCCTTTATTGAATAATAGGCAAAAAAAACCACCCGAAAACATAGACGACGTCGTATTAGCAGATGAGAACAAATCACTACTTCATCCAGACAGATAAAAAAAAAACAACAAAATAAAGAACAAAGTTAAATGAACATCAAAACTGAGTTTGATCTGTTCAAACTTTTCCAGGAGAATATAGGGCTTACCTTCATATTAACTTTCATAGCAAAGTTAGTGAGATTAGTTAAGTATAACAGCTCCGTACAACTTGTTCCTTTCATTAATTTTTGCTGATATCGTATTGATAAATATCCACAGCCAATGCAAATCACAACTGAGCTAGTGTACAGTCCGATACCGTTTGTAACTTGGAATCTTGGCCTTTGAAAGGTGCCAAACAACTCACAGGCTGTCGGTATAAGACTAACGTGCTTAATATGATTAAATTATTCTTGAAAGATAGGAGGGTTTAAGAATGTTCATGAAGAACTTGACTGAATTTGAGAACATTCAGAATAGTGGTCTTAGCCATTGGGATAATTCTCTTTAAAAACAAATTGAAATGTTATCGACGGATCAGGTGATTGACGTATGTGGTGGAGGTTGGGGTGTATAATATCATCCGTAGAAGGAAAATAATGCCTATCGGAGGCGCAACTATACACACATTTATGTATGTGTGTCAGTTCGAGTGTGCGTCTGTTTGCATGTCTTCATTTTAGAAATATAATATCCTGCACACAGTAATATTTTGTCCTGTTTGATTTGGTGGTTGTGATTTTTAGCATTCATCGTGATAATTATTAAAATAATATACACTTACCTAGGCATAAACTTCTCAAGTCAGCGTATCATTTCGCGGAGTTTTGACAGTACAAATCAATGACCAAGGAGTTCCGCTTGTAACCTGCTTCGCAGGAAAAGCTGCATGTTGATCCATCAACAGCAATGCATTCTGCAGACAAGGTCCCATGGGATATCACGGTATGACATGTTTTTGCTGTGACATCGGAAGTTATAACATTATCTTGATAGGGTGAAATCACACAGCAGTCAATCTTCGAACTTCACAATTTCTTGTTAATGGTTTTTAGTGGTGGCAACAGGTAGGAGATATCATGGCTTTCAAAAACATATGCGCTTTTTTGTTTCAAGAATGTTGATTCAATAAAATAGAGAATAAAAGTTAATTTTCATTGTTTTTGATAACATTGCAATGGGGGATCTTCTTTGCACTTGGTTTGATTGAAAGAATCAGTCACATCTTTCATGCGAGGACATGTTACAATTAATGTTACTTGTAAATTCTTAGTTTTTATTTAATGGGCAGAGAAACGTATAGGTCATTTAATCTCAAGTCTCACAACTGAGCGCCAAATTCATTGTTTAACAAGTTCACTTAAACGGTAAGTTCAGTTCGAGATTTTCAGTTGGTCAAATCTGAGTACAATTTTTTGCTTATGAGGTTGAAAAGAAGTTTCAAGTTAAAGTTATCACTTCGATAGTAAATCTATGGTCAAATCATCTATCATGGTTTCGGAACATAGACATTCTACCAATGAAACACCTCTAAATTCAACCATCGTCATCCCCTCTTGATTATCATCAATGATACAATCTCATTCTAAGCTTTCTACCACTATTGTCATATCCTAATTGACTGAAATAAGTTAACTGGATTTATAATTGAACCTCTTATTCATATGTTACTGCATGCAATAACCAAATGACGGAAAATCTTATACAAAAAACTGAGCCAGATCCTAAATACAGCACGCACTTTTTATCACAAACATTTCAATCATAGTTTTCTCTGAAACAAGTAGGTATCATCGAGGCCAGGAGTGTCGAGCAATACACTTATTTTCCCAGAGCTACATAATTCTATTTAGTAATGTTAAGAACCATGCAAATTAAGGTCTTATTATGCTTTAGTTTAACGTAATACTGATTCTCATGTGTAATTGATAGTATAATTTGACACCACGTTAGATGTATGTTATTTTATAGGACAGCATATGTTCTACCCCATAGTGCATACTTTGCAGTTCCATTTTAGAAACTCAGTTTTGCAGCAAGATAGATAGGTTTCATACGTTTTCTGCTGTCAACTTAAGTACGAATGTCGAGAATCGCGTATGAGGGTTGACCCATTCCCTGAACTGACAACATCTCACATAAATCTTAAAAGGCAAATCAATGTAGCCAGGCGAACACGGGAATTGAAAGCACACTGGATTTGTGTTTCCACGGCAATAGTAGACACTGCAGGATGAAAACATCTTGCCCATTAACCACCCATATAGAATTTATCAATGAACCTACGTGATCGTTACCTTTGATCTTGTCGATCTTGAATCTCTCTATCGATGTGCTGTGATGCAAAACTGTTATCGATTACAAACCATTAATGATGATGACGATTATAACTAAAATTATACAAATAATTCATTTTTTTGCTATCGTTGTAAGAAATTAATTAAAACTCAAATTCGTGAACATTTTGATGTATGCTATCCCTGCATATTGTCTAACAAAACCCTCAGTATAAATTTCTTCGAGGAAAACAAGTATATGGAGTACAAACTTAATACAAACTGTGTAGGTCATACTCATTCCCTTTCTTTAGTTTTTGTTATGTCATGAGAAACAGTTTTGACAACCTTTATGATATTGATTGAGAAAAGAGTGTTGTGGACTTATATGAAGTGTCTTAAAACTAGAGTTCCCAATAATCTAGGGTGTGTTTACTTGGGTTGAGAATACTCAAAAGTATATAGGGGAGTGTATTTAAACTTGAGTTCCGAACAATCTAGAGTGTTTTTACTCAGGTTGAGAATCCTTGAGAGTGTTTTGGACGTATAGCGGAGTGTACTAAAACTTGGGTTCCCAACCATAGAGTGGTTTAACTGGGTTGAGAATACTCGAGAGTGTTTTTGACTGAAGAGTGTATTAAAATTTGGGATCTTAACAATCTAGAGTGTTTCAACTTGGGCTGAGAATACTCGAGAGTATTTGAAATTTGGCTTCAAAACACTCTGGATAGAGTCTTGTTGTGGAAGAGCTTTTGTACTTCCACACCGGCATAATTCTTATTTTATTGACAGTGTATAAAGATTGTCAAACTGCAAACAACGTAAACAAGGCTTCGCCGTAGTATAAAGCATTGTGGTATAGATATAATGCACCATGGTATAACCCCGCGGGCAGTGGCGTAGCAACCACCCAAGCAACCCCCCCCCCCGCAAATGCGGGGATGGGGATGGCGGAGGCCTAGGCCCAGTGGGGGTCCAAATTCCCATAAAACAACGTTTTTTATTGGGAGGGGGCCCCATAGTTAAGTGTTGGGGGGGGGGGCTGAATTCCTTGCTACGTCACTGCCCGACAGAGCAGGGTCTACGTTCTTTGTTTTCGAATATAAGTGCAACGGGTACAATAGACCCTGATCTTTCGACACATTATGCGATATACATCGATGAATAATATATATATATATATATATATATATATATATATATATATATATATATATATATATATATATAATCAGCTTCCGTCGATAATATAATAATAAAAAATCATTTTGAAGACTTTGTTACTGGTTCCGATAAAACGAAGTGCAATCCCAGGTTTCACCCGCTAAATATAAAATGGAAATACTTACAGCAGGTAATGCTACAGGTCGATATAATCCACAGAGGTAGAAGATAAATCAAACCATTCTTTGACAATATTAACCTCTTTTCCATAATTTTTTAAAGTCATAAATACTTCCTAGTGATAGTGATCAAGGAATTAAGGCTTGTCACATTTATCAGGAGGCACACAATCCGACACACAAACATATCAGGAACCATAAGTTTAAAATCAAGCACAATGATTCATTGCAGTTTAGTTGCATGCCTGACTTACTGGATTTTAAATACAACGCTAAAGCAGGTGTATGAATGGTGAGGCCAAAATCGAACATATACATATTTGGGATGGATTGGTAGGTTTGTAGTCAGGTTACATGACAGGTGGGTATGAACAAAAATACAAATTATGGCATCTTGATTTTATAATGAAATATTTTCTAAAAACAATAGCAATTGTAAAGGTAGAAAAACACGATTTAGAAAATATTTGTATATATTTCTGTTCTGTTTTTTTTCTGCCAGTGTGTTCTTCTGTCTTATGCTGTCAAACCCTTGCTCTCTTCTCGGCGATTAGCAAGTGTGCACAGGGGCAATGAATCAGTACAGCATATACATAATTATTCAAACATAAAGGGACTTGCAGGCAGTCTAATAAAGATGCACAGATAGGTAATACTGCATCCCACTTCCAAGGAATATGACAGAACCTGTGATGGATATTTTTTTTACTTTATAATATTGTTATTGGAATTGTTAAAAATGTAATTAGTATATTCTAATAACTGGCCACAGTTTGGTTCCAACCACGCTTTTAGACTTCCAATTACATGTCCCCATTAGCGGATCTACAGTATACATCTTAAAGATGTTCAATGCAGATTTTTAGAAGCAATACTTTCCTTTTTAAAAGAGGTTATAACAAAACAGACTTAAACAGGCAGAGAACTGAAGTTCTGTGCAAAGTAGGGAATACAACGGTTGGTTGGTTAGTTGTTTTTGACAGCGCTTTGAACACATTATTGGCTATATGGCGAGAAAATGGGAACGAAGTGTCGTTCCCAGGGACAAATTGAAGCAGCCGACCCTGGCTTGCGTAGGCAGGTATCGAACCTACAACCTTTGAATTATGAGTCTGTTGTTTTAACAAATGAGTTACCGCTGAGTTCCTTGAACAAAAAGGGCAGCACCTAAAACCAGACTGTGAGGGTACATCCAAGCCACTACAGCAGCAGCGGCCTATTTCCTGTACCAAGTTATACCTGACAAAGACAACAGACTCTCAGAACTTCGGAAGAATGAGACTAGTCGACAAAAAAAAATTGTAGATGCATGGACTGTAGCTCTAAAGTATCATTCACCGTGTATTCCACGTTGCACCGACAACGACTTGCATATTGCAAAGGAGACAAAGTGGGGAGTCTGCTGGAAAAAAAAAACTAAGGTGTGTACAGAGTGATTTTCAACTCTTGAATGTAAGGGTTATAAGTAAGTGAAG
This sequence comes from Margaritifera margaritifera, assembly GCA_029931535.1. Lineage (NCBI taxonomy): Eukaryota > Metazoa > Mollusca > Bivalvia > Unionida > Margaritiferidae > Margaritifera > Margaritifera margaritifera. The sequence goes on along the minus strand of JAQPZY010001636.1, from coordinate 1,351,327 downwards.
TCACGTTAGCCTGAATCAAACTCGAAGCATCAAATATTGGACTTGGAATATGTCTTCACGACACACCTCTGAATAAAACAAGGGCATCACTAATTATGGCTAAGATGGACATTCACGCCCAGCTCGAAGCTGCACGAAGAGGACATCTAATATTGTGACCAAGAAGATGTCATAAAATGACAAGGCTGAAAAAGTAGAATTTGTTAAAGATATTAACGTGAATTGCGGAAAATGAAGCCTCAAAAATAAATACTTTTCCAATGGATGGCAGATACAATTCGACAACACAAACAAGTCGCAAGAAGCCCAAACAGAATGTCTTACAATGCATTTGGATCGCATGTGAAACGATGACTGACAGGAAGATATTTATAACTGCATGCTCAAGAACAATGTTTGCTGGACTGGAACTTGGCTTAAGGGACCAGGAATGGATATGCGATGCCTAGGTGGTGATCCTGAGTGTACAGCAAGATTGTTTCCTTTTCGCCACTAATAGTGTATATGAGAAAGGAACTTGGTAGCCATTTTGCTCTACAAGGTATATTGATAAAATATGTCAACATAGATGGGAGATGCAAAATCGGCTGAAGGAATAGATTGTAACCTCCTAGCTCTTGCTTCAATATGTTTCCTGGAAAAGCTCGTGCAGAAAATCACGAAGCACAAATATACCTGATCCAGTATATGAGATCTATGTGTAATATGATTCTAAAGGAGCTAATGAAAATGCATGTTGGTGGTATGACTACTGTTGGCAAAAAACATTTAGTAAAATTCCTTGAATCCTGTCTGCTGTGCTATAGTGGGGATGGTTCACGATGTGCAAGATACCCTGCCATGTGTGGTGGAGGAGTGATCGGTAACTGTTGGTACTGTTTCAAGTACAGCGGAACCCAGAAAATCACTTACCTGAAACGTGCAAGAAATTGACAAAGAGTTACTTCTTGCAATTTTGAAAATGAAACTAAGTGTGTCAGCAGTGGAATAAATGAAACTGTCTATTGATACACAGAATTGTGAAGCAGTTAACAGATCACTGAGTGTTTCACTACCAAAGAATATAAACTATTCTAGCAACACGGGAAGCAGAGCTTCTTCAAATATTCACAGATCAAATAACAACCCTGCAACATCAGCTAAAAATATGAAGATTCCGGTGGGGAACTTTCATTGCGTATACAATATGCACTATATAAAATGGACAGGGAAGCGAGTGTCAAAAGACTTAACGAAAGATGACTGGATGTTGTGATAAGGAAAGTTATTTCAACATGGAAATACAATTTATGAACATGTGAAATATAAGCAGTCAAATAAATATAAATCCCGTTACAGTAACGGACAGTTTGATCCCAAACCATCAACAAGTTCTGAAGGAATATACAAGTCGGATCATATCTATTCAGTGTAAGGATGAACAATTCTGGGGAAAAGAACGTAATTATGGACTAATTTCATTTAACTGTTGACAAGAAATACATTATAAGCATTTTCATATTTCTAGTGTTATTTCCAAGTGAGAAATGATAAATGTATTAGCTTTCATCATAAAATAATTCAGATAAGTATGAATTGCATACTGCTGTCTGAAAAATTATATTAATTTAATTTGAGACTTTCATTTTTGTTCTACATCTGTATATGAAATAGGCATGGAGGATATTGTTCATGATCCTTGTAAACCCTTCTGTTCATACACTTAATTCCCTCTGCATTCACTACATGTTGCTTAGTAGACAAATTATCTTGAAACACGCACAGAGAGTTAGGACAGAAATGTCTTGTTTCAAGATTGCCAATCTCCATCTGCTCATTACAGACCATGTAACGGAGTATGTGATTATTTCATGTATGCTGTTTGACAGATATTAGTAACGGAAACTTTATAGCACCGTATCCACTGGACTTTACAGCGTTTGTGCAGATCAAACATTGCAAATTGGCTCGTGGTACACAGTGTGCCAAACTGAGTTTTCTATACTTTTTGGAGGAAAAACAAAAACAAAAAGTAAAAACTTTTTTTTTTACTTTTAGCAGGAGAAAATCATACAAACAAGGTTAAGGCAGCTGCGTAAGAATATACAATATTATATATGAATTCATCATGATACGTGTTGACTGATACAATGCTTAAAATTAAAGTTTGCTTGTTAAAAGATTTTTAAAAATAATTTGAACATTTTAAAATTGTAATCAATAGTTTTCAAAAATATAAGAAATGATCACTACCAAATTGTTACAGATGTGGACAACGATTGTGTGAATTGTCAGCTCTGTATCATAAATACTTGTCTCAAAATAAGAGATCAAAAAACATATCCCTATAAAACAGGAACCCCATAGGATGGTTCAAGACAACAATTGTTTTCTTTCTATTTTAGATATAAGCATTCAACAATATGCCACTTGTATCATAACTGATAGACCTCTACCGCTTTTTGCTACATATTAACCCACCTCAGTTCAATAAATATTGAAAGATTCATGATAGGTTGGCGGATCGTTTCTGTTACTAATGTAAATAAGCTGACACAGAGCAAGTAAGCACAAAGTGTTAGCATGATCCAGAAAGCAAGGCCATTAAAACGTTTACTGTTTTTTTATATTTTAAACGGCAAGCAACCGCAACCTTCTATACAGCTTCATAAAGTCTGCAGTCTATCTTTTCAATATTATTAAAAAAGGTAACTTTATCAAATAAGTCAGTGGCAAACAGACCATGCAACCACAAGGCACTACTTTCTTTCGGACTATCTCTATGATTTTGGTCAACCTCAAAGGGGGAGAGGATAATTGTAGTCTAAGGCCTGTAAGACCAACATTTTGCAGCAAATTTGACTTCAACTAATATCTTTTCAGTAACATTTATATTTTAAACTTACTCAGCAAATATAATCAAGTTTCAGGCTATGTTAAGAAATTTGTATCCATTTGAATGTATGTCCTATTGGTATTCGGCAAGTAATAATTTTGGAGCCTGGTGTGCCTCCAAGTACGAAAATCAATTTGCAATCACGTTTCTATTTATTGGAATTTTTCTTTGCAGTAAAATGTATTTGGAACTTGGAACAAACTATGCTGTACTAGACATAAAACGTTATAAAACTATATAGATTGTTAAAATTGCATTCTATGCAATGAACACAATGATATGTAAAGTGTCACCGAATTCTATACAGCCAGGCACTTTTTGTTACTTCTCATGAGTCAGGTAAAACTTTTAGGATTTAAAGCATTAAGGTGAGTTTATGTGGGATTAAAACTACAGACATCCATGAGTTATGGTATCAAATGCACAGTAGTGAACTGTTATACGTAAATTAGAGAAAAATTAATTGTGGTCTGAGACCGTATCGGCCGCAAGATTAAAATCCCGAGATGGCCCGGTAACTAACCGAAGATGAAACACTAGTGCGTTGCATCACTAATTAGGTTGATAATGATGTGGGCTTATCTGAAAGAAATAAAAAAAACTAAGGACTCATTTTTTCATTAATGTCGAGTCGGAAAAGAATGCCACATACGAAATGGATCATCATATATTGCTGAGGCACGATGAGAAGAGGTCTTTTTATCTAAGGTGGCGGTGGTGGTGACCGTGGTGGTAGCAGAAGTAGAAACAATAGGAGTAGTAGCACAACAATAGCTACTAAAATAGCAATAGCAGCAGCAGTAACAACATCATCATCAGCAACAACAACAACAACGGATGTAGGGTTAATTATGGTGTGGTAAAATAGCTTTTTGTCTCGTCATTGACATCTGGTTTCAACACTCTAGCAGTTAAGGCAGCACCGTGTTTGAACTATTCTCCACTTGTCTGTTATGGATATATTATGCACTAATATATATATATATATATATATATATATATATATATATATATATATATATATATGTATATATATATATATATATATATATATATATATCACTCTACTAATCCTACAACGTTTAAGTGTAAGGATTAAACACCTGCTCATTTAATTAGGACAGGATATATTGTAATGGACAGGGAGTCTAGCCTCGAAATATGTTTTTTTAATAATTTAAATTAAATTCAATAATAGTAAAGCTCTCGGTGGCAAAGCAGGTGGTAGGTGGGTGTTGTCAACATTTACTGTAAATATTAATTTCTTCATTAATACTTACAGTTATCCAATACCAAACGATGGTTGGTATGATTTCCGGTTATATTTCATGTTCGCATATAAATTGATCATTAGCCATCCTTTGAACTCTTTAAGTTCATGATGGTATGCCATAAATCAATAGGATCCTTGGTATCAGTCTCGTTTGCAGGTTTGTCACATTTGAAACACTTCCGTAGTTATCTCGCTTAATGGTCGCTTACGGTATCATCCATTTTAAAGCCAAACATTTTTTTTGTACTGCAAATTTTGACCATTGATACTTATATTCGATCTATGCACACTTAGCTAATACACTAAGTAATCTAGGTTGTTAATCGCAATTATTAATTAAGGTGTGGTTTTGTTGTTATCAGTAGCAAAGTACGGTTGCCCCTGCAAGCGCGCGTTTGCAGAATATTTCCCACTGGTTGCTACCCAGCAAACGGCAGAATTGTCCCTGCCAGGCGCAGAATTCGGCATAAAAGGGCTTGGCAGCGTTTGTGCTAGGACCTGGTCAGGTTTCCGAGTGTAGTTTTAAGAGCTCCGTGTATTTAGACAGGGCGTGAGAAAATAGTTTTGCAATTTTACTAAGAAGTCCATAAGTAGTATCATAATAACATTTTTTTATTTTTGTTACTGATCTAGGTCTAAGCCCTCTATCCCACATGACTTAGCATTCGATCCCACCACTTTTAGTTTATTGATAAACAAGTATGATCCGGACTCGCGCACCTTTAAGATATGACGTTTAAGTCTATCAAAGCCATTTTCAATTGAATGGAAAACAAGTCGACCATTTTCTCGAGTTGCGGCGTCAGTTTGTTCCTGTGTTCCGCTGATTAATATTCCTTGAATTTGGCTCCATAAAGTTACTACGCACGGTGATGGTACCTCTGCGACCTGTTCATTCACGTATTGTTTTTTGTAGAATCAGCATCCCCAACATAGTTTTTGATAGACGCAACGGACATACCATCTTGGAAAATCACAAGCTCGCCCGGGTCGACGTCAACAGCAATCCGGCTGATAAACTCAGTCAAATCCGCTTTGGTTTGCAACCTTGTCAGATCCACATCAAGGTCGTGTCGGGCTATTACGACTTCGCGTCTGTAAATATCAACAGGCATTTCGTATGCTATGAAGCATAGTTTCTAAGTGATAATGTACAATCAATAAGAGTTTGCGGGGTTGGTGAATGCTCAGGTGCATGCAGTGCCATAACAACAAGATGTCCACATATGGGGCCGTCCATCTGACTTTTTAACGGCAGTGTTGAATAAAACAGTGGTCGTCCGCTTCCATCACTATGCAAATAATCAGCAACTTCACGTGGCGGTGTAAGCCGGTACGAGTCAAAATACAAAAGATGTTTGGGTGTCACCGCGTATGCAACCCAAAGCTTTCCAGGTCCTGTTGTTGAATCCAGGTTAACGAGTCCGGTTTCCCACTTGCGGGGGGAGTCTTTGACTCCGAGTTCATCCCGCATAAAGACACCTCAGAAATGTTGGATTGATTTTGTCATCGTGAGTAAATCGAAAATGGTCAATGGACGCGAGGCCACAACCGAAGACCTTGATTCCAAGTCTGCGTTTTTGGCCAAGGGGATGGTTTAAGACCTTTCCCCTTTTTTTCGAGACCCTATGCGTCCTCCAACAGCCTTTTTCAGAGTCATCCCGGATGCAGCTCCAACGGCCCCTAACGCAGCTGCTTTTCCAACGGCAGGAACCGTAGCCGCCAACAACGCTGGAATGGCTTCGAGGGATGGAAATATTCCACCGTCGTGTCTCATTGTGGTGACACTAGCTGCTGACAAATTGACGTGTGGCTGGTTCAAACTGTTTCGCCTACGTCGGTGTCAACATCATTGGGGTAGTACCGGATAACTCGTCTCGGGAAAGTTTCAACTGAACTGCGGTTTGTTTTTTCATCGCGGTTGAGATCTTTTCGAGTTGACCTCTGTTCAACGTGATATGTTTACGCAAATGTGAGATTTTATTTAAAACGTTATGGATTCAATTACGAGTTTTCCACAGGTGCGTTAATAACTCTAATTTGGCCACTTAAGCCCTATAACAGCAGAGTCTTGTCGGAGAGAATCACGGCAATACATTTATACTCAGTGTTACCAGTTTCTACTACATATGCTTTGAAGTACATGTTCACCACGGACTGCTTAACCAGGTACAGATGCTGGAGAGGAAACTACTAAATCGGATAGACCGTTGTAAAGTCTTGTTTGGAAAGTAAGCCTGTGTCAATGTTTTGGTCTCGGTCCAGGTATTTCAACAGCCGATGATACACACGCGCGACTTGATTGTATCCAAAGACGAGCAAAATATTTTGGGTGGGTGCATGTTGACCGTTTAACCTCAGTGAGACCTCAATCACTGTCAAAGTTGAAAATATCATCAAACTTACCTCTTGGGTGTTGATACGGTCCAGGAGTTGAAATGCTGTAAACACGTGCCGTGGTGCGCTGACACCTTGTTGGGTACTTATTTGCCATGAGAACTGATAACGAACGATGCTTTGGTCTGAGTCCGTGGTCATTGTGAGTAATGAAAGCGTAGATGTTCCGGCAGACCCTATAAATGCTGTCAAACGTTCGTCTGTGACTACTAAGGGACTCATTAAAGGCATCCAAATCATAAGTTTGGATACCTCAACTTTACTGTCGGCAGGGGCATTATCAAGCCAAGGTTCAAACTGCAGTTAGGAAACGATAAGTCTTCTGTACCTGCAGCAATGGTAGGAGTTACGCGATCTACAGCCAGTCGCATTGTATACAATGGATGATCTGCATGTGCATTTGTATCTTTGATGAACATCATAGACGGGCATGGGGATCTTGTGTAATCATCGCTCTATTTGGCGAGTCCGAGAATTGTAGCGGCAATGTCAGCCTTAACGTGCGCTTTTGAACAACGTCATAATGCCGTTGTTGACAAATCCAACTTTGTCGTTCTCGCCGTACATGTTGTTGTTGTCTCTGCGTACAAGCTACTTCCAAGAATACTTCACAAGGAAGAAAGTACCGATATGTGTCCTGAACCTAAAGTTCTATTGGCCCTTCCTGGTTTGACATCCTATACTCGTACGTATATATTGGTAATCTTGAACGCTTCTATCTCGCAACACAGGCGCGTTTATGTCAAACGCGGGATCAGATACATCTTTGAATTGAGCCATCGTTTATACACTACGGTTTCGTCTAATACCTTTTGCGCTTCCGAATCAGCTTCCTGTTACCATATTTGTAATCGTTATACGTTGTTGAGCGGCTTCATTGATAATTTTACTAATCGGGGATGGCATTGTTGCTGTTTATGGTAATGTAACGACCTTTGGTGGTGCCAGAGTCATTAAAATTGGTAGTCGATTCGAATTGATTGAACCGCCTGCGATACCAGATTAATTAACTGATCTGCAGCAACTTATTTGATGCAATCAACGGCTCGCTTTGCAACTTGTTTAGCGATCGGTGCAGCGCGCGAGACCAGGCCCGCGAGAATCTTTGGGGCTCCTGTGAACAATCCAGGGACAACATCACCAAGGTCATTTCCGTAATATGTCGCTTAAATAGGGTTTCTATCCTTGATAACACGCATGAGTCTTACACGTCCATGTACGACTGTCATTATATTAAATAGCTCGATCTTTAATGTAAAGCTGTATGTTCAAGGTCTCCCCGCGCAGGTCCAGCATGTGCCTGTCCTGATCCACAAGGAAGAAATGAAGGTTTGTCAACCGGGGATTGCTGCATGGAAGAAACACAGGTGCCGCGGGAGTAATTGAAATCAAATTATCCGGGGCCACATTTGGGGCGAACTCAAACAATATGTAACCCAGAGAGGCTACGCTTGTGGAAGCTCCGGTTTCGTAACTGCCACCATTGGCGTCACAGGTCAGATTATCCTGAATCGTTGAGGTAATCCTCACAATATCTGGCGCGATATTGTATCCCATGCATGATTACCCTGCTGTGATTGGCGTCAGACAGACCACATACAATTCTGGTTTCGTTGATGAGATCGTGATCATCGAGGTGACGCTCGGGGTTGTATTTGCAACGACACGCTGCATCGCAGCATTGATTTCACGTAAAACGTAAAGCGCTTCAGAACTCATCATCGGTGTTGTATACATCATTGATGTCTTCAATGAATTCGTGCATCAACGCGTGAAACTTCACCGGTTCCATGATGTTATTGGTAAGCAACCGTTGATAAATCCATGCGGCCTCATTAATGACTTATGGTGTGTTGTTGCCCGCGCACACGGACCCCACTAGTGTTTCCAACCTGTCCACGAGTTCATGACCTACGGTCGCGTAATCAACGATTGCCAAACGGATACCTTCACCAGAGACTTCCTGTCTCTTAAAGAATTCTCCTCAACTTCTTCTTCCGGTTGTTGTCTCTCAACGACTCTCTCGAGTCGACTTTTATAATTTTCGACATTTTTGTGAAATTGCTTCCGCTCTTGGCCTGTTGCCGAATACTTTTTAAACCTCTCCCGATATACCCACTTAGCCCAATTGTCAGATGCTACCTTGTCTGTGCGTGTTTTATAATATGGTCCCGTTACGTAATCTGACCATTTGCGGGGTAAATAAGCGGCAAATTGTAGGCATCCTGCTCAATCTTTTTTAGGCTTAGCTCGTGAAATATATCAGGCCGTGGGGTCTTTGAATTGCGCTTGGGTTGCGCCGTTGCCTCTTCTTGGACCACAGGACCCACAATCGCCTCTGGACGCACAGCCGCCTCTGGACGTGCAGGCAACTGTTCAATGTCTCGGGCTGTCCTGACAATAGGACCCGGTTCATTTTCCTTCCCAGTCATCGCTGTTCTGGTTTTCTCAACCTTCTTCACTTGTTCCGCTGTGTCACGCGTGGGTTTAATCAGCAGTGTAAACGTTTCTTCAAAACCAGCTGTGTGGTCTTCTCCTTTAGCCTGTCGCGATGCAAACATCTCTGACGCGTTCACGTATATCTCTGTAAATGCGAAGAAGTTTCAATTGATCCTGGGCAGCTATGTGGCGTCGATCCGATTACTCGGCTATGACATTGCTGACAGTTTTCTCTGTTGTCATTATATACATCGAGTGGTTCTTGAATTGATTTATTGAAACCAGCGCGATACTTGCGCGGCCCATCAGTAATGTCAATTCTGAGGAAACTATGTGGGTCCTGGGTGACATCCGCGAACATATTCCGAAACTCATCCTACGAGTGGTCGGCAGCACACCAAGTCCAATGAATGTTTTGCAAGGCGTATCGTTGTGTTACATAGATCACGTCTGTGTTTTTATGTCAACCTCGGGAAAATATTCTCACGAGGTTGTCTTGATGTTCAAGAATCACATCATCGTACACGACAAGATTATTCAAGCTCGGGTCAAGGTCGTCAATGGCAGGAGCTTCATCAATTGTGGAAAAGAAATCACTGGTAGAAGCTTTACTTCTCAAGCGCTTCCGTAAAATCTTTGACTACATCATAACATGGTTGATCGTCTGCGGACGGCACAATCACGTACAGGCTATCCCACGTGAACCATATCATTATTAGATTCAAGAACAGTTCGTTTTTCCCGGATCCAGCTGGGCCAATGATCAGCGCGCGAACTGAGTTTGGAAACATGTCACCATGCTTGGGTGGTCTGGGTTTTCCCTGTGCAGAGAAGGGAATGACGGTTAAATCTTCGGCTTTTCTTTTTCGTGGTGCCATGTTAAATGTCTATTGTTGTATAACACAATGATGCTTTCATATCGTGTGCAATACCGCACAAAAACACGTACTGCGAATCCAACTCAGACAAGTAATGGTAAAGCTGCAATCTCGGGAAATTGCGTCCAATGTGGAGGAAAGAAGTTAACGTTTGTCGGATCTTCCAGGTCCACCAGTAAAAGCAAACAAGGATGATGTAGCTGCGCCGTTAGCGAAGCTACTCGGGCACCGTGGAGTAAATATCCAAGTGAGAAACATCTCTGGCTCCCTCCGGGACCTAAATATAATTACTGTTGGCCTGGAACACGGCTGGATATACGACTTGATTCTAACAAGCAACCAAAGATTGTAGAAGCACCTATAAATCGTTTCGATGCTGCATGTTTCCTACATGATCTCGAGAACAAAGCATCAAGTGATATCCGTGTGCATCAACGTGCTGATATAGATCTCATCCATGACTTGAATGCGATCAGTCCTACACTCGGAGAAAGAATCGCTAGATGGATCATCAAAGGATCATCAAAGGAGGTATGAAGGCTACGATTGCTCTTAGTGACCGCTAGTGCGACACTTGGCACATTCATAAATTGAAACTAGCCGCGATCTACTACAGTCCGTTCGATTACTGGAGGGGTGAAGCTGCCGTTGAAAAGTTATCGAGCGCGGCATAGGTCACCTACGGAGTTGCTCGAACATGGTTAGCAAAACAAGCGCTGTGGCAAATTTACCTACCCGCACCAAAAAACATTTCCCGTAGATGGTTTGATGTGAGGACACCCAACAAAGTTCATCATTCTGATCTTGGGTTCCTCCCACATGATCGGGTACGGGGACGCACAAACAAAGACGCGTTAACCACTGTAGATATTGCCAGTATCATCATTGTCATGGTTAAGCAAAAGCTTTGTCGATTTCCTCAGTAATGGTCTCGGTGTCTTTGCGGTTCAGGAATCCACGAGCACTTTGAATCAACGGGCTTGTGATTTTAAACGCATCATCATTGTCACGGTTAAGCGGCATAATCAAATTCACACGGAGAACAATCTCCATCTTAACCGCCGAGGTGTCCGTGCGCTGTAACGTCGATACGATTCCTGGATGCATCTTCGAAAGAAGTTTCACCGCGCCTTTACATGGCTCGTATTCGATCGGGATAATTGCCCGATAATCTTGTAAATCACCACGATGTTTATGTTACTCAAACTCGGGAACTAGTTATTGTTGTGCTTTTGCGGCAGCCTCAGTGGCAATAACAGCTGCGATGCGACGACGACGCTCTTTTTCATCGCCAACCACCCGCTTGACCTGTGTAGGAATCTTGATATGATACTGCGCTGCTATTTCACGAAGTTGCTTTACAGTATACTGTGGCGCCTCTGGAGGAAGTCATTACAAGTATGTCGGCTTTTCTCATACCGCTTGAAATCCTTATTCCACGCTCTCGTGCAGATTGCTTGAGCTGATTCACAGTCGGCATGCTATGTACAATGGAAACTCATTGTCTAATTCAGAATTTTTTAACTCTTTAGTTCACTTTACCAGGATCAGAAACTGCAATTGCTTTAATCCTGGCTATTGTTTCGCTGACTTCTTTCTTGTTTTCAATGGTGTTGGCGTCGTCAGGTGTTTCTACAATCATAGGTTCCTTAACGATAGTGTTAGCGAGTCTTTGCGCGATAATACTCGCGAACAGATCCGCATGGTCGGTAAAGCTGATTATGTGACTTTACTCCGATACCACATTTAAGACATGGTCAAACACCTAGACCAACACATAACGCTAGCAAATGTGATTTACAGTATTCATAACGACATGTTCTGCCGCAGAGTTTACGTTTTTCAAGGCATACACCTCTGCATTGATTGCGTCCTAACGCCATTGAACGTTTTATGTATGCGGAAACTTATCTAAATTATAGATTTTTCCAGTCGCCGCTGTTTTATCTCCTCACAGGCATCGAGTGGTACTTAACTCAGGAGGAAAAAATCTGGGTTAATATTAGAATTGTACGGAGTCGATTAAGCCACCAATCATATGTTTGTGCTATGGTCATTTAAAATTGTAAATCGGCCCATTGCAAGTAAACAGGCTTATTCTTTCCGGGATCATGAAAATTGGCTTGCAAGCTTTACAAAAATATATCTTCCAACATGGTGTCAGCTCCAACTCGAATACGACCAGACTTTGTACGTTTGTCTCCAACAATGTCACATTTCTCGGAATGCTTGTACATTTCCTTTATAGTTTTTGCTTCATTGTTTTTGGCAATAGCTTCTGAGAATGTACCCCAGTGCTTGCGCTGCTCGCCTTCTGCAGAGTTGTATCTCATTTTGTATAGCCACTGAAGGCTGGTGTGTGAGGATGTAAAATCTATATTAATACTGAAAGTTTTTCTTTCATTGTGACGATCCTCGCAACATTTATTATAACTGGTGACATATTCACTATCTTCGTCGCTAGGTTCACTCACTGACGACTCGGTTAACGTCAGCGAATGAAACTTTTCTTGCTCAATATCACACAATGACTTTTCACGCGTTTTTTTTTTTTTTTTGTTTGTATTCCTCGCCAAGTCTAAGTCGATGTGCTTCCAAGAAGCTTTTTATGTCGAATAATTTATCATCTTTTGAGCCTCTGTGACAAATCTGTATCACGCATTTAGGCGAAATAACGATTTAATCTTTTCTGTAACGTTCCAAATACTCCATTGTTCGGGCCATTTTATTCCCGCTTTATAAACACTGAATTCTTTCAAAATAGTATACGCATCAATCTGTGAACGTATATATATATATATATATATATATATATATATATATATATATATATATATATATATATATATATATATATATATATATATATATAAATTTGTTTAATATGAAATATGAAAGAAAATAATCTCCGGTAATGTTGTGCTTGTAAATCAGTATTTCTTTGAGATTGTAAGCACGCTGCTGATTTTAAGCTGTTACACATAAATTTCTTACGGTCATGAGATGTGTGTAATGAGTGTCAATTACGGCGGTTTGAATTTGCATCCCCAGATGAGCCCTTTTGGGACTGTTTATAAACCAAATGAAACTTAAATTTGAGTCTGCGTTTCATCCCTAGTCCTATTGCTATAGTTAGGATTGCCCACTTCATCAGCGAATCAAAGAGACCTCTTGGAGTTGAGGTCTTCGTTTAACTGTGCCTTTATTCTAAGGAGCGTGTATCGGTCACAAAGAGCACAGTGAGTCATTGAGTGGTCACCAAGTTATCGGTCAGCGCTATCCTGTAACAAGGTCTGCAATGACAAGATAGACTTGGGACCATCCATTAATACAGGTATGACAACAATATTTAGATAAAATATGGTATAGAATCTATATTTGCTTCAATTCAAAACATTCCCATTCTTGGTTTCAAATATATATGCCGTCAGGGCGTGTAAGACAAAATGTTACATGTACTAAAAAACCATTTTCCTAAATCCTTAGTTCAGAAAAATTCGTTGTACCCACAGGAGTGGTACAGTCGGAATATATATATAGATATATATATATATATATATATATATATATATATATATAGATATATATATATATATATATATATATATATATATATATATGGCGTCCGCAGGAATTGTTGGTGGGGTGGGGGGGGGGAAGCCATAATCGGGTGGAGGGAAAGACCAGAATCAAAGTAATATATTTATATACTGCATAATGGATTTTTAAAACGTGGGGGGGGGGACATATTCTCCACCCCCTGCGGACGCCCATGTATATATATATGACCTAAAAGAAAGTAATGTCTCCCTCAGGGACAATGTAATGGATGCACAGAGACAAACACACACAAAGAGTGATAGGTGTATAACAATGCATATTTAGATATTGGAACAAAGACTAAAAACTATCCTGAATAACGTAAGGGTCTAAATTAATAGGGAAAACGAATTATAAACAAAGAGAAAAACTACGTATCTAGAAAGGAATCTATTATCTATCTCTATCTCGCTTCTTCTCTCTATTATATATATATATATATATATATATATATATATATATATATATATATATATAAGAATACATCTAACAACTTACAGAACGAGTTCTCCAAAACTGAGATTGTTGTAATAATGTGCTGTTTTTGTTGTTGTTGTTGTCTCTTATTAAATGAAAGAAACCAGAGAAGCCAGAGAAAACAAACAGACGTTATAGCCTTGCTCATATCGAAAACAGAAGTCATACCTGGGACAGCAAAAGTGCAAGCGAGTAAACGTAATTTGAATTATAACTTACTAAACGCAGTATTAGTCTGTGCAGTGTTTACTGGTTGAACGTTTACGACAGCTCCTCTACATGTACCAGAGTTGCATGCAGCGTAGTAACTTAAACATAGTAAGTATTCATAGCAATACTTGTAAATAATCTCTCAAACATAATTACCTTGATAAATCTACACATCAGTATTGTTTTTTATGTTATAAAGTTATCATCAACTAGACTAGCATTTCAAACTATTTTATGCCAATTTATCTTACACCAATTAGCAGGCTCAGTTATTATTGATGAACTATTTTATTGAATATGCTTTGACAACTCCGCATTTGAACAATGTAAAATGAAGAGAAATTGAATCATCGGGTTGGGCGAAAAGCACACATTATGTAACAGAGAAATGTTGTTACCTTCAAGTAATATTACATCATAGTAAAAATTATATGAGAAGAAAACGAACTGCTCATAAACAAATAACTTATTGTGTGTGTGTGTGTGTGTGTGTGTGTGTGTGTGTGTGTGTGTGTGTGTGTGTGTGTGTGTGTGTGTATAATATACTTAATCAGTTGAAATAAAGTTATGATATGACAAATAAGCGGCGATCTTTATCAGTAGTGGAAAAGTCGTTTTTATAAACATTTAGTATTGATATTATTGAAACGATATGGGGTTGGACACCTGTTAATCAACTCATCCCAAAGGACCTTTGTTCGGTCTAATGTCTTTTTGTACCTATTACTCAAAACGGAAACATGTTACTTTCGCACAAATTAGTCATACCGGAACATTTTACTTTCGCACAACAAACTCCGTCATAATTGCTGTATGAGTTACCACAACAGCCGTATTCATAATTACAAACGGCACCGGGTTCCAGTGGCAAAGTTGCACAAGAAAGACACTTATAAAGATCATGCTCAAATTTTCAAGATGAATGACTTACTTTATCGAAGATGATTTCCATCGATCTCATTCGCACATTCATCTTGCTGACAGTTTGTGTATGTATTCTGTAGGTCTTCCGGGTTCCATATTTCAGACATTTCTCTCATGAGCAAAGTCTATTCTACAGAGAACAGTCTAGAAAACCCGAAGTACGTTAGCACGGTCTTGCAATAGATTAGCATCATGGCTAAGCCTCAGAAGTGTTTGAGCACCGTTGTAGTGAAGAAAACACGGGGCAAAGTTGATTGCTCTACATCTCTCACGCTGTAGAGACTGTTAGCATATATTTACATGTCTTTCGCCTACTTGGATTGACATTTATCTTTGGTCACTATTGGGAAAACTTTGTGCCATCTGAAGCAGACAGATGATGAAATTAATTTCGTCTTTGTGCTGCCGAAATATACATGAAATAGGAAAAAGCACATTCACTCTGCCTGTTCTTGAAATAGAGAAATACATTTTCTGTTTAATCAAGACTATTTTCTGAAAGTGCACTTATGCAGTTGTAAAATATTAAAAACTTACAAATTGTATCTGCTTGTGTGTGTGTGTGTCTTTTCTCTTCTTCTTTCTTTTAATTTAGCTCTAAAGTTTAGGAAGTGAAAATAGCCACGGAGAGCCATCAATCTTCACAAACCCAAATTAATCTCGTCATTCATATATCAAAGTAAATAAAACTCTAGGTTCTATAAACCTCCCCTTGTATATACAAATTTCTTTCTTTATATCAATGATTACCAGCGTGGAAAATCAGGCGAATACCTTTTCTTTAAATTTTGAACCCTGTGCAAAAATCAGTAACTCTGCGATGTAACCTAAGCTCCATTGCATGCCGCAAGTGTTGTCATTTCCCGCCTGTGTAACAGTCAAATAAATAAAGTAGTTAAATATCCACGTACATGGGTATATTGTTGGAAAAAGTCGATTAGTTTTTTTTCTTTTCTTTGTTTTTTAATTTACTTTTTGTGTGTGGTGTGTGGTGGTACCTAATTAAGGTAGCAGTGGATATTTTCGTAAATTGGCCCCTGTCAAATTTCTTAACTTAAGGCTATAATTTGACTTTTTCAGCTATTACACTGGTCTACAGCCAAAATGCTTCCGCAATAAATGTTGTCAAACTTTACTAATTCTGGGTCACTGAGAACGAAAATGATGCTTAAAATTGTTGATTGGCTCTAGTTTTAAAGATATGATACTGGGTCAGTATATACGACCCTTGACTTGGGAATGGCGGACGATAAGTTATAAAGGGAAGGGATCTCAATTTAAACCAGAAATGACTAAAATACATCTTTGACTTGATCTATGAATACATCTATGACTGGGTTTTGACAGTACTTGCTTTTTAGGCAAAACAATGAATGATTCAATCTGAAGCTGGTATTGCTTCATACATGATATGAATTGCATTAGGTTATTCCTATAAGTCATGGATGATGCAATCATAAATAAGCTTACATCACTCTGCTGAAGAAATTGCCCTATATCAGCTCTACAAATCATACAGTGTCGTGCTCTCTTATTTGTCAGTGTTTGATTTTGCAAAGGGACACAATTATGTTTAGCAAAAGTGAGCAGAGATGCCTCGTACTTGTGTTAACAATGCAGATAACTTCTGCTATGTTTGTGGTGAAGTGACTTTTGCATCACAAAAGCGCAGTATAATCACTATGGTTAAGAAAGCCTATCACCTTTATTTTGGCTGCAAAATTGGAGATCAGGACAAGATGTGGGCCCCACATATATGCTGCAACACTTGTGCAACAAATCTTCGCCAGTGGTTGAACAGGAAAAGGAAATCTATGCCTTTTGCAGTGCCAATGATTTGGAGAGAGCCAACAGATCATATCAGCAATTGTTACTTCTGCATTGTGCCTCCGGTTGGGAAAGGTGTGTCAAAGAAGAAAAAGTGGACTGTGCAGTATCCAAACATTCCATCAGCTATACGCCCAGTACCCCAGTACTCACTTGAGTCAGACGAGGAAGAGGAAGAGGATGAAACTTCAACTCCTGAACCATCAATGTCACATGACCCATATTTGCTCCCATCCTCCTCCTCTGAACCACACCTCATAACACAAGGTGAACTGAATGACCTTGTCAGGGATATGGAACTACCCAAGAGTAAGGCAGTGCTGTTGGGCTCCAGACTACAGCAGTGGAATCTCCTGGCAGGTGATGTTAGGGTTTCCATGTTCCGTGACCGTCAAAAGGATCTTGTCCCATTCTTCTTCATGGAAGGTGATCTTGTAGCCTGCAACAACACCGATAGTGTGATAGCAGCCCTCAACATCGTTCATGATCCAGATGAGTGGAGACTGTTCAATAATTCATCGAAGACGATTATTAAAGCTGTTTTGCTGCATAATGACAGTGTTTTGCCATCAATTCCAGTTGGTCATGCAGTCCATCTGAAGGAAACCTATGAAAACATGAAACAACTTTTGAGGTGCATAAACTATGACCAACATCAGTGGCAGCTTTGTGGCGATTTCAAGGTTCTTGCTCTCTTGCTTGGTCTGAAGACTGGATACACAAAGTACTGCTGTTTTCTCTGCGAATGAGATAGTTGTGCGAGAGATTCCCACTACATCAAGAGAGATTGGCCACTCCGACAGTCATTGGAGCCTGGGATGAAAAGTGTTCAGCATCCGCCACTTGTTGAATCAAGGAAGATTTTGTTACCACCCTTTCACATCAATCTGGGTCTGATGAAGAACTTTGTCAAGGCCATTGACAAAACACAAGCAGCTTTCAAGTACCTCATTGGAATATTTCCAAGGTTAAGTGAAGCTAAGATAAAGGAAGGTGTCTTTGTTGGTCCTCAGATTCGTGAACGTCTTCGAGATGATGCATTTCACCGTCCACTGCGTGGTAAGAAGACGGCATGGAAGGCCTTCCAGTTAGTGGCAACACATTTTCTCGAAAACAACAAGGCAGACAACTACAGGGAGTTGTTGGAAAACCTCCTCAAGGCATACAAAAGCCTTGGTTGCAACATTCTTTGCACTCTCATCTAGATTTTTTTCCCACCGAACTGCGGAGCAGTGAGTGACGAGCACGGCGAGCGATTTCACCAGGACATTGCAACTATGGAGAAACGCTATCAGGCCAAATGTAGCCGATCAATGCTTGCAGACTATTGCTGGACAGCGACACGAGATGCTCCATTTAATGAATACAAGAGACAAGCCAAGAAGCGCCGAGTAGACACTGAATAAGGACTAAACTATATACTTATGAAAACATAATAGTTTGTTTTTTAACTTTTGTTTCAATATGTTTTTTATTTATATAATCCTTTTACTGTTTTAAAAAGTGTTACATAAACAGGACAGGTGAAATATTATCATGTAAAGCAACCATAAACACATGAAAAGACCTAGGTTTACAATTTATGATTAAAAGTCTACTATGAACACAATATACATAGACGTAAAATGTAAAAACTTAAATATCTTGGAAACAGTATCCAATCAGTTATCTTAGTTTGTGTATTTGAATTCAGCACATCAAAATCCCTAATAAATATCACATTTTATCTCTGAAGCAGACGACTTCTAAAAAATTGTAGACCAGTGTTATTGTTTAATAATTAAAGATATGGATATATTTGTGTATTAGGTGTTTCGGGCTTGTGTCGTTCTTGAAATTGGTGTGAGGCAGGATGCTAGTTCACAGTATTTAGACAGTGAAATACCAATATTCGGATAGGAAGCAGAGCTAGCCACCCATATCAGTAGACATGAGGGTTCAAGGCAAGTAGAATATCTAAAAAACGGCCTGGATGAAAATTATTTTGAATTACATCAAGCTGTTTAGTACACATTGGTTTTCAAAATTATCACATAGCGAAAGGGCTTGCATTTGCACTTGAAGCATAACTTTCTATATAAAAAAGGATCTTTTTTCGGAAAAATGCAAATATATAGGGCTCGGGTGCATAAACTTCTTTTGCTACGAGTGTCATTGACTTGTCAGGTCAAGTGAATGATATTCTTATGTTTTGTTTTATTATAGCTATCCAAAAATATGTACCTTTTTGACCTTACTGGTGTATTTGATTTTTTATGAATTGTTATATTAGTCAGGTTGATGCAGTATCAAAATTTGTGCATAAAAATTGTCCCTTCGCCCTAAAGATACGATTTACCAGGGAGACAACTCGAAACTAACGAGAAAGAATTTACTCCATTGGATAATAATATTGGGGTCAGGAGATCGAATAGGAGTGAAATCGAATGGGAGTGAAATTTCATTTCCGATTTGCAGCAAATATATTTTAGATTTTCTTTACTTATTTCTTAATTGAGTCATAGAATCAAACATACCTGAATATGGAACGAATATCTATAAATAACTGTCAACATATTGTACATGTATGACTCTCTACCTCTGTATAACAGTACCGCATGGTTGGTTGCATTAGCTATGGTGTGTATATAGCTAGAACTCAGCTGTGAATGGATTGCACAATGCCTTTCTAATTAGGTTATCTAGGTTAAGGACAGAGTTCACCCTTAAGGTGTATGCAGATGCTCATATAATTACAGATAGAAGGAAGTGGAAAGAATTCGAACTGGACGATCGAAAAGTGTTAAATCTGAAAATCGTGACAAAGAAGCCGGGTGGCAACCTTTAACAATGCGTCATCAAACTAGAAAACAAACTACTTGTTACCTAATCATGACCATGTTTCGAACATTTTGTTTTTCTAAATGAACGCCATCAGTTGAAAATATTTACTATATGGACTAAGAAATAACACCGATAACCTTCCATAGGCTCGAAAATAGCCGTGGTTTTTGTTTTCAATACTAACTAAAGGAATGAACTTCCATCCAATACAAAAGAATCACATACTCTTATAATTATTTCAAAAATAAAATTACCAATAAATGCTCTGTACCAAATGATATGTGCTGCGTGAAAGGCTAAGAAATAAGAGCACTTCCATAAAGACAATCATATTTAAATTGACCATACTTGTTACTTCACATCAGAATCTGAAACTATCTATCATTTGTTCTTTGAATGTCCTACGCATAATCAACAATTATCGTTGCAAGCTTTAAATAGTTTGGCTTGGTGCTTTACGGCACATTAACACAAATAGATTATTTAGTGCCGAGGCAATTGGAGTAAAGTGTCTTGCCCAAGAACACACCACGTTAGCTGATCCAGTTGGATGTTCAGATTGTCTACGCTTTGAAATGCACATGGTCTTAAAGTCATAATTTGACTTTGCTGACTGCGTCGGTATTAAGGAAAACTTCATTTTAATTTTGGACCTTACAGATCATAAGACAAGACCAATGAGTTAATAAGAATTCATTAGGTAAATGTTTTTTTTTTTTTAATATGCCGACATGTATAAGCATGATTTGTATTTTCATCACCATATTCTATGGAGTGGTCATACAGTTTTACCCATGTCCATCCACCTTATTAGTACATTGTGAATTTTGTTTGCGCTTAATAACGTTTGCAGGGCTATATGAATTGAAACCATGTTGTATAGAACAGCGTGATGGGTCACTACACAGAAACTAGCTCGAGAGGATAGAAGACTACTTTATATCACCTCATTGAGATGACAATAAATTGATTTATATTCAAGTATGAAATGATTCATAGTTTCTTACTTTCAT
Organism: Margaritifera margaritifera; assembly: GCA_029931535.1. Taxonomy (NCBI): domain Eukaryota; kingdom Metazoa; phylum Mollusca; class Bivalvia; order Unionida; family Margaritiferidae; genus Margaritifera; species Margaritifera margaritifera. The sequence goes on along the minus strand of JAQPZY010001636.1, from coordinate 1,330,591 downwards.
CCTACTCAAGTTAAAGAAAATGTTGAGACATTGAGCAACATTGTTTTCTGGCAGGCGTAATTGTTCAAGATACATATTGGTCAGGTACATCTGAATTGTCAATATGTATTGTCCTAGACTGCTATCTCTGATCAGATTAAGTTTAGGAGATAATTTCTACTTTGTTATTCCATCACTGAATTGCTAAATATATTATGGTACTGAATTTTGCATCCTCTGCTTCTTTCATGTTGATGAAACTTTGGATATTATCATTTGTTCAAATACACAAGTTATGCAGATGCTGCCATTATAAGATTACAATTTGTTTCAAACAGTAGAGTGAAGTCCATTCGAACTCCTGACCAATGGCTCTTCTACAGTTAAATTGATTCCTGATATGACTGTATCGTATCTCCGTTGCTGAGAAGCCAAATAGCCATTATCATGGAATAATATTTGTAGCCATTTATTTAGAGGATAAGCACTGTCTCTAACTATAAACACCTGCCTCAAGATTTGTTTGTTTTCTGCCTTCTTAAGCAAAGGGGAATTTCGGAGAACCATCGATTCATGTTTTGACGCCGGCCATCCTACAAATGCATCCGTTGTAAGTAACTTGTTGCCTTTATGCATTGATTGAAAGCTTTCTTTCTGTTAATATAGTCTCTTTCTAAATCCACAAGACTGATTAATCTGCTGTGTGTGCCGTCAATTACCCCTGCAACATCAGGGATATCACTGGTAGCTTGAAAAGAAGCCACAGTTTTTCGAAAACTGTCATGATCAGGTCATTTGATAAATTTGTTACTATTGTCAGACATAACTTTGGCATCGGAATGAACACAGTCGCGAGCAGTACTATGGGAAATACAACATATTTTCGCAGTCTCTCTAGCACTTTCTACATTACTAATATACCGTAGAGACATTAGCTGGAGAAACTGGGTCCCGTCTCCAGTCTTTCCTGAACGGAATGTCTGGGATGTGCTTAGTTGTAGGTGGCTGACAGCACACAAAAATAAGGCATACATATGAGAACTGCAGCAAGATTTATCAGATCTGTACAAATATCAGCACTGAAAGCAATTCTGAAAGGTAACCATAAGAGAAGACAAACACAGTTCCATACGGGTGATACCCTTTGGAATAAAGTCTTACTCTTTCCAGTGAAGACTCCACCTGACTCTGTGTCACCACAGCCCAGGACTGTTGCCAGAATGAGTGAAGCTGAATTGTCCCTGGTAGCCAAGTCAAGTTCGCATAGGTCATCTGTATCGACAGTCAATTAAACAATCAAACATTCAATCAACCAACCAGTCAATATTTCTTTCTTTGCATGTACCTAGCTATCGATTGCATTGATAGATATATAGCTAGATATATCTGCACACATGACGATAAATCGGTAGATCGATATATATATAAGCTGCTACAGTTACCACCTTCATATAAAAATCACATCCTCGATGTAACTATTTCTGTATCCTCTCCTGATAAGGTGCCCCTTGAGCTCTCCGAGTCTCTTTTCAAAATAGAGCATATGCGTTTGGTCCGAACGCACATACCGTAAGGAAGATTATTATTACCTGGGTGGGTGGGTGGGTGGGTGGCAGCTTGTTGGGAGCAGATACTGGTGAAAGTCAGTTGGTTTAAAATACAGGTCAGTTTCTATGTTTCCATCCAAGGTTAGATTGAGTATCCCAAAAGATGTTTGACCTGTTTGATGACTCTGACGTAAATTTAATCGTAGGATGGAAGTTATTGGCGAATTCAAGAAATATTTTGAAATCGTAGCCCGTTTCGATCCATTTTGATTCTATGTCGTCAGCAAATCTGTACCAGTTTAAAGGTCTATAGGGTGCCTCGTTGATAAGCTTTTGCTCGAGTCTTCCCATATATATATATATATATATATATATATATATATATATATATATATATATATGTGCGTGTGTGTGTGTGTGTGTGACACCAAAGAGGTATCAGAAGTTGTATATAAACAGGGAATAAACGAAAGGATAATATGAAAATATAATCCTTTCTCTAAATGTCATAGAGAACTCAGTGGATGAAAACGAAACAATCTGACCAGATGTGTTTAAATAGCTGACAGTTTTGATTGTTTTACTACATGTAAAAAAGTGCATGTTACCCGTAATTTCTACTTTGTTTCATGTCAGCTTGCTTGTTATAAAGAGATATCAGGTCCCTTTGCCGCCTAGGACAGGATTCTAACTGGACTGAGTGAGGTGAAATTATGGAGAAAACACTATTTTATTTCAGGATTAGATAATGTTAATTGGCATTTTACTTTTGCAAATCGAGTCTTACCGACAAAAGCTTCAACGGAGCCAATAAAGTTAGATTTACGACGATACAGCCACAGTTAAAGGGTCTGTGTCTACTTACAACTTGCAATTTGTAATGGCGGTTATTTCACTATTTCATTATCTGGTATTTCATAACGTCAGCAATACTTTCTGACATAGATTTTGTAATTTAACTAACATTTCAACGAAATACAGACACACACACACACACACACACACACACAAACAATCATAGACGTTGAATCGGTGAAACCCTTTTATATTTAGATTCATCAATGTCCTTTGTTTGAAATACAGTGTCACCTTCACGTGACACAGTTGTTGCCGACAGCGTGTCATTCGCTATATCCTGATTAAGAATATCATTAAATTAAAGTTACACATATAATCAAACCAGGCCTGATTTAAGTAAATTTGAATTCCTACAAGTAATAGAACAATACGCTTCGGCAACTTATTTAGCAGCTTGAAGAATAATGAGCCCGCCAATTCAAAAGTCACCGAAGGATATATCCAGGGTCGTCTAAAGCTTTTTATCATTGATGTTAGTTCATAACCACTGGACATGCTCTAGATATATGGACGAAATTATGGCTGCTCTTTTATACTATCCCACGTTCCTCACAGCTTATACTCTTTCAGAATATATCGCTGCCCAAAAGCTGTTTTGATCCCTGGGTCATCCTAACCCTCGTCCATCGTTTTCGCGCATTAGTACACGAGCAAATTTATTGGATTCCTATGTATCTTCTCTAATCACATAGTGAAATCCAATCAGAAGCGAGGGATAAAAAAAAAGAAACAGATTATATAAGCGGCTTAGATGCGCTTTATTGTGACGTTATTGGTATATTGTCACGTCTGCCGCGTGCTACCTTATAGCCTCGTCTGCCCTGTGTACCACCTCTGCAGGTAAATAATTCCTCGCTTTTTCCTCCTACGTAGAAGACCAAATCTTCACGTTCTCCACTAAAGCCAGTGTAGACATAATACTACAGAAAATGCGATCTAAATTGAGTGTGCCGTAGTTTTCAAAGCATACTGTTTTCTCCATGTGGCATTTTACCACCAAATTTACAGCGTTGTGGCAATTGCATTATTTTTGCAGAGTGAGGTAATCCACTGTGAGTAGTATGATAGCGGCTGTGTATTGTATTTAGCATGCATTTCTTCATACTTTACATATCATTTAGAATACTTGCACTGGCGAGCGGTGCAAAATCTGTATCCTAATACAGGTGGAATAAAGCAACACGTGGTTACATGTTTCCGCAAATATAAGAATGAAGTGGCAGATACAAGATTGTATCGAAATAAAAATGTCGAAGTATTGACATAACCTTTAGATCATTCAAATGGCAATCGAAGCTTTAGATCATTCAAATGGCAATCGAACTATACAACTGAATCTTTCTCAAGCAATCCACATAAAAACTGTTCATGGTCTTTGGTGCTTTTTTCCCTTCTGTTGCAAACTGTGTCACATGTTCCCGCGAACCAATTTTCTAAACTCATAATGCAGAAAGTAAATACTAACATTTTTCTGCAATGTTTATTCATAAATATGAATAGAAAATTTTGAAAATGCCTTGTTCTAAATATGCTTGAAGTTGACAAATACAACAGAGGTAAATAATGCGTTTTGGTAGTATGAAATTTCATATTGCTTTCATTTTGTATTACATTAAAAATTTGGTAGCATGATATTTCATATTGCTTTCATTTTGTATTACATTAAAAATTTGGCCAATATTAGATACAGTCTCTTTAATGACCTCAAATCCTCAATCACAGAAATGATATCCCATTCTGACACCTTTCAAAGAGTTGCATCATCAATGTATTTTTGAGCTGCTTTACGTCAGAGGGAGGGTCATACCGTCATAATGGCTCTAACGTTTTCGACAGTATATGTATACTGCAACATAAGCACACATGATATAACGAAATAGTGTGAAATTAACGCTTAATTTTGTTATTAAATAGTCGTCTGTTCCATCAAAAACTCAAATGTTTCCTGATTTCCGCATCTTCGAAGTCCTGACAAAAGTAGCAGCGCAGAAGACACTTGTTTTTTACCAACATATGCAAATGTTATACATGTTCTCTTTTTTTTTTTTTACATCACCTTTTATATGTCCGTCGTCATATAGACCTACTTCACAGTATCAGCAAAATGGCATTTTATGTTTCTTTAAACAAAACTGACATTGAAATGTCGATTGTCATAGTATGAGAGATTGTATTCTTTTCTTCTGTTGCTGGTCGCGTTTTGTGGTATTCTTTAGCACAAATAATAATCAATCGTAATATTTGGATGAGAGTAGTTAAATATAGAAAAGGCGCATGAAGGAATGAGATCCACAGCAAACAGCAAAATCAAGAAGCACCCAATTATGCCATTTTTGACTAAAATGGTCTGAAAAAGGAATGATGGTAAGAAATAAAAAAATCCGTGTAGTTTTTCATTACTTTGATAATTGTAAGTTGCATTTATTATCTGTATTCTACCCTTCTATGCTTATATATATATATATATATATATATATATATATATATATATATATATATATATATATATATATATCTGTAAGGGTGCATATTTCTGTCGATGTATTCGGTAGAGCACATTTAGTTGGCAGATAACAATTAATTAGATTTATGAGGAAAGATACTGTATTAAATCGCTAGACTGCAATGGTTTTAATGTCCCTGTTATAGGGGCGAGATTGAATCTTAATTAAACCTTCATTGTTAGCAGTCGGACACAAGGTTAAAATGTCAAAGTTGACACAGTTTGCAGGACTAGATGTAAAAGATAGTGGAAGTTGCATTATCTTTTTAAATTCTCCAGAATCAGTTATTTGGAAATCTAGAGGGTTAGGCTAACCGCATTTGTCGTGTATTTATAAAAGGCGGTAGATACATTTAATCCTGATTGGCTACGCTAAATAAGGGGTGTATTCCCAGACGAAATTTCATGTTTAATATGCCCCATCGCAAAATTTAATCAGTCTAAGCTTTTCTGCAAGAGAAAAAGGTCTTGACTCCGAGGTAGAATTTAGGCGAATTCTCTCGTATAAACAATTATTCCAGGGACCGGATGTCTGGAAGTTGACGGACACAATTCTGGCGGTGGAAGCGAGCGAGTCTCGAAAGCACAAGGGGAAATAGCTCCATCCACCCATCCACCTATCCACCTAGCTACCCACACAAAGTTTGAGGGCCGAAGGAGGCGAGATAAGGGAACGTGAGAAGGAAAAGAAAAAAAAACAAGGGGAGAGCAGCAGCATTGAATTTGGAGGACCAGCGATAAGCAGGCTATGTAGGCAGGCAGGGCAATGACTTCGATTGTTCACTCGATTCTATGATGAAATAATTCTATCGTTTGAAACAGATCGGCTATTTGCATAAGTATATTTGTGTTGAAATTCAGTAAATGATTTATTTAAAAAAGAAGTGTATCTCCCTAACGTAATGTATTATCTCAGTTTCTTTCATGTAATTGATTAAATTTGTTATATTTCATGTGCGGGGGCTCATGTTATTCTGTTCTATATATCTGCTCAGATCTCTATTTATTCCATCTATAAATTTCATAATTTATATTATTATTTACTTGATCCGGGCAATAACACCGAGGTCGATCATCCTCTAGATAACGATAACCAACTAAATAAATCGTACACCGCTTGCAAAGAGGGGTAGTCCGCCACAATATCTATCTATCTATCTATCTCTCTCTCGCTCTCTCTCTCTCTCTCTCTCTCTCTCTCTCTCTATATATATATATATATATATATATATATATATATATACATATATATATATATATATATATATATATATATATATATATATATATATATACATATATATATATATATATATATATATATATATATTGGAACTCAAACAGGATCAGAATATGGATAATAATGGGAATCACACCCATGCATTAAAATTATGAAATCAGCACTGAATCCAGTAAATATGCAATATTCGTCAGCATCAGTGTTCATTTATTTCAGTTACATTACTTATTTTAATACATAACTTTAAATTATCGTCTTTAGACTAGATCTATACGCCTTCTCAGTAAGCTACAAGCACTGTATAACACGGAGTAATAAAACTGATTACAGCAGTTTTAAAAGAAATATTTATTGAAGAAAGGGAATTATATTGTATAATTTGAGTCTACTTTTGATGCAACTATATGTATAATATTTTTGGTATCTGTATAACTCCACTCCCAAACCCCATAATTGCAGCTTTTTAAATATATTTGTTGGTACCATAAGGAACCTAACCAGGCCGCATGTTATCTATATATAGTAAATTGTCAAACACTTAAACACGTTGTCGCGATGGTGTAAAGGTAAGACTGTTCACCATTTTATCACAACTGAATGTAAGAGCATCGGTTCAAGCCTTCTCTGAACCTTACGTTTTATTATTATTTTCCTTTTGTCCCACTTAACAATGTTGCAGCAATGTTGTTTCATAGTTATGGCCTTTTTACCTTGTGGCAACATGACTTGGTAAACTTGCTGGAATGTTGTTTCAACGTTGTTGTTTAACATCATGATATAACATTCCTGCAGCCTCCTGAAAACGTTCAAAAACTATTGAAAACAGTGAAGAATGAAAGATATTTTGTGTTCGTGAAACACATATGTCCCTCTACTGTCAATATGTCCAAATCTACCATTAAACATTACAAACATAACTTAGCAAACAATGTATACCCTAATACAACACAAATCTAAGTCCAAAAGGTTCTAAAACAAATAAAAGTTTCAAAACGTGTTATTATATCCTGTGAAATCACATTGGGGCTTATATAAATAGATACTAGCATGCTACTACGTTTAACTGATCTATCTCAAGTGGTTTGTGTATAACTGTACGGAACAAAATTTTCTTCAAAAAAGTTAAGTTTCAAAGTTACCAAATGGGTAAATCAGTCGATTTGTTTTGTGGGAAACTCGATCCTAAAAATCTCTACATACGGTCTCCTCGTTTGAATTTTATTTTACAATTTTGCTGCAGATTCAAGATTATTCTTGTTACTGAGCAATTCTTTTATTTGATAAATTTTGGGGTTTTCTAAATAGTTTAAAGTCCGTAGATTTTAGGCTCATTTAGAGGCCTTAGTCAATTTAGATAGGTTATGAGAAGGAAATTGAAAATGAAATTGATTTTATATAATAAATAATTGTTTAAATCTTCATATGTATTCTCGTCTGCATATTTAAGTGTCCTTTTACAAATTCAAGGTATTCCTAGTCACCTTCTGGAAGGATCCAAAAAATAAATATGCCAACAAGTGGCTGACTGGAAGAAAATTGAGGTTTGGCAGGGTTTAATCTACCGAAATATATCACATTTCTTTTTTAAACATCTATTACGATTTGAGAATGTACTAGTCAAAGCATCATAGATCGGTATGCCGACAGGATATTTATTGGTATTTCAGTGTCGTGGCAGGGGCCATTTGTCCCGTAGGCATACCGATCCAAGCTATTTTGCTTTGTACGTTCTTGAATCGTAACAGATGTACCAACATGTGAACCTAAATGTTCTTCCTGTTGGCCAGTTTTAGCAATATTTTTTCCGTCTTCTTCCCGACGTTGACTTGGAATACCGTTCTACCATGTGGTGTGTGTAGGAGGTAGAAGGGGAGACTTGCACTAATTAATGAAACTCTATTTTACGTTTGATAATTTGAACAATAAAATAACTGTTATTCTGACAAATATGCATCTAAAACAGTACAAGGAACATTTAAGTCATTAATATATATATATATATATATATATATATATATATATATATATATATATATATATATATATATATATATATATATATATATATATATATATATATATACGACAGTACATCGCACATAAAAGACATTGCAACATTAGGCCTGGGATTTGTTTGAAATAGAGAAATCGCTATGGTGTATATCTTGATATTTATAATGGATCAACTTTAGTTTCCTAGACATTAAATATAAATTAAATAAAATTAATATAAGGTCAAAAAAAGTTTGAAAATAAATGTAATAAATACGGCTATAATTTCTCCAAAACCAAAATATAATACCATTTGATGATTATATTGACCGATGAATACAGAGGAGCTTTAGGGATGAATGCCCTGTATTCTTTTAAAAATGGTAAATTGATAATTTCTAATTGGTGACGTCGATAAAATAGTGGAGGAATAAGGTAAAGTGCTCACTGGAGCAAAAGCATTTGTATTAATATGTCAAGTGTTTTATGTCTATTTTGCTTCCTTCATTCTGGAGAACCATTTGATATAAAATAAGAAAGGATCCAAAAAATAAAATAAATATTTCAGTGATGTGGGCAAATGGCAGGGGCCATTATTTTCTATTTGCATACCGATCTAAGATATTTTGTTTAGTACATTATTGAATCGCATCAGATATAACAAAATGTGAAACCTCAATTTTCTTCCTGTCGGCCACTTTTAGCAATATTTTTTTTCCGTCTGTTTCCCGTCAGTGACTTGGAATACCTCTCTTCCATAGTGTGTGTGTGTGTGTGTGTGTGTGTGTGTGTGTGTGTGTGTGTGTGTGTTTAGGAGGTAGAAAGGGGAACTTGCACTAAATATAAGAAACTCTATTTTACGTTTGAAAATTTGAACAATAAAAAATAACTGTTTTGACAAAAAGGCAACCAAAACATTACAATGAACAGGTTAGTCAGTTTAAAAACAGAAACATCGCACATAAAAGACATTGCAACATTAGGGACCAACCATTGAACTTATTCAACTTTCGATGGGGGGAGGGGGGGGGGAGAGGGCGATGGCCTGGGAATTTTTTTTAAATAGATAAATTATTATGGTGTATATCTTGTTATTGATAATGGATCAATTTTAATTTCCTATACATTAAATATAAACTGAATAAAATTAAGATCGAGAAAATTGTGAAAATAAATGTAATAAATACGGCAATAATTTCTCCAAAGCCGAAATCTAGCACCATTTGATGATTATATTGAATTGGTAGTAAAAAATAAGGTATAATGTAAGCTTCCCACGGCGATACATACACAAAATCGCTGATGTTCTGAACATTTGATTTTCAGTCTTAATTCAACTCTGTATCAATATCTGGCTATTACTAATGTACAAAATGTCTGCAGGGCTTTTGTGTGATTATTTCGGATTAAAAATTACATAAAGTGTTACTTTATGGCGATTCTGGCAGGATTTTGGCGCACAGGTCTGTCCTATACAAGTTATAAGTTAACGTTTTAAATGAAAACGCAAATAGGTGTTAAGAGATAATCAACCCTACTTAACGTAAATATACACATCATTTAAACAATATTGCAAAACAAAAAGCAAGAATTATACATAATATCATTGACTATTGCGTATATTGTGTGCATAGTACTTTTATGTATTATTTTCGGCAGTCAGCTTAAAAGGGGTGTATTAACCATAATGTCTATAGTCCATGAAAATAAGCTGTCATAACGGAGGAGAAAACCACTGGCTTTTTAAGGTTGCTTTTCGTTATTAAAAGCGGTCCTGGATAAGAATTAAATACATATTTAAGGAAGAGAGAGGGACCACTTTTATCTACATGAGTTTGATCTGAATATAATTTGGGGCCAAAATCGGTCTTTAATGAACCTTGTCCTTTAGACGTTCAAATAACCGAAATAACCGAAAATCGAGATGACATTTAGTATGTGTTAGAATGACGTTTACTATTCAAATAACTGATTTTAGTCTATTCCAGATGAAAAAGTACGACTGTGTGTAGTTTTCAAAGTCCCTATTACCACATTTAATTGTTCAATGACATCTACTATATTTGCTTGCAATTTTCCTTGAAACTATTTGAAGAGAAGTTCGGATTTTAACAATGGCGCATTCGGAAATATTGTGCAATTATTTAGTTTGCAAATGAGGTGGGTCATGTAAGTTGCATCCCCAAACCCCAGCAACAAACAGTGACATTGTGGTTACCCCTTTCCGTCTGTCTGTCCATATATCCCTGTTTGTCTGAGGGAAAACTTCTCATCACTTCTTCTAAGTTTCAAAAAGGATATGTAGGCTATATAAATGGCTATATACGCAATAGTTATTTGCATTTATTTCTACCTCATTGTAAGCAAATATTTTGAAAACTTTTCGAAAAGAATATTTTAAGAAGTAAAGATTTAAAGAAAAAGTGCATCACATCGCCTGTCGTCCCATATCTCTAGATACATTTTAATGAAGTAAAACCAAATAGGTTAAATACGTGGTGGGTGTTAATGTGCGAAATGGTTTTGCTTTTTTCGCATGCCTCCTTATGCGTATCTTTCTTGAAATATTATCAAATAATTGCCGATATTTTAATTAGTAAAGTAAAAGGATTAAAATTGTCAGCTGCCTTCAGATTTCACTGAAACTCTGTAGACCAAATGTATAAGCAATGCAAGGTTAGATTTTTTCCTATGCTTCAATTTAATTTGGTAAATGTGAAAAAATGTCCAAAGAGGACATATTTTGAGAAATTGCAGGGAAAAGCTGGCCATCCCTTCTACTCCTTAGTTGTTTGGAGTATTTTACTCAAACTTTATTGGCTAAATGAGTCTTTAGTTTTTCCTCTGCTTCACTTTCTTGGGTCAAATTTGAACACATGTCAAAAATGAGGTATTTTGAGAAGTGAAGTGGTACTAATCTAAACTGCTACAAGAATGTTACTGACACTTTGCAGTCGACATAAGAGGTTAATTTACAACCACAAAAAGGTATGACTTTTTCGTCTGCTTCATTTGCGTCGGAAAATTTCAAATGTGTTGAAAACATTTCTGCGTATTGAAAAGTAAAGTAAGACGCTTGTCATTGCGTCTCCTTCCAGGGTGCTTGAAGGAATTTAATGAAACGTTGTAGGCTAAATAACTGGATGATGTACATGCGCAGTTTAAATTTTTTCTGCCTCATTTCTGGCAATTTTCTTGAAATATTGCAAAAGAAACTTTCTTTGTGCAAGAAAGAGGTATGAAGAAGATTTTCAATGCTCTCATCCAAAGCTAATAGAAGTATTTTACTGAACTTTTGCAGGTATAACAGTGGTTAGAGTACATAAGCAATCAGGTTGGACCATTTTCTCTGACTATTCTATGGTAAAGTTTTTGAAAAATGTTGACAAGTGTGATTTTTGAGGACTCAAAGGTTGTCATCACACTTAAAAGTCTTTAAGGATTGCACTGTATTTTGTAGGTGAAACCAGTGATTGAAAACAAAATGTATATTAAGTTTTTTTTTCTTTTTACTGTAGCTTGCATTAGTAAATTTCTAAAGAATTCTTCAAGAAGGAGAATTTGAAAAGGTATAATTTTAGGTGTAAGATTGTCTTCATTTCTACTAGATGAGATGAAGGCTTCTAGTAAAACGTTGTGAGCTACGTACGTAGTTAGATGCAGATTGTTAAATATGGACAATGTTACGAAAATAAAAGAAACGTTTTCTTTACGCAATTATAATAAGAAATTGATTCTGTTGATAGAAATTTAAATGGTGCAAAAACAAACAAAAGTGAGTTTGTTTACTGCTGACAGCTACATATCTAAATACAAATATAAATAATTCCTTCTAAAATTTAGGATAAGTACGTCATATAACCAAAATTATTAAACGTTTTAAATCTGCACCGAAACCCACATACAGACGTGAATTTTCAAATTCAAACTTTAATTTACAAATGCAAAACTAAACTTAATCCACTGTATTATAATTACAACACCAACATAACAACTATCGTTGTGCTTGAATAATTATTTGTAATAGGCGCTTTCAATTTAAAGTCCCGTAAATTCAAAACGTTTCCATTGATATTTTCCATTTCTGTCTGCGTAATACAAATACAGGTATGAAAATGGCGGGGAATCGACGGTAAGAGAGATATAGATCTGCCAGCAATATTTACAGCTCATGCTATATACACATATATACATATATAAATGTTAAAACTTAATTCGGTTATAGATCTTTGCATTGTGTATTGACTTGTTCATATACATGTAGAAAAAAATGCAAAGATACATAGATACAAGAAAAAATATGTTTTATTATAAATGCTCCTTCAATTAACACGTTGTCTTGTAGCTTAACTTTTATGGTGAAAAGAACACAGGAATTTAAATATATAAATGGAATCTAGAAGGGTCCGCAGCTACCTGTCTATATGTGGGTGGGGATTCCTTGGGTGTAACTTGGATCTCGCTGTATGACGGAGGAGGTCCAGGATACTTGCAACTGCTCGAGATTGCGGGGATCCGTTGTTCGAATGAATGACCGTAAGGACCATTGTATGAAGGAAGTTCAATGGATGATACACAGAGTGTACCATTTGTATTAGGCTGCTGTCGAATGTTGGAGACGTACTGTTCAGGATTATCTCCTGGCCCGAAACATCGACTGCTCTCATCACCAGGCACTCTTCCTCTTTTTGATTTTCGTATACTGGACACACAAATAAAGAAGAAGAAAAATTCTAAAACAACAGAACGAATCTCTCTGACTCTCTCTCTCTCATATCGGATTATCCATTATTTGTCGATATCTTTCCTAGTCTGAGGTGAGATCAAGATATAATAATAATAGTAATAATAATAATCTGAAGAACGATGTTATTAATATTATTATTATTATTATTATTATTATTATTATTATTATTATTATGATGATGACAATAAAGCTGATGATGATGTCGATAATGATATATAGAGGATATATATGTTTTCTTGAGTAGATCTAATGAAATATTTCACGAGTGAAGTGGAAAGATATCTAATCGAAAAGATCATAGATATTCTTTTATTATATTTGTGAAGGCAAGATTCGTCGATATGCATGGAATTTGTGTTTCGTTATGTGCCTATCCGATTAACGGCTGTATTATTACATCGATAAAAAGAACTTCCTAAATTTTACAATCATTTAGGACAGTGACTTTCTACAAATTTAGCTTCTACATATAATGCTTCAAAATGTGTATTTTGCCAAATTAAAGACTGTTTTCATACAAAAATGAGGAGATTTGTATTTTTGTGAACATATTTCTTGCGTGATTGATACAGTGAATATTGTTGGGGTGGGGGTAATGTAGAATTATTACAGAGCGATCGAATCAGACAGACTTCACATCGCAAGATCTTTTAGTAAAAGATCTTAATAATTTGGATTTGTGTTTTGTTTATTTCTGCATTCCAACGTGAATTGCGTGGCCTTGGCAAGCTTGAGGTCTTCTTCGGTAATAGACGCTGTACTCATTTTGATTGTCACTTAATTTCAGTTTCCAACCAACACTCATCTATCGCTAATTAAAAAAAATTATTATTATATTTGCTCAAGAGTTTTTCCCTAAAAAACTTGTACCTTTTGTCGTAGAGTGTAACAGCCACCGCATGACTGAAACTGAATATTATATAGAAACAGGTCATGTAAGTTCAGTCCCTGAAAATTTGCACGATTCATGAGGAAAGCTATTATGAAATAAATTAGTACTTGAAACCTACTTTTTGTTGTTTGGAATTGGGGGTTGGGGTGGGGGGTGGGGGCCTTTTTATTGAACCCTCTCATTTATTACATAAATGTACAGTCTTGACATAGTTTAAGATCTGTTCATCGCGATGGAGGGACAGAAAGAAAGGAAGGAAGGTAGGAAAAGAGAGAAGAAGAAGAAAAATGACATTGGCTAAAATATGGGAATATAAGTTTGAATAACATACATAGTGGCAAATATATTTCCTAAATGGGAAAATATAAGTAGTTCCTAAAGTGATATCGCCACTATGATGATAAAAGAGGCATCTCTAATGTAGCAATGTCAATATTTCCCCACTGATGCATTGCAATATCTCATTATGAAATATATAACAAAAAATGATGATTATAATGATGACGGTATGATTTCAAGGGTGTAATCTTACCATACTATGAAGTGTGTGATAATTATGATCCCAACGACAACTCCAACAGTGATCCCCACAATAAGTCCTAAATGTCGATTTTCAGTACGTGTTTTGTCTGGAAAGATATATATATATATAAGTGAGCGAATACGTCTCTATCTACGGACAATATGGCGTCATGATCGAACACTGACGTCACATGAAGGAATTCCTAACACAATGTAGTTGTTGGACCATATATTCAAAGAAGTGCTGTGTCTCTGTTAATGTTACTGATATCTGCTTGAAATAAATTGCATGATAATCAGAAAAGATTGTTCTTTACGAAATTCACAGAATCTACAAATCTCGATGAGACGTTATAGATGATCCATTGTGGTTTGAAGGTGAGAAGCTATATTTTTTTAAATTAATATGTTTTTGGTTAAATTTGTTCCCTAGCTAGATGACTATGTCTCAAAGAGTTATATGCAGAAATTTCAAAGCCAAGAAACATTTCTAAATTCCGTTATCATTTGGCCAATTGACTATCAGTGAGATTCGCTTTCACTTTCGAAGTTGTGTGCAAGGTTAGACGAATATCCACTAATGAAATATGGAATATATGAATAGATGAACTAAATAAGCACATATTAGACACCCGATAGGGACTATACAATTGACAATCTTTTACTGCTGAAAGTGTTATGTCGCACCATAAATTTACGTCATTACAGGCGACAACCTATGACTTTCACATATTAGTAAAATATTTCTTGCCTCAGACATTGACTCTCTGAGAAAAGAAAATGCGTTCGCAAGTGTCATTAATGAGCGACTCTTCTATTTTTATAATTGGAAGCGCACTCGTATGTTCTACTCAAATACTAAGTTTGGGTTTGAGATTTACAATTAGTCAGATTTTAATGCAGTTTTATCTCATGGGATCAAAAGAATTTGAACTCTAAAGTGAAAGTTAGCACATTGATGCAAAATCTACGGCAATAACGTTTTTCATAGTTTCAGAACATTGAGAATCTACATCTGAAAACCCTTCACTTTTAACTATCGCCTGCCTTGGCATGTTTTTACCAATCATAACGTCCAGTTCTAAACTTTTCACTACTATTTTAGCATCTAAAATAAACGAAGAAAGTTAACTGGATAATGAATAATTGTACTTATTAAATCTCTGTTCTTTCTTGCAATTCCCAATTGAATGATGATCGTGTAAAGACAACTTTGTGCAATCCGTAACATAACACACTTTTTTAACAAGACTTTTTAATCTTAGATTTCTGGTAAGAATTTATATATCATGATGGTCAGGGGGAGCTCGTAACATAATTATGTTCAAAGAACTACACCGCCTATTGTTTATTTCCATTTAATACAAAAGTAAAATAAAACATACATTTACAAAGATCGTTGATGGAAAAAGTGACGTTTGTACTAAACTGAGAAATCCATTGATCAGATGTGGAGCACTTGAGAAAAGAAACCTTGTCAAGTTTTTCGTAGCCTTCGCCACAGGAGTAAGAACACTGATTTTGATTGGGAAACCATTCCTCGTCACACCCTGCCACTTCACCGTGGGGAATTCGCCTGTCGCATGCTGACAAAACAACAAGAAAGTATTGTCATTATAATCATCAGTAATGTACTAATAAAAGCCATATAGAAAACTTTTCCTTGTAACCTATTGGAATAACAATTATATCTTAACGTGCTGTAAATGCATATAGATTTTTCTTCTTGGGATATATATATATATATATATATATATATATATATATATATATATATATATATATATATATATATATTGTTACGACTCTAGGGGTAATGTAACAGAATAAAAGACACAAACAAGCTTTCAATATTAAAATGCAAATCTTTAATTTCCTAAAATATTAAAAGAATTAAAATAGTTCAACAAATAATCACAGTGAAAGAATTAAAATAACTTACAGTATAGAATATCCTAAAAAGTCCTAAATTGTTTTAAAGTTCACTTCCTGATGTTAATCCGAGTAATCCGGATGAAGTATTTGGATTTGAAAATAACCTGTACTGTGCTGACGTTGACAAGTTCTGATTAAATCCAAAATAATCCTTGCAAGTCTGGAATCTCACAAGTTTTAGAATAATGTCCGATAATTTCACGGAGCTGTATAGTAATTCAGATGAATTACTAATTAAATAAATATATTCCACACTGAACTGAATAATTTCAATAACCTCTCTTCATTCAAGCAATTGTAAAGAATGACTTATCACTGGACTATCTGCTATTTATACACCACTAGTGCGCAGAATCAAATAAATCCACAACGCAGTTCCTGTCAGCATTAGAAGCCTTTAGAATGTATTTACTTCAAGTAAACACAATTTAATTCTCAAGAATGCTATTTTATACTGGAATTAACAGTCAACAAGTTGTTATTCATAATGAAACAAAAGTACACTGAATCTAGGTTATCTGCGCGAGACAAAATCACGTGATATTTCCAGCGTGTGACCTTACAATGTTAATTTCCAAAGTACACAGCTAAAAGCTCCTTTCGCGCGCAATTGATCATGTGACCACTTATTGATCGAGCAGTAGTCGTATGTATACTGATATGCTAACCTTTGTTTAGACAAAAAACAGAGATCATAAATTAGTAAATTAAATTATTATAAAAAAAAGTAAAGGAGGCTTGATTCCGTAACAATATATATTGCCAGCATGTTTCTATAGAGAAGAATCGGCATACTTTTTATATTTAATATTATATCGATTAGTTAATAGTTGAGGATGTCGGCTCTACATAGCAGTAGTGGGTTCTTAAAAACTGTGTCAATCAGAAATTAAATTTAGAATTAGGAATATTTTAGGAAGTATTACCTGAAATTGGTAATTCTTCTCAAAGCAATATCTAAATTTCGAGATCAGGTATCTAAGAATCAACCAAATAATAGCGGATGATATCTTGAATCTTGTTTTTGCTTGTTTGTTTGAATTCAAACTCACTTGGCCAAAGCACTGAGAATTCTTATTGTTAAAAAGGACTGTACAATTAATTTAACCCACTCTTTGCAAGGTGTGCCTAAGAACTTAGTGCTTCACGATCTGAGGTTACCTGTACTGCCTTTAACTATATATATCAACTTTTGCGAAGATACAATAATTTAGTTGCAACTTTACTGTAAAAATGTTGTCCAAGCGACCTGAGCACAGATTTAAATGTTTGTGAGCAAATAGTTATCTCCTGTGTCTGGTTTCTTTCTGGTTTCTTCCCTAATCTAATCACTTAAGAATGAAAAAGCAAATATCGAACAGATTTATGCTAAATTGACAATGCGCTGGTGTTTCATTTACTCTGTTCACTTGGCACTTATATATGTGAGATCAGACGGTATAACAGAGGCCAGTTTGGAAAGAATTTGAATTATTTACAGCAAACAAAATAAAAATACGAAAATGGATTGTCTTGCCTGCGACATGTTACAGTGGCCTAAACTGCTAATTACTAAAAGGCCCCTGTGATTTTGACCTTCGGCCATCCAGTGTCAGGAGAGCTTGATCCCTTCTCAGTAACTTATATGCATAATCTCAAAACTGTATGCTTAAATAAACACACACACACACACACACATATATATATATATATATATATATATATATACCCAACTCACATTTAATGAATTCACCTCAAAAGTTACAATAAATTCACCTTGTGACCTTGACATTTGACCCTTTGAACTATAAATTCGAAATTGCTTCAAAGTTTGATGCCTCTCCATGTACACAACATATTATTTTCAAAAAAGAATAATAAAACAACTAACCATTGTGACCTTGACATGTCAGGTCCAAAATTCTCTGAGGTATTCTATAAACCAATTGTTAGACTTTTTAAATGTCTTATAATGATTTCATGGCAATTGTAGATACAGTCAAATGAAAAAATACTGACCAGTCAAGATTTAAACAATGAACATATGTGACCTTTACCTTTGATCTTGTGGTTCTTTAATCTCTAAAGAGATGTGATGTGATGTGATGATGTGTAATAAAAAAACTGTCATTGATTATAAACGTATTAACGATAATTATGATAGCTGAACTTATAACAATAATTTCTATATCATTTTTTTACTATTGTTTTAAGAAATTAATTACAATTCCCATGCGTGTATATTTTGATATGTGGTACCGCTGGATAATGTGCAAATTTAAACACCATACAGAATTACATATGTGTACATATCCGTTCACTTGACAAATTGTACATAAATATGTAAATATAATAGAACAATGAACTGTCTAAAAATGCTTTAATATACATTCCTTTGAACAAATAAAGTGCATCCATTTCACAGTTGTTTTGCTGTATCATGAGAAACGGTTTTAGAGAGTTTATGATACGGATAGCAAACCAAGAGCGTTTTGTACGTATAGAAGAGTGTATTAAAACATGGGTTCCTATCAGTCAAGAGCGTTTTAACTTGACTAGAGAATACTCGTGGGTGTTTTGAAATTTGGCTTAATATTTAATAACAAAAAGGTTAATTTGCAGCCTTCTTTACTGGCCGGATACAAATCATGTTAAAAACCTAAGTTTCCAGCTGCTACAAATAAACAGGAAATACTTACAGCAGGTAACGCTACTGTTCGATAGAATCCATAGTAGTAGAAGATAGATCAAACCATTCTTTGACAATATTAACTTCTTTTCCATGAGTTTTGAAAGTCATCAATAATTATGGGTCATAGCGATCAAGGAATTAAGGTTTGTCACATTCATCAGCATGCACATAATCTGATACACAAACATGTCAGCAACTAGGAAGTTTAAAATCAAGTGCAACGATTCACTGTGGTTCAGTTTCACACCTGACTTACTGCACATTAAATACAAGTTAGTTGAATGGTAAGGCCGAGGTTATACACACGGGACCGTGTACATATTTTGCCGTATTTTATATGCTGGGAGACCGTGTATGTGTGCCGTGGTTTCTATATACACGGCGGTCGTGTAAGTAATTTTCCGGGCTTTCTTTTCTTTTTTTCTTTGTCGTTGTTGTTGTTGTTGTTTGTTTTGTTTTGATTATTTCACAAGAAACAAAAGAAAACAGACCTCGATGTCAAGGTTTGGTAACTAAAGCTATGGTAGAACTACGTAAGTAGTAGAGAGGGGTAACTGAGACTCAGGGGGGCCTCTATAGACTCGTACGGGAGTTTAACATGGTGGGGGCCTCTATAGACTCGTACGGGAGTTTAACATGGTGGGGGCCTCTATAGACTCGTACGGGAGTTTAACATGGTGGGGGCCTCTATAGCCCCGTACGGGAGTTTAACATGGTGGGGGCCTCTATAGCCCCGTACGGGAGTTTAACATTACGGGAGTGGGGAAAGGGAGGGAGGGAAATAGAATTAATCTTTCTTGAAAAATGGTGGTCCTAATACGTCATCTACTATCCAAACACCCCACACTACACTATCCAACACGCCGTGTGTAAGTGACCTTCTGCCTAGTGGCTATATCTATATAGCCTAGAGTTATATATAAAGCATTACCTATACCTCAGATCATGTTGGAGGTGTCAGTAAATTTGCATATATTGTACCTATGTTATAAATAACACTAAAATGGACGTGACTAAATGTTGTATTAAACTTCGGGAACCGTCACGGACTTTAGCGTTGACTAGAAAAAATCCGGAACATTAGATTATAATGGCCTAGACTAAAAGTAACACTAAAATTCCGAAATCGTACCGGACGTTAGTGGAGACTGAAAATAACCCGGAAAAAAAATGGAAAAAATTGGCTGAGACTAAAAGTAACACTAAACTTCCGAAATTGTACCGGACGTTAGCGGAGACTGAAAATAATCCGGAAAAAAATGGAAATTTTTTTTTTGATTTTTTAAATTTTGTTTATATCAAAACACACACCACACTATCTACATTTTTTTTTTTTTTTTTTTTGGGAAGGGGAAATTTTTTAAAAAACAAATCAAAACACACAAACACACTATCTACATTTTTTTTGGGAAGGGGAAATTTTTTAAAAAACAAATCAAAACACACAAACACACTATCTACATTTTTTGTTTTTTCTGGGAAGGGGAAATTTTTTAAAAAACAAATCAAACACACAAACACACTATCTACATTTTTTTTTTTTTTTTTTTTGGGAAGGGGAAATTTTTTAAAAAACAAATCAAAACACACAAACACACTATCTACATTTTATTTTATTTTTGGGAAGGGGAAATTTTTTAAAAAACAAATCAAAACACAACCATTTTTTTTACTTTTTAAATTTTTTTATATCAAAACACACACCACAAATATACAATCCATTTTTTTTAAAAAAAATTTTATTTGATGGACTGCAAAAGTTGTTGTTGTTGTTGTTGTTGTCTTTGCTGCTGCTGCTGTTGGTCCTGTAGTCTATTTCTTTCCTCCCAATTTTAGATCGATAGAAAGAGAGGGAAAGTGGGGGTTTTTTTGGTTTGGTGGGTAAAAAACAAACCACACAACACCATTCAGATATATACATCAATAATAATAATTATATTTTATTCAATGTATATACATTATGTTACTCGTGGTAATAAAACAATTTCATATAAGTCCAATACAGTTCAATACACTTCCATATTTACCATTTCATTCTCTTATTGTTCTGACACTTCAGGAAGATTCTTGTCTACAATTCTCTCATAACTTTCTTCTGGACTCTCATTGATAAACTCCAACTTAATAAAATGTCCATTATCATCTCCAATCCACCGCTCTTTTTTACAAATCTTGTAAACTTTACTATGGTCTAATCCAAATCCACATCACTAATGGAATCCATCCGACTATATAATCCTGAATTCAAGTCAGTTAATTTCACAGGTCTCACAAATCCTCCAATGACTTGACTCTTCTTCTCTGGCTCTTCCCATCTAGCTTGAAATCTTTTCTGGAACTTCTTCGAAAAGACCGACTTACAAATTCCAGTACAGCAATAGTAGACACTTGATGAAACACAATCAAAATATTCAGCAGCCTTTTCCATACTTTCAAATCTTCTTTCCTCTGTCTCACCAACAAACTGGCACAACACACTTCTATCACTTCCAAAATTAATTCTCCTTCTTTCTTTATCATTCTTCACATGTTTATGCAAACATGTTCGTTCACTAGCAGTCATCACTTGAAGATTTTCTATTCTATCATCATCAAGTACATCACTGAGATGTACCACTTCACTCTGTCTTGGTAGATCCACTCCATTCACCGCTTCAAAGACAAATCTCCCTCGATTTGTTTGTTTCTTCCTCTTTCCTTCCTTACCAGTAACCTTAATCTTTATCAATCCAAATGAATTCAAATTTCCTTTGACTTTCCTTCCATACTTCATATGATAGACATTACCAAGTATGTCAGCAGCATAATTATCATACACCTTATGAACATACTTATTCAGTTCAATTCCAGTATCTTGACTTTTATCTCGAGCGCAGTACTTTTCCATCTTCACAGTTTGAAAGTTCAATCACGACTAGTGATTCTGAGGGTAAGAAGGTCTATATATATATATAGGTTCCCTGGGTGAAACTGAATCAGTTTCAAAGTAAACTTCAAGATGAAAAGATCACGCCGAAGCCATGAGAAACCAGAAGAAGAAGAAGAAGAAGAAACAAAGAGGCCACGACGACCAAGACATTCCGTACCGCCTGAAACACCGCTAGATGAACTACTAGCTCAAGTCCATGCTAGTGACTTCGAAGAGGAGATGAGTGAACCTGAAACCTTACCACCTTCTAATCCACCCAAAACAAAATCCACTACCAGAACCCCTGATCAAAAAACACTACCTAGTACTTTGGCTCCTCCTGAAAATTACTATCGGATTCGAGAGACGGAAAAAATAACTTCTCGAAAATTTAAAACTACAGCTTACACTCACACGGTTCACTTTAAAGACTTCAAGTCCAAAGTATCTAGCGAGAAAGCGGCGGGGTTCATTAGCGATTTGTGGGATTCTGTCTTAATGAACTTGAAACGACAATGTGGAGCCAAAGAAGACGATCGATTGAGACTGGCCATTCATCATGACAATTTGAAGAGTCCTGTTTGGATCGAGTTCAGCACCCCGGCAGAATTAACGCCAGACAAAGTCATGTCCAAAATAGAACATGTGCAACAATCCAACGACAAGTTTACCATCACCGATGGAAAGGCCACACTTTACTTGACTCACGTTTCCCCTCCTTGAGGAAGTGGACGAAGTAGGAAACCGTTACTGGTGGACGATATTCGAAGTACCAAACGCAGTGTCGTCCAAATCGACAATACTCAAGACCAGATGTGCTTTGCTCGGGTTATTGTGGTGGGGCGAACATATGCCAACAAGAACGAGAGCAAAGAATGGAAAAGAGCCCGGAATAACATTCGACAGTCGGACAGAACCAAACAACGAAACAAAGCAGAACTCCTGTTGCAACAAGCAGGCATCCCTAACCAGCCAAGTGGTTAACTTTGAGGTTTTGAAAAATGCTTTGCTGTCTGGACAAGTGGAAGACTTTCGAGTGCACACGTTAGAACCTCACAAGATCGTACGGTTACCTAATCATCAAATTGTCACTCGTCCTTTACAAAAAGTGTACCAAATCGTGTACCAGAAGCGAGTGAGACTTCCAGACCACACCACTTTACATTACTGACACGCCGATCTGCAGTATAAAAAAGGGCACCCCTTCCAAACCTAACCATTTATTGTGACTTTCAACGTTGACCGAGCAAGAAGAAGAAAAAAAAGATTAATTTTGTCATCCTCCCACCAAAGATGAATAAGAATACTCATGCCACCCACCCACCGAGGGAGAAATCTAGTGGTGTGAACTCCAAGTACCATTACGACTTGAAGTGCGATGCAGTGCCATGCGACGAGACGGATTCCGTAAGCGTTGACAGCATCGATTCACACGATCAGACGGATGCCGTACGCTTGGACATTGTCGATGCAGCACGTGTACCTCACCGTCCATCTAGAGATGCAGGACGACCTTTCTTCTTTATTGGGAAGAATGCTAAACGTACCTGTGAATGTCATAAAGAATTGACGATACCTGTGGCTTTGCCTTGTTATTCCAAGTATGATAATCGACTCGAGACGTTCAAAGACAAGTGGCCTAAATTTCTACTACAATCCACTACTGACAAAGCTTTAGCCATATCTGGATTTATCTACTTGGGAGAAGGAGATAAAGTTCAATGTTTCAGTTGCGGTGTGAGACTTCACCAATGGGAGCCTACCGACTCAGCTTACATTGAACATGCCAGATGGTCTCAGCACTGTCAGTTCTTACCTTTAGTGGACTCAGAAGAGTACGGGTACGATGAGCCAGATGCCAAGAAGAAGTAAAAAAACATGTCGGAGGATACTTTACAAGAATACATTTGTGGTTTACCTTTGGAGCTGCGAGAACGTATTTACCAGTATTTTGTCCCTAGTTTTAGAAGATCGCATTCGTGACTTGCCTTCGAAGTTGCGAGTACGAATTTACAAAGAGTTTGTCCAGATCCAAGTGAAACCCAAACTCAAAGTCATACCTCGATTTGCACACTACCGTGACTTTCACCGTATCAGAAATCTGATTTTGAAGAAAAACTATCACGAGTATCGTGAAGAACACAAAAGAGAGTTACTTTACGTGTTCATTTTAATTGCATATTTTCTCACTAATTCACTTCTTCGTGTTCGTGTAAAGTTGTAAAATATGTTTTTTTGTTGTGTTGGTTGGTTGTTTTTTAAAAAATAAAAAAATAAACGTGTATGAAAATGTATAAAATGTCTTGGGTCTTTTGTCTTCTTCTCAAAAATCTTCTTACCTCAGACATGGCTACATCCTCCTCTTCTTCTACCTCGTCTACCTCTTCTGTGGTTAAAGTGATTGACGAAAAGTTAGATCGTCAAAGTTGGAATGCTTTGTATCTGCGCCATCCATTTAACATGTTGATTGCTGGACCGAGTGGTTCAGGTAAAACCGAATTTGTCAAACGATTGATCGAACACAAAACTGATTTGTTTGATCGTCCACCTCAACGTATCGTGTGGTGTTACAAAGAGTGGCAACCGTCTTACACACTACTCCAAGAAAGTCAAGGAGAAACCATTTCGTTTGTGGATGGTATTCCTCACGAAGACGATGGAATCGTGTCTGACGTGAGTCAAACCCATTTAGTTATTTTTGATGACATGTTAGGAGAAGACGAAGAAGAAATTAAACTTTGGTTTACACGAAAAGGACACCATCGTAATGCTAGTATTGTCTACATTACACAAAATTTATTTCAACAAAGTAAAGCCCATCGAACCATTAGTCTGAATGCTCATTACGTGGTCTTGTTTAAAAGCCCCAGAGACAAATCTCAAGTACAAGTGTTAGCCAAACAGTTAGGGGCTCCTTGGCTCAATTATGCGTACGACGATGCCACTCAAAACCCTCACGAGTATTTACTCATCGACTTAAAACCGACCACTCCTGACTATTTGAGATTTCGTGCCCAATTGTTTCACCCTTGGGGTGCAGAAGGTGGTCCTGTCATTTACACGTCCCCTTCAGCCCATTTTTAAAAAAAAAAACCTATAAAAACAACCTACTACGTCATTTCTGACTCACACTCTTTTTGAGAGAAGATGACTTCCTTTCAATCTCATCCTTCGTCTAAATTGATTCGTGCCTTGTATGGCATCAGTCGTGAAAAAAATGCACAAGTCCGTGCTCATTTGTTAGAAGCGAGTCTTAAAGAAGTGTTACGATGGTTTACTTTGACGGCACGTCAATTACTACAAGGCATCATTCACATCCCTCATCAAACTCAACGTTTTCTTCAAAAACATAAATCGGTATTGTCACAACTGGCTGATCCTAGAATCGATTCACGGACTAAAAAACAAATCATTTTAACTCCTGGTGGAAGTGGTTCTTTAGGAGGGGTTATGATTCGTTCCCTTTTGAAATGGGATCTAATGATGCCAAAGCCAAAACAACTCCTAAGAAGAAGAAAAGTCCAAAGAAGAAAACCACCACCACCAAGAAAAAGAAGAAAGGCAGCCCTCAGAAAAAGAAAAGTCGTGCCCAGAAGAAGAAGAAAACCACACCTACCACCACCACCACCACTAACACCCGACGTAAAAGAGGTACTGCAGCCAGGACTCAAACGTACACCCGCAAAACACCACCACCCTTACCATCACCACCATCACAGTCCCCAATGATGACGAGGTCTCCTTTTGCGTCCACCTCCTCTTCCTCTTTGTCTTCTTCTTCACCCTCTTTTACCATGATGCCTGTCAAACCAGACTTAAGATCCGTGTTTCCTAATTTGATGCAAAAATGGAAACCTATTTCTAAAGTCACCCCGTCGGGACCGTCGACTTCAGCTGATTTAGCCATGGCAGCAGCCACCAAGAAAGTACCATCCCCTAAAACCAAAGTCCAAGAAAGAACTGGAATCTTACAAAGTTTAGTGGATTGATCCAAAGAAGAATTGAGACGATTTAATCCCTTGAAAACACCTCAACGTCAAGTGATGCCTGTCGTGAAGTTGGTACGTCGTGCAGACAATCAGTGGAGACGTGTTCCAGTATAAAATAGAAGGGTACCCTGCCAGAGACTTCAGACTTACTCCTCCTCACCTCTAAGATGGCTCACAAACGTGCACACCACAACTACCTCCACCAAAAAGAGAAGAAAAGTAAAACCACCAAAAAAGGACGACTTCCCCCTCGTCTGGCCAAACATTGGGATGTCTTGTCTGTCTTGACCAAATCCAATCCTCCCATGCGAAAACAACTCATTCAAACAGCTCCCAAAGAAATCATCGATACCGTGTGTGAATGTTGTTTGAACGTGTTGAAAGGAACGGTACCTTTGTCCAAGATACAGAAACAAAAATTAGGGAAACATCGGAACGTTCTTCGTCAAATGGTCAAAAAGAAAATGCCTCTTCAACAAAAGAAAAAAATGTTGGTACAACGAGGAGGATTTCTACCTATGTTGATAGGACCGTTGTTAAAAATAGCCGCTCCTTTGTTAGGAACGATTGCTGGACCACTTTTAGGAGGGGTCATGCGATAACCCCTCCCCAAAAAAAGAAGATAAAAAGGACCACCCTTCTCTGAAAAGACCACACCTTTTTGGTACCTTTGGATGAAATGGAAGGACGAAAACTGACTTTAGTACCTTACAAACGATGGATGGAATTTCATCGTTGGAACGAACAACGGATACCTCATTTACCACCCAATCCTAATCTTAACGAAATGTCTCAGTTACAACAAGAAATACAATCCCTGATGGAACGAAACAATGTGTCCGAAACAGAAAAATCCCAACGGTACGGTCAACTTTTACAACGTCTAGAACTCTTTCGTCAAAAAGCAGTCGACGAAACAGCTTCACCCACTCTGAGAGATTTTAAGGCTCTGATGAAAAGCGAACCTAAAGTCACCACTAAAACAGACACCGGTACAGGGATGACCGTCAAAGAAGAAGAAGAAGAAGAAGAAGAAGAAGAGTTTTTACTAACTCCACCTCTTAAAAAATTAAAAAAGTTAGCCACACCGGATTGGATAAAAAAGAAGATGCCTACCCCTTTACCCTCAGAAAAGAAAAAGGAAGAAGTGAAGAAAGAAGTCAAAACAGAACCGATGACCCCTGTTCAAACTCCCTTTACCCCAGTAGCACGTCGGACACGTAAACAACAATCCAAAAAGATACCTCACGAAGAAAAGAGTATTGGAACTTGGTTAACTTATTCTTGAGGAAATCATCATCATCATCATCATGGAGAAACTGTTAGCCACCATTTATTACAATCCTGGCCATGCTGCTGGTTACGGAGGAGTTCAAAAATTATATCGAGCTGCTAAAAGTCAATTGAAAAGTGTACGTTTACCCGAAGTACGACGATGGTTACAAGAACAATCGACGTACACGTTACACAAACCCATTCGACGTAAATTTTCTAGAAGTACCACTCAAGTGGAAGGGATCGATCATCAATGGCAAGCCGATTTAGCTGACGTCTCTCATTTAGCCACTTACAATCGTGGTCACAAATATTTGTTTTGTGTCATCGACGTGTTTTCCAAATTTGCTTGGGTCGTACCTTTGACTTCTAAAAGCAGTACCGAATTGGTACGGGCCTTAAAATTGGTCTTGAAACAAAGTGGACGCCAACCTTTACGATGGCAAACTGACAAAGGCACCGAATTTCTAAACCAAGCTTTTCAAAAAGAATTGAAACAAAGACACATTCATTTTTTTACTACCGAAAATCCTGAAACCAAAACCAGTATCGTGGAACGTTTTCAAAGAACTTTGAAAGAACGTATGTGGAAATATTTTACACATCAACATACTCTCAAGTACATCGACGTGTTACCTCGTTTGGTCAAAGCGTACAATCAATCGTACCATCGTAGCATCGGATGTGCCCCCGAAGAGGTCAGCCCTGAAAACGAAGTGACCGTGTTTGATAAATTATTTGGTTCACCCCAGAAGAAAAAAAAAAGTAGAAGAAAAACCTTGTTGGAGTTAAAGACGGGAGATTGGGTTCGCATCGGAAAAACCAAACGTACTTTTGACAAAGGTTATTTACCTAACTGGACCACCGAATTGTTTCGTGTCACTACCCCCGTCCGTGGACGTGATCCTCCCGTCTATAAATTGGAAGACATGCACGGTGAAGTTCTCAAAGGAACATTTTACTTGCCTGAGTTACAACGAGTGACTAAAAAAGAAGACACCTTGTACGACATCGAAAGCATTCTCGAACAAAGAACACGCAAAGTAGGTAAACGTCGAGTAGAAGAAGTCAAAGTACGTTGGAAAGGATATCCTCCTAGTTTTGATTCTTGGATTGCGGCTTCTCAAGTCGTCGACTATAAAAAGAAAAACAACATGCCATTCAACACAGTAGCCACCCAGACGACTTCAACGACTCCTTCACAGAGTTCTTCTCTTCAAGAATTACAAAAACAACCACTTTGGGTGTGGTGCGGAGAACGTGTGCCTAAAAATCAAATCGTCTTTTTCTGCCAAATCTTTGTAGTGTATTGTGTCATCGGAGCAGCTATTGCCAATTTGAGTTTACAACAAGGAGACAAACAAATTGTGGACCATTTTACTGAGCAGTTGCATCGGTTATCTTTTACCCAGTCCCTCTTTGAAATTTACGACGACAGACAACAGCAGCCATAGCAACAACCACGCTAGTTCGACCAACGCCAGTTCACCTTCTTCTTCGTCCAGTCACCACCACAATACCAATTCTCTTTTGGAACCTTTTGAACATCATTCTTCTGTTCACTTGAGTGACTCCTCGGACACCAGAACCACCTTAGAACTATGAATGACCAATTTTATTTAACTTTACCCAGTGACAGTTCCATGGATGTGTTTCCTAACAACCGCTTATGTTGTTTCACGGCCAAATTACCTCAGGCCTTCCAATTGGATCACGACGCTCATTGGGAAGTGGCTTTGGTAGAAATCATTCATCCTACGCAAATCAAGAATGTGTCTGGAAATCAAACCATTTTTGACGTAGCAATCTATAACGAAAAAGTGCAAAAAGAGTTGGACGCTCATGATCCTGAAATTGGGAAAAAAATGAGTTCAAAAACTGACAATACTCCCTACTCGACCTATCGCATGAGAATTCCTGAAGGGTATTATTTTAGTGCTCAACATTTGGTGGAGACGATTGCGGCCGTCTTCGAAGCCCAATTTGGCAAAGCCTTGGAAAAAAACCAAAAATGGGTAGAGATCAAATACCATCCTGTGGCACGCCGTATCTGGATACAATTTTTGAAAGGGCATGAGGGAAAGCCATTCGACGAGAAAGAAGACAAACACTTACCCGCGCACGAAAGAAAATTCATGACCATCGGTTTTTCTGCTGGGTTATTTGATATGTTGGGTAAAAATAAAAAGTATCATGGTGAACGAACAATCCACACCAACACAGATTTCGGAGAGGCTTTTCGCACCCCTATCGAATTGAACGTTGGACTGAATTTAATGTTTGTGTACTCCGATGTGGTGGAGTACAACGTGGTGGGTCACACAGCTGCTCCCTTACTGAGAGTCATTCCTTTCAAAGTGGATACTGCTGCTGGTGCGTACGAAGAAGGTGGAAACACGTTTCACGTTCACCGTGAATTTGTACATCCTCATTATCTTCCAGTCAGTAAATCGTATTTTGACAGTGTCAACATTAGTATAAAAGGAGATTTGGGACAAGATGTGCCATTCATTGACAAAGGAAAAGTCACGGTGAAACTACATTTTCGAAAAACAAAAACAAGTTCTCTAACGAATTGTAACTGACCCAAACAAAAAAATGTATCCAGTGTACCAAGGAGTGGCTCGACAACGAGGACATGGTTTAGGAGATATGTTAAAATCGGCTTTTCGGACGGTAGCTCCTATTTTGAAACCGATGGTGACTCGAGGATTTCATGCCTTAAAAGATGCTGCTTTGACACAAGGAAAAGAATTTTTGCAAAATGTCCTCATCGACAAACAAAATCCAAAAGAAGCCTTTATGAGAGCAGGCAAAAATGTGTTGATGACCACTGGTAAAGATCTTTTAGGCCTCCAAGAAAATCCTATAAATACGCTTCACGCTTCAGACCCTGGCATTACTTCACAGCAGCAAGGACAAGGTAGAAAGAGACGACGACAACGTCTAAATCCCTTCAAAGTTCATAAAAGAACAGACGGCAGTTCCAAAAAGAATAAGAAAAGAAGAAGAACTGGTAGAGAATTAGACGTGTTTGATTATTAACTGTGAAAAAAAATGATGCACCGAGATTCTTGCGAATGTACCAAGTCAGAACTGGATATGTTTTCTATGCCTCCCACCATGAAGACGATGCAAGAATCCCAATGGGTGGAATTTCATCCTGTATCGTCTTTGACGGAATCAGCTCCTATCGAATTTGAAATCAAAGGACAAACCGAAGATTACATCGATCTGAATAACAGTTACTTGTACCTGAAACTTCAAGTACAAAAAAGTGACAACACCCTTCCTGGGGAAGCTGCCCGAGTGGCACCCGTCAATAATTTCATGCATTCCTTGTTCAGCGGAGTAGATTTGTACTTGAATAACAAACTGGTCAGCAGCAGTTTGGATACTTACCCTTACCGTGCTTATTTGGAAAATCTCTTGACGTACGGAAAAGAAGCCAAGAACACTCATCTGGATGCTTCGGTGGTCTGGAAACCTGACACCTCGGAAAAGTTCAACGACACAGAGCTGTCAGTACCGGCGAAGACTTCTGCTAATGATGGTGATCCTATAATTCCAGCAGTCCCTCACAATGTGGGATTCAACGACCGTCGAAAGAAAATCAGACGAAGTTTAGAACTGATGGATCGTTTGCATTTGGACATGTGGTTGCAAGACAAGTATTTGTTGAACGGAGTAGATGTACGCCTGAGACTGAATCGCAGTAGTGCCGCCTTCCATTTGATGGCTCATGCTAACGAGTGGAAAACCAAAATCCAAGAAGCCAAACTTTACGTGCGACGTGTAGAAGTCTTACCAAAAGTAGCCAATGACATCAGTCAATCCTTGAGCAGAACCACTGCTAAGTATCCTGTGCGACGAGTGGAAGTGAAAACCTTTACCATAGCCGCTGGACTCCGATCCAAAGTCGAAGATCACATCTTCCAAGGACAGCTCCCCAAACGTTTGCTGATTGGCATCGTCAGTAATGCAGCCCTCAACGGAGTCCACGATCAGAATCCATTCGAGTTTAAACACTACAACGTCTCCAAGATAGAAGTCAGTCGAGATGGCAAGACCTTGTGTACCAGACCTTTTGAACCTAACTTTAGCGACGGCCATAAAAATTACTTGCGATCTTACCTGAGCCTGTTTGAAGCCACAGGCCAGTTAGGGCGCGACACCAGCCACGGCATTTCGTACGAGGATTATGCTGGAGGGTATGCTTTGTGGGGATTTGATTTCACTCCGGACCAAGGCAGCGATGAAGGACATTTTCACCCTATAAAATCAGGCCCACTTCGTGTGGAACTTCAGTTTGCAGATCCTCTACCCGACACAGTGAACGTCGTCTTGTATGCAGAATTTGATAATACTCTAGAAATCAACAGTTTGAGAGAAGTGATTCTAGACTATTAGAAGAAGAAAAAAAAGATGCAACACGTAGAAGAAGAACCTATGGAAATAGATGAGGAATTTTGTGAGAAGTCACAAACTACCACAAATGATGATGATGACGAAGTCATTCATTCAGAACCTAAAACCGAGTTTACTGGATTTATTTCTCGATGGCCAGAACACGAAAAACAGTTAGTGTCCTGTTATGCTCAGGAATTGAGTAAAATAATTAACAGTCTAGTCCAAGAACAATGTTATGGATGTCAAATCGATCATCCTAGTCAGATACAACACGACCAATGTATGATGTTGACAGGTGAAGAACAATTGGACAACTATTTGGAAACGGCTTGGTCCCAGAACTCGGACGAAAAAGTGTTGAGACAATGGTATAAAGACTTGGTGAATTCTTCTTTTCCTCCTCCACTTACTCTTCTGGAGATCAGACGCATCGAAGGGCTCATTCAACAGAGTGCAGAACCTATCCGACGTGAATATTCATGGAATTACAAGACAGATCAATTCAAGTTTAAAGTCAGGTGTGCATTGGTGACCCATTATTTCCATTGAAGAAAAAAAAAGAAGAAAAAAAATGGATACTAGAGAACTTTATTACCTATTGACTCGTAGTTCCTACACTTCTTCTTGGAATCCTGTGGTATGTGCTAAAGATGAACTACCTCATCGTAAACCAAAAAACGTTCATGCTTATGTCATCAATACTGACGACAGTCATCTACCAGGAACCCATTGGATTGCCGTGTACTTTCCCAACGATCACAATGGTGGTGGTGTGGAATATTTTGATTCTTATGGATTACCTCCTTTGGAAAAAGACATCATCGAGTTTATAAGAAGAAATGCCGTCTCGACTCGATTCAATAATGTGAGACTACAAGGATCAGATTCTATGGTGTGTGGACAATATTGTGTTCATTATCTTCATCAACGCAGTCTTGGATATTCCTTAGAACATTTACTGACTTATTTTGATAGTGACTATGTTCGAAATAATGCTAAAGTACAACAATGGTTTTGTCAACGTTATGGTTATCTCTTGTCTTTAGCTCACAATCGTAGTGTACATCAAAATGATGTAGATGTAGAAAGTTTCACATTTACTTTACCTTCCCAACGTTGTCAACCTTGTAAATATGTTCCTGTTTGAAAATTTCTGGTTGAATGGTTAGTATTTTTATGTTAGAATAGTTATTGTTGAATAAACAATTTTGTTGATTGTTGAAAAAAAATATGGTGTTGTGTGGTTTTTTATTGAATTTGAAATAATAATGATTATGTTCTATCTCTCTCTTTCTATCGATCTGAAGTCACCCCCCTCTATCTATGATCTCACTGTCGATCTGAACCCTATTTTTAGGTCAGCGCAATGGATGGTGTGGTGTATGTATTGGATAAAAAAAAATTTAAAATAAGAAATGGGTGTGTGGAGTATGTTTGTATAGAGTGTGTTTGTGTTTTGTTGTTTTTTTTTTAAAAAATAAAAAATAAAAAAAGGATTTGTAAAAAAAAGGAAGTGGATTAGAGATGATAATGGACATTTTATTAAGTTGGAGTTTATCAATGAGAGTCCAGAAGAAAGTTATGAGAGAATTGTAGACAAGAATCTTCCTGAAGTGTCAGAACAATAAGAGAATGAAATGGTAAATATGGAAGTGTATTGAACTGTATTGGACTTATATGAAATTGTTTTATTACCACGAGTAACATAATGTATATACATTGAATAAAATATAATTATTATTATTGATGTATATATCTGAATGGTGTTGTGTGGTTTGTTTTTTACCCACCAAACCAAAAAAAACCCCACTTTCCCTCTCTTTCTATCGATCTAAAATTGGGAGGAAAGAAATAGACTACAGGACCAACAGCAGCAGCAGCAAAGACAACAACAACAACAACAACAACTTTTGCAGTCCATCAAATAAAAATTTTTTTTAAAAAAATGGATTGTATATTTGTGGTGTGTGTTTTGATATAAAAAAATTTAAAAAGTAAAAAAAATGGTTGTGTTTTGATTTGTTTTTTAAAAAATTTCCCCTTCCCAAAAAAAAAATAAAATGTAGATAGTGTGTTTGTGTGTTTTGATTAGTTTTTTAAAAAATTTTCCCTTCCCAAAAAAAAAAAAATGTAGATAGTGTGTTTGTGTGTTTGATTTGTTTTTTAAAAAATTTCCCCTTCCCAAAAAAAATGTAGATAGTGTGTTTGTGTGTTTTGATTTGTTTTTTAAAAAATTTCCCCTTCCCAAAAAAAAAAAAAAAAAATGTAGATAGTGTGGTGTGTGTTTTGATATAAACAAAATTTAAAAAATCAAAAAAAAAATTTCCATTTTTTTTCCGGATTATTTTCAGTCTCCGCTAACGTCCGGTACAATTTCGGAAGTTTAGTGTTACTTTTAGTCTCAGCCAATTTTTTCCATTTTTTTTCCGGGTTATTTTCAGTCTCCACTAACGTCCGGTACGATTTCGGAATTTTAGTGTTACTTTTAGTCTAGGCCATTATAATCTAATGTTCCGGATTTTTTCTAGTCAACGCTAAAGTCCGTGACGGTTCCCGAAGTTTAATACAACATTTAGTCACGTCCATTTTAGTGTTATTTATAACATAGGTACAATATATGCAAATTTACTGACACCTCCAACATGATCTGAGGTATAGGTAATGCTTTATATATAACTCTAGGCTATATAGATATAGCCACTAGGCAGAAGGTCACTTACACACGGCGTGTTGGATAGTGTAGTGTGGGGTGTTTGGATAGTAGATGACGTATTAGGACCACCATTTTTCAAGAAAGATTAATTCTATTTCCCTCCCTCCCTTTCCCCACTCCCGTAATGTTAAACTCCCGTACGGGGCTATAGAGGCCCCCACCATGTTAAACTCCCGTACGGGGCTATAGAGGCCCCCACCATGTTAAACTCCCGTACGAGTCTATAGAGGCCCCCTGAGTCTCAGTTACCCCCCTCTACTACTTACGTACCCGATGAGCTGTAGTGAACTTAACTTTGAAAGGGTTTCTAAGGAAACAGTTTTGCTTAAATAAATAAATAAATAAATAAGTAAATCTGAACAAAATATACAATAACAGATTCAAACAAAAATTTGATTTACTGAGTGTGAAATTTTATTTATCTTAAAGTAGTAACATAAAAACTATTATAAATACTAACTCTAGAAACATTTTTGTTGCTGATTTTAAAATTAATTTTTTAAACATTATGTTACAAACATAAATTATTTTCAGACATGTCCTGAAGCATACATATATATTGCCAACATCTTTTAAATGTAAGATTTTCACTTTTATGTTTTTGAAGGAAAAGGTTGTAAGATATGAAAATATTGAACATGTTTGATCTTTATGTGCAAGTGGTGCACTTATTATATGCAATTATTGCTTTATGGCATTATTAAGAAAATCACTTTAATATTTAGTAAAATTACCTTCAAAATATAATACATCGAACAAATGTATTGTCAGAATAGCTTTTATGTGCACGAAATGTTAGATAGATTGGAAGCATCAATATACATGAAAGCAAGTTTACACAAGATTGCAGAATCTACATAAAAACTTGTGGTTAATTTTATATCGTCCAAATAAGGCGTAAAATGTTTTCTTTCTTGAGATTTTCGAGGACGTTTTAAAAAGCGTAACACATGTAATTATAATTTAGCAAATTGAACTAAAATGATTTCCTATTTAAACGTGTATGATTTGCAGAAAATAGATGACCAGATGTTGCCATATTCCAAATGATTATATATCAGTGAATTTAATTCGTTGCATGACAGTGTTTTGTATCACTTCCATGCAGATCAATATACAAATACTCAAATTTATATTACAAGAAAAGTAACGCTACACAGAAAAACGGATGGATTCAGATGAACTGAGACGAGCAGGCATTTAAAACAACACTAACACCCTGACAAACAAACAATATGATGCAACATGAGAATAACTTCAGAAACACTAAGTGGATTACAATCAGATTCATTAAACAGACACATAAAAGAAGTTTATCAGTACCAAAGTCAAATATAGTTTAATACAACTGTCAGATATTAATGCAGAATAAAGAAGAAATGAAATTAGATCTAAACAATGTTGCTTTCAATATATGCACCAAATACGACTGCAGTCCACCTAGTCTTTCTTACATTTTGGACTTGACTGCATTATATCCTGAAAGGAAGGACAGATGTATTGGTGGACATGAAGATGTAGACTGCATTATACCCTGAAAGGAAGGACAGAGGTATTGGTGGACATGAAGATGTAGACTGCATTATACCCTGAAAGGAAGGACAGAGGTATTGGTGGACATGAAGATGTAGACTGCATTATACACTGAAAGGAAGGACAGAGGTATTGGTGGACATGAAGATGTAGACTGCATTATACACTGAAAGAAAGGACAGAGGTATTGGTGGACATGAAGATGTAGACTCGTCATCCTCCTCACAGGAATATATCTATTAAAATAGCATGCTTTCTTTTTATAAGGCAAACTTTCCCTAACATCATTTTTCTTTAATTCTCATATCGGCCTTTGTCGCACCCGCGACAAACTTACCCTACAAAATACCTAGGCTGAAACAGGTAAGAGAGATAATTACTGGATGGGACTAACAGCCAGTCTAATCAAGATGAACAGATATGTAATACTGTATGCCACTTCCACAGAATATAACAGAGGATGTGATGATATTTCTAGCACTTTATGCTTATGTTATAGGATTTAAGAAAATGTGATTTATATATGCTCATTACTGGACACACTTTTGGTTTCAACCATGCTTTTAGACTTCTGGCTGCAGTTATCCATTAGACGCAGAGGATCTACAGTATAAATCTTATAACGGATCAACTCAATTTTAGAAGCAATAATTCTCTTTTTACATAGGCTGAAAGAAAGCAAACGCGAACAGGCAGAGCAATTAAGTTTTGTACTACTTAGAGAATAAAAATGGTTGCTTGGTTAGTTGTTTTTGACAGCGCTTTCAACACATTGTTAGCTATATGCCGAGAAAATGGGAACTAAATGTCTTTCACAAGGACAGATCGAAGCAGCCTACCCTTGCTGGCCTGGGTAGGTATTTAACCCACGACCTTTGAATTACGAGTCCGTCGTTCTACCAGCTGAGTTACCGCGGATCCTTTGAATAAAGAACACCCCTTCATAATAGTCCATCACCTGTACTGTGAATTTTGGTGGACTTCAAATTACATCGATCCATGATTTATAGTATCAAATACACAGGAATGAACTGTTATACGTAAATGACAGAAACATTATCTGTGGTCTGAGACCGTATATAACCACTGCCGCACGATTAAAATCCCGAGATGACTTGATAACTAACCTAAGATGAAACACTGGTGTGTTGCATCACTAATTAGGTCGATAACGATGAGAGCTTATCTCAAAGAAATCAACAGACAGAAAGATCCATGCCATTTGTTTTCATTTATGTCGAATGGCAAAAGATGCCACATACGTAATGGATTATCATATATTTCTAAGACACGTTGAAAAGAGGGGTTTTTATCTATGATGGTGGTAGTGGTGCCTGTAGTGGTAGTAGAAGTAGTAATAATAGTAGTAGTAGTAGCAAGAACAATAATAACTACTAAAATAACAACAGCAGCATCAGTAACATCATCATCATCATCATCATCATCATCAACAACAACAACATTAACAACAACAATAACAACAACAGCAACAACAACAACAGATGTAGTGATAATTACAGTATGGTAAAAGAGATTCTTGTCAATCTGTTGTTTATTTCAAATGGAAAGGCACGATGATTATATTTAGACCCGTTATCTCTTTTCTCACCTATACATACAGATGCTTTAAGGTATACGAAGTTTGATCGAAAAGTTCTAGAACAAATGCAATATCTTCTAAACAAAGCAACCCAAAGAAACTTGAATGACTACTTTGAACCTGAAAGTCAGAGACAAGGCAGTGTATGGAAGCACAGAGATTTGCCATCGCTTATAAAAGCATGTCTTTCCAAAATAGCTGGAAAGGTTATGTGCATTATGTTCTTAAACATACAAGGAATAATTTTGAACCACATGAGTACCAGAGAACATCACAGTAAATGGACAATACTATGTCACAGTAATCAGATATAGTTTACGTGAGGCTATTCGCAAAAAACATCTAAACCTACTAAGTGGTGGCTTCATTTTGCACCAGAATAACGCACCACCACCCCCGCACACTCATGCAAGTTTGTAATGCAGACCTTACAAAAAGTTGAGCTTTGAAACCCTAAATCACTCACCATACAGCCTAGATTTAGCTCCTTGCGAATTCTGTCTTTTTCCAAAATTAAAAGATTCATGAAGGGAAATCATTACAAAAGCAGAAAAGAACAAAGGGATGCAATCGCCGGGTCGCAGCGAATGCTCTTATGCGACAGGCTGCTGTGCGTGCTCAGGACATGAGTCACAAAAATAGGATAAGTGCATTAAGTCAAAACAAAGTTACTCTGAGAAGGACTACTAAAATTTTTGTAAACAGTTAAGTAACTTTTTCTTTACAGAGTGTGTTATAGAATATTTTGATTAACCCTCGTATATAAACACTTGAATTAGTGATTTAATTTTTTTTAAATTATTGGAAAATGCTTACAGGGATTTTTGTTTATGTATAAGTATTGTAAACCTTGCTGTTGTATTCGTTTTACACAGGTGGGAGTATACATGTTTTGAACATATGGGGAACGATCGGTAGATAGGACTTCCAGACTTGACGAACTGTACCTCTTTACATCGGGTACAGCAAGCAATTGTCATAAATAACAATTTATGTATAGGTTGACTGGAGAGATTGTCAATTTGACTTTTCAGCAGAATATTCATGAGGGCGCAGTCCATTCTCAAAATAGATATAGCTCTCCAGCGATCTGTAAACGGGTGTTTATAAACATGTTGACGTTTTAGAATGAGTCAGTCTCATACTATGGGGATGGCACGTATCTCATTGTTATCATTCTCATAGTAAGTATAGCTCTCCAACGATCTTTAAACATGTGTTCATAAACAAGTATCAGTCCCAGAATAAGGGTATGATAGGTATTTCATGGACATTGAATTAACAAACATTGGATTTTATCTATGGCGTTTTTCTTAAGGTCTCAATATCGCTTAAAAAAGATATGATCTGTTCAAATCTTAATCAAATCAATAATGAAAATTGTGAAATCTTTTTTTAATTGACCACATTGTGGTTGGTATTTTCGATTGTTTGTCTCCATGATTTATTAAACTGCACCCATTTCTATCATACGATAAGAAAATCATAATTGTATTTTAGTAATTCTCTTACCGAGTAGATACATATATGTTTCTGGAAAATAAAAATGAGTAAATTATATAAATGTTATACCCAACAAAAACGTAGACTTGGGACAATCTACTAATACAGGTATGACAACAATGTATCAATAAACTAGTGTATATAATCTATATTTGCTTCAATTCAAAACATCCCCATTCTTGCTTTTCAAACATACATGCTGTCATGGCGTGTAAGACAATCGCTAATCTTGCATGTACTAAAACACCATTTGTGTAAATCCTTACTTGAGAAAAATTCGTTGTACCCACGGGATTTTTAAAGTCGGAAATGTGCATATATATATATATATATATATATATATATATATATATATATATATATATATATATATGTTTTGACCAAATAAAAGCAACGTCTACCTCATGGACAATGAAATACATGCACAGAGACACACACACACAAAGAGTGATATGTGTAGAACAATACATATTTACATATTGGCACAAAGTCGAAAAACTATCCTGAATAACGAAAGGATCTAAGCTAGAGGGAAAAAAAAAAGAAAAAAAAAACAAACAAAAATAACAAGAAATAACTACATGACTAGAAAGGAATCTATTATCTATTAAAAATAAATGTAAACAATATATACAATATTTATATCTACCCTTAAAAGTTGAAGATTTTATTATTTTTCATCTGCCTGATTATAACTCTCTCTCTCTCTCTCTCTCTCTCTCTCTCTCTCTCTCTCTCTCTCTCTCTCTCTCTCTCTCTCTCTCTCTCTCTTCCTGAACAGCCTGATCACTTTGCAAGTGATATCTCTCCAATGCATTTTTATTTATACTGCTTGTATGTTTCAAGCATATAGGATGTATATCAAAACTACTGTGTTAATTGTGTCGTCACAGGTCATCGGAATTAAATGCATTTTTCAGAGAAATTTTCCAAATACCAATTTCTGTCAACTTGAAAGAATTATGGACTACTAGCATGCCTTTTCATCCGTGGCTTTCTCTCGGCATTTGAAAGCATCGCATTTCTGATACTTTTGTTCATATTTTGCAGGAAGGAACTTTGCTGCCAAAATCGTGAAAGAGGTGATGTCATCACAATGCCCAGGGACATGTCACAAACCGTCAGCTACAAGTCACAAATCTTCAGCTACAAGTCAGAAGTCGAGCGATACTGATATAGAGCAAACACACAATACTAGATCAAAACATTTATGTCAATGTAGATTTGGTAATGAATTAGATTTTCAGAATAATGGGTTTACCTATTATGTATTCCTACATGGATTTTATTAACAGTGATTAAAGTAATACTGGAGAAAATGTACACCATTCATATAAAAAACCAGTTTTTTAGCTTTAAGCATTCAATGATTTTTACCTTTAAATTTGTAATTATTTGACCAATACGTTTTTTCAAGAAAAAGATCTTTATTTTCAAAGCCCTCTAAAAACTTTGTTTTTTTTTAGGTTTGATGAGCCTGTCCATAGAAATACTTGTTAGGATTCTGCAATACATTGGAATCCATTATTTACTTACGTCTGTTATATTCATAAAATCCGGTGTACATCAGATAGTTGAGAGATACTATTTACTGCAAGTAGTGGCATTTGAAGATGTAGTCCTGGGATGTGATCTTATCTTCGTGTCTTGAAGTTATCAAGCCAGGAAATATGCATTGACATGAAGGAATTTGATAACCAGTTACAAAATTTTAACAAGTAAGTTCGGAGGAATTGCATCGGGACACTTGCCTAGTGCCTGATATTTCATTTGTGCTGTTAGCTCTTGACTTGAGCTCCTCTTTAATTACAGATGACAATTTGAACCTTAGAAAAGCAGTAAAAACCTTGAATACCTATATTTATCACTAACTGTCTTTCCGAAACAGCCGTTCAAGAGGCCGTGGCATACGTTCTAAAACTACAGCATTTGGATACAATTGAAATCAGACTTAATATCCATCCTTAAGGAGCAATACTTAGTTCCTCCGTTAGAAGCTTTCACTGCAATCTATATGCTAGTTATGATGCTCGATATACTTTACATAGAGAAGAACAATTAGGAGTAATTGTGAACATTATTTAGGCTTTTTTATTATTTAGAGAAAACATCCCAGGCATGGAGGCTAGCGAGACAGATTTACTGTTTGTTCTACTCTTAGAGAATAATGAACTCTGTAAGAAAAGCAAAATACATGCTCAAATGCGGAATTCAAATGCATAATAAATGGATAAACAATGATATAATGAAAAGGGGGCCAGTGCTCAAATAAAGTGAAGTCAATGAAAATAAGTTACATGGAAACAGATGATCACAATTCTAAACCCGTGGTATCTCCAAAAGAATGTAAATACTTTGAAGAAATGAATAAGCTGTTTGGTAACAATCTCAGTACTCAACCAACTTGTATCTGGCATTCATCAAGACATTCATCATCATCATCATCGTCATCTAATCAATCCTCTCCTGTTCAGTCAATTTGTAAAGACAAGGAAATA
Organism: Margaritifera margaritifera; assembly: GCA_029931535.1. Classification (NCBI taxonomy): domain Eukaryota; kingdom Metazoa; phylum Mollusca; class Bivalvia; order Unionida; family Margaritiferidae; genus Margaritifera; species Margaritifera margaritifera. The sequence continues at coordinate 1,289,276 of JAQPZY010001636.1, read as the reverse complement.
ACAAATATATTGGAAAGTGACACTTCAGATTCCGAGGTTGCACCTCCTCCTTCCGTTAAAGGAAAGAAAGTTGCTGACAGACAAAAGCGGAAAGTAAACTCAGTTCTGGATGTTTTCAAAGAACACAGTGAGAAACAGATAAATGCAACGAGAAGGCACGAGGAGTTTCTATGGGATTGACAAGAGCAAATATTACCAAGGTTTCACCGGCTTTAAGACATTTAGAAGACCAAGACAAAAAGGCATCAGGTGAATAACTTCATGAGAGTGATAGTGAATATTAGATGATGATGATGATGATGATGATGTCAATGATGATTGCCACATACAGTATTAGTGATTACAAATAAAGTGATCTTACTTTGTAGCTGGTAACTTCAACTATATTAATTGAGATGATATATTTTCAGCTTTATGACAGGACATGTTATATGGAGTTCAATTTGTCTATCATATTTTGAAATCATATATTTCACTTTTATTTTACAGGAGATTGTTAATTATACGTGCCACCCAACGAAGTTGGCAGGGGATATAGAGACTAGTTCCGTTCGTCCGCCTGTCCATGTATTCATCGCACTTTTGTTTCTGGAGCATAACTAAAAAAACTGTTAGGAGATGTCTATGAAACTTAATATACATATGAGCCTAGTGGCAAATGTGTACCTTTTGCTATTTAGAATTCTTCAATTTCAATTTTTTTTAAAATATTTGTGTCTAATTTTCTGTCCATTTATTCACTATTTACACATTAATTTCTAGGACAAAACTCGTACACCTTGTGAGATAATAGTATGCATGTTTGATGATGTGTCTTTTGCTATTAGGAATTATTTAGTTTCAATATAAAATCTTTGCCATTCCTAATAGACATTTTGGCGGGCAGGGGATACAGATGACTCCGTCTTTTTCTTTGTATTGCATATTGTTATCAATGTATTTTTGAAAAAGGGGTTCATTTTGACACAATTGTTTTGCAGTTATTTTAAAGTGCATTGTTTTATTCATTTGTATTGAAACACAAGTTTGTGTTGTTTTGTCTTCATTGAGATACTAGTCCAGTTGTGATATGTACATTTAAAAAAAAAAATTCTTGATGTCTCGCAGTGACAGTCACTTATTGGTCCTCAATGGCTATTCCTGACTAATTTTGCTATATATCTAATTGCAAGAGATTTTAAATTATGTTACGTACACGTCAACTTGGAAAGGTACCCAGAAGATGAGCCTTTTGCTACATTTTATATTTTAGAATTTTATTGTAAAATGTGTATATAGGCATACAAATGACAATTCAAGCTACATTGAAAGGTACACAGAAGATGGGAATTATTTTATTGTCTGAATTTGCTTATTATCTGGTAGCGGTATACACTTTAGAATTCATTTTGCGAATATTATGTGTATAGCCATACAATTAACAATTCTAGCCTCTAAGGTCCAAATGCATTTGTAAAAGCAACTTTAAGTTATCACAACCTGAACATTACATGAAATTCATCACCAAAGGATTTTTTGTTTCAAAGTTCTTCACTTTTCAGAATGTAAATACTTAAAAATTTGTTCACACATCATATCAAACAATTTATTGTTATTTTGTTTTAATAACAAGACATGAAAAGTATTTTCTCTCCGTCTTGTATTAATTAAGGAGTCGCGGTCGAAAAGATTGAATTATATATGCCATCCATCCGTTCATCATTGATGCTTCAGTAAATGCTCTACATAGAGTCTTAAATTGATGTTGACTTTTGTTGACTGTGTCAGTATTAAGGAAAACTCCATTTTAATTTGAAAGTTACGGATCCTAAGACAAGACCAATGAATTAATCAGAATTCATAAGATAAATTTCTATTTTTTGAAAATATGCTGATATGTATAATCATGATTTGTATTTTCACCACCATATTCTATGGGGCGGCCATACAGTTTTACCTATGTCATCCACCTTGTTATTACATTGTGAATTTTGCTTCGGCTCAATAACGTTTGCAGGGCTATATGAATTGAAATCATGTTGTGTAGAACAGTGTGATGGGTCACTACAAAGAAACATGCTCGAGAGTATAGAAGACTACTTTATATCACCTCATCAAGAAGACAATTAAATTGAATTTTATTTAAATTAGAAATGATTCAGGGTTTCTTACTTTAATCCTACTCTAGTTAAAGAAAATGTTGAGATATCGAGTAACATTGTTTTCTGACAGGCGTAATTGCAAGGTACATGTGAATTTTCAACATATATTGTCCTAGACTGCTAATCTTCTATCTCAGATCAGATTAAGTTTAGGAGATAATTTCTGTTTTGTTATTCCATCACTGAATTGCGAAACATATTATGGTACTGATTGGTATCCTCTGCCTCTTCCATGTTAAGGAAAATATGGATATCATCGTCTGCTAAATACACATAAAACAGAGCTCAAAAATGCGGTTTGATGTTATGCATTTTCATATTGTTATCAATTTTTATTACATTGAAAATGTAACCAAAATTCGATACAGTCTCTTTAATGACCTCAAATTCTAATACCTTTGGAACATTTGCATCAGAAATGTATTTTTATGTAGCTTTACGTCATAGGGAGGGTCATACCGTCAAAATGGCTCCAACGTTTCCGAAAGTATTTTTCCAGACTATCCTTCCACAGTAATGTTAGTAGATTTTGTCGTTAATTAACTTGGTTTCGTCATTTAAGCAACGATAAACATTTTGAAACAGTCTGAGGGTAATGACGTTCCTGTTACGTCCTTGCAACCATTTGTTGTATCCAAAATCATATTAAATTCATCGTGACTTATTGCATTATTGCCTATTGCTTTAAAAACATTACATCTATTGCGCAGATTTTATTGCGCACAGTTAGACGTTCGAATAACCGAAAATAGAGTTGAATTCTTGTATGTGACTTGTAATATTAAAATAATCGATTTTAATCAATTCCAGATGCAAAAGTACAATTTTCGAAGTCCCCATTAACACATATTGCTTAGTAAATCAAATTGTTCTATGACACCTGCTCGATTGGTTTTTAATTTTTCTTGAAACTATTTGAAGAGAACATTGGATTTTAACTATTTCGTTTTTGGAAATATTGTGTAATTATTCATCTATGACTTAGTTTGGAAATGCGTTCGGCAGAGTCTTAGATGTGTGTCATCTCTTCCTAAGTTTCATAAAGGATATGTAGGCTATATAAGTGGTTGGCAAATATGTGCAGTAGTTATTTTCATTTATCTCTGCTTTCTTTAGGTAAATATTTTTAAAACTTATCAAAAAGGATATTTTGAGAAGTAAAGGTTTAAAGAAAAAGTGCATCACATTGCATCTCGTCCCAAACCTCTCAAAAAACTTGTATTGAAGTGAAACCGAATACGCCAAATGTCGATATTTTAATAAGTAAAGAAGTATGGTTCTTAAGCTCGTCATCACTTCTCTACTTAAGCTGCCTTCAGATTTCACTGAAACTCTACAGACTAAATGTATTAGCAATGCAATGTTTGAAATTGTTCTCTACATCAATTTAGTTTGGCAAATTTAAAAAATGATAAAAAAGGAGATATTTTTGAGAAATGGCACTTGTCATCCCTTCTCGTTAGTTGCTTGGAGCATTTTCCTAAAACTTTGTTTGCTAAATGACTCTTTTGGTTTTTCCTCTGCCTTATTTTCTTGCGTAAATTTGAATACATGTCAAAAAGGGTATTTTGAGAAGGATACTAACAAGTTTTCACTTATTATCTAAGCTGCTTCAAACATTTTACTGAAATGTTGCCGTCAACATAAGAGGTTATTTAAGAGCCACAAAAAGGTATGACCTTTTCCCCTGCTTTATTTGTGTCGGAAAAGTTCCAAAATGTTGAGAGAAAAAATGGGGCGTTTTGAGAAATAAAGATGTAGGAAGAAGCTTATCATTGCGTTTCCTTCCCGGGTGCTTGAAGGAATTTAATGAAACGTTGTAGGCTAAATAAATGGATGATGTACATGCGCAGTGTTAGTATTTTCTGCTTCATTTGTGGCAATTTTCGTGAAATATTGCGAAAGGAGATTTCTTTGGGAAAGAAAGAGCTAGAAAGAAGATTTTAAATGCTTTCATCCAAAACTGTTAAAAGTATTTTATTGAACTTTTGTAGGTATAAGGGTGTTTTGAGTGCATCAGAAATCAGTTTAGACTATTTACTCTGTCAAATCTTTGGTAAAGGTTTTGAAAAATATTGACAAGTATGGTTTTTGAGAAGTCAAAGGTTGTCATCACTTACGAAGGAAGAGATCCAGTATTGTTCCATCTGCTGGAAATTGTGGGGATCTCTTGTTCGAACGAATGGACGTAAAGACCATTGTACGAAGACGGTTCAAATGATAATACACTGAATGTACCGTTGTATTAGGCTGCTGTCGAATATTGGCGACGTACTGTTAAGGATTCTCTCCTGGTCCTAAAGATCAACTGCTCGCATGATCAGACACTCTTCCTCTTTGTGATGTTCGTATCCTTGACCCACAAATGAAGAAAACAACTCTAAACCAACAGAACGAATCTCTCTCTCTCTCTCTCTCTCTCTCTCTCTCTCTCTCTCTCTCTCTCTCTCTCTCATCGGATTATCCTTTATTTGTCTCTATCTTTCCATGTCTGAGGTGAGGTCAAGATATAATAATAATAATAATAATAATAATAATAATAATAATAATAATAATAATAATAATAATTATTGTATGTACTTTATGTTAATGTATATATGTGAACGAAAATGTACTCGGGTTTTGGTGTCGCGCACAGCGTTACTCGAGGGCGGTTTATTTTTCGGGTTTACCTATTTCAAAATACTGAGTTCGATTAATTCTATGCTGCACGTGCAAATTACTTGCAGTGAAAAACCCAATTACCTCGAGTTTTCTGGCTGCGCATATTCTCCACGGCCAGAGTACTTACAGAGTGAATTCTCTATGTATATTCACATTACAATGAGTCTTGTCAGGAAACTAACCATTTTACGGGAGCAATCTTCAGCTGAAGAGGTATGTAAAATATAAAATTGTTGTCTTTCTTACTATCCGTTTTATGTGACATAATTGTTTTATATATTAGATGTTTCAAAATTTATTCTAAATTATACGGAGAGTCAAACCTGTGTCATATAACACCATGCTATCAGATAGAATATAGTCGGTTTCAAGTTAGCCATTTTTTTTACTGAACAGACAGACTGAATTAAATTATACGATGCATGCATTGAATGATGAACAATATTCGATCTCTTATGATCCAGTAAGATTATTCTTCTCGGACACAGATTCATGTACGAACGGGGTTTTAATGTGTAACGAAGCCAATTTATGTGTGCACATGTGTAACGTATATCATTGCATTCGTACTTAACCATGTCATATGTACTACACGGCTCAGTTATTATATTTTTAGCTGTTTGGGTTTGGTGATGGTTAGTCGTAGAACTCTGTGGGGTTCCTTGTAACCTGTACGCTGCTTTCTGATGACGTTGGCTCGGAAGAGAATACTGGTGGTCTCTCAGTGAGGGACCAAATCTTCGCGACCAGAGGTTCTGTGTTGAACGAGGAGGCTCTCGATGGATCATTTAACGGATTGGGAGGGGTGGACCATGCGTCATGGCTCTTTGATCATTGACTAGAGCTGTGGAACCGGAAATACACCGTGATCGTCAACTGGACGCCACGATATATATATATATATATATATATATATATATATATATATATATATATATATATATATATATATATATATATATATATATATATATATATATATATATGTGTGTGTGTGTGTGTGTGTGTGTGTGTGTGTGTGTGTGTGAGTTCAGAAGGTATAATATAGGGCTGTTGAAAGAATTTGAATTATTTACAGCAAACAAAATAAAAATACGAAACTGTATTGTCTTGCCTGCGACCACGTTACAGTGGCCTAAGTTACTAATTACTAAACAGTTCTTGTGATCTTGACCCTCGGTTATCCAGTGCTTGGAGTGTTTAATATCCTCTGTGTAACTTATATGCCAAATCTCAAAACAGTCACTAATTACACACACACACACCTATATATATATATATATATTCACCCCACTCAATTTTCAATAATTAGCCTCAAAAGTTATAATAAATTCAAATGTGCCCTTTTAATTTGATCTTTTGAACCTATTGAACTATAGACCCGAAGGATTCTCCAAGCACATACTGAATTGTTTCAAACTCTGATACCTCTCCATGGACACAAAATAATATTTCCCATAAAGTAAAATAAAGTAACCATTGTGACCTCCAAAATTCCTAGCGGTATTCTAAAAACCAATTGTTTGACTTTTTCATTGTGTTATAATAACTTATCTATAACAACTGTAGATACAGCCTAATGAAAAGATCTTGACTATTGATCACCCATCTAAAATTTAAGTAATGAACGTATGTGACCTTTACCTTTGACCTTGTAGCTCTTAAATCTCTAAAGAATTATAGATGAATATGATAGCTAAACTTATAAAAATAATTTCTATATAATGTTTTGCTATTGTTGTAAGAAATTAATTGAAATTCACGTGTGTACATTTTGATATTGGGTAGCTCTGGATAGTGTGCAAATTTAGATACCATACAGAATTACGTACGTGTATACATCGTTCACATGAAAAGATTTACATACCTATGTAAATATAACAGAACAATGAGCTGTGTAAAAAAAAAAAAAACTTTAATAAAAATTACTTTGAACAAGTAAAGTACATCGAGTACAAACTTACTCTAAACTGTGTATGCAATGCGTGGTCCCTTTCACGGTTTGTTTTGTTGCTGCTGTATCATGAGAAACGGTTGTAAAGCCTTTATAATACAGATAGTATACAAAGGACGTTTTGGACTATAGAAGAATGTATTATAATATATGTTCCTATCAGTTTTGAGCGTTTTAACTTGAGTTGGGGATACTTATGAGTGTTTTGAAATTGGCTTAAAATACTATGGACAAGATTATTTTTGGATGAGCTTTTTGACTGCTACACCGGCATAATCCTTAATTTATTGACTGTGTATAGCGCTCGCCAAACTAACAACAACATAAACAAGGCTCTGTCGCGGTATAATGCATCGGGGTGTAATCCTCCCACAGATCAGGGTCTACGCTGTTCGCTTTCAGTCATAAATGGAACGAGTGCAATAGACCCTGATCAGTTAACACATTGTGCGATATATATATATATATATATATATATATATATATATATATATATATATATGTCGATTTGTACTGTATGACTGTATGTATCATCAGCGCTAGATAATATGATAATAAAAAAGTCGTTCAAGCTTCCAGCTGCAGAAAATACATTCTAATTACTTACAGCAGGTAACGCTACAGATAGATAAAATCCACAGAGTAGAAAATAGATCAAACTATTCTTTGAAAATAAGAACTTCTTTTCCTTGATTTTTGACAATAATCAATACTTCCTGGCCACAGTTATCAACGAATTAAAGTTTGGCATGTTCATCAGGAAGTACTAACGTTCATATTCCCATACACTAATATTTCGTAACTAGGAAGTACAACTAATCCAATACACAAATATTTCGTAACTATGAAGTATAAAATCAAGCGCAATGATTCACTGCAGTTCAATTTCATGCCTGATTTATTACATTATGAATACAAGTCTAAAGCGGGTATTGGAATAGTAAGGTCAAGGATATATACACGGGGACCATGTACATATTTGCCCGTATTTATATTCTTGGCGGCCTTTTATGTTTGTCTAAATTTTATATGCACGGCCTCCCTGCACGTATTTTGCCGTATTCTATTTACACGGCGGTTTTTACGTGCACTTTAAGTTTAGTTATCTTTTCTTTCATTCGCTCGAAAGCGAAACAAAAGAGAGCCGATCTGTATGTTAAGGTCTGGTAGTTAATACGATGGTAGAACTATGCACCCGATGACTTGTAGTGAATATTATTGTTTATCAGCAAGCCAATTTGGTTAATATATAAATAAATAAATAAACCATAGCAAAAGATACAATTATAGATTTAAACCAAATATGATTTACTGATTCTGAAAAAATTATTTCTCTTAAGTACTAATAGAGGAATTATTCATAATGCAAACTCAAGGAAGTTGTTTGTTGGTGATTTTAAAATTCATTTTTTTAAAACTATGTTATAAATAAAGACTATTTTCAAATGTCTCCCTAAACATGCATACTAATTAAACTGTTCACTTTCTTCATCATGAAGGAAAAAGTTGTTTCATATGAAATGCTTTGACCTACTTTAACATTTAAAAGTGGCTGCAGCATCTAAAAGTTATATTGGCTTTTTGCATTATTAAGAAAATCGTTTTATTAGTTTGCAAAGAACTATCAAAATATAACCCATAGCACATTTTATTATCAGGATTACGTTTTACCTACAAAAGATAAATAAATAAATAAATCATTTGGAAGTATCAGTATACATGAAAGGATGTTTGCACAAGATTGCTGTATCTTGATAAATACTTGTGGTTAATCTTATATTGTCTAAGTAAAACGTAATTGTTTTCTTTTCTGAATTTGTTTTAAAGATTTCCATTGACATTGAGTAGTACATGTAATTAGAATTTATGCGACTTTGGCTAAACTTATTTCTGATTTAAGATTGTGTGGTGTGCAGAAAAAAAGACTAAATGTAATAATATTTTAGAACGATTAGATATCTTTAATTTCAATTCGTTTCATGACAGTGTTTTGCTGTCGGTATCAGTCACAAATAGATCAATAGGCAAAGAGAAAAACTGATAAAAAGTTAGATGCGTACACTAAACGAGATGGAGACAAACGTTGGAATGGGTTGATTGATATGGAGATAATAGCAAAACATAGATACATATTCGAGATGGATTGGTAGATTTGTAGTCAGGTTACATGACAATTATGTATGAACAAATACAAAATAGTGGCATCCTATTTTCTCAAAAATTCAACACTGCTAAAACTAGCAAATTCCAACTAGAAAATAAAAACAATCCTTGTATATTCTAATTTTGCAACTGGAGAATTATTCGGCCTTGTGCTGTGAAACCCTTCTCAGAGATTCGCAGGTGTGCACAGGGGGCATTGAATCGAATCAGTATAACATGTTCATAATGACTTAAACATAAAAATACTTGCTAATTTGCAAACATTCTTGGAATATTTTGGTGGTTTACGTCTGTTGTTTTGAATAGAGGGCTGAAAAAGACAAACACACAAGAAATGAAGTAATTGTTCAGACTCGGGAGGGCAAATATTCCAATGTGTATAAAACAAAATAGTAAAGTTAAACGGAAAATCAGATGGATTTAGATGAGCTGAGGTGACGAGGTAATTAGAAAATAAATATGATGGTATATGAAAATAACTTCAGAAATACTACCTGGATTGCAATCAAACTCATTAAATATAAACAGAAAATAAATGTATCGGTACCAACGTTAAATATGGTTAAAAAACATTGTCAGATATTAAAGAAAAAAGCAGAAATGAAGCTCAAAATAGAAAATATTTTTTTCAATATGTGCACCAAATATGACTGCAGTTGCCCTAGTCTTTCTTAAGATTTAGGACCTGAATGTATTATAATAAGGAAGGATTGACATTCGTATGGGTGAACGTGACGAGGTAAGCATGTTATCCTCCTCGCAGCAATATTCCTATTAAAATAACATGCTTTCTTTCTACAAGTACACGTCGAAGCATCCGCGCCTGGCTGGCCTGGGCATGTATCGAACCCACAACTTTCGAATAACGAATCCGACGCCGTACCAATTGGGTTACTGCATCCCCCTGGAATAGAAAAGGACAAATGAAACCACTTCATAAGAGTCCATCACTTGTATTATAATAGTCGACACATTATTTTTCCCGAAACATGCTGGAATAATTTATTTAAAAGCCCCGAAAAGAGAAAACATTGTTACAAATTCTCATGAATCCTATCAACAAATTTCGAAGAAAGAAACAAATACAGTTGGCAACAAGATGATTTTCCATAAAAAAAGAAAGTTATCTATCTTTCTATCTTAAATATAGCAAAATTGATCAGCATAAGAGATACATAGATATTATACAGCATTTGTAGGCGAAGGAAACTTTATTCTGTATGAATCATTCAATATTTTGTTAGCTTGATTAAATGCATTTGCTGTTTCAGTGACACTAGTAAACTGACAGACATTATCACTATATCATATACTATGTTCTCAAACTTTTAGGAATGCTCTGAATATATAACTACCTCAACGTATCAAGCAAAATATCAACTTCTCTGTATGTAAACAATCCGAGTATATAGCTGCTTCAATGTATCTGTATATCTGTCTAGCAATATATCAATCTCTCTGTATGTGGAAGCTTTGAGTACATAACTGCCTCAATGTGCCTATGTATCTATCTAGCAGTATATCAATCTATCTATATGTACTTGTTGCTATCTTTGCCTTTCCTTGCATCTGGTCCCGAAGCATCCACAGATCTCAACTTTTTGTTTAACGAATTGTCACCATTTATGTATATGTGTTTCTACCTGTCTTCTGTCTATTTGTCTTGATGTATATGGATCAGTATAAAATGTCCATTTCACTCAATCTGTCTTTGAATTTAACTTTGAGGATTTAAAAGGACAAGGCACAAGGTTGCAAAAAAGATGACGTTATTGTTATTTTAATATAATATTTTGAAGCATGATATAACTTGTACAATTATTTTTAGCCAAGCACCTAATACTATTGAGCCCAAATCTTAGCAAAGGTGACAAAAATGTTTCATCCTTATTAAATGCTTTAAACTTAAATATATATTTGCTATACAATTAGCTCAAATAAACTTTACAAAGACAATGTAATTACATCGTATTTTATTTAATTAATAATATATTTATTTATTTATTTATCTTTTCACAGTTTGTGGGTACAAAAACATTTCTGAATGAGAAAATCAGCGATACGTTCCTGGATATAGTTTATATTTCTTCATTATATATATGATTTTCTCAATTTGTTTAAAAACTGTTTGGGTGGATTTTGTGTATTGCTAATGCCAATAAACTAACATAGAGGAAGTCAGCATAAAGCGTCTGCATGACCCAGACAATAATAACATTTTTCTTCATAATGTTTTCATGAAACAACAAACAAACGCAAGCTTCTGTACAATTTCGTAAAGTTTACAGTCTACCATTTTATTACTTTTAAAATAAATAACAGTAACAAAATAAATCAGTGGCAAACAGACTAAGGACACAAAGCACCATTGCTTCGAAATATTGTCCTGGTTTCGGTCAACCTCAAGTCGATTGGGAGGGAATGATCGTAGTTTGAGGCGTGTATGACCACACTTTTGCAGCAAATTCTAGTCAAATTATCATATCTTCAATAAAGGCACATTTTAAACTTAGCAAATATATTCATGTTGCATGCACTATTAAGACACTTTATCCATGTGAAATCATATGCTGTCGGTGTTCTGCAAGAAGAATTTTGGGGCCTGATGCGCCTACAAGTAAGAAATTTCATTTTCAATAACTTTTTCATTTATTTGAATTTTTTCCATGCCGTAAAATTTTTTTTGTAATTTGGATTCATCTATATCCAGAAACAAATTAAACGAGTGAACGACAAAGGCCTGCAATGTGAATGTAGACTTGGGACTATTCATTAATACTGATATGACAGCAATTTTTAAATAAAATATCGTATGAAATCTATATTTGCTTCAATTCAAAACATTCCCATTCTTTGTCTTTGTTTCAGGTATACATGCCTACAATCGTTACGATACATATACTAAAAAAATCAACTTGTATGGTAATTTCAAATATCTCAGATACGTCAATGTAGGGTTAGTAAAGTGTCAAATATATATATATATATATATATATATATATATATATATATATATATATATATATATATATATATATATACACACACACATTCAAACGCATACTACTTTTTCACTATGAAAGAAAAGTATAGGTGGTTACCGGCCTTTCCGTGCCTTGGAAACTGCTTAAATGTGTTGGAAACAAGAATGGATGTTTGTCTTTCTGATATTCTGCTGTTACGAAAACTGCCTGAATACGGTGGGAACTGAAACGGATCTTTCGAGGTTTTTCGTAGTTTCCTGTCCCTAAATGAAAACACGTGTTTGTTTCCGAGCGAAAAACGCAAACATTTTCACCTTCACTGCATCGAACTTAAACTAAAACCTGAAGAACCCGTTGAAAAACCATTTGGTTCTAACAGGTTATGCTGAAAATTAACGTATTCTATCCGAGTTTTGAGCAAGATTAAATATTTGTTTGTACCATAACAAACAGTTTCCGCTCGGGAAACCGCCCAGGAACTATATTAGAAAATGTAGTTTCCTTAAAGGTATCGGGAATGTTTATGTGGTCCAGAAACACAAGATTTTATGCAGGGCTTCTTGTTGACAGATCACTCTCAAATGCAGCAATGTCAGTAAAGATCTTCTCCATAAATTGTGACATTTTCGTTATTCATGAAGTAGTATTATACATGATGAGTTCTAGCGAACTTGTATAAAATTGTAAACCCTCGAGTCAATCAAGTGACTGTCACGCAACTATAAGGTAACTATCACGATACCATGATTATGCAAGGTTAAGGTGATAGAATAATCTACCGAGATGAGTTTTACTTACGTTTGAATGCGATATGTATTTACACAAGTGTCTTCAACACTAAAAACACGAATGAACAATATAATTAATGGAACCATGTTACATTATATTGAATTCAACCATTTTTACATATGAGATGGAAATTGTCCACGAGATTAACATGAAATCAACAAACTCATTATTTCGAAATCGTACCTATTGATTTAGAAGTTTGCACGGGATAAAAGTGTAATCATATATAGTAGTGTTGAAGAATGTCATTACACGGAATTAAAGTTATATGTTCTTCATTTTTATTGTTAAAAAGATATATTCTCAATGTTTAAGAAAAGATGTAGATTTACAGTTTACTTTATGTAATGCTGAGGTTGAATTAAGTAACATCACATCCTATAGCAAGATGGTTAAAACAGTGACATCTGAAGAAAGAATAAATTACGTATTGGTTGTTGGCAAATAGACCACGTTGTTTACTGCTAAGTGTACAGTACAATTTAATGATCTAGTAAACTTCACCAGATTTATTTACAACGATTCAACAAAACCAGAAATATAATTTATAGAGGATCAAATCAGACTTATAACAGAGCATGGTCACTCGGAATATGTTTTAACTTTAAGGAGAGTCAACCATATGGATGGTAAAATTTCACATAAATCTGAAATCATGAATGAGTTGCTAACAATACAAGTACCTCTCGTAGACGGCCGTCCTTGTTGGCTTGTTTATAACAGCTAATGACAATTTTTAAATCACAAAATATTCTCTGGATATTTTATTCCGTATCAAATTACTTTTCAGCAATTTGCAACGTTTCTTCAATCTTTTTAAAAGTATAAATGATTTAAGATTTATGTCTAATGATTCCACTTTGGTTGGCTCTTCTGTGTATAATTCATATACAGAGTCATCATGCTCTGTTTTAAATCTGGTGAATCCATATACTACGTATTAAATGCATTGCACTTTCGAATTATAGATTAACTTTTTCGTTAAAACCAAATTTACTTTGCCATTTATATTCCAAAAACACCTAAGTCTGACCACTTAACATCAAGTCTACATCACCAAAATTGTATATGTTTTAAAGCTAAATCCTTACATCCTACATAAAAGTGCATAGTCAAAACGACTTCGCGAATCTATTATTTCTAAATCTTTTTTTTCTTTTTTTTAACAAATCGATATTTTATGAAGAGAAATAGAGAAATATATGCATAATGCTAAATATATATATATGACCGATCCTAAAATCTGTCTCTCTTTCATAAAGTTTTCAGTTAAGAAATTACAGGATATATAAGATATAAGATACTTACATGAGGTGGTACATTTGACTGTGAGCGAAAACCTATTAAGAACGACATAGTCACGATCGACCTTTGAAAGTCTACACTTTCGAGAGGGGTGATTATATCCATTTACAATTGTGAGAATATATTTTTTACGGATGGATGCGTTATTGTATGACATAACTCACAGGTATTAGAATGAGTGTAGTGTTTCTTGGTCTACTAACTTCTCAGGTGTGTTAAAAAATGTTTGATGTTGCCATAATATTTATCATTCAAGGTAAAAGAGAATCTTTACTATGTGTACAAGTCAAGCAGACAGTATCTGTGTCACAATTAAATTCCATATACGTATTTGTGTAAAACATTATTTCAAAAGGCATGCATACCATGTGAATATTAAGAAACAATTATTATTTGTGGGTGCATTTTAATTACTTCGTTAGCAGCTAGTTGTATAACGAGGCATCTGAAATATTTGAAAGGACCATAAAGCTACACTCCCGTGGGTACAAAGAACTTTTTTCAAGTAAGGATCCAGAGAACTGTTGTTTTTTTTTTCAATGCATGTAACATTAGCGATTGTCGTACATACTATGTAAGCTTGTATGATTGAAACAAAAATAGGAATGCTTTGAATTGAAGCAGGTATAGATTTAATACAATAGTTTATTTCAATATTGCTGTTATGAATAACCCAAGTCTACGTTGTCATTACAGACCTTGATCGTTTATTCAATACAAAAGACACACACACACACACACACACACACACACACATATATATATATATATATATATATATATATATATATATATATATATATATATATATGGATTAGCCGACAATATTCATCAATGCCGTATCTTTCTATGTTACAAATGCACAAAGAGTTGCAGGTGTCTTCAGGGACAATGCTGTTCATATGAGTGAATCTGTTTTAAACGGAAATAGCATTGTGGGTCCAACCTTTCACATAGGAATGTAAGGTCTGTTACAGCTTACCACAGTCCTGCATCCGTCTTATTTTCCATCTAACTGGAAACCTTATCGGCATCCTCATCGTCAGTAGTATAGTGTGACACTTGAGGTCTCGACGGGAATTAACGTTACGCGCAGGTTTACATTAATGGACACTTGATGCCTCTACAGGAAATCCTATGTTAAAATTGTCCATGGGTTTAATATTAAATTACACTTGAGGTCACTACGGCAATTTAACATTGAGAGCAAATGGTAACATTGTTAGAAGTGGTTGACCTCAAATGGAGTTACATTGTTACATTGTTAGAGCTGACCTCAAAATATGACACTTGAGGTCTCTACGGGAAATATTATGTTAAAATTGTTCATAGGTTTAACATGGAGATGACACTTGAGGTCTCTATGGGAAATGTAATGTTAACTTTGGGAATGTTATAGGCCGTTTCCATGTTGAAACATTTCTAGATTTCTGCGGGAAAAGCAATGTTAAATTTTGTTGATACTATGCAACACAGCACTTTTTTGAGTACTAGCCAGCACCCACTTTGTAATATGCTATCCCAAATATACCCTACTATCCAGCACCCGCTTTTGAATATACTATCCCACACATACCCTACTATCCAGTTCCCATTTTTTGATACACTATCCCAAAAATATTTTATCTTCCAGCACCCACTTTCGATATACTATCCCACACATACCCTACTATCCAACGAAAAAGGATGGAGCGTTTATAGACAGACGCTATACTTACATACATACATACTATCCCACATAAGCAAATGTAGGAGTGTTTATACTTACGTACACACAAGCAAAGGGTAGGTGTGTTCATAGACACACTAGACCCACACAAACATATTAAACTATCACAATAAGAGATGGGTAAGGGGCTTTACATTTTAGTTGTAAGCATGGACATATACATACACATAAAACACAGACTGGCAATACTTTTGTTTTAGTTGTAAGCATAGACATATACGTACACATAAAACACAGATTGGCAATACTTTTGAGTAGTATCTCTCCTTTGTTCTAGAGATCTGGGTGGCCCTGAAAAGGGCAATTGGGGTTTGTTTACCAAAAGAGAGAGTTAACACATACCACACCTTTTCACAGTTCTTCTCACTTTCGGTCCATACACTAAGACCCGCTTCAGACACCCTTGTCTCTCAACATACACCCTTCATTTCCATATAGTTGTATCAGTTATCTTCGTGATGGCCCACGATTCCTTCACATAGAATGGGAAGTCGGGGTTGAACAGCATTATGTTAACTAAGGTTCACGATTCTACACTTGTCCACATCTTGACTTGGTCTTAAGAATAGGTGACACAATAGGCCAAGGCGCCTGTATATATATAGTCTACAATCGGATCGAAACGGATTGGAATGTTCCACCAATCAGAGCGTGTGTAACATAATTCAGTTTGTGCTGATTGTCTCTCTTCCAATTAGAAGACAACAGACGCGTCACGTCACTATCAATATATACGCGCACCAGCATTTCTTCGATTTACCATTGTGGAACAGTTTAAGTACAATACCTATGGCTGAAACGAAGACAGTTTATTGGGTAGCGCCTGCTGCTGATACATCGTATACTCAGAGTGATAGAACAATGATTACTACTACTTCTGTTATATCCAATATTCTTCTTCCAGAAGAGGATGACTTCAGTTTAGCTTTGGCTGATATCATATCGTCTCCGCATGAAGTTTTGCCTGCGGCGGTAGTACCACCTTCGCCTCCTTCGCCATCATTACCAGTCTATGATGGTTTCAGAAAGAAACAGAAGAAAGAGTTGGAGAGTTTTTGCAAAGTCAGAAAGAAGAAGAACAAGTATTTGTTCAACAACAAGAAGAGGAAAAATGTAGGCGAGAAGAAGGTTGAAGAGAATAGGAAAACTTTGAACAGCGAACATAAGGAAGAGAGTGAAAACAAAACGGCAGGTTTGTTACAAGACCTTTTGGTAGAGTTAAAGCATGTGAGAGAAATGCATCAGATCCAAGACTTCTAAATCTTCTATTACTACGTCGACGGCTACCACTACTGAGACGCCAACAGCAACAACAGTCACCACCACTACCACTACAGCAGCAGCAGGAGAAGGAGTTGAACTTGGACTTGGACGTGCAAAAGGCTTAAGGCCTAAGATGTTTAAAAGTCCATCATTGTCACCTAGATCTCTAGAAAAGACATACTATTAAATGATTGCCAAATCAAATAAAACTTAAATCCCTTCATGGTACAATATGTGCGTGTGTGAGTGGGTGAAGATCTTATCCATACTAAAAGAAAGAAATAAAGACAAAGAGACACGTTATTTCTTTGGTATATTCTTGTGAAATCATTTCTAAAGAGGCTGTGTGTGGGTTCCTGAACTGCAAATAATTCAAGACGTGTTGGCACCTTGTTAGTCGTGGAACTCTCTAGTTTCGATGACCTTATTTCCCATTCGGAAAATACATCCATCTTTACCATCATCAAGATAATTTCAATGCCATTACTACCATCACATGATTTCTTGGATGTGGATACTATTACAAGAACTGTGACCATAGATTTAGCAATCGGGAGCAACATATTCGTTGTGGAGAGAGATGTCGTGGTTGTTTAGCTTCCAAGCCATGCATTCCTGAAGGAAAATAAAGAATTCATTGCTCTACTTGCAAGTGCACCTTTGTCAGTCCAGCATGTTATGAACAAAATCGCATGAAACAATTTCAACAACAGAGAAGTGCTTGCAAATTATTGACAGTGTGTTCTACGTGTGGACAACATGTTTGTACGAATAACCAAATGTCACACGTTGGGCCAGGAAAGAAAAGATGCCGTTTTGTGACCATATGGTCGACTTCAATCATCAATGTTACATTCAAAGATATGACAATGAACTGGAGGATGTATTAAAGGGCGATCATAACAAGAAAAAGAAATAAGCGGATTTGAACTTTTTTGACTTTCAATGTTCACAAGAGACTGGAATTCACATCCCTGATGTTTGCGTAGCTCATTGTGCTCGTGACAAATGCATTCAAGAACCTTTATGTTTTCACTGTCCAAATTGTAGTATGATTCCAGGGGGACGAGAAAAGATCTTTCGGGGCTCTCCTACTCTTGATGACTTTTTCGAATGGATTTTAGACCCCATCGACTACACTTGGCGCGAAGAGGAAATTCAGCGATATGGGAACTGTCATCGATATGCTATAGTCATGGCTGACAATTTTTCTGGGTACGACGGACAATTTCTTTTGAAACATTATTCAGAACAAGACAACGAATTTCCAATAATGGCCATGAATGGAGCAAAACGCATTTACGCGAAAGTAGGAAATTTACAGATTAAAGATTCCATTAGTTATTTGGCTATGCCTTTGAACAGAATGCCTAAACGTTTGGAATGACAGAAATGGTTAAAGGTTATTTTCCACACTTTTTCAATATCGAAGCTAATCAATAAGTTGTGCACCCTCATTTACCAGATGTTCGCTACTACGACACCGGCGGTATGAACACAGAACATCAAGAAGAAATTCTGAAATATTGTCGATCCGATATAGACAATTTACGATGGTGTTGTGGAAAATTTCGACAATTTTTTTATGGATTACGGAGGTATAGATCCCTTGAAGGAAGCTTCTACCATTGCCAAAGCGTGTGGATTAGTGTATCGAAAACAGTTCATGCCCGAGAACAAACTAGCCGTCGATAGTCCGCCAAAGCTTTGAGCTGGCTCCATTGCTTGTTTGAAACTGATGACAACTGGTTACAATATGCTAAAAACGGTGGAGAAATTTTTTTTAAAAAGTCTTTCTGTGTATGGTTGGGATTTAGAAAACCCGAAAATCGTCTACGATTTTCAGAGATGTTTATTTCATAGATGTCCTACATGTTTTCCTCGACGAGACTTGAAAAGTCCTTGCTCAGAGTTCACCATGGAAGATTTGTACGAGCAAACATACCTACGACACCTGAGTTTAGAAAGTCAAGGATACCGAGTGATAGAAATGTGGGAACACGACTGTGATCGACGTTTCAAAACCGATCCAGAATTTAGGCGCATTGCCGAAGAGTATGACGTGATGGCCATCGAACCTTTAAATCCACGCGACAGTTTGTTTGGATGACGAACTAATGCGACACGCCTGTTGTACGAAGTGGACGAATCTTAAGGAGAACAATTCAATTCCATCGATGTGTGTTCCTTGCATCCTTGAGAGTCTTTATATAATCGATTCCACACTGTTCACCATGAAATGTACATGGAACACATTCGCCAATAAGAAGAGTTGATCAAATGTCAAGTGTTACCACCGACGAACTTGTACCATCCTGTTTTACTTCATCATTGCTAACGGAAACTGATGTTTCCTTTATACCGTACGTGTGCTGAAACGTGTAATCAAGACCAACTTTGTCGCCACAATGATCAAGAACGCGCTTTGTCAGGAACTTGGGTGAGTGCCGAATTGTTTCATGCTCTCGATCGTGGATACCAACTTTTTAAAGTATACGAAATTTGGCACTTTCCTACCACAGAACAATACCAACAAGATGACGACTCCGATGAAGGAATTTGTTCAGGCTACCACAACGAATTTCATAAATTGAAACAAGAAGCTAGCGGCTATCATTGTTGGTGTCAGACTCCAGAAGACAAAGAGATATTCAAAAAACGGTTCCAATCGTTAGAATGCATTACTTTTTAACACGTGTACAAGAACGAAGGAGGAAAATCTATCCCAAAGGTCATGTTGAATTGTTTGGGGGAGGGGGATAATTTGCTCAGCGTCCGATATTGCCAAAAACAGAATACTTGGCAGATCCAAGTCGAGACTTTCAACTTGTGGACGATAAAGTAACATTCATTAAACACGTGGAAATCATACGTGAATATTTGATCTTGGTAAATTACGAAGAAGTCGCAAAGTTTGCCCCCCTCCATCCCCCCCCCCTTACGACGAGTTTGGAAATGTCATATGTGCATCATACATGACAGCCAATGCCCGTTTAAAATAGTACTCAGTTTTGGAAACTTTAGGAGATCAAGTCCTTTACTTTGACACCTATAGTTGCATGTGCATCGATCGCCCTGTAATCTATCACCCACGCATTAAAGACGAACGCTCATTCTGAAGACACTATTGTAAGTTTTACTAGTTATGTTCCCAAAAATTACGGTTACCAATACAGTAAAAGTAAAAAGACCGACATTGAACTATCGTTCCAGCAAAGTGGTCAACTTTGACGTCCTAAAAGAAGCCTTAAAGCTAGGACATGATCAAGACTTTCGCATGAAACCGTTAGATCCTCGCATAATTGTACCTTTGCAAGGTCACCAAGTCGTCAGTCGACCCTAATAAAAGTATATCAGATCGTCTGCCAGAAACGAGTGCGACTTGCAGACCACAATACATTACCTTACGGATACGCGATCTCTAGTACATAAAAGGACAGAGTTCCAAGACAGAAAGATCATTGCGAGTACAAGCGCCGACCTAGAAAGACGAATTCAAACATGAAAACAGAGTAATCGACTCACCGACTTCAAGTTCAATTCTGAGTACAAACTTTCACCCATAATGACAAATTCGAGGCAGCAACCGAGTGAGGGACCCACTGCGGACTCCAAGTTCAATGAACTCGAGTGCGATGATGTGCCTTGCGACCAGAGTGATGCCGTACCCTGCGACATCAGCGATGCAGCACGACCCTACCGCTCTACTAGCAAAAGTGATTCCGTTCCACGTACTCGGAACCGCTTTGGAAAACATCAGTTCGTCGAGAAGCACGAATCAAAGAAAACAGACTATACGTTTCCCGTAGCTTTGCCTGGCTATTGTGATTTTGCTAGTCGATTCCACACGTTCAAAGGGAAATAGGCTAAATATCTAGAAGGGCCCAGTCCTAAACCTTTGGCCAGAGCAGGTTTGTCTACTTGGGAGAAGAAGATAAAGTACGGTGTTTCAGCTGTAGTTTGACAATTCACGAATTGGAGTATAAAGCTTACCTGGAGCATTCCAGATGGTCCCCGTGCTGTCTCTACCTTCGTTTGGCTGGTCCAAGATTATGATCCTCATGTTCGATACTTTAGAAGATGAGAGGATTCGTATTTTACCTCCTGAGCTGCGAGAACGCATTTACAGAGAGTTTGTCAAGATTCAAGTGAAAGTCAAAGAACAATTGCATCCTGTACGACATAGATTTTAAAATCATTGATATCTGAATGCTATAAAAGGGTTGAATACTTTGAAAGTGTTAAAATGGTAAAACATTCATCAACTAAATACAACAAAGAAGAGTTTCGCTGCCACGACTTCTACCTACAAAGTTGGAATACTACACAGAATTCCAAAGGACTAAGACTTACAGAATTAAAAAAAAAACTTCTAGAAGAATTATCACCTCAAGATGAAACGTCTTCAAGACCTATGAAGTTTGTGCTGAGTTACTGGCTGGAAAAGTTATCCGATATGATTTACCAGCAAACTCCGTTTGGCAAAAGTATGACTATTTCCTCAAAAATAAATGTGAATGACTAATATAAAGCTTGCCATGCTACGACTTTTGTCATCAGTGTTGCAGCAAATTGCGTAGAAAGAAGTCAATGACAGTATTCAAAACTTAGTGGATTATCAACTACGGTGAAAAGAACTGATTCCACAAGATGACACGATTCCACTGAATTTTGGACAACGTGAGGTGTGTGCGTTAGTGACCACTTTTCTTGGATTTCGTTTACCAGCAAATTCGTCCTGGACAATTTATGAACAGTACATGCAGGAAAGAAGAGTCTTTCTTCGTTTCAATAGATAAAAACGGACTGTGTTGATACATTTTTTAAATTAACTAAATTCAGTGTAGGATAGTACAATAAACAACAAGGTATCATCATCTATAGTGTACAATATACAAAGAAAACATAGTAAGAAATGAAATTACATATGCATGATGATACAGATCGAATTCGTATTTAAACAATGGTCAGTTCAAATATTTACAAGATATCTGAATATACGACGCTATTTATATGGCCAAATTATTCAAAATTCTATTATTCTTAGTATTCATAAGTATAAATTTAAACATATTTGGTCTTTTTCTGAAATATTTATCTAAATATGTGGCTCATAGATCTTTATACAACAAGCATTCAAGTACAAAATATTATTCATCTTCAAGGAGGTTACAAATATAACAAAGCCTATCATGAATTGGTTTATACGGTCTCGCCCATCTACCAGCTTCAGTTTCGAATTGGTGAGTGGATAGTTTAAATTTAGCAATTGCATTTCTATATTTCAAAGAATAGATGCTGGCAAGGTAACGTTTTGGTCTAAAATTTGCAATATTTACATCAAATAATGCTCGACTACTTTTCTTTAGACGATCGATCCAACTTTGGATAAAATTGTCCGATAGCCTTAATTTAAAAAACTTGAAAAATATGTCAATGTAACCGTCCCCTTGATTAATCCAAATTTCATAGAATCCTAATCTTCTCCATAAATCTTTAACTAAATATGTCCAATTTACTTTATTGGGTAGAGCTTCCAAATCGTTCGACATCATTTGGTATATATATATATATATATATATATATATATATATATATATATATATATATATATATATATATATATATATATATATATATATATATAAATTAGTTTGAATGCAACGTATAATGGACAATGATATGAAAAATTCCCAACCTTCCGGGGACCTTGGTCCCCTAGAGGTACATATACACCGTCCCTTAAAACTCAGATCCAATTCGCCACGCTACTTCGGTCAGGTTTTTAAAACTGATGTTATTAACAAGAAGCACATTTCATTAGAAGGTGAAAACAGGACATTTCCGAGCCAGGTGTTTCTCTACCGACTGTTTTTAATCGTTTTATGTTGTGTATATATCGCAAAGGTTTAGAATACACAACCTTTAGAGAACACTGATATTTGTGCACATTTATGACAGAAAAAGTATGATATACATATCCAAATTTTGAGGATTACTCATTTAAACTGTAAAGTTTATTTTGTGCCTAAGAGATGAGGGATAATTATGCAGTATTGGAATTACTGGAGATATACATTTTCGGGAGATTACATTTTTCCAGGCCTCCATCGGTTTACCTTTCAAATAAACCCTGCGTTTATATTAGCTCGAATGTTTTCTCGTAGCATGTGCAGCTGTTACCAGGAAAGCGTATGGTAAGTGTATGATAATTATTTTCCAAATGTCTCTGTCTTAAAAAAAGTTTAACTGACATCACAATTTATTTTAAACATGACTTATCTTGCTCTGCAATTAATCTACAGGAAAGAAGAAAATATAGAAGCAATAGGAAAGGCAGTTCAAGGTTCGGAATGAAAATCAAATCACGTGGACTATAATCGTTTCGAAACTCAGGAGGCGCGAAACTCGTATGTGTTCAGTGTGCGTCTATGTTTTACTATGAGAAAATGCGTTAAATGAGATAATATTGGACGACTTAATTCACGTACCCAGTGTTTCGGGGGGTGGGGGGTGGGTGAGTGTAGAGGTATTATGGATGCTCGAATCGGGGTTATAGTTTTCACCCAAAATATTCTGGATAGGGGATTCTTTTTCTTTGCCTGTCATAGGGTCTGATTTCTGTTCATTGCAAAACTGAAGTTAGGTAATCGATAATGAGGTAAAAGTTTATAAATCAAGTCCCATATTTAATTGATAACGAGGTAAAGGATGATAAAAGACTTCTTCTTATAGCACTGCAGTAGCTACCCTTATCAACATTTCAGTAAATCAGATGACTGGATTTTAGTTATTTTTGTTTTTGTTGGTTTTAGCAGCACTTTTAACACATTATTGGCAATATCATGCTAAGGCAATGAAAGCTAAGTGCCTTTCCCAAGCCAAACACACGCATAAGCAGCTGAACATGTGACCGTTGGAATATGAATCCAATGCTCTCTTAACTTAGTAACCCTGGCTCCCCAACTGTTTTTTTTTTCTTGAATTTAAGTTTAGAGTTCGGTTCTGTTGGTGACATCCAGGCGTGGTTGGCTAACCTGAGTGTCCGTACAATTTAGTGATACAGAGTATTGAAATTCAAGGCATCAGTCTGCAACAGAGTATCAACATCTGGAACAGGTGAGGGTTCAAACACTTCAGTGGACCCCCCAAAAAAAACAAAACAAAAAAAGCGAAAAAAGAACTAGTTTGCTTTAAGGTTGTAGATCATATTTTAAATTGGCATTTTTCTCCATGGTAAATGGAAATAATTGCATTTTTTTAAGCTGGATATTATATGAAAAAAAAAACAAAAAAAAAAACAAAAAAAAAACGTAAACTTGGGATATCAGACAGAGTCTTACTGTGTATATTTATAATTAAAGAAAAGTCAACAAATAATTCCACTTCGGTTCTAATCATGCACATATATTACAAAAGTGGAAATTAATCCATGCAGCCAGGGATGTTTCTGCTATATTATTTCAATTGCTTTAATCTTAAGTATTTATGAATAATTATTAGTCGTTTGCCTTTAAATTCTTTAAATTGAGAATTCATCTGAGAGAGATGTTGCAGGCACTCATTTCTGTCAGTGAAAAAGAAAAACTATTGACAACACCCACTCTCCTTCTGCAAATGAACCACAAGGTGATTATAACTCTTGTGGCTTTAAATCCCCTACCCCTCACCGATTGCATGCTAATTATCTTATCCCATTAGTACGTTCAGCACTGATAACATATATCAACGCAAAAGAGACATTCCAAACTTGTTCCCTATATGTGATTGAAGTACTTTACTGATCATTTAATAGCCACTTTTACGCGAAGTTTCTCTGTTGCTTTGTAGCTAATCTACTTGTATCGAATTTGAAGGCTACACTTTCAGTGTGTCATGCAGTGAGATATGCTACATTCAATTCTGATTGTTCGGTATTGTTTGTTCCAATCCAGGGTAAACAATAACCACCAATCAGAACTTATTGCATGACACACCAGAAGTATTTGCATCCAAACTCGATCCAAGTAGATATAAAGCAACAGAGAAACTTCGTGCAAAAACAGCTATTAAATGATCAGAAAAGTGCTTAAATCATACATGGGGAACAAGTTTGGAATGTCTTATTTTACGTTGATGACATATGTAATCAGATTGAACATGCCGACAGGATAAAAAAATGTGCACAGAATTGATGAGGGGGGCAGATTTCGAACCGCACCGTGTGTTAATTTGTAAAAGGGTAGTGGATGTTGTCAATAGTTTTCCTTTATCACTGACAGAAATGAGTGCCTGTGGCCGTGGCAGTTGTTTTGCAACTGACAGTCTCGTGGATGTTCGTTTACACTTTTACAAAATTTTTAAACATTTACAGGCAGTAAAATAAAATATGCCGTTTACATGTTTAACCGTTCCAACCTTAGTAGAGAAAAGGCAAGTTGCTTCAGAAAAATAAGCAAAACTGAGGTTTTATAATACTTACACACTAAAATCAACAATAAAATAATCAACTTAACAAGAAGAGAACACTGTCACAGCATGGTTTATCTATGTAATTTATATGTGCTGAAAGGAGAGTCAGGTGGTCGAGTGGTCTAAGGCTCTCGCCTTTACAGATCACTGACATCTCACCTCTGTCCGCGTTGATTCTTGTCTTGGGCTCGGCCAACGTGTGTATGCGATAAAGCTTGCCAGTTGCTTCCCGTGGGTCTCTGGTTCTACCTGGGGGTTTACCGGGTTCTTCCTCAGCCAAATATACTGGCAGCCTTGTATAGCCTATCATGTGCTAAAAAATGGCGTTAAACCCACAAAACCAAAACCAAAAAGTATATGTGCTGAAAGTATTACATTTAAATAAATTACTCGTTTTCAAAAGAATTGGAGGAAGTAGACTTGCTGCAATAGATGTATATTTTAATTATCACTACATCTGTGTTGATGTATTTTATGTTCTTTGTATTCTTGTATGTGTTGCATTTTGGTCAAACTGTAAGCAAAATGTTTGACATGTCAATCGTCTGTTATCGTTTCTATATTGTACATGTAAGCATTCGCTAGCCTGTCTTATATCATCTCTGTTTCATACTCCAATCACAAAATCCATACTGCATAATTTGTTGTGAACCATTAATTTTTTCATTCGGTCATTTGTCTAGTAGCGTCTGTCTTCTCTTCGTTGCTGGTGCTTGATTACCACTCTTGATTGTGATTGATTGGGTATGAAAGTAAAGAGATTGAACATGTATGGTTCTCTTTGATGGGAATCGAAACGTGCATCAGTCAGGTATCGCAATAATGGCCTCAGACCACAATTACCCACCCACCCTCCTCTTGAGATTGACCACAATGAGGAAGATATTTTGAAGAAATAGTGCCTTGTTTGCATGGTCTGTTAGCCACTGACTTATGTGGTAAAGTTACGTATTGTAATAATTATGAAAGGGTAGACTTGACACTTTATGAAATTGTATAGAAAGTTGCATTTGCTTGTTGTTGAATGAGTAGAATATACAATGTCTCTGTTTTCTGAGTCATGCAGACGCTTGTTGATTAGTTTCTCTACGTCATTTTGTTGACATTAGCAATACACAAAAACGAGCCAGCCAACCTGTGATGAAACCTTGCAGGATATATTGAACTAAAGTGAATCAAAAAGCGTTAGAGGACTATCAGTTATGGTAAAAATGACATATTGTTGAATGCTTATACATAAAATAGAAGAAAAAAATTGAGGCCTAAGGCCTAATGCCAAATACGGAAAAGCAAGCGTCTTCTAGATTCAAACCTATCTGTATCAACCAAAAGAAGATAATCAAAATAGGATAAATGGTCTCCAACAGAATACGGTGGTGAATTATCTCAGACCAATTTGCTTCAGCTGTCTCGTTCTCATTCATTTGGAATGAAATGGAAATGAATTTACCGCAATCTGGCTTTCCAGTTTAGAATATTAATGAGAGATAACTAAAGCTTTCTTATCTTACCAACAACGGACAAAGGACAAGAGGCCATCCAGTAAACTCTTCTGGCATATGACCAGTAGAGCTAAACAAGAGTCCATCGATGGGACTGATGCTCTACTGGCCAAAAAGAATTTCCAGAAATCCAAGATAAGACCGTTTCTTGTTTTTAGCTGTGGAATGTTGAAACCATCTTTGATATTCTTATATTACCGATGTCGATATTACTATCCATTCAGAACGAGTAGGAATACAAAAATTTTCAAGATAGCTAATCGTAGCGGCCATATTGGATGTGATATCGACACCTTTTTCATTTAGGACCAGATACATACCAAAAGAAGTATTTTGATGAAAATCCAATCTTGATATGACCATCCATTCAGGAGGAGTAGCAATTTTCAAGATGGCTGCCATGGTGGCCATATTTGCAGTCAGATTTACACCATTTTTATTTAGGACCAACCAGACATCCCAAGAAGTGTTTTTGGTGTAAACCCCATGTCAATATGACTGTCCGTTTAAGAGGAATAGCGATAACAAGATTTTCAAGCGGGCTGCTGTCGTGGCCATATTGGATGTCAGATTGGCACCATTTTCATTTAAGACCAAGTAGACATCATAGGAAGTCTATTGGTGAAAATCCCATGTCGACATGACCATCCATCCAGGAGTAACGATAACAGCACTTTCAAAATGGCCACCATGGAGGTCATATCATTTAGGACCATGGGAGCCGTGGTAGCTCAGTTGGTACAGCGTCGGACTCATAATCCAAGGGTCACGAGTTCGATACCCTCCCATGCCAGCCCGGGTCAGCTGCCTTGGTGTGTCTTGGGAAAGACACTTAGCTCTCGATTCTACGGCATGATATAGCCAGAAATGTGTTAAAAGTTCTCTTAAAACCAACAAACCAAACCAATCATTTAGGACCAACCAGACATCATAAGAGGTATGTTAGCGAAAACCCTATGTCAATACGACTTTCTGTTTAGGAGGAAAAGCAATAACAAGATTTTCAAGAGTGCTGCTGTGATGGCCATATTGGATGTCAGATTGGCACCATTTTCATTCATAAGACGTCTTTCGGTGAAAAGCCCATGTCGATATGACCATCCATCCAGAAAGATAAGTAATAACAAGATTTTCAAGATGCCGCCATGATAGCCATATTGGAACTCAGATCGGCACCATTTCATTTAAGACAAAACTAGACATCATATGAAGTCTTTTAGTTATAAACCCATGTCAATATGACCATTCGTTGAGCAGTAGCAATAACAAGATGTTGAAGATGGCTGCTATGGTGGCCATACTGGATACCTGAGCAGCCCCCCCCCCCCCCTTTATTTAGGACCAGCTAGACCTTGGAATGAATGTGTGTGTGCTAATGGATGGACAGATAGATGAAGGATGATGGACAACAAGCCATCTCATAAGCTCTTCTGATCTATGCCCAGTAGAGCTAAAAATGAAAAAGAGAAAATTATATCTGAGCAAATATTTACGCTATCTGCTATGACTGCTACTACTACTAGAACTATCGTCACTGCCCCAAAATTCATGAATACTTTAAAAATTAAATCCTTACTCACTGAACTTTTAAAGTCATCCAGAATTCCTCATTTTGCAAGTAATAGGGAAGCCAATTGCACTCAATGACATCCAGCCTCCAACTAATGTTTTGTTCGATTGATTTTGGGATTAACAACGTGTGCGGCCATTCGGCCATGTACGTCAGTTAATGTTTTGTTGTTACAGTAATCTATTATATACTGCCATCTTGATTCCAATTGGTCTATGTCAGGCCTGTATCTGACTGAAAAAGTGATTTTTATTGGACTAGGTCATCTTAAAATTTCAATAATCTTTTAAGTTCTATGTCAGCATCACCTGAATATATGCAGTTTTATTCATATCTCTCCATGAATTTTCAAAAATCTTCCATTTTATTGTGATCTTGCCATGAAGTTTACAAAATCTTCTGTTATTGGAGATTATATTTGTAGTGCGACATTTACTACCGATGTTTGTATTTTAAGTAATGTTTGTACGAGTCATAGAAAGTTAACAACGTCACTGAAATGAATAAAATCATTTTTTTAAAAATTCATCTTTTAGTCAATTCATTTTTGGACCAATGCCAACTTTCTATGACTATACCTAGGAAATGTTACAGTAGGGCTATCACTAGAAATTAGTGTGAGTCACAACGGGTACAACACACTGAAGAAGTGAACGAAAGAAAGAAAGCAAAAAAGAAGCAACAAACAGAACCCAAAAAAAACATTATGAGATGAAGTTGATTGAATATTGAAAGTTAGTAGAGGAAACCCTAAAACAACCAGAAGGAAAATGAAGGCAAATTAGACAGCCAGGAACTGAGAGGGAATAACTCTTCCTAGACCAATGTGAAATGGACAGATTGACATATAGCATACTATATGAAACGGATTACACCGGCTGATGCAGCTGCCAAATCAGACGCAAACCATTTTACAGAAGCCTGGGTGGCACAGTGGAAACAAGCTAGCTTTGTACCTATGCAGTACTGTGTTCAATCCCGAAAACAGATGTGATGAGTGGACATTTATCCAAAGCTTTAAGTTTAAACTTAAGCTGAATGACTGCAGACAGACAAGTGAACAAGCAGAAAAAGTGATTAAGCCTCCCACTTGTTGAGGAGGAGCCACAGTGGCTTTGTGGTCCAGTGATTAGCATGGCTGACTCACAACCAGAACAGAGCCGGTTTGAATCCTACCAAGACATGGCTGGTCTGCCATTGTGGTGTCTCTGGACAAGACACATTACTCCTCAACACTTCATGACCTTTCATGTGTTTTATATGCCATTAAATGCCAAACAATCAATCAATCAATCAAACCTGCTTCAAGATAAAGTGCCCCAGAAAAGTCATGGTTCTGAGTACTGCAAATATCTTTCAAATGCTATCAAGGATAAAGAATAAGAACTAAGTCCAGATTTATTATTAACAAAGAAAAAATGTCTTTAATAGATTCCAACAAGTGCTATGTGATATCTGAACTTGGAATAAATGTTTATACAAAAGTGAGAAATAATATAAAGCACAGCCTTCTGGATCAATAAGTACAAAAATATATAGTATATGTACATACATAAGTAATACAAAACATTTACCAGTACATGAATATTTTATCTAAATAGGAATGTGCATAGATGGTATAATGAATCAAAGTAGTGGTGGAAAAACTTTGGTCAATTCACTTCCATATGTTCATGATGGTGTGATAAAAAATCTATAAACAAGTATTTCATGGAATCTGGTGTCTCATCTGCATCCATATGCTTGTCAGTATAACAGCGTTTCATGGAATCTGGTGTCTCATCTGCATCCATATGCTTGTCAGTATAAACTATGTATCTGACTTCCATACATTTTCATGCAAAATTTGACATTGTTGACAATGATACTTAACAAGGCGATACAAGCAAGACAGGAACTCCTTGCATATCGGCCAATAAACTTTAGTCCTATAATAATATTATCCCAAAATTTCAGCTGAAGACCGCAACTGATGTTCAATATATATGTGACTTAAAAAATATAAACATGAAACTTATATATTTTTGATGACATCAACACCATCACTGCCACCAGTGCCAAAAAGTGACTACCGTATCTCACCATGCTTGAACAAGTGAGAAAAAAAGCATATAATAATCTTTAAGAATCGCAACTCATACATCACATCTTTAATATTTTTATAAAGTGTAAAGTATGGATCACTCATTTGGTTGACCTTTATTTTCATCATATATTTTCTTGTTTCTTTTTTTATTTTCTAAAGTTTCAATGTAAAAGTGATATAAGCAATAAAAAAGTAATCAAATACTGTTAATTCAAAAATTACCATGGCAACCAATTTGTCTAGACTTTGTGGTTGCTTCTAAACACACATTTAAAGATCCAATGACCACTGATCTTTCTGTGGAAAATATAAGACTCCTTCCTCATTCCACAAATGTAAGCACCCATGAAAATTTTGTTTTTCACAAAACCACAAAAATGTATATCCACCAAATAATAAATGAAATTATAGTATTTGATGCTTTTACAAGATATAAAGTATTTACAACATCTTTATACAAGATGGAATGTACAAAAGTCATTTCAAAAATGATTTTCAAAATATTAAATTGTTTGCCAATTTTTTAGAGAAACTTAGACATTTATAGTACCTATGAAAATTTCTGCAAATGTGTATGATCTCAAGTTTACTATTTTGTAGGCTACCGATATCATTACCATATATGCTCACTTATAAGTCGAGTCCAACTGCATTGTGCGCCAGCAGATCTGCGTCTATGCAGTTTATTATAAGTAATCAGTAGAACAAACAATATAGACCCTGATCTGCTGGTGCATTATGCAGTGGCAGATCAGGGTCTATGTTGTTCTCAGTTGGACTTCACTTATAAGCGAGTATATATGGTACATCTTTCAGCATTAGGACTTCAAATACTTCTATTTAATTTTTAGATTTTTTCGATTTCATTAAATATTATTGTCAATGAAAGACAGAGAAATTTATCCCAACACATACACTGATATCGCAATATAGTAATCCCTCATTATAGAGTGACTTAGTATATCACAGTTCCTGATATAACACAAGTTTCATCAAGAGTCCCCTATTTTTACATTAGGTGAATATTATTTGCGACATTTCTATTCAATTCATTTTAATTAATTTTAGATCTTAACTTATTATAACCCATCATAATGTTGATTTTACACGAAATGTACACTATCATAATGAGGTACTGCATAAAACCCATCATAATGTTGATTTTACATGAAATGTACACTATCATAATGAGGTACTGCATAAAACCCATCATAATGTTGATTTTACATGAAATGTACACTATCATAATGAGGTACTGCATAAAAACCCATTATAATATTCATATGGCCTTGACAGTAATGTACCCACTATAAGGCAACCTCAAATATAACCCAGACCTGGTATAAAGGAATCTCGAATATAACATGGCACACTTTTATGGTTCCCTGGCCAGCAGCATAGTGAGGGACAACTGTACAACTTAACTCATTAACCCCTAGCGCCACGTTTACGCGTCTTGAGGTTTTACCCTACTTCAGAGCTATGTAACGTCAACATCATTTAAGATACACTAAAGTGGAAGGTATTGCAGGAAAGTAGACAGATGTAGCTCTACAATGATACCAAATAATGTCGACTTTCTACTCACATTAAAAAGTACAGTGAAAAATATTCATTTTTTGAGACCCAATTTTTTTTAGGTTGAAAATTGCCAGTTTTGGAACCGGAGTTTGTGTCCGGATTTTAGACTTTTTCGACTTAGATCTAAAGCAGACTGGTCTGAACTGCACACAGACATATGAACCTTTGCAAAAAGTAGGATAAGTTTGAGATTTGGAGTTAAAAGAATCGACAGGACACAAAAATCGAGGGTCCAATACGAGAATTTTTTTTAAAAAAAAAATCTAATTTTTACCAATCTGCACATGCGCAAGCGTAATAGCCAATCAAAAACAATGTTTCTGATACACCTAAGCATCTGGCTAAATGAAAAACTTTCTTGAGCGGATGTGTTTTGCTGCATTCAGAAGTATCCCCCAAAATGTGTTGCCTACCCCCATTTCACACGAAAATGAAAAGAATCTCTTGGGGTTAATGAGTTGAGGACACAAAAAGGAAGATTTTGTATAAACAATACTAAATGCATTTTGTATATTGGGTTTTGTTTTTAAAGACTAAAATAAAAGTGAATAAATATTCATTCAAATATAGTTTATACAACATGATGAGACAATAAACAATGAATAGTATGGCACATAACCATAGTGCTGGCCATATTTTTAGCTCTCTTTCTAATGCATTTAGGCTGTTAAACAGGACACTTTGTATTTTTGTATAATGTTTTCTTTGCAACTTGCAAAATTTTCAAAACTTTTTATTACTTTGAAATTTAAATGTTATTAGTGCCATCAAATCCTCAAAAACAAAAATGTTATCCTTATTATAAAACAAGAATGTTATCTTCATTATAACACAAAAATGTTATCCTCATTATAACACAAGAATGTTATCTTCATTGTAAGACAAAAATGTTATCCTCATTATAACACAAGAATGTTATTCTCATTATAACACAAGAATGTTATTTTCATTGTAAGACAAAAATGTTATCCTCATTATAACACAAGAATGTTATCCTCATTATAACACAAGAACATTATCCTGATTCTAATACAAGAATGATATCCTTATTATAACACAATTTGGAAACTTTTGTCCAAAAAAGTGAGATAAATGCACTTCTTCATTGCACAAAGTTACAACAAGAGTCATGACAACAATGAAGTCAAAATTTCTGACACTATATCATGGATTGACTGCTGCAAATTCTGATGTTCAACCAATCAGAATGCATGTTATGTCTAAAAACGTTTCAACTCAGAATGAAATCATAGTATATATTTTGAATGATAATTATTTGTCAACTTATTATGAATGATAATTATTTGTAAACTATGTTCAGATAATTGCAACAAACCTACATTTTGAAACAAGCCAGTTATGTTCGAGTTTTGCATTGACATAATTGACGATATCAAAATTTTACAGAGGGCTAATTTTTAATTATTTTTTTAGTATATACTCAAAATGAATAGTTTTGCAGAACCTGATTTTGAACTTTTGTTATTACCAGTAAGTTTTGAATTTTTTGCTCAAAAACGTTTTGAGAATACAGGGTGGGCCAAGTCTCAATAAATAATTTGTTTTTATCATTTTTCAAGCTACATATATATTAAGCATTTACAGCCATTTGAGAGCCATCCAACTGGTACTGAAGCTGTCAAAGTTGGTGTATTATACGATTTATAGTTTAATTACTGTAAAATAAGTAGTTTCTTTTATGCACAAATAATTTTACTTATTGTTATTGGTAAGTGCGTCAGAGTCAAGACCAGAAAGGTGCGGGTTTGAATCCTACCATCTGATCAGCCCAGGTCAGCTAATGTGATGTGTCCATGGGCAAGGCACCTTACTCCAACTGCCTCAGCACTAAATAACCTACTTGTGTTGCTGTGCTGTAAAACACCAAAAAACCAATACTTATTGTTAGTTGTCACTAGTCAAGTCCTTCTGTAAAACAATAAACATGTACACATTCACATGCATTTTATACAATTTTACTTGATCCCTTTAGCAAACAAATATAAACTGGCTAACAACAAATCATCAATTTTACACAAATTCTGTAATGAAAAAAGTCATAGCAATAACAATAATACATTGTATGGTATTAGAATACATTGTATGGTATTAGAAACTGGTATTAGAATAAGCTAGCCTATAAATACATATTTTAGTGCTTAAAACTTAAATACAGATTAATAAACTGAATAGCCAACAAAAGTCCCACAAAAATATAAATACATAACTAACACTATTGATTCTTACTGATAGAAATGAAAGTCTGTAATGTTTAAAACAAATTAACTTGATACTTTATCTTTTTACATTTAAAATCTGAGTCACTCTCTCTCTGCCTGCTCTCTTCATTTATCCATTAAACACATACAAAATTTCAAATACAGTTAATGTTGGTTTCAACACTGACACAATTATATCAAGTTAAATACAAATTATTTATTTTTAAGACTTGGACAAGTGAAACATATTTCTTCTTCATTTTTTTTTCTACATTCAAAAAGAACTCATCATGCATGGCACTGAAAAATATATGTTTGTTTCAAGGTTAAAAATGTTTTCCTAATGTCTATTCTACACGAAACAGAGATTCTTGACATTTCATGGATGTTATGGTGAAAAGCCCTGCTTTCCAAAGACCTATATGAACCACAATACAGTATGTAAAATGATACAGAGTTAACAATATGATTGCTATCCAAGGTCTATTCTAGAACTGAAAGGGGGGAGGGGAGGGGATTTTCCATCTATTTTTAAAAAGGGGGGGGGGGGGGATTTTCTACATATAGGGGGGTTTAATGAAGAACAAAAGGTTCTATTGTGAACATGATTCTTTGCAGAGAGCTATTCTTCAGTTTAGTAAATTGGTTCTCTCTGTTCAGGCTCAAGAAGACATTTCTTTCCATGCAATACCTTTCGAAAACAAAAGGCTCCAGCGGGCCTGCAATTGCTCACTTGGCTGATGTCTGCCTAGTACCCAAATGCATGAGCAGTTGACCAAGAAATCTAGGTCAGTAGTATGCTTTGTTTAAATTCCTTCAAATGCTGTCGATTGCATATGCTAATGACACAACTGTTTCAAGGTTTTTCTGATTTTGTTAAATTTTCATCCATCAACATCATATGTCCAATATTGAAAGGGTTTTATACCAGGATGATTTCTGTTCAATTGGGTCACATTCTGTTGAGTGGTTCTTGAAAAATATTAAGTATTTTTCTATTTCTATTTGATGGCAGATTAGTATCATTAGTATAAGTCTGAAAGTCTTACATGCCAGGATGCTTTCTGTAAAATTTGGTCTAATTCCATTGATTGGTTCTGAGAAGAAGTAGTTTGAGATTTTTCTATTTTTACAATGGTGGTCTGGCCATATTTGATGCCAGCTTATCATCATTTGTACAAACCTGAAAGCCCTTCATGCCAGGATACTTTCTGTCAAGTTTGGTCAAATTCTGTTTAT
Source organism: Margaritifera margaritifera (assembly GCA_029931535.1). Lineage (NCBI taxonomy): Eukaryota > Metazoa > Mollusca > Bivalvia > Unionida > Margaritiferidae > Margaritifera > Margaritifera margaritifera. Next base: position 1,253,636 of record JAQPZY010001636.1, on the reverse strand, counting down.
TGGTTTTTGAGAAAGCCATATACATTTTTTAAAATATTTTTAGTAATGGCAACCATATTTGATGATAAATCGGCATAATCTGTACAAAACTTAAAAGCCCTTTACACCCGGATACCTTCTGTCAAGTTTGGGTCAAATTCTGTTTTTTTTTTATAGGAAGTTGTTCAAGTGTTTTCTATCTTTAGTAATAGTGGCTATATTTGATGGTAGATCAGCATCATTTATAAAATTTTTAAAGGACTTCATGCCAAGATGTTTTCTGTCAAATCTGTTTCAATTCTGTTGAGCAGTTCTTGAAAGAAGTCATACAAAGGTTTTTCTATTTTTTTGGTAATGGTGGCCATATTTGATGGCAAATCAGCATCATTTGTACAAACTTGAAAGCCTTTCATGCCAGAATACTTTCTGCAAAATTTGGCCAAATTCTGTTCATCAGTTATCTTTTGAATTGTTTAAAGGCTTTTTTGAATTTAGTAATGACAGTCATATTTAATAGTGCATCATCATCATTTGTACACATTTTTAAAGACTGTCAAATTTGGTCAAATTCTTTTGAGCAGTTTTTCAGAAGTAGACATCATTTAAAGGCTTTTCTACTTTTAGTTTGGTTGGGCATATTTGGTACAGATTGGGATCATTTGTATAAACTTCCTTCATGCCAGGATGCTCTCTGCCAAATTTGGTTTAAATCTGTACAGTGGTCTTTGAGAAGTTTAAAATAGCAAATGTTGATGGACAATGGATGACACACACCAGACCTTATGGCTTGACCTTATGTCCAGGTGAGCTAATAATGATGTTCATAAACCTTCCAGATGTTGAAAACTTTGGTTTCTCAATACATAATTAATACCATCCAAGTAGAAATATTTGTATGAAATATATATGGAAATGGTAAAAGTCACATATATTGCATGAGTGTTTGCATCGCAGTCTATCAACAGCATGAGCATAAATACCAGCACGCTAATATCCATAATCTGGGTCACAACTGTACCTTTTACACCTGACACTTGGTGGCAAGGCCAAGGGAGATAACTCTCCACAGTTAATTATGGTATCTGCAAAGAAGTGTATTCACTTTTATTCAGGGGGTATCAATTTTAGTCTATTGTGGGGATACTGAAACACCACAAATTGAAAAAACCAATTAACTGTGATCCTTCAGTTGAAACAATTGTCCCCCAACTCTTAAATCCATGTACAGTAAAACCTATCTTGAAACTGCAATGAGAGACCAATTGTCTTGAGAGACCAGGTTCCTAAAGCACAGACTGACTGATTATATAGTGTTATTACCTGTAATTACCTGTAATGGGAGACCAAATGTCTTGAGAGATCATAATATTTTGGCAGAAGGGGTGGTTTTTCAAGACAGGTTCTAATGAAATAAAGTAACAATAAAAATGTCACTTTTTGTAAAAACATGAAAATTGACACCAATGAAAATATGTGAATTCTCAATTGTTGTTCTTGTTGTTGTATCAGCAACAACAGAGGAGGTTACATTACCTTCTGAAGAATTACAACAAACAATGATTCTTACAGGTAAATTTACATTTTAAAGCATGACAGGTCTTTGAGAACAAGAAATTACTACTACTAATCCAACAAAAAAAAATCTTGTTTCATCCCCACCACCCCCTCTCCTTTCAGGAACATACTAAAACAAGCTACCAATAACGCTAAGGCACAAGAGATTTGAAGTATACAGTGACTGACACTCTCCTCAATAGATTTCTAGGGAATCTCCAACAAGACACATGAATCCTTCTGTGGTGAAAAATTTAAAAGTCACTAGCACTGTAGTAAAGGGGGTATGGCATGATTTTTTTTAGTGTGTGTTAAGTTCAAGTCTGGCCAGGATTAGGTCATCAGGAAGTTACAAACACACATGTATTTAATACATCCATTATGATGAATCCTTCTACATCCTTTTTGAATTCATTTTCTGAAAAAAATACTTTTAAAAGAAATGACATATGCTTCCTCTATAAAAAATATTTGTTTGTTACAATTTTTTTACAAAATATTGGGGAAAAATGAGAGATCACAAACATGTAGGATTTGAAAGAGATATATATAAAATATATAAATCATGAATCACTGGGAGGCCTGATAATGTTACAGCTATGCTGCTTCCAGTACCATATTACATATCGTATATACTAGCATATAAGCCGCATCCAAATGCAAACAACAAAGACCGGCAGATCAGGGTCTATGTTGTTTGTTCTGCTGATTAGTCCTTGCAAACTGCATAGACCCAGATCTACCAGTGCATTATGCAATGGCAGATCTGGATCTACGCAGTTTGCAGTTGGAATGGGTTTATATGCGAGTATATATGGTAATTATTTTCCCAGTTTGACTAAACATTGCAAATTTTCTTCCTCAAGTTGAGATTTTTTATATCTTTCTTATTGCTTGGTTAACAAAAATGATTTTTTTTCACTGAACTTTCTGAACTCATGAAGGATTAAATAGCAATCATAGTACATGTATTTAGAATTTTGTTTTCTCTCTGAAGGAAATGTAAGCATTTTCACAGATTTGAGGAGATCAACTCTTTTGATTTTTCAAGAATAAAACATAATCCCTGGAGTACAATTTTACAACCATAAAGATATTTTTCATTCTTTCGACTATATTTACCCCTATGAAAAATCTCAATGTAGTGAGACATATCATAAACATGATACTGTCAAATCTCAATCCAATGAAACAATTTGAGAAACTTTGTGAAACTTGGATCCCAGACTCTGAAAATTCTGTCAATAGCTTTGTTTACATGACTCCCAGTTTTTACTTTTGAATTTTAAAATGCTACACAGATCTCTTGAAGATAAGATGCAATTACATCTTAATCTTTACATCTGTAACTGATTCCATGTGAATAACAGTAAGTGACATGGTAGACAAAAAGTGGATTGTTAAAAATATAATAACTATTGCTATATTTTGTTTTACTTGCATTTTCCTTCCAATAATAATTTAAGGACGATATTCACTTCACAAACAATATTGTACTCCTCAGCATGATATAGCTAATAATGTGTTAAAAGTGCCATTAAAACCAACAAAAGCAAAACAAAAAATAAACCGATTGTCATTTGAAGTCTTGAGAACAAGACTGTATCATATACACGTGTAAACGAGATTGTTTTTTGTTGGCCCTGTAAACATTTACATGTGTAAACAAGATTGTTTTGTGTTAGCCCTGTAAACATTGACCCGTGTAAACGAGGTTGTTTTCTATTAGCCCTGTAAACATGTACATGTGTAAACGAGTGATTTCTATTAGCCCTGTAACAATTTACAAAACCTGCCTTCCATTTAATGGTGAATAAAATGCATGACAAAATATAATGTAACTTTTTATCCCTGTCTGATTCAAAATGGCTGAAAGTAAGCGTGACAAATGATCTCCAGTTCCGAAGTGTTTCAAGACTGATGATGCCAGAGGCTAACAGAAAGCTAAATGTAACATATGCTCTACAGAGATTTCCTACACTATATTAGCACCAGTGCAATAACCAACCACTTGAAACATATACACAAGTCTCTTAAAGGCAACCATGTGGTATCTGGCAAAAAAGTACTCGCCCAACAATCAATTACCCCATTTAAGTCAATTACCACAAACAGTCAATTACCCCATTTAAGTCAATTACCACAAACAGTCAATTATCACAAACAGTCAATTACCCCATTTAAGTCAATTACCACAAACAGTCAATTACCCCATTTAAGTCAATTACCACAAACAGTCAATTACCACAAACAGTCAATTACCACATTTAAGTCACCAGACATATCCACAATGTCCAGAGAGTACTGATAAACTAGCCATCATGTGTGCACATGATCTCTGACCACTCAGTATATTTGAGGGAGAGGGATAAAAAAGTTTTTTGTACAAAGTGTCAGGAAAACAAAAATTTCAAGACATGTTTCTGTCTGCAATGACCCATTATACTACGGAACTACTATTGAGATGATCCTCACTGCTTGGAGCAAGTTCCATGCAGCTGACTACAATGGTGGGGAAAAAAAGTTATGCCCTGCATGTTAATTTTGCATATTTCTTAATGCTAACTAACTTGCTTATATCCGAACTATTCATGAATACTGAAAGAGAAAATTAAGAAAATGTCTGCAAGTAAACAATTGAAAATTCTTGATGACTGAATGTGCAAATTTCTGCATTCTGTCTAGGAGGCAATATTGCAGAGGGCATTACTTTTTTTAACAGTACAGTCATCTAATACACATTTTCTAACTTCTGGTCTACATGTACAGCTGATGTTTAAGGAAATGTATGTACCAAGACAGATTCATCTCAACTGGATATAGAAGTTTAAGTTTGATTCTTGCTTTAATCTTGATAGCATTAATTCATTTATGGAATCATGAAACCATTGAGCAATGAGTCAGTTTGTATTCCATTATATGCCTTGTCTCTTGATACATGTAGAAGTCATTGTTCTGTCAAAATACAAGTGAAAGCTTAGGTAAACAGGTAAATAGTCTTATCAAGTAATCTGAATTATTGTGGAAAATACTTATTTTTGGACTTAATTAAAAAATTTACTTTTCCTATTAATATCCATGATGAAAACAACTCACATTTGCCAAGGTCAAAATAGCTGAAGAGCTATGTACAGAAAGTGCCTTACTGTTGGAAATACAAACTAACCTTAGTAACAAAGAGCAGACAGCATGCCATGGACTTCGTAGGGATGAAATCTCTCCAAGCCATTAATATGCAAAGCAAGATGCAATTTTACTGCATAATGGATGTGGAAAATACTGTTAAATCAGGATAAAATCCAGTGAATTTATTGAAGGTCATATGCACTTATTTTGTTAAATGTGCTTATCAAAAAAGTAAAATGCATCACAATACAACAACAAGCACTGGTCAATTTCAATATTAATGTTTATACAAGCACTGGTCAATTTCAATATTAATGTTTATACAAGCACTGGTCAATTTCAATATTAATGTTTATACAAGCATTGATCAATTTCAATATTAATGTTTATACAAAAGCATTGGTCAATTTCAATATTAATGTTGATCAACTGGATTACACAGTATACTATCTAATATTATCGTTCACAATACAGAAAGATAGCAAGAAGGAAAATGCAGTAACACAAAGGCTTATTGTAAATAACAAATAGTTGTGCTTATCACATAATTACCATTTTTGACCTAAGTTTTCAGACACCCTGAATTTTTTGTCACTCTTAATACTTTATCTAAACATTTTTTTAATGCCTCCTAAGTTTTTGGACAGTCATGGTTGGTAGCTTTATTTTTAGACCCTATATTTGGCCGCACAAAAATATAATCAGTCACATTTTTCATAAAGATACAGAAAAGTAATTCAAATCAGTGCCCAGTATTTGAAAAACAAAAACTATGATGACATATACTGCCTATAAAAAACTAAATAGTTGCCATTTTAAGATTATCAACAATGTTTTTAATAGAATAATTTGTGGGAAAATGTCCGAATATCAAAATTTCGTAACTTTTATTTTCTATATAGTTATTATTTGCAAGCGAACATCAATCAAGAGGCATGATTTAAGAGAAATTTGTATTGGTTGCAGTAAGAAGTTCTGTTTTGAAATTGTTTCCTCTAAAAAGTACAACAGTCGCTAAAAGAAAAGATAGTTTGATAAAATTGATATGTATAAACTTTTATTCCCAATACCATTAAATAAATGTCGAAATTCGTCCTCTGCAAGCCGTGTCAAGACACTTTAAGATGGTCAGTCCCTCGTAAGTCACACTGTTAATACCCTATCTATACTGTACAAAAGGAATATACTGAATTAACTTTCCCCTTTATCTAATAGATATTTTGTGAATCAATAAAAAAGAAATCTTTATTCAGTAAATTACTATATTCATGCAATATTTATCTCTACGTATATCTGGTATTTGGAACTTTTTAATTCCATTCTAATCTTCAATTGAATATAATAATGTTAATGTAATAGTCTCTATTTGCACTGAATACTGTTTCTTCTTCAACATTCATGTGCAAGAGAGAGAGAGAAAGAAAGAAACGAGAGAGAGAGAGAGTGAGAGAGATATGCTCAAGCATGATTACTGTTCATCCTGCTAAACATCAACCCACCCATTCAAGTGTCAGCATGAAGTCAGACTTGTAATAATAACACACAGCATTAATACTCATACCTCATGTTGACACCACATTCCACTTTATCAATTGTCCATTACAGCGCAAGTACTTATTGGCTAATTGTTCAGTCTCTATGAAACACCTGGTGCAAAACATAGTGGTTGATATCCAGGACTATACATTGTAGTGGGTGATACTCGGGACTATCAATAGGAGTGGGTGATACTCAAGCCTATAAATAGTAGTGGGTGATTCTCAGGATTATGAATGGTAGTCGGTGATTCTCAGGACTATAAATAGTAGTGTGTGATTCTCAGGACTATGAATGGTGGTGGGTGATTCTCAGGACTATAAATAGAAGTGTGTGATTCTCAGGACTATGAATGGTAGTGGGTGATACTCAGGACTATAAATAGTAGTGGGTGATTCTCAGGACTATAAATAGTAGTGGGTGATACTCAGGACTATAAATAGTAGTGGGTGATACTCAGGACTATAAATAGTAGTGGGTGATTCTCAGGACTATAAATAGTAGTGGGTGATACTCAAGACTATAAATAGTAGTGGGTGATACTCAGGACTATAAATGGGGAAATCTGAATAAAAAAAGCAATATTTATGAAATATTTGGAATGAAGACTTAAGTAGTCTTTAACAGTCTCTGTTCAATTTACCAATTATACTCAGACAGTATGATCGTACACAAAGTGAGATGATAATGTCCACTAGTTCTTACAACCCAGACTTCACTGACATTAATAAACTGCAGTTATAATGTAGGTACTTCTCATTTGGAAATGACAGCATTTCTATAAAGGATGTCAATGGCATAGATATAAAGACTACAAAAGTTTTTATTTCATCCTATGAAAAATGTAAACCTAATTGTTAATCAGCTGACTCTGAGAAACAAAAATAGCAGTTGACTGTCCCACCCAATATCCCAACCTTAAGTTTTCAGACAGTTCTGTAGGGAATTATTTTCTTCATCTCTAAATTTTTGGACATCAAAAATGATAATCATTTGTTGAAGTCTGGAAATATAGGGTAAAGATGGTAGGAACAGAATGATTGTGAGAAGACCAAATTGTATGTGTCTTAAAAATTGTTCTTCTTTGACATATTTTTCCACCAATAATACTGGAAGGCCAGTTTCTACTTTTTTTTCCTAATAAGCCTTTCTCACATAAGCACTTATTATCCGGATTTTACAGTTGTACATTTAAACAAGAGTCCTAAGAGCGGACTGGCACTCAACTGACAGACTTATTATCCTGATTTTACAGTTGTACATTTAAACAAGAGTCCTTTAAAGGGACTAGCACTCAACTGACAGACTTATTATCCTGATTTTACAGTTGTACATTTAAACAAGAGTCCTTTGAGGGGACTGGCACTCAACTGACAGACTTATTATCCTGATTTTATAGTTGTACATTTAAAAAATATTGAAAGCACTTATTTGTCCATTACATTATTAATTTTAAAATATGCACTCATAATCTATTCCATGATTTGCTTAAGCAATGTGCACTATAAAAAAGTGCAATGGTTACAACTTATTTTGTGTACACGTTAGCCTCAGTTAAAAATGCAACAAAATATACGTACATGGAGTGGAATAAAAAAATGATTACCAGGCTTTTTTTTTGTGATACAAAGATAAATTCAGAAATTTAACAATTGTGTTAATTTATCTTTCTGTGATCAGGTACCATCAATATTTTGAAAACAACACACATGTATTAAATGACATTACTGTATATACTCGCGTATAATCTGGGTACAAATGCAAACAACATAGACCCTGATCTGCCGTTGCATAATGCGCCAGCAGATCAGGGTCTATGTTGTTTGTTATACTGATTAGTCCTTACAAACTGCATAGACCCAGATCTGCCAGTGCATTATGTGACAGCAGATCTGGGTCTATGCAGTTGGTATTTGCTTATACATGAGTATATACGGTAAGTATTTGCCAAGATAGTTTTTCTGAATTATTTAATAATATAAAATGGAAATGACAGGTAAAATAACTTCTTACACTGTACAATGTATTTAGCATGTTTTACCAATGAATTACGAGAAGCCATTATACTGGACCCAGTTCACTGCTTATCTCGAGTATAATGAATATTTCAAGTCTGTACATTGATGTTAGATTCTGTGAATTGAAGTGTTTATGAGTGGAATAACTACCTTTTGTAAGTCAAACAGATAGCGAGTCAAATTCAACACTGAAAACTTACTTTTGAAATCATTATTACTAACTCTACCATATCAGTATACACATGTACAACTGCATGCCACTCTAGTTCACTCAGTTACACCCTAACTTTAAATATCTGATACTCAGTGTACTTTTTAAATCATTTCTACTAACTTTACCATATCAGTATATACATGTACATATATTTAATAAAAAAAAGCTCAAGAAAAACTGGTATTAGTAAATTCAGAATATATATATATATATATATATATATATATATATATATATATATATATATATATATATATATATATATATATATATATATATATATATATATATATATAACCAATCTGCCAAATGACAATTGACTTTTCTCCATCCTGATTATCTCATTATGTAGAAACACTGTATGGCTTACAATCAGTGTCCTGTTGACTGCTTGGCTGCAATTATTAAAGGTCTTAGAGTTGACAGTGCCATTGCCTTATCCAAGAATGGATGCTTCAGAAGGTCTGATGCTGCTGCTCTGGTATTTACATCCACCTCTAAGCATTTATTCAAAAGATCTTGCAGCTCTGGTGACAGCTTGTGAAAGTTTTTAATCTCCGGTTTTCCTTTCGTGGCAATCTTGTATATTGCTTTTAGTGGTGTCTCGTTCAGGTATGGGGGTTCTCCTTCAAGCATCTCAATAATCATGATTCCAAGACTCCAAATGTCTACCTTCTTACCATACTGCTTCCTGACAAAGAAAATTTAAACTACATGTATATACATGAGATGGCTATTTTTTTCACCTACTATAGAAAAAAGATTCTTTAAGGTCTTTACATATTTTAAAAGTCAGCCAAAAGAAACAGTACCAGTCTTAACAAAAGTTGTAGAGAGTGGCAGTGATTTGTGATGGATTCTCCAAGAATGTTACTTTTGTCTCCTTCAAGTTTTCCTTCAAACCAAATTGTTTATACCTGACCAAAATGACTGATTTATCCCCTGGTTTGCATCAATGATAATTATTTTCAGTTTTGTGGAAAAAATCAGGAACAAGTTTCAGCTTATAACCCATACTATAGAAAGTAAAATGAAATTAACAAAGATTACACACAGCAGTGAAGGTTAACAACAAATAAGTAAGGGGAATACATGTTACAATGTACTGTATATACTCAATTATAAATTGAGTCCAACTGCAAACTGCATAGACCAAGATATGCCATCACATATTGTGCCTGCATATCTAGGTCTATACAGTTTGTTAGGAGTAATCAGTAGAACAAACAACACAGAACCTGATCTACCAGCACACAATGCAATGGCAGATCAGGGTCTATGTTGTTTGCAGTTTGACTCAACTTATAAGTGAAAATATATGAAAAACATCAAATCTGAGAATATTCTCAAAAGGTACTTCCAAGCCAGTGAGATTGTATAATTAAGAAGCAAAATATGTCAAACTGTTGCAAGGCAATCCTGCTTACAAAGCTGCAAATGCCATAGGAAGGTAAAGGGCCATAACTCCTCAACAAATATCTACAAAATGAGACTCCTGAACAAGATCATCGCTGCATAGCATAAAACCTCCCCATTAAGACCACTGATCAGACTAAAGTGGCTTCAATTGAAAGGTGATCTGATTTCAATGAAAAGGTCTGCTGTTATGCAAATAAACATAACAAACTGTACTTATTACTATTTGAGAGTGGTGTCCCATTGGGGGATGTTGGAAGGAGAGATTCATCAGAATGAATATGATACAAAAAGGAATGATAATATGCCATGCATTTGCTGAACTATGCTGCTACAAGAGATGTGAAAACATGTTACATAGGAGGATTTAACAAATTTAAAAGATCAAATTATTGTAGCAATCTGGGCTACCAGGAAAGAATCCAGTAGCCTGTGGGGTTACCAGGAAAAGAATCATCATGTAGTAGCATAATAGTTGTAGTCTGCTCTTGCAGCCTGTGATGATTGTACAAATTTTATGTTGTCTATGTTGAGTGGGTTTTCTGCAATCCTGCTAACAAGCTTCTCATGACAAACATGGATATATGGATGTATGGATGGACAGGACAAAATCAAGATGCCCCTGCAGCAATAAGTGAGGGCATAAAAAACAAATAAGGGGATTTTCACATTCCCCCTTTCTGATGTGTGTTAGAAGATAAGCACGGTGTTACATGTACATAATGCTAATTAAATACCAAGAAACAATAATGAGAACTTAACAGGTGTCAAGCATATACTTCAATCTTACTGTAAAGTTTTTAATGATTGCAACTGTTGGAGCAAAAACTCATCTTTCTTTCCCCTCATTATTAGATTGTTTGAACTCAGTTGAAAATTACAACAGTATTTCTCTCATTATCAGACTATTTGAACTTGGTTTAAAATTACAACAGTATTTCTCTCATTATCAGACTATTTGAACTTGGTTTAAAATTACAACAGTATTTCTCTCATTATCGGACTATTTGAACTTGGTTTAAAATTACAACAGTATTTCTCTCATTATCAGACTATTTGAACTTGGTTTAAAATTACAACAGTATTTCTCTCATTATCGGACTATTTGAACTTGGTTTAAAATTACAACAGTATTTCTCTCATTATCAGACTATTTGAACTTGGTTTAAAATTACAACAGTATTTCTCTCATTATTGGACTATTTTAACTTAGCTGATTAATTACAACATCATTTCTCTCATCATTATACTAATGAAACTCAGTTGAAAATTACAACATTGATTCTCCCAATTTTAGATTATTTGAACTCGGTTGAAAATTAGAACAATATTCCTCTCATTATTAGAGTAGTTGAACACAGTTGAAAACTACAACAGTATTTCTCATTGTTAGACTATATGAAATCGTTGAAAATTAAAAAATGTCTCCCCCATTATTAGACTATTTGAACTCAGCTAAAATTTACATTATTTCTCTCATTATTAGACTATATTAACTCAGTTGAAAATTACAACAGTATTTCTCTCATTATTAGACTATATGAACTCAGTTGAAAATTACATTATTTCTCTTATTATTAGACTATATGAACTCAGTTGAAAATTCCAACAGTATTTCTCTCATTAGACTATATGAACTCAGTTGAAAATTGCAATATTTCTCTCATTATTTGACTATATGAACTCAGTTGAAAATTGCAACAGTATTTCTCTCATTATTAGACTATATGAACTCAGTTTATAATTACATGTCTTTCTCTCATTATTAGACTATATGAACTCAGTTGAAAATTACAAGTCTTTCTCTCATTATTAGATTATATGAACTCAGTTGAAAATTACAAGTCTTTCTCTCATTATTAGACCATATGAACCCAGTTGAAAATTACAAGTCTTTCTCTCATTATTAGACTATATGAACTCAGTTGAAAATTGCAACAGTATTTCTCTAATTATTAGACTATATGAACTCAGATGATGAAAATTACAAGTCTTTCTCTCATTATTAGACTATATGAACTCAGATGAAAATTACAACAGTATTTCTCTCATTATTAGACTATATGAACTCAGCTGAAAATTACAACAGTATTTCTCTCATTATTAGACTATATGAACTCAGTTGAAAATTACAAGTCTTTCTCTCATTATTAGACTATATGAACCCAGTTGAAAATTACAAGTCTTTCTCTCATTATTAGACTATATGAACTCAGTTGAAAATTACAAATCTTTCTCTCATTATTAGACTATATGAACTCAGTTGAAAATTACAACAGTATTAATCTTATTATTAGACTTGTTGAACACACTTGAAAACTACCACAGTATTTCTTTCATTATTAGACTACTTGAACTCAGCTAGTGATTATAATAGTATTTCCCTCTTTATTAGACTATTTGAACTCAGATTAAAACTAGAGCTAGTAGTGATGGGTGCATTGCAAGGGTCCCGCTCTACAATTTGCTCAGCAGGACCTTAAACAGAAGAACTTCTGTCGGAAAATCAAACTTTTGGAAAAGATGGGCATTCAGGGGTCATAACTCTTCTAAATGATGATGTGAAATGCTGGAAATTCAACTCATTCAAGGTCTGATCAATATAAAGGTGCAATATAACTCTGGCTAAAATGTAATATTCCTTTATAAATTTATGCTTCAGAATGCAAAGTTAGGAGAACAGACAAACAGGGGTCTTAACTCTTCTAAATGATAATGTGGAACACTTGAAATTAAACTCATGCTTGCTCTCATCAATATAAAGCTGCATACCAAATCTGGTTGAAATCCAAAAAAGCTTTGTAACATTATGCTGCAGAAATCAAAGTCAGGGGAACGGGCAGAGCAGGGTCATAACTCCTGCAAATGATGTCATAGAATGCTGGAAATAAAACTAACTTGAAGTCTTATCAGTCTAAAGCCATGTGCTAAATTGATTACAATGAAAAAAATATTGGTGAAGTTATCTTGCAGAAAGTCAGAAGACATAACTCTTCCTAATGAGACTAAACAGGGGACATAACTCTTCTTAATGAGACTAAAACCATATAAATCACCTGCAAGTCTGAGAAAATATTCATACAAAATTGCATCAGAATATGCTAAATGGTTCTTGAGCCATGCCCATTACAAACAACATCCCACATGAAGATACAAGTTAACTGTAAAGGGCCATAACTCTATCCAAATTGGAGTTGACAAGACAAAGCCCATAAAAGGCACATCAAGGTCTTGAAACAATGTCAGGGCTGAGCAAATCCCATAGCCCAACATCCCGGACTATTCATTTTCCAAGTCGGGCAAGTAAAATTTTCCAAGTCGCTAGTCCAGGACAAGTGCTTTTTTCTTATTTTAAAAAAGTCGGGCAAGTCCTTATTTTCATGCTTTAATCACTATATCTACCTATATTTGGCCATTCAGGCGTACTGAATACTTGATTCTACCCCTCTCCATGTATACATTTACATCCTGTATAACACCTACAGGTGATCAGTGATAACTATCACATATGTGCACATTCTGCATGACTGCATATTGGGCTAAGCGACCAAATTATCGGCAAATCAAAACACGTCAAATAAAACAAAGGCGGTATGATTAATTAGCAGTGTTTTAAGCGGCTTTGTTGCACCGTGTTTATTCAAACCAGATCCTCACGAGCGGCTCACTCTGATTTTAATCCAGAGAGTCAGCGTAATTAAATTAATGAAAGGTATTTAACCGACATCAGTGTTGGTTTCCTTTATGAACTGATTAAATGACAGGTGTGATTATTTAATTTTTTATTGATTATACAGAGGATTAACTTTCACGCACGATATTGTGTTTGAAGCGAAACAATTACGTTCATTAATGAGCTGTCTCTGTTCTTATTTAAAAGAGAAAATGTTTGTTATGATCACTTTAGAAGTAGTTGTCAAGCATGCTGATATTTACTATGTAGATAAAATGAGTTTGCTAAATTATTTTCGCAAGGAAGGTAATAAGACGATTCGAAGAAGGAAAATTCTTGTGAAAGTGGAGGGATAAAATGTAAGACTGCAACTGAGTGTGAGAATTCATTAAACCAAGAGAGTTTCAAAATTCTAATAAACATTTCACCAAATGGACCAGAGCTTGAGTACTTTAATCCAGACACAGCTATCAACTGCTGGCTTAGTGCTGGTGCAGGTGGCAGACATGTACATGGACATTTTTTCAAATCCAGCAGCTAAAACATATACATGTATACATGAACCTGAAAAAGCCAAATGTATATCAATCAATGTTTTTGAAAAATTAAATTCTTTTAAGAAATAATTATGTTGTATATTATTTCATTTGTTTTTTCTATGGATTAAGTACATACATCTCATCAAATCTCGAAAAGTGATTACAACTTTGGGACAAGTGAAAAGTAAGGTGGGACAAGTGAAGAGTAAGGTGGGATAAGTGAATTTTCTGAAACCACTTGTCCTGGACAAGTGGATGAAAAAAATTTGCTCAGCCCTGAATGTACACACCAATTGCATCTGAATATGCAATGCTGTACAAATTTGTTTCCCAGCCACCTGTCCAGGACAAATAACTGGAACAATAGTGACTTGTCTTGAAAAATATTTTACTTGTCCCATTTTTTGTCGTCATAATTTTCTTCATTCATTTTTCATTGTCAACTATATCAATAAAAGCACCAAATAAAACACATGTATAAATCAAAGCAGTGTTAGTAAGATAAACACCCAAAACAGCTTGTATCAATGACACTGTGTACAACTACAAGGTCAGAGACAAAATCCACAAAAATAAAAAGAATATACACAATTATTGATGAAAACACAACAAGGCAAGGACCGGCATGTTGAGACCATGATCAAAGCATTGCTGAAAAACATGCGACTTTGACCCCAAGATCAAAAGGTCAAGCAAGCATGTCACCAAATGAATTGTCCTAACTTCATAATGATACATTTCAAGTATGAAGAAAATCCATGAAGGGGTTTAGGAAATAAAAGCAAATGAAAAAACTTTAACCAAAACCTTAATGCAAATATTCTGTTACTGTGACTTTGACCCCAAGGTCATAGAGGCATACATGCATGTCACCAAATGAATTGTCTTAGCTTCAAAATGATTCATTCCAAGTACACCTCTCCCTCTCTGAGTACAATGAGAATATATCAAGGGGTTTAAGAAATCTATGCAAATAAAAAACTTTAACAAAAACTGCAACTGTTGACGACGGCAGAAGAGTGACCAATATGTCTCATTTCACACTAATGTGGACTTGTCAAAAATCTTAATTATCAATACTATACTGACTTTACAGGCATAAGGGTGGAAACTGATAGTCATAAGCAATGCGATGCTGATTGTATCACAGTGGAAACTTAAAATGAATCACATCCAGTCTACAGGTAGAGACCCAGCAGTGGCAACTGAGGTAATTAGATGCTATTTTTATTGTCTATATGATATTATTAAAGACCACAACATTCCATCTTTCCAGGAAGGCTGGATTTGGGAGATAGTAGACTTTAATTCCTAAAATTAATGTGATCTGTGATCGGGTAAAGTATTCTATGGAGTAATCTGACCCTGTACACACATCCCTAATAATCAGCCGACATTTCTGTACTTTGGTTAAACATGCATTTTATTTAAAAACTTTATAAATAAAGTCAGAAAAATAAAGCCATCATGTGTCTGCAAACACATCTTTCATCAAGTTGGAAATTCACATTTCTGCACCTTATTGGCACACACCAGAAGTCAATTCCAGACTGTACACTACTTTAACACAGTTGCGAGAAAATGCTGATCCAGAAGAGAACACAGGAAAAAAAGGTAGTGTGCCAATCCTGCAAATTAAATAGGGACTTTCTGTTTTTGAAAAAATTCACAAGCCCAGGACTTAACTCTTGCCATCAAGCACTTATCCAATCAGAAAAAATGACTAGTCCCAGAGTCCTGGGTGTTGGACTTTGAACAGCTCTGATATGCTGAATGGTTCCAGAGCTTTGCTGATTACAAGGATCTGCTGTAGTGGAGATTTAACATCAATTAAAATATGGCAATGTCTATAACATGTAGATGTGCATCCAAACATGTTGAATGGTTCCTGAACTATGCCGTGTACAAGGATCTCCTTAAGTGAAGATGTAATGTTGATGGAAAAAGGGCAACAACTCCATCAAAATTAGACATGAAAAGACTCAACCATTAAAAGGTACATCTACATGCAATAGGTAATTCACCTATCAAATGGCATCCAATTATGTGTCAAGGTTGCAGAGCTATGCTGGTGTGAATGGATGGACAAACAGACAGACAGTGATGGACAGAAAAGGTGACCGATATAGGGCTCCTGCACCTCAATGCAGGAACCCAGTTACAACAGTATTTTACTGATTATTAGACAATTGGAATTTAGTTGAAAATTATAACTGTTCCTTTTATAATGAGCCCAGAATGCCCGCCTTATATCATTTTCAAAAGGGGGGTGGGATTTTTACCTTGAAACAACTTCTGGAGCCATCCAATAAGGAGTTCCAACCATTGTCACCCTCTTTGACTGCTCACTGCTTAACTGAGCACAAAATCCAAAATCAGTCAATTTAACTGTGCCATTCATTCCCAATAATACATTGTCACTTTTTATATCTCTGTGAATAATGTCTCTCTGATGCAAAAAGTCCAGAGCTTTCAAGCATTCCTTTGCCACTGCTGCAATCTGACCCTCTTTCATGACTGTTTCTGTGACAACATCAGTGAGAGCGCCACCATCAAGATATTCCATGACAACCCATAATTCCTGCTTTTCTTCAAGGAAGTAGCAATCCAAGAAGTTGACAACATTCTCGTGTCTATACGTCTTCATGACCTCAATCTCTGTAATAAGAAGCTCCTTTTTGGGTTGGTTGGTGAGGTCCATTATCTTTATAGCTACAATATCGTCAGAATTTGAACCTCTAGGCTTGGCCATCACTACACTACCAGAAGCCCTAGAATTTAATGAGAAAGGAATAAATAATTCATAGCCATAACTTCCATCATCATCATTATTATCATCATCATCAACAAACCCCTCCTCCTCTTCACCATTATCATTATCTATTACTTCGTACTTAAAAGGCATTAAAGGTCCTCACCCACAAGTGCTCTTACTCATTTTAAATGGGAAATCAAAGCTAGTATAGTGAGATAGTGCCTCATTACAGTACTCCCTCATTATAATGCCCCCCATTATAACACATTTCCTGTTATAAGGTGGCTATAGGCATTGATCCCATTCTTTCATGTACAATTGTATTATGTCCTTAATAATAAGGTGGTATCACTAAAAGGTAGTATACTCCATAGCTTTCATGAACAGTGTTATAATGAGATGGTACTTCCTCATCACAAAGCTGTTCTTGAGAGCCATCAAACTGTAACATGTTGCAAGTGAGGACAACTTATACTGATGTATGTTACCTGCAAGGTCATGCCAAAATGATGTATATCGTACAATGCCATCACAAAACAAAGTGTTGAACGATTTAAAAGCATATTATAATCGATTCTGATCAGCCAAGCAATAAAATCAAGGGAAAGAAAATAAGTAACAGAGACAGAACTAAATTAAGCTACAGGTGATTAAGTGGGATCTATAACTAATGTCCTCATTATATGAGGGGTTGTTTTAAACTGTGGAACTTTATAAATAATGACCATTGAATAAACATTTAAGTAAGCAAATTTCAATAGAAGTTCAAAGTCATCATACTTCTCTCCAAACACAGTAATTGCTCAGCTAGTATTCTAAAATTCAAAAATCTAATGCCCCCCCCCCACTTTGACTCTAGGTAAAGAACTAAAGTCTTGTATAAGTTTTGTTTTCCTATTTAACCATTTTTGTTTTTGATTTTTTAAAACAGTTCTGAATAGAATCTGCTGTCTTTGTTGCCATAAAAACTATTACTGTGCTGTAAAGATTGTTATATAATCTACTGTCTTTGTTGCCATAAAAACTATTACCATTTTGTAAAGATTGCTCAGAATTGTTTTAATGACATTTCAGTCTTACCTATTATCTTACAAACAACACAGCTGTCAGCTATTTCTTCTACAAAACCCATCTTTTGTACATTATCTGATAAGGTCCCATTTTGTACATTATCTGATAAGGTCCCAGTGTTCATGACCACAGAAGGAAATTTATTTCTTCCCTGTAAAACCATAATCTGAGTTGCTTTACAGGGTATCCACTTGAAAAGATTAGTGTCTTACAAATATGAAGAACTCTTATTCTGTCCTTCTGTGTGACATAAACAAACAGAAGATTTTTTTCAGTTTCATGAGGAAGGAACTTGTTCAGGTTAATAATATACAACATAAAATTTTCAAGCAATTTTTGCTACATAAAGCCATAGGACAGAAACCTACTTGCAAAATTGTTTCTTTTGAAGCTTTATTGAACAAAATTTAATTTATCTATTATTTATTCATCTATTTATATATCTATCAATGTATCAATCTATCTTCTATTTTGCTTTTTGATTCATAGCTATTATTCATTGGATTGTATCTCAGTTAATATGTAGGTATGCATGCATGTATGTATGTATGTATGTGTGTATATATGTATGTATGTATGTATGTATGTATGTATGTATGTATGTATGTATGTATGTATGTATAGATGTATAGATGTATAGATGGATGTACTTATGTATGTATGTATGTATGTATGTATGTTTGTCGTCGAGTTGCGAATGGAACTTTTAGATTAGAAAAAATAATCTGAAGAAAACAAATCATTGAAACCATATTACTTGAATGTGTTCATGCATGTACCTCAAACAAATGCTTAAATACAGAATTGCTTTTGAACTGAAAAGATTATATCAGGCATAATTATAAGCCACTGCTTACGAAACTTTTAATCCTATAGTCTGTATGTTTTTAGTTAAAACAAACATATCCAGACTTATATTTCTGTTTTTGGCAGTTGTGCACTCAGGTCTCTCTCCTTGATGTGCACTAAACCTCAGTCTATAAACAAAAACAACTCTGTGTATTATTCAAAGATATGATACTGCAGCTTTCGAATACCTAAGCTTACTTTGCACTATATGGCCAGGATTGTGCTGATGTGCCATTAAAGCCAATACATACATACATACATACTATAAAACACCCTTTATCACAGGAAGACATTTATTTTGGCAACCTGCTCATAGCATACATGCTTATGTAGGTTTTATCGAAAAAGATTAGTACATATGTGAATTTTTTTCGGTTCATTTTTTACACAACTAAACACAAAACTTTCCATTCCAATAATATAGTGCTGTTTGATACTGTCACAAATTAGTCAAAATATGTGCAAAATATTGTATTTGACAATCATGCATTAAGATATGGTCACCTATCTCGCTCTCTTTTTATAAATCTGAAATTCCTTTTATTTCATTTGACACTAATAATAAAATCTATGATTTCCCACTGTAATGAAAATCAAGATAGTTTACTGATAAACAACAAAGAAACAATCTGAAAATGAGATTCCTCAACTTATTTTATTCCTACCAATTCCCATATAGATTCTTCTTAAATGCAGATTGTCTTCCATTCCCTCAATGTTGCACCTGAGCACATCTACTCCTTTTATCCAAATTCTTTGAATCAGTCTTTTGCCCCTGAATCCCCCTTCTCCCTCATTTTTCTTTTCGAATTTTATTTTCCATCTTTTGATCGATAATTGCTTTTATTAACTATTGAATATGTTTCTGTGCAACCTATTTGCGTTCTCTCTCATTTTCTGTCTCTGTCTCTCAGTCACACACACACACACACATAGAGTTATACATATACATTCACTACTGAAAGACTTATTATAATAATATATGGCAACCTTTGTCTCCATACATTCACAATTCTCACATGATAAGTATGCACACAGTTTACTTCAGTCTTGACAGCAGTCCAGACATATATATATATATATATATATATATATATATATATATATATATATATATATATATATATATATATATATATATATATATATATATATATATATATATATATATATATATATATATGTTGACAAAGTTTATAGACAAAAAAAAGCTATTACAGCAACATGTGTGTATTGTGTAAAAAGTTGTATGAAAATATGTACCAGGAAAGTCAATCTGATCATAGTTTATAATTATTTAGAAATATGTGCTCTTTTTTATGCATGTACACTTATGTACAACAGTCAACATAGTCTTCTATCTCACCTCTTTGACACCAAATAAAATTTATTTTGAAAATATTAAGAATGAATTTTTTTTTTAAACTAAAAAATGAAGAACATGATTTTTGTGCGGATTACTTTTATTTCTTATTCATTATGTATTGGAGCTACTCTCCTTTTTCAGAATCTCAAAGGATATGGCAACTCCGTGATTAAATTAAATAGCATATACAAATAACATATCTTTATGAATAAATTGTAGCATTATATACTATAAAATTAACATAGAAACAGTGGCCATCTTCATAAACTTGTAACTTCAAGTTAAAACTGCATGTCACATCATAGGAAGAGGATTTCTTTCATGCTCATGTTTAATTCCACTTACAATTACAACCATCCTAATTGCAATTACCAAAAGAAATGCAATATATACAAGTGAAATGATCAAATTTTATCAGTGTTTTCAGTTTATCATTCATTGTCTGCTTTTTTCATTCATAATTTATGGTTTCTCATTTATCATTTATGGTTTATCTCTTATCATTTATGGTTTGTCATTCAACTGTTTGCTCTGCAATGTTTTACACAGCATTTATCATTCATTTTGCATTCATTCAGCATTCATTTACCATTTGTTCATCATTTCAATTGTTTCAAAAAGGGGCACATAAATGTTTGAGGGTCTGTATTCATAAAAAATCTTTTTAACTGAGTTCATATATATATATATATATATATATATATATATATATATATATATATATATATATATATATATATATATATATGATCAATTTTTTAAATTATTGATTGAATACACTGTGCTATTGATGCAAAAAAGCAACATAATTACCCTGATCCAAGCTTTTTCTTTGTTTCATATTTCTGCATAGCATCTCCTGGGCTGGCAAGTTTACCTAATACAAAAAAAGAAACTTGTGATAGCTGTACTGTAAAAAAAAAATAAACAAAAAACAAAAAAACAAAGCAAATTATCTTTTGGAACTCTCTTCCTTTTTTTTTTATATATATGAGGATATCTTAGCATCAAATCATGATATGATTTATGTTAGACAGTATGATGTCAACTTACTCTTCAATAAGCCAATGATTGACAAGGCAATTGACTAATCACCATTGGTTTTATCCAACATATCATAACTAAGGAGACTCATTTTTTTTCTCCAAATGTATTTTGTTTAGTAATCAGACAAGATTTTGGTGCTTGAGAGAAAAAACTGAAATTGTGAAGTGGGGTCTGGGGATCCTCCCCCAGCGTGGTCTCAAGGGGCAGCACCCCTGATCAGGGTTTTGGTCCCCTGTCAAAAATGCATTTTAGACTCTGAGAGCATACAAAACTGCTCCTGGTGGCCCTTATTGTCATAATATTATGCAAAGTTGTTACTTCATTACAACAAATACAAAATCATTTGAAAAAAAAACTTACCCAACTTTAAACAATACTTGAAGAATTTCACAATCCTCATTGTCACATCAACTTGTTTTCCAAAAATATTAGTGCTGAAGTTATTACATGTGCATGTCAGTGTTCACATAATAAATCAGTCACAATCTGTTCATTTTTGCAGCACATATTACATGTAAATCACACTTTTCTCTTCTCATACCAAATGTTTTTTTTTTTCTTTCATGGTAAAAGTCTTTAATTATATACATACACTATATAAAAATATTACATAAATTCACTTGTCTTTTCACCCAATAGACACAACCTGACTACTGATGTGCTAGTCATGTTTTTTTTTGCAGCCTTGGCAAAGATTTTTTATATATTTCCTTTTCACATATTCTAACACAGATGCGTCTGCCCTCTCATGTAAGAAATCGTTCTTAAAATACTATATTGCACTTTATCCTGATGCCTTCAGACCATATTTGATGTTCTGTACCGAGTTATAGGTTTCTACTTTTATCCTCCCTGATTTGGAATCAATACTATCATTCATGACATTGAAGGATGATTACTTGTGGGCCATGAAAACAACTCAGTAAAGACATGACCATCTTTGAGAGACATGGATATCTTGCAACAATATCACTTCCCCATCAGTGATCTATACGTTGTCCCTCCTTAAATTCTGGAAGGGAACTAGTTTGGAATTTTCTAACTTCCAAATCATACTGGTCCGATTCCTTCTCATTTAACATTTTAGAAGCTACTTTAGAGTTGGTAATAGTAGTTCAAATCTTTCTGGCAAAGATCACAAAATGCTAGTCCTCTGGCATTCAGTTTTCTGGCACCAACTACATTCTCATCGACTTTTCATTCAAGTCATTCCCAGTTACACACATTTGTCAAACCTTTATTCAAACTTTTTGTGTCCATGTCTCTAGCAATTTGAGACACCATGTTTGGAAAGCATGCTTATTTCCATCACTTTCCGTTACACGAAGATTCATAGGACAAGTACAAAATTTTGACCAATCAGAAAGCTCTTTACAGTGATCGTCTGTAAAAAATATACAGAACAAATACTATTAGAAGGATCATTGCAGAATGGGACCAGACAGACTGTTATTGAAAACCAGATGAGAGACTATATAAAAAAATCTGGACCATATAGAGGAAAATTGGATTCGGGTCAGGAGAAAAGCGGAATTCCACTTTGAAACGAGAAAAAATCATGTCTGACTAATGTCTATAAATTTAGAATGAAATATAATTTAGGAAAATGACCCACGAATAATTTTTATTTCACAAATCTGTTAAATCTAATGCCCCTTCCCTATCTCGAGCTATAACAAGCACCATACTACAGTCACTGGCTTTAGAAAAGTATTCTTTAGTATGTGTTACAAAAAGTGAAAAAGTAACATCCATAAGGTTTAATTTTTTTTTTTTTAAAGTCAAATTGGGCAACTTTTAATTTATCATAATTAAGACGAGCTTGAGTGACTGAACTATTTGACTTCAAAGGTGTCACCTACTTTCTTTGTAAAATATCAGTAATGACTTTGACTCTTTTCAGACAATTATAACAAAGACAATCACACTAAGACATGCATGCATGCACAGAAGAGTAAAGTGATATTTCTGTATCATTTTTCTTCTAGAAGCCTTTCACCATAGTTTCGAGTGGGTTTTGTATGGAAATTTTCGTTGAAGAATTTACTTGTCATTGAAATATATTTTCCAACCCAAATATGAAAATTCTAGCACATAGGTATACCTTGCATTGCTTTGGTAAACACAAACAAGCCTTTCTTGAAGGGACTGATGCTATACTGGCTGAATAGAATTTCCAGGAATTCAATATAAGACCATTTCTTCCTTTTAACTGCTGAGTGTTGAAACCATTTTGGATATTCTTCAGTGATAACAAGATTTTCAAATTAGCTTCTGTGGTGGACATACCGGATGTCAGCTTGGCACCATTTTCATTTAGGACCAACAAGATGTCATAAGAAGTCTTCTGGTGAAAACCCCATGTTGATATGACTTTCCATTTTGGAGGAGTAACGATAACAAGGTTTTCAAGATGGCTGCCATGGTGGCTGTATTTGATATCAGATTGGCACCATTTCCATTTAGGACCAACGAGACATAATAAGAAATCTTTTCATGAAAGCACCATGTCGACTTAACCAGCCATCTAGGAGAAGTAGTGATAACAAGATTTTGCCATACTGGATGTCTGAGCAGCACCATTTTTATTTAGAACCAACTAGGTATCATAAGAAGTCTTTTTAGTGAAATTGCCATGTTGATACAATCATTCATTCAGGAGGAGTCGTGATAACAAGATTAGGTGAAAAAAGTGCACGCTATACACAGCTAAATACCGTAGAATAGATCCTGAACATATGTTAGTTCACATGACTGAAAAGCCTAGAGAAGTTTGTCTTATATCTCTCTTTGTGGGGCCATCTTCATAACAGTTAACAGGAGAATTTAATAGTATATATCCTGAAACTTTCCTAGTGTTCAGCCTAGATACATCCTAGTTTATGTGAAGGAAAATACATATATATATATATATATATATATATATATATATATATATATATATATATATATATATATATATATATATATATACACACATTCACTTATAAGTTGAGTCAATCTACAACAGACCTTGGTCTGCCATTGCATAATGCACCGCCATATCGCAGTCTATGTTGTTTGTTCTACAGATCTGGGTCTGTGCAGTTTGCAGTTGGACTGCACAGAATCAAGAATAAGTATGCTTACAAGTTGAGTCCAACTGCAAACACCCAGATCTGCCTTTGCATAATGCACCAGCAGATCTGGGTCTATGCAGTTTGTTAGGAGTAATCAGTAAAACAAACAATATGAGACCCTGGTCTGTCAGGACATTATTGATGGCAGATCAGGGTCTATGTTGTTTGCAGTTTGACTCAACTTGTAAGTGAGTATGTATGGTTACCACTGTGCAACTGCTACTTCCATTGTGGCAATCAATGCAGATCCTCTAGTCAATCACTCAAGGCAAAGTTGGATTAAATACAATCCAAGGATTGTAAATCAAAGAATCTGGATTAATTCAGAGAGCTTCTATGGATCAAAATTTTCTGAAAGTTCAACTTAAGACCTGCTTAAAAACAAATGAATGATACAACAATGAATTGATAATGCTCTACTTGTCCTAGTAGAAAACAGTTATAGGTTATTGTACAACAATGAATTGATAATGCTCTACTTGTCCTAGTAGAAAACAGTTATAGGTTATTGTACAACAATGAATTGATAATGTTCTACTTGTCCTAGTAGAAAATAGTTATAGGTTATTGAACAACAATGAATTGATAATGCTCTACTTGTCCTAGTAGAAAATAGTTACAGGTTATTGTACAACAATGAATTGATAATGTACTACTTGTCCTAGTAGAAAATAGTTATAGGTTATTGTACAACAATGAATTGATAATGTACTACTTGTCCTAGTAGAAAATAGTTATAGGTTATTGTACAGTCTTGATATCTTGGGTTGACGAAGTGGCCTACAAGCTTGCTAGTTGGATATGCCAAAACAACTCGTGCATCCAAGATAACAGACAGCACACATACAATAACCTGTTTATTAAATACTCCATTTACCAGATCTCTCAACATTATTATAAATTACAAAGTATAAATATTACAATATATTTCAATCACGATGCAAATTAATATATCCGGCTTGGTGGTGGATATCACAATGTACAGAGTTTGATAACATCATAATTTCATTTTGCACATCCTTAATGACAATATATACTGCTTGATGATGACGTATATGGGAAAATATTACTCAGTCACCACCTACTGTATCCTGAATCTATGGGACACAATCATAGTATACAACATGGTCTCTCTTAGAACTTGAAACTGAAGGGTCATTGACTACTGGGCTGAAATTTCCAAAAGTCAAAATCTGAAGACTAAGACAAAATCTTAAACCCGAAAGTCATGAGAATGACATGGAAAAAGAAAACAAACTGTTAAAACTCATTTACATTTATTGTCAAACACAGAAAGCATCGAAGAGTCTTCTTTAATACACAAACAACACAATTATAACATAAAATATCAAGAGCAGATCAAAAGGAAATTTGAACATCACATATTATATTGAAATGCAGTATTTATTAACCACTTTAGAAAAATATTTGGCATTACTAATAATGGGTTAGCACAATATTTGTTTGATACAGCATAATCTGTATATCACTACTGACACAGCAATACACTAAGATCACTCATCAATTTTCTTCCACATCTCCCTGAATTTGTGCATTTTGAAGGCCTGTCATCCTTCCATTTTTTACAACCATGTTCATTTCAGTCTGAGTCAGTATCATGCTGACTTTTCCGTGAGAAATAAGTCCAAAAATTCCTCTGAGCCATTGTATTTATATGTAATAGTTAAATTTGAAAATAAAATCTGATATATAACATGATGTCTCACAATCATCAATTGAACGATGCACACAGTGTAACAGTAATGTTAGAAATGGTCAAATATGAAATAATTCACTTATACCAGAGGCGCGACCAATTAACAGAGAATCAATTGAAATCATTAATTTAAAAAAAAAATGAGGATAGTATAACATAAAAACAAACACATAGTACTTGCTCCAATCAATCCTCTTTGATTTCTATCTGCCATTTTTAAATTCTAGTCATCACAGTCGATTCAGCTTCTAACTTTATAAAGAGGTGATAAATTCCAATTATCTCAATCAGTGTCAGTCAAACAATCCATTTATCTTCTCAAAACAATGATCAAAGTTGACATCAATGTCAATTATCCGACAATCCCATGCAACTTACAACTTCTCATGAGAACTTTGCTAATTGAATAGCGGGTCACACAGGTGCATAGGTATGGTCGTTCAAACAGCAAGAATGTCAAAGGTTATTATATGGTACTTATTATAGTGTTTTGATGCTCAAGGTAAAATTTTCATGAGTCAAACTGACGCATGGGGCAGAATGGACACACATCGGTTTCAGGTCAAATATATAATGTACGCGTCAAAACCGGGGACTACGGGTCAAAGGGAAACCCTGTATAATAATGTTATACCTGGTTAAACACTTGTAATTCTAATACAATTTTTTAAACACATTGAACAGTTTGAGATAGGTCAGTGTTCTATTGGAATATCATATAAGCAAAGATTGACTGGCAAGTGGTGGTAGGTAGGTGGAGCATGGGGACTTGCCAATTTCCATCTACTTAGTAGACAGTTTGTGGATCAATGTCTTTCACTCCATCTGTAATAGATTTAAAGCTGGTAAAAAACTAATTGTATCCAAACTGTCTCAGTGTGGCATGTTAGCACACTGCAGCATGGGTTTTAGTAACCGAAACATCTGCCCTCGAAGGTTTTGTTTTTACTCCAACAGTTTTGTGACAATGGAGTTAAAATATTTAAAATTGTGGTAGTGTGTTGGTAAGTGATAACTATCCATACAGTAGTGGAAAATGATTCTATGCACTGTACCTCCCATTTAGTCTTAGTAAAAACAATGTTATTCCAGATACATATTTGGACAGGTAACTTACGTAGCCCTTCATTGATTTCTTCATCTGACATAGTTTTCTTCTGTGGTTTCTGTCGGCGCTGTGGAACTTCCTCTGGCTTTTGTTCATCGCCAACTATGATTTTACCTGCACCTTCAGTGACCAAGTCGACTTCATTCTCAGTCTTATTAACCTGTTTAATATGAGAATCATATGTGGTTTCATAGGTTCAAACATTTACAGGAATGCAATCAAAAAAATTGTTAATCTGAAGGTGAATATTTGTTGGAACACAATGCATGTGTCCAGAAGATGCAGAAGCCCCAACCAATATGGCATAATTTAAGAAATCTTGGTTTAAGATTCCAAAGCAATATTCTAAGTAAAACAGGAGCCTGAACTCAAGCTAAACTATAATTAACCAAAAAATTCAAACTCGATCAAGGTCTATTTACATTAAGCAACATAACAAATCTGATTTCAATCTATTAAGTTCTTCAAGCAGTATTGAGCAGAAACAAAATTTGTGACATAATGGATAGAAGAAGATGGTATGACATGGGTAACACTCTTTTCCCCCTCCAAAGATTATGGCAGGGACATTAAAAAGAAAACTGATGAACCTGAAGGTCAAATCAGTGGAGTCAAAATCATTAGTCTTGCATAATTTTTCACCAAATAAATTATTTAGAAAACTCCTACAAAAAAAACAACAAGAGATTAGTGGAACATGGTGCCTCACTTGCATCCATGGATTTCTTGATTGCTCTGTATCAGACTTGCCAATACTTTAACACAAAATAAATTTAATGTTGGTACTGAAGCTGTCTCTATTGCTGACACCACCTTAAGAGTGATACCTACGTCTCACCGTGCTTAAGTAAGGGAGACAAAAACAGTTTTCCTAAAATAAAAAATGAGCTCAAGTTGCTTCTTTATGTCAATTGCTTAAAACTAAATTTGGTTACATGGTTGAATTAGATCAGCTGGAACCAGTCTACTTATGTATGAATAAAGTATGAGTGTTGCATATACATGTCCTAATGCTTTTTCTGGACAGACAATACCTGACTTTATCATTTTTTTTTTACAATGAATGAATAAGACTGAAGCTGAAAAAAACCAGGAAAGTCACTTGTGAGTTTCAAGATCTAAGGCACATAGGAATTATTAACCACAATGTAATCAACAATTACATATACATATATACATACATACATAGACACACACACACACACACACACACACACACACACACACACATTCATATGCATGCACACACACATATACTATGCATGCACACACCCACACACACACATGCATACATACATACATACATACATACATACATACATACATACATACATACATACATACATACATACATACATACATACATACATACATACTGTGACAGGACATAGAAAACATAAAACAATAAACAAGAACATTTTCTTTTCTATGATATCAAAGAATAAGTACTATAATGAGTCTACAGAACCAGATATTAATTTTTCTCTCTTTGTTAATTAATATTTACAAAATCCGCTTCTAGAAGCCAGAATTTACTGGGTGAAAGTCACAAGACTGAATTAACCTTTGACAGCCAGTATCAGAAGCTGAGTTCATGCATCAGTAATTACCTTGATTAGCCACTACAACTAAAGCCTTACATAAACGGCATGCAGCCCACTTATCTAATTTGTATACTCATGCACGTCATATCTCAATACACAATATATAGTCATTAATATGGAAAGTTTACATATACAGTACTAATGCTTTTTCAAGACAATCAATGCCTGACTTTATTTGTATTTAATTTTTTGTATGTCAGTTATAGAGAATGAATAAGACTGAAACTGAATATAACCAGGAATGTTACTTGTGAGTTTCATCATCTAAGGCACATATGAACTTTAAACCACAATGTAATCAACGATTACACAGCTACCTCTTTTAGAAGTCCCCAGCAGCCATTGTAAACACTAATTATCATTCATAAAATAAGTTATGACTATAGTAATCTTGACAATTGAATGTCAACCCCTATTCTAAGTAAAAAATGTCTGTCAATTTTTTATCTTCACATTTTTAGAACATTAATCAGCTCTATACAACCAGGATTGTGCTGACATTCTGTTAAACCATATACATACTATATACTGTGACAGGATACAAAGACATAAAACAATAAACAAGAACATTCTTGTCTACGATATCAAAGAATAAGTACTATAATGAGTTTACAGAAACCAGTGATTGATATTTTTTCTTGTTTTTTTCTTTCTTTTTTTAATTAATATTTATAAAATCTGCTTCAGAAACTATTATCATTGTCCAACTCTAGAAGCCAAATTTACTGGGTGAAAGTCACAGGCTTGGAGAAACCTTTAAGTGACAGACAGTATTAGAAGCTGAGTTCATGCATCAGTAATTAGTAAATGTGAAATGTAGGTCAGTGACATTTTTATAGGTTTGGTACTAACTGAGATGTATAAAACCATTATATAATCATTTAATGATTCTAGCACGAAATTCAATCACAAAAGTTACCAAAATTCAGTGAAGCATTAAATATGGGTCATGGTGACCTACTTTTGAAAAGAGGTGTAGTACTCATCAAGATGCATCCCCTCTTTAAGTTTCATACTTCTGGGTATAACAGTATGTATACTAGATGAAACAACCAATGTGGTCATAAGCTAAATGCAAAAAATGTAAAATGTAGGTCACAATGACCTTCTTTTGTTGTAGGGGCATGGTATTAATAGAGATGTATACAAGCATATAGTTTGATAACTCTAGCATGAACAGTACTAGAGAAAAAAATTTAACACAAAATATAACCAGTCAGTTGAGCAAGAAATATGGCTCACAGTGACCTACTTTTGCTATGAGGGTGCATCCCCTCACCAAGTTTCACAATGCCAGATATACCAGTATATATACAGCGTGCACAAAACTTGAGCTGGATGCAAAAACTTAACCAAGAATATATAAATAATGTACAGGTATGTACAAAGAAGTTGTCCCCTTAGCCCCCTCCCCGAGGGTAGGTGCTATGAAACCCACTTCAAACTGTTGCCTAGCACCTAGGAAGAAAGAATGGTTGAGATGCAGTGAGGTTGTACATATGTATAATGCTTTTATATCTGCAGACACTGATGCCAATACTGGGCAATAGCTACAATAGCTCTCGTCTTCTTTACAGAGTCGAGCTAAAAATAATTGCTATGCAAAACATGTATTATCTTCAATATAACTACTGATCTTGAAGATTTTTTTATGGAATATAAAGTAAGTGACAGAATAAAAGATCTTACATCTTTTTTGGGCTCATTTATGGCAGGTGTCTCCCCTGATTTTGGGAAGACTTCCCCATTTGACTTCCCACTGTGTTGCTCACTGTCAAGTTCAGGTTCTTTGCCTGATGAAGCCGATTTGCGAGAGCTCCTATTTTCATCATCAAGCTCATCATCAGATTCCATTATATCAGTGCCAATTTTGATATATTTGGATGGCTTCTTTTTCTTGATGGATTTGGTGAATGTCCTCAGTGAATTGAGGACTGCATCAGGATTCTTTATCTGCTCTTCTTTTCTGAAATTTATTGAAGTTATTAACATTAGAGTTCTGCAGAATTTAGTGTCTCACATCCAATGGAACATCTTCATCTCTTTCTAATTTCAGTCGAATAACCGCTTCTCACATCTAGATGGACGTTTGTCAGACAAAGGGGCCACGGGTGGCAGAGTGGTCTAAGGCACTTGCCTTTACAGATCAATCACACATCTCACCTCTGTCTGCGTGAGTTCAAGTCTTGGCTTGAACAACGTAGGTATGTAAGAAAGCTTTCCAGTGATCGGTAGTTCTTCCCGGGTTCTTTCTCCACCAAATATACTGGCCGCTATGTACAGCCTATCATGTGCTTAAAAATGGTAATAAACCCCACAAAACAAACAAACAAACATCATCAGACATAACTTACCAATTTGGGAAGTATCACTACAATTACCTCCAAGTCTGTTCAAAGACTTGAAGGTAATTGTAGTTATACATCCGAAATTGATAAGTTTTATCTGACAAACATCACCTAGATATGTGAAGAATATATCCCTATAAAATTATAGGTGTTGAAAATAACAATCGACCATCAATGAAATACCTGCAGTTTTCATTTTTAGTGTTATTCCTGCTACTTTTACTGAGAAAAAAAAATGTAAGCAATCATTCAGTTTAAATAGCCTCAAACTGTTACTTATCTTGCTATTAGTGATGATACATTGAGTCATTGTGATATCAATAAAGTATTATATGCAATAATGACACAAGTTTGAGGGCAGTTCAAAATGGTCAATATATAAATCTGAGAAATTTTTCTAGAATGCAATGGAAAAGGCAGAGGACATTCTGCATCCAACTTGTGAACAACATTGTAATGACCTAGCTTTCTTTTTAGGCAGGAGAGACAGGAACTTCTAACATATCAGGATAAAACCTTAAAACATATAGTAATATTATCCCAAAGCTTTTGTTTACAGATGAGATAAAAATATTAACAAAAGCATTGTGCCAGTCACAACCTCTCAACTAAAATATGATATAAATAATGCAAGTATAATGCCTTTTAGAACTTTAAGGTGACTGCACGTGAACAGTTGGAGTATTTACACATATTACTTTTGGAATCAATTATATTTTTACTAAGAGTCTAAGCAACCCAAAATAACTTAAAAATGTATATGTTAGTGTGTACTTACTGTACACTTAGTTGAAAATCTATTCCCAAGAAACAGTCATTACATTAAAAAGTGAGGAAAAAGTACCATCATAATTCTCCATAAAAAAATAGCTAAACGAATACTTAAAAATTCATCAGATTTGCACAGATTGAAGCTCACAGATTTCTCTTATCAAAGACATATGGAAAAACGCTTGCTGCTCAGTGAATTCTTTCAGTATGACACAATTGTTGTGATCAAATCAGTTTCCTGCAACAGAATGCCTGCACGACTGAATTATGGCAGCTTGCAAATTGCTAACAATTTCTTAAGACCTCATATACTTGTTGTTGACTTTATCATTTTATTTCATGGGAATGTTATTGTGATTATTAAAATTGTATAAGCAGTTTTCTATTTCATTTTTTAACAAGAGACAGGAGTCACAACCATGTCATTTTACCCCCAGTTTCTCCAAAACTTCAAAGTGTCATCATACACCTACATGTAACAAGGTATGTCATATTGCTGATATCATTATGTAATGACCACATCATATTGATGACATCACTATGTAATGACCACATCATATAGATGCCATCATTATGTAATGACCACATATCAATATTGTTATGTAATGACCATATCATATAGATGACATCATTATGTAATGACCACATCATATAGATGACATCATTATGTAATGACCACATCATATAGATGATATTATTATGTAATGACCACATATCAATATCATTATGTAATGACCACATCATATTGATGACATCATTATGTAATGACCACATCATACAGATCACATCATACTGATGACATCATTATGTAATGATAACATCATATAGATGACATCATTATGTGATGACCACATCATATCGATGATATCATTATGTAATGACCACATCATTTCAAACTGCTAAGTAAGCCTATCTTTTACAAAAGCGAACAGGCGTAACATAAACTCTTCACGTTGTTAATGCAATGCTAATGAGCCACTGATGCACGAAAAGCGATACCCGTGACTTACATATGTTAACACAAACAGATAAAAATATCCATTTTGGTATTATCAATTTCAATTTGATTATAACTGAAGATCTGCTTATAAGAAATAGATCTGATGGGCATCGATATGAGGTCATGTTTTGTTGACTTTTTGATACACCAATCAAATTACAGCTTTCACTTTTCTGAAAGTGAAAAACATTATTTGGAACGTAACATTACTAATCATAACTTTAGCAAATACAAAACGCAATGATTTATCTGATAGACTACTAAAAAAAAGTTGACACAGGTCACAAGAATATGAACTTTGATTAGTTTCTGTCAGATCTTTGTTATGTCAGTGACCTTGATTTCAATCAGAATAAATCTATTTTGACATAATAATTTGAAGCATATTTTCATATAATTATTAGTACTGTGTTAAATTTAGTATGAGAAAAATGTGGACCATCTGATGATTCACTGTGAAAATGTATAAGCGCTTTGCCTGGCACTGTGTTTTTCCCCTATATTTGAGCTGATTAAGATTACTTTTAAATCCTGTGTTTTCATGAGTATCAAAATTTTCATGGTTTTGCGTAAATAGAAATTTTCATTGGTACTTAGCTTCATGGATTTAAGACATGGTTATATTGTTTCCATTGGTACTTATATTCATGGATTTGAGACATGGTTATATTGTTTCTATTGGTGCTTAAGATTCATGGATTTGGGACATGGTTATATTGTTTCCATTGGTACTTAGATTCATGGATTTGGGACATGGTTATATAGTTTCCATTGGTACTTAAGATTCATGGATTTGGGACATGGCTATATTGTTTCCATCGGTACTTAAGATTCATGGATTTGGGACATGGTTATATTGTTTCCATTGGTACTTAGATTCATGGATTTGGGTCATGGTTATATTGTTTCCATTGGTACATAGATTCATGGATTTGGGACATGGTTATACTGTTTCCATTGGTACTTAGATTCATGGATTTGAGACATGGTTATATTGTTTCCATTGGTATTTAGATTTATGGAGTTGGGACATGGTTAATTTGTTTCCATTGGTACTTAGATTCATGGATTTGGGTCATGGTTATATTGTTTCCATTGGTACTTAGATTCATGGATTTGGGACATGGTTATATTGTTTCCATTGGTACTTAAGATTCATGGATTTGGCACATGGTCATATTGTTTCCATTGGTACTTAGATTCATGGATTTGGGTCATGGTTATATTGTTTCCATTGGTACTTAGATTCATGGATTTGGGACATGGTTATACTGTTTCCATTGGTACTTAGATTCATGGATTTGGGACACAGTTATATTGTTTCCATTGGTACTTAGATTCATGGATTTGGGACATGGTTATATTGTTTCCATTGGTACTTAGAATCATGGATTTGGGATGTGGTTATATTGTTTCCATTGATACTTATTTTCATGGATTTGGGACATGGTTATATTGTATCCATTGGCACTTTGATTAACG
The DNA here is from genome assembly GCA_029931535.1 of Margaritifera margaritifera. Taxonomy (NCBI): domain Eukaryota; kingdom Metazoa; phylum Mollusca; class Bivalvia; order Unionida; family Margaritiferidae; genus Margaritifera; species Margaritifera margaritifera. Next base: position 1,219,344 of record JAQPZY010001636.1, on the reverse strand, counting down.
GATTTGGGATGCAGTTATATTGTTTCCACTGGTACTTAGATTCATGGATTTGGGACGCAGTTATATTGTTTCCACTGGTACTTAGATTCATGGATTTGGGACATGGTTATATTGTTTCCACTGGTACTTAGATTCATGGATTTGGGACATGGTTATATTGTTTCCACAGAAGGATCATTGTTCATTTGAACTTTAAATTCATGGTTTATACTCTGTTTAGAAACGAATAAAAAAAAATTAAAAAGAAATATGAATGAAATTAATCCATACCTGAATGATCAATTCAGTGGCACAAAACATTTGCTAAATGGATCTTTGAACTTTTTTTCATGGCTTTGCCTACTTCTAAAGATAATGTCAAATTTCCTAAACTGCATTACTAAGGTATTCCTGTCTATTAGAGTTCAATGTATACCTTTGGCTGAAATAGTGCTAACTTTGTGATGAAGCACTCATCGAAAATGCATATCATGTCAACTGTCTATATTGTTCATTGCATATATTTAACCTGTCAAGACTGATATCTTGCTGCAATGCATAGGCACCAACTGGTCCATGGAACACAGCAACTTGCTAAAATTGACAGGACTAACCCTGCATGAAAGGAAGAATGTCAGCATGTCTTGTGTCTTTGATCAGTGTTTCATGGGAAAGTTAACACTATTCTGGCAATTGGCTTTAAATTTAAACTAGATTTGCGTTTGTTCAACATGTATGATCACATCAATGCAAACCAAAAAAGTCTAAGTGCAAAAAAAGTTAACTTTTTTTTAAAATGTGAAAAATTGCTATAATGGCATGAAAATATAATCAGGTCATATACCTATGCATACAAACATTCAGACCAAATTTAATTTGTCTATCTCAATTAGTTTTTGCCTACTCAAACTAACAAGGTTTTCAACACAAATGTTCCAAAACTTCACAAGTTTGTGAATAAAACTGAAAAATTTATATATTGGCCTGAAAATCTATTAAGATAATATAAATATAAATACAAACAGGTCCACCAGATCTCACTGGTCTACCTGAAGTGGTTTTTGCATAATCCTGCAAACAAGGTTTCAGAGAAAAAAAAGTAATCAAAGTTCCACAACATCTTCAAAAATTGAAAAATTGCTTTATTGGCCTGAAAATCTAACTAGGTCATTTACTTATGACCATGATAAAATCTAAAAACAATTTCACGACTAAGTTTAATATTTTTTGTGCCATCACGCAATAATGGATTTGTGACAGATGTATGGCATAATTAACAATGAGTTTAAACAATTATACTCTGGATGCCCCACCTTCTAGTCTGAGAACAAAATGGAAGATATTTCCAAACCTGAAGGTACTATTCAACAACAATTTGAGGTCAAAGGTTAATTGAATAAGTCTAATATGGATCTTCAGATGTGCACAGGGTTTACTGGTCTTTGAGATGTATATTGAAACACATGATGACATACAAAACTACATGACAGGGAAAACTCATTTATTTATCACCATAGCTCAGGTTTGTAAATAAACTTAATGAAATAAATTACTTGTGCAGAAACCACTGAAATATGAAATCCTGTAAAATCTAAACATAGCCATATCTGAATCTAAATTATAGACTCTTCCATCTGACATTTAAATTTGCCATCAAATTGTGGTCAAATATAAAGATATCTGAGGAGAGCAATGTTCAACTGTTCTCTTTGTTACTCACGATATCTGTGATCCCAGCAATAGAGCTGACCATGCTGGTGGAAGTCCCACAAAGTCCCCCTTTATGGCATCAAACCCAACATGGAAGTTGTGTTTTACCAAATATGGGGCTGATATATCCATGGCCTTCTCCTTTTCATTGCTCGTACTGCCAGTTGACTTCTTTATAAACGGCATACTTTTCTGAAAAAATAAGAATTTCATATTGACTATTTCACCAGTCATTTCATTCAAATGCAACTATTCTTTGAAATGCAACATAACCTATGATGGTTTTTTTTTATATGTTGTGTCCTGGTTTGTGCCTAACATAAGTAAGATAGTTTTGGTGCATCTGAACTTAAAACCAATATACTGGATTTAATGTAGAAAAATGAAGGGAATATAAATAAAGTATCCTTATGAGTGTAGTAATATGATTTAATCTGTATATATTGTATGTAGGTTCTTTTCTTGGCCTGCACAGATTGAATCGGCATCAATAATTTGCATACATCAATGTAGGGATAACATGACACAAACTGCAATCCCAGATTATAGAATTTTTAAATCACACAGATACATTTTAATGTCCAGCCCTTCATAAAGTGTTGATATCATCAAGATTAGAGAGTTCTCTGTAGGCCTTTGACATTGGGAGTGCTAGACCCGCTGTCTCAAGAAATTGTGAGTCCTAAGAGGAAATCTGAGGGACCAGGTGAGAAAGAGTGTCCATAAGTGGGCATAAAATTATTACATTCAAGGTAAATCGAAAAATGTTGCCATCATAAATCTTATTTACTACATGTATAATTATCGCTATCTTCTGGTTTCATTTAATTTTTATCTTCTTCACTTCTGAATATAAGAATTATTTTTTCTGCCACTAAAGTTTTTTTCTTAAAAGCTGTGGCTTTAAAAATGGATAGACTTGATTTCAGAAACATCGTTACTAACCATTCATGTAATTGTTCATACACTTTAATTATTTGTACACATAAAAATCATAATTATTTGTTGCACTAAAATATTTTGTATATAGCAGTTTTTTTTTTTTTTTACAGGGCTATCAACAGAGTTTCAGGATGAGGAGTCCTGGACTCTTCACTCATGGAACTCAGGAGTACCCAGACTATTCCTGAGAGTCCCTTGCATAAACTCAGGAGTTCCTCACTATCAAAAGGATAGAAAGGAAAATGAAAAAGTATGTTATCATTATTTTATTACATACTGAGATAAATTCTCAGCCTCATAAGATCGCATCAGAGTGAAGCTATTTTTCAGTAATTGTCGAAAAAACTTTATATCATACTGCACTCTACCATCTGCAAACTAGTTTTTCAAATCAGTTAGTTTCTTTATTTTTTCTGTTCTTTGACTTAACAAATGTACATGTATGTATGGCATTCTGGTTACTGAAGTCTTCAAGTACAGGACGCTCCTCCATTATTCTGAATAAAATGTATTCAAAGTTTCGTTGTACAGAACTGTGCTGCTATGCATTCATCATTTTTCACACAAATTTCTCTAGTTTTCTCAACAGCAGACAGGATTGTCTCCTTTTTTTAATAGCACAGCAACCCTCAACAACAATTAAATGATCTGGGTTAAATTCCTGATAGCTAAAGGCTTATATCTGCACGTTAGCATTTTCATTTCAAGTGAAAGGATTTTTCTTTCAAGCAGTCTTACACCACTAATGAATTGCTTTTAATGTACCATCTGATTCCACTTTTTTCAACCATGAAAACTGCTTCTCCAACTCAGGTCTCTAAGTTCTGACATTCGTAGTTCTGCCCCCATTTTTATCACAATCCTTCACTGTAGTTGAGACAGAGTCAGCATTAAATATACATTCCAAGTTCAAGTTCTTTTTGTTGTCTTCACTTGTGTTCCCACTTTCATCTATTTTTTTTTTCTCTTTTATTAGCATTAGTGTCATTTTCATCATTCTGTTTCCCGAAAAATGAAAACAGATTTTGCTGACTCATTTTTATGAGTCAAAGTACTTATCTGCACTCTTTAAAAAAGTGTCTTCTAATACTGTAATGCCCAAATCTAAATCACACGAACTGACATAGCAATTATTATTATTATTGCATATTAATGATTCGACAGTAATGTCCAACTCAGACTCTGAGAAAGCTTTGATTACTTTCATGATTTATATATGCATTTTCACCAATTTAAACACCATTAAAACAACAAAGGGCATTGTTTAATTGCCAAACAATCGCAGGTGCTTACATACACAATCAATAGAACATCTGTTTCTTTGAAGTTGTCACATCAGAGAAGGATTAGCTGTTAATTAGTCACAATGGCTTCATGCCTGTTTACCTAAGTCTAACCATTAGATATTATGCAAATCAGCCATGGCTGATCAATAATATCAAAAGGAGAGCGCCACTGGGGAAAATGAGATGCTTTACGGGAAATCATTACAAGAGAAATGGTGCATCCTCTGAGAATTTCATGCGTATCTGACCCAGAAGCTCGGATCCCAGACAACCCTGTTATTATAGAAAAATTCTAATTGTTTGCACAACTTAAGTCTACAAGCAGAAGATCAACATCTTTGATAATTAAAATATATGTGAATAGTGTACAAAAATGGCAGAATTAAAGATGATGTTTACTGAATATCTGTTTTATACATCACTTATTGATTACCTGACATTTTTATGCATACATGTACTGATTTGTCTTGAAGACCAGTGTGCAAAAAAAGTACTGTATCACTGTGAACCTTATCCCTGAAGAAATTTGCACAGAGGAAAAATTATTAACAGAATTAGTGGTCAACTTTACCACAAGGAGGTCTTGAAGTTCCCTGCCTCTTAATCTTCAAAATGCTAATAAGGCTCTAATACAGCAGCTGAACTTTAAAATAAAGTCATTATTATTATTATTAACTCAAAATTACAAAACATAAATACACATTGGAGATGTGTAGTTATTGTTTATTCTTGTCATGATATCTGTCTCCCTCTTCCACAAGCACAAACACATGCCAATTCTCACATATATAAAATATCTTTTAGATCAATCAATTAAAAGTAGATTGACTTTCTTTCTTTCTCTACCTCTCATACATTTTGATCATTGTGTGGTGTGTGTTTGCAAGGAAGGTAAACATTTTAACACTGGGTGGAAAATATAAAAGGACACAAAACATTATTAAGCCATGTTTTACTGTCCTAATGAAAAAAAAGTTCTTAAAATATTTTGTGGCTTCAATCAGAAACAAAACTTTGTATTTACCAATGTATCATGTGTTGTACTCTTTTTTAAAATCCTTTTACACAAAAATTGAAATTCAATTATGACAGGGAAATTAAAATTATTAGTCCAAAATATTTTCCCTGTGTTTGAATTTTTACAGGATTTACCATACTGCATTTACTCACTTATAAGTCAGGTCAAATTGCACACATCACAGACCCTGATCTGCCATCACATAATGTGCCAGCAGATCAGGGTCTACGTTGTTTGTTTTACTGATTACTCATACCAAACTGCACAGATCCAGATCTGCTGATGCATTATGTGATGGCAGATCTGGAACTATGCAGTATGCAGTTGGATCTGACTCATTTGAGAGTATATATGGTATTTTCAATACAATGTACATTAAAAATGAAATTCCTACAAGAACTATGGCCTTTTGTACATTTAAATCATTAGCTATCAATCTTTATATTAATCACATTAAAATAATACATATAAGCATGCTCATTAATAGCTAAATATGGACTAAGTGTTGACAAATATTTACAGCAATTCATGTATTCCATTTAGTAAATCCTAATGAAAATTATAATGAAATAGTCTCCATTATCATTGGCAAGTCAGTGTCTGTTTTCCACAATGACATGATGATTCTGTACACATGAGCTTCTTCAAGATGGCCACCATGGCAGCCATATTAGCTGTCAGATCGGCACCATTTTCATTAAAAACCATCTAAATGCCAAAAGAAGTCTTTTAGTGAAAAATACACATCAATATGAAAATCCATTCAGGATAAGTAGTGATAACAAGATGGTGGTCATGTTAGATATCGAGTATGCATCATTTTCATTTATGACAATTTATATGTCATCAGAAGTCTTTCAGCGAAAATTCAGTGTCCACATGGCCATTCATTCAGAAGCAGTAGGATAAAAAGATTTTCAAGATGGCCACCAAGGTGGCCATGTTGGATGTCATATTGGCACCATTTTCATTTAAGACCAAATCCTAAGAAGTCTTTTAGTGAAAGCCCCATGTAAATATGACCATCCATTCAGAAAAAGCAGCAATAACAATCATCCAAATGGTTTAGGAGTATTGACAACAAACTTGTGCCAACAGACAGAAAGACATCGGACAACAGACTATACTGTAAGCTCTTCTGGTCTATGACCATTAGAGCTAAAATTGAGTAGTCATAGTCATAGTGGTGGTGGTTGTAACAGTAACTTAATAGTCTGAAATTTATTTTCAGTTCACCATGAGGATGTTTATCTTAAATCAATAATTACAATTATTACTTGTATTCCCAATCTAGGCTACAACATTTTCTTAGCATGAAATAAATAGTTGAATAGGAAAAAAACAGTATCCATAACTTATATCATCCTGCCTATCACACGTGTATAAAAAAAACAGTATCTATAACTTATATCATCCTGCCTATCACACGTGTATAAAAAAACAGTATACATAACTTATATCATCCTGCCTATCACATGTGTATAAAAAAACAGTATTCATAACTTATATCATCCCGACTATCACACGTGTGTATAAAAAAAACAGTATCCGTAACTTATATCATCCTGCCTATCACACGTGTATAAAAAAAGTATTCATAACTTATATCATCCTGCCTATCACACGTGTGTATAAAAAAACAGTATTCATAACTTATATCATCCTGCCTTTCACATGTGTATAAAAAAACAGTATCCATAACATTTATCATCCTGCCTATCACACGTGTATAAAAAAAACAGTATTCATAACTTATATCATTCTGCCTATCACACGTGTGTATAAAAAAACAGTATTCATAACTTATATCATCCTGCCTATCACACGTGTATAAAAAAACAGTATACATAACTTATATCATCCTGCCTATCACACGTATATAAAAAAACAGTATTCATAACTTATATCATCCTACCTATCACGTGTATATAAAAAAAACAGTATTCATAACTTATATCATTCTGCCTATCACACGTGTGTATAAAAAAAAACAGTATTCATAACTTATATCATCCTGCCTATCACACGTGTATATAAAAAAAACAGTATCCATAACTTATATCATCCTGCCTATCACACGTGTATAAAAAAACAGTATACATAACTTATATCATCCTGCCTATCACACGTGTATAAAAAAACAGTATACATAACTTATATCATCCTGCCTATCACACGTGTATATTTGTTTTCAGTATTACTTATAACTGGTTGTGAGAGTCTTTGCTTCCAAGATATCCAGTTGGTGCATGTTTCTGCACTGAGTGTTCTAAATCTGGTCTATATTACTTTGACCTTTTAGTGACTTCCACCCAGTTCTCATCAATAACACAAACATTATTTTACTGCTCAAAATCAGCACTCAGTGTATTTTCAATATTAAAACATTTAAAATGTGTTTACTTCTTTACCTAAAAGAAACAACCCACCTAAACCATGCTATTATCTACAGCTTGCCTTAAAGGTCATTTCTAAACATGGCCTCATTGGAGCAAAGGTCTTTACCTTTCTGAACCAGTTCTCATCATCATGGAGGAACTGTGCGTCCTCTGAGAATTTCATGCATATTTGACCCAGAAGCTCGGGTCCCTGGGAGCCCTGAGTAATGTGTCCCCATGAAACACCTCATTTCCCCTGTAACACTCCCCTTTTTATATTTTTGGTCAGCCATGGTCGATCTGTGGAATACTAATGGCTAGACTTAGGTAAACAGGCATGAAGCCAGTGTTACTAATTAACTTCAAAGAAACATATGTTCTCTTAAATGTGTTTGTAAACACCTGTGGTTGTTTGGCAAATAAGCAATGCCCTTTGTTATTTTAACGGTGTTTAAATTGGTGGCAATGCAAATATAAATCATGAAAGTAATCAAAGATTTCTCAGATTTTGAGTTGGGCAAAACTGTCCAATAATTAATATTCAATAACAATAATAATAATAACTGCTACTTCAGTACATGTGAATTAGACTAGGGAACTACAGTATCTAGAGACACTTTTTACAAGAGTGCAGAGAAGTACTTTGACTAGTAAAATCGAATCAGAAAACTTGGTTTTCAATTTTCTCTAAACGGACTTGCGATGAAAATGACATTAATGCTAATAAAAGGAAAAAAACAGACGAAAGTGAAAACACAAGTGAAGACAACAACAAGAACTCAAACTCGGAATCCATGTTTAATGCTGTCATTGTCCCGATGACGGTGAAGGATGCTAATACAAATGGCATCAGAACTATGAATGTGAGAACTTAGAGATCTGAGTGGGAGAGGCAGTTCTCATGGTTTAAAAAAGTGGAATCAGATGGTGCATTAAAAGCAATATGTGAGTGGTATAAGACTGCTGGAAAGCAAAATCATTTAGACTTTATCCATAACAAATTTAACCCAAATCATTTAATTGTTGTTAAGGGTTGCCATGCTATGCAAAAAAGACAAACAATCCTGTATCTGTCGAGAAAACTCTTGAAATTGGTGTGAAAAATTATGACTGCAAAGCAGTACAGTTCCGTACCATGAAACAGTGGATCATTAATCAGAATAATGGAGGAGCGTCCTGTACTTGAAGACTTCAATAACCATACATATATTTGTTAAGTCAAAAGAGTGTAGAAAGTAAAGAAACTAACTGATTTGAAAAACTAGTTTGCAGATGGTAGAGTGCAAAATGGTATGAAGCTTTTTTGACAATAACTGAAAAATAGTTTCTCTCTAATGTGATCTTATGAGGCTGAGAATTTAATCCAGATATGTAATAAAATAATGATCATGTACTTTTATATTTTCCTTTCTGTCCTTTTGAAAGTGAGGGACTCACAAGTTTATGCCAGGGACTCTTAGACATGGGCTGGGTACTCCTGAGTTCCATGAGTGAAGAGTCCAGGACTCCAATTCCTGAAAATCTATTGACAGCCCTGCAACTTTTATGGCACTGTAATATATTTATCTGAGTGATTTGTTTTATTTTATTTCAGTTAAAGCATTTCTTTTGGATTTTTGTATCTAATATCCTGGAAGTGATAATCATTTCAAGATGCACTGTTGATCAAGAAATGCCAATGAAATGTGCAACAATGGCTGTCCAAATTTTAACAAACAGGTGTATTTCAAAATAACATTATGTCAGCATTATCAATGGTATGAATGCAAATGCTACACATAATATATTTACTTTGTCATCCACGACAAGTACAAATAATAAAATAATGTTCCATGATTATTTCCCCTTTTTGATTGCACACTGTCCATGTGCAAACTCAGTACATGCTTCCCCTGCAAAGTAATGTAAACCAAATGGATTCATTGTGATTCAAGTCCACTTTTTGACTAAATTAGTTTACAAGTCAATGTTAATTGTTGTTCTTTAAACTTACTTGAAAGCAACTAAGGGCCAAGACAACAATGAATTAATTCAAATTCCAAACTTTATACTTTTTGAAAACCCTGATGTGAACTGGTTGTTGACAAGAACTGATTGTATGCAAGTACTCGATACTCAGTATATTCTTTTTTAAAGAAAAAGAAGGCTATGAACTTCCATATTCAAAATTCTACGGTGAACTTTATTTATGTACCAAGTTGCTACCAACTCTGCTTAAGACAGAAACGCATATGCTACAATATAAATTAGAATTATTTTTACATATATCTATTATTCTGAATATTTGGACCTAACTCTAGGGACAAAGCTAAGGGGCTCTGGTTAGCTGTGGTCATCATCATCTCTCCCGTAACCTGGCAGGTCGTAGGGGTGCCACTGATGACTTTGCGACAATCTCTCTCCATTTTGCCCTGTTCTCCACTGTTCTTTGGGACTTTGCAAAGTCCATGCCAGTCCACTCTTTAATATTATCTTCCCATCTCTTCTTCTGTCTGCCTTGTTTTCTCTTTCCTCTCACTGTGCCCTGTAAGATTGTCTTTGACAGGCCAGATGAGAGTGAGATGTGACCATACCATCTTAGTTTGCATTTCTTTACAGTGGTGAGCAGATCTTCATATGGTCCAATTGCACCTTGGATTCTAATGCGCACCTCCTCATTTGAGACGTGATCTAAGTATGAGATTTTCAGGATCCTTCGATAACATCTCATCTCTAGCCCATGGATTCTTCTCTCTAGTTCTGCAGTCAGGGTCCATGTTTCACATGCATACAGGAATATGGACATGACATTGTGGTGGGACATTTAAAACTAAATTCATGTTCCTATTTTCAATAAACCATTTCATATTGTATGGAAACAATATACTCAGAGTTAGACACAAATTGCTATAATTTGAGGATGTGGCATCTGGAAATGTTTTTTTTAAGAAATAACTCCAACAATACCTTACAATGTTATTTAGGTGTATACATTATGATAAGTACCACAAAATAAGGTAATAAACGTGATGACAGCATGAAGGATAAAGACAGTTTTCACCTCAGCTGAATGAGGGATCACTTCAAAGTACCCAGGTGTAAAAGCATCCTATACTTCATATTATTTAAGACATGTATTAAATTACACAGGAAAAAGAACTCACCAAAAGATCAACACGACAATCTCCACCCATTGCCTTTTACTTAGCACAGTGTAGCATACATACCTCCAATATTTTTCTAAAGGTGCTTTGACTTTGCATCTACAAATAAGCCAATGATTCTTACTCATGTAGTTAATTTATTCTCCTTGTGGAGTGTGCTCCTTGATCTCAAGGGCAGAACTCCGTTTGAAGTGTAATGAAACATAACTACCTGTCAACCAAGCGTTCAAAAAAGTCAACGGAAAAACAAAATGTACAATAAAATGATGATAAACTGCACTAATACAACATAAAAACTTACTCTAGTCTTTTCCATTTTCATGAAGCAACAAACCGCTGCTTTTAACTCTTTACAAAGCTATATAATGGAGTGTTTCGGACAACGAGGAAAATTATTATGCAGGCTACTTCCTCGTTGGGGTAAGGAAACTGACTGCGTCAGCTTGTAATTTGATTGGGGAGCCTCGGTGTGGAAAAAGATACACAAGGATGTTTTGCAACCTTTAATCATGTCTCTATTCAAACAACTTAGATAAAAGATTTAGATAAAAGAATCTACACGGAAATGAGATATGAATTGTTTACATGTACACTGACCTAGTATAATGAGACAAAAATTTAGTTTTTAACCGAATATTTCCCATAAATATTTTAAACAGACCACTAAAAATATATTTATGAATCATATGTATCATACTAGTTTGTCATTCTAAATTTAAAATGTGCCAAAAAACAAAAATACCTTTACACCAAATACACTGCAAACCGGAAGCGGCAATTTAAATACAAGGGAGGTAACTGCTTTACAGTTGTGTCCCTTAACTTTCTCTCCACATTAGCGGTTATGATAACGGAAAACGGAATAATAATAATAATAATATTAACAGCCATCATCGTCATCGCCGTTGTCATCGTTATCAGCATCATCGTCATCATCATTGTTAATTCCTGAGAGCGGGAGTGGATTTGTGGTGTACTTGCATCACAGCAGCGGCAGCAACAACAATAATGCGCGGTATGAATGTGTATATGTAAATAGAGGTCTCTGGTATTTATGTATGTACGAAAAAAACTATTGTTTTGAATAAATAATGACGAGAAGAAAAGGAACAGAAAATTTCGCAGAAAATCAGCTTTAAAAAAATCAACATTGAAAATGTAAATTTCTCTTCCCTGAAACTGTTGGATATAATTCTTCTCTGAAAACTGACCACGCCCCAAATCTTCAAGTGTCTCCAATTAAAAAAAGATTTCGAGCAATTTACACGCAAAGTAAGGCTGACATACAAAGTTAGTGATCATTCGGACAATTCAGAGTCTGAAAACTTCGAACCAGTTATCCTAAAAGTAAGGGACCACATATTTTTTTTTTTTTTTCAGCGAATGTAATAGTCCTTTCTTTTTTGTACAAATGAAAGCAAGAATATATTTTCACATTATTTGGGGACCGGAATTTTTTTCTTTCCAATTCGAAAATTAAATGCCTCTTTCTTCTCAGTTTTAAGAGTGACTTAGCATCCCACGCAATAAAACGTCCCAAGAAGAATAACTTAACCATACAAAAAGCCGAACTTGAAAAAAATTCGGAAAATGGATAATATCGTTTTCAGATTAATCAATAAGAGGTTCTGCGTTGTTGTAATGAACAGCATGGATTACATCTCTGAAGACAACTGTCAGATTAAAGATTCTATAGAAAACTATACTAAGATCCAAAAGAAAAACATGTAGCGTCGCAGGACACATAGTATGATCAGAGCACATAGTATGATCAGGACACATAGTATGATCAGGGCACATAGTATGATCAGGACACATAGTATGATCAGGGCACATAGTATGATCAGGACACATAGTATGATCAGGACACATAGTATGATCAGGGTCCAATTTCACAAACAATAGTCTTAAAGTTAAGTCTAGACTTAAGACATTTGATTGGTCAACTTAAAGTCAAACTTAAATTTCAGCAAATTAGATCCTTGGAATCAGGTATAAATTAAGTCCAGACAGAAGTTCTGTTTGACAGTCGATTTCAGACTTTAAAGGGAAATATCCCACATCTCTGGAAGGATCCACTCTCAAATCTTTAGTGAGAGCAGAATTTGTCTACTTGGGACAAGTAGACCAAGTAGAACAAGTACAGTTTTTCAAAAAAGGCGTGAAACTTCACGAATGGGAGTATAAACATACAGCTTACCTTGAACATGCCAGATGGTCTATGTGCTGTCGCTAATTTGCAAAACTACTCTAGAAATCGTGGCTGCATCCTCCGTTCTAAGAGTGATTGACAAACGGTCAGATCGTAAAAATTTGGAAACACTGTACCTTTATTTTTCCTTTAACATGTTCATTGCTGGACCAAGTGGTTCAGGCACAACCGATTTTATTAAATGTGTGATCGAACATAAATCATTTTCGTTTGATCGTCCTCCACAATGCATCGTGTCCTGTTACAAAGAGTGGCAATCGACTTACACGTTACTGGAAGAATGTCAAGGAGAATTCAGTTCGTTTGTAGAAGGAATTCCTCGCGAAGACGACAGAATCGTGTCTGACTCTAGCAAAACGCACCTCCTCATCTTCAATTACATGTTAGGAGAAGATGAAAAAGAAATTAAACTATGGTTTACACCAAAAGGACATCATCGTAATACCAGTATTATTTATATTACTCAAAATTTATTTCAACAACGTAAAGCTCATTGCACCTTCAGTCTTAATGCTCATTATGTGGTGTCATTGAAAAGTCCAAAAGACAAAACGGTTAGGAACGCCCTGGCTGAATTATCCTTATGACGATGCCACTCAATGGCCACATGCATATTTACTAATCGATTTAGAACCTACCGCTCCAGATTATTTGAGATTTCGTACGTTTTGTTTCACGATTGGTGTCAAGAAGGCGGTCCAGTCATTTGCTAGTCGCCTTTCTCGATTTTATCTATCTAAAATAAACTATTAAGAAAGAAAAAAAAATCATTCATTTCTTTCCTCTCTGATAGTATTCGACATGATTTTCTTTTCATTTCATACTCCTGCCAAATTGATTCGTGCGCTATTCCATCAGTCACGAAATAAAAATACACAGGCGCGTTCGCATTTGTTAGAAACCAGTCTCAAAGAAGTGTTACGATGGTTTATTTTGACAGCACGTCAGTTACTACAATGAATTATTAACATTCATCATCAAATTCAAAGTTTCTTTGAAAAACACAAAGAAACTTTGACATAATTGGCAGATCCTAGAATCTATTCTCCGACAAAAATACATATTATCTTCAAACCAGGCGGAAGTAGATCCTTAGGAGGAGCGATTATTCGTTCACTTTTACGATCGGATCCTAATACCGTTGCTAAAAAACTAAAAACCTACCCAAAACCAAAACCCAAAAGACATACTTGAAAGGAGAGAGGTGTAGTGAGTTCACACTCCATATTAACCTCTCCCAAGAAGATGAAGAAGCAAGCTCCCAAAAAAAAAACCCTTCAAAAAAGCGTGGTACTGCAGCTAGAACGCGCGCGTACTCACAAAAACCTCGGTCTATGGGTGTGTCCCCTTCCTCTTCGGCTTCTCCTACTCCTCCATTATTGATGATGCCAGGCAAACCTAATTTAAGATAAATGTTTCCCCATCTGATGAAAAAAAAAATGGAAACCCATCTTCAAAGGGACTTCTACCTCTTCTCTGTCGTCATCGTCGTCTTCTTCAGCTGCTCTAGCTACTGCAGCCAAAGGAGGTATCCCGTAAGAAAAAGTGCAAGACAGAACAGAAATGTTACAAAGTTTATTCAAAAAAGAACTGGTACGATTTGGTCCGTTGACAACACATCGTCGTTCAGTGGTGCCCAACATCAAATTGGTACGACGTCCCTGCAATCAGTGGAGACGAATTCCTGTATAAACGAAGACGTATTGGACAAGATTCGCTTCAGTAACTCCGAATAAGGTGTCTTCTTCTCAGAGTTCACACCATCATCGAGATATGACTTCCAAAAAAGAAAATAGGCTATTCCGTCTCGTTTAGCTAAATATCGGGATGTCTTGTCATTACTTACCAAAGACAAGGCTCCGTTGTGAAAACAGATCATTCAAAAAACACCTAAAGACAATCACCAAGAACGTAAGAGCATTTTATAAATGTTTAAGTTTTTATCCTACTTCAAAAATATTCACATTCGAAACAAAGTCAATGTTTTCTTTCTTTCATCAGTCACACAAGTCTTTGGCATAGTCAGCGGCCTCTTGTTTCTAAGAGCCGAATCCAAGACTTTTCCAATCACGTACACCCTTCCAGTCGTAAATCTGTTGGTGTATCCAACTAGCCAAACACACTTCTTCTTAAGTATGAAGAGTAGATAAAGTTTGACAAACTTCAGGGGTAGAGAAGTCGCATTCATCACTAATCACAGCACTTTTAACAATGTGAGTTTTTTTGCACAGATAAAGTTTTGTCTCTCATGTCTTTGCATGAAATGGTGATAAATTTGCCACAGAGCATCTGCCGGTAAACGAAATCCAAGAAATGCAGTCACTAATACACACACGACACGTCGTCCTAAATTTTAAGGAACTGTGTCGTCTTGTGGAATCAGTTCTTTAAAAAGTAGTTGGTAATACACTAAGTATTGAACGGCTTTACTGACTTCCTCCTACGGACTTTGGTGAAACAATAATGACAGAAGTCGTGGCATGGTGAGCTTTATAACGTTTTTTCATTTAATCAAAAATCGCAAATAAATCCTCAGTGTGTTCTTCTGTGCTGTTCATTCACATTAAAATTAGTGCCACACTGATTGCAGAAGTCGTGGCTTCGAGAATCATATATCCACGTAGAGTTTTGTGTCTGTCAGAGTCTTTACAGAGAATTTGCCTTCCTATACTATCCAGATAGCAACAATTTAAAATTGTTGAAATCATTTGTTGCTTGCGTTTCACTTAAATCTGTACAAAATACTTGTAAATGCGTTCTCGAAGGCCGAAGTTAAACTACGAATGCTCTTCTTTTCTACAGGATCCACGAGGATAATAATCTGGACCGACCAAAGGAAGGTAGTGACAGCACGGAAACCATCTGTCATGTTCAAGAAAAGCTGTATCTTTATACTCCCATTCGTGAAGTTTCACGCCACAATTGAAAGACTGTAATTGATTACCTTCCTCTAAGTAGACAAATCCTGCTCTGGCTAAAGATTTTGGTAGTAAGTCGTTCCAAATATTTAGGCCTTTCCCTTTAATCGACTGGAATCGACTGACAAAATCACAAAAGCTAGGCAAAGCCACAGGAAACGGGTAATCTTCTTTGAATTGTGACTGTCAATGAGCTTATGGTATACAGAGTGGTTTGTGAGTGCGTGGATTATATCCATAGATGGGCACACGGACGGCATAGCTTTCGATTGTAGAGCGGCAAGGTAGTTCTGCATCGCTAATGTCGCAGAATACAGCATCTCTCTTGTCGCAGGGCGCAGCATCGCACTCGACTTCATTGAACTTGGAGTTAGTGGGTCCAACCCATAGTTTCTATGTCGAATTCATCTTCTTGGTAAACGTCTGTACTCAATGTTTTTTAATTTTTTTTTTTAACTTTGTTTATACTGAAGGACCGTACCCATACGGTATCGTGTTGTGATCGGGAAATTGCACTCGTTTTTCGTAAACGATCTGATACACGTTCTCCAAGGGTCGACTGACAATTTCATGACCAGACAAACGTATAATCTTGTGGGGGAGGGGGGGGGGTCGACCGTTTTGACACGAAAATCTTGATCTTGAATTTACTTTAAGGCTTCTTTCAATGCGTCAAAGTTCACCACTCGACTCGAACGATAGTTGAGTGTCAGTCCTTTCACTTTGCATTTGGTATAACGTTGTCCTTTCTTATATCGGTACTGGTAACCGTAATTCTTGGGTCCAGTACTAGCAAAACTTAAAATAGTCTCTTCGGTATGTTCGCCGGTCCGCGCTCGTAAACTTTCGTCTTCGATGTAAGGGTGATACCCTCCAGAGCAATCGATGTACATGCAACTATTGGTGTCAAAGTAAAGGATGAGGGCTCGTAAAGGTTCCAAGACAGAATACAATTTTAAACAGGCATTGGATGTCACGTAAGCAGCAATGATGCCATTGCCAAACTCGTCGGTTGGAACAAACTCCGTGAGCTCTTCGTAATTCAACAATATCAAATCTTCAAGAATGATTTTCACGTGTTTTATGTATTTCCAAACTTTTTAGGCATTTTACTCAAAGGCATTGCGAAATAACTCATGAAATCATTAAATTGTAAGTTCACACTTTCATGTAAATGATTTTGGCTGCATTCTTGGTGACTTGTGGAAATTTAGTTTCTTGTTCTGAAAAATGTTTCGAAAGAAATTATTCGCCGTATCGTGAGAAATTGTGAGCAATGACTGTATCGTATTAATGACAGTTCCCGTTACGATACAACTCTTTTTCCTTCCAGGTGTCGTCGGTGGGGTCTAAAACCCACTCAGCGAAATCAGAAAAAACTCCCTGAAATCACGCTACAATTCCGACAGTTCTGACATAAAGGTTCCTGAATGAAGCCATGACAAGCACAATGAGCCGCACAAGTTAGGAATGTAAACATTCAAAGTCAAAAAGGATAAAATCGACAATATGTTTCTGTTTCTTTTTCTTGTTCTGGTCATTCAATAATTCCTCGGGTTCGTTGTCATATCTATGAATATAGCATTGATGATCCAATCGACGACTTCGGCACAAATACGACATCGTTTCTTTCCTGGGCCAACATGTGACTTTTTGTTATTGGTACGAACATGCTGTCCAGAAGTGGGACACACTTTCAACAATTCGCAAGCACTTTTCTGTTGTTGGAATTGTTTCATGCGATGTCGATCGTAACATACTGAACTCACAAATGTTTGTCTGCAGGTAGAGCATCGAATCCTTTCTTGTCCTTTAGTAATACAAGGTTTGAACGTCAAACGGCCATGACATCTCTCTCTCTCTCTCTCTCTCTCTCTCTACAATGAATATGTTGCTTTCGATTGTTAAATACGTGATCACATTTGTCACAATAGTATCCGTATCCGAGAAATCCTGTGATACTAATAACAGCATCGAAATAAAGGTAATGATAGACATGAATGTATTTTCCGTCTGGAAAATTCGGGCCTTGACAGCTATCTCGACGAATGACTTGAGGGTAAACTTTCAGCGTATAACAAGAGACGAGCACATCTTGAAGTATCTGCATTTCAGGAACACCAAATACTGTCTCTTTAGAAATATCTGCTTGTTCCAAAAGGATTTCTATTTTTCTCCGTTGTTTGGCTCTGTCCTAGTTTCTAATACTCTCCCATAATCTCTTCCATTCCGGTGTATCGTGTTTCTCTGCATAAGTTCGAGCCACCTCGATGGCGCGGGCTAAACACATCTGATCTGCATCGTTCTCAATCTGGACGATACTTCGTTTAGTTGATCCATCGGTACAACTTTTTTGCATCGTCCGCTGCCTGAAGAAGGTGTGTCATATGAAGAGTGGCTATTCCAGCAGTCATGTCAAATCCATCATTCGATTGTTGTACGTGTTGAATTTTGGCTAAGATTTTTGAAGAGGTTAATTCGGTAGGTGTAGTAAATTCGATCAAAACAGGAGATTTCAAACTGTCGTGATTGATGGACAGTCTTAGACGATCTTGATCTTTAGCTGGTGCTGTCATTTCAACTCCTCTAACATAGACTCCAATCAGTCCGTAACGAAGACAGCTGCTAATCTGCCGGGACTTGAAACTTCCACTATATAAATTTGACCGTGTAAGTGAAAGCAGTAGTTCTAATTTTTTGGAAGTCACTTTGTGGGTAGCCGAACGACTTTTTTATTGGCCAATCTTGACTCTTTTGGTCTTGAGGAGGTGGATGGCGTTGGATAAGAATAACTCATATCCTCTTCAAAATTGCTAGGGCAAACTTCCGCCAACACTTCTCCTAGCGTAGGAGGCGACACAGAACGTCGTCGTCGTTTCGCTTCTGGTTTCTCCTTGGAAAGGTGTGATCATTTCATGACAGTAGATGATTTAAATTTGATTTAACAGGGGAAGTTCTCTCTTCCTATATACAGAGTCCCCTCTATCTAAGAGAATACACTCATTCATTTTCAATTTGTCAAGATAGACGAGCCAAAATAGATCACACTTCTAATCGGAGATTTACAGAGTCATTTGAATATACACTTGCAATAAGACTACTGGAGAAAATATAGACTACTCTCGAGATAAAAGTCAAGATACCTGTTATGTCTGTCAACAGAAATGACAATGGGCTACAGTATGTTCACAACGTCAAAGAAAAGGAACATCAAAGACAGGAGAAAGCAGGTCCAGAAACAAAAGTAAAGATATCTGTTATCATTGTCAATAAAAGTTCAGAGCGCCATAAGAAAATAAAAAAGAGAGAATAAGGAGGAGCGTTCAGAAGCGGAAGAACCCATTCCAGCTAAGAAACGCAAAACAAGACAAGCAGAAAAAACAGCAGAAGAACCCATTGCAGGGAATAAAATTTAAAAAAAAAAAAAAAAAAAAACGGTAAAAAGAAGAATAAATTACTATTTTGTGATGTGTATAGAAATTTCATTGCGATTCTTATTCAAGATAATATACAAAAAACGTAAGTGTATCCATGTCTTGATTTATTTTTCTAGTATTGAAAAGATAATCGCACAAACGCGCACGCACACACACACACACACACACACACACACACAAATACACACACATTTTTGTGATGGGAATTGCATTGCTTGATTTAGCAATCATTTGAGTAGCATTTCTTTTCTAAGAGATCTGTGTGGCCCTAAAAAGGATCGTTGGGTTTTGAAGAACAAAAATTATGGACTGACAACATCAGCTGTAATTGTCTTAAACCTTTTCAAAGTCCAAGTCCTACTGCTGTTGAAGTGGTAGTAGTGACTGATGCCATCTCAGTGGTGATCGTCCATGTAGTCATAGAAAGTTTTGAATACTTGGATTGTGAAGGTATCTTTTTTCTCTTAAGTTTCACCAAAGAAGTTTCATACATTTCTCTCAGCTGTTTTAACTCTTGTCAAAATGTCCTGTAACACTCTCTTCTTTTCATTGTTCAAAGGTTTCATCTCTTCTTGTTGTCTTTCTCTTTTCCTTTTCTTAGTGTTGTTTTTGAATGAATTGGCGTTGTAATAAAGTCTCTAAGTCTTCCGTCTGTTAATTTATTAAAATCATCAGAGTCTGGCAATGTTGGAAAAGGAGGCGAAGCTGGTAGCTGGGAAAAATTTGTGCGAAGATACAAAATCGCAAAACCCAAATCCAAATCTAAACCATTCTCCTTTGGAATAATGCCCAAATTAGCAGCAGTAGTCATACTATCACTCCGAGTTTAAGAAGTATCCACTGCAGGTTCACCCCAACACAATGTCCTCAGTTCAGCCATGTTATACTGTACTCGCACTGTTCCGCACTCGGAAATCGTAGTAACTCTCGTGTGTGTATATATCAAAAGTGACGTCGTTGCGTCTGCTGAATTAATATTGGAAGATAGAAAACAAATCCGGACTGAATTAAGTCACATGTTTCTGATTGGCGGAACCTCCCAATAAGTATATAGAGGCGCGTGTGCCTCTTGTGTCATCTGTTCTGAAGACAATCCACCAAGATCAATGTAAGCGTATAGTCTTCAACTATTATTTCAACGATGCTATTCCATCCTGACTTCCCGGCATATGTGAAGGCGACGTGGGCCATCACCAAGACTACCAATACAGTAGTCTGGAAACGAAGAGTGAATGGGGAGAGACAAGGATGCATGAAGAGAGTCTTGGTGTATGGGCTGGCAGTGAGGAGACGCTTTAGACAGAGAAAAGGGAAGAGGTGTGGTGTATTTTAACCATCTTTGGTTAATCTCCAAGGGCCCTTTTCAGGGCCACCCAGTTCTCTCAGAAACATAGATACTACTCAGTCGTTGCCACTGTTTGTTTGCATGTCTTTTTCTTTCACAGCTAATATTTAAATCCCCATAGATGCTTGTGTGTATAGTGCGTAAGCACTCCTACTATCTTGTGTGTGATAGTATATACGTATGTTTGTGTGTATAATGTATGAGCACTCCTACCCATCTCATGGAAGTTTGTGCGTATGTGTTTAAGCACTCCTTCCCTTTTCAGGGCTATGCTTTTGTATGTGTTGGCACTCCTACTCTATTTAGGAGTGATATTATGCTTGTGTGTGTGTTAGCATTCCTATCCTTGTCGTTGGTTAGTAAGTGTGTGCGATGGTCAGTCAAACGGTGTATTGATAGGTGTGAGTGCTGGTCAGTCAATGTATTGATAACATTTTTGTAAAATAATGTATAGGTACAAAGGGAAATCTAATGTTAATTTGTAACATTATTTTTCCCCTTTTCCCTCTAAATTTGAACATTACTTTTCGCCTTGTCCCTATACATTTAATCAGTACATTTCCCCTTGTCATTATACATCTTTCAACATAGAGACGTCATGTTAAGTTCGCCTTGTCCCCATACAGACCCATCATGTTAATTCTTTGCACATTTTTAACGTTACATTTGACCTTGTCCGTGTAACGACCCACAATGTTATTCCTAATGTTATTCCACTGGACTAATGTTAAATTCCCTTTTCCCCCAAATGCCACTCACATGTTAAATCTATGGACCTTTTAACATGGAATTCCGATTGTCCTTATATAGACCCTAAACCAAGATGGTGGCAAATTCCCATGGTCCCCTGAGTGTCATGTTTATCTCCATATTGCCTTCCTATATTATTCACCCTGTTCTTCAAAGAGAGCTTTTCTACTTGCAGAATTGGAAGAGCAGCTCCTATATATTATCAAACTGAAATAAGGTACAAACATCCTATGGTACACTAGCATATTATACAAGTGGACGTATATAACTCGAGTACAAAAAATAAAGAGTGGTTCTGCTTAAGGTAAATGTAAATTTGAGATGAAAAGTCTAAATAACAATTGATTCACCAAATGATTCATACGAGTTGTTCACTTACCATCACTAGACAAATGCAAACCTAGATGCTTATTATTCGAGAAATACTATAGTGTTGTGTCATTTAATCTTATCTTAACAATTAGTATTAACCATTTTGGTAATTTAACATGACTTCAGTTTTACCCGAATTAAATTTTATTAACCATTGCATGGATGAATGGTATGGTTTTTGTATGTTTCATATTTGTATGCATGAGGAGATATACAAATTTGGCGGCATAGACTGAGGATTGTTTGCATATAAACGTGTCTGTTGATATATGCATGTGCATACTATGCTAAATATAATTTGTGTTCATACATCAAAATTCAGTTACCGCTATGTACATGCATGCTATGCATATTATTTGCATATTTACGTATAAAAGATATATTTTGAATGCATATATGTGTATTCATTTATGAGTATGCATATGCGCATTCTAAAATTTACGTTTATGAATGTATTCTTACATGTATGCTAGCATGTGCATAGCAGTTATATTTTTAGTGGTAAATTGTAAGCAGATTTTGCCTCTGTATATGCACTATAATTTATGTCGATACGTTCATATGTATTCATTCAATTTGTCATGTGTACTTTTTTCCTAATATCAATGCCATACTGTCTATGCATATCCATATGGGCGTACAAAAATTTATGTTCATGCATTAGTGTTTACAGGCATGTATATATGTTCTTAACATTAATATGTTCACCGCCCCATAATAAACAGATTATGAATACACACTTGTCTGGCTCTCTGTGTACCGGCATGTGCATGTGTGCATAGTCCTTTGTATATATCAGTCTGTATCTTAGCATGTGTATGTTTATACATGATAGAAAGATAAAAGATCTTTTGATCGAGGTGCACATAAATGTGCCATTATCTCGTATAGGGCTGTATTCAAAGGACAAAATCGTACAGTATAAATTGTAATATCTTATATGTGTACATGCACACTGTTGTCAGAGAAAATACTGTTATCAATCTATACTTTAGAATAACATTCATATTATGTATTGGAAGCAACTCTGAAGTCACATTCTAATCTTTGATGTACTATGTAAAAACAAAAAATCTTGTTATATGAACAGGAGTCACTATAACTAAGATTTTGTCTTCAATATCTCGCCTTTACGAAGTGAAGAGGAGCTGATATTTATTTATTTTTTTAGTCTACCGGCATTGACCTCGACGCATGAGTCCACCAATTTAATTACAGAAATATGATGGTACACCTTTTGTGCATATCAACCATATATAGTAGCGTATACATGCGACTAATAGCTCATTCATTAGTTTTTTTTTTAAAAATCGGGTATATGGATACGAGAAGAGTAAAACTCAAAACTACACAATACATTACTAGACTACTCATATATTTGTGTATCACTATTAAAACTCAGAATTAAACATCACTAGACCAGTCAGACTATGAAGACAATATCACGAATATTAACTTTTACACATCATAAATAATGTCACAGTTTTCAGACCGATGCCCACATTCGACATGTGTCCGTAATAGACAGGATTTACACTATATATGTATCGGTATTAGACAGGTGTTCAATGTGATACAACTCTGCAGTGTGTTGGATATTATGAGTTTGTTCCCTTAATTACAGATATGTATAACCCGATAATATTTGCAAATTTACATACACCATCGTCATAACCTGCAGTACAGGTAATGGCTTATATATAAATTGAGGGTCTATGTATGTAGCAATTACACATCATTGCGTATGTTAATGGGAAAGGTCATACCTTATATATTTTATGAGAAGTTTTCGTACTTACCAATGATTCGAGGGTAAGGCCTAACCTCACTTGTCTATTTGAGGGAAAGTTCTTTGTTCTTGAATTCTTGCTTTGGTAGCAGCTAAATGGGGCTCCAGATTAAAATGTGCTTAAACAGTTTTATAGCAGCCGGAGCATAAGCAACTTATTTTAGGGAAATTTGTACGCCCCATCTCCCCCCCCCCCCCCACACACACACATTTTCAAATTGTTAAATAAAACGTTGTAACGTATAAGTTACATATGACTTGTTTCTATTGTAATATTTTGTGATATTTAATTTGAATACAGTTTGAAGAGGCAATACCTGCATGCATTTATAGAGCTACTTTAACTGTGTTTTTAATAGATGTCACGCAACTCGTCTTGAATGATTTCTTACTCACCGTGTCCGGTACCGTTATGTAATGCTATACAATGTTTTCACGTATAAATTACAAATGCTCCACGTTAGTAATCCAACCGTACGTCAAAACTAAATTTAATGATACTATACTTAGTAAATAGATCATGGAGAATGCATGCACTAGTTAAAACAGTTTCAATGTAATTGTAAATGACTGTTGCTTATTTTAGTCTCAATATGACGTTTGAGATTGATACAGGCAAAAGGAGCTGTTATATTGCCTCCTTCGTCAGCGTGCGTATCCGCCAAAGAAATAGTAAAAAATGCATAGAGATACTTCCTCTTGGCGTCTTAACCATCTTTACTTCTCATGTTCCGAACTATCATTTGCAGAAGATATCAATATTGTTTCAATGTTTAGTGGCGTACTAAGGGTAAATGGCGCCCGGGGCGACGATGATGGCCCAAAGGGCCAGAATACGAGGCCCGAATTTGTATCAGCTGTTTTGGCGCCCCAAGACCTCTGACGCCCGGGGCAACCGCCCAGTCCGCACCCCCACCCCTCGGTAGTACGCTACTGTCAATGTTAAACTTTATTCCATTGAAAATCAAAAGCCTGTAGGTACGGGATATAAACTATCTTGAAAATAATGGCATGAATATGTTTAAGAAACAAACAAATAAGAAGCCAGCAGCAACAGTATTATCCTAATATTTGTTAAAAAGAATCCTGCTTATATGTTTCCCAATTTTATTTTTTATTTATTTATTTTATATTATTATTTTTTTTTTTTTTGTTTTTTTTTTTTTTTTTTTTTTTTTTTTTTTTTTGTTTGTTGCTAGTTTGGATAATACTGCAAGATATACTTTAAATTTAATTTAAATATTTAGTTAAACTCAGACAGGCTTAAACTCCACATAAGACCATTACACAAAGCTGGCAATTCCGTGCCGTCATAGACTTACAAAGAAATATTTTCCAATGCATAGATGGAAAGGAGTTAGTTCTTTGTTTCTGAATTTCTTCCTTTGGTCGCGGCGATATGGATGTCAGTATTAAAATGTGGTTAAGCTATTATTGCCGTCGGAGAACAGATAACTTATTTTAAGTGCACTTGCTGCCTAAAATCATCTTTATACTATTTGCGTGATTTTTGGATTAGTAATACCGGGTGAGGGGTGGGGGTGAAAATATAGATATTGTTCTGTCCGTACGTCTGTCTGTAATCCGTTTTCGTTTCTGTAGCAAAACTCTCAAACCATTCAATGTACTTTTATGAAACTTGGTTCACATATTAGACTAGTAGTCCAGATGAGCCTTTTGTTATTCACAATTCTTCAGTTTCATACTTTAACATTTCAGTTCATTTGTCTGTTCATCCATCCATCCATCATTCGCACTTTTGTTTCTGGATCATAACTCTAAAACCGTTCAAGATATCTCTATAAATCTTAGTACACATATTAGACTAGTGGTCCATATGTGCCTTTAGCTATTCACTGTTCTTCAGTTTCAATAATTTGTTTGCTTTTGTCCGTTTTTCTGTCCATCCATCCATTTCTCACACTTTTGTTCCTGCGCAAAACTCCCAAACTGCTGAAGATATCTCTATTAAATTTAGTACACATATGAGACTAACGATGTAGATGTCCTTTTGTAATTCACAATTCTTCAGTTTCAATATGGTTCACGGTTTTGTCCTTTTGTCTGTTCATCATCCACCCACCATTCACACTTTTCTCATGATGCCTATCACTTCTCTGTATACTTTGTAAATACGAGTTTATTATGTATGAAATCTTCGACAACTTATTCCGTCTCCCAGAAGACATTTTGGCAGGGTGGGAATGTAGATTACACCGTCTTTTTTTTCTTCTCCCCCCCCCCCCTTCTCTTCCCACGCCACCCCACCCCCGTATTTAACGTATTTAATACGGGGGAGGGGGGATATAGCTATCGCTATATCCCTGATTCTCTGTCCATTAACACTTTCGTTCCCAGAGCATAACTCTCAAACCGTTAAAGATATTTCAACCAAACCTGGTGCACATGTCAGGCAAGTTGCATAGAGGTGCCTTAATTTTTATACTAAAAAATTTCCGCATTTTATATTGTTTTCATGTTACCATGGAAACAAAACATAACATAAGTAGTATTTAAATTTAGGGTACTGCACCATATATTGCTGACATATATAGTATAATAAAGGTGAGTAATGGACCATAGGATAATTTCAGTAGGAGTCATTATATAAGCGAGAGGACTGAGTGGATAGGTCATCTCTAAATGATTCTTGTTATGGTTCGTTCCGCTCAGCATCGCGAATGACATCCGCGTCTGTAGCTCAGTTAGTTTTCAGGTCAGCGTCTTTAAATTTAGCTTTAAAAATACCTTACTCGTTTTGCGCACGAACTATTTCATCAGCAATCGAATCTATACACAGCGCAACATATCGAATTCAATACATGCTGAATTTGGGTGGTCTGTTGACATCCAATTCTTTAACGACGCCATGACCCGTGGAAGAGTCATTTGCTTATTAAGGGGTGATCACCTTTGCTATTCGGCTATTTTTAGTTATAATTTTTAATTATAATGTAGTTGTCTCCCTTGCGATTTCTTGGCAGTTGCATCGCTATGCACGTACTCAAATTATGTCAGACGTTATGTTTCTCGCAACAAGTGGTTTTATTTGTATATAAATACAGATTTTATTGCTTATCAGACAAATCATAGTATAAACAGACATTAAACAGAAATTTAAAATGGATTATCTTTTTTTTTTCTTTTTTTTTAAAGGATATGGAACACCCACAAGCAGTTACCTATTTTCGTGGCCATACATTTCCACGGCATGAAAAATATACTTCACACAAAATCAGTATGACCTTAGATCTGTACTGTATCGAATTCGCCCGCTTGCAATCAGCTTTAATGTTTACTATTTGCCTTCTGAAGTTATTTTTGTAGAAACTATAAAGTAAATGAATTCAAGTGAAAAATAAATCAGCGCTGCGATAGTGACGTTGTATATTCGTGACAGAGACACTACAGTTTAAAATCATGATCACCATGATACTGCCAAAAATTTTGAAACACTTGCCAGAATATCTTTCAGCTCATGCAGCTGTTATGTCTAGATATGGATTTCTTCAATATATATATAAAATGAAGGTTCCATTGACACTATTATTGTACAGTTTTCCCTGACCGGTTAATTTTTACAGTAATAATTACTTGCCAGATACTTCTTGATAACATGTGGCTATGAATGTGGAAGTTTTGTCATTTGTTTATACTAGTGCATGTATCCAAAGAAGGCTTGCAGTAAGGAGGGTTTAAAAAAATAAAAGCAACTCCATACTTCAAAACCTGAAGGTCATCCTGTTGGTATTTAAACTCACAAAACTGACTTGGTAACATGTTGGATCCACGGTCATCTGTTGTTTTGTGAACTTTTCATGACCCTTTTTTCATATTGTTATCAAAACATGTAGGAATGCTGGGGTGTGTATATTGGTAACAGTCTGGAGAGAATTGAACGGACAAATCAATACAGTATGGGTTAACTTCACTGCATTTAAAACCTGGCTCAGGTCAGTTGTTCCAAGAAGCAACGATTCTTAAAGAAAATGTTATCCTTATGTAAGATTATGTCGTCGTTTGTAAAGACTAATTGGATGTTCTCTAGTCCTTTTGATGACTGTTTCCGTGTTTTACATGAAATTAATCTTGAATCACAGCCTTAACCACTCAGCCACTACGTATCCCCTCTAGGTTTACATACCTGCCAACCCCCCGAGAGACAAAAGTGTAATCCAAGTGGACAAAAAGAGTAATCCGAGACAAAAAAAGGAGTAATTTACATATAATATGCTATAAATGCTATGCTAAACCGTTTAGTACACTGTAACTACATGGCATGTTTCGTACAGTAGGGATGGTGAAATACCTTGCAAGCAAACTGTCCTGTGGCATAGTTGCACAGATTTTGTTAGTAAGAAATTACTTATCAATGGTCATTTAAATGTTTGTTGAAATATGAAACTGAATTAAATTGAGGCATATCACATTATGATGAAAATGTGGCAAAGGAGGTAATGCCATATTGAAAACATGTAATTGTGATGAGCAATTGAAAAGTGGAGGCTCTGTGTTAGCGTCCCTGTTTATGTTCTGATTTAAACTGAAAATCCAACTGGTATTCATTTATTGTCCAAGATAAAGTTCATGGTAAACTCATAATATAAACGATACATGTCAATGTTACCAATAATAGAGTTGCAATTGTAATAAGCATGAAGAATCTTGACTGTGTTGTTGCATAATTATTGAAAATATTCTAAAATCTTTGTGAGCAAAGCATTGTTACTAATTGAGCGGGTGCTGATAATTAAGCATCCTAACTAGCTCGAGCTAGCAAAAAGTTTTAATCTAACAAAATTTCTCTAGTATGATTCTGTGTTTTACTTTTTATACCAAATTAAAAAAGTTTAATGTTCATTTTCACTGCATTGTGCTTGCAACGTTAGTAAAAAATGAAACTGGTCACCTCTTCATAGAGTGAATGGTTATGACATTTATAGTACATAGTACATGATATATATAGACAAGCAATCGTGGGTATTTTCACTATGAAAATAGCAAGCGAAGATGATGATGGTGATGGTGGTGAAGACGACGACGATGATGACGACAGATAACGTCAGCAATATCAAATACGACGCCAACAAGAAATCGACAGATAAAGTGATGAATCTTATAAACGAGTACAAAAACAATAATAATAATAATAATAATAATAATCATCATACTCATCATTATTTGGAATCATCAATACCATTACAAAAATAAAAACAATCCAAGATATTCACATCCCATGAAATATGCATCCTCGTGAATAGTGAATTTTCCTCTCAAGCGTTTTCTCTAATAGGTCTAAATTAACTCCCAGAAGATTTATTCTCTACTGACTTGAAGTTAAATCCGTATCATACTGAAAAACATCGCATATTTTTCGATGTTGTATATTTCACGGTCAATATGTCACTGTGTGTAGGAAGTTAAAGCTGTTTCGTGCGAACAGGGGACAGTTATGCAGTGGCGGCGCGAGGGTTAGAGGCGCTCGGGGGCAATGTTCATTAGTGGCGCCCCTACTTTGCCACAGAGAAGTTTGTTATTATGTCAGTTGCCAACCTTCAACCCACCACCACCACCATCACCGATCCGGTTACAGTTTAAAAACGAAAAACTCCCGACGGTGCCCCCCACCCTCACCTGGCGGCAATTGCCCCCCACACACACACACACACACACAAACACATCCCCCAACCTGTAGCACCGCCACTGCAGCTATGTCTTTGACCCCAATTCACGCACGTGCTACCGGTGCACTTGCTTAGCTCGTGCACGGTTTGTATTGGGTTTTAGCCACTAAGTTTCCGCCTCATTGATAAATCCCGTAGGAGTCTCATACTCGCGATCCTCATATACACAGAAGAGGCAAATTCAGTTGATACGCATCAAAAAGTAACTTCAATGATTTTTTTTTTTACTGAGGGATGGTTAGACAATAACATTTAAACTAAGATGTCCCCTCCTTTCCGCTACGGAAATACCAGTGTCTTAGTACAGTTGCAGGAGAGCCAAGACACACGAGATATCCTAGCTTAGAAGCACGAGTCGGTATTTTAATCCCAGACGTTGTTACGTTCACCAAATTATGTCGCGCGACACATGTTCGTCTTTTGATGCGTCCACACTGCTCTGTGGTGGAAATAGGTGAAAATGGATTGAATTCGATACCTGGCATGTTTTTAAGCAATTTTAAATAAACCTTAGAAAATACGTCACACTGACCCAGTATGATTGCGAAACACAACTTCCACTGCAAGTATGATCTATACTGGTGTATTGCAGAGATATAAGCAGCACAAGGAAGGCAGCCGGACGGATGCACTGACGAACCAAGGCGAATCATCGGCCTGCATGTATATACTGCCTACTTCTGGTAAGGATATAATGAAGGAACAAAACGGAATTATCTGTGATAAGTTTATTTATAACACCCCAGAGTTCTACTGCAGCACAAAACCTACCAAGACCGATAGAAGGTTGTGAAATAATATGCAATACGTTTTCATGCCAAGGAATAGTGGCAAAACATACTTAGATTTATAAATCTAATCAATGAAAATATAAAATCACGAATTAATATCTGTGGTGTTCATTCCACTCATAGTTTTGTTGAATTCTGAGCAACTATGTTTTGATGGCATTACTTCCATCCTTTCAATTCAACTCTACCGAGAGAGGCCTTGAAAGGGTCAGTTGGCGAAGCGTGCGTCTGTGTGTGTGTGTGTGTGTGTGTGAGAGAGAGAGAGAGAGAGAGAGAGAGAGAGAGAGAGAGAGAGAGAGAGAGAGAGAGAAAGAGATTACTGTTCACTCAGACGCCCCCCCCCCCCCATGACTTTGCTTTTCACGTTTTCTGCAACCTTACACTCTATGATGTAAATATAGACAGCCACACTCTTTTCTTACATTAAATCATTATAATAACCTTGCCCCCTCTTTTACGAATCGTTCATGAAAATTATCATGAACGAGAAATTTACTGATTCCTCTGTCAGAACTGTATTATTATTATGATCTAGCTTACTCAGTGTCAGCACATCTTAATGCCCAATAACGCTAAAAGAGTCCCTCGAGGGAACTGATACTCTACTGGGCAAAAAGAATTTCCAGGAATTCGGGATAAGAACCTTTCTTGCTTTTATCTGTCGTGTGTTGAAACCATTTCTGATATTCTTCAGCGATAACAAGATTTTCAAATTAGCTGCTGTGGTGCACATATTCAATGTCAGCTTGGCACCATTTTGATTTAGGACAAAGTAGACATCATTAGAAGTGTTTTGTTGAAAACCCAATGACATAATTATCATCCATTCAGGGGGAGTAGTGACAAGAAGATTTTTAAGACAGTCGTTGTGGCAGCCATATTGGATGTAGGATAGGCACCATTTTCATTTAGGACCAAACTAGGTATCATAAGAAGTCTATTGGTGAAAACTCGATTTTGATATAGCCATCCATTTGGGAGGAGTAGAGATAATATTTTCAAGATGGCTGCCGTGGCGGCCATATTGGACTTCAGATCGGCACCATTTTCATTTAAGACCAACAAGACATCATAATAAGTCTGTTAGTGAAAACCTCATGTTGATACAACCATCCATTCAGTAGCAGCGATAACAAGATTTTCAAGATGGCCGCTGTGTGGCAGCCGTATTGGACGTCAGACTGGCACCATTTTCATTTCAAACTAACTGGATATCATAAGAAGTCTTTTCGTAAAAACCTCACATCAATATGGCTTTCTGTTTAAGTAGAGTTGTGATAATAAGATTTTTAAGATGGCTGCCATGGCAGTCATATTGTATGTCAGATCAGCACCATTATTATTTAAGACCAGCTAGACATAATATGAAGTCTTTTAATGAAAACCCCGTGTTGATATGACCATCCACCTAGAAGGAGCAGCAATAACAAGATTTTCAAGACGGCCATATTGAATGTCAGATTGGCACCATTTTCATTTAGGACCAACCAGACATTAAAAGAAGTCTTTTAGTGAAAACCCCATGTTAATATGTCTCTCCCTTCAGGAGGAGCAGCAATAAAACAAGATTTTCAAGATGGCTGCTGCGGCGGCAATATTGGGTATCCAAGCTACACCATTTTCATTTAGACCCAACTAGACCATGGGATGAATGTGAATGTAAAGTTTCATGGAAATCCTCCAAGTAGTTTAAGAGGAGTAGAGGTAACAAACGTGTGCTAACGGACGGACGGATGATGGACAACAGACCATCCCATAAGCTCTTCTCATCTATGACCAGTAGAGCTAAAAAAAATAAAAAAAACACCAAGAAACCCCAAATACTGACAATGCACTATTTTGAGTTTAACAAATACACTAACAATTGAATTTAATTTGTAAGTACTGTATAAATGAACTTCATGCCGTATGGCCAACATGCATTGTAAGACACTTACTCCTATTACAATGCTGCAATTGTGTCTAATTCAAGGAAACTTACATTTTATTTCCTCATATTGATGTAAAAAAATTGTACTCGGGATTTTCCCATGCAGCCAGTAAGTGCAGGAGGTGGTGTGAGTGTGGATGGGTATAAAAGAAAAGAAAGGGTTGCAGTTTCTTCTTATGCTTTGAGTTGTTTTCCTTCAATCACCCTTTCTGATAAACCTACTCCAGCACTGTCATATTCTAGCAGCTTTTTTGTCTCCCCCCCCCCCCACCCCACCCCCGTTTCTTGGTAAATTCTGTATACTAGAAACAGTCTTGGTAGATTCTATTCTTGTAACTACGTAAGTAATATACATGATTATATGTTTATTAATATGCTGAGTGGTTACAGTACAAAAGTACAAAGTTGAAATTGACACTACACAAGCAGCAATACATATACATTTCAACATGAAATTGACTAGGCTGCTACATAAATATCATCTGGTCTAAAGGTCCTACACTAGATACATTTTAAATGTGGCATCTTATGTTTCTATTTCCTAATTAAGTAAAATATAACTTTAAATTTCAATCACCATCAAAATGAAATGGCTCCATGCACAGCTACTGTATGGCATATAATAATGAATCCAAGAAATGCTCAATATAAGACAGTATACTTGGAATATCTTTTCCTCTTGGTGAAACCAAAGTCCTGCAATTGCTCATTTTCAGTGTATAAAATGCAAATAATTGCTTTATAAGGAGATTTTACCCACTTAATTACTCAAATACTTCCTTCTTATATATCATTCGTTCTTATAAACCTCCCTAGATCAATTAATCTCTCCCAATAAAACATCATTCATTTTGATGGTCCATAATTATCAACAGAATGAAAATGTTGCTATCGAGAGCTTTATCAGTCTAAACCTTCCTAGACCCACACAGAACAATGCACACACCCCACCCCTGTTCATTACAGCTCTCTCTAAAGGAACTATTGCCTTTCTTTGAACCCCCTCCCCCTTGCTGTAATCCTTTACAGCTCATACCTTATGACCCCCAATTTGCCAATGCCCGTAACTTGACCACCTCCAACCCCTTTTCAATGCCTCCCTATAACTGTCTCTGGGTGGAACTACATGTCTCAGAGTTTAAGAAGCACAGGCAAACTATATTCTATACATTGGATAAAATAATCAGGACAGCACTGCAAAATTGTTTCCAAGAAACTGAAATAAATTACTATGTTACTGGAAAATGTAACATGATGGTTTACTTATTCATTTTTTCCCTTTCTTTTTGTTCAAACACCTCTAAAAAAGAAAGAATCCCATTCTATAACTTACAAGAGGTTATACATCAGCGGGATATATGTTAATATACAAATCATCATAAAATAATAAGAAAATAATGAAATGATGAATGAATGACTAGATTGCCATACATTACGGCACTGAAATTGACCAGATTTGATCAACTAATACCTAATACCTTTACAATATAAAATACTGGCATTTCTACAAGAGCTTCATCAGCTTGAAGCTTAAGCTAATTATGAAAAACTCGAGTCCATGCTGTAATTAAGAAAGAACTTATCTGCTCTCATCAAACAATTAAATGATGCTAGTACAAAATAGAAACATAAAATACAATGCAAAATGTAAGATTAGGTTTGCAAGAATTTCATTAAAATTGGTCAAAGCTAATAAAAAATGTAAAATAAAATGCACATATAAAAAAAACTTTATCAGGAATTCCTTGTACTTTAAATATAATTTCCTTATACCTGTATATAACAGTGTGTAAATAATTTCATCTATATGTGACACCTGACATCAAGAAGCAATATGGTGACAGTTTTCATCCAAGTAATTTTATATATCAGCTGTTCTACACAGATGGCTGGCTATCACTGAAAACTACGACTGTGTTCTGCCAACAAACACAGAGAAAAATGACTTGGGTGAATGCTACAACAAACAAAAAAATTATATAAAAAAATTAAAATCAAATACATTCTGCATCAACAGCAAGCATTTTGTCTTTCTGCTAGACATACCCTTACATAAATGATTCATATACATACTGAAATTTAGAGCACACCTGTTGACCCAATTCACTGTATATCTCCCCTAACAATATGAGGTATAGAATTTCAAACCAGTCCCAAATACAGGTCTATACGCCATAATATCATGGGAATTTTCAGATAATTGCCTAAAAAAAAGCAGAACAGAAAAAACTTCGTGCAAACAAGAGATCCAATTTCCAAGACACATTAGGATGTATGAAAAAAAATCCAACTTCATTTTGTGAGTTTCAAGGGATACACACCTATTGATTAGTGCTACTATAATTCTTTAAACAAGAGTCCCTTGAAGGGGCTGACACTCTACTGGGCAAAAAGAATTTCCAGGAATTCAAGATAAGACCATTTTTATCCTTTTAACTGTCGAGCATTAAAACCATTTCCGATATTCTTCAGTGATAACAAGATTTTCAGATTAGCTGCTGTGGTGCACATATTGGATGTCAGCTTGGCACCAATTTCATTTAGGACAAAGTAGACATCATAAGAAGTGTTTTGGTAAAAAACCTGATGTCATAATGATCATCTATTCAGGGGGAGAAGTGACATGATTTTTAAGACTGTCATCGTGGAAGCCATATTGGATGTACAACTGGCACCATTTTCATTTAGGACTTGGTAAAAACCCAATGTCATAATGATCATCCATTCAGGGGGAAAGAACAACAACAAGATTTTCGTCAATGCAGCCATATTGGATGTACAACTGGCACCATTTTCATTTAGGATCAACAAGGAATTATAAGAAGTCTATTGATGAAAAATCCATGTTGATATGGCCATCTAATTGGAGAGTTGTTGAGATAACAACATTTTCAAGATATGACTTTCCATTCAGGAGGAGTAGCAATAACAAGATTTTCAATATGGCTGCTGTGGTGGCCATACTGGATGTCAGATCAGCATAATATTTTTTCAGGACCAGCTAGACATCATAAAAAGTCTTTTAGAGAAAACTCGGTTGATATTACCATCCATTCAGGAGGAGTAGCAATAACAAGATTTTCAGGATCAGCACCATTTTTATTTACGACCAGCCAGACATCATAAGAAGTCTTTAAATGAAAACTCCATGCTGGTATGACCATCCACATAGGAGGATAAGCAATAACAAGATTTTGAAGATGGCCACTGTGGCAGCCATAGTGGACTTCAGATAGGTACTATTTCATTAAGGACCAACTAGACATCATAAGAAGTCTTTTAGTGAAAACCCAATGTTGATATGACCATCCATTCAGGAGTAGTAGTGATAATATTTTCAAGATGGCTGCTGTGGCAGCCATATTGGACCTAACATTGACACCATTTTCATTTAGGACCAACTAGACATCATACGAAGTCTTTTAGTGAAAACCCCATGATGATATGACCATCTGTTCAGGAGGAGTAGCAATATCAAGATTTTCAGGATGAATGTCCGAACAGCACCATTTTCATTTAGAACCAATTAGACTATGGGAAGAAATGTGTGTGAAAAGTTTCATGGCAATCCTCCATCTAGTTTAGGAGAAGTAGTGATAACAAACTTATGCTAATGGATGGATGGATGACATACAACAGACCATCCCATAAGCTCTTCTGGTCTATGACCTCGAAGGGACCGACACTCTACTGCCTGAAAAGAATTTCCAGGAATTCAAGATAAGACCAATTTTTACTTTTAACTGCCAAGTGCTGAAACCATCTCTGATAATGACAAGTGCTGAAACCATCTCTGATAATGACATTCTTCAGCAATAAAAAGATTTTCAAATTAGCTGCTGTGGTGGACATACTGAAAATCAGCTTGGCACCATTTTCATTTAGAACCAACAAAACCTCATTTAGGACCAACAAGACATCACAAGAAGTCTTCAGGTGGAAACTCCATCTTGATCTGACTTTCTGTTTTGGAAGAATAACAATTAAGATTTTCAAGATGGCACCATTTCCATTTAGGACCAAATACACATCATAAGAAGTCTTTTAGTGAAAGCACAATATTGATATGACTGGTCACCTAGGAGAAGTAGTGATAACGAGCTACAAGCTGGCCATTGTCATGGCTATATTGCAAGTCAGATCAGCACCATTTTCATTTACAATCAACTAGAAATCTTTCAGTGAAAACCCCATGCTGAAATGATCATTCATTCTGGAGTAGTGATAACAAGATTTTCAAGATGGCCATTGTGGCAGCCATATTGGATGTCTGAGCAGCACCATTTTCATAAATCAGAAGTCGTATAGTAAAACCCCAATGTTGATATGACCATCCCTTCAGAAGGAGAAGTGTTAACAAGATTTCAAGATAGCCACTGTGGTGGCCATATTGGTTGTGCGCATGGCACCAATTTCATTTAAGACCAACTAGACATCAAATAAGAAGTCTTCTGGTGAAAACCCCCATGTCAATATGACTTTCTGTTCATGAGAATTAGTGATAACAAGATTTCCAAAATAGCTGCTGTTGCATTCATATTGGAAGTCAGATCCACACCATTTTGATTTAGTACCAACTAGATGTCAATAGTAGTCTTTTAGTGAAAACACGATGTTGATATGACCATCTGTTTCGGAATAGCCATAACAAGATTTTCAATATGGCCACTGCTTTGGCCATATTTAATGTCTGAATGGCACCATTTTTATTGAGGACCGACTAGATGCCATAAGAAGTCTTCTGGTGAAAATCCCATGTCAGTATCACTTTCTGTTCAGGAGAAGTGGTGATAACAAGATTTCCAAGATGGCTGCTGTGGTAGCCATACTGGAAGTCAGATTGGCACCATTTTCATTTTAGGACTATCTAGTCTTTTAGTGAAAACTCTGTGTTGATACGACCATCCATTCAGGTGGAATTTGATAAAAAGATTTTTCAGATGGCCACTGTGGCAGCCATATTGGATATCTCAGTGGCACCATTTTCATTTAGGACCAACTAGACCATGGGATGAACATGTGTGTCAGGTTTCATGGCAATCCTCCAATAAGTTTATGAGTAGCAATAACAAACTTGTGCTAATGGATGGACAGATATTGGACAATGGATGATCCCACAAGCTCTTCTGGTCTATCACCAAAAGAGCTAAAAATTAATACTATATCTGAATTTAAAAGATGGCCAAAATTGATAAAGTTTCAGAAGAAAAAAAAAATCTTATGAAATACCACAGCATAGAGCAAACTAAATGACTAATCTGTATCAATTATGTTGGGAAAAAGAAGTATATGTCACATATAAAATATTCTATGAATGAATGATTAGTCAAAATAAATTATTGCATGCTCAGCAAATTATGAAGGAATATAAATTAGAATACTGGCACATATAAAAAAAATGAGATTCAGTGCATAGTAAAATTGTCAATTTTTAAAGCACTAAATAATAATACAAATTAAAATTGAAAAAATATAAAATATTGAGCATAAAAATGCATTATGCATATATGCATGTAAAATTATAAGTATATGAGAGAGAAATGACTAGTGCTGCTGTGAAATTCATACCTAAAACATTAATTTGCCTATTCCTATATATTTGATGACAGTGAAGTATAAATTTTTCCTATTTGATGTTGGAAACATATCACAAACCAGCTTCCTTATACAAATCATAAGATTCGAATGTATGTGGGTTTTTGTTATGAATAAGTGGTATTCTGGATGTAATATGTTCATACATTTTCTCTGAGTGATAATTTCTGATATGAAATTACCTAATTTTCATCCAAAAAATCATCAGATTATCATCGAGTTTTAAAATATCTTTTTCCTGATTTTTTAAAAATCTGACCTCATATATTGGAGAAAGAACTAAACAACAGTACTTCAATTAAGTCAAACTTCATCTATACTATCCATTATCAACTGAGCCTTATTTGGGTAGTCAGCAGTGGTAAAAGAAAAAGATATTATAAACAAACAAAAGAAAAATGAGAAAGAAGAATGTAAAATTGCACAAGGCTATAAAACATTAAAAACTTCCATAGTACTCAGGATATAAAGGTAATTATTATTTCATATTTAAAATGCTTGAAAATCATTTGTATGTTCTATAGAACACATGAAAATACCACTCTCTCATCATATTTATCTATCCAGATGAAAGTCTACAACTTCCAAGATGGGTGATCTCCCTTTGCTCAATAAAAATGGCAAGTACATGAAGTAAAAAAAAAAAAAATATTGATTTTATTTATTTAATTTGATGTATGTTTTATTTAGGCTACTCCATTAGGGTGACATGAATGAAAAGACAACTTCCTACTAAATGTTAATGTTTTTAACCCCGATTTCAAATCTTATTATGAATTCCATCAAGGGAGACACCTGTGACAATATCTTCATGTTATGACTCCTGATCAGTTTCCTTAATCAATGCAACAGTTGTTTTGTCTCTAGACGCCTGACAACACATTGTTAGGTTCACCACAACTAATTTAATCCTTAAACAAATAAGCTTAAACCTGTGCACAGTTTTTCTAACATAATTTTGTAATGGGGCTTATTGTGATTGTTGTTTGTTTTTTTACGGCACCTTTAAAATATTACTGGCTACATCATGCAGAGGAAATGGTAGCTAAGTGCCCTTCTCAAGGTCACACTGAGGCAGCCAACCTGGGCTGGCCTAGGTGAATATCAAACCCACAACCTTTGGTTTGCAAGTCTGACACTCTACCAAATGAGCTTATCGAAGCCAACACTGCATCCCTACTAATACCATAACACAACACACAAGCGCATTTTAATTTGCAAGAAAGTGTTGATAGCTTTTACTACAAAGTCATCACTTCACAAGCGACTTTACTGAAGGCTCAAATTATTTACTACTTATGCTCATTGGTCCCACTACCAAAAATAAAACAAACACTAATAGTTTGTAACACCTGGCTCTCTTAAGATTACATCATAACCTCAGAGGTGTCACCGAGTTTGATATTGAGCTCTGCTACACAATTCTTTGCCGGATAAAAAACCTATTAACTCAGTTGGCAAGAAAGCCTTGAGAAGTAGTGCAGCAGATACTGTATGAATGCTGAGGTGTTCCAAATATCTACCATGACAACATGAAGTAGTCCAAAATAACCTGAAGTAGTCCCAAAAAATATGACAGTTTTTATAGATTCATCTGAGGTTTAAGAGTTCCAAGTGGATTTTTTAAACAGTTTCCAACCTTCAATAATTATGAGCAGAAAATGCTGCATTGGTTTGTACAAGTGCACTACATTATGTCATTCATATCTATAAAACATTATACAGAAGTCCAAATCAAGTATGGTTTTATGCCTTTGAAATGTACTGCATTTCAGAGACCCAAATAAAAGGAATATATTCAAGGTGGTACAGTAGTAGTAAATACTGGAACTGAAACTTAAAATTTCAAGAAGAAAAAGAAATATAAAAAACACTTTACACTGGAAAGAAGATAAAAATGGATCACTGTAGTAAAAGTTTATATCCTATAGCCACAAAAAATGACAAGAAATTGACAGTAAAAAGTAGCATGTAATGAATACAATTCTGTCATTAGAAACTAATCAAGAATATGAATATCAGAAATATTAGGGAAAAGATTAATTAAAAAAACGTGTAGTTTACTAAACGAGTAACAAATTACAAAATCACAGACAAACCTAAAAAGGTATGTAAACATCTAAAATATCTTAAATCATTCTTAGATAATTACATCAATGTAATTTATCAGTTTGCAACGATACAAACTATGAAATGATACACAACTTCAAATGACTGTAATGAAAGCGTATCAACTGGTATAACCCTAACAGAGAAAGCATTCAACAAAAATGATTGCTTTAGAAAAGAAATAATGTAATATCTGTGTCATGTAAACCCCTATATTTCATTGGTTATCTTTCTAAGACAGAACTGACAGTAAAATATATTATGAATTCTTCACTATATACCCAACT
The DNA here is from genome assembly GCA_029931535.1 of Margaritifera margaritifera. Taxonomy (NCBI): domain Eukaryota; kingdom Metazoa; phylum Mollusca; class Bivalvia; order Unionida; family Margaritiferidae; genus Margaritifera; species Margaritifera margaritifera. The sequence continues at coordinate 1,179,669 of JAQPZY010001636.1, read as the reverse complement.
TTATTCAATACTGCTTGAATAAAAAAAAACTGTTGTATATAACACCTTAAAATAAAACAGTGACCAGCAAGGGAACCTGGTTCTGTCATAATCCAGATTTCATCTCCTGACCACAGTAAACTAGCAAACAATCAGGGAGAATCCTGCTTGATGAGGGAAATAACCATTATTTTGGTTTCTTTTTTTTTCCCACTGAGAACATCATCTACTATAACAATACTTAATTTATATTGAAGTTTATTTTCCAACAAAGAATTAATCAAACATACTGACCCTGATTTACAGCCAAATTGCAATATTTCTGCATCTCATTGATTACTTAATCACTAACTGTGGTACAAATACTGGCATCAAAAAGTGATGAAAAATTATAATGATGGATTTATTATATATATAAATTTTACTACATTGCATAACGACAGACTCTCTGAATCTGAAAAAAAAAAACTATGCCAAGTTTTCTGTAATAAACTTTCTTTTAAAAATATACAACCGCATCAACCCTGAACAATATTGAATTGAGAGAATTTTATGCAAATGTTTATTTGATATGAAATGAGTTGAACAATATATGCCACAAACAACCACGGGTACTTGCATATAAGTCAGGTCTAACTGCAAACAACATAGACAATGAACTACTGGCACATTATGCAACAGCAAGTCAGGGTCTATATTATTTGTTCCACTGATTATTCCAAACAAACTACATAGACCCATGTGTGCCAGTGTATTATGTGCTGGCAGATCTGAGTCTATCCAGTTAGCAGTTGGATCTGACTTATAAGCAAGTAAAGAAGGTACCTGTATGACTAGCTTTTGTGGGTTTAACACCATCCTTTAGCACATGACAGGCTATACAAGGCAGCCAGTATATTTGGTGGAGGAAGAACCCGGGAAAACCCAGGAAGAACCATCAACCCACAAGAAGCTACTGGCAAGCTTTCTCACACACCCACGTTGGCTGAGCCCAAGACTCGAACCAATGCGGACATATGTGAGATGTCTGTGATCTGTAAAGGCTAGCATGTTAGGCCACTTGGCCACCCGGAGCCCCTGGTACCTGCATGAGTAGAATATTATATTATTTAATGAGTAGTATACATGTCAACATAACGTGAAATTCTAGACTTTGCATTTCTCAATAACATTACTATGCGGCATTGCTCAGTATTTAGTCACTTTATTGATCATGTGTTATGACATGACATGAGACTAATAAACATGAAAGTTATCTGATAAAGTAAAGTACAAAAAAACGGATGATATATTATGCATCTACTCTTTTTCACACGAGAAAATGATGTCTGATAAGTAAAAGAAAATGCACCACAATTATCACATGGGATGAAAACAATGTGAAATGGAGATCTAGACACATCCAGATAAATCTTTTCCATCAGCAAGAATAAATTTGTCATTTACCATTGGCCATTAGTGTTAGATTGAAACTGTATTGCAAATTCATGTTTCATGTTGTTTTGTGTGCAATAATTCATTTGTCTTTAATATTGTGAGATACATGTATTTTCATGTTTTTATATGTTGTCTGTATGCAAACTGGTTTTTAAAAAAAATGCCTTTATGTGTTAACGTTACGTTGTAAAGTGCTTAGAGCTTTTTAAAAGAATAAGTGCTCTATTAAGTCATCATTATTATTATTATTATTATTATTATCTATAGTTGGTGGCAAATTGGCTAATACCAGAGTTTTTTTGTGATAATTATGTATATGAACTATTTTTCAAGTAATAAACAAATTAACTGCTTGCAAAACTAAGCTTGGAAGGACTATGCCACATTATTAAAAATAGTCAAAAAGACAAACATTGATATATTGCATCCACGTTTGAATTGACAGGGGTATTCTGGTCGCAATGAATGCGCTACGACATGTTCTTAGTCTCGCCACTTACTGGGACAACCCCTATAGTTGGAAATTACCCTCTGAATTAACCACCATTTTTGGGCCTGAATCAAAGGAAAATCTTTGTACAGCCTAATCATTTGGCAGAATGGACTTATTCTAATTACGGACACGATCTCTTATAGCAGTCATTATATTGGACAATATTTAAAGGTTTGTAGAATTTGTTTCCAAACTGGAATTTTAACTTTCGATAGAAAAAGAAAAAAAAACCCACCAGTATATAGTACAATACAAGAGTCCCTCGAAAGGACTGGTGCTCTACCGGTCAAAAAGAATTTCCAGGAATCCAAGATAAGACACATGTCATAACACGATGTGTCACGCGAATAACCCAAACCCCCCGACATGGTTGTGTTTAGAAAAACACGATTTTCAGCAATCTTAGCGTGAAAAAAAAAAACCAAAAAAACATTTCTTGATCACAATGATATATACCTGTAATCTGTGGTATGTATAAACAGCAAACAGTCTTGCTCAGAGCTCTTGTAAAACTATCCTCGGGGCAGTTTATACGGCTGTTTTAAAGACAATTAAAAGGTAAGGTGGTCAGAGATAAACATACACCTTTCAGAGATTTACTGAATTGGCTCACAATAGCTAGGATGATGTGTTGTGTCAAATCCTTTGAGAACTGCTGAGGGAGAGCCCATTAGGCTAATTTGCATAGGTAAAGTACACTTAGTTGAACAACCTAATTTCTCTTAAGTTAAGTACATCAAACAGATGCGAGTTGAAACATAAAAAATGCTGTTACACATCAATGATTGCACTGAATGAGACTGTTGAAGCCATCTTTATTAAAGTTTGTGATCAGCGGCAACGTTTCTTTGAAGTTGGATTTTTACTCCATATATAAAATTCAAAACATGATTATTTTGGTAGGTTGTACAACAGCACCATTCAATCTCTAATGCAGTGTTGCACCTAGGATCTAAAGGTTAGGGGACATTGTGTCCCTCACCCTCCAGATTTGGGAGATATTTTATAGGGACAAAGGAAGATTGTAGTACATAATGCACTAGAAGTGCTAAAAAAAAATGAGATAATCTTATTTGCTTCCACAGTTTTGCCACCTTAACTTTCTCATATTTTTCTTGGACATTTACATGATTGCAATAAATGTTTTATCATTTGATCAAATAACTCATGAAAACATTAACATCTTGAATATCTGGTTAACCTGAAATGAACTGCATCATGGAATTTTAATAATTTAAAAGTATTAAATCATTAATCAAATTACAAATTGTGTATTTGCATAAATTATTACCTTTTTTCATTAATTCAGCCTGAGAATAAATTAAATCTTCACTACTGTAGATGTGACTTTAACCTCGAAAATATGTTACAATAGCGGCGGTCAAAGAGTTTAGCAACTCAGCCAACTACCACAAACCTTAAATGTTTTCATTGGCAGATTAATTGTTTTGAAATGGATATTCATTGCCATCTTACAGGTTTTATCACTTTTAGTGACTTTGGCCATTGCTTGCGCCAACATAGATGTGGATGCACATTCACAAAGGAAAAGTTGAGGCATATTTGTGAACACAAATATCACTTGCATTACTGTCAAACCAACTACTAAACTATTGAAAGCAGCAAAGACTGCATGTAATTAAAACTACATTCTACTGTCCAATGGATTTTAAAGACAGTAACTTGAACTTGGTGTATTTTTGTATTTAATGTCTGTGAGGTTGTGACCATGTTTGTGGTGATGTTATTTGACAGTGCTGTCTACCTTTTTTTTGTAAGTATATTACATGCTGCAGAGAAAACAGATTGTATTTCCTTTTATTCAGATTTGAATTTCCAGTCATTTGCTATAGGCTGAATGAAAATATGACTTATTCTCATTTGGATGATGTCGCTTTGTGGGGGGGTCACCCGCACTGACCCCCCCGCCCCCCTTGGGACCTCAAAACACACTTTTTGACTCTCAACCTGCCCCCCCCCCCCCCAACACTGTCTGTGAATATGGCAAGTATGGATAAGACCATTTCTTCTTTTGAACTGTTGAGTGTAGAAACCATCTCTGATATTCTTCAGTGATAACAAGATTTTCAAGATGGCCACCATGGTAGCTACATTGGATATAATGGCATCATTTTCATATAGGACCAACAAGACATCATAAAAATTCTTGTGGTGAAAACCCATGTCACTAGGACCATCCATTCAGGATGTGTAGTGATAACAAGATTTTCAAGATGGCCACCAAAAGGCTGTCTTGACAGCCATATTGGATGTCAGGTTGGCACCAATTTAATTTAGGACCAACTAGATATCATAATTAGTCACCAAGTGAAAACTCTGGTTCAGTATGACTATCCTTCATTTAGGAGGAGTAACAATAACAAAATTTTGAAGATGACTGCCATGCCAGTAAAATTTGATGTCAGATTGGCACCAATTTCATTTAGGGCTAGCTAGACATTATAAGAAGCCTTCTATTGAAAAACCCGTGTTGATACAACCATCCATTTAGGAGTAGCGATGACAAGATTTTCAATATGGCCGATGTGGTGGTCATAATGGATGCTCGAGTGGCACCATTTTCATTTATGAACAACTACACCTTGGGATGAATATGTTTATAAAGTTTCATGGCAATCCTCCATGTGGTTTAGGAGGAGTAGCAATAACAAGCTTGTGCTAATGGACAGATTGATGAATAACAGACAACAGGCCATCCCATAAGCTCTTCTGATCTATGACCAGTGGAGCTAAAAACTGCAGAATGATCATGGCAATGTGTGACAGTGATTAATAATGAAGGAAATGTAGTTTTAAAATACTTACATGACAAAGTGTACAAACATGAATTATTATGAGTAATCAACTTGAAGACAAATGTTATGATTTTCGTAAAATGGCAACATGTTATTTAATTTCTAAACTAGAAATATGACAATAAGAAAGATGTCACTAATGTAACACTATGAAATGCTATGGTAAATGTCCTTGATAATATTCAATAGTGAACAGCACTAAATTGTGTGTAGATTTTGCTTGTTATATTGGTTTCTATGCAAATTATGTTCAAGATCCCCCACAACCACCACATGCTGCAATATCGGCTGATGTTTCACCCATCACTAGATCGGTTTCAGCTTCGTATCCACCCTCTGCTCCAGCCTCTGTTGTTCCTGGTATATCTTGGTCTTGACCTTCAGTGACCTGGCCTTGACCTTCAGCAACCTCAACTTCTGCTGTTGTTTCTGTAACTGCTGTTTCCCCAATCATAACAATGCCAACATCAAAATCCATAGCAGCGTTGCTGGCACATGTATTCTTATCAAGTGTCTCCTGGATGTAGAAGTTTGTGGCTGTATCCACCATGTAACCCATGGCAACCACCAAACTAAGATCTTCAGAGGGGATGTGATTCAGATACAATGGGCCACCTGCAATGGAAGCTATATAGATTTTAAAAAAGTTCTGCCACCGACTTTTAAATCTTGCATTTAGGTCCAAAATTTGAGTGTTTCTGATGCAGATGAATGCCATATACTGTGAACCACAACATTCTCATTAGAACAGATTTTCATAAATTTAGGAATAAAGTTCATAACATTTATTGACACCATCAGAATATATTGAATACACAACTTAAATAGAGCCAGTGATTATTAACTACAGACAATTTGATGCCATAACTGCATTGCATTTTCATAATCTGAAAACATTTTAGGATGCTACATTATCTTAATTTACAAAATATCCTTAAATCTTACATGCTCTTGTTTCCAGCACTTTATGTACATTACTTAATATTGTACTAAAAGACCTCTGCAATATTCAAAATGCACATGGTAAGTGATACAAAGAAGAACCAGACAATAAAACCATCACATGACTAAGGCTGCAACATTTACACATGTCAAATGGCTTAGTTTAGTTAACTGCCTCTAAAGGTTCACGTAATTGGTAACCATGTAATTGAACATGCTCATGGCTTTCATTGACGCAAACATTCCACATCTCTGCTTAAGAGGACTGTTTAGTAGCATTTCATTGTTAATTCTTTTCTTAAAATATGGATGATTTTCACATCAAATGTGGCATCGCTAGGAAAATGCCGATGCCAAAGTTGATAGGAATTACTTGTACCGCTCATTACACAACATTATTCATAAGGTTAATTTGCTGATAAGGCAGACACAGATTTCTTTAAGCTATATTATCTACCTTTGAAAAACATGTTTATTAACAAAACCTTTTATAAGTAACATTTCATTTTAAAGAAACACTGTTTCAAGTTTGTGAGCCACTGCACAATTTCTTAATCATTTTAGATCTTATAAAAGCCTCTTATGCATATGTCCAGGCCTTATGTCCAGTTGCATTATTGATCTTTGCACCATGTATATATATGTAGCTGTACAAAACAATATCATAATGATCCTAAGGATGATTTACCTAACTGGCAGATATATTCAACAAAGATATGTCTCACAAACTGAATTCTGTCATAGTAAGAGGTAAAAGATGTCCAGCAAATGAAACAATCACAAGTTGAGGAAGGTACAGCATGCACAATGTCAATGGTTTAAACATAAATAGCTGTCATCTATAGCCCTAACATGCAGATCGGGGACAGGATGAGTTTTTAATTGGTTCAATTAAACAGCATCATTTCAGGTCTTGTATATCGTGTACCTGTTTAGAAATTATGGTAAACTCTGCAGCTTTACATGTCACAACCCTTATCTTATCATCTAGTGATATTTCCTATTGTGATGATAGGGCTTGACATTAACGGTACTCCACTGGCCTGAGGCTAATAAATTTTCTGCTAAACTAGTAGTTTTCATAATTGCAATAGTCCCATATCTTATCATCTAGTAATATTTGCTACTGTGAGGTGGTAAAAGCACAGCTGTTGCCATTTGGTCCAAAGTCAGAACCTTTCAGACTGAAGTCTGGGATTCATCACTAAACTGAAAGGACAGATCTAGCTATGCAAGTGTCATCACTGGACTAGATGACAGATCTAGCTATGCAAGTGTCATCACTGGACTAGATGACAGATCTAGCTATGCAAGTGTCATCACTGGAGTAGATGACAGATCTAGCTATGCAAGTGTCATCACTGGAGTAGATAACAGATCTAGCTATGCAAGTGTCATCACTGGAGTAGATGACAGATCTAGCTATGCAAGTGTCATCACTAGACTAGATGACAGATCTAGCTATGCAAGTGATCACTAAGTGACCTTGTCTACCTTGATCAACACACCTTTACCCCTTCACTTTATTGCAAACACCTCCTCCCTGACATGTCTTGCCATTACACAAGCCATGGGGTGCTCTAATGTATCACCAGCACCAAATGTTAAGCTGTAAAAGTGCAAAAAGTAACAGGAAAAAGATAAAGAAACTGCTGCTGCCAAGATTCAAACCAATGACCTCTCACTCCAACAGGCACACTTATTTCTAGATGAAAAAGTCTGAACAAGCTAGGAAGGTCAGTAACTGGCTTTACATATCTCTACTGCTATACAAGTTTGTTATACTCACTTTTGGGTGAACTAGGTGGAGTTGGTGACAAAGGCGCAGCTGCTTCTTTTTGAGCCGCAGCTGCATCTCCTGCAGTTGTTGCTTCCTCCTCCATCTTCTTCTTTTCTTGCAGCTCCTGTGATGTTTGTTGAACCTCAGATGGCAGTGGCGATGGATAATATGTCGGTCTTGGCTGGCACAGCACATGAAGTAGCGGCACTGCAAATGCTAAGGCAATATTCTCTGCCACCTCGTTTGAGTCACTGTTGATCTCGATAGCTCCAGTTCGGAGGTCAATACTGGCATCTTGGATTTGGAACTTAAAGTCGTTCTGAAGATAGCCAAGCTGAAGGTGTTGCCAGGTACCAGTTGCACATTTATAGAAGGACAAAGCTAATGTCCCTTGACTACCAGCAACTGCCTTTTTGGGTTTCTTACCTTTACCAGCTACAACAGAAAATTGCAATAGTCATACGACATTTTCCCCTGCAAAATTAAACATCTTGTTGCCTGTCTACTGAAAATGTTTTCTGAGAGGATCCTGACAGTGTTAGTTATATTCTTAATATCAAGCAAAATTTAATATTGTGACTTGGCTAAATGTGGGTAAGATAATAGCATAATATATGATTGAAAAGAAACTGCAATGCATATCTTACATTGCTAACTATGGATGAAAACATATGCCAATTCTGTAGAGATCTCACTCTTCAATTACTCGTTCATCTATCACTACCGATAGTTAAGAAAATTGAGCACTTTAGTAACTAGTCTTTAAAATCTTCAATTTAGTGGGTTTTTTGTGAGTGTTTTGGTGGGGTTTTTGTGTGTGTTTTGGTGGGTTTTTTGTGTGTTTTGGTGGGTTTTGTGTGTGTGTTTTGGTGGGTTTTTTGTGTGTGTTTTGGTGGGGTTTTTTTTGTGTGTTTTGGTGGGTTTTTTGCGTGTGTTTTGGTGTTTTATGGCACAGCAACGTGATTAGGTTATATTAGTGCTGAGGCAACTGGAGTAAAGTGTCTTGACCAAGGGCACACCGTAACAGCCGACCTGGGCTGATCCAATGGTAGTATTTGAATCCACAACCTTTCAGTTACAAATCCCAGATTCTAACCACAGATTTACTGCAGCTCCTGCCTCCATTTGTCACCTATCATTTACAGGAAAGTGCATCAGGTCTATTCTACGTCAGTCAGCCTGCTGTAGGTCATTAATTACAAATAATGATATTCATATTCAGTCTAGACTTTATTGATATGACACTTAACTCAAACTTTAAGTTAGTTTAACAATAAATTCCACAATGATTACAGGTAGAATAAAACTTTAGATCAAGGGGAATAACTCTCTTCAAAAGGTATGATAGTGCAGTTACTTGTTTGAAACTTTGAACATATTAAATCAGGACTGAAATTCAATGACAGAATAAATTCATGAGAAAATGAAACATACGGTTATGAGTTGTGATATTTGTAAAATGTGTGGCAATTTTCATTTGTTAAAAATGGAATATAAAACAGGGTGATCAAACAAGTTTCATGAAAATTAAAAGATCAGCATTGAAGGAGTATGAAACTGTACTAAACAATGGTTCAAGACAGATTTATGAGCTGTTTTCAATTTACTTTCTTCAAAATGGAAATCTCTCACATCTGTACAAAAATTTTATGCTGAAATAAAGCTATACTGAAAGAATGAAATATAAAACTGAACCTAGAAGAGAGGAATCTGAAAGTGTCCCTGTTTGGCAAAATCTGTACAATTTTAAGAACAAACAGTAAACAAAAATAACAATCAAATTGTACCTGGCTCTGCTGGCTGTGGTTTCCTGAAGCCTGTCCAGTGACCAATTAGAATTCCCCAGTCTCCGAGCTTGTTCTTCAGCAACACACATCTTTGTCCATCCTTTGGGTTCAGTGTTGGGCATTTCTTGGGCTCAGAAACCTGGAAATAAAGATTGTTCACCAGTGCATGGATGTCATGTATTCATTTACAATTAACATTTAATTTTAAGAATGTGTATAGAAACCTGAATACTGCTGATATTTTGATGTAATTACATAACCTTGGTTCAAGATGCAATTGAAAATTTTAAGACAAACTGGAGCTATAACTACGATATATACTAGCACCAATTGCAAACTGCATAGACCCTGATCTGCCATTGCATAATGAGCTGGCAGATCTGGGTCTGTGCAGTTTGTAAGGACTAATCAGTAGAACAAACAACATAGACCCTGATCTGCCATTGCATAATGAGCTGGCAGATCTGGGTCTGTGCAGTTTGTAAGGACTAATCAGTAGAACAAACAACATAGATCCTGATCTGCCATTGCATAATGAGCTGGCAGATCTGGGTCTGTGCAGTTTGTAAGGACTAATCAGTAGAACAAACAACATAGACCCTGATCTGCCGGCGCATTATGCGACGGCAGATCAGGGTCTATGTTGTTTGCAATTGGTGTCCGCTTATATGCTAGTATATATGGTAGTGATAGCTCCAGTTTGTCTTATGGTAAGTCAAAGTTTCATGGAAGGAAAAGCAAACTGATGGGCCCATTCTGGTTACAAACTCTGCTGTATGGCTGAAAGGGCCCATTCTGGTTACAAACTCTGTTGTATGGCTGAAAGGGCCCATTCTGGTTACAAACTCTGTTGTATGGCTGAAAGGGCCCCTTCTGGTTACAATTCTGTTGTATAGCTGAAAGGGCCCATTCTGGTTACAAACTCTGTTGTATGGCTGAAAGGGCCCATTCTGGTTACAATTCTGTTGTATAGCTGAAAGGGCCCATTCTGGTTACACTCTGTTGTATGGCTGAAAGGGCCCATTCTGGTTATACTCTGTTCTATGTCTGAAAGGGTCTGTTCTGGTTACACTCTGTTGTATGGTCGAAAGGCTCCATTCTGGTTACCATTTCTGTGGTCTGTGGTCCATTTTGGTTACTGTGTCCAATGGCTGCCAGGGTCAATTCTGGTAATGTTTTTTTGTTCCATTTGCTGCCAGTGTCCATTTAAGTAACTAACTTTGTTGTTTTAGCTGCCTGGGTCCATTATAGTATTTATATTTTCATTTCGGACCAACCAGAAATCATAAGAAGTCTTCTGGTGAAAACCCCATGTCAACATGACTTTCCATTCAGGATAAGTAGCTACAACAAGATATTCAAAATGGCTGCCATAACATCCATAATGGATATCAGATCATCACCATTTTCATTTCGGACCAACTAGACATAATAAGAAGTCCTTCAGTGAAAACCCAATGCTGATATGACCATCCATTCAAGAGAAGTAGCAAAAACAAGATTTTCAAAATGACCGCTGTGGTGGCCATATCGGATGTCCAAGTTGCACCATTTAGCACCAACTAGACCTTGGGATGAATGTGTGTGTAAAGTTTCATGGCAATCCTGCAAGTAGTTTACATAACTTGTGCTAATGGACAGAGGGACAATGAACAGGCCATCCCATAAGTTCCTTTGGTCTATGACCAGTAGAGCTAAAAACAAGTTTTGAAAAAGATTGATAATAGTACTTAGTGTTAAGCAATGAAGACTTGGTGCCTCGGTGTAACTGTGACAAGCAATGAAGACTTGGTGCCTCGGTGTAACTGAGTCAATCAATGAAGACTTGGTGCTTCTATGTAACTGTGACAAACAATAAAGACTTGGTGCCTCAGTGTAACTGTGTCAAGCAATGAAGACTTAGTGCCTCGGTGTAATTGTGACAAGCAATGAAGACTTGGTGCCGTGGTGTAACTGTAGCTAAATAATGTTCTTACATAGAATTTTTTTTATTTTCCATACATTTTTCTTGTCCTGAAGTTTGAAGTATTCTCAAACAGTTAATTTAGCTGTCATTTACCTGCATTAGAAAAATGAGGAAAAACAACCCTTCCTAAGTAAAGTATTGCTTACATCATTGCATCCTTATGATGAGAACTGGGCACTCTTAGATTTCAGTTCCAGTTCTGACTACACAGGTTAAATAGTGAGGATTAGAATACAAGAACCATGGAACTGCATTCTTAAATCCCTCATGATGCCCCACTTTCTTTATTACCTCCCTCTCTTACCTACAGTGGCAGCACAAGGGGGGTGGGGCAGGTGCCATAGAGAAGGGGGGGGGAGTGCAGCTGTAACAGGTGCTAAGATGGGGTGAGGGAGGAGTTTGGAGGTTGGGAACTAACATAAAAACTGTTCTCTGTGGCAAAGTAGAGGTGCCACTAAAGAACATTGCCCCCGGGTGCCTCAAACCCTTGTGATGCCACTGCTCACCTACCTACTCAATCATCTACCTTTCTAATAATTGATCTTAATCCCCACCAACAGGTACATGTGTGTGTGTGTGTGTTTCAGAAAGAGAGAGAGAGACAGTGGGAAAAAGAAAACGTTTGTATGCTGGATCATACAAACAATATATTTCTACTGCTGATATCTCGAAGTCCCAGTTAATAACTACTGACTATTTTTATTGGCATGCAAAAGAACCGGTGTATACTTCATCATTTTAGACTGTCAAACATACAGCCAAATTATATTGGGGATATACAAAACTTATCTTCAGCTTCTGAAACATCTCTTTGAAACGAGATTTTTGTAACATGTTTTCCTGCTGTGTAAATTGATTACATACAGAAATTAAAATCATAAAATTTCAGATGCTAAACATCAATATTGCCAAAACATATTGTACATCATATCAAAGTAGGATAGGATTACAGTGGAGATATCATCAGCATTTAATTGGAGACTTATCGGGACGATCACTGTACAACTACTTTTTTTGGTTAAGGACAAACTTCAGTACAAAACAAAAACACAAAACTAATAAAGTGCATTCTCCCATAATGGTCACCTCCATTAAGCAACAAAAGACCCAAGTGGGCCTCCGATCACTCACCTGGGTAACTGATAGCTGTTAGCCTGTGAATGCAAATTTATATATGTACTGAAACTGTGTAATGGGAAGAAAAGCTCGGAGCACATAGCTGTTACATTGTCTATTAATGCTATGCATGCATTTTCTTGTGAATTGAAATAAAATAGACGAAACAAAGCCCCCGGTTCATAACATAGAAACTGTTCATAGTCCCACACTTAAAGTACATATACACTTACTTGGCACCACAAGGGGACTAAACTTATGCAGTCAGCATGGATTCCTGGGTCTGTCCTTACACCAGAAGGGTCATTACTTGGGAAAAAAAAAACAGAGATCCCCACCCAGGGTAGCCATGGTGGCTCATTGGTTAAGGTGTTACTATTTGTTCATCCCATTTTATAGTGTTTACTGGCTTTGGTTACTATTTGTTCATCCCATTTTATAGTGTTTACTGGCTTTGGTTACTATTTGTTCATCCCATTTTATAGTGTTTACTGGCTTTGGTTACTATTTATTCAGCAATGAAAGTAAGTGTTTTGCTAAAGGTTACTGGTGTGTATCTGAAACACACACACAACCTGGTTTGATTAGGCTTAGCCTTGCCTTAAATGTATTTTGCTTGAAAGACACAATACAGCACATTCATTCCCAAGATGGGCAATGACAGTAAATGACAATGACAGTAAAACCATTTTTTGCATATTGATACCTCCTCTAACTATAAGAAACTTGCAGGCCGATGAAGTGATCCCCACCACCTGATTTGAAACTTAAAAGCTTTTATATCAGTACGTAGCCCCTCACATTCTGAATGGTTGGTATATTCCACAAAAAAATCAACAAGAATTTTGAAAAATAATGATCTGAAATGGGGTTCATCTTGATTTTGTAACGGGACATACTTGTCTAGATCCCTGTTGTCAGGTTTCCATTCTTTCTGTCCCCTGGCCTAAAGAATATTCAAAACAGGCTTGAACTCCTCCCTTCTCAAGAGTTACACCTTATGGCTGGTTGTGCCATCCATTTAGAATTTTAAGAGTCGTCCTTCCCATGGATACATATATTTTTGTCCTTTTCTTGTATGCATGTTTTTTGTTGCTTTTGCTGAACCCGTGTATTTATCAATTCCTATGTATAATTGTTAGGACTGGTTTTTTTCTTGGATCAAATCTATTAGGAGTTACTAAATTATCAAAAATATATGTGAAAATAATTTTTAAACTCTGAGAATAAATGATTTGTTTTCATGTACTGAGCATCTCTCAAGACAAAACATATAAACAAAACATACAAGCTGATCCTGACATAGGCTCATTTATCAAGAATATATGTGAAATAACCCCTCAACCCCATTTTATTTACAAATAAAAAAAAAAGAAGAAATTCTTTGTTTTCTTGCACCAAGTATCTGCTTAAAATTTGTATTTTTTGGCTCACAACTGTTAGTAAATATAAATGATACCCCTCCATTTTCTTGCTGAGGCATGTAACATTTTATTTTTGTTATGCCCTTGTTTTCTGAGACTATCCGAGTCTGTCTACCTTCTATCAAGTTTGGTCAAATTCTATTCAACGGTAATGGAGGCCATATTTGTAGATCAGCATCATATGTATAAAATTCAAAGTCATCTATGTCAAATTTGGTCAAACTCCGCTGAGTGGATTTTGAAAAGCCATATAAAGGTTTTCTATTTTTTGGCAATCGCAGCCATATTTGATTGTGGATTGGTGTCATTTTAACTTCAAAGACTCCGAAGCCAGGATGCTTTTTCATAACATTTGATAAAATTCTGTTGAGCAGTTTTTGACAAGTCAATATAAAGGTTTTTCTGTTTTTAAAAACAGCAGCAAAATTTCATGGCAGATGGGTATCATTTGAATAAAACTGGATGACCTTCATGGCAGCATGCTTTCTGTCAAATTAAAAGAAGTCATTTAAAGATTGTACTATTTTTAGTAATGGGAGTCATACTTGATGATGGATCGGCATCATTTGAACAAATTGGAAAGACCTTTATACCATAATGCTTTCTTTCAAATTTGGTCAAATTCTGTTGTTGAGCCATTTTGTAACAAGCCATTGAGAGTCTTTTGGGGGGCTAATTTTAGTAATGGTGACCATATCTGAAAGTGGAAACCATGGTTTCTGTTGAATTTGGTTAAATACTTTTGAGTAGATTTTGAGAAAAAGTCATTTCAATTTGTTTCTATTTTTAGTAATGGTGGCAGCATCATTTGAACATACTTGGATGATCTTTATACCAATATGCTTTCTGTCAAATTTTGTCAAATTCTGTTAATGGTCTTTGAGAAGATATCATTTAAAGGTTTTTTTATTTTTAGTAATGGTGGCAATACTTGATGATGGATTGGCAAAATCTAAACAAATTTGGAAGACCTTCATACTAGACTGCTTTCCTTCAAATTTGGTCAAATTCTGTTCAGTCTATTTTGGGAAGTCCTTTTAACGGCAGATTGGCATCATTTGATGATGCACGTGGGACAAAACATGAGTAACGAAGGACCATATCATAATCTCCATTGGCCTTATGGCCTGGTGAGGTTAAACCCTGTTATATCCAGCTTGGGGGTGTTGTTCCTTTCTCTTAAATTTATCTGCATTTTTCAGCCCTCTTACCATCCCATTGGTTGCTGAGATGGAGCACTGTACACTGTACTAACCTGGTGATTTTAGGAACAAAATTGTTTCAGAAAGGACACCACTTATTTTCATCCTTTGCATCCCCCCCCCCCCCAAAAAAAAAAAAAATCAAAGAGGTTTTTGGTAAAATTCAAGGAAAAATTTAATACAAATTCGAGAATTTGTCAAAGCAAAATTGAAAATTCAAGGCCTTTTCAATGCTGTGGGCCCATATAGCTTTCAGAAATGGTCGACTATAGATCTAGATTATAGGTTTGGTTACAAACAATACTGAATAAAACCATTAACTTACTTGTGATGGCAAAGGCAGCTGATCTGACCCCACTAGGTGCCCTACAGCAGCCATCTTGTTGTGGTAGAGCACCTGGATAGCTGACATCAAGAGTGGTTGACTGTGAATCACTCGACACACAAAGATTATCTCCCCTGTGTGATTGGTGAATCTGCAATGAAATATTTAAGTTGTCACTCTAAGCTGAAGCAAGCCGAATGTTCTTTTCTGCATATCTCTTTCCATTTTCCTAGCTATTGGACTCTATATCTACCAATTTTGTGTAAGACGTTTGGGGACAAAACTCCAAAAACTTTATTAATACCTTTCACAAATTTGTAAGGCAATGTGGGAGATTCATCAGATAAGGAGATTAGACATCTAGAAAACCAGAAAGAAAAATATTTTAAAGGAATGAGATTTTCTTCTGAGAAACAAATACAACTGGGATGGTCTCCCTTTCACGGCAGACAATATCTTAGGCATGTTGACTATGGCCTGAAGACCATGGCATTACTATAATTACACTGTAATATGCAATACCAAGAAACTATATATTCTCCTCAGAGATCATCTTTTGTGATAATTGTTTTAAAATATTAGTTTTCATAGATAAATTATTCTTATAAGAAACGACAAAAATGCCTTTTCAATATTTCAATATATTTCAGTTTTTTCTGCTTTTAATGCAAAGAATTAGATTTTAATGAGTGTCACTCTTTTGATACATTGTAATTGATGTTTTAGCTTATCAAGAGATTCTAGGAACCAATGCATATATATGCCTCCGCCCCCTCAACAAGTACTTGGAATTTGAACATCTTCCCTCTTTTCATTAATACTGACAAATGGACTTTGATACATAGCAATTTTTTCCATTATTTACACCATGAATGCTTAATAATAAGTGTTTGGTGTTTTACAGCACAGCAACACAAACAGGATATTTAGGACCAAAGCAACTGAATTAAAGTGCCTTCCCCAAGGACACACCATGGCAACTGACCCTTGTTCTTCCGATAGTACATGTAGGATTTTAACCTGTTCTGTCATGCATCTTGCATGCTAACCACCGAGCCACTGTGGCTCATCTTCCCTCTAATGACATGCAGGAGGGCATATTGGGCCTATTCTACATTTTGAGTCAACAAGGGGTGCCTAATAATAAGCTCCACTGCACCCAACTCATCTTTTCAAAAGTAACAAAATAAGCATGCCCCTACTTTGAGCCAACATCTGCCCATAAAATTCCTTCTAGATGTAATTATGACAGTAGCATTCAAAACCATCTATGTAATTCATGAAACCTTTCTACTTTCAATTTAACTTTTCTTTGTTTGATCTGTCTTTGTTTATATTCAATTAAAACCCTGTTTCTACACTTTTTCAAAAAGTTGAGCTTATCATCAAACAAAATATGGCATTTTTGGCTGGCTGTTACCATATACCATATATACTAATGTATAATCCAGATCCAAATGCAAACAACATAGAGCCTGATCTGCCATCGCATAATGCACCGGCAGATCAGGGTCTATGTTGTTCATTCTACTGATTAGTCCTTACAAACTGCATAGACCCAGATCTGCTGGCTCATTATGCAACAGCAGATCTGGGTCTATGCAGTTTGCAGTTGGTATTGGGCTATAAACGAGTATATACGGTATATGTCTGACTAGACAGGACAAGAAACTTCATATTTATTATTGATATGTCATAAAAAAAACATGATGTTGCCATAGTAACATAATTGACCTCTGCCACAGTGTCACATATTTGCCACCATTTCCATTTACTCTGCACAGCTGATACATCCAATGCAAAGCAGACTTGCACTCTACATCTGAATATTGATCAGGAACAAAATAGCCTCCATCCTGAAAACCAGTCTGCAAGGAGACTGTGTAGAAATCAATTTAAATTCTAAAGTTTATAAAAGTGATATTTGCACCGCATGATTTATATATTTAGTTACAATAATATTGACATCAATGTTTTCAGAGTGTATTACCATATATACTTGCATATAAGCTAATACCAACTGCAAACTGCATAGACCCAGATCTGCCATCGCATAATGCACTGGCAGATCTGGCTCTATGCAGTTTGTAAGGACTAATCAGTAGAACAAAAAACCTAGACTCTGATCTGCCGGCGCATTATGCGATGGTGGATCAGGGTCTATGTTGTTTGCATTTTGGTCAATGTTGTTTGCATTTGGACTCGGCTTATACACGAACATTTTAATTCCATTAATCTGCAGAACATTTATTTAACATATTAATAATTCATGTACAGAACACTGTGAATAACTAATATACTGTACTCAGGAATAAAACAGACATAAAATAAAATAACAGAAGAGTAATTGGCAAAAATTATTAAAGACTCGTAGGTGCCATTCATACATTTATATGTACTCAAAAAATGCTCAACTAAAGACTGTCCCCATATTGCTGAAACCAGTCTGAGCAAGAAATTCAGTGTTGATTGAACTCAAAATCAGAGATTCACTTATAAGTCGAGTGGAACTGCAAACAACAAAGACTCTGATCTGCCATTACATAATGCACAAGTAGGTCAGAATCTATGTAGTTTGTGCTACTGATTACTCCTAACAAACTGCACAGACCCAGATCTGCTGGCACATTATTTTTGTATCAAATCTTTGAATGATTTCAAAGGCTGACTTTTATTAGCCTCTGTATTAGCTTCTAGTGCCAAGTAATAAAAAAAAAAGAAAGGTTACTGTTGCTAAAAGACTTGTTTTTCGATCATTCCAAGCTTTTTTCAATCACTAATGGGGTAACCTTTGATACCAAACAAAACATTAATATCCTTCTTAAAGTGAATGTAATTTAACCTGACTTGTTTTGACCGGAGTACTCACAGAACTAATTATATGAAAGAATGGGAACCAGTCTAGAAATGGGTGAAGATAAAATAGAGTAAACCCGGTATATGGGTTTGGCTGGCATAGATTGGTTGATAATGAAAGTAAAATTTTAGTAAAAATAATCTTTTGAGAGCTTGTCTTTGTTGTAACTACAAAAAATAACAGAGACATAGTTTAATTGATGGAATTTCAGTCCTTTTACAGACCCGATGGGTCTATACTGATGAATATAGATTTAATCATAAGCACCGAGAAATTTAAAGTTATTAACTTTTTAATATCATGGTGTTTGCATAAGTTTACTATTGGAGCTGAATTAGTACTGTGAGTCCTATAGCTATATTCATAGAAAGATTCCTGAAAGTCTCTATTGATAGCAGACATTCATTGTTGGTACACATTTTTCATCAGATTCTACCTCAGTGTTATCAAAATAAAATGCTATGTTCTGCCTGCATTTATAGGGATGAAATGATGTTAAACACTAAGTATAAATATACACTGCCTGCAGCACCTATTTACTTTCCAGTATAGTGTAATAACTGATTCATTGTTGTTCGTTTAACAACATATAAACACACAAAAAGTTAAATTACAGTTTCAAATGATTGGCCTTTGGATACATTTTTTACTCAAGAACAACCATACTTTATCTCCATATTCCCCCCCCCCCCCCCCATTATTTCAATGGTGTCAAAAATGTAGTTTTTTGGGGGGTGGGTAGGTAAAACTAATCATAATGATGTGCATAGCTGTACTTTTCCAGACGTAAAATACCCTGACCGAGTGACAAAAATTTGTCCTCCCAATTAGTGAGAACTAGAAAGTTCCAGAACACTGGACTGTATAGTGTGCATGCTCTGACATGTGCCGTAGGCTTCATTCTATTTGAGGGTACATCTTATGTAGTGGGATATCAGAGCAGGGTGGGAGAAGGGAATCTGGCAATAACAACAGGTGGGTATTACATCATTAAAATTAGTTTTACCCCCCTCCCCCCCCAAAAAAAAAAAACTACATTTTAATATTAGTAATAGCCTACCTGTTGTTATTGCATAGCTGGATATGTCGGTTTGGTGGGAGGTTGATGAATCCACAACTAGTGAAGAACAAACAACACAAGGAATACTCACCCTCACAGAAGAGCAGATGATTGCTATGGAGCGGAATCTGCCTGGGCCACTTTCTGAGCGATGACAATCGGACCCAGTCAGAAAATGCCTTCACTTTGGTGGGCCAATGAGCAAAGGTAAAAGGAGGAAAAAGTAGTGTGAGAGTGCTAAAATGCAGCTTTCATCACATCCTCCAAAGATGAACGAGTTAGATAGGACCATGAGGTAGCAATGGCATGAACATCATGGGCTATAATTTTCATGAAAGACTGGTCCCTATCAGTAAGGGACGGATAAGCTCTCTTGAAAGTTAATGACCCTTCCTTCTCTCTTTAGAGGCTGCCAAATAAAAATATAAAACCCTAACTGGACATCAAAGTCAATCTTGATCATCCCCAGCACAGATACGGCTGAGACTGGGGATCTAAATCGGGTGTGGTGCAACTGAAGGAAGCTGGTTTTTTGCTAAAAAAATGGTTGACAGAGAAGAGAAACAGACTCCTAATTCCCAACTGAACCCGATACATCCCTGTTCTATGGATAGGGCATGAAGTTCACTTCTTCGTCTTGTAGACGCTAAGGCAAGCAAATATGCTGTCTTGAGGGTGAGGTTCTCAAAGGAAGCTTCACCCAAAGGTTCATAGGGGGGTTTGTAAGAGACCACAAGACACGAGATTCCATTTAGGCATTAGAAAGCAAGGCATGGGGGAGCACGACTCACTACCAGCCCTAACCGAGTTGTGGGTTAGAGGAGAATGTCGTTCCCCCCTCTCAGGCGGGCATGACTCGTCCTCTGCCCTAGTGGATGAGAGAAGGTGGTGTCGCACATGCACACACACACACCCTGTCCTAGTGGAAATGAGAGGGTGCTGATCCTTCCCCTCGGAAGGATGCGACTCAATCTCCACCTGTTTATTTCCTCCCTTGGGAGGGGGTCTACCACTGGACTTGAGTAACCTTTGTCTGAGACCCAAGGGACCCAGACAAAGAAAAGCCAGAAAATTAGAATAAGAAGAAACCTTCTTTCTCCCCTTGTTAAGTCCTACAATTTTCAGCCAGAACCCAAGTCTCATTTGGCCAAAGGCTGCAAATAGGACAGCCGTATGTCCTTTCACAATGAGTGCAATACAAACAGGTGTGGTGTGTGTCCCAAGGGGCTTTGCAGTGGCTACACATCCCAACAGTTTGTCGAGATATTGTTCCTGAAAGAAATTTTATATATATATATATATAAGCAATGCTAAAATAAGGGTTCAGCAATAAGACACCTGACTAGGGCATAACGAAAAAGTATAAGGGGAAACTACTCAGTTCCCTGGGTAGCAACAAGAAACAAGGTAACTGGTCAACCAGGCTAAAGCGAGCAAGGAACCTACTGAAATTAGCAAAGAACCAAGGGTTACAACTGCTAAACTATAGAGAAGGCTATCCAAAATAAAAACTGCAAAACGTAACCTATGTTTGATAAATGGCTGTGTAAATATAATAGTACAAAGTGGTGTGTGACCTGCTACCACAATATGAAAAAGCACAATTCACTATATAAATACGCTGAATCAATTATATGTGAGGCAATCATTTCAAAAACGGGCAAGCCCTTTTTTTTTTAAGGTAAGGTCAAAGTAAGACATGACAGCACTTTTATAAACGTGGTGTACCTCAGATACCACGTAATTTCCAACGAGAAAGCCTATATATACAATATTATATTTCTCCACGCAATATAATGTGATGTGCTTTGATTATTGCCTTGCTCTTAACGGACCTTACAAGACTGCAATAATGCAAGAGTGGGGAAAAATCATCGTAAAATAACCCACGCCTTACCAGAAAAGACACATAACAATTGAATAACTAACACACTGTGAAGGCTAAAAAGGACAAAATAATTGTCAAGGCATACACCACGTGTATGTAACAAAAGTCTAAAAACTCTCAAGAGAACTTAACTAAATAGTTGATAAAACTCGATCAGGGTATAATCCTATGTGTTGGAAGAATATAGCACAAGAAAAATTTACTAATTAACTCGTTGAACCCACGAGGCAGTGTCTATCTTCTTCACGTAAAGCAACATGAACAATCCGACATTACGACCGAGAAAAGAATGAAGCCTACGGCACATGTCAGAGCATGCGCACTATATGGTCCAGTGTTCTGTAACTTTCTGGTTCTCACTAATTGCGAGGAAGAATTTTCGTCACTTGGTCGGGGTATTTTACCCCCTGAAAAGTACAGCTATGCAATAACAACAGGTAGGCTATTACAGATATTAAAATGGTTGATTTCATGTTGTATGCACAATGCAGTTGATTCTTGTGCAGAAACACGTTGGTACAGGCTGAGTTCGAGATTAAGGTTTAGCCAACAATATGCATGAGTGATTGTCTGTTTTCTCCTAGCTCTGTTTTATATGTGCTTACCTGAATTTTGATAGTGATTGATTTTGTGGGAAATCGGTCCCTTCATGGTCCACTTCACTTAACAAATTAATATTTGGAATGCAACTGTCACCACCTTATATATGAAATATCTCTGATTTTGTTCAGTATAGGTGACTAATAGGGTTGAAAATCATGTCTTTTAGGGATTTTCACCCATTGCAGGGAGTGTGGTTGGTTTGACTCTAAAGGAGGCAATCAGAGAAAGATCAGTTTTGCCATGCCAATTTTTTCATGGTTTATACATGGAAAATTCAAGCACTTTTCAAGGCCAAACATTTAATTTTCAAGCGTTATAATTAATTGCATCTAAACTTATGAAGATTGTTGATTATGGTGTGTAGAGTCCATAATATTTCAGATTTAAATATTTCATTCTAACACAACTCTTAACTATCTTTTGTTGAACTAGGCCAAGGTGAAGACACCAAAGCTGAGGGGGCCTGTTATCTACATCAGTTTGGGAGTCATATTTGTCCGAGTTCCAGACTCCACCTTGAGTTCTTCATGTTTAATCAAAAATATTCTAAATTTATTCTTATTGTTGATATTTCATTCTTATTTGTGCTTTTCACTTTTCCCATGGTCCATAGCATAAGACTTCATAGCACTTTCATTCATTAATCCAACGTCAATTTCCTGTCAACCAGCACAACACATAACTCTTTGGTTGTCGCTTGGCCCCCTTACCCATATATACCGCTTATGGCAATCATGTTTGAAAATATTTTTCCCATCACAGAGCACCTGACTGACTTTTTTTTATTAGTCTTAACTGCCCAGTCAACACGTCTGCATCCATTCACTTAAATATCTTGAGGCGGTGTTGATCCCAAATGAGGCTGCATACTAATGAACATATAAGCAACTCAACTTAAGTTTTACTAATTATATATAAGTGACACAATTCCATGAAGATCGATTTTCTGACTTTTTCATGGATCTTAATTTCTTTATTTTTTCTTGATACTTATTATCAGTAAATTAATGTTTCCCTATGAAATGCATATGCTTCAAAATTCAAGCACTTTTACTGAGAGCCAACCTCAAATTCAACCACTTTTACTGAGAGCCAACCTCAAATTCAACCACTTTTACTGAGAGCCAACCTCAAATTCAACCACTTTTACTGAGAGCCAACCTCAAATTCAACCACTTTTCAAGGTAACCACAAAAATTCAAAGACTTTTCAAGATTATGTGAGAATTAGAGAATTTTAATTCATACTCTACGGAGAGATGGTATAGGGGTTGGTGCTTACAGGCAAGGCGATGGGTGCCTTAACCCATGAACCTGGGTTCGAATCTCTGTAGAGTATGAATTAAAATCCTCTAACCTGTATGATAATATTATTTATTTGTATTTAAAAATTTATCAAGCATTCTCCTGTAGGATCCAGGGATAGCACTTTCCGCTCTGTTTAGTGTATATTTGTAATTCTCTATAATAACCTCTATATACCTTGATTTCTGTCATTGGAATCCGGAGTGACTGTGTACTTAGATGAGAATTAATTACTGGGTCAACATGCGTGTGTGTCTGCTATGCACGAATACATATACCACTGACTATGTAGCATCATTTTCTGGTGATGTGTGCATGGTTGAGATGGTATAGGGAATGGTGCTTACAGGCAAGGCAATGGGTGCCATAACCCATGAACACAGGTACGAATCTCCGTAGAGTATGAATTAAAATTCTCTAACCTGTATGATAATATTATTTATTCAAATGTAAAAATTCTGTTAATGTTGTCAAGCATTCACCTGTAGGATCCAGGGATAGCACTTTCCACTCTGTTTGGTGTATATCTGTAACTCTCTATCTCTCTCTATCTCTCTCTCTCTCTCTCTCTCTCTCTCTCTCTATATATATATATATATATATATATATATATATATATATATATATATATATATATATATATATATAGATAGATAGATATATAGATATATATATTATGGGTGTGTGTATGGGTAAATATGGTACAATGTCATGATATCCATTTCTATGTTACAGACTGGTGAACAGGTGAACATAAACTGTCTGCACCATGAGCATTAAGAGAAGGAAATTAACAAAAACAAATTGATCAGACTGGTTTACAAGTCTTCATTTATCATCCCAAGCCCCAGTTTGCTTGCCAATTCCAAGTCCCATATCTATTGGAAAGGTCAGAGGCATTTCACACAAGGAGGCTGAAAAAACCCCACTTCTGAACCAGTTGTTCTATTTACATGATATATATTATTCTACAAAACTTTGGCAAATTTTTCAGTACCGAAATTCTTAAAATTACCTAAAGGGTTTTACATCAGACTGAAGAATGGGCAGTTATTGGAATATCAAACAAAATACAGCTCTCCCTCATTAAAATGCAGTAGTTATAGCGACCATAATAAAAATTCTATGCAGTAGTTATAGCGACCATAATAAAAATTCTATGCAGTAGTTATAGCGACCATAATAAAAATTCTATGCAGTAGTTATAGCAACCATAATAAAAATTATATGAAAATGTGTTTGTGTCATGGGGGTAGAAAGAAAAAACAAAACACTAGAGGAAACTGTCAATAGGATTATACACCAAACCATGAACCATGATAGTGCATTTTACATTTATCAATACACCTCTCCCTCGATACCGCACAAGCAATGGGGTCCATAAACATAAACCACAGCATAAGCTTTGACAGTGTGTGTGTGGAGGGGGGGAAATCCTATCTACTTTGGTTGAAATATGACAATTATAGTTTTCTTTGTTCAAAGAAATATTTCGTATAATGGATTTTATTATTACTGCATGTTAGGAAGTGAAATAAATTTAATAAATTGATGAGAGACTTTTAATACAAATCGAGCTGACTTGCAGTACTCCCTGATTTGTGCATCATTAAAATTTGAACTGCCTCCCTCTCAGCATTATCCACGTGTATCCACCATAGGCAAACACAAATGAACTAAAAACTTCAAAGCTAGAATTACACTCATAAAAATGCTGGAGCCAAATTAAATGCATCAGTATGGTTGCACTAGATATTTCCTCTAGACAGCGAATTTAATTGTCCCCACTTCTTTGTTTACAGCACGTGACAACTTCATATAATTTTTACTAATAAAAACAGATGGTATACAGTAGTTACACTGTCCCAGAGCATTACATCCAGATAAAATAAAAAAAATACAGATCGAAAAGAGAAAAATCCGAAATATGTAAATTGTTTTGTAAGTTATTTTCGACTGTATCAATGCAAAGTTTGAAAAACAATCGACAGATTAGCCAAAGGCAAAAGCTTAAGAATTTTCTATAGTGTGTGATTTAACAAGAAATAAGGCAGATTTTCACCTGGGTGTTACTGTGATGTTGGCAACTGTCATCTACTATAATTGGCTGGAGACGACTAATCTGTTGTTAATAAGCTTGTGCCATACATTGAAAGGACCATTAGGTTCTCAACAGTAGTGAAAGTAAAGCCGGCTTAGCCACTGAGTAAGCATTTAATTAAGTTATCACATATGCACTTGTGGGCATCGCTATGATGGTTGACTGACTTGGTTCACATTTGAATAGATGATGGCATATCACATTTATGATGACTACACTGAAACCCAATTAAAAGATAAAATTAAAACACAAATTCCACTTAAAACAAGTCTTCTTAAAATGAATTTATTCAGCACTGACACCAGTTGGCATAGATTAGGACAAGTAGCGACAACATACTTGTGCTAACAGATGGACGGATGATGGATGATGGACCAAAGGCTAAATAATACTGTAAATACTCATGTATAAGCCTATACCAACTGCAAACTGCATAGACCCAGATCTGCCATTGCATAATGCGCCGGCAGATCTGGGTCTATGCAGTTTGTAAGTACTAATCAATAGAACAAACAACATAGACCCTGATCTGCTGGCGCTTTATGCGATGGCAGATCAGGGTCTGTGTTGTTTGCAATTGGACCTGGATTATACACAAGTATAATCCAGTAAGCTCTTCTGGTCTAGGACCAGTAAAGCTAATAAAAGTGCAATTAAATCCTCCACAAATATTTTTGAGTGTACTTAATTACAGAATATATGGTAGAGTAACAAGCAATAACACAGTCTTTCTTGAACCTATTCAAGATAGCAAGCCATCAGTAAGACATATGTTATATGTCTACTTACTCTGTGGAATTGGCCACCCAAAACAGTGCATTGCTTTGGCTGGGGAGGTGTGAACCCTAATAATGGGGTTTTTACAATAAGATTTTACTCTGTATCCAATGAAATTGGGATGTCTGCTGTTTAAACAAATGATAAAAATGGAAATATGCTCAAATTTTGGTCAGATTACAAAATAAAAAAAGAAGACTGTTTTGAACTATCAAAGGCAAGCAGCTACATAATTACCAGCGTGTGGAGAATTTTTGAGTCCTGTTCAATAGACATTTGTCCCAGCTACTTAATTACCAGTGTGTGGAGAATTTTTGAGTCCTGTTCAATAGACATTTGTCCCAGCTACTTAATTACCAGTGTGTGGAGAATTTTTGAGTCCTCTTCAATAGACATTTGTATTAGCTACTTAATTACCAGTGTGTGGAGAATTTTTGAGTCCTGTTCAATAGACATTTGTATTAGCTACTTAATTACCAGCGTGTGGAGAATTTTTGAGTCCTCTTCAATAGACATTTGTCCCAGCTACTTAATTACCAGTGTGTGGAGAATTTTTGAGTCCTGTTCAATAGACATTTGTATTAGCTACTTAATTACCAGCGTGTGGAGAATTTTTGAGTCCTGTTCAATAGACACTTGTATTAGCTACTTAATTACCAGTGTGTGGAGAATTTTTGAGTCCTGTTCAATAGACATTTGTCCCAGCTACTTAATTACCAGTGTGTGGAGAATTTTTGAGTCCTGGTCAATAGACATTTGTCCCAGCTACTTAATTACCAGTGTGTGGAGAATTGTTGAGTCCTGTTCAATAGACATTTGTCCCAGCTACTTAATTACCAGTGTGGAGAATTTTTGAGTCCTGGTCAATAGACATTTGTCCCAGCTACTTAATTACCAGTGTGTGGAGAATTTTTGAGTCCTGGTCAATAGACATTTGTCCCAGCTACTTAATTACCAGTGTGTGGAGAATTTTTGAGTCCTGTTCAATAGACATTTGTCCCAGCTACTTAATTACCAGTGTGTGGAGAATTTTTGAGTCCTCTTCAATAGACATTTGTATTAGCTACTTAATTACCAGTGTGTGGAGAATTTTTGAGTCCTGTTCAATAGACATTTGTATTAGCTACTTAATTACCAGCGTGTGGAGAATTTTTGAGTCCTCTTCAATAGACATTTGTCCCAGCTACTTAATTACCAGTGTGTGGAGAATTTTTGAGTCCTGTTCAATAGACATTTGTATTAGCTACTTAATTACCAGCGTGTGGAGAATTTTTGAGTCCTGTTCAATAGACACTTGTATTAGCTACTTAATTACCAGTGTGTGGAGAATTTTTGAGTCCTGTTCAATAGACATTTGTCCCAGCTACTTAATTACCAGTGTGTGGAGAATTTTTGAGTCCTGGTCAATAGACATTTGTCCCAGCTACTTAATTACCAGTGTGTGGAGAATTGTTGAGTCCTGTTCAATAGACATTTGTCCCAGCTACTTAATTACCAGTGTGGAGAATTTTTGAGTCCTGGTCAATAGACATTTGTCCCAGCTACTTAATTACCAGTGTGTGGAGAATTTTTGAGTCCTGGTCAATAGACATTTGTCCTAGCTACTTAATTACCAGTGTGTGGAGAATTTTTGAGTCCTGGTCAATAGACATTTGTCCCAGCTACTTAATTACCAGTGTGTGGAGAATTTTTGAGTCCTGGTCAATAGACATTTGTCCCAGTGGATCATTTTGGTATCTCTTTTTAACTATTCTTTGACAATTTTCTTTCTTTTGGGTTTGAAGTATATCAAGTTTATTTTAACAAACAACAAAAAATGTACCTATACAATACAAATGCCCCACCGCTCTGCCAATACGATGCAGTCCAAGGGCCAAGTACTACCATATATGCTCATGTATAAGCTGATACCAACTTCAAACTGCATAGACCCAGATCTGCTGTCGCATAATGTGCTGGTAGATTTGGGTCTATGCAGTTTGTAAGGACTAATCAGTTGAACAAACAACATAGACCCTGATCTGCTGCTGCATTATGCGACAGCAGATCAGGGTCTATGCTGTTTGCATTTGGACCTGGACTATATGAGAGTATATACAGTAAGTCAAATAGAGACTGTAGCTTCATTTAATTTTGTCAGAAAATGGTGA
This sequence comes from Margaritifera margaritifera, assembly GCA_029931535.1. Lineage (NCBI taxonomy): Eukaryota > Metazoa > Mollusca > Bivalvia > Unionida > Margaritiferidae > Margaritifera > Margaritifera margaritifera. The sequence continues at coordinate 1,151,662 of JAQPZY010001636.1, read as the reverse complement.
AACTTGAACTTGACCTGGCTCTTTTCAATGTAATGCCTCACACCAAAATTGGTTTCAATCCATGAAGTCCTTCAAAAGTTATTGAGCAGAAACAAAATATACAATGGACAGGACATGACATGATGGGACCAGAAGGGACTGGGAAGATGCCAAGATGGATATAGTTACACTATATGCCCCTCCAAAGATATGATGGGAGTACAGAAATGGGTCACTCAAGTCCAAAGATATGATGGGAGTACAGAAATGGGTCACTCAAGTCCAAAGATATGATGGGAGTACAGAAATGGGTCACTCAAGTCCAAAGATATGATGGGAGTATAGAAATGGGTCACTCAAGTCCAAAGATATGATGGGAGTATATAAACGGGTCACTCAAGTCCAAAGATATGATGGGAGTATAGAAATGGGTCACTCAAGTCCAAAGATATGATGGGAGTATAGAAATGGGTCACTCAAGTCCAAAGATATGATGGGAGTACAGAAATGGGTCACTCAAGTCCAAAGCTCCTTGAGACATTGCCATTAATGCCATGGAACGTACTGCATGGCAAATATATAAAAAAAACAACTAAAGTATCCATAAGGAACATTTGAAATACTGTATTTGGTAAAAGTGGTTTGATTTCTGCAATTCTCACTACCTGGTGCCAAATTGCAAACCTTCAAACAAGTAACAATTCAAAATTAGTGTTATTAAACAGCTGTGACAGAAAAAGAATATTGACAAAAATAAAAATTGCAGAAATTAGGTATACAAATGTTTCAAAATCTCAAATTCAGGAAAATTGTAAAAACCAAACATTTCTCCATAACAAGTATATTCAGTTAATTAGGAACTTGTTTCTGATTGAAAACATGCTGTAATTGGATTAAATCTAATGGAACTACAGCTGTGTTCATGAAGAACACAAAAGTCATATTTCCAAAAAGATGTCCAGAAGCCATGCTTTTAGTGCTTCCTTATGTTAAATCAATAAATATAGACTTTTTTCTAAAAAAAACATGAGATAACCTTCTTTTTTTAACTTTTTAAATATTGTTTTTAATTTACTATACTTGTATTATGGTGACCAGTGATTCAAATAGCCAGCTTTATAGATTGTTGCAATCAATGCCACAATATCTTACACTGACAATCAGTTAATAATGGTTTCAATGAATGAACCCTTCTGATCTTTGGCAGCAATATGTTGATGCAACCAATCTGTCAAAGCCAATTATGGGCTTGGATAGCAAAGCTGAAGCATGCTTGCTTGTCACCTCTGCAGTCCTGGGCTCAATTCCTGGTTTGTCTTTCATAAAATGTCACAACTCTAAGTAAATTCTCTGCTCAAATTTTTTATGCTGATTATTTGTAAACAAAGATTGGATAATTGCAGTTTTAAAGAAGTTGGTAATTTTGGGATTTTACATTGAGATACAACCTTAAATATGACTTGATAAAATTTTTACACAGAGACAACATTTTCAGCGGAGTATGCAAGCAAATTGAGAAGAGTTACTTTTAGAAACATTCAAAGTAAAATGGTTCCCCAAGCATACCTGGTTTACTCCACTTAAAAGGTCCCTGTCAACATCTGAGTCATTGAAAGCATAATGTGAAAATATTAACATTGTGTTGTAAAATCAGTATAAAATAAAGTTCAATCTAATTAATCTTCAAATTAAAAAAAAAACAAATGATTAAAGATACATTAACTTTCTTTGAAAGAATTGTAGTTCTAACTTCTCGGTAGAAAGGCAATTTTTAAAATCTCTACATTATTTGATATACTTTGGTGATATTGCATTGCGTTCATTCATCTTCTAGAGAATCTCTCTGTTATCTTGTACACATGAATATTTGTTGAATAGCAAACAGGCCATAAATCAGTTGTTATTCGCCTCCACTCCCATACCTGAACCCGATCTAGATACGACTCCCCTTGCACGAGAAAATTGCACTATTTCTTGTTTTTCAGTTAGAACCACAATGACTTCCAAATTTAATTGAAGACATGAAATTGGTAATAGTTTTCGAACAAATATTTTTTTTCCCCTCAAAATTATTTAATTAAAGTATGAGACAACTTTTCCTCTGTGCAAGGGTACTCATGTAATGGTAGGGGTGTGAAATCAGTGATAGAACTACCGTAATAGTCACTGATTAGTTTTAGTAACTAAGAAGTTTGTGATGCTTTCATTTCATGCAATGAAAAACAAATGGCACAGTGACTAAGATGAGTCCTGCATCCAGTCAAATGGAGCTGTCTGAAATAGCTGAAAAGGATGAATTAGAATCACCAATGACTAGCAGGGCACAAATCACCCAAGAGTTACACTGTGACAAGTGCACATGCTACATGTATATACTTGATTTTGCCAACCCACTGAGTTAATTATGAATGGACTGCACACAGCTGCATGTGCCATGTCGACATTTTGTCGATTTTTTTACATCATATGTGCATGTTATGGAAAACATACAGCAAATCACTTTAGCTCAATAACGTGTGATCATGTCTGCCCAACAATATGGGCTCCCATTTTGATTTCCCCTTTTTTTCTTGACTTTTGTGGACAATTTTACAAATTATTTTTTGTTACTTTTCATTGGGAGACCCATAAAATCATGTCATACCACACTTTCAATTCATAACTTTTTGTAAGAGAATGCAGTTTTAATGTCAGCATTTGCAAAATGAAAATTTTCCATCAGGATAAGGAATATAATTGTTTGACAAAGTAAAATGTTATTAATAAGCCTAACAGTAAATATGGACACTGAGGATAATCTGTTGTCTTCTTTCCATGTCAGACTGGTGACACCATTTAATAAATGGACAACTATGTTCACTGTTGTTATTTTTTCAGCAGTGATTGTATGATCCTTTGTGCAGTTTGGTTTTGGTTTTTTGGAGTTTAATGGCATTTGTTTTCAGCACATGATAGGCTATACATGGCGGCCAGGATATTTAGTGGAGGAAGAACCTGGGAAGACCCCAGCAAGAACAACTGACCCATCAGAAGCTACTGGCAAGCTTTCTCACATGCCCATGTTGTTCGAGCCGAGACTCGAACTCACACAGACAGCGGTGAGATATGTGAGTGGTCTGTGAAGGCGAGCACCTTAGACCACTCAGCCACCTAGGACCCCCTCCGTTGTGCAGCAGTCAAGGACAAGCTTAAAATTTTGCTGGGCAAGCATTTCGTAAATATGAAGGAAAAAATCTGTATTTTTGTTCCATAATGCCCTCTGGACCAGATAGGACTCTCAGACTGGTACTAAAGTCCATCTCTGCTATGAAATTGGTCCAGTGGGAAGAGATAAATATTAAGTAATACTGCACCATACACTTCCTTGTAAGACCTCATCGCTACATATGAAAACAAAAGGCCCAAGTGTGCCTTATCACTCACCAAGTTAATCTTGATGGACCTAATAGTCAAATGTGATAGCAGCTGACCTGGTAATTCGGGTTTGTAAAAGACTATCCATCAAAGTTGGTAAAACTGTCTTGATTGGTTGTCAGTAAATTAATACTGAGGGTGCACCACACTAATTGGAACACACACAGGCCTTTCCTCCAATGATCAGAAAAAACACCTTGGAAATACAAGTGGTTACCAAATGATGTCATGTGCACATCACACGCCATCATAATATTTATTATGGCCAACTCAACCTTTTCAAGCATGAACTGACCAGAGAAATTTTTTTTCCAGGACTTGGTGTAAATAATTCCATAAAAATATCATAATGCGTTTAACATAGTCCTATTTTGCCTTGCATATTTCAGTGCATGACTCAGTTCTCTGTCATCTTCCAGCAATGCCACTCCATCAAAGTATTTCTGAGATGGAATTTTGTAGAAATACACATGGTGTTCAGATTGGGCATTACTCATGTGCACTCCAATAATTAATAAAGGTGCCATGTTGTTAAGTTGCCAACTCCAATTAATTTGGAAATTAGTCAATATATACAGGTGTTTCATTTTTTAAAAAAAATAAATGTTGAAGAAAAGTGATACATTGATAGCATGTAGGCCCAGAGCTGAAGATTTTTAAGCCAACAAGTGATTTAGTGTCTCACTAAAATATCGTTTAAAATACCATAATGCATAATTTTATTGTGATGTCATCACTAGCATTCAACCAATCAAAAACCTCTCTCTCACTTGTCCAAGAAATGATTGACATGGTTTTTAAACTCTGGTTAGGGATTTTAATCTGATAGTAAACACATCCTTCCAATGTGAGGTTTTTGATTTTATAGCTAAATATTTATTGCTAATAACACGGTGAAATTTATTCTCAAGATCTTCCAAGATTTCATCAATATTTTTCTGAATGCAAACTTTTCACTATATATTTGTAAAAATTCCACAGAATCTGGAATGGTTGGCAACTCTGCACTAACATCAGAAATTTTGACGAGCTGATGCTGATTTTTGTATCCTGCATTGCAAGCTGATGGGACAGATTCAAGATATAGCAAGATTTGAAACAAGCTTAAAAAAAAAAAAAAACCTACAAGTGTAATGACTGATAGATGTAAACAGTTTTTATCAGCCATCACATTTTTCCAAAACAGATGCAGTAAGATGGTGGAAGTCACTTCATCAACCATCAGTTTGTAAACATACAAATCTATGTCCAAATGCAATCTGCCAAATTGTAAAACACCCTAAGGCCAAAAAAAAAAAAATTTGTGCTTCCTGTCAGCCGACTGTCCCTGTTTCTCATTGCCAACCCTAGCACCTTTTTCCGCCTTGGTAAAAAAAAATTTTTTAAAATTAAAAACAAAAAAAAAATCACATTGCCAAAATTGATTTGTGCATCTAATTGAGCCAGTTTTACCCGGTACTATGAAGCGCTTGAAATATTATTAGATTTATATATAATGTTTAAAAAAAAACATTGATCATATTGCATTTATAACTGAACAGCATAGCAATGTGAATTATATAGTGTATGCTGTCAGACCCAGAAAATCTGTTGTTTGGTCATAAGGTCCATATTTGTACCATGTTATATCTGGAATCACATCATAATGAGTTGCATTATAATGAGAGAGAGATGTATGCATTGCTTCTAATGGGAAAATTGTCCTCCCTTCTCATGAGTGTGACATGTATGAGCCAGATTTCATGGCTTCAATTTGACCATGTATATTTATGAGTTTACAAGGTAAAAGGCCAAGGACTGAAGAACAAAGCATACATTATTCCTCTGATTCAAACAATCTGGTCTGGTTTTCAATTGTTTACAATTGCTCTGTAAACTTCTGATGGGTGTCCAATCTGAGATGTCAGCCATTATCAGAACCAGGATCATGGTAGGGTAATCTTGTCTATTTATCTTCACATATCAGACAATTTTCTAGAAAAACTGGTATGAGGAATGAACATTTTTTGTGCAGTCATATAGGATACCGCTTCCTTTCAGGCCATCTGTAAATCTGTTATCAAACAAAACATTTGTTACAACTTGTCTCTGGGTTGAAGTTGTTTGAGGATAGCCCAATAAAAACCTGTCATGAGAGACCACTCCCTTCAGGCAACAACAAAAAAAGAGGTCTCAAGACAGGTCAAAATATTACATAAAAAATTGATCCAGGCATTAAAAATCTTCTCTTAAATGACAGGTGGTCTCCAAAACAGTGGTTTTTAAAGCCAATGTATACTGATATAGTAGTACAAGTCTGATGTCACAAACTGTATATGCCTTCTATGCTGAATGTGAAGTATGGGTACCAAAATAATTATCTTTTTATTATAAAATTCTTTCCTAAAGCAAGAATAAACTTCTAATACAAATTTCTTTTAAACAATTTCTTGTGTGTTTTTTTCTCCTTGTTCTAATATTCAACATTGATACTATTACTGGTGAATCTCTAAGACTTTAATCTCTTTAATTTCAATTTCTTTGCTTATCGCTCTGCATGAAAAATATCTATTTTTAAAAAAACAATTTAAAAAAAAAAGAATTTGTCAGGAAGCTTTTTCTGTTTATATATTCCCAGGCACAATGTCAAATATTCCAGAATATATATATATACATACACACACACACATATCCCCCATTATAATGTGCATCATTATAACATGATTCTGGATATAATGCAGTACTACTATGGACCTCATGACTAAATTCATACCAATATATAACAATATGGGTTGAAAGGAAACAAGGTGAAACTTAGCCTTATATTTTCATTCCTTTTCAAACAAATATTATTTAAAAAAATTTGATAACACCTGCTATATGGACCCCGACTACCGTGTTATGATGAGGGAGAGCTGTATATATATACCGTACAACCCCGGTCCAAATGCAAACAACATAGACCCTGATCTGCTGTCGCATTATGCACTGACAGATCAGGCTCTGTGTTGTCTGTTATACTGATTAGTCCTTACAAACTGCATAGACCCAGATCTGCTGGAGCATTATGCGACGGCAGATCTGGGTCTATGCAGTTTGCATCAGCTTATACGCGAGTATATACGGTAAATCCTTTAAATTCCTTACCACTAAATATCCAAATTGGGGCGAGAGAAATGAAATCTAATAGACTGTATATATTTCTGCATAAATACAACTGAAAATAGTTTAGGATCCTGCAAATAACTATCAAATCTATTTTATTTACTCTCTATCAAATAAATTTATTTTAATCTGTTTCAAACAAATTCCACTCAGCTATAGGTCATGAAGATACCAGTTATAATATGGTCTTCCATGATCAGACTTCATTAAGGGCACCAAGAGTCAGAGCATATTGGGAGTCTGACCCAAATATTGGGAATATTATGACCATAAAGATTGATATAGGACCCTGGGTGACTCATTTCAGAAAATTACCATCCACCCTCATCCACCCAAAACTGCCCTATATAAAAAAATTATTCCAACACCTCAGTTCATCCTGTGTAGGAGTTGGTGCTGGTAGCTTAAACTACTCACCGCCATCGACAGTAAGTGAAATTGATCACTAGTGTAAGCATGTACATCTTTTCAATTTTAAATATATCTGCTCTATGGCCACAATTTTTGTGTCTGAATATTCAAAATTAGTCCATAACTCTTTGCCTAAGTATGGAAACACCCAATGAGTGTTTTGTAGGAATATTGATGACACAGTGTACTGTACTGTACATGCATATACTCGTGTATAAGCCGTTACCAACTGCAAACTGCATAGACCCAGATCTGCCGGCGCATAATCTTGGTCTAAGCAGTTTTTAAGGACTAATCAGTAGAACAAACAACACAGACCCTGATCTGTTGGCGCATTATGGAATGGCAGAACAGGGTCTACGTTGTTTGCATTTGGATCCAGTTTAGACGCGAATATATAAGGTAATTGTAAATGAATACTGCACCAGTCTTAAAGGAGAAGGCCAATGCCTACATAATTCACCAGACTATAATTTTTCCAAGCTATGATCTACTACAATGGCTGATCTGGAATATATCTATTCAGTTTGCTGCCAAAATCATGGCTGATGTACATGTCTGAATGTCTGAACACATCGTTAATCTAAGATAAGTAACCCAAAATCATCTCTCACAATTTATATCCATCTTGTATAATTGCAATACCAGATAAAGTGTAAAATTATCTTGGTATAGTACATAGCTCTTTGTAACTTGATGACATGTAAAATACCTTTCTGACAACAGCAATTTTCTTCATTAAGCTTTTAAAAACAGTGTAGAAAACCACCAGCAACTCCGAGCACAGATACGCGACCAAAAACAGGTAGCAGATTTACGGACAGTAAAAATTGAGTAACTGTTTGTAAAATCATTTACATGACCAAATGGTGCAGTTCTTGTATTTTTCAAATAATTATAATCATAAATTAATAACAGATAGCCACTGATTTTTGCTATGCTAAAATCTTTCCCACTAGCGTTTAGAATTATATTTTATAAACCCACATCACATGCACTAATATGTGATGATTGCGATAAAAATACTAAAGTCATGGTGGATAGAAGCGCTGACTTATCCCAGCTATAAAGTCTAAAATGCACAATCTAACACTACCACTGTACATGACATATTTTTATATCCACAGATATTTTCATAATATTTATGCCAATATATTAAAGAAAGTTTGAACAAATATCACTGATGTAAAAAGAACATTTTTACATGAGTATACATTATTAGGTTTTTCATGCACTACATAACACAATCATGTGACCAATCATTTGGAACAAAGTATGTGTGGCAGGAATACAGAAGTATGTACAGGGATGACATTTGCTCAAATTCAGCAAAACTAACACTATTTTCCAACTCTCTAATGGGTTGAAATAAAGCTAAAACATTCTTATTTGGCAATTTGATCCAACATGTGAAATTGTGAACCATTTGTCAAATTCTGAACTTCATTCATCACTGTCCTTCACTGCTCCCATATCTTTTGCAATGCTGTGTGGTGCCAGGGGTTAGTGACATCATTTAGGTCAGTTATGAAAACCCTAATATAGTAAAACTTAAATAACTCAAAGATCCATGGCTCCAATACTCTGCATTACTCAAATTACCTACTCAAAGAACAACACATATTCTCATGTCTGTCACCTTGGAAAACTCCAAACTAATGAAAACTTGAACCAAACATTTAGTCCCAGTGCAGCACTTCAAAGTTCTGCTGTGCAAACTTCACTTGAACAATATGTAATAACATCATAATGCTCAAAACAATTTAAAGTATTCCTAAAATTTACGTATTCTTCAATTAAAATTTTTAGCAGGCTCTTGGTCTTCAATTCTTTGAGGACGTTTATTAATGCAATGATAAGAAAAAGAAGGAATCATTTCAAGGATGTTTTGTAACCTTCCATTCTCTAAGTGACACATTTGCACCAGTGCACCAAAACTTACATGTCAGGTCAAAGGATCATACTTTAAGCACACAACCAAGGTAAAATTTCACAAGGGAAACTGAGACAATTCAAATCCTCCACTGATAAGTAAGTCTTTTTTTTTTCAAAAATTATTATCATTTTTGATGGCACAGGTCATTCCAAACTGAAATTGAGCAATTCTATCCAAGGGCATCAGAAGGGGGCTGAATAGGAAAGTCGTGCAATGCCACCTTACATTCACAACAACTTAAAAATGAACAGATCAACATTCACCCCACTCAGTAACTACACAAATTTCATTCTGGGCTCCATCAAAAATGCTGTCCTACTAAAAAAAGAATCATGTGAAAGCTTTTGTTGTCCACAGCTTTAGGGACAGAGAGGTCTACTGATAGTCGCAATTGCACGCACAGATGTAAAATAACTTTACTTAACAGGCAGACCCAAATTAGTTTGCTTTCTGCTGTATAATATTGTAAATCTGTGGGAATAAAGTAGAAATGCAGCTTGTCAAGGTCATTCTGCTCTTCAGATGCATGCATTCAATACTAATAGTTTGCAGAAATTGCCCAACTGAAATTCAGCTAACAAAGCCTTGTAATCTAATATGGAGTGAGAAAAAGGCCTAAAACAGTTTTCATTAGAAATCAAACCACTGGAATATGGTCCTATAGACTTGCCTTGAGTATGGCTTTTTGTTAGGCTTTTCAATGCAATACTGTAATAATAATATTCTTACCTTTACTTAATTTTTGTGAACTTCAGCATATTTACAACAAAATATTTTCACAATTTACTCTCAGTGCTGTATTTTTCTGATGATGAGCCCATGCTTGAAGATAAGTCCACTGCAGAATTTAGAAGATTTTAGAAACATTTTAATGATAAAACACTATATCTGATGATATGACAACCCCCCAGTTTTAAAATAATTATATTTTGGGCAGGTCCTCTGGGCTTATTCTAGAAGAAATATGGTAATTATGTTCATATGTTTTGGAGACCACAGGCTATATCATAATGAATTACATTCCCAGAGCAGCAATAGTTTCTGAAAAAAAGAACACAGGATTTACCAAATTTTATCTCACAAACTGGCATACTTTTGGTCTTGAGTTGTGTTTGCTGGGCTAACTTTATTTAAATTTAACTAAGTAAAAATCGAACAGTATATTGCAGTTATTAAGCAGAAATAAAACTGAACAAAGTTATTTTTATTTATGAAATTACAGACATATGGATGGGTAGATGCAAGTGGGCATAGAGAAGGATAATACTAACCTATGTCTCTCCTGTCAATATGGCAGTAGGATGGTGATCATAAGAAAAATTCAATCAAAACTCACCTGTGTGAAGCAACAATACAGTTGTTGTCTCTTCCAGCAGGCAATCTTGGAAGAGGTATTGGTCCCCACATCTGTTCAATATGTTCTGGCATGATACAAAACCTTGTTTCAAAATTCCCATTCTGCAAGAACAGCACACATGGCCCTTGTTTTGGGCTTGACACAGTAGCTGTGAATGTGGCCTTCAAATTCTTCTCTTCATCAATTATAACAGTATCTGATATGCTGACAGGTTCTGAGGAATCTTTTGTCATGCTTTCTACAACTGGCAAAAAGTTGAAAATATTCTGACCCAACTCTTCATCATGACCTGCACATGCAAATCCTATCTGTTGGCTCATATTGAATTTCAATCTGTCATACTCTTTGGTATCAAAGATAAAATTTACCAAACCTTTTTTAGTGTTTTCAAATTCCAACTTCTTCTTATTCCCTTTCAAATTTGTAATTACAGGGCCTTCTTTTTCACTAGCAACATAAGTGACCTTCACTTGAAATTTAGCCACTTCATCTGGAAGTCCTTCAACCTGTACTTTGTCGATGGCAACATTTGCCTTCTTGGTTGAAAAAACAAACGTTTCCTCAGGCGTGATCAGCCCCATCCTTGAGCAAAGAATTGGTGGATCACCTCTGAACATAGATCCAAAACAAATGAAAGTTTCATCGAAGAATTCCTTCCAGAGTTCCTTGGTTCTAGTATCTGCTTTCTGAAGTCTGGATCCTGGTTTCCTATCATTACCAGGATCACTGTGATTCAGGGTTCGTCCAAGTACCTTCACTGTGTCATGCTTGTAGGCAGCTGGATGTAACTGATGTGTATGCCAGACAAGATCAATATCATAGCAAGGAACCAGAAATTCATCTGGTTTTTGATGCTTCAGGAACAACAGCTTCTGGTATCTTTTAACAGCTGATTTAAGGAATGATTTGTCTTGATAATGAGGCAAAGAAACTTGATAGTAAAATACTCTTTGCATTACTATCGATGCAATGACATCACAGGAGGACTTCTGTGTATAATCAACCCATGGTAATTTGACAAAAACTATCTTTTTAGGCTTTGGAACTGGCTCCTTGGCAGTAGGCTTTTCAGTGGCAGCTGACTCAGCCTCCTTCTTTTGTTCTGGCTCTGCTTCACTCATATTTTTCTTGTCCTCCTCCCCCTTCTCCTTCTTTTCACTCTCCTCAGCTCCCTTGCTTTCAGCCTCTTCTATTGGCTCCTTGGCAATTTCTTCTGATGGTTTTGGTGTCTCTGACTGTTCTCCTGTAGATGCCTCAGACAGTGCGGTTTCTGCAGTTGCCTCCTCTGGTGCCTCATTATTCTTTGATGCTGCTAGTGCAGGTGCTTCGGGTTCAGGTTCTTCAACCTCAATTTCAATAAACTCTTCCACCTCTCCTATAAGGCTCACCTCAAATGGTTCATCAGGATATTTGTTTGTCCAGTATTTCCTTGCTTTCTCTAATGACTTTATTCTCTCCTTCTCACTTATTACCTTATGGTCTACCAACATGCCTACTAAATCATTACAATCCTTTTCATAGGGTACAGGGGATAGAAGGTGACAATGCCAAACCCATTCAATATCTAAAGGAGCTGCCAGAGTTTCCTTCTTGTGCTCTGAAGCCAATGGCAGCCAAAGCTGCTCATATCTGTAGATTGCTCTCTTTAACACTGGTCCATTCTCTTGTAGACTTTCTTGTTGGTTGATACTGTGCAAAAACTGAAGTTGCTTAATTGATCCATCAACCAAGTCAGGTCCAAATTTGATCTTGCTCTTAAAGTTTTTCTTATTGATCTTTGGAGACACCTTTGGGCTTCCAATCTCCTCTACTTCCTTTGTCTCCGTAGTTTCTTCAGCTGCTTCTGGAGTGCTTGCAACTTCAGAAGAATTTTCAGATTCTTTTGGTGTCTCTTGAGCTTCCTCTTCTGTTGTCTGTTCCTGAGGTGATGGTACTCGTATGAGTACATGAACTGGCTCAGGTTCTTTAACGTCTTCAAGTGATTTAATTCGAGTCTCCTCCTTTGGTGGTTCAGCATCCTGGACAACAGACATAACTGGTTCAGGTTCTTCCTGTTCATTTTTAACTGCAGACTCTGGTTCAGCTACTGAAAAAGCTTTGACATCCTCTGCTTCTTTCATCTCAGACTGAGAGGCAGTGATCTCCTCTGGTAACTCCTTCTTTGGAGATGGAGTTCCACTTTTTGGTGAAGCCCTTTTCATTTTTACATTTTCATCCAAAGGCGGCGGTGGTGGAGGTGTTGTATTTGTAACCAAAGGAGGTGGTGGTGGAGGTGGTACATCCTCAACCTGAGGAGTGACTTCCTCTATTTGCTGATTCTCTTCAGCTTGTTCTTCTGATGCCATTTCACTCATAGCTACAATATCAGGCACTGGCTCTATGGTTTCTTCTCTTTGCTCAATTGTATCAGCAGTTACAGCAGTGTCCCCACTTAGCTCCTGCTGCATCTCTTGTAATGCTTCCTTTGTAAGGACATCACTCTCTAGAGGATAAATATCTTCTGAGTCAATGACCTGCTTTTCCTCCTCTGTCTCGACCTCAGCTAGTGCCTGCTCTGGTTCAGGCTCAACAAGTACCTCCTCAACTGGTAGTTCTTCTGTATTACCAATGGCTTCCTCCTGTTCATCTACCTCTGAGGAAACCACATCTCTGACTTCCTCTTGTTGACTCTCTGCAGGTAAGTCATAATCTTGAACAGTAGGCACTAGTGCTGATGCAGTGAGAACTGATTCTCTCTCTGCTTCAAAAGAAACCAAGTCCCCCTCCGGAATACCCTGATCAGGCTGTTCACCAACAGTTTCCACATCAACATGTTCCTCTCGACCATTCTGAACACTTTCAACATTTAGTAGTTCTTCCCTAATCACTTTATCAGTGTGAAGAATATCACAAGGTTCATCAACAGGAATGTCCAAAAGATCATCTACTACTTGTAAATCACTATTTATTGCCTCAACCTCCAGCTCCTCCTCCTCACCATTGGCTGGAGTAGGTGGAGGTGGAGGAAAATTTGTCTCTTTTTCATCAGCCATCTCCTCATTCAGCATATCTTCATCCTTTCCATTACATCCTCCATTCATTGGAGGTTCCACGTACTCCTCCTGTTCACCATTCTCCATTCCATTAGAAATATCAATCAGAAATTTTGAGCTTGGAACTTCTTTCTGAACTGTAGGCACCTGAGTTCCACCATTAACAACTGCAAAAGAGGTTACCTCTGTCTCTGCTTGGTCTGCCATCATCAATTAATCTGAAAAATGCAATTTTAATCTAAGATAAGTGCAAATCCTTGGTGAAATCTATTCATATAATTAACTTTCTATCTGAAACGAAACAAACACATCCATGCACATACTCAAATGTATTAAGTTATTCTTTCTTTCCTCATTCCAACTCAATATGTGGAAAAAGTCACTAAAACTAATGTACTACCTTCCTCCTAGCCCATGTATATACACAACCAACAGTGGTAATTCTCTAAGAGTACATGTACACGATGATTCTTCCAGTTTTGCTTCAGGTTTCAATTTAAAAGGAAGAATTCAAATAGAGAAATCAATATAAACATGGCAAAATTGGTGATTTCATTTAATTAAACAAAGATGAAAGAGAATCAATTTAAACAGAGTATTTGTGAGTCTCAGGCAGTATCCTGCCATCTTTCAGATAATTAAAACCAGACCAACCCTTATGAAAGAGTAAAGCACCAACACCACACTCCTATATATTACTAAGTTGTACATAAATGTGTTTGTAAAAATCCTGGTCTACGCCATCCACTGTGTATCATTCGAAGGAAGAAAAAAAGAAAACCTTGATCTGCAAGTCAGCAGAATGAGATCAGTTTTAAGAAGAAAGTTTAATTATTCAAATATGGACCCACAATTACTATCATATACCCAAACAATTATTCACCCTGATAAGATCAGAGTCTCCCATGTAGTCAGGACAATCAATACTGGACTGTTTTAGAATATATAATTCTACATATGGGGACCTTCAAAATGATGAATTATAATTATGGTATCAGAGTACAGCAAAATTTGGCTAATAAGTGCATACATGGAAACACATGAAAATAAGCATATATGGAAAATAAGTGCATACATGGAAACATGAAAATAAGTATATATGGAAAATAAGTGCATACATGGAAACACATGAAAATAAGCATTTATGGAAAGCAAGTGCATACATGGAAACACATGAAAATAAGCATATATGGAAAACAAGTGCATACATGGAAACATGAAAATAAGCATTTATGGAAAATAAGTGCATACATGGAAACACATGAAAATAAGCATTTATGGAAAATAAGTGCATACATGGAAACACATGTAAATAAGCATATATGGAAAATAAGTGCATACATGGAAACACATGAAAATAAGCATATATGGAAAATAAGTGCATACATGGAAACACATGTAAATAAGCATATATGGAAAATAAGTGCATACATGGAAACACATGAAAATAAGCATATATGGAAAATAAGTGCATACATGGAAACATGAAAATAAGCATATATGGAAAATAAGTGCATACATGGAAACACATGAAAATAAGCATTTATGGAAAGTAAGTGCATACATGGAAACACATGAAAATAAGCATTTATGGAAAATAAGTGCATACATGGAAACACATGAAAATAAGCATATATTGAAAATAAGTGCATACATGGAAACATGAAAATAAGCATATATGGAAAATAAGTGCATACATGGAAACACATGAAAATAAGCATTTATGGAAAATAAGTGCATACATGGTAAAACATGAAAATAAGCATATATGGAAAATAAGTGCATACATGGAAACACATGAAAATAAGCATATATGGAAAATAAGTGCATACATGGAAACACATGAAAATAAGCATATATGGAAAATAAGTGCATACATGGAAACACATGAAAATAAGCATACATGTATATGGAAAATAAGTGCATACAGGACTTTTGGTATTTTGTAGCAAAAATAAACCAAGTCCAAGATGTAAAATTTCTTCTTCTCATGATTATTCTGTTCTTAATTCCTAATTAAATTATAAGCACAACAATTTATTTATTTACAGAACTATGTTCTGTTACTGCCTGTTCCTTACAGTGCTCTTACCCCTTTCACTGATCAATCATTTTTGCGTATAAATCAGGTTGTTATGCATAAATATGAAAACTTTACAAGTACTTGATGATGCACAGTGATGATTCTCACCATCAATATACACCTATAAAAAAGTGCATATGTCCTTCAATAATTATAAATATAATCTTATTTACTCGTATTTCTTCTATATTTTAGTATACTTTAAAGAATGATATAGTATAACCTCCAATATACAAGCATCAATCATCAGCATTTTCCATTCATTTAATAAAAAAACATGTTTGCAAACCATTATGATCAACTGCAATCCCAAATTTTTTGGAACTTGCATGTCACAATGACAGCAAATAAACCAGTTTCTACCCAACTTTTTGGGACAGGACTAATCTTACAAATAAATTCCAATAAAAGAAAAGAAATTTTACATCTTTTGTGATAGGATATCATCCTGTACAGTGCTCTATGAGACCACATAAATCTGGTTGTTTTCTCAAGGATTCAGCCACAAGGCAGCCATAAAACCTATACTTGTTCATCTGTTGAATCTCACAGAAATCTAGTTGACATCTTTATGTCCTTATGTACTGTGTATTAAAAGATGGTTCTGCCAACTAAATTTGAAGCTAACCATTGGGTCTATGCTTAACATTTAGCTATTAATGTATATCACAACACTGTCATCATGAAGTATTGATCTTCAGCGAGCAATTATAAACTGGATGACAATATTTTCAGTTCACTTTTATTTGCATGGTACAAATTTTGGGTGATTCTGTGGATTTTGCAAACGAAAAAGTTTAACACCAAAACATCCTACTGTGAGGAACAGTGACTCACTTTCCCTATCTGAGACAGACACATCCACATACTTAAGTACCCACAAAAGTAGGATTTTTGCCAAAACCATAAAAACTGAGACCCACAAAAATAACTAAATCCCCAGTAATCAGAAAGTAAAGATAGGGTCTACACAACCTGATACTAATATGTTAACAGTTTCTATGTTTAGTATCTACATCAGACTTCACAGGATTGATTTGACTGTAATGTAAGCAATGTTTGTTGGAGCTTCTAAAGCTAAAATATTTAAGATAAACTGCAGCTGAAATAGGTACCCATGGTAACATTTTCCTTGGCAAATAAATATACACGGTAATGGTTAAAATGGTTGTTTATGATAACAGTACAAGCAAGTAGTTTTTGGTAATAGTCTCTAAAAAGACCGGTTGGTCTGAATTTTTTACTGCTTGATCCAGTTTGTGTAAACTTAGATTCTATTAGTAACAGGGCTTGAACAGGAGAATTTCTGGTATTTCTGATATCTTCGAATTTGAACAGACTAGACTACTCTTTCATTTGTCTTTCAAATCCCTCTATCCTGACTGATGATGGCTTTTTAATTGTGTTCTACAGACTGTCTCCACCTGTCTTATTGATACTTTGTGCAACAATTGATAGCAGGTGTACCATAACAGTGTGATTATCTTACATAACTGCCATGCCTCAATATATATGCAGGGTATATTCTAAGATGCAGATTGTGAGATTCACACATTTTTTTCTTCAAAAAACATGTTCGAAAATCATCCAAATTCACAAAAATCATGCATCATATTTGCAAGCCACAGCTTTATTTTGTTCTTAAAATCTTAAATATTTAGAAAATTACCCTAATTTTTCAAACTGAGGCAGCAGAGGGATTTTTTTAATCTTCGTTCTGAAAAGTTCCATAATGATTGACAATATGAAACATCTCGTAATTTAAAGACAGTCTTCAAGTACTCTACCTTGGGTTCTTTTTCTATCAATCTTGCTAATTATTTTATTATTCCTACTAAATAACCTACTTGTGTGACTGTGCCATAAAACACCAAACCAAACATGTACCGTCTATACTTGCTTATAAGTCAAGTGCAACTGCAAACAACAAAGACCTGGATTTGCCATTGCATAAAGTGCCAGCAGATCAGGGTCTATGTTGTTTGTTCTACTGATTACTACTAACAAACTCAATAGACCCAGATCTGCCAGCGCATTATGCAATGACAGCTCTGGGTCTCTGCAGTTGGACTTAACTTACAAGCGAGTATATACGGTACTTTATGGCTCCAATGAAAATCATTACAGACTGACAAAACCAGTGTATTTGATGAAAACAAATGTAGTACATAAAGTACATGCTTGCTTTAATTTGTTGTTTTATGGCACAGCCAAACAAGTAGGTTATTTAGTGCTTAGGCAATTAAAGTGCCTTGTCCATGGATGCACCACCATAGCCAACATGGGCTGATCTAATGGTAGGATTTAAACCCACATCCCTTCAGTCTCAAGTCCGGCATGCTAACCACTATTAGCCAAACCATATCTCCTGTCTCTGTTAGTTCCTTCTTATGATATGCTGGAGGGCAGATTAAACCTATTCTACAACCCTGAGCCCATAATGTGTACCACGACATTATAGGCCTGCTTAGGTTACAATACTCTGGGATTCATTAATACAGGCAAGGCTTGGTATTAGTGGATTAATACAGGCAAGGCTTGGTATTAGCGGATTAATACAGGCAAGGCTTGGTATTAGCGGATTAATACAGGCAAGGCTTGGTATTAGGGGAATAATACAGGCAAGGCTTGGTATTAGTGGATTAATACAAGCAAGCCTTGGTATTAGTGGATTAATACAGGCAAGCCTTGGTATTAGTTGATTAATACAGGCAAGCCTTGGTATTAGTGGAGCAATACAGGCAAGGCTTGGTATTAGTGGATTAATACAGGCAAGACTTGGTATTAGTGGATATGTTCTATGCAAAACCATAATGATTTTAGTATGTTTTATAAGGGCTATAATTAAAAAAAGTAAGTACCAGTATAAATTTTTTTAAAATTCACCACCTGTAATAGAATCAACGACTGTACCATGTTATGTGAAGAATCACATTATAATGTGGCGTCTTGCATTGAGGGACTACTGCAGCAAACAAATATTAGTAAAAGAACTGCTATGAAATGCTACATGAATATTCATGGAATAATGATAATGAAATAATCAATAGATTTTCACCCATGATCCATGGCTTGTCTTCAGTGTTTCATCTCCTAATAAGATCTCCATGGCAACCAAAACTTTCTCACATCTAGATATAGTATTGCAACAATGATTACCTGATGAATGTATGCAAGACTCTTATATCATACATAACAATTCCAGTATGGTACAAGAATACAACTGGTACTTTAGAAAAGTACCAAAGAGGATGCAAGTGAAATATTGCATGAAATGTAATATCAATCCAAATGAAAAGATTTTTATCTTTTTTCACATTTATAAATTGGATACAAATTTTAAGTTTTGTGCTAAATATGAACCAATGAGAAATTGTGTTGAATAATGTCTCGCCTGCATAGTACATGATCCAGAAACTTTGTATAGTCAGTATAGCAAGAAAAGTAGGTCATTATTACCACAATTTACCTCTTATGAATGTTAACATAATTGATATGTGTCAATGCACACATGAAATTGCATGTCCATACATGCAACAGTGTCTAGGAAACTGAGCTACAAGCGGTAATGAGTGTCTGGTGTACTTTGCCAAAGCAACTATCTTCGCTGACTAGATCTAATCACAATATGAGAGAAAACATTATAGCTTAAACTTTCACTCGGTAACACACTGAATGATCCACACAATCCTATTACACAACAAACATCTTGCTTTATCTATTGCTCTAAAAACAGTGGATCAAATATACTACTTTACTCCTTGGAATATACATTACTGTGCATTAAAATGATTTCATTCAATCAGTAACAGCAGTAAATAGTCTTTTATTACCACAGAAATTAATGTGAAAGCATTTCAAGGTGTACCTGCTATTTGTACCTTGGAATACACATTAAGGCATCACATGACCATCTGTCTCTTAGCAATGCTCTATTTTTAGACGTGGAAACCCTTATGTACGTCTCAGCTTGACCTTCTTTAAACATGATTTTCAGCCTGTTTGCATTGAACACAATCTTAATTTCACAATTCTTTGACATTCTGAATCAGACACAAAGAAAACAAATTCAAAGTAAAATTTATGAAAATTTATAAAGTGCTCCTAATATTTGCTGCTAACATTATAAATGAATATTTGCACAAATCTATTTTGAGCTGACCCTATAAAGTGTCTGATTTATTTGCAGACACCATAAAATCCATGCCTGACTGAAGAAAGATGTACATAAAGCAAATAAGATCAATGTATTTTACGCAAATTATTACTAGTTTCCTTTTAGAGCATGCAGTTTGCTTTAAAACTGCTGCTTTCTAGGTTTCTGCCCCCCCCCCCCACACACACACACACACACACACTAAGCATGCATATGACATGATATCATCGATAAAAAACAGAGATTCTTGTTGTGTATGCTGCAGATATACTTTGTGCGAGATGGGTACACTGCTTCTTTTATAACATAATTTTGTCTTGCATCACAGTGTGAATGACAGTCCAATATTGATGGGCACACAGTTACATTTACATCGTGCTTGAGGGTACACCATTCTGCTATTATGGTAAACCTTTCTCTAAGATGCCAAGATAGACAGTCCAAAAAGAAAGTACTATTTTACTTTAGAAAATAAAAAGAAAATAAAAACAGCAGCTAAATACCTGTACATATAAAACCAACCTAAAGAAGATGCTCTAGCATCCTCTAAAAACTGTTCAATCTAAATTCAGAAACAAAACCAAAGGTTTCAAAACTTTAAAGGTGAACAAACGGGAAATCAATAAAACTGTCCTTGTCAACCAAAGACCTTAAATTCTCAGTTTCCTTCCATTGTTAGTGTTTTAATGGGACAATACACCAGGTAATGATAATTAGACCAATGACTAATTATGATTCACTTGCAACTGCTGTACTTTTGCAACAGCAAATCTACATGACAAGACTTTAAGCTTAAGGGAATATTCATACTGAGAAAAACCATGATAACTAAAACATCAATTGCTCAAATATTCCACATCACTTCAATGACTCGCTAAGTTCTGGTGCAAAGCCTACTCTTCTGCATGCAATGCAACTTGGGCTGGTGTGATTAACAAAAAGAATCCATTAATCAATCAATATATGTGCTAATATCATTATGGAAGTTATGTCACTGATGTTTTATTTAAGCTATTTACCACCACCAATATGACTCTTTTACACTGAATTTAGCATTACAATTGATTTATATCAGCCACAGGAGTTTGACATGAGATAGTCATTGCAAAATATTTTTTGCACAGTAGATATTTATGATCGTACATCATTCTTGGTCATATTCCCTGACAAGAAGAATAAAAAATAACCTACATTATTATGATGTTCATAAAATAAATACCGTATATACTAGCTTATAAGTCAAGGCCAACTGCAAGCTGCACAGACCCAGGTCTGCCATTGCAAAATGTGTTGGCAGATCTGGGTCTATGCAGTTTTCTATGAGCAATCAGTAGAAAAAACAACACAGAACCTTCTCTGCCCATGCATTTTGCAACGGCAGATCAGGGTCTATGTTGAATTCGACTTACAAGCAAGTATAGATGTAACTGTTGTCTGTGTATGCTCTCAACCAATGAGACCAATGATAAGAGGGTATTCCATTCAACCAATGAGACCAATAATAAGAGGGTATTCCAATATTCAACCAATGAGACCAATGATAAGAGGGTATTCCATTCAACCAATGAGACCAATGATAAGAGGGTATTCCATTCAACCAATGAGACCAATGATAAGAGGGTATTCCATTCAACCAATGAGACCAATGATAAGAGGGTATTCCAATATTCAACCAATGAGACCAATGATAAGACAGTATTTCATTCAACCAATGAGACCAATGATAAAAGGATATTCCATTCAACCAACGAGACCAATGATAGGGGGGTATTCCATTCAGTTCTGAACTGGCGATTACCTCAGTGAATTTCTGATCCACTGTCTCATTCCTAGAAGACTTGTCATGTTCATGGTTGCATCTTACAAAAATAATTGCCAAACATCTGATGCATATAATAAATTAACAAAGTGAAGTGTACTTGTTCGATCCAAATTAGAAAAATAAGAGTGAACCTTTCATGTTGAGAATTGTCTGTTTGGTCCTACCATTGAAAAATAAAGATGGTGACACTCTGCTCTTGTCTTTCATATACTATTTTATAATACATCAGAATAACGAATCAGCTGAAAAATGTTAATATTAAAATAACACGAAGACTATCCCAAGCCAGGCTCCTATCGTGTCGCTTAAAGGATTGTTGTGTGCAACTTAGGATGGTTTGGTGTAATCAGTATCCACTTCATGAAAGTTCTTTAAACTAAAATGATTAAAACTTTTTATTGTTAGAACTGGACTGATAATCAGTTACTATTCTGGATCTGATTAAACAGCTATGCATGCAACCTCAGAAACTTGAACAACCAAAATCTCTCAAAAACACTTAGGGCCCTGGAGCAATGCTCAGAGTTTTTGAAGTTTCTATTGCCCGGCTTTCTACCACGGGATTTTTCAGGAGTGATCACACATTGGATCTAAGTCCAGCATAATTTGGGAGGAACAATTTTAATCATTGGAATACAAGTTTCAGATGTAAATTTTTAAAATTTCTGCATGACTTGGAATATTTTGGTGGAATGGGTTAAACAAATTTACATTGGGATTGGGTCCTAGTTTCGGCCCTTGAGGACCCCCCAAAAACTATATATTCCAGAAATCTCAGAAGAAATCGTTATCACATACAACAAAATGCAAACAACACATGGTCACATCAGTACATCACATGCACTTTTTGGTGACCTTATCTTCTTTACAAGATGCAGAAAACGTGGTAGATTGCACACTCCAAGTCAAGACATTTGGAGGAAATGATGATACATATAATACTACACTTAAAGCAATTGTATAACAACATCTGATGATGAATAAATTTCCTGTGGCTACCACCTGACAAGGGCGTGTTTCCTTTTGGAAATTGCTTAAAAGGTTGTGGCTTCCTCAAAAAGATCAAGAAATATATCACTTGATGTGTAATCCATTTCTGAAAACAGATACTTTTAAAAATCATTTCCTTGATCTGGTGCTGTTGTATGGAATGAACTTCCCAAAACCATTAGATCAGAAGCAAATCCAAATGTGTTCAAAACAAAATTATATAACCATTATCTTGAAAGGCAGTTTTCATTGTTAATATTAAAATAAATGCACTCCAATATATTCTGTTAATGCATATCACATACTCTATGTGTATTTAAGCATGCTCCATTATTATTAATTTTTTGTTGTAGTTACAATAGTTTGTTCATCCTAGGGCCTCAGGGAAGAACAACTGTATATTTTAACTGAGTTACCCTCATAACATATAGTATTTATTATTATTATTATTATTATTATTATTATTATTAATATTATTATTATTATTATTATTATTCATGTATACATTGGATTTAATGGCATGTCAGCACAATACTGGCTATATAGTGCTATATAGTATTGCTATAGAGAGCTGATTCAAAGTTAACTTATAAAAATGTCAAGATAAAAATGTGCTAAAAAAAAACTAACTTTGGAAGATGAATTCTTATAAATAAATGTAATGATGTAGTCCTAAAAAATAAAAAATAAAAGGTAAAGATGTTACAATTCATTAAGTTGTATAAAATAGATGATAATGGTAAAAAATATAAACTCTTTAAAATAATGGGTTCAAATCTGAGACAAAGACTGCAGTCTTTTAAAGAGTCCATGATTTTTTCTGGTGGCATGTATAATAATGATACACTGGCAATTTATCAAACATACTTTTTTGAAAGCACAGACTTGGTGTCTATGGTAAAGAATAAGGGCTACAAATCATGCCAGTAATATAAAATGGAAAAGCAAGACCTCTGGTACATTTTTCTCCAGATATAATATCAGCAATAAATAGTATCAATTGATTTTATGTGTTTTATGGCACAACAACACTTTGAAGGTTATGTTGTAACTGAGGCAAGTAGAGTAAAGCACCTCCTCCAAAGAAACAACAAGAGAGGTGATCCAGTTTTGGGAATCTAACCAGCACCCTTCAGATCATGAGTCAATTGCTTTAACCACTGAGTCACTGTGGCACCAACAAATAGCATCAAAACCTGTCATTATGTTCTAACAAGAATACCATGAATGGCACATTATACGCCCACACTGTGTTTAATAGTTCTCTATGTAGATAACTAAAATTTTTGTGCAGAAGCCACTTTTCTTTTTTCAGCCATGGTGACTGACCTTTTGACCCCGCCCCAAAAAGATAGGTTTCTTCGTTACCCAAAGTGTGAGGCATCTGCAAAGTTTGGTCCAGATCTGTGATGCAGAGCTAATGCTATTGTGTGGAAACCATTTTCCTTCTTTCAGTCACAGTGACCTTGACTGTTACCTTTAAACTATTGACCTCAAAATCAAAAGGCCTCTTCCTTACCCGAAGTACAAGTCATCCACACAGTTTGGTCCAGGTAGAACCAACATCATTATGCAGAAACCATTTTTAATATTTCAGTCACAGTGAACTTGACTTTAGACCTTTTGACCCCAAAATCAACACAGTTCTTTGTAAACCCCAGTACAAGCCATAAAAAAAATTTGGCAACTGTAGATGGTGGAGAACTCGAGTTATTGTGCAGAATGCATTATTCTTTTTCAGTAACAGTAACCTTGATCTTTGACCTTTTGATACAGAATTTTCAAAGTTTGCATAATGCTGAATTTGAATTTAAAAGTAATGTAACTGAAAGTAATATTCAAGATTAGAGATTTAGTAAGAAAAAATCTGCAGATTAGGATGTTATTATGTAATACATATTTGATAACCTCCAGTATGTTTATGAATGATGTCCCTTTTCACAGCAACTGCTGAATGGTTTCAGAATTTAGATTGATATCTGAAGCAAAAAAAGTTACTGAGGGAGTAGAGTTGTAATGCATCTTTAATTATCGTTAACTGTATAGGTAGAAGAAACCTATGACTTCTTGATATCCTAGTAGTGAGTTGACCAGTAGGTGTTAAGTAGTCATAAAGTGCTTAAAAGTTGTGGTGTCCACTGTGGGTTACTGAGAGAGAGATAATCTGAGAGACCAATCACAATGGGTGAAGATATGAATCAGAACATGTGTCTGTGTATGACTGACATGAATGAGAAACAAAATGATGAAGTGAAAGACAGTGAGATATTAAGGTAAGTCTGAGTAAATGCATTAGTGCTTTGAACGTGGAGTTGGATTATAGTAAAGTTGTAACAATTTTAGTCAGTAAAATAGCTCCATCACTTTAGTCAATAAAATAACTCCAATGAGCAAATGTTTCCTAATATGCCAATGCAAACCAACTCTAAATAAAATTTGTCTATGTCTATAACCATGTGGAATGTGCAGAGTGCAATCAGTGTTAATGTAAGTAACACCCAGAATACTAAATGGTAAGAAGTAAAACTGACTTGATGTTAGTGTTATCCACTATTGTCTAATTCCTTGTAACATGACCTTGATTGGTTAAAATGAATAAGGTGAATTTACCTGCAACATGGTTTTTGATTGGTCAAAATTAATAAGGTGAACTTGCCTGTAACATGTAATACCTTTATAGATCCGATGAATGGCGTTATAAAGAGGAAGCTCAGTAACTCCTAGATCGGTTAGGAAATTGGTCATGAAGCAAGCCTGAAGCAAATCGCTTGTATAAACTAGCTGTTCATTAGGTTCCAATCATTCCCAGAAATTATACTTTTTACACTCTTTTACCCCAATATTTGCTTATGCCTGTAATACATTCGGCTGAGAATGCACAACTTTCCCACTGATGTCCTTGATACCTCCTGCAGTAAGAGCACTAGTTTTGCAGAAATAACAGCTTTTAATTTAAACACCATCAATACCCATGTTTTCTCACTAGAAAAACTAACACTATTTCAAGTGTCTTGACAGACACACACTCAGTGTAACGGAAGTACTTAATATGCTTACATAATACAGTTTAGAAACCTCTTTGTAACAAAAGGATTTCCTGGTTTTGACAAATACAACTCTTGGCTAAAGTACTTATTTCAAAATGACAACACTTGAAGCTGCATTTCCTCCCAAGAGCATTTAAACTAAATAGTTCTGGCTCTTTGCAGTTAAATCTGGTATTGTAGTCTTTCCCATAAAATACAATTAGATTGTTAAAATCTGTTCATTATTTTGCAACGGGGAATCGTCATTGAAAAAAGTAACACTTGAAAAAAGCATCAGAATTAGTGTTAAAGTCACTTAACAAACACCAGGCAAAGTCCATGTGTCAATTAAATTATGCAAAGCTCCAAGGGTAAGCAAATATCCATATTTGGCCAGTATTGCATTTCTACACCAACAAATATTTCACTTAATATAAGAAGAGTAATGTAAATGGAACATTATACAACCACATTGTATTTAATAGTCCTCTATGTAGATAACTAAAATTTTTGTGCAGAAACCACTTCCCTTCTTTCAGTCACAGTGACCCTGACCATTGATGTTCTGACCTCAAAATTAATAGGATTCTTCCTCACCTCAAGTACAAGCCATCCATTAAATTCTGTCCAGGTATGTGATGTAGAACTAATACTATGGTGCAGAAACCATTTCAATTCTTTTAGTCACAGTGTCCTTGACCTTTGACCTCAAAATGTATAGGTTTCTTCCTTGCCCCAATTGCAAGCCCACTGTCACAACCCACAAGCCAAAGTCCTCTATGCTCTCTTATTATCCAACGCTGCCTGCAATAAGGCTTCTTCGTTTCTCATGAATATGCATAAACCTGGGCACAAGTAAAATTTTCTTGCAATGCTGACCAACATAACTTCTCATGCTGTTTGAATAAGCCAATCAAAGTTTCTCTTCCAAACACAGTCACTTATAAATCGATATAAAGGGTCATTTTTATTTATGTGTAGGAAACTGTTACATCATGTTGCTGACGACATACTTTTGTTTATGCATATTCATAAAATACAAGGAAATTTTCTTGCAGGCAGCTACAGGCAAAAAAGGAGTAGTGGACTGTTGCCTGTGACTTGTAAAGATGGTGCAAGCCATCCACGATGGTGGAGAACTTGAGTTATTGTGCAGAAACCATTGTTATTTTTTCAGTCACAGTGACCTTAACCTTTGACCTTTTGACTCCAACATCGACAGAGTTCTTCCTTATCCCATGTGCAATCCATCCACAAGTTTAAAAGATGTAGATGGTGAAGTACTCGAGTTATTGTGCGGAAACTATTTTTCTTCTTTTAGTCACTCTGACTTTGACCTTTCAAACCCTGAAATTTGTTGGTTTCTTCTTTACCCCAAATGCAAGCCATGGTAACTGTTCTTGTGCAGAAACAATTTTTCTTCTTTCAGTTAGTGACATTGACCTTTGAGCTTTCGACTCTGAAATCAATAAGGTTCTTCTTTACCCCAAGTGCAAGCCAGCCACAAAGTTTGGTAAATATAGATGGTGAAAAACTCGAGCTTCTGTGCGGAAACAAAATTGGTAACGGATGGATGGATGGACAACATCATGACATAATATGCTCTGCCTTATGTAGACATATAAAAAAAAGAAATTTAAAGCATAATTTTGGTTTGAGTTCATATACATTCAAAATTATTTGAGATTTTCACATGTTACCTCTGAATGCAAAATTCAACAGCTTGATCTGTTGAAATGATAAGTCGCAACTTGCATAATTTATATTTCACAATTCAGGAGATCAACTTTGAATACTGTATATACGCACTTATAAGTCAAGTCCTTCTGATAACAATATAGACCATGATCTGCCATCACATAATGTGCTGGCAGATCAGGGTCTATGTTGCTTGTTCAACTGATTACCCCTATATATATAGATCCAGATCTGATGGTGCATTATGCAATGGCAGATCTGGGTCTGTGCAGTTTGCACTTGGATTTTATTTCAGAGTGAGTATATATGATAATTTATATCTTCATCCTTTCAAGTGGACATTTTTTGCAACTTTGCAAAGAAACATTGCATAACTGAAAGGTTATTTGATTTATGACTGAAAAACCCCAACCCATACCTGTGATTCTACCGGCGGTAGGCCAAAAATACCGTTTTAAAGACCGTCTACCGCACATACCGTTTAGTAGTCGAAATCTACCGGTTTTTAAAATTTCAAGGAAATTTTTTTTTTATATACAAAAACCCGTTTTTTTTTACGCGTTCTATCAGCACATTAGACAAACCAGCCACAACCAGTCTACTGGGAACCGGAAATGTTTACCTATGATATGACCGGTGCGACGATGCGTGGTTGAGTTCGGATTACAATTGTTTGCATGTGTACTCAAGAAGCGGCTAATTGATTACCTTATTGTTGTAATCTGGAGAGTTTAAGGCCAAATGCGGGATGTTGTTTGAGGTGTTATAAGTAATAAAAGGATCAAAGGTAATCCATGATGACCATGAGTCTTTGATTAAAACTCGGCCGATCTGTCGTGGAAGTAAAATAAAACGGAGAGACCAACCAAAAATGATCTTGGCAGAAACACTTGATTAAGTATTTTGATTTGATGTCTTTTAGTTGTTCTTGTATTGTTCACGATGGTTTAAGATGAATATTTAGGGGCAGCTTGTATATATTTTTTTTCTTAAATGCATGTCAAAATGCCGAAATGTCCGCTTTCCCCCAATGCTAAGAAGCCACCAGCTAAGAAATACTACAAGTTTAACAACGCTTGGATACCAGAATTTAAGTGTGTGCAGGCGAGTAGCAAAGGTCCTGACTTTGCATTGTGTCTTTCATGCAGATTGGATTTTAAGATAGCATATAGAGGAAGAAATGCATATGCAGACACCATCACATAGGAGCAACGATTCTTCTGTAACAAACACACCCACATTGAAGGCATTATTTGAGACTGGATCAAAAGTGGATAAAGTGACACTTGCAGAGACTTTGTTTGCAAATTTTGTGACAGAGCACAATTTACCGTTCCTCATAGCAGATCATTTTACTAACCTGGTTAAAGTCATGTTTTCTGACTCTGAAATTGCACAAAAATTTTCATGCCAGCGTACAAAGACAACACATATTGTCACTCAGGCCCTAGCCCCTCACTGGGACAGAAGAGTTGAAAATATGTGTAGCAGTCAGAAGCTCAGTATCATGATTGATGAATCAAATGATCAAGGGGATGATAAAATGTTGAATGTTCTAGTCCGTGTGTATGATCAAACAGTTCAGCAAAAATGTATATTATTTTTAATATTTCACAACATTTGTCAACTTACATCATTGCACTGGACTGCATAAAAAATCTTTGCAGTGAACTGTGAGATGTATAACTCTTCCTTTTTCATTTAATTAACAATATATACAATTTATTGTAACAGTTTCCATCAGATTCTGAACCTGAATCATGTTCAAAATTTGTGTTTTATTATAATATGAAGAGAATACATATTATGTGACAAAATTAACTTGTTTTCTTTTCAATCCCCTTAAAACACGTAAAATTTATGCCGATAAAAAATATACCTTTTTAGAAGCCAATCTACTGATCAAAATTCGTTAATCTACTGGTTTGAAATCCTGGTTCTGTCACAGGTATGCCAACCCCACTTGTGGGTAGAAATTAGATGAAAGCAGCAATATGTATTAAGATCATCTTCCTTGAAGCCTAATTTCACTGAAAGTACTGGACTGCATCACTGACTGTTAGATAATATTCATAGAAAATGGTAAGAAAAAGAAAAAGAACCCTGACTAATCGTCTTGAACAATAATGACAAATTCTAACAAAAAAACCTGATAAACAATTATGATAACACACACCACAAAGGTTTATCTGCAGCTAATTGTCCATTTATCCATTAATTCCTCAATGAATGAAGCCAAGTTGTCCCAAAATATGACATAGCACATACTGAAATACCAAAACCTAATCTGCATATACAAGTTGTGACTGGATTACAAATATACCTTTCTACAAGAGGATGCTGGCTGTAAGCAACATAAATCCAGTCTGTTGCACAGTGCATTAGCTATCAACATGTAAATCTCTACCACAAAGTGCATAATGGTAGAAAAACTGTACTCTCGAGAATAAACAGAATACACCTATGAACAGCAAAAGTACCAAAATATATGGAAGAAGTATAGTGTCTTGTTGCCTTCTGCATATCCCATGTTCTGTAACCATGACCTTTCATCTTTTAGCCTATAAAAAAACAATATCAAATCTGGAGAAACTAGAGTCTGGTAGTCTGGGAAAAATTACAAGTTTTCTGTGAGAAAATTTAACTATAAACCTGCTTAGAATATTACACAGAATATAAAGGGTCCAAAATTTGATTTTTGTGGAATTTTATGACAATTTCAATTAACATCAAGAAAAGATTTAACAAATTTTTCCCCAGCCCATCTACAGTGCAGTGGTGACATGTTTGCTTTGCGCATCTGCTATCCTGGGTTTGATCCAATGTATTAACATGTGCAAGAGTACTTGGTAACCCATCTAAGGCCTGTGTTTTTCTTGAGCTTCTCCAGTTTTATCTACCTCAAAGACAACATTATGCCAACATCTCTGCTGTCAAGAGCGTGTCAAATAAGCTGGAAGAACTTATTGTGCACAGACATTAAAACAAGAAAGTTTAAAACTTTTGTTATGTACACTGTATATACAAATCATCAGTGTACCGCATGAATGTTCAAAAATGATGTGATTTAAACAAATGATGTTACGACGATGTATCCATTTCAGAAAAACAGACTAGTAATCAAATGTTCTATACAATATTCAAATGTTAAGTACAGAAATCAATCATGTAATATCAATATTTCTTTCTTTTTCATTTGTTTCTTCTTTTCTTATTTGCCAAAGAGAAAATTAATTTTACAAAAAATCAGAGAGAAGACACTATTGACAAATGGGTTGGCAAATCTTAAAGAAAATATGATTACCAAAGATTGGCAACCATGTTACATACTGTAAAGACATGCATCATAAGATGGATTCCATGACTGGAAACATCAATCTCTTGGACTGGTACTTTGTTCACATGATTCCATGTCTTTAGCAGCTGCGCAAATGCATATTACTAATCACCTGGTGAGAGAGATGAGCAATCTATCTCTTTTGCCTATGTACCAAGATAGCACAGAAAATGTATACTGTCACTTCCATTTCTCCCCTCATCTTTGCAAAATAAACATAAACCATGTACATGTCTGTGCTGTCTCACAGTGTAATGAAAAATCTCGGAGAATTTTGGAGCAGATCACATTCTCACTCCTTGTGATAAATATCTCACTGAATAAGAGATCTGTAATTAGGCTAAGATCATTCATTTTTGTTCATTTTTTTAACCAAAGGACCACACATAGCAAGTGTATAATAAAGTATTATTTCAGTAACAGCTGCACAATATGCAAATTAGTATAATTAACATGGTAAAACTGAACTTCAAGGACAATCTCTTGCATTTCACATTGATGCACATGGATGACCTTGGGGAAAAAATCAGATCTCACAGAACGTACTCAAATCTCACCTAATATTTTATCAAATCTCAGTCTGGTACTCTAAAAATATCACAGGTATGAACATATAAACAGGCAAACACAGAAAGTCAAGCATGAAAGCACAGATAGATAGATAGCTAGGGAAGCACAGAAGCTCAATTGGTAGTATAACAGACTTGTATTCCAAGGGTCGCGAGTTTGATACCTGCACAGGTCAGCTTGGGTCGGCTGCCACTGCGTGTCCTTGGGAAAGGTACTTTGCTCCCATTTCCTCAGCATCATATAGCCAATAATATGTTAAAAGTGCTGTTAAAAAACTCGATGCCAACATGACATTGAAACATGTTGCAAAATATTGAATTTCTTTTAATAATCAAATAATGTGGCTATGGATTATCAAACACTCTTACATACTTTTGTGTATTAATAAATGTACATATGTCAGGGGTGGCCAGAGTTTAGTGACATAGGATCTACTTTTTACAGAGTCATACCAACACTGTGCGATCTACCAGAAACTACTTTGCAATCGATCTGTCGACCATGATCAATATATTGGCCACCCCTGTTATATGGTATAAAAGTTGCACACAACAGGGCAATTTACTCTGTATCAATATTAACAAATGAAGTTGGTAATATCTAAATATCACCCAAATCCTACACCCCTGAATTTTGTAACACAACTCAGCATATACTCCCTTTGTCGAGTCCAACTACAAACAACACAGACCCTGATCTGCCAGCGCAAAAAAGCAATGGTAGATCAGGGTCTTTGTTGTCTGTTCTATGGATTACTCCTAACAAACTGTATAGACCCAGATCTGCAGGTGCATTATGTGATGGCAGCTCTGGGTCTGTACAGTTTGCAGTTGGATTTGTAAGCAAATATATATGGTACCAATCCCTGAATATCTGTGTTAAAATAATCTATCATCCTAAAATTCCTAAACTCTGTATTTCTGGCAGAGAATCAATGGTTCTGCACTCAGTAGTGTATGACCTCACCTGACAGACATTAAGAAGTCTACATGAAGCATCAATAAAACCAGTAGGTACCATACAAACTTGCTACCATACACTCTAGAGTCCAACTGCATAAAACACTGACAGATCTAGATCTATGCAGTTTGTTAGGAGTAATCAGTAGAACAAACATAAATCCTAATCTGCTGGTACATTATGTGACAGCAGATCAGGGTCGATGTTGTTTGCAGTTGGACTTGACTCTTAAGTGATTATATAAGGTAGGCAAGAATATATACAGCAGCATTGACTCCCTGCACATCCAGACATAGATCAGCTATTAGGAAGAAGTATTCCTAAAACTTGTCAGAAAAAAAGAGATAACTTTTTATATCATGTGGGTCAACTGCTGAAGATAACTCAATATAAATGCTATATATCATGATCAGCATTAAATTCATTCATGTTTTTGGGGGGTAGGGTGGGGTTTAGTCAACTTTTTTTATTGTATGCTTACAGTTACAATTAGAACAAATTCTAATAAATGAATGTGTAATACTTATTTGACTAGGAAAGGAAAACCTGATAATTCTGTGGGAAACCCTTTGATGTGGACACATCTACTCATTTGCACATGTTTACAGTCCAAAGAATACATGGGTAGATGTATTATAATCCTGTTAAATTACACTAGATTTTCATTCATTTCACTTTTGCTGATAATATACCATGATATAATGGGCCCTAGACTCAGCTACTGATAATATACCATGCTATAATGAGCCCTACACTCAGCTACTGATAATATACCATGCTATAATGGGCCCTACACTCAGCTACTGATAATATACCATGCTATAATGGGCAATACACTCAGCTACTGATAATATACCATGCTATAATGGGCACTACACTCAGCTACTCATAATATACCATGCTATAATGGGCAATACACTCAGCTACTGATAATATACCATGCTATAATGGGCACTACACTCAGCTACTGATAATATACCATGCTATAATGGGCCTTACACTCAGCTACTGATAATATACCCTGCTATAATGGGCCCTACACTCAGCTACTGATAATATACCATGATATAATGGGCAATACACTCAGCTACTGATAATATACCATCTTATAATGGGCCCTACACTCAGCTACTGATAATATACCATGCTATAATGGGCCCTACACTCAGCTACTGATAATATACCATGATATAATGGGCAATACACTCAGCTACTGATAATATACCATGCTATAATGGGCCCTACACTCAGCTACTGATAATATACCATGCTATAATGGGCAATACACTCAGCTACTGATAATATACCATGCTATAATGGGCCCTACACTCAGCTACTGATAATATACCATGATATAATGGGCAATACACTCATCTACTGATAATATACCATCTTATAATGGGCCCTACACTCAGCTACTGATAATATACCATCTTATAATGGGCCCTACACTCATCTACTGATAATATACCATGCTATAATGGGCAATACACTCAGCTACTGATAATATACCATCTTATAATGGGCCCTACACTCAGCTACTGATAATATACCATCTTATAATGTGCCCTACACTCAGCTACTGATAATATACCATGATATAATGGGCCCTACACTCATCTACTGATAATATACCCTGCTATAATGGGCCCTACACTCAGGTACTGATAATATACCATGATATAATGGGCCCTACACTCAGCTACTGATAATATGGGCCCTACACTCAACTACTGATAATATACCCTGCTATAATGGGCAATACACTCAGCTACTGATAATATACCATGATATAATGGGCCCTACACTCAGCTACTGATAATATACCCTGCTATAATAAGCCCTACACTCAGCTACTGATAATATACCATGATATAATGGGCCCTACACTCAGCTACTGATAATATACCATGCTATAATGAGCCCTACACTCAGCTACTGATAATATACCATGATATAATGGGCCCTACACTCATCTACTGATAATATACCATCTTATAATGGGCCCTACACTCAGCTACTGATAATATACCATGCTATAATGGGCCCTACACTCAGCTACAGATAATATACCCTGCTATAATGGGCCCTACACTCAGCTACTGATAATATACCCATCTATAATGGGCCCTACACTCAGCTACTGATAATATACCATGCTATAATGGGCCCTACACTCATCTACTGATAATATACCCTGCTATAATGGGCCCTACACTCAGCTACTGATAATATACCCTGCTATAATGG
Source organism: Margaritifera margaritifera (assembly GCA_029931535.1). Classification (NCBI taxonomy): domain Eukaryota; kingdom Metazoa; phylum Mollusca; class Bivalvia; order Unionida; family Margaritiferidae; genus Margaritifera; species Margaritifera margaritifera. The sequence continues at coordinate 1,117,497 of JAQPZY010001636.1, read as the reverse complement.
GCCCTACACTCAGCTACTGATAATATACCCTGCTATAATGGGCAATTCACTCATCTACTGATAATATACCATCTTATAATGGGCCCTACACTCATCTACTAATAATATACCATGCTATAATGGGCCCTACACTCATCTACTGATAATATACCCTGCTATAATGGGCCCTACACTCAGCTACTGATAATATACCCTGCTATAATGGGCCCTACACTCAGCTACTGATAATATACCCTGCTATAATGGGCAATTCACTCATCTACTGATAATATACCATCTTATAATGGGCCCTACACTCATCTACTGATAATATACCATCTTATAATGGGCCCTACACTCAGCTACTGATAATATACCATGATATAATGGGCCCTACACTCATCTACTGATAATATACCATCTTATAATGGGCCCTACACTCAGCTACTGATAATATACCATGCTATAATGGGCCCTACACTCAGCTACTGATAATATACCATGCTATAATGGGCCCTACACTCAGCTACAGATAATATACCCTGCTATAATGGGCCCTACACTCAGCTACTGATAATATACCCTGCTATAATGGGCAATACACTCAGCTACTGATAATATACCATGCTATAATGGGCCCTACACTCATCTACTGATAATATACCCTGCTATAATGGGCCCTACACTCAGCTACTGATAATATACCATGCTATAATGGGCAATTCACTCATCTACTGATAATATACCATGATATAATGGGCCCTACACTCAGCTACTGATAATATACCATGATATAATGGGCCCTACACTCAGCTACTGATAATATACCCTGCTATAATGGGCAATTCACTCATCTACTGATAATATACCATCTTATAATGGGCCCTACACTCATCTACTGATAATATACCATCTTATAATGGGCCCTACACTCAGCTACTGATAATATACCATGCTATAATGGGCCCTACACTCAGCTACTGATAATATACCATGCTATAATGGGCCCTACACTCAGCTACTGATAATATACCATCTTATAATGGGCCCTACGCTCATCTACTGATAATATACCATGCTATAATGGGCCCTACACTCAGCTACTGATAATATACCATGCTATAATGGGCCCTACACTCAGCTACTGATAATATACCATGCTATAATGGGCCCTACACTCAGCTACTGATAATATACCATGCTATAATGGGCCCTACACTCAGCTACTGATAATATACCATGCTATAATGGGCAATACACTCAGCTACTGATAATATACCATCTTATAATGGGCCCTACACTCATCTACTGATAATATACCATCTTATAATGGGCCCTACACTCATCTACTGATAATATACCATGATATAATGGGCAATTCACTCATCTACTGATAATATACCATGCTATAATGGGCACTACACTCAGCTACTGATAATATACCATGCTATAATGGGCAATACACTCATCTACTGATAATATACCATGATATAATGGGCAATTCACTCATCTACTGATAATATACCCTGCTATAATGGGCCCTATACTCAGCTACTGATAATATACCATGCTATAATGGGCAATACACTCATCTACTGATAATATACCATCTTATAATGGGCCCTACACTCATCTACTGATAATATACCATCTTATAATGGGCTCTACACTCATCTACTGATAATATACCATGCTATAATGGGCCCTACACTCATCTACTGATAATATACTATGCTATAATGGGCCCTACACTCATCTACTGATAATATACCATGCTATAATGGGCCCTACACTCATCTACTGATAATATACGATCTTATAATGGGCCCTACACTCATCTACTGATAATATACCATCTTATAATGGGCCCTACACTCATCTACTGATAATATACCATGCTATAATGGGCAATACACTCATCTACTGATAATATACCATCTTATAATGGGCCCTACACTCATCTACTGATAATATACCATCTTATAATGGGCTCTACACTCATCTACTGATAATATACCATCTTATAATGGGCTCTACACTCATCTACTGATAATATACCCTGCTATAATGGGCCCTACACTCAGCTACTGATAATATACCATGATATAATGGGCCCTACACTCATCTACTGATAATATACCATGATATAATGGGCCCTACACTCATCTACTGATAATATACCATCTTATAATGGGCCCTACACTCATCTACTGATAATATACCATCTTATAATGGGCCCTACACTCATCTACTGATAATATACCATGCTATAAGGGACCCTATACTCAGCTACTGATAATATACCCTGCTATAATGGGCCCTACACACAGCTACTGATAATATACCCTGCTATGATGGGCCCCACACTCAGCAACATAATTTTTTTTGTTGCAAAGTTTTCACACAAATATTTCATAAAGTGAATCATGGAAATATCTTTTTACCTTACTTTCAAAATTTGGTTATCTTTAGGGAAGTACTGATTTTTCAGTATGATGGCACATTTATCTAAACGCAGATTTGGTCTTGTAAGGTTTCCACTGTTATCATGTGGTTCTATATCTTGGACTAAATTTGTACAATATGTGCACCTGGCTTGAAGCAGTACAGGCCAAGATTTGTTGTCATATAATGTGAAGTGGCAGATCAGCACAGAGCAAGATCTGCTGTTGTACAATGTGTAACAGCAGATCAGCACAGACCAAACTCTACTTTCGTATGTGTAACAGCAGATCAGCACAGACCAAAACCTGCTGTCATACAATGTGCAACAACAGATCAGCACAGACCAAAACCTGCTGTCATATGATGTGTAACAGCAGATCAGCACAGACCAAAACCTGCTATCATATAAGGTGTAACTGCAGATCAGCACAGACCAAAACCTACTCTCATATGTGTAACTGCAAATCAGCACAGACCAAAACCTACTATCGTATAATGTGTAACAGCAGATCAGCAATGACCAAAACCTGATGTTGTATAAAGTGTAACTGCACATCAGCACAGATCAAAACCTGCTGTCTTATAATGTGTAACTGATGTCGTACAATGTATAACTGCAGATCAGCACAGACCAAACTCTGCTGTCATATAATGTGTTATAGCAGATTAGCACAGACCAAAACCTGCTGTCATATAATGTGTAACAGCAGATCAGCACAGACCAAAACCTCTCATATAATGTGTAATGGCAGATCAGCACACACAAAAACCTGCTGTCATATAATGTGTAACTGCATATCAGTACAGACCAAAATCTGCTGTAGTATAATGTGTAAAAGCAAATCAGCACAGACCAAAATCTGCTGTTGTAAAATGCGTATCTGCTGTCATATAATGTGCAACAGCAGATCAGCACAGACCAAAATCTGGTGTGGTATAATGTGTGTCTATGTCGTATAATGTGTAACTGCTGTTGTATATGTAATGGCAGATCAGCACAGACCAAAATCTACTGTCATTTAATGTATAATGGCAGGTCAGCACAGACCAATATCTAGTGTCATAAAATTTGTAATGGCGGATCAGCACAGGCAAAGATCTAATGTCATATAATGTGTAATGGCAGATCAGCACAGACCAAGATCTAAAGTCATATAATGTGCAGCAGCACATCAGCACAAAAATCTGCTGACATATAATGTGCAATCGCAGATCAGAATCTGATGTTGTATGTGTAACAGCATATCAGTATGGACAAAGATCTGATGTTGTATACAGTGTAACAGCATATCAGTATGGACAAAGATCTGATGTAGTATACAGTGTAACAGCATATCAGTATGGACAAAGATCTGATGTTGTATACAGTGTAACAGCATATCAGTATAGACAAAGATCTGCTGTTGTATACAGTGTAACAGCATATCAGTATGGACAAAGATCTGATGTTGTATACAGTGTAACAGCATATCAGTATGGACAAAGATCTGATGTCGTATACAGTGTAACAGCATATCAGTATGGACAAAGATCTGATGTTGTATACAGTGTAACAGCATATCAGTATAGACAAAGATCTGATGTTGTATACAGTGTAACAGCATATCAGTATGGACAAAGATCTGATGTTGTATACAGTGTAACAGCATATCAGTATAGACAAAGATCTGCTGTTGTATACAGTGTAACAGCATATCAGTATAGACAAAGATCTGCTGTTGTATACAGTGTAACAGCATATCAGGGGCTATGCTGTTTGTTGTAAATCATTTATAGAATAAATGGCAAAGACCCTGATCTGCTGGTGAATTATTCAATGGCAGATCAGGGTCTACGTTGTTCAGAATTATATGTATGTTATATACAGTGCTTGCTCAGTATAAAGTACCTCAGTATAACACAATCCCTGTAATTAGGTGGGTATAGTCATGGATCCATTATAGATATTACATAATAGTAATACAGTACTCCCTCACTACAAGACCCTTCATTATAACAGTTCCTCTTATAAGGCCATTCATTATAACACAGTTTCTCTTATAAGTCCATTCATTATAACATTGTTCCTCTCATAAGGCCATTCATTATAACATGGTTCCTCTTATAAGGCACTTCATTATAACATGGTTCCTCTTATAAGGCACTTCATTACAACATGGTTCCTCTTATACGGCACTTAATTATAACATGGTTCTTCTTATAAGGCCCTTCATTATAACATGGTTCCTCTTATAAGGCCCTTCATTATAACATGGTTCCTCTTATAAGGCCCTTCATTACATGGTTCCTCTTATAAGGCCATTCATTATAACATGGTTCCTCTTATAAGGCACTTAATTATAACATGGTTCTTCTTATAAGGCCCTTCATTATAACATGGTTCCTCTTATAAGGCCCTTCATTATAACATGGTTCCTCTTGTAAGGCATTTGTTTTATAACATGGTTCCTATTATAAGGCCCTCTATTATAACAGTTCCTCTAATAAGGCCCTTCATTATAACATGGTTCCTCTTTTAAGGCCATTCATTATAACATAGTTCCTCTTATAAGGCCCTTCATTATAACATGGTACCTCTTATAAGGCCCTATTTATAACATGGTTCCTCTTGTAAGGCCATTCATTATAACACAGTTCCTCTTATAAGGCCAGTCATTATAACATGGTTCCTCTAATAAGGCCATTCATTATAACTTGTCTTCAGACTTCTTTGTAGAGAATGACTCATTGCGAGTATATATGAACATCATGATATTATTGCAATAATATCATAAAGAAGTGACCATACTGCAATACTGTTTTGGGCTCATAACATCACCACTCTAAAATTTGTACATATCAATCTTGGGTTTTCTTGCAGTTCCAGTGAAACAAAGTCTACCATGTCAAAGAATGTACTATTTCTAGCAGGGGTTTGTTTGTTATTTTGTTTCTTCATTTTTTTTTTTTTATTAAGGTGTTCAGCTCACAATCATAAAATTCAGATTTATGGTAATCAGTATCAAAATGTAACAAATTATGTCTGGCAATCTGATGAAGGTATAAATATAAGTAAATCGGACAGGCGCCAATAAAGTTTCATGCTTGTTTCATCTCTGGAATTTCCAGTCCACTTATTTTTAACTTGTCAGATAAATTATTGCATTTCATGTTAGTAAGAGTTATCATTATGTAACGATAACTACTTTAATGCTAACAGTAAGGATAGTTTCAAAACATAGAGATTATTGTGCAAGATATTGTTACAATATTTAAACTTTCTATATTTTTTCTTTACAATAAAAAAAATTATTTAACAATAAACTGCATTAAAAAAATTTCAGGCAATTTTCATGGGTGCTGGGGACAGAAAAGGGCCGTGATATAGGATTCCCCATTTTCATGGGTGCTGGGGACAGAAAAGGGCCGTGATATAGGATTCCCCATTTTCATGGGTGCTGGGGACAGAAATGGGTCGTGATACAGGATTCCCCATTTTCACGAGAATCATAGCTTCTAAATACTGTATATGCTTGTAGAGACCAACTACAAACAACATAGACCCCGATCTATCATCGCATAATGCACTGGGAGATCTGGATCTTTGCAGTTTGCAGTTGGACTTGACTTATAAGCGAGTATATACAGTATTTTAATTACAACTGTTCACTTCTTTTTTCCACAGTGATGTTCCCAGCTCCAATTTCCTATCATCCTGTATGTATTCCCGAGTACTGCCCCTGCCCTCAAAAGTTTCAACCTGTATGGATTAAATAGTTCTCAGCAATCTACTGCTAAAAGAAAAAAAATCTACCAAATAGTTTGTAGAATTCCCAGATAAAGGTAGCCATTCAGGCTGTGTTTCCATAGAGACATTCATGATTTCACATTGGGAAAGGAATTTGATGCTAATGATAGTATATGCACTGAAAAATATACAGATCTGAAGGAAACACATACATTTATTTGGCTTATCTTTGAATGATAGTTATTGTTTATTATTGGTAGAGGATATTAACATGTTAATTGATCCCTTCCTTTAAACATAAGCTTCCTGCTGGATAATTTCAGAAGCAAAAATGAAGATAAATTTGATTTAGGTTGCATGTTATCACATTCATATAGAAAAGTGCAATTGAGTGATATCCAGGGAAATTATAGGTTTCATTCGGGTATCTTGAGGTCACTGAAAGCCAAACAATCTTCTGGACCATTTAACCTTAATACACTCCAAAATGAAAAAAAAATTGTATCTGCTTAATATTGGATGATTTTATTAGAAAGATAAGACAAGGGTCATAAAAAACACCCCCAAAAAACAAGAGTACTGCGAATGGCACATTACTCACCTGTCCCATGTTTAATTGTCCTCTACATTCAGGCACAAATAAAGCAGGGATCACTAACCAACTGGTTTTATTTACCTTGACCTTTCATCAAGGTACAGTGTATGTGGTCTTGAATTAAAGTTACTGTGCAGAAACCATTATTGTTTTATTAGAGTTACCAAGACCATGACCTCTGACCTTAGGCCCCAGAATCTCTAGGTTTCTTTATTACCCTATGTGCAAGAGATCCACAAAGCTTGGTCAAGGAACTTAACCTTGAACAAAAGTTATTATGCAAAACCCATTTTTCTTTGAGCCACAATGACCTTGATCTTTGATCCAAAAATCAACCGGTCTCATCAGTACTAGTAACCTGATAGATAAACTGCAAATTGGCATTAATGGACATGCAGTATACACTCAAGCACATTCTAATCCATTATACTGGACAAATAGGTCACTGACAGATCATCTGATTCCAGCAGACAAAATCACGTTAATTGATGCTAATAAAATTTAGTACTCCCTCACTATATTGCTGTTTATGGGAGCCATGAAAGTGGACTGCCTTTCAGGTAAGGTCACTTTATATTGCAGTATTTTATACATAATATTAGTAGTATACAATACTGAATATGAGAATACTGTGATATGAACATGGCAATACAAATATCGCAATATTAATTTATTATATAAAATAAACAATTTTCACATAACACTTGAAAAATGTTTCTATTATTTTAGTAAAATAATATTAGCCATATTTTCCCACTTAACACTTTCAAATTCACACTGGCCTATTCTGAATAAAGGTAATAGAACATTCCATGATGGTGACTCTTTATCAGCACTTCAAGATGCGACTAAAAGTTCAAAACTGGCAAGTGAAAATGGTCAACTGGCCACACTCTGCTGACCTTCAGAATCATAATACAGCAACTAGAAAATGACATCAATACTTTACAATTTCAAGTATATTCCATGTTTTATGCTAAAAACATTTGGTGACAGAGTGGTCTAAGATGCTCCCCTTTACAGATCACTCACACATCTCACCTCTGTCCATGTGAGTTCGAGTCTCTGCTCGACCAATGTGGATATGTGAGAAAGCTTCCCAGTAGTTTCCCATGGATTGGGGTCCTTTCCAGGGTCATCCCGGGTTCTTCAGTCACCAAATATACTGGCCACATTGTATAGCCTATCATGTGCTGAAAAATGGTGTTAAACCCCACAAAACCAAAACCTAAAAACATTTGGCATACACAGTTTAGTTCACAGCATAATCCCTTTTCGATTGTGAGACTACTGGTTCCTACATGAAGTCACCATCTTTACATATGACTAGTCTGGTATACAGCCTACAGGTAACCAGTCTAATGCATGACCTGTGCAATCAACCTCAGCTAATTGAACCTATCTGGAAAAATGAGAACATGACGACAAATAGATAAAATTTGGTCAGCAGTAAATTAAATAATGGAAAGTCGAAGTACCACAAGTGCAGATGTGGCTAAGGCTTTATTAATTTTAACTATCATCAGATGTGGCTAAGGCTTTATTAATTTTAACTATCATCAGATGTGGCTAAGGCTTTATAAATTTTAACTATCATCAGAAGAAAATATAGCTTAAGACCCTTTACAATGGAATATGAGGTCATGAAATGTTTACAGCGATGGTTTAGTGAACTCCAACTAGTGAATGTTTGTCAGAAAAACCAAGGTATACTATTAAAAATTTACCTTATGCTTTTTTTCTATCTAAAACCTTCACTTTTTTCATGTTCTACCATTAAGTCTCCATCCAAGGTATTCATGCCCTCAATATCTAAAACAAGCAAATAATTGGTACTTGGCAACCTAAAATTTGAAATGGCCACTGACATTTTCAAGTATATCACCCTATGGCTACTACCGTATATATTCGTGTGTAAACCAGGTCCAAATGCAAACAACATAGACCCTGATCTGCCATCGCATAATAAGCTGACAGATCAGGGTCTATGTTGTTTGTTCCACTGATTAGTCCTTACAAACTGCATAGACCCAGATCTACCAGCACATTATGCGACGGCAGATCTGGGTCTATGCAGTTTGCAGTTGGCATCAGCTTATACCCGAGTATATACGGTAATATACATTTATTGCCCTTGTTAGGTGGAGATATGAAGATTTGTTCACCCAAGACATTTCATGATTTGCTGTGGGTGAACAAATATTCATATCTCCCCCAAACAATGGCAATAAATCGTTTATTATACTGAATCATACAAGACTGTGAAACATGATCACGTGAGGGAGACATATTGTTTTGTTCACTGACATGTGACATTCTGTGCGCCAATCAATGATGCTGTTATTTGCATGAGGTTTAATAAAGTCTAACAGGTACTTTGAGCAATCTATATCACTGAGAAGAACCCATTACTTCTGTGTTACTGAATAAGCTCTTTGCTAATATTGATCACTGACTAATTTTGACTTTAAGCTTCAAGATACTGTATCATGTCTCATCTTACTAAAAGTGTACTTTCTTTAAATGGCAAACTGCATAAATGCAAATGACCACAGAATTTAAAATAAATAAAAATATTAACTGCAACTGCAACTACATTAAATGTTAAAGTATAGTTGTAGAGTATTTGTCAGGAACTTTTAGTTTTTTTTTTCATTGCATTAAAATAACAATTTCATAGATAAAGCCACCAGTGATGATGTCATCACATCAATGGTGGTTATGTCTGCCTTGACAAGAACAATGTCATGGCTCATAACCAGTGAACAATTGTCCATCAGTGTAAAGAATCTGATCCAGAATTTTCATGTGAAAGGGCATTTCAACAATGAAAAGTTAGTAGCAGTGAAAATAATCAATTTTCAACTCTGTTCATGAAATGCATTTGGGATTTGATCTGTTTTCATTAATCATTCATGAACTTGATTCAGAGTGATCATAAATCCTATTGCTTTCCCAGTCAACAGTTCATCTAAGCATTACATCACAGGTCATTATCCACAAGATGCTTGAATTTAGTGCCACAGAGCATTCTCAAGCAATTCTGTAATAAGAGTTGAAGAATCTAACAAAGGAACAGAACTCTGGCATGCTGCATCTTTTACGAAAACGACTTGGTCCATGAAATAGATACACTGAACCATAGCCACTACAGTCACTGACCAGCAGAGCTAAATAAAATTGGACCTCAAACGACCACACCTTTAAAAGGCACATACATATAATAGGCATTACACCTACCAAAAAGCAAGGGTCGCTGAGCTACGGTGGTTACAAGTGTGAATGAACAGACAGACAGATAGACAGACAGACAAAAAAAGGTGATTACTATAGAGTTCCCACATCTCAATACAGGACTTTCACAACACTATACTAGATATAAATATTTTCTTCTTACCTTGTTTCAAACAGCAATGTAATTTCAATTATTTTCACTAACATCAGGAACAATAATGAATGTAAAAACAGTGCAGCAAAATTCAACAATTCCCTGTGACCTGACTTACTCTAATTAAACTAGTACAAGGGGTAAGTTCCTGAATGCTATTTTAGACCTATACACTACCGGTACTTGTCATAACCTAAAAATCTGCACAAATTATAATACACAAAGGAAACTCAAATATACTATATGTCCTAACACCAAACTAGCTTTTCCTTCTTTGTTATCTATGTGGCATTTCTTGTTGAGTATGTATGTATATATGTATGTATGTATGTATGTATGTATATATGTATTAGGGTTTAATGGCATCTCAGCACAATACTGGCTATATGGTGTCAATTAAAAGTTGAGTTCTAACAATGTAAATATAACATAAACATGAAGCTGAAAAGTATATGCATCAAGTCAAAGACTCCAAGCCAAACCTTTTAACTGCATATCCATCCAGGCACATAATTTCGATTGTCCACAAATATTGCTTTCTTAAGATTGTTTCCAAAGCAAACGAGGATTAAGTATACAGTAAACACAAACAAAACACAGGTAATATGGAGCAAGCAGACAAATAGAAAATGTGGGTTAAATATAGATCACAAGTACAAAAAGTTCCAAGTGGGTGTACATAAATTGGGGAATCATGATCAGACTGTTTGGAATAGACTGACAGAGTCTAAGAAATATGAAACCAGAATTCTAACTTTCTCAGCTACATGTACTATATTCATTGAATTGAACAACTTTGCTGCAAAACAGCAACTGATGCATTGTGAAACAAATATAACATTACATAATTAATTGCCTTCTTTGCAAATGATAGAAAGATACTTGAGAGAATATAATAAAATGACAATAATGCTTTTAAGATAGAAAGCAAGTATGAAAGTGTATGATATAATGGTAATTAAATTAGAACAAAAAGAAGAAGTGAGTATACAAGCTATATCGGTGTTCAAATGTCATTGCTCGAGAGTTACTTTGAGAATAGAGATTACTGAATTATTCACTCAGAAATATATAATAATGACAAAATTTAACAACTCTGGACAAGTTAATATATGTAGTAATTATACAAATTCATTGATGCATGAGAGTAAATAATTTTAATGGAATACACTATTCATATCTTCACCGGTAATGCTATTTGGTTATTAGTATAATATGATCAACCTGACATTTGCATGGCATGCAACATATACAGCACAGGGAAGACATTCATTCAAAGTGCCTTAGTGATCTGGCAAATTCCTAAAAATGTAGGGTAGAAGACACTTTGATGACACCAATCTTCACTTCACACTTCTGAACACACCAAATTTAGAACAGAAACATATTATGACATTAGAGGAAAAGAAGCTACATGTTGGACTCGACAATTCAACAAATGATATTTTTATGTAAATTTATTGACTCTGTGATGGTTCTTGAAGTGTCCCTTTGTGCATCTCAGTTTCTGAAACATGAGAAAGTAACTTCCATGCCTCAACTGTTGCATATCATTGCTGTTCATCATGTTTTAAATCGGGTAATCTTTGCCATCAACATGCAAAGCAGGATAAAATAAAATAACCAGTTTAACAGCATTTTGAATATTACTGAGGTACAGTTATTTGAAATGTTTTTTTATTGTTTTTTTGTTGTTGTTATTCAATAAGTCAGTTTGCTACTGTATATACCAGTCCAAATGCAAACAATATAGATCCTGATCTGCCGTTGCATAATGCACCGGCAGATCTGGGTCTATGCAGTTTGCAGTTGGTATCGGCTTATACGCGAGTATATACAGTACTTTAAAATCTTCAGTTCTAGGCCTAAAAGTTATTACTTGTCATAAAATGTTATTTTCTATAATTATAAAAAGCTTTTGTATTTACTGATCCTGTTTCAAATCAAATATGTGAGTTTGGAAGGGGAACAAAAAAATCTCACTTTAGATACTTGAGTGGACATACATGTTTCCTTTTAAGTGTCCTGTCAGTATTAAAGTACCATATGTACTCACTTATAGGTTAAGTCCAACTGCAAATTGCACAGACCCAGATCTGCAAGCACAAAATGCATGGCAGATCTGGGTCTAAGCAGTTTGTAAGGAGTAATCAGTAGATCAAACAACACAGACCCTGATCTACCAGTGCTTTATGTGATGTCAGATCAGGGCCTATGTTGTTTGCAGTTGGACTCAACTATTAAGCAAGTATAAATGGTATATACTTTCATAGAGGATGGTGTAGATTAGGTCATGTGCTCTTTTGGTAGTGCTGCTGTGACCAGGATTACATCTTAAATTCCCAGATACAAATGAATGATGTTACAGGCTTTACTGTGCACGTGCAGTTATGATGATTTTATTTAGCTTTTCTTTAGTTGTATGCTACCAAATCACATTAAAAAATATAAATATGCTAAAATTCATTTATATCCTTTTTACATGCTGAAAACTGGGTCCATGAAACATCTTCCTGAAATGAACTGAAAACTCCAGATCAAATTTTGTCAATCTCCTGTTAGGACCTTTCTGGGCTTTCACATGTATGCAATTTGGTATCAGTAAATTACTCTCACTCTAATAAGTCTTTGTAGTGCGTCCATTGTTTTTCTTTCCTTATTTTTTGTGTTTCTTTTGTGGGGCAGTTTAATGGCACTTTTAACAGATTACTGGCTTTATCGTACCAAAGAAATGGGGGCTAAGTGGATTGAAATTCAAAAGCTGTTCTGAACATCAACAGACCATTGCCAATGATATTTTAAAGTCTCTACCTTGAATGGTGTTGGATGAGTTTCCCTTTACAAACACACAAATGCACAGATGGCAGGATCATATAATCACAGCCTTTTCTCCAAAAGATGAAGGGGTAATCAGGGTCAAATCTAGGACATGCAATTTTGGGATTTTCGTTTAATTATATCTAAAACATCATGATGAAAAAAATCAACCAAATACACCCCTTTGTTTTGAAGGGTGAATTCCCCCCCCCCCCCCAATTTTCATTTCTAGAAAATAGACCCTGGGATAACTGGCAAGTCAACAGACCTGGTTTTATCCACTTATATACACCATATGGTGTGACTTGAAAAACTGCCTATCTGGCCCGTGCCCGGGAGGAAATTGCACATGCATGCTTTAATCCATCAACTAGAAAACCTAATCAAGAATGCAAACATATAATCTGGACAGACATATGGAAAAATGGTTTTGAAATTGGCTGGGAAGCACAAGTTGATAAAGATATGTAATTAATGCAAACTCATTTTAAACATTTCAACATGCACATGGAACATCCCATTTTTGTATGTGAAGGTGTTATCCAGTATGAACATATACATAATGTTCTTCTATGATAACCCTCCAGGGGGCCAGTGGAGTAAATATGCTAAAATGTGGTGCTTGTGATGTACATGTGGGTGAGTGGGTGGGTTGATGAGTGGCTTATTGTCAGGGAGAAGTATATATGTTATACACTCGGTATTACAATTTAATGGCACCTCAGCACAATAACGGCTATATGTTCTAAAAATGTAAAAATGAAGAATTGTACAAAAACTTCATGAAGATAAAGCCTTCTAAATAAATGTAAACATAAAGTACTACAAGATAAAAGGTAAAGATGTTGAAATTCTGTAAAATAGATATAAATGGTCAAATTTGCTATATAAACCACATTCCCTCAAAGGTCTAAGATTTTCTTGAGTGGTACATCATCATAAAATTCCTTCATCAAATTCGCATAAAAAAACTTCACAAGATATGCATGAGTCATTTATGTGTGTCCTATACACAATACCACCTCATCTCTGCCATTTGTTCTATACAGGGTTAGAAGTGAAATTAACTGTTAAAATGTTGGGTTTTTCTAGATTTCTTTCAACGTTTTAAAAATTATTTTTGAGATTCAAGACACAAAGCAGTTTCAAGATTATCTACATGGCGAGCATAACATTTATGAAAAATCTGAATATCCCCATAAAGATAAAAGGGACTCTGTTACGGAGCGGTGCACAGACTATTCCATGAGGACTGTTTTGCCCAACCTGGACAGACTGTTCCCAAATACGTTCTTCTTCCCCGGAATGTGGCGCTATACGAGGAATGTGGCTGGCTCGGAGGGTTATCCCTTCCAAGGCATGCAGCAAAATAGGTTCCACCTCCACACAAAGAGAAGGGGCGTGTGAGTCTCCTTGACATCAGAGATACACTACGATGGGTGTGTTGTCAGAGGAGACCATAACACAATGGCCCGTTACTCTGTTGATACACCCTAAAACACTTCTGGTAAAAGAATGTTAATCCAAACAATAATAGAAGCAAATAGACTTTGAACTGTGCAAAGATTGAAGTGAACACAATGCTAATGCTGTTGATGATCTGACAACGATATGCCATTATGGGTCTATCAAATGAATGATAGAATAAAATGACTGGATGTCGTTAATTTACACTATTTGCATGCTGTCTCAACTGCTAGGGGTCCAGGTAGAGCCATTCATCATTTTTTCAAATTTTTAGATTCTTTTAAATTTAGGTTACCTTCAGTTGGTTTTTTTGTTGTTGCTTTTTTTAGGTTTCTAAGGTCTAAATTTTCGAGGATTTTGAGGCCCGCTGTGGACCCTGTCTATATGAGGGATGCCACTCTCCAATAATGGGTTTGATGTTCTTACATTTATGGAGTTTTCATTCCCCATGTTTTGCCAAGTATAAATAACATGTTGATTTATATAATAATTTAAGTCAGTATATGGGCTCCTCCATTCAGAAACAGGTGAATACAGGCAGCTTTGGCTGCTTTATCTGCCTTTTCATTATCCTTCATACCAGTATGACTAGGCAACCAACAGTACAGAATACTTTTTCCAGATTGTATGAGCAAATCATGTTTCTATAAAATCTGGGATATTCACAGGTTGTCAGATTTAAGGTTATCAGGGAAAAGCTATCTGAAGTTAAAATTTGCCAAAACTTTGTGAAAGTGGAGGGTGGAAGTATCATCAAGAAAAACTGGCTTTATAATGGGAGAATGTGAGAATTTTGGTACCATAATGTGCCGACAGATCAGGGTCTATGTTGTTTGTTCTACTGATTACTCTTAACAAACTGCATAGACCCAGATCTGCCAGCGCAATATGCAATGCCAGCTCTGGGTCTGTGCAGTTTGCAGCTGTACTTGACTTAAAAGCAACTATATATGGAATGTATCAGTAACATTAAAAAAACACCAAAAAAAAGTGTTAAGATAAGAAGCTGATTTGTAGCCCCTAAACTTTGAAGATGCAAGTAAGAAAACTTATCAGAACATGGAGAGTTTGGTACAATATGGGCTGGATCGCTGTAGTTCCTAGCTGTCTGCCTCTGTGCAAAGGTGGACATAAAGTAACTGTATGGCAGGAAGTAATAAGAAGGAAATGCATTGCTTGTAGTGCAAGTGATATGGATACTAAGTAGAGAGGTGCATTTCCTGCTTGGTCGCAATACCATACATATCACAATACTTGGGTGGTGACACAATACATACCATGATGTATCATACAGTTAGCTGGCGATACAATACATACTGTGATACAAGAGTAATGATACAGTACATATCATGATACAGATTCCTCCCTTTTCCATATATCTTTGAAAATAATATTTATGTTGCTGTGTTGGTGCTGTACATGTAACTGGGGGGCAAGGTTACTAGTATTTCTGGAATATATCATGACTGTTTTGTATAAGGTATTGTTACTGACTGTACAATGGCCTTTGTATTTGTTTGACCTTGAAACCTGAAATATTTCCATGCAGAGGTATAAAATACAAGAAGTGGTGGTGTATGTATGTGTAAGATTGTGTCTGCCATTTTGGTCTTGGCAAAGCATTATAGGATATCAAAAGTCACTTTTTGTACCGACATTAAGTCAACAAATTATCTTTCATACCTTAATTTGTAATAAAAAGAATAGAAATGTTTAACATATGATTCTTTCATTATTTTACATAACCATATCAACAAATAAAATGTGGTTTTTGTTACACAGACTTGTGGCTTCTCTTTGAGTTGGGGGACCAGTCTGATAACTAATGACTAGCAGATGAATAATAATATATAACAAGAGTTCCTCGAAGGGATTGATGCTCTAATGGGTGAAAAGAATTTCCAGGAATTCAAGATAAGACCATTTCTTCCTTTTAACTGCTGAGTGTTGAAACCATCTCTGATGTTCTTCAGCAATAACAAGATTTTCAAATTTGCTGCTGCGGTGGACATACTAGATATCAGCTTGGCACCATTTTCATTTAGGACCAAGTAGACATCATTAGAAGTCTTTTAGTGAAAACTTGATGTCAATATGACCATCCATTCAGGGGGAGTAGCAACAGTAAGATTTTAGTGACAGCTGTCTTGGCTGCCATATTCAATGTACAATTGGCACTAATTTCATTTAGGACTAAACTATGTATCATAAGAAGTCTATTGGTGAAAACCACATATTGATATAGCCATCCTTTTGGTAGGATTTGAGATAACAATATTTTCAAGATGGCCACCATGATGGCCACAATTGAGGGTCAATTTGTATCATTTTCATTTAGGACCAACTCGACACCATAAGAACTCTTCTGATGAAAACCCTATGTCAAAATGACTTCCCAATTAAGAGGAGTAGCAATAACAAGATTTTCAAGATGGTCACCATTGGACATCAGCTCAGCACCATTTTAATTTAGAACCAACAAGACATTATATGAAGTCTTCTGGTGAAAACCCCATGTTGAAATAGCTTTCTGTTTTGGAGGAGTAACAATAACAATATTTTCAAGCTGGCTGCCATGGTGGCCATATTGGATATCAGATGCCCACCATTTCCATTTAGGTCCAACCAGACATTGTAAGAAGTCTTCTGGTGAAGCACAATGTCAATATGAATAGCTATCTAAGAGAAATAGCCATAATAAGATTTCCAGATGGCCATTGTGGTGGCCAAATTGGAGGTCAGATTGGCATCATTTTCTTTAACACAAACTAGATATCACAAGAAGTCTTTCAGTGAAAACCCCATGCTGATATGAGAAATAGTGATAAGATATAATTTTTCTACCTCCACTCATTATTGCTTAATCATGCTTATTAGAACTGAAACAAATACCAAATTTTCCTATTTGAATATTCATTAAATTATACAGATTGTGGGACATTCAAATGGAGGGACAGACAGCCTAAAACCAGTACATTTCCTTCCTTGTTGTGGTGGTGGTGATGGTGGGGTTGGAGATGGGGGGGGGGGGGGGGGTAAGAGAGAGACACTAAATGAAACTATAAAGGTATAAAGGATCATGGAGCTCAGAAACAATCAGCGAAATATAAGAAGAAAAAAATCTGAACTAATGCATAAAATATGGCATATTAAATGCAGCTTGCTTAAATGGATAATTTTAAACAGCACCATCTTGATTTAAAATGTCATTTGTTGGCATTAATTCAGTCTGCCTGTAATCATGCTGGGAATTTGCTGAGTAAATTAATCTTATCTGACAGGAGTCAGAAGCCAGTCAGCAACAATGCAGTTGATGATGAATGTGTGTGAAATATCGTGAAGAAAACATAATGTCCTAGCTAGAGTTAGCAGGGACATTTTTACTCATTATCACCATGGATCTATTTAAATGAGTGGCAGTTTCCCAAAGTATTTAATATGTTGGTCCTGTAACAATGAATGAAAATAGACATAATTTGTCAGCTACTATTGCAGCTGACTGTAACACAATGTTTATTAAAAATCTCAATCATTCAAGCTTCAGCAAAGGTGCCTGATCTCATGGGCTACTGGAATACTGAATTTGGGTAACAGGTTAAATTCAGGTAGCTCTATGTGGGCTACTACATAATGTTATGACCATGCTCATGATTTTCAAACGAGTAAAATTTTGCCACTAAAGAGAATAGTTATTTATAACTCGTATAAAAGAAAAAAGGGGACTCTAAAACGTAATTAAAGCATTTTATCTGTACTACTGAATTTAACTGGGCTATAAATCTTTTTATCAAGGCATGATGCAAACAAAATTTAACTAGCAGCTGTATTTGTGGCAGTTCCTCTATGACATAATACAGCATCAGACTATTTGCCTATAACAAAATGCATGCACTCTTTTACAAGAGTTATCTTTCTTTTTAAATGATGAGAGAACAAAATAAAAAGACTTGCTATCTGACTGCAAATTTCTTGCTCAGATTTTCATTTGCTTTAACTTCTATCTTAATGTTATTCAGATGTTATACTGTAAAATGTCTTTAAATATGGATGATGTCATGTGAAGATGAATCCCTGAAATCTGTGACTCAAAGAAGGAAATGGTAAATTTTGTCCAACAAAAAGGGAAATAACTCTTGATAAAATGTATGTAAGAACTTTAACTCTTCTAGTGGCAAATCACCTTTGAATGAAGCAAAACGCCAAAAAGTTTATTATAATGGAATGCAAGAACTGTTGCAATGACCTACCAGCATGGATTTTCTATATCACAAGGAATTATAACTTGCGTTTTGGCAGTCTATCAGGGGAGGTAACCAGTAAGTTCTAAAACATCAAAAGGAAATAATTGAGAAAGATAAAAATTGAAGAACTGATAATAAATTTTTACCGTGCAGCATATTACAGCATGCAACAGAACAACTTTATTGAGGGCTATTCTTGCATTGCCAAAAATTCATGTCTCCAATCTTAAATTTTTTGAAGTGCTGCTATCTGTCAGATATTATTCATGATCACTGTAAAA
Source organism: Margaritifera margaritifera (assembly GCA_029931535.1). NCBI lineage: Eukaryota > Metazoa > Mollusca > Bivalvia > Unionida > Margaritiferidae > Margaritifera > Margaritifera margaritifera. The sequence goes on along the minus strand of JAQPZY010001636.1, from coordinate 1,098,557 downwards.
TCAGAAATATTCATGGGACTAAAATTTCATGGTTGACAAGAAAAATGGATGATTTCTATTGGGATAAAATGTCATGGGGCCATATTGTTTAACTTAACATGAAATATGCAACACTATTTATTATGGATTAACTTTTTTGGATATTTGCTACCCACAATAATTTTACTTCTAAAATATCCTCAATGCACATTTCTGATTTTAAAGTATTTTTCCTGAAAATGTTCATTATTGATCAAAAAATATTTTAAAAACCTGCTATACAGTATATATGTAAATAACTCAATAGCACAGACTTTTTGTCCTTTATTAAATAGACACTACCAATATGTTTTTGGCAGTGGTTTTGAATGTTTTGTTGCAAACAACCCTATGTAATCTAACCACCCCAACTCTTTCTTAATACAGACTGGCATCATTTTAGACTATTACCAGTATTTGAAGAGAAATAAAGATACAGGAAATCTGTGAATTTGAACTTATGAAGAGCAGATGTTTGTCTGTGATTGATCGTTATTGCTTAATCCTTCATGCAGGAATGATAAATCTGCCAACTTTAATTTCTAATCTGGGTTTGTTTGACACTCACTATCACTCTTCATCACTTATAGATGCAGCTCTATACTCCAGACCTGAAGAGCTCTTGCACTGAAAACTTGTGCCTGCCGAGCTCTTGATTGTATTGAGAATATTTATCCCCATTTAAATATGTCATTGTCTCATTTGAATATAACAAATATCACCTCAGACAAATAGAGAGATCATCTTACTTCATCCTGAGTGGGTACATATGCTGATGCACATTAATTATCAATGGAGCATGCTGCCTTTGTTAAACCTCAAGGCACAGTTTTAAACATGTATGCATGGATGTGCATGAAGACTAAGAAATGTGATCCTTTCCTACTGAGCAAGAAGTAGCAAAGTGCTGTATATACTCACTTATAATCTGAGTCCAACTGCAAACAAAATAGACCCTGATCTGCCATCACATAATGTGCCAGCAGATCAGGATCTATGTAGTTTGTTCTACTGAATACTCCTAGCAAACTGCTAAGACCCAGATCTGCCGGTGCATTATGCGACGGCAGATCTGGGTCTGTGCAGTTTGCAGTTGGATTTTACTTATAAGCGAGTAAAGACAGTACACTTAGTGGAACTGAAGGCATTGCTGAATTATTACAGAATTATTTCAAGCAAGCTGCCTACAGACACAAGAACATACTGCAATCGGTGGTAGGGCTGCAATGGGTATCAAATTTAGGACTTCCGTACCTGAAGTGGCAGACTCAACTCAGCCTCGAGTACCCGACTTGCAATCACCTGTGGCACTGAATCTAGCCAGGTCAGAGAACATGTCCACCCACCCACCCCTTTCCGGACAGGTTTAAAAATTCAAATACAAAATATTAGTACATTTTCCATCAATATTAAATGAAGAGTTTGTTCATTTATTTAGTATTTGCATGTCAAAAACTGCACATCACTTAGAAAATTCATAATGAAAAGATTCCAACTTTCCATCATTTTCAGCTGATGAATTAGAATGCAGTATTCCATTCAGCATGTTGCATCATCTTGGCTAGCGAGAATAACCATGGCCGCTGGTCGGTTTAATGCTGGAGAATGGGTTGGTGGCATTTAATGGTAGAATAGTAAGCAGGTGAAACATTAGTCATTTAAAGTTCTTAAGTTTTCACAGGATCACATTCATTTTCAAAGCATATTACAAATTCCCTACACTATAATCTCTACACTAGTGAGCTGTTTGTTTTAGTTATACATTGCTTCCACATACATTTTAGGGGCAGGTATAATTAACCAATTTTGGTGAGGGTTATGCCTTTAAATGCAATTATTCATAAATGCTACAATAAATATTTATATTACCATATATACTCGCATATAATCTAGGTCCAAATGCAAACAACATAGACCCTGATCTGCCGGCGCATTATGCGATGGCAGATCAGGGTCTATGTTGTTTGTTCTACTGATTAGACAAACTGCATAGACCCAGATCTGCCGGCACATAATCTGGGTCTATGCAGTTTGTAGTTGGTATCGGCTTATACACGAGTATATACGGTAACAATGAATATGGGGTTTTCGGGTATGGAAGATTAAAATATAAATTTATACAGAAACCTCCATATCCAACCTATGAAGAGAAACCCTTTAAGAATATTTCAAGAATAGTACTTGAACTATACAAATAATGCAGACAACACATACAAATAAGATCCTGAACTTGATGACTTCATAAAAGGTCCTGAACTGGATGATTTCATAAAAGGACAAAGACCAAGTTTTTACCTCAGTTGAATGAGTGACCACATCAAAATAACTGGCTATAAAACTGTCCTATAATATAAAAAGGTTGTATTGTTGTTGTTCATCCTTCGAGTTTGAAGATGACCATGACATCACTAACTAGTTTGGTTTCTATGAGTACACGAGTGGCTGATCAGGCCAATTTGAGCTCTGAACTGTCTGTGGCACACATGACAAGAAATGCCACTTGGGTTTGCTTGATCAACAGAGGATGTCCTGCAATTCTGATATTTATGCTGCTCGTGCTTCTGCACTGCATCTGGAATTCTCCTCAGTTCAAAGTCTGTAGCTCCTGTATGGATAATAGTGCTCCAGGTGGAGTGATCCTGTGTGAGATCTTCCCAAGACTCAGGGTCAATGTTGAAGCATTTCAAGGATGACTGAAGGGGAATCTCTGAAGCATTTCTTCTGACCACACCGAGATCACTTTCCCTCCTCCAGCTCACCACAGATCTTCTTTGGTAGTCACTCTTCTGACATCCTAGTCACATGGCCTGCCCATCTCATCTGTGATTTCATCAGCAGTGGGTTAATTTAATATGACCCCCAACCTCATTTCAGCCAGTGTTTTCCATGACAATAGACCTTTGTGACATGTCAATTCCTTGATTGCTTGATTGATTGATTGATCTTGTATTAATGATCTGTTCAGCTGTTCAGAAGAAAGCTTCCCCAATTACTTCACTTAGCAGATCCTTAAATTACCTAAAGCCAATGGGAGAGCTATCAGCTGAGGTCTGGCTGTGATTAGTTATGTATTGATGCATAATGTGGGACAACATTACTTAGCAGATCCTTAAATTACCTAAAGCCAATGGGAGGGCTATCAACTGAGGTCTTGTGTGATTAGTTATGTATTGATGCATTATTTGGGACAATATACATGTGGGAATGTTTCCCACAAAGAGGACTAGAATATAGGAAATATACAGTTACTTTGAGCGGGAATAACTCAAAAACTATAATTCTGTATTTGCTTAGATTTGAAAGTTATCAGTTGAAGAGACAAGTTTATAAATTCGATTATTTTTGAAACATTAGAAGAAAAAAAATTCATATGTAAATGTGAGTGGGAGGAGCCTTGAGCAAATTTTGGAAAGGTTTGTGGTCTTCACAATCCGTTTAATATTACAACTAACGGATGCTAATGCACTTATGCCAAAACATAAGAGTAAGCAATATGGTAAAATACAGTTCACACAGAAGCTGCTGTATTTAAATCTATCTGCCAAATGCTATCAGTCAGTTGATTACAGAAGACCCCCTGCTTAATGCTGTGTGATTCTGCAGGGGTCAGATTTCATGCACACCATGTGCCATTTTACTGCTACTATGGTGGCAACTGCTGAAACAAAGTTAAGGGGAGACATTTCTTGTCGCCAAACACCCTCACAGGGGTCTTAACATCTGTTGATTGTGTCTGATAAAAGACTACTGTATATGTAATGTATCTATTCTTATAAAACTTGCAAGTTTATTGTTTATTTTCATTTTCATGGGTGAAAACAAGATGAAAAGAAAACCTTTTGTTATTAATTTCACTCTTTTCCAGTCTTGATATTGTGTGAAAAATGAGAATATTACTATATCAGAAGTATAATTTCTGATTTTTGTCTGAATAAGTGCTAAAAATACTGGTGATTCTGAATTGGTCTAAACAAATTCATTAAAAATTTGGTTGATGAGACAAAATAATTCAGAAAAAAAAAACTTAAGGGTAGTACTACTACAACTACTAATACTGCTGCTGCTACTACAACAGTATATATTAATTAGCACCAGCAGTAGCAAATTGCAAAATCCAGAGATTGGGCATAAGAAATATTGCATTCCATGTATTTTAGATTTCGCATACGGATTGTATAACCTTAAGACTGCTCGTTATATATATATATTTAAAAAACCCAGCAAGCTTAAAATATGAATGAGTAAGAATTAGGCGTATTCATTCTTTACCTACATTATGAAAACATACTGCACCTAGAGCAACAACTCTACTCCAATAACTCTGACTGTAAAAAACGGGGATAATTTAGGATGTAACTGGGTATATATGGTAGATAAAAGCTCCCTAATCAAGCAGATCTTGACTTCATACTGTAAGAAGACATTCCATACCCTGGTTCTAATTTTAAACTGCCATATTTTGGGAAACCTCTGGCATTGCTCTGACCTTCAACAAAGGCAACTAATGGCAACTAATGTAACAAGTAGAGATTGTCATGGGGATTGGGGACTTAACTTGATTACCCTGAATATCCAATCTATACAAGCCTGGAACATAAAATGATATGGGAAACACATGGGAAACCATTTTCATTTAGGAAAATGCTTCCATTAAGTATATATATTCATTCAGAGTCTTAGCATGTTTACTTAAATGCAATTTAAATTAAGCTGCTGTATCACAATAATTAATCTACCGTTGATTTGCTTGGCATTTATGTGATACAAGTTTGTCCAAGCAAAGATGGAATATTATTCTCTGGAAAAAAAGACAATTCTTGAAATATATATTTCTTTTTCACATCTGAAAATTTATTTTTCATTTTCATTATTATTATTTATTATTATTATTATTCTGAATATATTCTAAAAGTTTGGATGGTGCAAATGGATAATACACAATTTGGGTTGAATTTCTGATGCTGCAACAGCTTTAGAGAAACATCAAGTATATCTTATTTTGTAATTAACCTTTCTCTCGAAAGATACAATTACACCATGCCTCAAAAATTTAATTCAACTGGCACCCATTCTGGTCCTATATCAGATAAACGTATGGCAACAAATCCCCAGAAATTGTGACATGCGATCAAAGTCAGTCTCAACTGATTTTACAAATGAAATGACTGGATGCATTCCCAAAAGCTCGCTATATGATGAAAGCACTATCTTGCACTAACCATGCTCTGCTTAATTCTCACACATTAGGTATACATTTTAGAGTTGAGAGAATACAGCCTAGACATACTAGAGAAAAAAGAAACAATAAGGGAAAAAAAAACCAGATTTTTTAACATCGAATGGATTAAACAAGAGTCCCTTGAAGGGACTAATGCTCTACTGGACGAAAAGAATTTCCAGGAATTCAAGATAAGACCATTTCCTCCTTTTAACTGTCAAGTGTTGAAACCATCTCTGATATTCTTCAGCAATAACACGATTTTCAAATCAGCTGCTGTGGTACACATATTGGATGTCAGCTTAGCACCATTTCATTTAGGACAAAGCAGACATCATTAGAAGTCTTTTGGTCAAAACCCCATGTTATAATGATCATCCATTAAGGGAGAGTAGTGACCACAACATTTTTAAGACAGTCATAGTGGCAGACATATTGGATGTATGACTGACACCATTTTCATTTAGAACTTGTTGAAAACCCCATCATAACGATCATCCATTCTGGGTAGAAATGGCAACAAGATTTTTAAGACAGTCGTCATGGCAGTCATATTGGATATACAACTGGCACCATTTTCATTTAGTTCCAACTAGGTATCATAAGAAATCTGTTGGTGAAAACCCGATGCTGATACAGCCATCCATTTGGAAAGGTGTAAAGATAACAATATTTTCAAGATATGACTTTCCATACAGAAGGAATAGCAATAACAAGATTTTCAAGATGGTCACTGTGGTGGATATATTGGACATCTGATCAGCACCATTTTCATTTAGGAGCAACCTGACATCATAAGAAGTCTTTCAGTGAAAACCCAATGTTTATAAGACCATCCGTGTTGGAGAAGTAGTGATAAAATGTTCAAGAGGGCCGCTGTGGTGGCCATATTGGGCATCAGATCGGTACCATTTTTATCTAAGACCAAATAGACATCATAAGAAGTCTTTTAGTGAAATCCCCATGTTGATATGATCATCCATTCAAGAGTAGCAATAACAAGAGTTTCAAGATGACTGCTGTGGCAACCATATTGGATGTCCGTGCAGCACCATTTTCATTTAGGACCAACCAGACCATGGGATGAATGTATGTGTAAAGTCTCAAGGCAATCCTCCATGTAGTTTAGGAGGATTAGTGATAACAAACTTGTGCTAATGGATGGACGAACCACAGACAACGGACAACAGACTACCCCATAAGCTCTTCTGGTCTATGACCAATAGAACTAAAAATGAAGAGTTTGGAAAATTTAACTGGCTCCACAGGTCTGCAGCTCTCAGTATTAACTGGCATTCCTCAAAACCATACTCCACAGGCCAGTGGGCCAGCAGCTACCCCTGTATTATTATTATTGTTATTGTTGTTGAATATTGTGTACTGTGTCACATGTTTGACACAATCACATTCCATATAGTTTTAATGCAATGATTTTTTGTTCTGAGTTTAGTGTTAGTTTCATTAGGAAATTTAATAATATATCTCTCTCATGATGGAATGTTGGCCCCTGTTAAATTCTTTACCTTAAAAAGGCTGCTCTAATTCACTCTGATACATGAAAAGAGATCAATAATGTCATCTGCCCAAGTACCATGACACTACAAGATGGTAATACCAAAAGTTGAAAGAAAGCACGTTTTTAATTGGTCACTTGTTTTTGGTAGTGGACAACTGTCTGGCTTAAAACCCTGGCCGAAACCTAACGCACATCATGATTTTGTATTTGGTTTGTTACCACAGCAGGGTTTGACAACACAGATTTTTCCAATGGCCATCAGGGCTAGCTCACATGGAAATCAACTGGCCCTGCAAACTGGCCCTACCAATCAAATAAAAATACCAGGTAACAACTTTGGAAATTTAACTGGCCCTGCAGCTGTCAGTATCAACTGGCCCTCCTCAAAACCCACTGGCCACAGGATAATGGAATTGCACAAAGTTGACCTCTGCAGAGGGTTATCAGAGCTGCGAGGATTAAATAAATGGTATTACAAGCATGACTGGCAAGATGAGTTCAAATGAGTAGAGCAGCTACAAAATAATGATACACAGAAAGATTTCTCAAAACCTACATTTGTGGTCTGAAAGCAATAATATCCATTTAAGTTAATTTTACCTTGTAACGATTTAGGGGAGGAGGGATGCGAGTGCAGTTGAACCATGCAGGTGACACTAATCTTAATACTGTGAGCCAGGTTAAGATGATCTCCAGCCTTGGGCATTATTTGATCAAACAGGGATGTATGTTCTGAAAATCATGTCCTGGATAATGTTCAGTATCACAACTGATCTGTGTGCATTATACTACTTTAAGGTACTTTTTTCCTATTATACATTCCACATAGCAGGAAAATCCATGTTTACGGTAGATGTTCTACACATTTATGGATTTTCTAAATAAAAAATTCATACATTTAGTAGCTCAGTATCTTGATGCAACTTTAAGAGAATTTTAACACATTTTAACGTTTTTTTCTTTTAATTAATCAGTCAAGTGACATCAAAATATGCGCTAAATGTAGCTATGCCATGCATCTGTGAAGTAACTCATGAAGTTGTATGCTAATTTTCTACAATCCTCAATGAGCAACTGCTTTTTACAAACTTTGTATTTTTAGTGTCTGAAATAAAGACTTTTCATCCAATCAATTCAAATGGCACACAAAAATGATGACCGATAAATGCCCATTTCTCTTCAAATTTTTTAATGATTTTTTTTACAACGTTTATTAATAATACCAGTGTTGTCCCTAGCCCATAACAGAAGGGCACTGCACTTTGTCCCACCAATGTTGTACCCTGCCCTCTATGGGTGCACCTTCCTACGTTGGGTTGTGCTCTAACCTCTAAGATGGCTGCCCTGTCATGAATCTCCAGAGGTCTAATATGTACAACTATTGCATTATTTTGACATTTTTACCCCAATTTTTCATTTGCTGTGCAAATATTATCTTCAATGCTCCAAAAGAGTGCATAAAATAGTGTCCTCTTGAATTGATAGAAAACCTGCACACGAGTCGCATTATGCAATGTCAGATCAGGGTCTATGTTGTATGCAGTTGGAATTGATTACTAAGCAGCTATAGATGGTATTAGAAATCTAGTCCAATTCTGCCTTTAATCAAACAGTCTATAGAGATTTTTTTAAATCTTCTGCACAAGTGCTGGAGATAGTTTAAAAAAAAGGTTATATAAAAAAAAAAGAATTACAGGTGAGGGCCGATCAGGGTAGGAGATACAACAGGTATTTTGCATCAGACTTCATAGATGCTCAAAAGCCCATTGATTTGAAGATAATGACAGAGTTTATTTGTTTTACCAAATGCAGGAATAGACAGTGCTGCAAATGTTATTTATTTGGCAGACAGCCATTTTTCTATTTTTTTAGTGTAATATGTAAATGTATTTCTGTTCATTTGTCACCATTTCTGAATGGAAGCTTCCATATACTGACTTCAAACAGGGTATTATATAAATTGGCATGTTCTACATGCTTGGCAAAATATGTGAACTGAAAGCGCCACAAACAAGCTTTGTAATATGAAACCCATCACTAGAGTGGCATATAGAAATTAAATAATAATAATAATAATAATAATAATAATAATAATAATGCTTCCTATATGGCAGGTAACTCAATTAAAACAAAGCTATTCTCAGGGCTTGAACAGAACCTTTTTTACTACCTGCATTCTTTTGTGCATGAAGAAAATATGAATTTGCAAAATTCTTTTTCTACTGGCAATTGTTTTTTTTCACCACTTACTTTTGTTATTTTGTGCTGTATGCCAGTAGTTTTGAAGTAAGATGGAACAACGATACTTTTCTAGCAGTTTCAGTTGTAATATTTATTATCATTTCGAGTAAAATAACTACCGTATATACTCGCGTATAAACTGAGTCCAAATGCAAACAACATAGACCCTGATCTGATATCAGGGTCTATGTTGTTTGTTCTACTGATTAGTCCTTAACAAACTGCATAGACCCAGATCTGTCAGTTTCAGTTGTAATATTTATTATCATTTCGAGTAAAATAACTACCGTATATACTCGCGTATAAACTGAGTCCAAATGCAAACAACATAGACCCTGATCTGATATCAGGGTCTATGTTGTTTGTTCTACTGATTAGTCCTTACCAAACTGCATAGACCCAGATCTGCCGGCGCATTATGTGACGGCAGATCTGGGTCGATGCAGTTTGCAGTTGGTATTGGCTTATAGCCAAGTATATATGGTACATGTACTTCAGAATTGTTGTTCTTGTTTATAACTGAAGTCTATTTTTAATGGGTTTGCAAATGGGGTGTCCGATTATAGTCCCCAGAAATGTAATTTAATGCAAATTAGAAGAAAAAAATGCCATAAATTAGTACCATACGTCATATTCCTTAGAAGGAACTTCTATAGAAAATCTCAACCAGAAAAAATATTTAGGCATCACAATTAATATATACTATTACTGAAACAGATCCTTTAGATTAAAGAAATATGCACCAAGGCAAAACACATTTTAGGCCTATTAGAACCTAACTCAGTGGTTCCCAAACCCCAGGTCAGGAGGACCTTCGTGACCCTATATTGGTACTGCATTTTGGGTCACAAAAGATGATATTTAGGGTCTCAATCAAAAAAGTTTGAGAACCACTGACCTAACTTGTCATCTTGCCCACAAAATGTCAAAGAACTAGCTTTCAAATATGTCGTTAGACCTATTTATGAATATGCTTGTACAGTTTGGGACCCCGCACTCCCTAGTATTACAGGATGAACTTGACAAAATCCGAAAGTAAACAGCCAGATTTGTTATGTCTTATTATGACTATACACCAGGAAGTAGGACCTTAATATTAAATAAGCTTACATGCAAGCCTTTAAACCAACATAGATTCAGAAGCAGATTAATGACATTTTATAAAGGTTTCAAGAACATTGCCATAATCCCCTGCTACAATTTGACCAAATCAAAAAGCACTACTAGAAATCTTCACGAATGAACCAGCCAGATTCCTTATACTTGAATGGGTAGTTACAAAATTTAGTTTCTTTTTCCAAGAATCATTAAAGACTGGATATCTATTCCCATAACTATTGTACAACTTCTGAATCATTGGAAAACCAAACTGGCATGTTTCAAAATCAGTACAATCAAATCTTTTCTGCAACATTTTTGCAGGGACACTGCACAGTGCATCACTGTCAGAGTGTCATTATGATGTAGTACTGAACTAATCAAGATCACACATGTCGAAGTTTGTTTCTTGGGAGTCCCTGAAAGGTTCATAAACAATAAGCTTCACCATAATGAACAAGAACATATTTGGGACAACCATTTAATTTTTTGGAGAATAATATAAAACAAAAAATCTACATGCAACCAACCTACTGAAATTACTACATGTAGCAGCACAAATCATCAGAGGAAACATAGTAACAGATTTTACCTAAAAGATAATACCAGAAAAATATTTTGATATTTGTTAATAAAATAGTTGTGCACAAAAGTGTTATCCTGCAACCCCTAGAAACATAATGGCTGTGTCCTAGTCCACTGTATATTATCAGTAGGTACATGTATAATCACAGTATTAGGCTACATGCTAAACAGCATATCTCATGATAAAGAAATCAATGATGAAGCAAGCTTGTTTTACATTTCTGTACTTTAAGGAGTTTAATTAATGATTTGCTGCATAAACATACTGAAAAATTTACCACTTACACAAAGATGCAAGAGCTTGAAATCTCGGCTCACATTTTCCTATTAACTATTTTGCAAATATTCAAGCATTAAATTTGGGCCCAGATTCTCACCTGAAGCCTTCTATGATGCACCACTAGCTAACATGGAATATAATATATATATATATATATATATATATATATATATATATATATATATATATATATATATATATATATATATATATATATATATATATATATATATTTGATTATTATTGAACATGTAGTTGAATCATGTGCAGGCAATTCAGGGTCTATCTTGTCTGTTCTACTGATTACTCCTAATAAACTGCACAGACTCAAATCTGGTACATCATGCAATGGTAGATCTGGGTCTGTGCAGTTTGCAATTGGACTTGACTAATAAGCAAGTAACTATCATATTTACATAATTTTGTTTTTGCTCAACAACATCATCAGTAGCAGTAGCAGCAGCAGCAACACCTATCTGATGAATTATAGACATAAGGGATGGATGCCTGGCCTTATCATGGCAAAGTGCAGTAAAGAAAGACATTCAGAAATAACTTGGATAATTATCTGGGTTTACTGGTTAATCTATCTCATCTTTGGATGGGGAGGGCTGCTTATTGGGATGGATAAAAGTAAAGCTCAAATGCTGATTAAAATGTACAGGTTTACCATCAATTTAATAGGGACCATATACACTAATGTACAGGTTTACCATCAATTTAATAGAGACCATAAGCACTCATGTACAGGTTTTCTATCAATTTAATAGGGACCATATGCACTCATGTACAGGTTTTCTATCAATTTAATAGGGACCATTTGCACTCATGTACAGGTTTTCTATCAATTTAATAGGGACCATTTGCACTCCTGTACAGGTTTTCTATCAATTTAATAGGGACAATATGCACTCGTGCACAGGTTTTCTATCAATTTAATAGGGACCATATGCACTCGTGCACAGGTTTTCTATCAATTTAATAGGGACCATATGCACTCGTGCACAGGTTTTCTATCAATTTAATAGGGACCATTTGCACCAATGTACAGGTTTTCTATCAATTTAATAGGGACCATATGCACTCGTGCACAGGTTTTCTATCAATTTAATAGGGACCATATGCACTCGTGCACAGGTTTTCTATCAATTTAATAGGGACCATATGCACTCATGTACAGGTTTTCTATCAATTTAATAGGGACCATATGCACTCGTGCACAGGTTTTCTATCAATTTAATAGGGACCATATGCACTCGTGCACAGGTTTTCTATCAATTTAATAGGGACCATATGCACTCGTGCACAGGTTTTCTATCAATTTAATAGGGACCATATGCACTCGTGCACAGGTTTTCTATCAATTTAATAGGGACCATATGCACTCGTGCACAGGATTTCTATCAATTTAATAGGGACCATATGCACTTGTGCACAGGTTTTCTATCAATTGAATAGGGACCATTTGCACTCATGTACAGGCACCTGAGTATCACAACTGTACATTGAACATGTCGGATACTCATGGATTAATTAAATTAAAGTTCTCATTTTCTACAAATACTTTAGTTCCTCCCTATAACTAACATAACCATGACAAATTTTCCAATGTAACTAACACTCATTACGGATCCCAGATGCCACATTTGGAGCTCTAGACAAGATATCAATAAATTTGGAATTTTACTTCCTGGTTTTGAACTAATTGTCTTTTTAAAAAAATGTATTGGGTATTTGTGAACACACCAAAATACAAACGTACTACCATACCAAGTTTTACTCATCAAAATGTTAATCATACCTCTAAAAATGTGTCAAAATGGCTTAGTAAGACAAATTTAGTGTGTGTTGGATTATATTGCTGTATTTGGGTGGGTGTTCTCACAGTAATCAAATACATGCACAGAACATTGAGAACTTAAACCAACTAAATAATTTATACTAACAGAACTTTATTAAAGCATTTATTAATAGTAATTAATAATAATAATATGACCTGCCATCATACGACATGGACTGTGCTTATGGCATGAGCAACATCATCCTGACAACTTTGGAGCAAAGACTTGAAATTAAATTGTTCTGCAAATTTGAATGCATTAACACAAATTTTTTTTATGCATTTTGAATAGATTTGCCTGCATTAAATATGCAAATGGGCTTATCTAAAGCTCTTAACAATAAATTAATATAATACTCTGTTATATAAGGAACAATTAGTATGGACTCAAAGTTCTTCATCATAACGAACAATTAGTATGGCCCCGAAGTTCTTCATTATAAGGAATGACTAGTATGGACTAGGGGTGAAACGATACACCTTTGCCGTGTATCGATACGATTCACAATACACAGCATACAATATGATACATTATCGATTCTCAGTTTAAAGAATAAAAAGGCAAATGACTAATAATTATTCATGACTGCTGAAGATTAAAGTAACTTATATAGGGTAGGTATCATTTTGTATCGATTCTTCACCTCTTGTATCGATACGTGTATCGATATGGCAAAAGTATTGATGCATCGATATGTCGATGAATCGTTTCACCCCTAGTATGGACCCGATGTTCTTCATTAAAAGGAATGATTAGTATGGACCTGAAGTTTAGACCAACTGCAAATAATATACTATAGATCCTTATCTGCCATCACAAAATGCGCCAGCAGATCTAGAACTATGTAGTCTGTTCTACTCATTACTCCTAACAAACTGTATAGATCTGGGTCTGTGCAGTTGGACTTTACTTATAAGAGAGTATATACGGTATAGTTGGACTTTACTTATGAGAGAGTGTATACGGTATAGTTGGACTTTACTTATAAGAGAGTATATATGGTATAGTTGGACTTTACTTATAAGAGAGTGTATACGGTATAGTTGGACTTTACTTATAAGAGAGTGTATACAGTATATGGTGAATCTCAATAAGTTATATTCATTACTGTTTGTTTTCCATGTCATATGGAGAACATGAAGCTGCATCCACTGGAAAAAGCTGTCAAATGACTTCTGCAACTTTACTTGAACTCTAGAATCCTTTGGGCATGTATACCCAGGCATGTGATTGAATCAACCAATACTGTGCCTCAGTGATGACAGTGCTGATTAGGGAGTACAAAAAAGTTGGAATGGTTCATTGTTTTTCAGGGGGAGTAAGGAATAGTACAAAATTCTACATCTTCATGTTCTTCAAGCACTGCATAAAATGTTCTTTTGAACATTTTTTAACTACAAAGCTGTGGATTAAATCAGCTATCTGCTTTTACAATCCTGTGAAATTGTGCACATAGAGGCTCTCCCCTTCCAGTCTAGTACAAACTGCATAACTGTACATCAACATAATTGTACAATTATTTCCTCCTACTGCTATAAAAATATGAATATATATCTTAGTTCCAAAGTACAAGGCTGAGTCAGTGCAACAATGAGACAGAAATGTTAGTGTTGCAAAAGTAGATGGCTTTTAAGCTTGCACACACTTGATCATCATTGATACCCAAGGGTCATTTATCCACTTCGTTCCTGATCCATCCTTGGTATATTTAGATAGCTGAAATGGTATCTACTGTTCTGCTTTCTGATTGGTTGCAGCTGAAAGAAACGGATCCAATCAGATCCCTTGTTACATTTAAATTTGGGGCCCCAGGTGGCCGAGTGGTCTAAGGCGCTCGCCTTTACTGATCACTGCCATCTCACCTCTGTCCGCGTGGGTTTGAGTCTTGGGCTCGGCCAATGTGGTTATGCGAGAAAGCTTGCCAGTAGCTTCCCGTGGGTCAGTGGTTCTTCCCGGGTTCTTCCTCCACCAGATATACTGGCCGCCATGCATAGCCTAACATGTGCTGAAAAATGGCGTTAAACCCATAAAAACCAAAACCAAACATTTAAATTTGGAGATTGTTAGGAATAATCATAATGGCCTCTGTACACATTGACACATACTGCATGCAAGTTTCTCCTATTTAAATATTTTGAGCAACTTTTAATTCTGAGTCAATGCCTGTTGACATTGTGATAATTGCCTTATTGGATACTTGACAGGTCATGTAGCAAGCTCTCTCATTGGTTAATTCATTTTGTTTGCTATGGGCAGGGACTCTTTTATCTGCAAGAGCGCACTTGTTCAGAATGCTATTTCGAGTAGCTAAATATGCCAAGTGTTGATGTGGAACAATGACCCCTGACTAGCAAAGATGGCAGCTAATGAGAACACTGAAGATAAAAATTAGGTCACAGACAGGAGAATGGTGTTGATAGTCAAGTCTGTATTTGTATGCTGGAGTACCATGTTCAATTCCCAGACCTGACAGCATTGACTGCCACTTTGTATTCTTAGGCTAGGCACTTTACTGCCATTGTCCCAAAAATATAAAATAGTAATATAACAAGTTAAACTCTAAGTTGATAATGATAATATAATTAGATTTACAAGACTAGTTTGTAAAATATCAGTGGTTAGCATGCTGGACCCTTACACAGAAATACTGAGTTTGATTTCCAGACCAAACCGCATCAACTGCCATGTTGTTTTCTTATGCATGACACTTTAATCTCATTGTCCAACAAAAACTAAGCAAATCACAATGCAAAACACCCTGAAGAAGAAATTAGGCTGACCCTACCCCCAGATATTAGTATGATATTGACACCTTTCATGTAATGTAAATGGCTTGAGATTACTAATCTGTTAATTAGATATTGTCACCATGGCTAAGGACCAATAAATCCTCAACAGTTGTCAAAAAATAAAACCTTCATGTACTTAACATTGCTCGTTTTTTGTATCATTTTGATTTCAATGTTCTCAGTGCCCTAGTCATTAGACTTGAGTCAGTATATTTCTCTTTTAATCCCCTTTATATAGAAAGATGATCGCATATATAAACCTGTAAAATGTGTGAATATTGGATGATCAGGATGATTGGGCTTTTGCAAAACAGATTTACTTTGTCATTGACCATTTCTTTATTTTTGTTGCTGACTTTTAATGAAAAAAATATTGGATCCAAAGATCTTATCACATTATACGCAAGTTTGCAAGTTATCTGTGTGGATTAATGAGGGAGCAGTGTATTTGAATACATATGCAATATGTAATAGTTAAAGTAAACAATCGTTGATGAAATTAGTGTCAAGAGAATCCAGAAATGTACACAGTTATAAGAAACAACTGATGAGCTTTTATGCATATAAGGTTCACAACATTTTATCTGATTTCCATCATTTATTTCACCTGTGAGTATATTCTATTTACATAACAAAGATTTACTTGCATGGCAACCAAAGAAAACAATACTTTCATTTTTCCTGCAAAGCTGGCATTTTTTCTTTCTTTTCAGTGAAACAGACTGATATTGACATATGAACCTTTGGTCCTGATATATATATACAACATACTAATTGTGTTTTAAAAAAGGGTGTTTATTTTACACAATGATCGGTTTTATTCATCAATCATTACAAGTTAAAACCTAGATGAGAGAAAGCCAAAAATAAAATATTAACAAAAACATGTGTAACCTTTACTGTATTGCTTTAACCTTCCGACTCTTTTCAAATTATCTGTGAAGGAGACATTCTTGACTTGGATTCAAATGGATTTTGTGGGGATCTGCTATTTTTTTAAACAGTACTGTACACACCAGAGTAAAGGCTCCCTTTTTGGTTGGCCAACATCTTCAAAGATCTAAATGTTTTAAATCTTCTATGCAGATACAGTTTTGGGAAATCCATGACAACAACTTATCTACTGTATATAGATACTGATACTTACTAACAGATAATCACCACTATTTTATTTTTCATTTTCATCTCATTTCCTTTTATATTAGTGTTTAATTACCTTCATCCTACTAACATTTTATTACTACTATTGAATGTTTCATCCTTTATATATATATATATATATATATATATATATATATATATATATATATATATATATATATATATATATATATATATATATATATATATATATATAATCTCTTTGCATACCTGTTATAACAGTTTGCTGTTTAGTATTTCTGTACAGAAAATTTTAACTGGGATAAATATTCTTGGAGAAGACATTTAATTAACTCACTGCAGACAGTGAAGCAGCATTTTTATCACCTGCATCCCATCTTTGTTTTCTGCCATTTAATGCTTATCTTTCACACTCATTAGTCAATGTTTCTATTGTTTTCACTTTGTGTTCATGTAAATTTTGACATTCTTTCAGACAGGCATGTGCAATCTATGGAATGCAGGCCGGTTCCAGCCCATGACCTGTTTTTGTCTGCCTTTTTACATCATAGGGTGCAGCTTTAAAAATTGTTTATCTGGCCCGCACCCTGGAGGAAGTTCAACATACCTGCTTTAAAATTATCATCACCCCTGACATGTAAAAATGTAGTGCATTTTTTTTTAAGTTTATTTTTCCTATGTTCTGTTTCTTTGTCTTCATTTGATATGAAGTAGTTCTCTTGCAAATCTCATTTTATAGATATTTTTAATTTTTTTCTGGATTTTTGTGTTGGGTGTCTGTTTTATCTTTGTAAATTGTCCCCCATATTTTCCCCTGGCAAACAGCTTGCCTAGCTTGAAATACTAAGAAGGCCTCCTGTGTCATTATGAATTTTTGTGTCATTATATATCAGTTCAAGTTATTGGCTGTTTTGAGTTTTTGAGGGTCACAGCCAATAGAAAGTTTTATGCCGGGTCTTTGTGAGCTTTTCAAGTTTATTGCCATGTGTTGTGAATGATGCTTGAATTAACAAAGCTATGTGTGTGTGTTTTTATACAATACTGCATAGATGACATAGAAACAGAAAATTGTGTTAATCCAAATACTGCAGAGTATCACAAAAGAGGATAGAACAACAATATTACATTTAGGCAACAAGTAAATTAGGCTTGTTATTGACTGAATGTCAGTATCACTAAGGGCTCTTTCATGTAAAACTTGGAGTAACTAGCCATTAGCTAATGCAAACTCGGGATAATTCAATAGACAATGCATTACACTGAAGTATGGAATTTTCTTTATGATTCACATAGGTGTCATTACTGTATTTATGTCAATACTGATTGTATTTCCAATACAGCTGATAAACTGAATACAGATTCATATATAGATTTAGCAGAAAGAAGAGTAGAATGGTCATCTTCTTAAAGGTCAGTTTGTTCAGCTGATTCACCCCATGTGGTTTCACTTTCTCTTGGCACTGGTCCGTCTCATGAATACACCACTTTGAACAATACATGAAAAAATATTTATAAAATTAGAACACCATAATCGAATTTACAAAACTCACTGACATTAGGAGATCTATGAGAAGAATCCCATGACCCATGTCCTACTGATTTAATTGTTTCAGCATTATTTTTACTTAAATACAAAATACTCTTAAAATTTGTTAAAACGTATTTCTAAACAACTACAATGTAATTTACCTTGACTGTCTACTTGTATTCTTGCCTTTGTTTGCACTCTTTTCCTCTATGTAAGGGTCTTTTTGCATAACAAGACCTCCACACACACCACCCTTCACTTTCACAAATAAGAAATTACTGGAAGGGGAGAAGGCATCCTGACATCAGAGAAAAATGATACTATGAACTGACCATCTCTCCAGCTGAGTGACTTGTAGGATTTCGTTATCATGTCTATTTCATGCAGGCATATGGTGAAACTGACCCCACACTTTGTGGTAGGAAATTTTCTATACTGACAGAACAAATAAGAATAAAGTTTATGAGGAGACTGAGCACTGGGGAAGTTGATAAAGGGGGTGCTATATTTTGCAAGCTATAATAATAATAATAATAATAATAATAATAATAATAATAATAATAATACCACACCTAATAGTGTTAGTATAACGATTTAGGCAGTACAGATTGTCAAGTGACATAACCTGGATAAGAAAAAAACATGCATCATCCTGGTATGGGAAGCCTTGGTAGCTCAGTTGGTAGAGCATTGGACTTGTTATCCAAAAGTTGCAAGTTTGATACCCACCCAAGCCAGTCCAAATCAGCTGCCTCTATGTGTCCTTTTGAAAGGCACTTAGCTCCCAATATATAACTAAATAAAGTGCCAAAAGTACCATTACAAACCAACCAACCAATATAATTCTGAGATATGAACAATTCGACTTGGAAGGACAGGCAACAGCTTACAGGGTGTTAACAGCAGCAGGCATGTCAAGTAAACAAATGATCAAGAGACAGTACTCATGAAAGAGGAAGTTTGGTTTGGTTGGTGTTCTACAGCACAGCAACACAAGTTGGTTTTTGGTGCTGATCTGATGGGAGGACAGTTCAAGTGGTGACTTAAGTATTAGCGGCAGAAGCCCTAATAGCAGTACTATATGCAGTTATAGAGTGGTGGTGGTAGTGGCGATACAGTGGTAGTAGTAGTAGTAGTAGTGGCATTAAGAAATCATTTTCTGGCATGGTTATAATTAAGTTCCACCTCTTTCTTGTTTACACTATTATCTATCTGTACTTTATTTCTCCTCATTTATTTTGCCACCGTTAAGTCTCCAAGTTCATTTCACTCCATCCCTAAGATATGACAAGTATGACTAAAATAAACAACATGTTTAAAAAAGAAAAATGGAGTACGTGCCATATAACAAGTAACCACATGATGCTGGTATACAGCGCATTGCAGGATCCTTTCTGAAAATGAATGAAATAGCCAATGAAGCTTACAAAATTCAATATGTTGTGAAGGGACAAAATGTGAGTTTATTCATGATCTTTTTAACATTTTCTGTCAGTTCCTCCACTGTTTTTCAGAAAAATGCATTAAAACATTTTTTTCTAAGTATTTTACCGTGCTTACTTTCCTGTAATTAGATATAATTTATCAGTATTAAACATCCAATCAGTGGCGGAGCGAGGGAGGTCAATGTGCCCTGGGCGAGGGAGGGGAGCACCATTGGGAGCTTTTATTTTTAAAGCTGTAACTGAGGCATAGATGGGGGTAGGGGGTGGGGTTTGGAGGTTGGCAACTGACATAAAAACTGTTCTCTGTGCCAAAGTAGGGGCACCACTAAAGATGATTGTCCCCAGGCGCCTCAGTTGTTGCACCAAAACATTGCCCTGGGCGCCATGAACCTTTGCGCCACCAATGCATCCAATTTTATAATAACTTGTAATGACAGTTGCCTTGATGCAGTGCTTAAATACCGAAAATAAAAGTAAATGAGCAACATTTTTAACAAATTAGCAAATAATCATCCAGAAGAATGAATGAAACTGAACAAAATAAGAATGGAATAAAAATCAACTAAAAGAACATGGAAAATAATTTGTTGTATTACTAATTAAATGATCTTAAAAAATAGTTTAAAAATACTAATACAGTAGTTAAGGCCAAGTAAAAAAAAACAAGTGTTTCCTGTTACCTGTTACCTGGAGAACATATTTAAAATCCTGCCAACTCAATATTTTGTTCAAACATCATATCGTTCAACAAACGTTATTTCTGTAAATGTTCACACTTGGTCTATTCTGGATTTTTTTGTCATTCCATATTTAGTACTGTCCACTCATAATACTTCATAGTTTTTCAGTCTGACAATCAGAACTAATCGAGAATATATGAATTCATGTATTAAGCAAAGTTTAAAGAAAGAAAAAAGACAATTTACCAATCCAACCTTTTCAAACCTGTTATAGGAAACAGATTTTTTTTGGCTTGGCATAATTACCAAGTGTATTGTAAATATTGGAGTTGAAAACTTACCATGACACCTCGCATAACTTTCATTTTCTTTCTCTCTTTGATTTCTTCTACATGTATTATATTCATGAAATTATGTTAAAAGCAACTGAGCATTGGATTTGTACAATTTGACCTTTGTTGGACACCTATAGGAGCATGCAACCATAATCAACCAGAGTCCTTCTGGAGGTGGTTGATTTTATATGTAAAATCATTTACGATTTTGACCCCAAACCCATTAAAAAAACTTACTGCTCCATTACACAAGAAACTTATTTCATAGTCAACAAAATTGCCTTCATAGTTAATTTACTCAGTTTGATATTTCACAATACTTCTCAATAGCTCGCACAGTAAGTGTTCAGACAAAATTGTAAGGTTACACTTAAATTCCTATTTTTAGTAGTAATAATTAGTTTATGAAGTTTTCAAGTTAATTTTTGGTCCTTTCAAGTTCTTTTTTGTTGCAATTCATTCTTTTTTTGTTGTTGTTGGTTTTAATTCATTTCAGCTTGATTTGTCCGCTTTCACTTGTTTTGGGGTTTTTTTTCGGTGATGAATCATGTCATGCCTACTTAAGACATGTAACCTTAAGGAGCCTCCCACTATCAACTAATCCCCCTCCCCCACCCCCACCCCGAATACATTAAGAATTTGAAAATGACTAGGGAACATGCTAGGCAACATGGAAGTGATCTTACAATTTCTAAAAAGATCTTGTTTTGGTCTGCCTTATTTTTGAAGTGTCTTAAACAATGAAAATGGTGTTCAAACAGTCCCACAGTGAAGTAGAAGTCTGACTGCCAACTATGTCAATATACCTGGTAAATAAAAGATATTTCGAGTTCCCGTAGTAGACAAAACAGAAAAGCCCATTAGACTGACCAGTATATATTTAGACTGACCAGTGCCAAGATAAGGCCACATGTGTTCAAAAACTGAACCAACATCGCCAATATCTCCCATGATTGGCAGAACTTCTCATATCCCTCTTCCTGATACTTGGGAGCTGTTGTAGCTCAGTTGGTAGAATGTTGGACCCCATAATCCAAGGGTCATGGGATCAATACCCAACCAGGCCAGCCCAGGTTGGAAGCCTTGGTGTCTCCTTGGGAAAGACACTTAGCTCCCATTTCCTCGGCATGATATAACCAATAAAGTGTTAAAAGTGTCATTAAAACCAAGGAAACCAAAAAAGGGAGGCAACTTTCTCCTACTACCATATGCGCTTGCTTGTAAGTCCAGTGAAACTGCCAACTGGCAGATCGGGGTCTATGCAGTTTCTTCAGAGTAATCAGTAGAACAAAGAGCATAGAACCTGATCTGCCATCACATAATGCGCAGGCAGATCAGGGTCCATGTTTGCAGTTGGACTCTACTTATAAGTGAGTATACATGTACATGGTAACAATGTACAACTAAATATTCATCAGATCATAAAAGTTACATTTTATAAGCTCAATTACCCCTAATTGATGAACAGATGTTACCAGTTTGGTGATAATAATGTCAACTCCTGATAATAAAGCTTCACCACAAATACTGATGAAATTTGGTCATTCCATACATAACAGGATATATATTCTAAGGTCTAAACAAAAAAGAGTTTTGTTTCTGGTTTTCTGACTGACACTATTTTTGGCATGCTGACCATAGACATTTTTCTGTTCGTAATTTTTTTTTATAAATCCTGATTCCCTGAATGTTGTGACCAGTCAGAATTCATTCCATCTGTGTATTAACTTCTAATTTAATTGCATGGTCTATTTTTAGATATATTTAGAACAATATAGATTGCAATAGTCGCTTTTCATGGTATTAAACACCATACATGTAATTCTACCAGCGGTAGGACAAAAATACTGTTTTAAAGGCCATCTACCACACATACCATTTTATATTTGAAATCTACCACTTTTAAAAATCAGAAGATTAAGACAAAATTTTTCAAGGAAAACAAAGTTTTTTTTATGCCTTCTACCCAAACATTACAGAAACCAGTCATAACCAGTCTTCTGGGGACCGGAACTGTTCCACCAGTGCAATGATGTATGCTGAGTGATTACTAATCCGATTAAGAATTGTTACACAATGGCTGACATGTGTACACAACAAGCTGTACATTGATTATCTTACTGTTGTAATTTGAAGAGTTTAAGGCCAAAGGCTGGATATTTATTGAGGTGTTATAAGTGAGAAAGGGATCAAAGGTAGTCCATCATGGCTTGTGAATCTTTGATTAAAAATTGGCCAGAGGTGAGATTAAAAGGATAGACCAACCCAAAAATGATTTCAGCAGAAACACTTGCGTAAGTGTTTTGATTTTTTTTTTTTGTTTAATTGTTATTGTGTTTTTCAAGATGTTTCAAGAGGAATATTTAAGGAAGCTCTTATATTTTTTTTTGTCAATTGTGTTTTTCAAGATGCTTCAAGATGAAGTTCCTTATCTTTTTTTGGTCATTTGTGTTTTTTAAGATGTTTTAAGAGGACTCATTAAGGAAGCTCTTATCTCTTTTTGGTCAATTTATGTCAAAATGCGTTTTCTCCCAATGCTAAACAACCATCTGCTAAAAATATTAGAACAAGTTCAACAATGCTTGATAATCATGGTTTGAGTCGCTGCAGGCGAGTAGCAAAGGTCTTGAGTTTGCACTGGGTTTCATGCAAAGTGGATTTTAAGATAGTGTATGGAGGAAGAAATAATATCACCAGACATATGCAGCCACCATCATATAGGGGAAATCTGGATCAGAAAACTATTGCTTGTCATCAGTGGGCATCAGGGAGCCAATTTGTGAAGGAAACTAAAAATGTTTGTGGATTTTATTTTTAAAAAATCTTTGCAGTGAAAAAATCATTTCGGCAGTGACAAATCTTTGCAGTTAAAGAAGTATATACAACTTTTCCTTTTTCATTTAATTGACAATTTCTTGACTCATATTAATTAATAATTATTGTAACATTGCCATCAGAATCTAATTCGTGTTTAAAACTTGTTATTTTATTATAATATGAAGAGTGTACATATTTATGGTAAAAAAATGCACTTGTTTTGTTTTTCAATCGCCTTAAAATGCGTAAAATGTATGTCGATAAGAAATCCTACTGATTTAGAAGCCAGTCAACTGATCAAAATTTTGAAATCTACTGATCTGATGTCCTGGTTCTGTCACATGTATGAAACACCCAAAAGAAATAGGCAAATGATAAGAAATGCAAACCACACAGTCTTTAATAGTCTATACATATATATCTGCTTTGAACATTTATCAATAACATTCATTTAAGTGAAATTATAAGACTGCCAAGTTAATTACAGGAAGTGTTTTCTAGTTGTTCATGTATAGATTAAAGACACAATTTTGAAATGAGCCACTTAAAACTTGTTCAGACTGAAAATTAAGGGTTTTTTTTGTAGTCTATTCAACTTTGACAAAGCGAAACCTTTCATTTTTTGTTTTTGGCGGATTTAATATATTAATCATAACTGATGCAGCAATAGTAGACATACTATCAGTGAATTGTGACACCTTCCAAATTCAAAACTGCAAAGAAAATAGCATCTTATATCTTTAAAAGTTGTTCCAGATATAAATATTAAACAAGTTATTCAATTTTATTCCTTTAAAATGAAATATCAAGATTTCTTGAATTTTTTTTCTTTGATTTTCAGCACATATTATCTAATCTAACCTTACTTTTCTTAGAAGCACTTTGACTTCAGTTGTCTTTTTCAATATACAGTATTCCCGCATTATAACACTGTCCACTGGTGCCAAATACAGAGTAGACTGCCATATGGTGATACTGCCTTAAAATGAAGTACAGGATACACATAATTTTGGTACCACTTAATGAAAAGGGATCCATGTCCATACTTGTCTTATAACAGGAACTGTGTTATAATGAAGGGACTTATAATGAGAGGGGGCTCTGCATTTTCCTCTAATACTTCCTATTCCTCTGGGCCCAGTTAATAAAAGCCCACCCCTTACTTTCCAGTCAAGTTCTTACCCATACCCCTAGACTTATCAACAGAACCATATGGTAAGTTATAATTTACTAGCTGCTGTAAATTACAGACAATAACAGATGTTCAAAAACTTAATATACAGGCACAGACACAGACCAATATAGCTGCCAAAACTTCCCCGTTTGAAATGTCATCCCAGGTCTGGGAGGGGAGGGGAGATGTTAATTTCTATACCATATATGCCAACATACAAAAATGTCAGAGCAATTTGTAACTAAGAATTTATATACAGTGTAGATATTGCAACTTCATGGTCCATTTAACTCTACCCTGGGCATATATTGTAGAAAATATATCTTGTAGTTGCATGGTCTGTGTTAAATAAACATCCCAAGGATAAACTTTAATAAATTCCTTGAAACTAATTTCACAGTTTTGCCTTTCAACTATATATTGCTGTTGGTGGTTTTGGATATTAATAGCATTCTCAGCACTTTATTTTGGCTACATCATGCCAAAGAAATGGGAGCTAAGTGCCTTTCCCAGCTAACCCAGACTGGCCTGGGCAGGTATCAAACAAACGAACCGTGGATTACAAGTCTGATGCTCTACCAATTGAGCTACTGCAGCTAAATTGCATATAAAACAAGAGTCCCTCGAAGAGACTGATGCTCTACTGGATGAAAAGAATTTCCAGGAATTCAAGACAAGACCATTTCTTCCTTTTAACTGTCGAGTGTTGAAACCATCTCTGATATTCTTCAGCAATAACAAGATTTTCAAATTAGCTGCCATGGTACACATAGTGGATGTCAGACATTATAAGAAGTCTTTTAGTGAAAACACCATGTTGATATGACCATCCATTCAGGAGGAGTAACAATAACAAGATTTTCAAGATGACTGCCATGGCAGCCATACTGGATATCCAGGTAACAATATTTTCACTTAGGACCAAGTAGACCATGGAATCAATGTGTATGTAAAGTTTCATGGCAATCCTCCAAGCAGTTTAGGAGGAGTAACCATAACAAACTTGTGTGACCATCCATTCACGAGGAGTAGCAATGACAATATTTTCAAAATGGCTGCCATGGAAACCATATTGAATGTCAGATCAGCACCATTTTCATTTGGGACCAACTAGACATCATAAAAAGTTTTTCAATGAAAACCCCATGCTGATATGACCAGCCATGTAGCACGAGTACATGACAAGATTTTCAAGATGGCCACTGTGGTGGACATATTGGATGTGGAAGCAGCACCATTTTCATCTAGGACAAACTAGACCACTGGATGAATGTCCATGTATGGTTTCACAGCAATCCTCCAAGTAGTTTAGGAGGAGTAGTGATAACAAACTTGTGCTAACGGACGGACAATATGACCATCCGTTCAAGTGGAGTAGCAATAACAAGATTTTCAAGATGTGCGAGAGGACCTTTTTCATTCAGGGTCAGGCAGACCATTGGATGAATGTGCATAAAGTTTCATGGCAATCCTCCAAGTAGTTTAGGAGGTGTAGCGATAACAAACTTGTGCTAATGGACAGACAAGAGACCATCCTATAATCTCTTCTGGTCTATGACCAGTAGAGTTAAAAAAAAGTTCTCTGTTCCTTCAAAAATTAGAAGTAAAGGAATATTTATATCTATTAATTTAACACTTTCCTTCAGCATAAGGCATCTGATCTCAAAACTTAAAATTCTATTTAATCAAAGATACGATTTGAAAGATATAAACTTCAATTTATCACACATACCATGAAACTGAACTGCTGTATTCAATGTAATAGCATGCTATACACTTAAAAATTAATAATTTCACAGATGATGTCATGAACAGTGCTGCCATCACATGTATGTACATACTAAAAGAGTTAGCTCTCTTTGCCTACGTTAGGAATTCTCCTTTCTTGAAGTTCATTCTGTCCCAATATATTTGCACCTATTTACAAAACTAACAGCTGTGAATTTTAAAAATTGTTCACAACCATCCAGCTGACATATTATGAAGAAAAAAAAACAACTACCTAGCTAGCTACCGTATATACTCATGTATAAGTCGATACCAACTGCAAACTGCAGAGACCCAGATCTGCCATCGCATAATGCACGGAGATCTGGGTCAATGCAGTTTGTAAGGACTAATCAGTACAACAAACAACATAGACACTGATCTGCTGGTGCATTAATCAACGGCAGATCAGGGTCTATGTTGTTTGCATTTGGATCTAGCTTATACATGAGTATATACGGTACTAACCCCATACTACAACTTATATGCTGGGTTGTGGTTTAAGGGGAGTGGGGAGGAAGGGGGGTGCGGGACTGAAAACAGCAACCAAGAATTTCAAAAGATTTAACCAAATGAAGAAGCTTGTCAGTTCAAATTATGAAAGTTAAATTCAGCAAAATGATTTTTATGAAATTGAAGGAAAAAATTATGTGGTAGAACAAGAGTATTATGAATGGTAAAGTAAACACCCACTTAGTATTTAACATTCCTCTCTGTAGGCACTAGTAGGGAATGGTAAAGTATACACCCACCCAGTGTTTAATACTCCTCTCTGTAGGCATTAGTAGAGAATGGTTGACTCTGAAGATTATTGACCAATGGGTCTCAGTTACTTTGATCTTTGGTTAAGGTATGCAATCTTGAACTAAACTTATTGTGCAGAAACCGTTATTTTCTTATTAGACTTACCATGAAATTGACTTTGTAGCTTTAGACACCTATATCTTGATATTTCTTTCTTATCCTAAGTTTTGTTTTGGAGTCAGAATAACCCTGGTCTTCAACCTTTTGACCCCAAAATCAATCAATCAAGCCCTCCATACGCTTTGCTCAAAGTATGTCATCTAGAACTAAAGTTATTATGCAAAACCAATTACTCTTCTCCCCAAAATCAATAGCTTTCTTTCTTACCCAAAGATACTTGACTCCAATTGCCTTGGCACTAAATAAACTGCTTGTGCCTCGGCACTAAAAAACTGCTCGTGTTGCTGTGCTGTAGAACACAAAACAAACAACAAAACCAAAGTGTAAGCCATCCAGAAACTTTTGTGAAAATACATGGTCAAGAACATACATTTTCATGCAGAAACCATCTTTCATTTTCTAGTTAGTGACCTTGAACTTGGACCTTTTAACCCTAAAATCAATAAGCTTCTACCTTGTTCCAAGTGGAAGCCATCCACAAAGTTTGGTCTAGGTCTGTGATGTAGAACTAATGTTATTGTATGGAAACCATTTTTCTTCATTAAGCCAAAGTGGCCCTGACCGTTGACCTTTTGACCCCAAAATCAACAGACTTCTTTCTTACCCCAAGTAGAAGCCATCCAAAAGTTTGCTAAAGGTAAATGGAGGAGAACTGAAGATGTGGTGCAGAAACAAAATAGGGAACAGACAGATGGATGGATGGACATCATAACATAATACACTCTGCCTTATGACTCGCATATAAAAGCTATACCTACATTTCTCAGATCAGTGAGAACTACAGATTCAGTTTAGTCATGATTGATCAGACTCAAGTTTATTAACAACCCCTGCCAAGTCATGATTCATCAGAGGATGGACTAACCTGACTAAAGTTGATTTACAACCCCTGCCACCAAAAAGCAAGTACTAGATTCTTCAAATCTGCAATAACTAAAGCTTCCTCTCTCTATCTCTGTCAGAGAATATTCCAAATCTGTACAATCAGTTTACTTAAATTTATAATAAAATATACCTCAGATGACACCCCCATATAAAGGACACATGCTATTAGGTTAAAAGAAAATATTACTAAGAACCTCTTTTCTTCATTTCCTTAACATAATGAACCTCTGTTTAAAAGACACTGTTCATACAGGACACAAATTAAGGTCCTCTTAGTGTCCCATATAGACTGGCTGCACCGTGTTTCTCACTCCTAACACAAAAAAGCCAGAACTTCAGAGCTTTACATAAGAAGGTTTCAAAATAATTGCATTTTTTAAAAATCTGACCAGGTATTTTGTGAACATCACATAACCTGCAAGATGCGAACTTGCACTGCCTGACTGAGTCTTAGTCATCAAGATTTGAATCATGGCTTTTTTATAGCTTCAGATGGCTTAGTAACCAGGACTAATTCAGTGTGCATTCCATTATAGGGCTCTGTTTGAGTTTGTGTTCTCACTTGAATCGATAGAATAAGTTTCTATTGATCTTCATACAACATGGAATGTGATTACAGTAGGAGCAACATGCAAACACCTTTCGACTAAATGCTTAAAATTAAATTGTTTTAAGTAATTTCAACACCTTTTAAAATGTATTTATGCATTTGTATTTGATTTCTTTGCATAAAATACAAAAATACACTGCTTATTTAAAGTTCAGGAGCTTAATTTTAAGTTCATCAACAACTATATAATCTGGTCTCCACTGTAATATGTAGACATGGGAATGGAATGCCATGCAGGTTGATAATGCTATGAAGGTAGATGAGCCAAGTAAACTGACAGTAAACAGGCTACAAAAGCTGCACCTGATGATAGAAGTTATCTCCATGCTGCTTTAGGGACCACAATTCCCAGTAGATAAGCAAAGAGCACTCAAAGGCCCTCCTGTTCTCTTAATGGCTTGCTTGAAAACTGACCAGATAGCAACAGACACTACAGTTTTTTTGTTGGTCATTTACAATCTCAGTTTAACATTCTTTGTTTGCCAGCCACAAGATAAATAGAAAAGGAGTTCCAAAGACTGGTTCCCTATCCATGGCTCTTCCATCAATGTCTTGAACAAAACTCATTTCTTCAATCTGGTGAACTGTAGGTCTGTTTTCAAAGAAGCCATATAGGACTCATGGTACTAATTATAAGGAACAACTGTGAACCAGTCTAGAAATGGGTGAAGATACAATAGAGTATATACAGGTTTGGTGGTCCATAATTGGTTAATAATGAAAAGTTAAGTTTTAGTAAACAATTATTTTGAGAGCTTATCCTATCTGTACCTAAAAAAAAATTAGAGACAACTTGACTTAGGAACAATCAATAACTACAGTAGCACCTGATTCATTAGGTGCAGAATGGATAACACGTGTTTCATGTACATGTAGGTCCAAAATATGCCACGGCTCATGTGGTTTTCTTAACCTAGAAGCTTGCATCAAGGACGGGTCTATACTGATAAATATAGGTTTGATCATGAGCATTTGGAAATTTAAAGTTATTGAATTTTTAATATCATGGTGTTTCCATAGGTTTACTATGGGAGTTGAATTAGTACCGCGAGTCTTACAGCTCAATGCTACTTTATATATCCAGATTAGGAAATACATTTATCCACTGTTTTCACTTACTGTTAAATCACTTCAAGTTATTGATGCATACCTGCCAACTTTCTGGGCAGTTGGGGGGGGGGGGGGGCTTCAATATTAGCTGGAATTTTATATATTGGGAAATAAATATTGATGGATATTGATTAATGATTTGTAATACCTAAATAAAACTGTCTGTCCCTTAAACAATAACAAAAATGTCATAGCAAACCATATAATTTAGCATGTGCCTCTTATCGCCACTGTCCTTTTTATTCTGATTTTATTTCAGCTAATACTTATTTTTTATTTTTTCAAAGACGATGCCCAACATCAAGTATAAAAATGATTTACTTCATACTATAATATTTCCACATTTTTTGTTGTCATGTTCATTTCCAGGTCACTGTTCCAAACTGCTCTTCCTATAATCTCACAGTTACTTTCCCTTCTTTCTTAATCTGCTAAGATGATACAAGGTCTATTCGAAGATGCAGGATTGCAAGATTCATGCTAATTTATAAGAACTGCACTGAAAACAACCTATTAAAATATATGAAAATCACACGCCATATTTGCAAGCCCTACCTTTATTTCTTTGCTAAATTGCTTCTATATTAAAAAAATTCTCTCCTTGTTTTTTAATAGAGGCAGACAATTTCTCCCTAAATTTTCAATTCTAGAATAGACCTTGAGGATGTTACTTCAATGGCAGGTACATGTAGGTGCATTGCAAATGATAAATTATGTAATTAAAACATGTTCATTGCTTGTTTATACCTTGATGACAGTAATAACAAGCTCTGAAAATTATTCCAAATCAGAATATTCATTCAAATGCGACAACTGTAGAAGTGTTTGAGAATACACTTCCCCTTCCTCCACTGGTCATAAATGTATTTTTGGGAATTCATGTTTTTTCTGTCATCAGGAGGCAGCTAAAAACTTCCCGTTTTTTCCTGACTTTGATCAACTATTGCAAAATTAATTGGCTTCTCCCAGCAAGAATAAAAGCTATTCTTTCCCCTGACTTTTTCCCACTTGCTTGGGAACTCTGTAGAATGTGTTGATGTCATTTTGTTGTTACTTTATCACTGTTGGTGTCTACTCCAGCTCTGGATGTTTGGTATTACTTTGGTTTCGTCAGGCCATTATTTGTATTGTTGTGTAGGGCTTGGTACATTCACAACCATATGGCTTAGTTTTTAACTTACCAAACTGTAAACTAGATTATAGATATAAAGAGTGATCTTATGAAACCAGAAGCAATACCAAACTGTAAACTAGATTATAGATATAAAGAGTGATCATATGAAACCAGAAGCAATACCAAACTGTAAACTAGATTATAGATATAAAGAGTGATCATATGAAACCAGAAGCAATACCAAACTGTAAACTAGATTATAGATATAAAGAGTGATCATATGAAACCAGAAGCAATACCAAACTGTAAACTAGATTATAGATATAAAGAGTGATCTTATGAAACCAGAAGCAATACCAAACATACAGAGATACATACCATATACATTTTACCATACAGCAACTAGTTGACATTTTTCATTTGCAAACACCAATTTTTAGCTGAACATATAACTAGTTTATTTGTAATTTGGAGCACTGTCTATGTATCTTGTAACTTGGAACACTGTCTATATATTTTGTAACATGGAACACTGTCTACATACATATCCTGTAACTTGGAACACTGTCTATATATCTTGTAACTTGGAACACTGTATACATATCTTATAACTTAGAACAGTCTATATATCTTTTAACTTGAACACTGTCTATATATCTTGTAACTTGGAACACTATATATATCTCGTGAATTGGAACACTGTCTATATATCTTGCAACTTAGAACACCGTCTATATATCTTGCAACTTGGAACATGGTCTATATATCTTTCTGCAAAATCTGATTATAAGTGGAGATGAATATATCTAAAACAGAGAAACATTTAAAAGTTTAAAATAATATGTTATTCAAAGAAGAACAGAGAAGTCATTTATTTTGCCTGCTTTCAATATCCGTTTAAATGAAAAAAACATGTATCAAATACATTTGGGACAAATATCTAGAGCTAAATTTTCACATAGTAAAGACTCTCTTTGTAGAATGAAAAGAAATGTACATAAATAAAATGCTAATATACTGCAATTAAACCCAGAACATGACATATACAGTAATGATGTAAAAATAGCTTTTAAATGTTATCTAATTAATTATGGTCAGTGGGAGGGCTATCAGCTTAGACCTAGTGTAGGCAATTGCATCATGTTACATAATGTGGGACAACATGTGGGAAATACCCCCCACACACACACAACAAAGACTAAAATATTGGGAATGTATAGTAACTTTAAATCAAAATATCTCAGAAAGTAGTACTTTAATTTTGCTCAAATTTTGCAGATGACTTTCTTTTCTTCAAGTAACAAGTCTGCTAAATGTTATATATTTTGAGTCTTAGAGAAGATTTTCTTATACAAATCGGCATGGAAGGGGCTTAGATAAAATTTCATGCAGGTTCATTTGGTCCATTGCTAAAACCCAGCACATGTTGACCCATGGTCAATTTTAATTATTCAGCCTCCATAATAATAATGGTAATCTTTCTTCTTGTTTCTTTAATTGGGTGTCAGTTGTCAAGAGCCATCAGACAGGATCATATGTCAAGAGTTGTGTCCAATTAAAGCTATTGCCAATCTCTAAAATCCTGGGATGGACTGATCAGGGCAGATCTCAAGATTGCTACTGACAGTTGGGAATCTGAAAATAAGCCTTATCTCCTTATCCACATCCCTCTCAACTTGGTGTTTGCTTACAGTTGGGATCAAACAGTTTGATGAGAGTAAGCACCAGTATGTAATGGTACAGAAATTACCCAGGTGTTCAGCTAGATTAAGACACAAATCTGTGTTAAAAAAACATGTTCTAGTTTTATGATTCATGTTTATAGCCAAGAGCTAGCTGGCATGCAAACTGTATGTAGATACTGTCAGATTAAAGAACATATCAATTTAATACACTAGACCAGGCATGTGCAGCTTCCTCAAAGGCGCAGGCCGGATATGCAATTTTTGAAGCCACACCCTATGATGTAAATAAGCGGATAAAACCAGGTCACTGGCTGGATCTGGCCCATGGAATATAGGTTGCGCTTGCCTGCACTAGAGCAACCTGATGCTGTAGATTTACATTTACATACTCTTTGCTTGTTCAATAACATTTTTCTCCTCATTACAACTTAATAATAATAATAATAATAATAATAATAATAATAATAATAATAATAACAATAATAATAATAATAATACTATCAATAATAATATTGTCTAATTGTACAAACCCTCTAATGTTTCATAAACCACTAATCCCTAAAATTCATAATTACTTTTTGCCCTTGTTTTGTAGAGAACTTTGAATATTTGTTTTGATTCTGCAAATATTTACACTATATAATCAAATTAAATAAAAACTAAAATTAATGTTTTCCACCTCTAATTTTTTTGTATAAAATGCTTGAAATATTACAAATAATAATAATAATAATAATAATAATAATAACTGAAAGACCATTGTCAGTATTAGTCACAGAACTATTCACAACATATACAGTCTACATCTTAAAACTTAAAAAATCCAAAAGTCTCTAATGTGTTTAATTTGGATTGAATAAATACACATACAATCACGACATGCAGCTTAGGGATTTTTGCTGATGGCAGCTGTATGTCAGGAAATATGGAAATGCAGTTGCATTCACTGAAACAAATTAAGGTCTGCTCTGCATGTCAACCTTGCCTCCCCAGAGGGCATATATTTCTGGCATTACCGTATCTTTCAGTGTGTAACAAGTACATAACTATTATCAGCATTGACCTAGATCTGCCATCCCATAATGTGCAGACAAATCATAGGTAGAATACACAGAATGGAACCTGATCTACCAGGTTATTATGTGATGGCAGATCTGGTTGTCAATGCTATATACTGTTTGGAGTGTTACATACAAGGGTAAGGATGGTATATAATATGCACTGTTTGGAGTGTAACATACATGGATAAGGATGGTATACAATATGCACTGTTTAGAGTGTTACATGTTACATACAAGGGTAAGGATGGTATACAATATGCACTGTTTAGAGTGTTATATGTTACATACAAGGGTAAGGATGGTATACAATATGCACTGTTTGGAGTGTTACATGTTACATACAAGGGTAAGGATGGTATAAAATATGCACTGTTTAGAGTGTTACATGTTACATACAAGGGTAAGGATGGTATACAATATGCACTGTTTGGAGTGTTACATGTTACATACAAGGGTAAGGATGGTATACAATATGCACTGTTTGGAGTGTTACATGTTACATACAAGGGTAAGGATGGTATACAATATGCACTGTTTGGAGTGTTACATGTTACATACAAGGGTAAGGATGGTATACAATATGCACTGCTTGGAGTGTTACATACAAGGGTAAGGATGGTATACAATATGCACTGTTTGGAGTGTAACATACAAGGGTAAGGATGGTATACCATTCCTTAGGAGCCACTTGATGCCAAGAAATAAATCCTTTTCTA
Organism: Margaritifera margaritifera; assembly: GCA_029931535.1. Lineage (NCBI taxonomy): Eukaryota > Metazoa > Mollusca > Bivalvia > Unionida > Margaritiferidae > Margaritifera > Margaritifera margaritifera. The sequence continues at coordinate 1,063,998 of JAQPZY010001636.1, read as the reverse complement.
GGACTCAACTTGAGCAATGGGGACCCAGATGGTGGTACTTACTTTGATTGAATGGATTAAAGACAACCCATTAACTGAAATGAGGTCACAGAGATGACACTTTAAGAAATACAAGCATTATAACATACCAGCCAATATTCTGGAGACAGAAAGAGGTAAGCAGACTGAAATCCAGGAAATGTGTGCATGAAGTTGACAAAATGGCACATTGGTAAAGTATTTATGGCATTATGTTGCCCCAAGCATTACAAACATAGTCTTGCAATGAGACATGGGGATTGATAAACCTTCTAAGTCTCTGATGGCAGCACAAATAAGATCGACTGTCAACTGAGCTACCACAAACATATCGTAAATATCAACTCCAAAAAAATATTTCATATTTTTAAAAACAGACAGCATCTATTCTAGTAGGGGCGATTGCAGGGTTCATGCTTATTTCTAAAAAAATTGTGCAGAAAAATCAACAAAATGTGATACAATTGGGCATAATATTTTCAAGCCCTTCTCTTATTTCTTTATGAAATCCCTCATATTAAGAAATCTTCCCCCTTTTTAACAAATGGAGGGGGGGCAAGGATTTCCCCCTACATTTTCAGTTGTAGAATAGACCTTAAATGGTAGGACATGTCTACAAAATCGTAATGTGGTAAAAAGACACCCAAATCGGTAACCTACTGCATGAATTGGTATACATACATGTATACTCCTTTCAGCACTATGATGTCATCATAGAAAATTGATGTCATAAAAAGATATTTTTGACATCATAATGTTGTTAAATGATGCATTGAAAGCATTATCTCTTTATGAACATTCATTATATTCTATAAAGATCATTCTTTCTGAAAAACACAAAATCCCAAAATATCAAATTTATGCTTGAAGGGACATTTTCTATGTATGTATGTATATATGTCTATGTTATTTATTATATAGGATATGAATCTAACTAATTGGTTTGTCAAATGTGTCAGTGCTCAACTAATGAGGTGTATTACCAACAACAATTATTTGCAATAAAGCTGTGGGGATTAGTGCTGTTGACTTCCTGTATTATTTATTGACATATATAATGTCAATATCATGTCAATTACATGGTCCACATGTCAAATCTGTCCTAAGTTACAACACTCTTAAGTGGAATAAAACTGTGTTCATCAGAATGCCAATTATTTAAACCATCACTGTCAATGCTGGTAGAGTCAACGCAATAAAAACTTGTGAAAAAAATGTAGATATTGAAATATCTTTCACTTCACCACAATTTTTGTATTTAGAAGATACAAAAGTGAACATAACCCATGTAAATATCAATCCTTGGACAATGTATAGAAGTTACGTTACTATGTTACTACTGGATGCAGAAATGTATATCTTTTAGGATACAGTACATCTTCCCAAAACTACCGTATATACTAGCATATAAGTTGAGTCCAACTACAAACATAGACCATGGTCTGCCGTCACATAATGCGATAGCATATCTGGATATGTGCAGGTTGCAGTTGGACTCGACTTATAAGCATGTTTATACAGTTGATATTGGCAGGACTGACAATTTTGTCTATTTTAAAGAGGTGGCTGGTATGCAGAATAGAACAGCCTTTATTGGGGGACCAAAATTTGGAACCAGTCTGCTGAGGAATGTGAGTAACAGAGGGGATAGTTTATAGAAGTCTCAATGTATTTTAATGAACTTAATTTAAGACCTTAGGGAGCGACAATTTAATTGGGGGGGATTTGAAACAGGATATTTATTTTTCAACTAATATAATGGATATAATTAGTTCGTTTTTCTACAAATCAGACCAAGAATATGTGTTTCAAGCTATTTGAGGGCTGAATTTAAAAAAAAAAAAAAAAAAAAAAAAAAGAACCCCACCCACCACTCCAAAATTAAATGGTTGATTCCCTAGCTAGAGGTTAACTTAGGTAAATGAGGAGAGAAAATTTGAGTCTTACCTTTAACTGAATTAAATATGTAGCACTATAATTGAAAAATATTTTCTCCTCTGCTTCAGTTGAATGTATCCCTTTTAGAAAAAAGAAAGTTTTGGAACATACATAATCATTCCATATTTACTGACACTGAAAGCTGACTCATTGATTCCCACATATGGTACAGACATGGAGGAGTCACCAGGGTTTGGAATAAATTTAGTTCACATGTAGTCCTTGGAGGTTGTACTCCAATCTGACAAAACCAATAAACATCTCTCTCTGACCTCAGCAAACAGAAATATCCATGACACAGAACAATTTATTAGCTGCATAAGAAAAACACTGGAAAATTAACATGAGAATGGATTTAAGGGACTGTTTAGATGTACTATTATTTTTTCATCAAAGGCCTGTTACCCACTTTTAAAAATTTTGCCCCCACTTTTACAACATTACTGCAAAGTTTTATCTAAGAAAGTTTTTCCCTTGAGATCAATATGAGAATGAACTTTACACAAAAAATCTGAAACTACATAAACCCCTTAACAAATGCTTCAGTTTTAAACAATCAAACAAATTGTAATAAGTTTCAAAATTTAGAAAAGTAATTTTTAAAATTCTTAAACTCACAAAAAATCTCAAGTTTCTCATCCCCATAATTCTGAAACAAATTTAATGCAACTATGTTTTTAGTGGTCCGAAGGGCCACAAACAGGTCCCAATCCCAATGTAAAATTTTTCAAAATCATGCCGAATTTCAAATTTCACCAATTTAATCCTGCAAATTGGATTCCCAATCGATCAGTTTTTTTCTCCCCAAAATGATTGGTTCAAACATCCAAGAAAAATCCCTGCAGTTTCCAAATTTTTAAAAGTGAAGTTTAAAAACATGAAATTTGCCAAAAATACCTGAAGATTCTCATCCCTAAATGAGAACCCACCCTTACTTTATAAAGGAAGTTTAAAGGCAGTCCCAGGAACTAACATAGCAAAAATATGGTACTGTATACAACTTTGACTGAATGGTATGCTAGACCACTACAGTTTCAATGCTAAAAGGCAAACCCCAGAGTTTATTTAAGGAAATATATGGTACTGTATATAAGGTTGACTGAATGGTATGCTAGACCACTACAGTTTCAATGCTTAAAGGCAAACCCCAGAGTTTTTTAAGGAAATATTTGGTACTGTATATAAGGTCGACTGAATGGTATGCTAGACCACTACAGTTTCAATGCTTAAAGGCAAACCCCAGAGTTTTTTAAGGAAATATATGGTACTGTATATAAGGTTGACTGAATGGTATGCTAGACCACTACAGTTTCAATGCTTAAAGGCAAACCCCAGAGTTTTTTAAGGAAATATTTGGTACTGTATATAAGGTTGACTGAATGGTATGCTAGACCACTACAGTTTCAATGCTTAAAGGCAAACCCCAGAGTTTTTTAAGGAAATATATGGTACTGTATATAAGGTTGACTGAATGGTATGCTAGACAACTACAGTTTCAATGCTTAAAGGCAAACCCCAGAGTTTATTTAAGGAAATATATGGTACTGTATACAACTTTGACTGAATGGTATGCTAGACCACTACAGTTTCAATGCTTAAAGGCAAACCCCAGAGTTTTTTAAGGAAATATATGATACTGTATATAACTTTGACTGAATGGTATGCTAGACCACTACAGTTTCAATGCTTAAAGGCAAACCCCAGAGTTTATTTAAGGAAATATATGGTACTGTATATAACGTTGACTGAATGGTATGCTAGACCACTACAGTTTCAATGCTTACAGGCAAACCCCAGAGTTTTTTAAGGAAATATATGGTACTGTATATACGGTTGACTGAATATAAGCAAAATCCTACTTTTCAAAGAAGTGTAAAGGGAGGCCATGAGGATTTGTAAAAATTTTGTTTAGTTTTTTTCTTGGTTTTAATGGTGATTTTAACACATTAATGGCTATATCATGCTGAGGAAATGGGAGATGAGTGCCTTCCCAAGAACACAGTGAGGCAGTCAACCTCGGCTGGCCTGGCCAGGTATCGAACCTGTGACCCTTGGATTACAAGTCCAACATGCTTGCGACTGAGCTACCATGGCTCTCCTTTTAGATAAATACGGTACTTTATATAGAGGTTGACTCATCCCCATACATCAACCTACATTCTGCAACAGGTCCAATTTCCCATTCAGCCTGTATGCTGCAACAGGCAGATTTCCCAATGCAAGCATCAAGTTATGGGGTTCCTGTCTTGAAAAGGCTGTATGGGGGAAAAATCAATAAAAGGAATACCACAAAACCTAGAAACTTTCCTCGCTCTTGTGTATTGTTTTGAATACAAATCAGACCCATGAATATTTATTGATTTTGAGGAACACTGCCCCAAAGCTCAAATTACACTCGGGTTAAATGAAATAATGAATACAGTTTCTTTTGATAGGGGGCATTTTAACAAGAGTGTAATCAATGCTGTTTAATGGTCTGTAAAACAGCATTAATAACAGCAATTTGGATGGGCACTCGACCTGTTTAGCCTCTACAAACAACCTTGATACCAACTAATCCTTGATCAAGAAACAAATACATGACTGGAGGTTTCTATAATCAATTTATTTTAAAGATGGGATGCACAAACTTTCAATCTGATTAGCAAAACATTATATATGTATATTTATCTCAGTTTCACATATTTTATTTTACTTCCATTAATTGCCCTCAAAATCTGGAGTTGCAATTTTCTATTCTGATTGATCCCTACTTTAATATATGAGTTTTCCTTGTCCTTCATAACTAAACATATATGTCTAACTTCTTATTATATCTGAATTAGGGACTGACCATTTAAATGGTTGGTCCCTTATACATTGACAATGAAGTCTTTTAATTTTGTTATTCAGCACTGTGTACACCTGCACCATATTCCCATCACTGGCACTTGTAATGTTTTATTTACATTTATGATGTATATAGCATATGGAAACTATATACATATTATACATATCAATACAAATTTGTTACAAGTCCCTGTGCTCCCCACAAGGGTGTGATTCTGTAATAGCTGTGAGTATAGAGATGATGCATGGGGTGGGGGTGGGGCCATTCCTCATGTAATTAAATACCTGTTTGCTCAAGGTCTTCTATTAAGTGTCAATGCTGTTAAAATATTGATCTTGGTCTGAAGCAAATTATGTATGAAAAATCCCATTACTTTAATGCTATACTTTTAACAGGCTGACCAAATATTACACTGTCTGTCTGTCTATCTCTTTCCACATGCATCACAGGCTTACACAAGTAAGAAAAATATATGGTGCCACTAAGTGATTGCATAGTTCACACACAATTAAACATACATTACAGTTTGAATGAAAATTTGTTGTAGTCTAGATATGGGCCATCCATCTCTTAAAAAAACTTTGCTATTGTAATACCATTTACTCCATACACACAGTGATTTCCCTGATATGAGCTGGCATGAATTTGCAAGGAAAGTTGAACAGACACTGTTCAAGCTGAATTAACTTTTGAATGGGCCCCCTATATCACCAACTCAAATATGGCATTTGTTTTGCTCAAAGAGCAATATTAGGAGTTACTCGACCTATCAATATTTCTTAATGACCCTTACATTTAAAAACGGCCCCTTGTTTTACTTAATTTGGCTTTGCTTCATATAGGAAAGTTGGCTAAAAGTGGAGGCCCACTGGTTTTATGAACTAGAGAGACCACTGTACACACATAATGATAAATATTTAAAGACTAACCAACAAATGCTTCTCGTGAAATAGAAATTTAATCCAACCAATTTTTTCAATTTAATGTCAAATAAATTAGCCTTTTTACATCCACTGGAAAATATGTCACGGAAACAAATGTGACAAAGACTTCGCTATATACCTGAAGCGGAAAATCTATATCCATGTTCTTCGGTGCCATATATATTTAACTGTTTCGTAAGTGACTGTGAAATTAAATATACAGCCCCTTTCCAAATATTTAAGTAATGCAGTACATGCTAGCAATTTCCTCCACTTTTAACAACTAGTCAAAGATATATAAAGCCACCGTCATCGTCTGTGAGAAGGCAGACATAAGGTCTGAGTTTTGGAGAACATGAAAAAGCAATCAACGTTTCGAGACCATGCTGGTTACATCAGAGACGGCATTACAGTAGCTGCCTTACCTCCACTACAGTTACAGAGCTAAGATCAACTCAAATTTACGACGAATTTTGCTTACCTCATAACATCCAAATACCGTTTTCTTCTCTTTTCTTCCCTCAAAGCACCAACTACATCTCCAAATTTATCGGCAAATTGTTTGGTTAAAACACCTCTCAACAAGTAAAAGCACTTTAAGTATCTTTTCCTTTATGTCTGGAAATTAATTTAAGTCGGCCGTTTTCTTCCTCAGTCAATAAACAACGAGCTAAGCGGCGCACGTGCTCGCGCCGTCTAGCGGGATGCAAAATGATTATTCCAAGCATAGATGGTAATCGGCATCTGTCGCTACTTCATGGGGCGTTAGTTTGGGGTTCCGTGTGGGGAATTGTTTCGCTAGTAGAATCCTTTTGTTCTGTCAGTCTGCGGTCGTGTTCACCTTGCACTAATCAATATTTAAGTGTGTCCTGCAATATTTATTAATGTATTTTCTTGAGTCGCTCAGGAGTATTTATAGGACCGAATGGCTGCATCAAGTGTACAAACTACGGGTTGTTAGATTTCATTGAAACAAAAGCGATTTATTATACGGTATAACTTAACGCCATGGGACCTTAACTTCAGCCGACATAGATGTCCGAGTTTGGTACCAAAAACACGCTCATGTACGTAGTCTATTTATCATAGAGCATACTCGGTTTTATGCGAAAATGTTATATTTTAGGTTTTTAATGCTTGTGCGTGTTTTTTTTATTATTATTATTATTATTATTATTTTTTACTAAACTTAAAAGTCTTGTACTTAGCATAAAATGCGCATACAGCATCTTTTTGGAAACAAAAATTCTCCAAACGAGTCACTCTTCGAAGTAGTAAAAACACATGTAACATGACGCTTCAGCTTATATACGCAACCAATGAGCGTTTAGAGAAGGGGACATCTTCTGAGTGCAAAACAAAGACCTCTCTCTCTCTCTCTCTCTCTCTCTCTCTCGGCGGCTTTGGGGCTAATTATGTATATTTTCACTTTTCGGACAGGACTAAAACATCTAGATACGCACACAAGTAAAAACCAAAATATTCATAACGTTGATGATAAACAGAGAAATTTCTTTAAAATCTTGCATTTTTGCTGCGCACCTCTTGAGAAACGTAGCACAACAATGCAAAATCTACAATTCATATGCAGCTAAATAAATGTTTATTAGAAGTGTGAAATGAACTCATTCAAATCTTTTATTTTACAATTTGTAAATACGAGAAATAACTTTAAATGGCTGTCATCTGTTGTTACTGGTTTCACGGTTTCTTAACAATTGACAAAATCTATGATTGTTGTCTAAATCATCTGAATAGTTATTTATACTACGTCTTGTGAATTCAATACTGGAGAACCGTTCAATAAATAAATGATTAAATTGATCGATTGCTCGATCTTATGGGTTCCTAAATCAAGATTTAAAGTGTGCTATTAAAGTGATCCACAAAGGTAGACCTAGAGCGATTACACAGCAGATAAATTTAGACGTTGCGGAGAATGACTGCTCGCGAAATACGCTCCGATTACGCGCGGAAAACGTTCCAAATCCCCGTCAAAATATGTTTTGAATAGTATACAATAAATTGAAAGTGTAGGACCAATAATATTGTAGCATTTTAAAATTTCGTATCCATATATCAATATACCAGAGCATTTCTGGACCACTCATATTTTAAAAACAATATTCCCTCCCCCCCCCCCCCCCCTGCAATTCCCGTGTCCCTGGACTGTAGTATACTGGTACATTGCTGCTGTATTCGTGTTTGATATGGGTATTTGTTTCTAAGTTTGAATGGAATAGAAGTGCGGTCAAAGTTAGTTATGGTACAAAATAGCATACTAGAAAACCTTGATTTTTTTATTTCAAAGATCAAAAATATATTTTTAATGCTTTAGAAAAGGTAATGCTTTACATTCAGTGATGGAGAGAACCATCACCAACCTTGCTAGCAAGATGACTGTACCGTATGAGGAAGGCATAAGTTATGTATTGATGTGAGTAAATGCACATATTTATATATGTCTAAATTTCCAACACAACTTGATGATCTAGTAAACTTCACAAGGCCAATCTACAATGATTCAGCTAAAACAGATATTGAATTCATGGAGAGCAAAGTTCGATTTAAAACAACGCTGGTGGCTCAGTATATAAAGTAAATGTTTGAGAATCAAGCATAGTAATGGCAAAATCGTATATAACTCGGAAATCAGCTATACGTTTGAAAGGATTAAAGAAACGTTGCAAATTGTTGAAAATGAAAGTACCTGTTGTAGAGAGATCTTCTTTTGGCTTTTTGATAACACCTAAAAACAAGTTATCAGGCATAAAATATTCACTGGATGTTTCTATACCGTTTTAAATGATGTACCAAAGGTACACCTCTCCATCGGAGATGACAAAGAACTCTGTTTAAACCATATTTACTACGATCCTGAAAATCCAGTTGCTTACATAACTATCAATCAATTGTTGGAACAAATTAAACGTGACCAAAAAAAAAGTTGAATTGAAAGAATGTTTAACAGAACAATATACTTACACGTACACATTACACAAGCAAGCGAGAAAACGATTTCCCTAAAAAAGGTTTTGTGTTAGGCAAGTGGATAACCAGTGGTAGCCAAACATTGTTGACATACAAGCATATAAAAAATACAACGATGGATACAAATCCATTTTCACAGTGATATATATATATATATATATATATATATATATATATATATATATATATATATATATATATATATATATATATATATATATATATATATATTTCTTACTACGCTTGTGCTGAAAAAGTGAAATAAAAAGGAGATGACATGCACAATGCCTTGAGAGAAATCTTCAAACAGAGAAAGCCTGAAAAAAATGCAGTTTGATGAGAGAAAATAATTTTACGACAAAAAATTCTAAGAATTTGTTGGAAAAGCAAAATATTGAATACTTTCCACCTTGCTCAGACAAATAGGCTTTCTTAGTGGAAAGGTTTAACAAACACTGAAGACCAGAATGTGGAAGTATTTCACTTAAAATGAAACCGGAAAATGGGTTGAAGTCTTACAAAAGCTTGTTGAGAGATAGAATACCACTCATCGTAGATCAATAGAAATGACTCTAACTGAACCAAGCAGAAAAAAAACCGATAAAAAAAGTATGGATTAAACTATTCGGTTACCTGACAACTGATACCTTTGGAAAGCCTGTATTCAAACTAGGTGAAACAGAATTTCAAATTACAAAACAATTCTTGTAAAGGGTTACCTTCCTAACTCCACTGACGAAATATTTGAAATTAGGCAAGTAATTTTAGGTGATCCAGTCGTTTACAAACTGGAAGATCAAAAAGGAAAGTATATAGAGAGCATGTTTTGCGAATAAGAGTTATCTCTATACAATAAAGAAGATGACATATACAAAATTGAAGAGATTTTGAAGACCGAAAAGATAAACCGTAAAAAGTCTGTTCTTGTGAAATCGAAACGATATAATGAATGTTAAACACTTGTAAACAAGATGAAAATATTGTGCCATTAAAATAAGTGACAGCGGAAGAACAGTCATAAATGTAAATTTCAAGTATCATGAACAATTTTATGTTTTTTTTTTAAAGATAACGAGTTTCTAAAATATAATATATGTGAAGAAAAAGACGGCGCAATACAAAGTGTAGGAGTTAAAACATACATAATATGTGAAATATCAGTCTGAAAATATAACGTACATAAAAAGCATCATCAATAAGCAACAAAACGGTATGCATGAAAAACGTGTTAAGGCGACTACAATGTGAACAATCGCGGTAATAAACGGCATCACATATGAAACAGCATTGACAAATATGAAGTTTATTCAAAATACATTTCAAAAAGCTGAAAACAAATACAATTTAAAACTTTAATGAGCTAGTCTACGAGATTTTAAGCATAAAAAGAGTTAATAAATATCACTTAGATGAGGACATTTAAACTTATCCAAAATTTTGTTTAAAGAAGGTATAAAAACTTAACTACAATCGACTCATATTTCCTGGACAAAGTTTTACCATGTAAAATTGTTATACATCTATAAAAACTTATATCATAAAGAATTACCTCAACATTAACCAAAATCAGTTGATATGGGAGAAGTTTTTTTTTTACACTGCATGGATAACATAAAATCCGGTACATCTTGTGTATTGTGTAGAAATATAGGTTTTGATGATGAAAATTTCTCAGAACTTTGATTTGACAGGTAATAGTGATTGAATGATGCAGTCAATGTTTGAGATACAAGCAATTATACAATATTACAAACGCAACAGACGCTAACTTATACAGGAAATGTAAAACTGAAATGGATAATACCAGAAATGCAAAGTTGTGTAAAAGAAACGAGACTACAATAGAGGAAATGAAAAGATTAGGAAGAGAAGTCAATCAAGAATTGCGTGTGAATATGAAAAATTAGTAAATAAGGTCTCAACGTATTTGCGCAAGAAATGCCAATTTCATATATGAAGTATAGGTGAATATTGCTCATCATATTAAATTTTTTGCAACTTAAATAATGCACCACAGATTTTTTTTAAAAAAGCAAATACGGCAATTTACCCTTGTCCTGCGATTCAATTTAATACAATAAATTCAAGTTCTATGTCTTTAAACTCGCATCATAAGTTAGTCTTGGTACACTGTGATAGTGAGCAGGATATATTTTGTAATTTATTCATGCATACATTCCTAAACTCCTCAGCAATGTCAGATACCATGAACCATGTATTCGTATAGTTAAATGTCTTCCATCTAATAGTTATACTGCGTATTTGAAAACTGTTTTAGCGTCTCTGTGAACTTTTCATCACTTTAATTTTTAACCAGCTGTTCTATAGACTGTCACATGAATCAAATGTTATCTGCAAACCTAACTGTCCTTGTAAGTGATATTTTTAAAATTCATTTTGCTCCTTTCGTGAGCATGTCGAATAAGAATTTCTTGCTGAATAAAAAGTGTTTCTCGTCGCTTTTATCTATATTCTTTACTTCTTCATCTGCTTCACATTTGTATAAATGCCCTGATAAACAGATGACTGTCATAACCTGACAAGTTATGAATGAGCCATGGTGTCAGGTATTTTGGATATTTCTAATTTAAATTGCATTCGTTATGAGCAGAACATCTATATTTGCCCATTAACTGATCTTGGTCTCAAACTTTATCTTATATTATTTTATTCTCACAGATTAAGCATATGTTGTTTGAATAAAAACAATTTTTTAAAAATCTTTCTCTATGAATTCCGTAGATTTTGCTTTTTTCGGTCTTAATATTTCATACACTAGTTTGGTAATGTTACCCAATGAATCGTAAAATGCATTAATACATTCTGTACCTCTGTAAACTATTGATTATATCTCTTATATATTTATTTAAGGTACAAAACAGAACTCGATGGTGTGGTTGTTGCCTGCGTTTGTTGTCCAGCATTGTATCCCCTGTGCACCTGCAGAGAACGATTCTGCCGGGCACTTTGTGTCCGTGTGGTTTAGACACACCGTTGGCACGCGTTGTCTATGACAGGATGATGTATTGAGTCCTGTATCGACTTTGTCTAGAAATTTGCTTGGCATTTAAACAAAGGTGCATTTTACACCTGGCACAATTCAATGTCTGCCAGACACTCCGTGTCCGTCTTTCGAAGGCACACCTTCGTCACAACTATTCAGGTGTGTATCAGTTTCGCTTTGACACTTTGAATCTGTCACGACGATACTTTCAAAATGACAATAAATAACATACGTAGCGTTTAACTGATAGTTATAATTCTTGAATTTTACAACAGAACTCTCTTCAGCATTATATTTATCGAGTTATTTACATTGTAGCATAGTAGGACCCCGTTCCATTCCTATTCAGTAGTATTTGAAAAAAATCAGATTCCTTTCTATAGGCAACATTTTCTCTCAGAAAAGAAAATTAAACTCGGTGAATGTCCTCTAAGATTGTAATTGTTACTTCAAAACAAATGAAATTTGCCCTTATTAACATCAGGATTGGCCGAAGTTGAACCTTTCCGAAACAATGAACAATCGTGCTATAACAGGCACTGCTGCACATATCTGCCTTGCTCACTGTGCACCATTATTTAGTTACATGTAAAATCCCATCAGACGATATTTTTATTACCTGTACTTCAGTATGACTGCGTTTGCAATATTTATTTTTTTGGGGATTTTTTTGTCATTGTATCCCTCTGGATGCAAAAAATATACAAATATGAGTCGCCAGCTTTCGCATGTATTTACCGATTTAAATTTTTTTTTTTAGTGTTCTCGAATTACACGATATGTAAAAAAAATACATATTATTCGCCAGATTTCCCATCTTACATACATACATACATACATACATACATACATACATACATACATACATACATACATACATACATACATACATACATACACACACACACACACACACATACATACATACATACATACATACATACATACATACATACATACATACATACATACATACATACATACATACATACATACATACATACATACATACATACAACTAATACTATTAGTACTACTAATAATTATAATAGGGGCATGGAAAGTATAATGATAATTCGCTTGCTTTGCACCTCTTTGGTCTCGACTGTGATTCCTGGTTTAAGAATTGAAAGGGTGAGAGCGCATGCACTGAAGGAGCTTTCCCGATTTTTTCCACCTCAAAGACTTTCAAAGCCAAGTCAACATCTAAACCGTGGAGAAAAAAATAATTAGTTGTGAGAGTTTGTTGTACAATCATCGTAATAATACAGCACTCTCACACTATAAGGCCCTTTATTATGGTTCCTGTTATAATGCGAGTATGGTCATGAATCCCATTTCATTAAGTGGTTGTAAAATTATATGTATTCTGTATTTCATTATAAGGCGGTCTCACTATAAGGCGGAATACTCCATGGCTTCGACGGACAGCGTTATAATGAGGGAATACTGTAATAATAATAATAATAATAATAATAATAATAATAATAATAATAATAATAACAATGTTATTGTCCGAAAATTAGAGCAGCAGTATTATGTTACTACAAACAATCAAACTACAAGCGATATCGGAGGACAAGGAGTGGACTGGATACAAATTAAAATCATCAAGCACCAATATAGAAAGAAACTCGTCGCAACTGCATTGAAATACATAATACGATATTTCCGTTTCTTTAAAAAGCGCTGAATAGTATATGTTTGATGACATCCATAATCATAACATGCAATAATTTTAAATTGTCTAATCGGCATTTATTCACCTGTGTACATTTATGGAAGTGATTGATGTTGGCATATAAATGGTCTTAAATCCCCGTCGAAGGTAAGTTTCGTCTATTTTCTCCTCAAAGCTTTATACTTTGTAGAAATGTTGTAGCCCACGGAACACATATAACCGCTCTGGTCTCCGAAAGTCAGTTATTTGTGATGATACGTTGTGGTCTTTATACGCTTGCCGCGTGCTTATGAGCGTATTCCACGAGTGGTCATTGTATCCTTAACGTCTCCGGTTATCAACGGTAGATCCAGTCGGGGACTCTCTCTCTCTCTCTCTCTCTCTCTCTCTCTCTCTCTCTCTCTCTCTCTCTCTCTGTGGTAAAAAATCCATTAAGTTTTTCAGTATCCCGGTGTCTATATAAGGAAAACTAATAAACTAATGTGTATAGTAATTTATGATTTAATCAAGATCGACTGAGACAGGAGCAATATTTTTATTTCATTATCATGTCGTTATGGGGCGAAATTAGAGCTCATTTGAGACGCTTTTAACGGACAAAGTTTGCGAGAAACAAGTTAGTTTGGCCCGTTCTTGGGACGAGGTCCTTTTGAGGCCATTAATCATCCTACTCTGTGACTAGAAAAGTATGATAACATCGACTCCTTAATGCATAAAACACGGACTGCATTGCTATAGCAGCATAGAGCTGGAGAAAAAATCACCATGAGACTCGACATATTTGACAGTATGGCGAGTATCCCAATTGATCATTCCTCACTCTCCTAAATCAGGCAGGCTTGTTACATATATTAATTATCTATATCTATTTATTTAATTAATTATTTATTAATGAATAATATATTTACACAACCTTATTACGTGTTTTGGTTATTCATATTTACAACAGAGCACGCTAAGTTGCATCTCCTAAGAAATTTTGAAATCAAAATTTTTGCCTGCTCGTCCATCTAGCAAAGCTTTTGCTTCTTCCGTCCTTTTTATTTTCTTTCATTCCTTCCTCTCTTTTGTAAAATACCAATACTGTAGACTTTTGATGATGGAAGATATCATATGAGCAGTGATTTCTAAACAAAAGGTGCAACGAATTTTGTATATCAAAAATTGATTTTATTTTTAAAGTATAAAAAATAAATTCATCTTGCGTCATAATATCTCCCTACAAGAAGACCGCAGTAAATGAAAACGCCCTAAATAGACCAAATAGATTTGATACTTTTTTTTATCTGACAAAATGTAGTGTACACATGCAACAATATATTGTAATAAGATACATATTTTTCAACAATAATGTTCAACTTTCACCGTCTATCTCATTCAGGACCAGACTAACAAGTTGTTCTCCACCATCTTTTATTATTTTCTTACATTAATGACCGCCACGGAAAACAACTTGTTCCAATTCAGAACCCACTTAAAATGGCCGACATTAGATTCATAAATATGTTTAAGTTTTATTTTTTATTTTAAAAAATCAATTTTTTATATATAAACAAAATCAGCAAATCTTTGAATATAAAAAACCCAGCAAATATTTGAATATAAAAAATCGATTCTTTAATATAAAAATTTGATTTAATGATGTCAAAGTTTGATTTTCTGATATAACAACATACAGAATAAATCATAAAATAGCACAAAAAATCGTCCCTCAAACAAATTTTCAAAGATTCTACTTTTGCATTTTCTGCTAGGAAAAGTTAGCGACACACGATGAGTTACACTCCATTTGTGGTCGGACATAAAAAGAAACTAAATCTTGGTCTAAATCAGCATCGATATCTCATAATAATGAATGTCCGAGAGGGTGGGTGGCACTCACTATAAAAGTGGTAGTATAAATGTTTCAACTGTTCAAGATCTGTATGAAACGGGTTATATTTTACAACTAAAATTCTGTGTAGGGGTTCCAGTCTCTGTGTCTGGCATGGGCTACAAATTAATAGTGGAACGTTTTTTCCACCAAGTAAACTGAAGCCAGAAATGATATGTATGTATAGGGTTTAACAGTATATCAGCACAACCATGACTATATACTGCCGATTAAAAGTTAAGTTCTGTTAAGTTCTGAAAATGTAAAGGTAACAATTTTATACATTTTTTTTAGGAAGATAAACCCCTTCCAAATAAGCCTAAACATGTAGACCAATAAAATAGAAAAGAGAAGAAAGGAAAGGAAATTAAGATACTCATAATGAGAACATTTATTCCCCATTTAATATTCCTTGATATTCTTGTCAGATAGTTCATATCAAAGCATCTGTCTGTAATGTGGTGTCAAAACCTATATGGAGAAGAGTAGGGATCCAAGACCTCCAGCAGAAGCCCTGTGCACCCAACCCCCACCAAAAATCAGTTTATCATTGTTATAATATTTTAATGATTGTTATGGATAACAATATGGTATTTCTCTCATAACTGAACAAAATAGAACCAATTTCTGTGGAACAGAAAAGTTGATTAAAACCATATCTTTCAATCTGATTAAAATCATGTCTTTCAATCTGCTTTTGTTCTTGCTCTACAAAAAAAAACACAAAAAAATGCACAGAGTTGAAAGATATTTACCGTAAATTGGCTGTACTGTACAGCTATGCGCCGGAACGCGACCATTGGGCCAAGGGAGGCAGCTTTTATAATTACAACGATTATGCAATAGTCATCATATAGTAGTTCCCCTTCTAGTGTAATTCATTCCAGTCACCTGAACCCAATTTGTTTCTTTCCAATGTAGTCAGCAAGTTCAAAAGGATGGCTTGATATATACAAACATCCTATATATTCTTAGTTCATGGTCTGATTCATACACACTTGTCCAGAATGTTTTGAGGGAGGGGGAGGAGTAAACATTTGTTGAACAATGTGATTGACAAAAATTGTGTTGAGGAGATGGGTAAAAAACACAAAAATCTTTGTAACATTATTAATTTATTTGAAGAAAAAGTACACACTTTAAATATTACAGACAAAAATGATAGAAAACAAATCTGACAGATACTAAATGCAAAGCTAAGGAAACAAGAATGAGTTTTTTTTACTTGATGCATTTTTAGGTCCTTTAGTGGAAAGAAAAATATGTTCATGTTCGAATACATATGCAATTTTTTAAATGAATTATTGACTATTATGTTACTTATTTATAGGAGGAATATACAAATTGTGTCTAAAACTAAATCCTTAATATGAAATACCAAAATTATTGTTATTCTTAAAAAACTGCTAAATCCACTGATAGCTTGTTAGACATTACTGATATTTATATTTTATTGTTTCCAAAATAAAAGACCATACAAGGACAATTTCTATTCGTCTTTAATTTCTATATAGCTTTGATATTAAAGTATGTGTGTCTTTATAGTAATCACACATAATGAATTAGAAAGCTATGAATTCACTTTCAAAAAAGCTCTGTGACAGTGGTATTCAACCTTTATATCAAATTTGATGTAACAAACCCCAAGTTCAATCCTAAAATTCTTCATTTATCAATTATATCTCTTTTACAGAAATTAATTTATATACTCTAAGTGTTAATTTCTCTCTCTCTCTCCTTTTACAAACATTTCAGTGTAAAATGGAAATAGTTTTGAAAATTATAATTTAATAAAATCATCCTTTAATTGCTTAAATTCTTTTGTACATCCTGTCATGAAAATTGTTTGAAGCCATGCATTATTCTGAGATTTAGTTTTCAAGAAATTTCTATGACCATCATGACAGGTCTACAGGTCAAACTTATACTCCAAAAACATAAGTTTTCCATGTAAATGCATTTGATTAAAATCAACAATACAATCTGACAAGTGACTACGAAATAAACATTGCAAATATTTAATCAGTAATTTAGGTATAATACAGAAGGTATGTAAATAGTAAATGCATGTTTCATAAAATCATTTACATCGAAAAATTTTAAAAATCAAGTCCAAATTGTTTAAAGCACTCAATGCAAGTAACTGACAATATTGTTACTATCACAGTCTAAGTCAATGTTTTGATATATAAATCAGTGAAAAACAAGGATAATATTCTGTCTACTTTTTCTTTTTCTTTCCTTTCTTTTTTCCTCCCTTCTTTCCTTTCTTTCCCTTGCCACCCTTGCCACCATCTGCTCCCTCATCATCTCCCTGGGCTGCTTTTGCTCGCTTTTTGCCTAGTGGAGTTTTGGCATACCAGGCCTGCAAGATGATTTGGCAGAAGATTTTAAACACAGCAAATAAACACAATTATCCATAAAAAATATCATATATTCATTAATTAATCATAAGTTTTTTATTCTCATTTAGAATTAAAAAGATGGATTTTGTAATCAACAAGAAAAAACAGGAAGAAAAGCCATATAATGGTGTTAAATGTTGACCGGTATTAATTTATTAAAATTGATAATGTTGCAGAATTTGATCTAGAAAAGCTGCATTCTGTGAAGACCTATTTCATTCTTACTGAGTGCTAACACAGATAATGAATCTGGTTAGTGTTTTTGAGAGTATTTAGCCATGCAAGCAAAAGAAAGAAATCAAATAAAAAAATGTGTATACAATGACCTTGCAATTTTTCAGTCTTTACTGTGTTTGAAATTTGAATTGTCAAATTTGATCTGTAAAATTACATCTCAGCACCTTTTGTACTTGAAAATGTTCAAAATTGGCCCAAAATTATTTATGAATTTACCTTAAATGCTTCTTCTTCCTCCTTGTAAATAGGGTCAATTCTGGATAGAGGTGCAATAAATTCCACAGCTTGTAGAGGACGTTTAGACAGTTGTTGTATGCGACGGTCTGTAAGTACTTGTTGAACTGCTGTAGCCATGTGACCAGGTGTATATCCATCCGTTACCTTGGCTATGGAGCTAACATCAAGGGCATTGGAAATCACACCATTATTTTTCAGAATTATTCGCCTCCATAACACTGCAAAACAAAAAGCATATTACCATGCGAAGAGCACAATTCTTTATGTGCATAAGATTACATGTAGTTTTTGTGGATTTTAAGGGATATTCAAATATGTCAGATTTATCCATGGCTTTATATTTTCTGTACTGTTTGAAAATAAAGTGTCAATTTCTGGTACTGTAAATTCATGTTGTTTTTAGCACCCTTTAAGTTTTCGGCCACTGTCAATCATAAAAATCATAATTATTTGTTTGTACATAAATTTTCCATAAAGAGAAGTTTGTTTTATTACTTAATTTTTTTAATTTTTCATACAAATGAAGTCACAAATTGGAAGATTGACATGTTCAAAAATTAAACAGCAAATGCAAATTTTGTACAAAAAACCCCAACAGAAATAGGTTAATTAAAACATGTTTTTATGCTTGAATTATTTCATGCCCAATATTTTAAAACTTACTGTATATACTTGCGTATAAGCCAATACCAACTGCAAACTGCATAGACCCAGATCTGCTGTCGCATAATGTGCCAGCAGATCTGGGTCTATGCAGTTTGTAAGGACTAATCAGTAGAACAAACAACATAGACCCTGATCTGCCGGCGCATTATGCAATGGCAGATCGGGGTCTATGTTGTTTACATTTGTATAGACGGTATTTATTTTTTATAATTTCTCTTGAAGACCAGTATGAAAAAAAAAGATACCAGCTATTTTCAATTGAAAGTATATTTAACTTAAATTACTGCAAGAACTTTGACCTTTTTGTACATCTAAATCATCAGCTATCAGACTTTCCAATCATATTAAAATAACACATACCAGTGTCCTTCAAAGACAACCAAATTTGAATTAAGCTTTGACAAATATTTACAACAATACTTGTATTCCATTCAGTAAATCCTAAAGCAAACCATAATGAAAACAGTCTCCATTATCATAAGGAAGTCAAATAGTCTTTTTTCACAACCATGTGATGGGCATGGTCTCTTGATTAGATATTGTATGGGTTGATTCTGTACACATGCCCAGTGCATAATAGAAATCAAACCCCACTTGTAAGTTAAAACAATCAGGGAAACAATCAAGATTTAAATCACTAGCTTGACTACTTCTCAGCTATGTTCTGTCTGATTTTTTTAGTATAAACATGAAGCTTGTGTGAATTAATCGTGACATCAATTCATATCTGTGATCTCAAGATAATTGCTTTAAATACTGAAAGTACACTACAAACTAAATCTACTGCACCCTTTTTCCAGGTCTAACTCTTCAGGCAATAACCGTTGTTTACCAACAGGGCCGGCCCATGGGTTTTAGGCGCCCTAGGTGAACTATGCAAAACAATTCACGACTGTCTAATTTGGTGCCCTTTACCATCTAATTTGATGCCCCTTAAAACCTGGTGCCCTAGATGACTGCCTAGTTTCCCTATATGGTCGGGCCAGCACTGTTTACCATCAACATATTTATTCTGAATTAGTGTTTTGGACATGTCCAGCTTGGTATATTTTCTTAGTTTTATTATAACAAGGTGCACCTATGCTAATGTATATGGTAGCTACTAGTAACAGATGTTATTCTAGTACATTTCATAATGCCTTTGTTCTTGCCAACATAAGTGTTAAATCATTGAAAGTAACAACTATAGTTTGGCATGAGTAGAGATGAAAGAGATGCCACCTAATGAAGGCTGCAGGAAGTGTACATGCACTTATTGACAAAAGGTATCAGTCATCCTTCTTTGATGGGAATGTAGACATTGTTTCATTGCAGAGAAAACAACATGGTAATGTAAAGGTGATTAATTTTGCAGCACATATTATCCTTTTTGGGATTCAAATTGAATGGAATACATATGGATATAAACATTGTGAATATTCAAATTTAAAATATAGATCTTTGAAACTGAAGAAATATGTTAAACATGTTTTTGTTTTGTATAATTTCCATTTACTATTTTATTACTGTTTTCACTTTGACAAAAGTTCAGCTAAATGGGGTCATTTCAAAGTACGGTACAATATGAAAAGTTATATAAAAAAGGGCTGGAATATCTCTCAAACAAAAGCAAATGAGCTACATTCATGCATTTGGAATAAAGTCCTATATGGTCATACTTTATCTGAATCAGAATATGTCAGAATAAAGATGTCATGATAGGATACCAATGTCCATGTCATAATCATCTGTTTTTTTAAAACATTTGTATATTTCAAAAGTCTATGAATTAAACAAAAATATATTTATTATTATTTACTAACAAGTGTTAAAACTGGTAAATGACAAATGTATAAACAAATTCAGACAAGATATTATGCCATAGTGTATGATGCTTTCAGCACAAGTATGTTGAATATATGTGAATTTAATACTGGTTTAAAACAATATTTATTGACTACCATCATCCATCAATTCATAGATAGCATAACACACATACAGGATTGAGCAACAAGAGGTACTGGTACTGTTCATGTATACAGGATTGAGCAACAAGAAGTATGGTTCATAGATACAGGATTGAACAACAAGAGGTCCTTTTCATGTATACAGGATTGAGCAACAAGAGGTACTGTTCATGTATACAGGATTGTGCAACAAGAGGTACTGTTCATGTATACAGGATTGAGCAACAAGAGGTCCCTTTCATGTATACAGGATTGAGCAACAAGAGGTACTGTCATGTATACAGGATTGTGCAACAAGAGGTACTGTTCATGTATACAGGATTGAGCAAAATAGAGGTACGGTTCATGTATAAAGGATTGAGCAACAAGAGGTACTGTTCATGTATACAGGATTGAGCAACAAGAGGTACTGTCATGTATACAGGATTGTGCAACAAGAGGTACTGTTCATGTATACAGGATTGAGCAAAATAGAGGTAAGGTTCATGTATAAAGGATTGAGCAACAAGAGGTACTGTTCATGTATACAGAATTGAGCAACAAGAGGTACTGTTCATGTATACAGGATTGAGCAACAAGAGGTACTGTTCGTGTATACAGGATTGAACAACAAGAGGTACTCTTTATGAATACAGGGTTGAACAAGAGGTACTGTTATGAATACAGGATTGAACATTTATACAGTTCTGTTCATATAGAGCTCTCTCCTCATTAGCAATATACTTGAAATACATGGCTTCAACATCGACTGACATGAATAAAATATAATAAAGAAAGAAAGAAAACAAAATAGCATGCACAATTTTAATTTTGACAAATAATGATGAAATGTGAGCATGTTATATTTTGAACAAAGAGATGAAAGAACCATGCATACATTGTTGTTAGTGCTAAATGAGGTGGAGGTAGCTAAATGTAGAATACAGAGTACTGGTAGAACAGTATTATGATTTACAAGTGCATTATGATCAGGATCAGACCACAAAGTATCAGCAATTTAAATTAAATATGAATCTGTTAGTAATTGTTATGAATTTCTAGACTGCAAAAAATACCTCCTCATTTACCCCAACAGATAGCAAGGGATTCCCTGTTAGTACAGATATATCAGAACCATGTGGTAAAGTTTCTATTGTATGATCTGTAACAGTACCATATATACTCATGTATAAGACAGATTCAACTGCAAACAACATAGACCCTGATCTTCTGTTGCATAACACACAGGCAGATCTGGGTCTATGTAGTTTGTTTGGAGTATGGTAATCAGTAGAACAACCAATACAGACCCTGATCTAACATCACATTATGCGACAGCAGACCAGTATCTTTGATGCTTGCAGTTGGACCGGATTTGTAAGTGAGTATAGATGGTACTAAAATTACGACACTAGAGAAAAAAGTGTTTAGCAATTTCTGGCATGCCACATGAACATCTATCATTCAGTCACAAATAATTTTGTAAAAGATCTGCATCAAGTAAACTACAGCCTAATTGTAACTGAGTACGTAAAATCGGAGCAATTCTTTCATCTCAGTAGCTGCAGTGAATATAGGCTGGGACCTTTTCTAACTCCCTATTCAGATATGATTTTACAGAATATATGAAAAGGTTGTCCCCAGGGCCATTGCGAGGGTATCTGGTGCCTTAGATAAGGGTATTTGGAGCTCTAGGCGAACCTTCAGCTTTGCGCCCCCTCCCCCCAATTTACTTTAAAAAATGAATATTGTGCATTAGTATGAATAAAAATTCTGCGAACACAAACACATTTATTCTTTCCTTCTGTTTTTCTCTTTCTATTTTTAGATGCTTCTTATCTTCTATTATACACTATTTCTCTTTCTTTTTTTTATTCTTTCAGTTTTTTGCCGCCCCCCAAATTTTGCCACTTTAGGCGACTGCCTAGTTTGCCTAGCAGTTAAACTGGTATTGGTTGTCCCTAACTTCCAAGTGGGAGAAGATTCCATTAAGTAACAGATTTAGGTAAGAAAGAATTTTGGTATATGCTGGTCCTGTCAAATGGTGTTTGAAGATTTGATCTATCACAAAGTTGTCTATTACTTACTTGCAGGATCCTTGGTGGAATCAAGGCTTACACTTAACTGAAGGGAGCACCATGATATTACAGTAAGTCTGAATTTAAAACTTTGTAGTATATCAATCCTTTTCCACACTTTTGTGTTTATTTCTTGAATAGCTGTGTGTCATGAGTTTGGTTTGGTTTGCTTTGGTGCTTTACGGCACAGCAACACAATTAGGTTATTTAAAGCCAAGGATTTTGGAGTAAAGTGCCTTGCTCTAGGACACACCATGGTAGCTGACCCAGGCTGGTCCGATGATAGGATTCGAACCTGCACCCTTTCGGCAGTGAGTCCGGCACACTAACCACTGAGCCACCGCTGCTCCCTGTGTGTCATGAGAGAGTTTCATCAATAGTTAAATCTAAATGTTTGTGAGAATTTGCATGATTAATATGTATTGGTCATTAAATGTGGAGGGTGGTATGCATGATGAGATTTTCTTGATATGATCATGGAATCAGTTTTGTCAGGGTTAAAATTCACAAACCAGTGATATGCCCAGGTTTGAATTTCATAAAGGTTTTCATTCAAGACAAGGGCCCCTAGATGGCCAAGTGGTCTAAAGTGCTCGCCTTTACAGATCACTCACACATCTCACCTCTGTCCATGTCAGTTCAAGTCTCAGCTCAAGTAATGTTGGTATGTGAGAAAGCTTGTCAGTAGCTTTCTGAGGGTCAGTGGTTCTTTCCGGGATTTTCCCGGGTTCTTCCCCACCAAATATATTGGTCACCATGTATAGCCTATCATGTGCTGAAAAACTGCTCAGAATAATATTTATTAAATAGGTTTGCATTGTTGATACTAGAATGAAAGAAATTATTTTGTTTTAAGGTTGGATATTGTGAGCTTTTATTCTGCTTGAAAATTTTTTTTTGCTATGTACCACAACAGTTTTGAGCCAAATTTACCATCTTGAAGTATTTGTTAATTTATTAAAATAACTAAGTTTGGCACTTTGCATGGCACTTACAACTTTGTTTCTTAAATCTGTAAACTGAGCCCAATGAGTGCTGTCATTTGTTCATTTGGCAAAATTTGGATTTGTTTTCTATGCCAAATTAATTTTCTAATATAATTGTGCATCCAAGGAGGATCTCTTGTGACTGGGTACCATTTTTTTGGGATACTAGAATGGGCTACTTCTAAAATATTACTAGAAATTTTACAGGCCAGTTCATCAGTGGAAAGATTAGTAAAGTTACAATCAGCTGTCCATAATAAAGCTCTGTATCATCATTTGCTGTTTTGTAGTCTACCACTTTTCATTTAAAACTGTGTTGTTGAAAACTCATAAAATTTGTAATGCAATAAATGGGGTTATGGCCATGACAAAATGGATCTAAGATCCCCTTTTCAAATCAGTTTATGCTATTACTAACAAGTATTATATAAATTAATGTAGATCTGTGCTCTTTTGTCCTAGTGGATTGAGTACCGTATATACTTGCATATAAGCCAATACCAACTGCAAACTGCATAGACCCAGATCTGCCATCGCAGAATGCGCCGGCAGATCTGGGTCTATGCAGTTCATAAGGACTAATCAGTAAAACAAACAACATAGACCCTGATCTGCCGGCACATTATGCAATGGCAGATCAGGGTCTATGTTGTTTGCATTTGGACCTGGATTATATGCGAGAGTATACGATAATCACTTGATCTAAATTGAAGGTGTTCATATTTCTAATATTTCTACTTTTATTTGGAAATACAGTATACACTCACATATAAGTCAAGTCCAACTGCAAACAACATACACCCTACTTAATGTTCTAAATTCATGGATGTTGTGAGCAACGCTATATAACAAATATTTCTATCCACAAAATGTATGCATGAATTTGAAACTTCCCTGAGAGTTTGTTTATAATTGATAAAAAATTCAGAATGCTAGACATGTAACAAAATTATGAAGGCAACATGCTTTGAAAGAATTGACAGGACTCCCTCACTATAAGGTACCTCAGTATAAGACAGTTTCATTTATAAAGTGGGTACGATCATGGATACAATTTCAATATTTAATAGTAATAATATGTATAAAATACATCAAAATGAGGCAACATCACCTATAAGGTGGTCCACTTTTTTACCCAACATCAAAAAGAAAATGATGACCATAGACCCTGATCTGTCAGCACATTATGTAATGGCAGGTCTAGATCTATGCTGTTTGCCAGTGAGCACCGATTTTATATGAGGAAATACAAAGATTGAGCTGTGAGATGTATAATGTCTGGATTTGATAACCAAATACAATAAATGAATCTTTATACGTACAATGTCTAGAAGCATAGTCTGGGCGTGGAATAAGGACGATTCTGTTATAGCATCCCACTAGTGGCTTCATATCTCCTTCAAATGGACATCTTGTTGTGCCAACCAACAACAGACGATCCTCTGACTTTATTGTTTTCAGAGCCTTGGGTAATTCTTTCTTCAGTCTCTTAGGGTCAGTCTGAAATTTGTATACTCAACTCTGGTGAAAACTTCATCTAGTCATCAAGTTTAAAACATTATTTTTCAGTTTAACCAAATTATATACTTAAATAATATTGTAAAGGTATTATTGAAGGTCTTTTCTTTAAAAATGTAAACATGCTTATGGAGATTAATCAGGTATAGTGACTTTAATTTTCTGTCAAAACCGTGGTGTGTATACTGTGCACTGAATGAGGGATGTTCTCATTAGGAACACAAGAAACAATATGTATTGACATCATGAAAAACCTGCCTATTAAAAAACCTCAATAGTGTGGTGTCAGGGACCTTTGCAAGAAATTCTTTAACATTTGTTTCCCAAAATTCCCCATTGCTCCATTCCTCTGCTAAGATTATCCATGCAGCATAAAAACATAACAATTTCCATGGTGTTCTCCTACAAAACAGCATTTTGAAGGAATGTTAAATAACTTAAATGAGAAATGTGTCCATATTACAATGATGCCCTGCCAATATGATACAACTGAAGGGCAAAATTCTAAGTCACACCTGGGACTTGTGTATCTATAAGTCCCTGGTTCCATAGGGACATTAACTTATAAAATGTTGCCAAAAAATGTGAAAATTTAACTGGACCTAAGTGTTCTTAATGCAAAGTCTCATACCAAATCTGGTTTCAATACAGAATACTTCAAAAGTTACTCAGCTGAAATTAAAAGGCAAAGTTCAAAGTCAAAGTGGGGGGCCATAAGTCTATTGAAAATTTTGTTCGAAAACGCTGAAATTTAAAATTGACCTAGGTTTTCTTAATCTAACGCCTAATCTTAAAGTTTAAATCCCCTAAATACAGTCACATCTGATCTAACAGCCACCTTTGTAAGACAGTCACCTTTATAAAACAGTCACTTTTTAAAGACTCAATATAAAATTAACCCCCGTATAACAGCCAAATTGATATTACAGACAGTTTTAGCCAGTCCGAAAGGTGACTATTTACACAAATTTAACCGTACTTCAAAAGTTATTGGGTCAAAATTAAAAGGGCAAAATTCTATGTCAAACGGGGTGCTATAAGTGCATTAAATTTTGTTGGAAAATGTTGAAATTTTAAGCTGACATAAGTTTATTTTAATGTAAAGACTTATACTAAATTTTGATTTCAATCCATGAAGTCCTTCAAAAGTTACTGAACAGAAACAAAATATTCAGTGGATGTGATATGATGTGATGGAAAAGGGTACCACTACATTTCCTCTATAAACATGGCAGGGCATTACAAAATCTTAGCATAGTGGACAATGCCCTTATCACCCCTGAAAGCAGAGATTCCACAACCTTATAAATGAATGATTGCTCTATAGTCTATTGAGAGTCTACACCAGTTGCCACATGGAACCAGTTACTGCATGATTCTTATTTGCTCTAAGTTCTTTGCAGTATTTTTGTTAGCTGCATTTATAAAATATAAGTTGCATTATGTGTTAATGCTTTCCTCTGCTACAAAATATACTGTACAGAGTAATGAATAAATAATGATTGTGCAGTAACTGGTTCCATGTGGAAACTGGTGCAGACCCTCTACTTATCAGTCCCTCACACCACATGTGTTTTAACTATACTGTGTAGCAATGTGTCAGCACATATCAGACCTTTAGAACAAAATATAATATGTGTAGCCTAAGTCCTAATTTAAAAAAAAAAGATCCTACAGTTTAACCTGTCCCCATCTTGAAAGACCATCCCTTCTGCCAACAGAGTAATGGGCTCCCAAGAAAGGTGGTCTCTCATGACAGGTGATAATACTGTATAATCAATGAATCTATGCTGTGAGATTCATGTCTCTCAAGACTTGTGGTCTCTCAAAGCAATGGTCTTCAGGTGGTTTCTCATAGTCTTTCAAGAATAAGGTTTTACTGTAGCAACAACAATTAACCTTTATTATCATCCTCCAACACTTTTTTAAGGACCTGATCCAATAAAACTTTAACATCTGACTGGACTGGAAATGCCTGTTAATGTATTTGACCGGAAATGCCCCTTATGTATTTTTGAGGTAGTAAGTCTAATTGTTGTCAATTAATAATTATTTTTTAAAAACAGTAAAGTGGCATAAAATACTACTGTTGGGTGAAATTCTAAAGTATAGTTTTCTGAAGAAAAAAAATCATTTTTATAAATAAAAAGTTTGAGCAAAAACTAGTGATGCATGTAGGATAATACTAAAACTGAAGCAACAGCATATCCAAGATTGAAAATGACACATTTTCTGGTACATTTAATAATTAAGTATATCAATGTTTTCTTTTTTGTTGTAGATTTTTATACCTCCTCAGGGCTGAGCAAATTTTTTTTTCATCCCAGGACAAGTGGTTTCAGAACAGTCACTTCTCCCACCTTACTTTTCACTTGTCCCACCTTACTCTTCACTTGTCCCACCTTACTTTTCACTTGTCCCAAAATGGTAATCACTTGCCCAGATTTGATGAGATGTATGTACATAATCCATAGAAAAAACAAACAAAATAATATACAACATAATTATTTCTTAAAAGAATTTAATTTTTCAAAAACATTGTTTGTTATACATTTGGCTTCTTCATATTCATGTATATATGTTTTAGCTGATGGATTTGAAAAAATGTCCATGTATATGTCTGCCACCTGCACCAGCACTAAGCCAGCAGTTCATAGCTGTGTCTGGGTTAAAGTCCTCAATATATTGTGTTGCACAGGCCTTGTGGGGTCTAGACGTATCATGAGACTTGATTGGTTCAATCCTGAATTTGTCAGTTACACTGGGTGAATTTCCAACCTGTGCCAGTTTTGGATATTGTTTGCAATAACGGCAAAACATCTTTCCTTCCGAGTCAAGACATTCAAGCCAGGGATAACAATCAACCCAATGCGGCTGAAAATTTCTCTGTCTCTTAGTGTCATATTTGACATTTTATGCCACCACGGATTCTTGCTTATGTCTCTTTGGAGAAATAGCTACCGCACACTCAGTAGCAGTCTTACGTTTTATCCCTCAACTTTCACAAAAATTTTCCTTCTCCAAATTGCCCTTATTACCTTCCTTGTGAAAATAATTTAGCAAACTCATTTTATCCACAGAGTAACTATCAGCTTGCTTGACAACTACTTCTAAAGTGATCATAACATACATTTTCTCTTTTAAATACGAACATAGACAGCTCATTAATTAGCGTAATTGTTTCGCTTGAAACGTAATATCGCACGTAGAAGTTAATCATCTGTATAATCAATTAAAAATTAAAGAATCATTACTGTCATTTAATCAGTTCATAAAAGAAACCAACACTGTTGTCAGTAAAGTATCTTTCATTAATTTAATTACACTGACTCACTGGATTAAAATCATAGTGATCCGCTCGTGAGGATCTGGCTTGAGTAAACACAATGCAACAAAGCCGCTTAAAACACTGCTAATTGATCATACTGGCTTTCTTTTGTTTGACATGTTTTGATTTGCTGATAATTTGGTCGCTTAGCCCAATATGCAGTCAAGTGGTAACAGAATGTGCACATATGCGACAATTATCACTGACCACATTTATGTGTTATACAGGATGTAAATGTATACATGAAGAGGGGTAGAATCAAGTATTCAGTACACATGGACGGCATGATTGGCCAAATAAAGGTAGATATAGTGAATAAGCATGAAAATAAGGACTTGCCCGACTTTTTTAAAAAGCACTTGTCCCGGACTAGCGACTAGGAAAATTTTACTTGCCCGACTTCGAAAATGAATAGTCCGAGATTTTGGGCATTGGGATTTGCTCAGCCCTGCTCCTTTGAACGTTTTATATTAAACTTCACAAATATCTGGCCATTACATTAAATTTTCAGGAAAAATGCCCGGCAAGAGCCATTAGAATTTCAGGATCCCAGCGTAGAAGGTGATACCTATGTTTACCAACCGATACAGGCAAGACAACAAAAAATGTTCATACTTACGGGATCAGACTTTGGAATTTTTTTCTTGAACATTTTCTCACAATCTCCAACATAAAACAAAGATGGCTGCAATGCTCTTCCAACCTGTTTAGAAGATTACATCCATACATGTATAAACACATTATGCACTTACTCTTAGTTTAAAGATCACACATTATGCACTTACTCTTATTTTAAGATTACACATTATGCACTTACTCTTAGTTTAAAAATTACACATTATGCACTTACTCTTAGTTTAAAGATTACACATTATGCACTTACTCTTATTTTAAGATTACACATTATGCACTTGCTCTTAGTTTAAAGATTACACATTATGCACTTACTCTTAGTTTAAAGATTAAAGAGAATAAAAATACCTCTAAATGCTGAATACCTTCCTGAACAAACAATACAGTGAAATTATTCTCCAATTATTAAAATATTCTGCTCAAAAACATTCACCCAAAAACCACAAGAACTCTCAATTCTCCCATGGATAGATAAAATATTAACACTGGATAATCATTAACAAAATTTTGTCATAGTTTCATATTTTAGAACCAATACTTCAAGTTTGGCTGCCATAAGAAACATAGAGAAAGAGACAAAAAAACAACATGATGCCCAGGCATCATCATGAATAATTTGTTCTTATATTACACATGGATGAGCTCTCTGTTAGCTTAGTGCAATTATTTAGAAAAAAATATCACCTCAAAACTATTCTTATTTCTTCATCTCAGAAGTGCCTTGGGTGGCCTAGTGGTCTAAGGTGCTCGTTTTTATAGATCACTCACATCTCACCTCTGTCCAAGTGAGTTCAAGTCTCCTCTCGACCAAGGTGGGTATGTGAGAAAGCTTGCCAGTGGATTTCCGTGGGTTGGTGATTCTTCCCAGTGTCTTCCATTTTCTTCCCCCACCAAATATGCTGGCCACTATGTATAGCCTATCATGTGCTGAAACATTCGTTAAACCCACAAAACTAAACCAATTTCCATCTCAGTTGGTTAGTCATTATTTCATTTGCAAAAGAGTGGTTTAGTACCTTGAAAATCAGATGCATTAACATCTTAAGCCCATCTTTTCCTGGATATTTTCCAGCTATGTTGGCTGCGGTCAGGTCAAAGAGATTAGCCCCCGTCTCATTACACATGGCATGCACCAGCATCTTTTTGCCTGTACCTCGTGGTCCAGCAAGAAGAATGGACTTGGTCAGTGGGGCCTTCTCATGTACTGCTGCTGAGCCTACAAATGGCAAAACTTATACTACAACTTACATAAATAATCAAAATTTCTTAGCAATTTTTTCTCAGTTGATTCATACAAGAGTTTGTCTTTCTGTGCTTACAATATCTGACCCCAACCACATTTTTATGTGAGGTGAATTTCATTATATGGGGGAAAAAATTATATTCTGTAAGAATAAAATGTTACAAAATTCAGGAGGGAGATTTAAACTCAAAATTCGGCCAATATTTGTTTCAAATCATGAGATAGAGAAAATGGCACTCTATGAAAGTAATTCATTATAAAGTTCTCTTCCCTCTCTCTCTCTCCTTAGCTCTCTCATTCTCTTTCTTCCTCTCTTTGTTTAGATCCATAAAGAAACCGATTCACTATGACAACAAGGAGAAGTCATTAAATACACTTAATATTCTGTTTATAAATTTCACCTATTTTGCTACATAAAAGTTCCGAATTTTGATTTGTGACATACATGTAAATGATAATCTTATTGAAACATTTGTTTTTAAAAAATATAATTTGGTGAAAATTAAACATCGTATACAAACAATGAAAATCCTGTGTATAAGCAATCTTTGGTTTGTATACTAGTACAAGACATACTTTACCTAATGGCAAGATGCCAAATTCTGTCACCAATCTACGGACATCACTCAGTGATGGCATGGGCTCAATGTTGGCCTGACGGAGTGTAGTTCCAAGGTAACTGTATTCTCCTTCATAGTCTGACAGTTTAATTGGCTGGCAGCGGACAATTATGCCCTGCATCACCAGCTCTTCATATAGGGACTCCATGGTCCTAAGAATATAAAAGTGCTATTTTTAAGTACTGTTAAGCATGAAACAGTCCAGTCCTGTTTATCAGACCTCTGATAATCTGACCTCTGCCTGCAATACAACAGTTTATTGGGACAAAATACTGATGATTATTAGGTTTAATTAATTTAAAACAGTTAATCCAACATTTTTTAATGGAGGCATGGTTTGCATTGAGTTTGTGAAACTAGATAGTATTTTGTGTCTCTGAAGTTTGACTGATTCTCTGTCTGTTGTTTACAAGGTACCATCTATACTTGCTTATAGGTTGAGTCCAACTGCAAACAATATAGACCCTGATCTCCCATTGCATAATGCACTGGTAATATGGGTCTGTGTTGTTTGTTCTACTGATTAATCCTAAAAAACTGCATAGACGTAGATCTGCTGACACATTATATGACAGTAGATCTGGGTCTGTGCAGTTTGCAGTTGGATTTGACTTATGAGCAAGTATATACAGTAATAGTGTCATGGCATTATGAATCAACCACAATTGATTTTTATCATAATACCTGTCAGGGGTCAAATCCTTTTCCTTCTTCTTTTTCTTTCCTTTCTTTCCACTCTTCTTCTTTTTTTTCTTTTTCTTTCCTGACTTTTTCCCTTTCTTCTTTCCTTTATCCCTGTCTACAGCCTGTATGAGTACAATACAGTGGAGAAATGTTATTTATTTTTTATCAGTATGGGGGTGGGTAGATAAGGTCAGTTCAAGCATTGCTGGACACAGGGCTTTATCCTGCTAAAAATATGATCAACTTTTATCCCTTAAATTTATATTATAAGAAATTATATACTTAATAAAAATGACCCAATTAATGTTTACAACCTTAGTCTTTTACTAAGGATAGAGGACAACAGGAGGGAGTTGAAAATCCAGAAAATGAAGTCACTTGAAGCAAAAAGCAAACAAATGTTTCACTCAATAAAATCATTTGATTCTACAAAATGTGCATGTGAAAATTCTTAAAGCCTTGGATTTTAAATTCCATTCTAATATATAAGATACTCACAGCTTTAAGGTTCTTTAGCTCAGCTCTCATCAGTTCATCCACCTGAAGCCTAATCTCCCCCTCTACTTCCTTTCTCTTCTCTTCTTTGATCAATTCAGCATCATGTTTCTGGGAGAAGTTTTCATTCTCATCCCTGGTCTGCCAAACACCTATAAAGAAATTTTATTAAGAAGTTCAAAATGATACTAATTTGATTAATTACAATGAAATGTAACAAATAATTGTTTTGCTTTTGCTACTTTATCATTAGAAAATATTTTCTTTATAAAGGTACAACCAAAGACTTACCTTCTTCTTTGCCCCCCTTTTAATTAGCTAGAAAGTAAAAAAAAAACTTTAACACTGAGCTTGATCTAACAAAAACTTTAACACTGAGCTTAATCTATGGTGTGGATGGATGGATATACAGACATGCACACATACACCAAAGTGTTTGCCATGTCAAACTTCTGCCAAGGCAGGTTTGGCAGAATTTTTGCCAAATATCAAGTAAACATGCTTCTTTAAGTTAAGAACAAGAAATTAACTCTACTGTATATGGGGGAAATTTCTGTGCAGTTGATGACCTGGTTACAAATTGCAGAAATGTAACTTTTTTGCCTCACATGAATTTTTCAAATCTGAAATTTGCCAAAATCTGACAATATGTAAATTACCTAATATACTATATTTCTAAATATGAACATATATAATGAGTTATCTTGCATCAGCTTCTGATCAAAATTCCTACTGATTAAAAAAAAAAGGAAATGATGAAAAAGAATAACTAAATTATTATGTAATCATGTTCATTATTATTATTTTATCAATCTATAGTTTTTGTTTTTCCTGAACAAATTTTTCCTATGCACACAATCAAGTGAGTCTGTACCTTTAAACATATCTGTTCCCTCATTAACAGCTGGGACAAAAGTGGATGGAGCCATCTTCCAGCCTTCTTCTTCTTCCTATAAATATACCAAAAAAATGGTGTTATCAGAGCAACATACTACTGTGTCTACAGTCACATGAATGTCTTGCAACTGATAACTAAAATATACTGTGGTAAACTCTGATTAGGTAAATATAAATGATTGAAGGTAAATACCTGACAATATGTAATGTAAAGATGATTTTTTGAAACATGCAATATTATGCTTGCTTTAAATGTCCAACAATTTTTAGTTTTCTTCCTTCTTCTTTAAGCTTGATTTATTAACCTGTGAAATAATCATTTTTCTTAATATACTGACATAAACAGATTTCTTTG
Organism: Margaritifera margaritifera; assembly: GCA_029931535.1. Taxonomy (NCBI): domain Eukaryota; kingdom Metazoa; phylum Mollusca; class Bivalvia; order Unionida; family Margaritiferidae; genus Margaritifera; species Margaritifera margaritifera. The sequence goes on along the minus strand of JAQPZY010001636.1, from coordinate 1,030,433 downwards.
AATGCTGAGATTATCTTTCAACAATTTGTTATTAAATGTTTGAAACAAAATTACGATTTTTTTTTTTTAATCTGCATATTAATGACGAAAATAAAATCTGATAACATTCCTTTATTAACAGTATGCGCCTGCTCAGACATGGGAAATAACTCTTTGATAAAGCCTAAAATTATTTCAACAATAAAATCTGTGAATGACAGCAATTTCTACAAATAAAAAATATATATAATTTCTATAATTTCTATCAACTGTTTCAACTTGTACATTTATATATTACACATAAATCAAGCTGTTTAACATGACCCAGGAATGATGATGGCTGTTATAAGTAAATTATGCAGTTTACCACAAAATCATGCTTCTATATACCTCTGCAGGTCAAGAGATGCAAAATTGCAATAAGAAAACCTACAATAGTGTATTGTTAATCCTGTACAGACTGGTCATTTATATTAGTGCCAATAAAACTTATTTAGTACTAATAACACGTCTTTTTACAGTACTCCCCCACTATAATACTGTTCATTTGAGCCATAAAAGTGGACCACCTTTTAGCTGAGATCTCCTTATTTTGAGGCATTTTATGTATAATATTAACATCATTTATCCATTTTTTCGGACATTAGAAAATAATTACTTTTCTTGTCTGAAAAATGTGTGCGCAAATGAAATTCATTACTTTTCCCAAAAATCTTGTCCAGATAATTAATGTCACTGTTGTGTACTTATGCACCAGCACATTCAATGCCAGTGAGAAGCGGGCTAGAAAAATTAGGTTACATTATGGTTCTTGCATTATATCCTTCCTCGCAAATAAAGAAGAATTATATGATAATGTTTTGGTGTTTTCTTTTACAAATAAAGAATAATAGTTGCGGTTCTGGTGTTTGTTTTTCTCTCCATTTGTGTAGGTATACTGCCGTTGGAGTGTGGACAAAGGTCTAGTCTAGTAGTGTTTAACAAGCATTTCTAACCGAGTTACCTTTTCAATAGTGACATCCTTTTGTCATTAATCTGCCTACTGAGTCAAAACAATGGACATAGTAAAACAGAACTGACTGACCCCAGTACTGAAAACCTGATGACCTCGACTTTGGAAAGCAAGTCAAGTTTGATTCTTATAGTAGGTATTGAAAGTAAAATTATTTTGGCTCTCTCTGCATAATAGTTCATGACTAGGAATTGTTTAAATAGGGTGACAGAGTCATGAGAATATGGTGATCCCTTGGAGAAATAGTTTTTTAAAAATCTGGTTACCTTTCGGTCTCTGGCCCTCTCAGCCAGTTGAAAGATAAAAAAGCTGGAAAGCAGAGGAATATGGGCCATAATCAGGGTAATCAAAGCAGTTTAAAAGTCTGACAGCCATTTATTCAATCACCCATTTCTAAGTATGGGTAAAACATTTCTTACTTCATATTCCAAAATGAATTTTTTTCCATCTGCTTGAAAACATATTTGGTATTGGGAAATTTTATGTACCGTATATACTCATGTATAATCCAGGTCCAAATGCAAACAACATAGACCCTGATCTACCGTCACATAATGCGCCGGCAGATCAGGGTCCATGTTGTTTATACTACTGATTAGTCCTTACAAACTGCATAGACATAGATCTGCCAGCACATTATGCAACAGCAGATCTGGGTCTATGCAGTTTGCAGTTGGTATCAGCTTATATGCGAGTATAAAAAAAATTTGAAAATATGGTGTCCAGAAAACTGGAGGGTCCAGATATTAAGATTAATGAGAGTATTATTAAATAATGAAACAGGATCCTGACCATACCCACCTTATAATAGGGACCATTTTATACCGAGGTACCTTATAGTGAGGGAGTACTGTTCTAGCCACTTCAGTAAAGCTGCCAAATATTTCTATCCTAACAGTGTCCAGTTAAGAGAAGTTTAACTATATTTCTTAAATGGGATACCATGATAAGACTGTCTGTTGATAATTATTTTATATTTAACTCATTTATTTCCAAGTAGAATTTTTCATAGTGCTGTGTTGGTTCAATGGTCAGTGTGCCAGACTCATGAACAGAAGGGTGCAGGTTCAAAGCCTGACCTGACCACACTAAGTCAGTGACTGAGATGTGTCTCGAACCAAGACACTTTACTCTAATTGCCTCAGTATGATATAACATTTCATGTATTGCTGCACTATAAAACACTAATCAATCAATCAGAACATTTCATGTACAAAGTTTTATTTGGAATAACTCTATTATTGTATTTTTGAAACAGAAAAATATAAAACTAAGTGTAAACCTCATCATCTCCTCCTTTGCCTTTCTTCCCTTTCTTGCCTTTCTTTCCCTTCTTTTCCTTCTTATCTTTCTTATCTTTCTTTTTCTTTCCTTTCTTGTCTTTTTTACCTTTTCCTTCCTCCTGCAAAAGAATTTAATCATTATACTGGATAAATTACAGAATTTTATAATACAAATATCTTTTTAGGGATAAATTACAGAATTTTATAATAAAACTGTTTTTTTAGAGATAAATTACAGAATTTTATAATAAAAATATCTTATTAGGGATAAATTACATAGGTATTTGACTGTGCTCTACACATAAAAGTTTCTTTTTTTAACAAAATGCAAAAATGTGGTTTCAAACTTGTAGTGCATTTATGGTTATGCACTGACTTACCATGGCAAACACTGAACTTACCATGGCAAACACTGAACTTACCATGCTGAACTTACTATGTAACCAAACACTGAACTTACCGTGCCAAATGTCAAGTCCTGAATTGCTCCCAGTTTAGAGTGTATGGACAGTGTGTCTGAGGTATTGGGATCGAAACCCCAAAAAAGTTATTTTTCTCTTTCTTTATTTACTAACCTATCATAATTAACATTTAACTTATCATATACAGTAAAACCTGTCTTGAAATACCACTGCTATGAAAGACCACCTGTCTTGAGTGACCATATACTCAATTCATGAACTAATCGGTTATATAGAGAAATTACCTCCAATGAGAAACCACCTGTTCTGAGAGACCTTGTTTCTTTGGGCAGAAAAGGTGGTCTACTAAAACAGGTTCTATTGCAATTACAAATGATTCCAAACTCATGTAAACTGAGCTATAAATATATGATACACAACATGTCATGCAAAGACCTTTATCTCAGACAAAATTCTCATCACATCTGACTTGTTCTTGCTTAAATGGTCACTAGAATCAAAACAGCCAGAATTTCACAAAGGCTGCTTCAATTCTATTCTCATTTGCCAAAATTTCTAAGAGGTGGGGTGGAATTCTTTAAATGGAGTGTGAGCCATTAACATAAATGTTATATCCAACAAAAATATTAAAACAAGAAAGGCATTATGAAAAATATATTTTTGGAAGAAAACTACTGGTAATAATCTATGTAGGATTTATATCCTTGTAGAAATTTGACTATACTTACTGGTATACAGTAAGGATTTATATCCTTGTAGAAATTTGACTATGCTTACTGGTATACAGTAAGGATTTATATCCTTGTAGAAATTTGACTTTGCTTACTGGTATACAGTAAGGATTTATATCCTTGTAGAAATTTGACTTTGCTTACTGGTATACAGTAAGGATTTATATCCTTGTAGAAATTTGACTATGCTTACTGGTATACAGTAAGGATTTATATCCTTGTAGAAATTTTACTATACTTACTGGTATACAGTAAGGATTTATATCTTTGTAGAAATTTGACTATGCTTATGGTATACAGTAAGGATTTATATCCTTGTAGAAATTTTACTATACTTACTGGTATACAGTGAGGATTTATATCCTTGTAGAAATTTGACTATGCTTACTGGTATACAATAAGGATTTATATCCTTGTAGAAATTTGACTTTGCTTACTGGTATACAGTAAATTACATATTTGAAATGAGAACAAGTTTCAACAAATTTAAAAAAGAAAGCAAAAGTATCCTTTTTGTTGAATAATACAAGATACATATTTCCAAACAGAAATTTGAAAAAATGTTTTCGAATTTATAAAAATACTGAAAATTAAATGATGCTAAAATATGAAGTACAGTCCTATCCGTTTATGTCGACATCCTTGGGCCCAAGGAAATATTGTCAACATAAGCGGATGTCGAGATAAGTGTTGGGGGTGTGGGGGTGTTATGTTTAAGTGAAAAGTTTTCACAGACATCTTTGCGAGATGCCCCACCTTCAGCTTCCTTAACAGCCAGATATTTAGTTTCCAGAGACTGTAAATTTAATCTGCGTTTACACTGCCGTTGGTAGCCATCGTAAACATAAATAAAGTTAAAAAAGGAAACTTTCACAGAACAATAAACTTGTTTTAATTACAGATCACTTTAAAAAATGCAACAATCGATCAGATTTCAATGCTTTTATTCAAGTTTGGTGATGATTTTTTGTAATGAAGGGTGGATTGTTTTTGTTGAACATTGTAACCGGCTTGCTTTGATGAAGTGTACATGTGTTATTTAAGTTGCCGCGAGAGGCCAACTTTATAGAACCAAACAAAAGCCTGTTTTTTAATCCACTGAGACATTAAAGCCTGGAAGCAAGATCAACTAATTGTTGAACAAAGTACAGGTCGGAACTGGCCGCTTGTCGACATAAATGATCCGGCGGCAAAATTAAAGCTTGGTGGCAAGATCAACTAATTGTTGAACAAAGTATGGGTCGGAACTGGCAGCTTGTCAACATAAATGATTAGAAAACAAAGGACTGTTCAAGCTGGGACCAAGGGCTTCTGTCGACATGTACGTTTATTTTTTATCTCAACGTCGACATAAGCATGACAAATTTGGTAGTAATAGTAGACCAAGGTACCGGGGCTTTGTTTTTTTGTCGACATAGGCGGCTTGTCAACATAAGTGATGTTGATATAAGTGGGTAGGACTGTGCAAATTCTATTCAGTACTGCAAATTCTACTGCCACAACTTTCTGTCTAAATGCTCAACTGGTATGAGAGTGAATACAATTAACCTTGCCGGCCAGTTCTGCCTCTAATTCAGCGGGATCTTTCTGTTTGAAAATGGCAGCAGACCCACCATCATCATCATCAGGATACTCTGGGAACTTTCCTGTGACATCTCTGAAATAAAAATAAATGAACTATAAATCCTTGAGGTAAAATAATGAAATGATATAATAAAACGAATAAAGAGATCAACAAGTCTGTTTAAAATATAACTGACTTTATGCATTCAGGTGTGTATAGCAATCACAACTAAATATATGTACACTTCTCCCTCGATATCTTGTGCACAACTGGGTCAAGAAACACAGACCACAGTATAGTGAGAGTGCTAGTTACCAAGGGACCTCTGAATATTTAAGAAGCGGATGCCATTCCAGCTGGACATTGACAATGAGAAAGGGGGGACTGTCTAATACTGTTTAATACTCGTTTTATAATCGCATTGGGAATAATTGTCAATAAAATGGTTTTTCTAATGAAGTTGTTTGCTTTTCTGTATAAATTACCTTCATTCTGAAGATAACCAACCTTTGAAAGATTGTTAAAAACATTACTCCAAGAGATTTCAACACACATCACATGTGTACCTGCAAGAACATTGTGTATTATATCACTGCTTTTTGAATGTGAATGTTGATATATTTGAGTGTTATTGTTGATTCATAACAAAACAAGATTTCCTTTTTTCAAAAGCTAGGGACATTTAATTCCTGAAACAATAACTGTCAACGTCAAAAGTCAATTTTTTTTTTGTTCTATTAGTAAAATATTGATGCCTCGATTTCATTGCAAGTAACTGTGAAATTTCCGCTTATCCTTGAGCAAACCCATGAGTGCCAATCTGGGAATTTGAAGTTCACTACAAACTTCGGAACTCGCCTCTCATGATGAACCTTATCTGTGAAACAAAGCTTTTCATGCACCGAGTACTGCTTCCCTTGCTGTCATTGATCACATTTGTGAATTAGTAGGAATAACTACTGCTTAATGTTAGATACTTTAATTATGTCACCTACATAATAATATTTATAACAGTGTGCAATTGGTCAGTTGAAATGTGTTGACCTGACATCATACTGTGACCACTAGCTATTACACGGGTAGGATTTGCATACCTTTTAACTTGTTTTTATTGCACCCCCTTTATTTCATCTGATACAAAAGACATAATTAACACGAAAATACAAAGTAGTTCTACTTTTAATTGATTGTAACAATACAAAAAATACTTCCACAAACTGGAGATCAAAACACAGTCTGCACTTAATTAGGTTATCAGAAATGCTTGCAAACATAGCTATGACAGTAGATTGACACTTTTCACATTTTAATACAAGGGGACATATCAAATTTATGTTGACTACACTGAAACAGAATTAAAAGATAGAACTAAAACACAAATTTCACTTGGCAAAACTTTTTTAATTGATATTTATTTCTTAAAGTGCTGCACTAGTAGGCATTACTGATATTTTCATGAATCAAAATATCGTTGAATATTGTTATTTACAGTGTACTGAGAATTTTGTTTTGTAAAAACAATGTTAAATAATATATGACTTCTTATTAAAAGTTGTGAATTTCATGACGATTCAAATTTCCAGGCACTAACCTCCATTTTCAATGATAAAATGAATGATATATCAAAGTTTCATTTACCAGTTTTGATCACGATTTTCTTCATGATCAACAAATTAGGGCTAATGCTTTTTGTATTTTCTTGAAGAAAAAAAATGGGATCCATGCCTGACCCCATGTTATAAGCGTATTTGTGAGTTACTCGGGTGCGAGTTATCGAGGGAGAGGTGTACCATGCATATAACTCATGAACACCCAATAGTTCCTCATGAGCTTAATAACATCTACAGGTATTTTCAAAATTATTATTTGTCCCTCCTCTGACAAGTTTCTGTATTTTCATTGTTCAAAGTGTGTCACATGGTGAGCGGGTATGAGACCATACCTGGCCAGGAGGAAATATGCCTTGTTTGGATTTCAACAGCAAAACTTATGTCTGGATTTAGTATTAAGTCTAGAATCCAGCAATATGATTGATTGAAAGTTTTGTCCAACATAAAAGTGACCAATCAAATGTCTTAATTTAAAACTAAAACTACAACTTGAGACTTGTGTTGGTGAATGTGGGACAGGTCAGTATGATGTGACATCACAATGATGTCATTTTGCAATGAATTAAGTGGCTAAGTGGTAGATAAGGTTGTCAGTGGTGTAAATTCATTACACTGAAAGAATTAGCTTTCAAGGGTTTATTTAGACCTCATTTAGTTATACTTGTACAGTTTGGGACCCCCATTCCCAAGTATTACAGAATGAACTTAAACAAGGCCAAAAGCAAACAACCAGAGTCAGATTTGTTACATCCAATTTATGAATACACAGCAGGAAGTATGACCTCAGTATTTACCATCTATACTCGTGTATAATCCAGGTCCAAATGCAAACAACATAGACACTGATCTGCCATTGCACAATGTGCAGGCAGATCAGGGTCTATGTTGTTTGTTCTACTGATTAGTCCTTAAAAACTGCATAGACTCAGATCTGCTGGCGTATTATGCGACAACAGATCTGGGTCTATGCAGTTTGCAATTGGTATTGGATTATACGCGAGTATATATGGTAATAAGTTGTCACGAAATCTCTTAAACCAATGTCGATTGGAAAACAGATTAATAATTTTTACAAAGGTTAAAAAAACAATGCAAAAATCCCCTACTACAATTTGACTAAATCAAGAGAACTACTAGAAAACAGAAAACAGCTTGAATATTCTTACCAGACACCAATTGCTCAAATGGATAGTTACAAATTTAGTTCCCCCCCAACTGTCAGAAATTGAATTTATTTTTACCACAACTACCATATAGACTCAAATACAAGTTGAGTCCAACTGCAAACTTTCATACACCTGGATCTGCCATCACATAATGCACTGGCAGATAGGAGTTAATGCAGTTTGTTAGGAGCAATCATTAGAACAAACAACATAGATCCTGATATGGTGGTGCATTATGCAATGGCAGATCAGGGTTGATGCTGTTTGCAGTTGAACGTGACTTATAAGCAAATATATATGGTATCATAACAACTGCTGAATCTTTGTAAAACCAAATTTGTGCATATTTAAAATTAGCACAGTCAAATCTGTTCTGAAACATTTTATATGAAGCTGTGTGGTGCATTGATGGCATTATGATGGACAGCTGAACTAATCAAGATCACACAAATCCAAGTTTGCATTTTTGGACCTTGAGAGGTTTGTAAACAATCAGCCTCACTCAATTGAACAAGAACATATTAGGGACAGCTATTTTGTTTTTAGGGGATAGTCAGGATAATATGTAGAAACATTTTACCAAACTGAAGATAATATCAGACAAAACTCTTTATCTGTAAATAAAATGGTTGGGCACAAAAGAAATATCCCACCTCCCCCTTGAAGATTGAATGGTTATGTCCTAGTCCACTGTGCATTATCAGTAGGTACATATGGACACAGTATTAGGCTACATGCTAAACAGATAAACGTATGGTAAGGGAATCAATATCAAAGCAAGCTTCATTTTACATTTTGTTATTATGCATGAATATTTTGCAAAATTTACATTCTTAAAGGAGTTTTACTAATGACTTGCTCCATATTACTGAAAATTTAGACCTCACAATAGATGCAAGAGCTTGAAATCTCAACTTGTATTTTCCACGAATAATTCACATTCTGAGAGTATGTGTGCCTTAAATTCGAGCCCTAGTGCATGCATTTTTCAGTGACACAAGTACTGATATCACATAGATTTTCAGCAACAGAAAACATGCAGCCAATTTACAACATGATTTTAATCACTAAAGATCTCTAAAAATTTTGCATACTTTTGTTGACTTCATCATTTTATTTCACATGACTGTTATTGTGATTATTAAAACTGTATCAGCATTTTTCTTTTTATTATTTAAAAAGAGACCCAAGTGTGCTTCATATCACTCACCTGGCATACACTGGTCAAAAAGGCAAAAATGTACAGTGTCAGGTCAAAAGTGAGTTTTGTAATTCTTGCAATTTTTCATACCCTCTAATATTCTGTACACCATCTCTCCATACATATTTTAATTAATAAAATGTATCATTTTTTCAATTAAAATTCACAAAATGGGGGAAACAGAAAACAAAAATCCAGTGGGGAGATTGACTAGAGAGCAAATTGAAAATAGGTTTTCTATATGGTTGCTATAGAAGTCACAAAATTGTCAGGGGAGCCATCCTGGACAAGAATTCGATAAAGCATGCATTAACTCATTAACCCAGGGAGAATTTTTTCATTTTCGCTTGAAATGGGGGTAGGCAACGCATTTTTGGGGTTACTTCTGAATGCAGCAAAACACATCTGCTTCAGAAAGTTTCTCGTTTAGCCAGATGCTTAGGTGTATTAGAAACATTGTTTTTGATTGGCTATTATGCTCGCACATGTGCAGAAGGATAAAAGTTGGACTTTTTTTTTTTTTTTTTTTGTATTGGACCCCTGATTTTTGTGTCCTGGCCTCTTTTTACTCCAAATCTCAAACTTATCCTACTTTTTGCAAAGGTTCATCTGTCTGTGTGCAGTTCAGAATGGTCTGCTTTAGATCTAAGGCCAAAAAGTCTAAAATCCGGAAAAACTCCAGTTCCGAAACTGGCAATTTTTGACCTAAAAAAAATCGGGTCTAAAAAAATGCATTTTTTTTGCTGTACTTTTTAACGCCAGTAGAAAGTTGACATTATTTGGTATAATTGTAGAGCTACATCTGTCTAATTTCCTGCAAATCCATCCACTTTAGTGTATCTTAAATGATGTTGATGTTACAGAGCTTGGAAGTAGGGTACAACCTCATGACGCGTAAATGTGGCACTAAAGGTTAATGAGTTAAACAAGTTTTAGGAATTTTTTTAGAAATTGTCCAGGAAGGGCTATTTTTGTAATTTCTGTGCAATGGTAATGCACAAATGATCAAATAAGCAAGGAATATTCAAATTTGGTGACATCATTGAAATTCACCCATTAACTCATTAACCCCGGGAGATTTTTTTCATTTTCGCTTGAAATGGGGGTAGGCAATGCATTTTGGGGGTTACTTCTGAATGCAGCAAAACACATCTGCTTCAGAAAGTTTCTCGTTTAGCTGGATGCTTAGGTGTATCAGAAACATTGTTTTTGATTGGCTATTATGCTCGCACATGTGCAGAAGGGTAAAAGTTGGACTTCTATTTTTTTTTTTTTTTTCGTATTGGACCCCTGATTTTTGTGTCCTGGCCTCTTTTTACTCCAAATCTCAAACTTATCCTACTTTTTGCAAAGGTTCATCTGTCTGTGTGCAGTTCAGACCGGTCTGCTTTAGATCTAAGGCCAAAAAGTCTAAAATCCGGACACAAACTCTAGTTCCAAAACTGGCAATTTTTGACCTAAAAAAAATCGGGTCTAAAAAAATGCATTTTTTTCGCTGTACTTTTTAATGCCAGTAGAAAGTTGACATTATTTGGTATCATTGTAGAGCTACATCTGTCTACTTTCCTGCAAATCCATCCACTTTAGTGTATCTTAAATGATGTTGATGTTACAGAGCTTGGAAGTAGGGTACAACCTTATGACGCGTAAACATGGCGCTAGGGGTTAATGAGTTAAGAAATATTCCTACCATGTTTGTTCATACTTTAGCTCAGCCGTTCTGGAGAAAAAGTTGAAAAAAGGTTTTCCAGTCTGTTGCTAAGGAAACACCATTGCTATAGGAGCCAGCCTAGATACAATTCTGACAGAGCATGTCATAAGTTTGATCAAAATTGGCTGAGCTGTTCTGGACAAGAAGTTTAATTACAAGCTTTAATTATTTGTACACTGTAATTATCCCCAACAAGCTTTAATTATCTGTACACTTTAATTATCTCCTACAAGCGGTCATTATCTGTACACTGTAATTATCCCCCACATACTTTAATTATCTGTACACTGAAATTATCCCCTACACACTTTAATTATCTGTACAGTGTAATTATCCAATACAAGCTTTACAATACATTTGGGTGGACCAGTAGCAACTCCATAGACACAGTGGTTGTATTGTCTGGTAAAAAGAGAAACTATTTTTAAATTTTGAAGAATTTTTTCAAACTTTTTTTTTTTACCTGCATTCAATGAACCATTGCCTAATTTGGTCCATCATGGTTTCCTTCATATCAGGTCCCTCAGTTTCACGGAGTTTATCCTTAATGGTGATAAGCGACTGTTGAAACTCATTCTCATGCATTTTCTGGGTGACTCGTCTTTCCTGTTCTGTTTTCATGGACAGTGCTTGAGGTGTGTTCTTCATGGTTGGAGGATGGGGTGGGGGAGCCTGAATTAAAAGGTCAGACAAATTACGAGCTGAAAGAAACAAAAGCCATCTGGCTGTTCTTAAATGTAATTTCTTTATTCATCTGCCTGTCAATTATAAAATCAAAATATAAAATCTTGTTACGATTGAAATACTGAACTCATTCAAAATGTTTACTACACACTACTGATTTGAAATACTGATTCTGTTTGGTACACCTTGTTCCATGTATGTTATCTTTTCATGCACTTAAATAGTTTTATGCTAAAAAAAATTTGAAACACATAAGATGCTATTAAAATATACAATTTTTGTGATAACAAATTTAAACAATATACCATTCCAACAAAGATCATTTCATCATCCCTTTCCTTTCTGGTTTTTCTGCGCTGATAGAACCCTTTCCAGACCTGAAACAAAGTGATATTGAATGCTGATGAGGATACAAAAGTTTATAAAATACATATAAATTGCAGCAGCATTTTTGGGTTTGGTAGAAAATACACTTTGTCCAGTACAATCCAAAATACAAGCTTTACTCATCTACTTCTTTTTCTGCAATATTTATGAAAGAACAAATTTACTAAAAAAGAGTGTTCAAATTCTGGTGGGCAAGTTAAAAGTAGGCAAAATGATTGGTGGGCAAATTAAATGTAGCCAAAGTAATTGGTGGGCATGATAAATGTAAGGAAATTTATTGTTGGGCAACTTAAATGTAAATAAATTGATTGCTGGGCCTGATAAATGTAGGCAAATTGATTGGTGGGGAAGTTTAATGTAGACAAATTGATTGGAGTATGCAATCTGAACTGAGGTTAAATGTGCTCACTTGATATAAAATGTGTGCATGAAATAATTAGGCCTTGAGTTTGAAAAACTTTAAAGTCTGAATCTGATAGTACTTAAAGCTTTTGACAAAAAAAGTTACAGAATGATAACTGAATTTCAAAGTTTTAAGTTTTTAAAATTTATTTTGCTTATGTGAACAGTCCTAGCAAATGAAAAAGCTTTAGCTTATATAAAAATATGATTTCTAGAATATCATGTGCTGAGTTAGAGACTGTAATTTTTACACATGCAGTTTTATGAACTTGACCTTGACTTCATTCAAACTTTCTGAGGAAAAGATTTAACACTTTTACTCCAAACTCAATTGCTAAAAATCATAGTTTCACTCAAGTGCTTTCAAACTTTTCAGGAATACTATGAATGATCTGCAAAAATTATCAAGTTTGTAAAAAAATAGCCAGAGACAGAAATTTCATGCAAATATTATTAATAGTTTAAGATTAATAGTTTAAGATATACTGTTAAATCAGAAACATTTATGGGGGTCAAAATTTAGTGGCTTGGGAGTAAAAGACAATTTCATGGGAATACAATTTTGTGGGTCACAGTCTGACTTAACATCCAATTAAGAATGCTATTTTTATGGTGGATTTAATTTTGTGGATATTCGTTAGCCATGAAAATCATGAAATTAAATCCTCCAAAACATTTCTGCTTTTACAGAATTTTATCTCAAAGTTCTTAGTCTCTATGTCATAAATTGTATGTGTTTGAGACCAGCCCATTATGTTGAAACATTTTATGTGTTTGAGACCAGCCCATTATGTTGAAACATTTTATGTGTTTGAGACCAGCCCATTATGTTGAAACATTTTATGTGTCTGAGACCAGCCCATTATGTTGAAACATTTTATGTGTCTGAGACCAGCCCATTATGTTGAAACATTTTATGTGTCTGAGACCAGCCCATTATGTTGAAACATTTTATGTATTTGAGACCAGCCCATTATGTTGAAACATTTTATGTGTCTGAGACCAGCCCATTATGTTGAAACATTTTATGTGTCTGAGACCAGCCCATTATGTTGAAACATTTTGAGCTGAAAATTCCAGTTCAATTAAAACTTTGACAGTCTATAACTTTATTTAGAATAATATTGAAGTCACAGAACTTTAGCATTTTTATAACTTGGGTCCCTCTACAAGGGTGCCAAATTTCCATGACATAGGTGCATCATATGTATCATATCAGATTAGGGGTTTTCAGCTTTAATATGAATTCCTTGCTGGAAAAACTTTGAGAAAAGTAGAACCAGGCCATTACAACTCAAGTATGGCCAATTTATTTAGAAAGTGTTTAACTGAAAATTCTGCATCTCATATTATTTGAATTTAAGATAAAGGTTAGAAAATCAACCCCTCAGTAACTGTGGAATTAAAATTATCAATAATATCTCTAAGTTAACTAATGAAAGGTATGTAAAAATGAATTTTGTTAAAGACATAAATTTTATATCAATAGTTTGGACAGTATGTGTATTGTAGATGGTATAACATAATAAAAGAAATAGCTCTCACCATGAAGTATATTAAACCCAAGACAATTCACACAAAAGTCAGGCAAAGATACCACTTAAATATAAAAAGGACAACCAGCTAGGTTGGTCTGTGAGTGGTCTTGCATATCATGATTGCTAAGGTTTCACTCCAGAGTTGTATGTTCTGCACAGGGTTTGAATCTCTACATAAAAAGCAAATCCCAACATTGACATACAGGATTATATATTATTTAAATTAGAATCCAGGAATGCTAAAGTTGGCATAAAATGGTTTTATCTGATCTGTACCAGATGATGTGGGTATCATAGTATGATTATAAGTGGGTTCAAATGAAAACTACGTGCTCAGTGTGAATGTCCAGTTCTAGAAATCAAATATGTGCAGCACATTTTTTAGATGAAATTTTTACAAATTCAGCCCGTTAGACTTTGATTGAGTTTAGACCACAAGAAAGGCAAATGAATGAACTCTAATATATCCAAAGGAGTACAGATATAAGAAAATTCAGAGACATCAAGAACAGGGACAGGGCAAATGTTGGCTATACCTGAAGCATTTTTTTATTAGTTTACAAGCTGTATTTATTAGGTTGTAGAATAATTTTGACTTAAAAATACAATAAAGCCATCAGCTAGACTGATAGAGAATTTAATTTTGTTCAAAAGAAACCAAAAAAGAAAGAAAAATACCATTCCATTGTTTAGCACTTTTTACTGCAAAGATTGAACCTTATGCAGAAAATATACACATGAGGAAGTGAATCTTTTTATGAAACTGACAGAGGAAAAGACCAAGATTCCCTCCCTTCTCCTTACCTTGAAATTTATCATCAAACACAGCCATGTTTTACTCCTCAAAATGATTTAAACAATGCTATACACCACTAGTGCAACCAATAAATCAGTGCTGTCCCTTTAAAGTGAATTAAAAATCAGAATGTAAGAATTTAGTATTTCTATGACAAGGGTATGAGAAATGTGGAGCATTGCCTGCATTTATTCTAGAATATATCCCCACTAGATGGCACTTGATTAAACTTTAACAACTACTCTTCAATTTGGCACCACATCCATCCTAATTTTCATATCACCATTCAAAACGGGAGATCTGTCTTGCCATTTCTAAAGCTGGCAAAAGAAAGATTATTCAAGTATACAGAGCAATACAAGAAACCCAAATAAATTATTTCTACCTTTTGAAGTACACAATGTACATGTAACAAATGAAATAATGATAAAATCATAGCTGCTAATATACCAGAATTCTCCCCTTAAAAATGAAGGAAAGAAATGAGAAATTCAAAACAGGCAAAAAAGATAAAGATATGTGCCTCATTTCCCTCCAAAACTTTTCTTACTGCAACATATAAAAGTAGAAATAAAATGTTATGTATACATACCACCAAAGTGATGTCATTAAAAACTGAAATAATATTTCAGATGTATATCTTAATACAAATACAAGAAGATAAGAAAGCAAATAAAGAGAAGCAGGAGATTTACATAAGCTGGATTTTATGAAGTTTCTAGTGTTTTTTTGATGGATCAGTAAACCCTTCCAAACTATTATCACTGACTCACAAAATGTCCTAATCACATTAAATATTGTTTAAATCTCTTAAAATTTCCAGATAATACACAAACAAGAGTTTCCAATGAAGTATGAAGTCATTAAGCTTTGCACATATTTTTCTCATGTTTTATATCATCTATTAGATCTTAAATTTGCACAACAAAGAACCAGCCTATTGCCATGGTAACACTCTGGCTTTTCACATGTGGTTCTAGGTTTGATCCTTGTTCTGACACATGGAGGTTGCCCATCCATGAAGTAAGCTGCTGATGTCATCATACAATAAAAAAAAGGAGAATTTTTCAAATCCTTTCAAATAAAGACCTAGCCAATGAACCAAATAATGACTATACATTACCTTTTGAATTCTGGTGGCTGCTACATCAGGATCAAGGGTGGGAGCTCCACGGGTCTGGGCCATTCTTTCCCGTTCCTCTTGCTGTCGAATTTCTCGCATGAATTTTGCTCGAAGACGACCCTGACGAGCTCTCTCATGGATCTGTACAAGCCTGATTGCCTCATCAAAGGTCATTGGGATTTCATCTTTCTTCTACATTAAAACAACAAATAAATATTACTTCAATTTGATGTATGAGAATGTTCAACAAGAAATAAGCTTTTTACACAGTTTTATATCTATGCGGGTAATCTCTTTTCAAGGTATAAATACTTTATGAACTGTAACTTTTTACATGTATTTGATTATTCTTTGCTAACTATTATTTTAGGCTAATCTTTACTTTAAAAATGTGCAAATATTGAATAAAAATTTCTGCATATAAATCTTTAAAGTACAACAAATAATTTTTATCTAAAGATTATTGATGTACAAAAAATTGAGCATGTCTCCCTTTAAGGTCTACATTTGATGTCTAGGCTCCACGCTAGGGGGCAATTCAGGTGAAATAGTTGCCCCAGTGCCTGTCATTTCACCCAGATCCTAGATATGGCAAGAAAGTGAAGCTGACGTCACCTTTTCTTGAGTTGATGTCTTCAACCCCTTCTCTTGACCACTGAATGCTTTTGTATTCTGATTACAATATCAACTCTTAAGGTTTTTTCTGTGTAAAGAGCAATGTAAAACAGTTTGAAATTTCATGCTTTTTCAACGTCTGTGTCAATATAATATTATTTATGTTTCAAAATACATGATTCTCACAGAGAATTCACACATAAAGCTTGAAGAAGTTAGTAAAATTTCATGCATTTGTAACCTAATTAAGAATACATTATTAATCTGTGTAGGTTTTGAGGCTGGTTGCTTGTAAAGTCAAACAAATTTATTTCATATTTCATCCTGTAAAAGTTAGAAATAGGACTTATACATCTCTATCTGTCACTGGTTTTCATTAGTAACCTATTTTTGAGGTTACCGTTTGTTGCAAAAGCAAAGTCATACAACAGTTTTGCTGAGTCAAACCAAGACAAATTTTAATACTTCTATAAAGTGTAATTAGCATTTCTGTTCATTTCATACTATTTGGTCCAAAGATTTATTAAGTGGCCATTTTTAGTAACTGTTTAATCCATTCTAAATTCACTTCTCCCTATTTTCCCACCACTCTTCCCTATTCTGGTGATGGCCAGAATTCACTTACCCAAAAAGTTGAGTCCAGCCCAGACCCTGGATATGTTAACTTGTATAATTCTAATTGAAATTAAAAATTGAACAATTCAAAGGTTTCAGAGTGTAAGCAAATAAATACCTTTATACCGTATCAAATTTTACCAAATACTTACTGTGGATTTGAACAGAATTCTGCCATACCTACATGCCATTAAACAAGTAACTTTTGAATAAAACTTGCATTTGTTATGATTTTGATCATTCTTCTTGTATTAATAATAAAAAATTCACCAAATGTAAACAGGCAAAATAATGGTGAACATTAACATATAGTTTTTCAAACATAACATTTCAGTGCTACAATTATGAACAGTTTGAAAGAATGTTCTGAAATAACTTTCATTTGAGTTACATGAAAATTGTACAGTGATATAGGTAAGTTCACCTTATATGTGGGTACATTATATGGAAAAATATAACTGAACCTGTATAAAGGGATCCATGACCATACCTGTGTTATATCAGAGACAGTGTTATACAGACAGGCTTTATAGTCAGCTTCATGACCATACCTGTGTTATATCAAGGACCATGTCATACTGAGGCACTTGATAGTAAGGGTCCACTGTACAAATTTAGGTAGGAAAAAAATTTACTTTTTTTATTTAAAAAAACTGTGGTTGCTTCATGCGAAACACTGGATTATTCACCACATCAAACATGACTGTCGTCTATAGAGGACACAACAAACATGGAAAATTAAACTATAGCAACAAGCAAATACATACAATCCTTCTCAAAAGGTTGAGAAGACACATCCTTCCAGTCTAATGAAAAATAATACTTCACTAAATAACTAAAAACCATAGCAACACAAGAGTTCAATTATTTTTAGCAGGTAAATGAATTTAAACTTCAGTCAGAAGCATGATTAATATCAAAGAATGACGAACACATACATTTCTGTTTAAATCTGCCATTTTTGCAAGTGATTGTGGGTAATTGTCTGCAAGAAACTGTGGGAAAAACTGGTGCCATATTGTATTTAACTAGCTCTACCCTTATATCAATGAACAATCTTTTTGCAAACAAGAACCTTATAGTAATCATACCAATAATACCTTGCAGAAAACTACCCATGATGACTTTTAACAATGGCTATGATTTGCACTGAAATTTCAGTTGCGTATGCTGTCATCTGCAACAAATGAGAATGAAATTCATTCATCTGCTCAAAAAAACTAAGGTTTTATGTTATCACTGAGGTATCATTTTTAATCTGAGGAAGTATTTACCGTATACACATGCGTATAATCCGATACCAACTGCAAATTGCATAGACCCAGATCTGCCATCGCATAATGCCCCTGCAGATCTGGGTCTATGCAGTTTGTAAGGACTAATCAGTAGAACAAACAACACAGACCCTGATGCCAACACATTATGCGACAGCAGATCAGGGTCTATGTTGTTTGCATTTGGACCGGAAGTATACACGAGTAAATACGGTACTTCAGAAAACTGGACTGATAAACCCATTCGACCCTTTGGATAAGGACTTTAGAGTAGTGCTATCCACTCTCTTACTGTTTCTTTGTCTTGAGGACCCAACTTTGACAAAATTTGTCCCAGCAATTTTTCTCTCTCCTTGAGAGCCTCCATCCTTTCATTGGTAAAGTATTTGGGGATTGGAATCTCAACATCATTCTGAAAGAAAAGACCACTAAATTTTGATATTTGTAGTAAAATACGTAAATTTGAAAATTCTCTCAAAATACATTAGTACTAACTTATAATTAACCTGCACTAAGGCAAAGCAGAAGTGAAAATGGGAGTTAAAACAAAAAAACTGACCAACTTTAACTGTCCTTAAACACATGATTACAACTAAAATTCAACAATCTTAATGACTAGCTTATATATGAATTTCTCTTGAATCAGTAAACTTATGAATATTTATTAGGCATAATATGTTTTGGCTACAATAATAACATTTACTGCAAAGCAATTATACTTTATGTGAAAATTTAAGAGAGACAAACAAATACAAAAAAGATCTCATTCACTTACAGGAGTGAGTTTTAAGTCTGACAGAACATCATCAAAGTAATGGTACTCAGAAAACTCAAGGTTAACCATCTCATGCTTCAACTCAAGAGTTCTTCCTATCACACCATCAAGAACATGACGCAGGACCCGTCGTTTCTGGGGATGTACGATCTGGTCATAACACTGTTCCAATCTGCGGAAAATCTGAATGTACTTGATGTACATTGTGGCTAGAAGCTGGAATGCTGCCAATCTATCCTGGATAAATGAATAAATAATTGCTGTCTGAAATTTGTTGGTTTTATGCTTCCATAGTTTGTTGCATGATGTTAAATTCATGGGGTCCAACATGTCCAAATTATGTCATTTGTGCATAATCATTTTCTCTTCAACAGTATATATATATACCATATATGACTGTGGCATACTTTTATTTCTACTTGCTTCATGAAGTACAATACTCAACTCCACAGTATTCAGAAATGATGCATATGTTCATTGTCAGACATAAGAACATGGATAATTAAGACTGCTTATGCCTAATTCAAAGTTGTATGAATAGAAGATGGAAAATGTCCATGTTTTGTAAATTGCCACCAATACTAAAAATGTTTTAATATATTTTAAAGGAATTTTTAAAAATAAATCTTCTTGAGTTTTAGTCACCGAGAGCTACAATGATTTTAAATACAAAGGTTAACATTTCACTGCCCATCTAATATAATAAATGAACAATTCCAAGTTTTATCCCATAATTTTGATAAGCACCCAAACAAGAAGCCATCCATCAAAACTGTATAAAAAATAAGCGTTTCTGAACCATACAAAACACTTTTTTTCTAACCATTGTGGACTTTGGAATAAATTCACAAACACACAGCTGATCATGTCAACTTTTTCAAGTCCAGATTATATGATCATTGGAGTGATTTACCATGTAAGCTTAATATAAACAATTATTTTTGTGAGAATGCACAACCTTGTAAATGATACCCATGAATTAAAGAACAAAAATATGTAAATAGGTCTAAAGTAGCAGAGACTTACTATACTACTAGTACAACAGTCAGAAACAAGTGAAAAACAATCTTTTGCTCCAACAGAAAATAAACTTATTTAGGTATCCTGGTCTGTAATACACTCAAAGTATTATAACAAATAAAATAAACAATGCTGACATGTTGGCTGTTTAATATGTTACCATGGAGACCTTAAAATGACAGTTAATAATGACTGCATGATGGATGATGAACAATTAGGTTTGTTTATTGTCTCTGAAAATATTCCTTGCATCTGAAAACAAAAAGTGAATATTACACTCACTCTTTCTGGCTTTGGAGGTTCTGCTGGTATTTCCTGCTGGAGCAGGTCCATAATGGCTGACTGAGCCTCGGCCCATTGTTTGTTGTATGTGCTATGAAAAAAATTACATTTAAAATTTGTATTCAGAGTGGTTAATTATGCTAACTGAATAACACTATTCATACATTTGGATCATTTACGTACTTTTCTGACAGGTGAAATAGGAAATATTTTGTAAATTTTACATGATAATTAATATATTTATAAATTAATATAAAGTGAAACCAGAGGATGGTGCTGAGCCTCCAAACAATACTAAGTACATTAATCAAGTAGATCAATCAATCAATCTAGCAAAAGCATCAACAGAGCTATGATACTATCAATGTTTCTTCTTACACCATGCAGAAGTTCAGTAATAATAATAATAATAATACTGTGTTATCTGTACTTATTCATACCTTTTCATCAATCCATCAAAATTATAATTATTTTTTTTATCGGCTCATTTTTGGTATAGAAAACTAATTTCTTATTAAAATTTAGCAAATGTTAGGCCACTAAGGAAACAACAATTAATTTTTACTTATAAGTATTATTACATCTGAAAAATGTACACAAAATTGCAGATTATACAGTAATAATGAAAATAATAATAATAATAATAATAATAATGAAAAAGTGCAGTTAGTACAAAAAAAATAATACTTATCTTTGGTAAGATCTGTTCTAGATTATTTATGTTTTTTAAGATAAATCAATTTACAGTACTCCCTCACTTTAGGGCCATTCATTATAATACTTTTCCTATTATAAGGTAGGTATGGTAATGGATCCCATTTTATGATGTAGTAATTAAATCATCTATGCATTTCATGGACAGTGTTATAATGAGGGAGTGCTGTATTTTATTTAGAATTTTAAATTTGGACTGCCTTCCTGAAATCCCCTCGACAGGGTGACTATACCTTCAAATTATTCTGAAAGTTCAGGATTTTGTGGATGTGAGGATTTGCAGCAGATCTGACACTTTTACAGATTTTTCTAGTCATTTTTTAAATTTGTGGAATTTCTTATTTCTTAACTTTTTTTATGGAATTTTCTAAGCATTTTAACCAATAAATATGAACAATTCAGATCATGATGATTTGTTATGAATTACTGAATGCGATACTAGAATACATGTAGAGACTTCTAGATTGCATGTAAAGTTAAAGGTTTTGGGAGAATATGAACTAGCCTTAAGCACTCCTGTTCTTACAAATATGGATTTCACTCACAGCTAAGTTTTGGAGCTTTTAGATCATGGATTTTTGTGGATTCTGAAGCAAATATTGGCTGATTTTTTTAAAAAAATGTTTGTTGCAACCCTACTTCTAACACAATCAAAATGCCAAATCTGGTAAAAGGTAAACCCAATGAAAAGCATTATAATATTAATAATAATAGCAAGTTCAACTTTGTGCTGCTTGTGAAGAGAGCTCTTATGGTTTTATATCTTAAACATAGTGGTCCTGCTGAAAAACCTTGTTTCTGGTTTTCTATCACTGGTTTCTCATAATTTACTCTGGATGAGTACTTCCAAATATAATACAAAATTAAGAGCAATAAAATCAAAGATGACAGAGAAGACTAATTTTCTTAATATGAATCCATGAATTAAACTATATTTTCTATATCCATCGAAAGCAAAAACACTTCTTCTGCAGATGGAATGGACATGTATATGCAAATATTTCGATGACATTATGCTATTACTTTTTGGTCTTCCTTGTGTACCAAGCTCTTTAGATAACATGTATATGTAAAACAAGTTATGAAAAGGTATTTCCCCCTAGCAATTAGAAAACAGTGGAATCCAAAGTGCAATTATCTTTCTGTGTTTTGCACGTGTTCCATTATTGAAACGAATGATGAAAGACGAGTTAGTTTTTGTAACATTGATGATATTTTCATTGTCTGGGGGCATATACACTGGTCAAATCATCAAGATTTTGCAGTCTTATTTTTAATTCAATGACAGTATCAATACATATTCTTGAAACTCAGGAACACTTCTTTTACATAGGCAATGAATGCACACAAGACAATGTGTCAATTTCCATGACATTACGCGACATCGGTCAGAACATGTCCGGTAGGTTTATCATGCTCCTAGGTTTTACCTATTTATTTGATGAGAGTAATAAATTTAGCACACGCAATGTTCCTTGATGAAGAATTTCGTGAAGTGCTGGGATTTGTGCAGCAAACAGTATGTTGAAATTTTTTTTGGGTGTATTTCGGGCTTATAAACGAATTTAATCTCTAAAGCAAGTTTAAAACAAACGGACGATAGAACGCCATGCTAAATGTTTAACGATTCACCAAAACTCAAAAAGATCTCACGACAACAATTCCGGGTTTGGGGTTAGGTGAAGTTTTGCTCAGCTATAAAGTACGATGTATTATCCGAACCTAAACTATTGCAAAGAGATATTAGAAATACCTGTGCGACATTTTTCTTCTGTTTTTGAAGTGATACAAAAAAAAAAAAAAGGAAAGTCAGACAATTCCTTCCAAAATATTCCAGGCAGACAGAACTTCTGTCTGTCTACGCCATATTTATCCCATGTCCGTCGTTATAGAAACAGCTGGCAAATTCTCGCATAACGCGAGATTTGGGAATCGTGACGTCATGGACCAGTTAAAACTGAAGACTGTGCTATATGTGGTGACTGTAGTCACGGCTATAATTCAAACTCATAATCGTGACCAACTTTGCGTGCCGAGACAGTATGGCAAGTACAAAAACGAAATTAAGTGGCAGCTTGTGCTTCCTCTACTCCTTTATTTGTTTTTTTTTCAAAGAATCAGAACAATTGGAAAATAAGTACAACAACTTCCTGAACAAATTCAGTTAAAGTTTCTCACATTTCATCTTGAAGTTCAAAAACTGCTGCTGTTAATAATGCTGTGAGAGCTGAGTTTCGTGTGTATGTATATATATATATATATATATATATATATATATATATATATATATATATATATATATATATATATATATATATATATATATATATATGCTTAATTAGAAATAAAACCGCTATATTATGCGGTTATGTGGGGTGGAGGAGGAGAGAGAGAGTCAAAGTTAAAATGGGGGCTGGGGCGGGCATAATCAGTTGGATTGCAGTGGTTAAATTATGTATTTGGTACTTTTTCTCATCAGTTTTAAATTATATTAGCTAAAATCGAAGCTGGAGAGCATATATTTTATATACACTCATGCATGCAACATAAACCTTTTTGTGCTTTATACTCAATGAGAAATATTATAAATAAAATTTAAAAATCGAACACATTGGTCAGACCCAATATTCTATGACAATCATATCTGTATCTCCATATAATAGAGTATATGGGTTTGGAGGGCCATGATTGGTTGATAATGAAAAGTAAAATTTGTTTCAAAGAGAAATCTTACAAAAATATATTATCCCCAAATTTTAGTGGGGGATTTTGTGATACCATCCATCTGTCCGTTCGTCCGTCTGTCCATTACCACGTCTCCGCTAACCGCTGGGTGGAAATTCACGAAACTGTGTAGTTATGTTGCCTCTGTGGTTAACCATTGCAAAGTGGGAGGGTGTGGGGTGGGCATCTTTGGCTCCCAATTCTGGGGTCCCTGTGAGGCGGTCAAAGGATGGCTATATGTACACAAATTTCATTTTATAATGGAATTTTCAAATATTTTCTGACCAAACTCTAGATATAGCAGGAATACCCATCATATATGTGACAGGTATTACATTATGACCCATGGGTCACTGTCTGGGGGTGAATGTGAGTACCGGGGGTGGGTATGGATGGGAATGAATATGCATAAAAAAAATAGGATTTGCGATGGCGAGCTATTGCAGTTTCTCTAGCTGAAAAGTTACAATGAAAGTAAGATACACTTCTATTTTGTTCATACATGTAAAAAGGGCTCATATTTTTGTTCCCAATAAACATTCACTAAACTGAAGGGGAAAGGTAATATTAAAATTTAACATGAGATTTCCCTTTGTACCTATAAATTTGTTTTGCATTTTGGTTTTAACATGATGGGTAGGTATGGATACAAGGGGAAACGTAATGTGAAAAACATGCACCATTTTAACTGACCAAAACCCACGCTTACTAACCAATAGGCCGTCTGACTGATCAACACTGACTCATCTACCAACCATCACCCACGCTTACTAACTAACACAGAGGTAGGATGTAAAAGAAGAGGATCAAATCACACACTATCACACACAAGAGGGTAGGATTGCTCACACATTGACAAACATACTATCAGACCTGAAAAGGGAAGGAGAGCTTACACACATTTTGGCAATGGTAGAGTAGTATCCCTTGTCAAAGTGATCTGGGTGGCCCTGAAAAGGTCGCTTGGCTTTTTGTCTTGGATCAAAGATCTTACAGACATTCAGGACAACTGGACCTCATTGGCTTGACTGTTTTGTCGTCTCTAATTCAATTTTCTTCTGCACAGTATCGACGATTAATGGCAAGAGTGGTGAAGTCATCGTTTAATATGCGTTAAGCGGCAAAGTCCAGGAAAACGTCTTTTAGAGTTGTGACGCAGACGTGAAAGAAAAAGTCATCTTAAAAAAAGTCAAAGATTGAGAGAGAGAGAGAGAGAATGTTAACATTTTTTTTTTTGGTTTAAAAGAAACAACCAACACCATTTTTTTCTAAATAAACATTTTTAATAAGCCCCGCTAGCTCAATACATCAACAAACAAATGAAGAGAGTCAATTAGAGCTTGTCCCTTCCTCTTCATGTACAACTGATAAAAAACAAATTATTAAACATCAACGTTTTTACAAGGTTGACAACATTGTGGAGTAAGACTAGACTTCCAATGATCTCGTAGAGTATCATTTTACCATCGATGGACACTGCGATTTGGGGCTACAGAAAATATATATCCATAATGTTCACAAAACCACATTTCTATTTTGGCATCATTTCTAGAGAAATCAATTTCAAAACAAGCCAGTAACTGTTCTAATGGGAATCCAAGACTGTGCTAATGAAGAAAATACACACAATATTGTCCACACTCTATCGAATCTAATTCTTATAATCTCACATTATTGAACTGAGCGGATATAACACTTCTTCTGATAAAGTCTATGATATCATCATCCAGAGAAGGTAATCCATAGGAATCAAAATATTCCACGCTGTGATCGTTGGAAAAGTAAAAAGCTACCCAGTGGGTTCCTGGGCGATGACTTTCGTGTGTGTTGATGACATAAGCTCGAACGTCTTTAGGTTTTCGATGAGGAAGTTCATCTTTAGTACACACCACAAGATTCCAAGAAACTGTGCACGAACTGTGAGTCAGAAGGTAATGCAGTTTCGAGGTATTCATTTTTCATAGGTTATAATAAGAAATGATTTTCCACTTGACTTTTTCTTTAAAAAGATCTGACAAGTAAGTCGATGTACGGGAAATCTCATTATTTTATTGCAAGGGAGCTTCGATGCGTTTCGTCTCCAAGGAAGTGAATGAAGACAGTGAATGGTCACTCAAATCTTTATACAACTTTTTCAAGATCTTCTCTCCTGGGATGAGTATCCGTGCTTCTTCCACATACTCTTCCAACTTTTCTTCTCCACTCATCATCAAACATTTGTCGTGTTGCACTTGACAAGGATGATCGATTTGACAACCATACCAATGTTTTCTGGTCAGGAGTGCGATTCTTTTTCAGGCAAGTGGCGAGCAAAACAGGAGACTAACTGTTTTTCTTGTTCTAGCAATCGTCACGTCATGACTGTATCTCTTCTTCTTCTCCACTTGGAGTTGGGGGTCTGTGACTGCTCTTCTGGATAGAAAACATCATCTTCGCTCATGTCAATGACTTCGTGCTCCATGCTTTTGTTTTAATAGTCTATGATCATTATTCTCAGACTGTTGATTTCCAGAGTATTATCAAATTCTGCATACAAGATCACGTTCACAGTGTTCTCGAGAGCCAGTGTAAACTGAAGTTCTACACGTAGTTGGATTGATTTAATAGGGTGGAGTTGTCCCTCGTCGCTGCCTTGGTCTGGAGTGAAATCAAACCCCACAAACAATATTCTCCTGCATATTCGTCGTCCAAAATAACGTGGGTACTGTTGGTTTCTAATTGTCACGTGGCTTCAAACAGAGCCAAGTAAGATCTCAATTAATCTTTCTTGGCAACGTTAGGTTCAAAGGATCTGGTACACAACGTATTGCCATCTCGGGTGACTTCCATCTTGGACACGTTTAAGTGTTGGAACTCGAAAGGGTTTTGATTAATAGTTTCGTTAAGAGCAGAATGTATGAGGATGCTAATAAACAAATGTTTAGGCAATTGACAATGGAAGACATTATCTTCGGTCTTGGATCGGAGTCCAGAGGCAATAGTGAAGGTTTGGACTTTCGCTCGTTGTAGAGGATACTTGGCTGTAGATCTGATGAGAGTTTGACTGATTTCGTTTTCGACACTACCGAAGACTTGTACACGTCGCAGTCTGGCTTTTTCGATGTTAGTTTTGTACTTCGACACCATCAGCCATCAAATGGAACAAGGTACTACTTCGATTCAGTCTCAGTCGTACATCCATACCATTCAACAAATACTTGTCTTGCAACAACATGTCCAAGTACAAACAATCCATCATTTCTAAACTACGTCCTTGTTTCAATTTCTTTTAGCGGTCGTTAAATCCTACATTGTGAGGGCCTTGAGCTGCTGTAAAATCTGTGTCTCGTCAAGGCACCCAAAGTGCCTGATTTCCACACCACCGATGCGTTCCGATGTGTGTTATGTGCGTTTTTTTCCGTACGCCAAGAGATTCTCGAGGTAAGCTCGATAAGGGTAAGTGTCCCTGCGGCTGCTGACCAGTTTGTTATTCAAGTGCAACTCCATGACGGAGCTACTCTGGATTCGGCACCTAGATTGGTGTTTTCCATTTTTGAGAACTTTGACTTTCAGGTACAAATAACTGTTATTCAGATCGATGTAATCTTCGGTTTGTCATTTGATTTCAAACTCGATAGGAACTGAGGTGGTCAAAGACGACACGAGATGGAATTCTATCCACTGGGATCCTTGCATCGTCATCATCGCCGGTGGCATAACAAACAGATTGAGTTTTGTCTTGAGACATTTGCAAGAATCTCGATGCATCAGTTTTAGTTCGTAATAAAAAACGCGCAAGTCTCTGACGACTGTTCTTTACTGATTCTTTTTTCTGGTCGTGTCTGTGAGGTCTGGAACGTTTTCTAATTCTCTTTCTGCCTTGTCCTTGCTTTGGCTTTGAGGAGGAATCAGTGCCCTCGACATGAGTCTGATGTGAATTTATATACGCATTTATTGTTCTAATCACTGTCATACAACTGCAGACGTAAATGTTTGAGTTTAGATTTGGCTGCACGATAAAATTTTGTAATCCCTCCATAGCCAGCTGCATGAGCAGGATTGCAGTAAATGCTGGCTAAAAGTATATTCATGCTGCTGTTGCTACTCAATAAGTCAGTCAACTAAGAATTCTCTTTTCTTTGTGTAGTACTATTTTTGGATTTTAAAGCTTTACGTCTTCGACGAGGAATAGGAAAAAAATAATTAGAATGATGATATCTGAACAGAGGTGATCGGTTCTTGTTTGACTTCTTTCTTCACTTCTTTCTGTTTCACTTCTGCTGGCACCAATGTAGGTGTCAACTTGTGTGTTTTAGCAGGAAGAGTTTGAAACTCTTCGAAGTCTTATCCTTTCTCTTATAGTTCCATTACCGTGACCGTGTCTGCCATCGTCTATGGCGATGCGACATTTTGTTTTTGTCTCGTAGCAGGTTTAGCCAAGTCGTTCAAAGCTTTCTGGTGAAACAATTGCTCGTACCGTTGGGATTTTGTCTGTTTCTGAAAAATCTGTTGGATCCGTAAAAAGATTGTAATTCTTGTTGCAAGTGTGACATGTTTGTGAGATTAGGATTAGGAGGTAAGTGCGCTATCCGTTTTTTGTACCAATTATTTTGTTCCATTCACCGTTTGTAAGAAACTAAAGTTAACTTTTGTCCTTCCATAAGATCCACGAGTTCAAAAGTAATGTTCTTCCAGAAAGGCCTGTCCTTTTCATGTTCAACGCAACACTCCTCCAGCAAGTCTAGCAATCTGTCCTAACAAAGGAGCAGTAGCCTTTAATGACGGTCCGATCAGCATGAGAATAAATCCTCCTCGTTGAACGAGCACTTTTTTCTTTTGACTGACTGGAATTTTCTTTTTTCACCATTTGGCAAAGAACGTGACGATGTCGTCCTAATCGCTATTTCTGTATATTGGTCAAATGAACTGTTTATTTCAAGACGTTTAAAAAAATGACAGTCACATGCTGTATTAATGATTTCTATAGGTGGTGTCTGAATAATTTGTTTTCGTATCGGACCATTGGCTTTGGTAAGTACTGACAAGACGTCCCAATATTTAACTAAACGAGAAGGGATTGTCTTTTTTCCTTTTTTTTTTTTTTTGGGGGGGGGGGAGGCATCATCTTCGGACGTCATCGACGATGGCGTGAACCGTGAGGAGAGGAAGACATCTCTTTGTAACATCACACGAATTCGGTTTTGCCTGAATCACTTGCTCCAGCAATCAACTTGATAAAGGGATTGCAAAGATCCAGTGCATCCCAGCTCTGACAATAAAGGAAGCATCAATTTGCCGTGGCAATGATGAAGTAGCATGGGATGGTACAAGATGGTCGGTGGAAGATCTGTTCATTTGATCAAACCTTCGTACTGGCGAATGTGTTCCACCTCGATGTGTTCAGTCAAATTTTCAGGATCCGTGGGTTTCCTAAATCATAACCATCCACGGAATAAGATCCTATCTTCTTTTCTACACCATTTCTGGTATGTTGTGGCAACTTGTCTTGACTTTCACATAAGTAAAATAACAAACTCAAATCTTTGGATGGATATGGACGACTGACATATTGATAGGATTGAGGTGGTATTATTGCTAGTTTGTTCTCGGGCATAAACTTCTTTCGGTACTTTAATCCACACTTGAGCAATGGCAGAAGCTTCATTCAAGGGATTGATACCTCCGTGATTCAGAAATAACTGTCAAAATTTTCCACAATAAAGTTGTAAAATGTCCACATCGGATTGACAATGTTTCAACATTCCTTCTTGAAAATCAAAAGGGTCTGAACAGTGAGTTTAGTACCAGGCGTAGACAGTTTCTCGTTGTTCTGTTCACATACCGTTGCGGTCGTTGTAATGGACTTTACACAAATGCGGGAGCACGACATCTGGATTTGCTTTGGTATTGAAGAGGTGTCGAAAAAAGACTTTAGCTATTTCTGTCATTCCAGACGTTTTATTCATTCTTCTCAAAGGCATCGCCAAATAACTCATGGAAGTTTAAAAGTGTACTAGTCTTATATTCATGTAAATAATTCTGGCTCCATTCATGGTGACTTTGGAAATTCGGCTCCTTGTTCTGAACAATATTTTAAAAGAAATTGTCCGTCATATCGCGAGAATTGTGAGCATGACTAGCGAATTCGTGAAAGTTCCCGTTAAGATTCACCTCCTCTTCGCTCCAGTTGTGGCCGGTTGGGTGTAAGATCTACTCAGCAAAATCAGAAAGACTATGAAAGCTGCGAAATATATTTTCACATCCCTCTTGAATGACGCTACCATTCTGACAGTGATGAAACAAAGGTTCCTGGATACATTTGCTGCAAATGCGATAAGCCACACACAAGTGTGAATTCCAGTCTCTTGAGAACATTCAAAGCAAACAAAGATAAAATCGACACGATGGTCTCGTTTCTTTTGCTTGTTCTGGTCATTCAAGAATTCCTCTATTTCGTTGTCATATCTTTAAATATAACATTGATGATTCAACTTGATCAATTGGCCACAAATACGACATCGTTTCTTTCCTGCACAAACATGTGACATTTTGTTATTGGTACGAATATGCTGTCCACAAGTGGAACATACTGTCAGTAATTCGCAAAGACTTTTCTTTTGCTGGAATGGTTTCATGCTATGTCGCTTGTAACATGTTGAACTCAGAAATGTTCCTCTGCAAGTAGAGCATTGAATCCTCTCTTGTCCTTCAGGAATACAAGGTATGGACGCTAAAGAGCCACGACATCTCTCTCCACAATGAATCTGTTGCTCCCGATTGTTGAATTCTTGGTCACATTTGTCACAGTAGTAAACGTATCCGACAAATCCTGTGATACCAATAATATTATCGAAATGATTTTGGTGATGATAGATGTGAATGCATTTTCAGCCTGGAAAAGTAGGTCCTCGAAATAGGAGATCTCCACGAATCTTGAAGGTACACTTTCAACCAATAACATATAGCGAGTAGATCTTGAATTTGTTGTGCCTTTCAGAAACTCCACGCACGGTCTTTTTCAAAATTCATGCTTCTTCCAAACGGTGTTCTGCATCTCTCCGTTGTTGAGGTGAGAGTGATCTTCTTATTCTCTCCCATAAGCGTTTCCAATCTGGTGTATCAGTTTCCTCTGCATAAGCTCGAGCCACCACAATGGCGCAGACTAAACACACCTGATCTTGATCGTTGTTAATCTGAACGATACTTCGTTTGGTACTGGGAAATTCATCCACCGATAAAACTATGCTGTCTGAAGGAAGTGAAACGTATGTCATATGAAGGGTGACTGTTCCATCAATCATGTCAAACTCATCATTTGATTGTTGGACGTTTTGAACTTTGCCCTAGATTTTGGAAGAAGTTAATTCCGCATGTGTACTAAACTCGATTCAAACAGGAGATTTCAAACTGTTGTGAGTGATGGGTAGTCTCTAAAGATCTTATTCTTTAACTTGGCACTGTTGTTCCAATTCCTCTAACATAGATTAAAATAAGTCCGTAATGAAGACAGCTGCTTTACCTGCAGGGACTTGAGACTTTAACTATTTAAATTTGACTGTGTAAGTGCAAGCAGTCATTCTAAATTTTCTGGAAGTCACTTTGTGGGTATCTCAAATGAAAAAATAATCTTCAGGGGCTACCGAACAATTTTTTCTTCTTAGCCGATCTTGACTCTCTCGGTCTTGAGGAGGAGGTAGATGGTGTTGGATATGGATCAATCATGTCCTCTGCAAAATCGTCAGGATGAACTTCTGCCAACACTTCTTGGAGAGTGTTGGGTGACTGACACAGAACGTCGTCGTCACTTGGCTTCTAGTTTCTCCTTGAAAAGGTGTGATGGTTTCATGTTGGCAGATGATTCAAATATTTTATTTGACTAGAGTGCACTCTCTCTCGTTCTCTACCTATATATATATATACCTGAGAAAATACACTCGTTCGGTTTAAATGTGTGAAGCTGAAAAAGATCACACTTCTAGTCAGCGATTTACAAAAGAGTCATTCGAAAATACACCTCCAACAAAACTTCTGATTACTCCTCGCGAGATAGAAGTGAATATACTTGTTATGTTTGTGAGGAGAAAAGACATTTGGCTGCAGAATGTCCAAAATGTCAGAGAAAAGGAACTCCCAAGACAGGAGAAAAGCAGATCCAGAAACAAAATTAAAGATGCCTGTTATCATTGTCAAGAAAGGACATTAGTCTTCAGAGTGTCCCAAGAAAGTGAAAAAAGAGAAAAAGAAGGAGCGTTCAGAAGCAGAAAAAGAAACAGGAGAAGAACCCATTCCAGTGAAGAAATTAAAAAAGGCAAGAGAAGCAGAAGAAACAACAGAAGAACCCATTTCAATAAAGAATAAATTCAACAAAAAAAAAAAAAAAAGACAAACTGTAAAAAAAGAAGAAAATGGACTGACCTTTGTGATGTGTTTTGAAATTTTGTTGTGATTCTTGTTGAAGAGAATACACCAGAAAACGTAAGTGTATCTATGTCTTTATTTATTTTAGTATTGGTAAGATAACACACACACACACATTTGTATGATGTGATTCTGAAAACGACCATTGGATTTTGAAAAATAAATTATAGACTTGACAACATCAGCTGTAACTGTCTTAAACCTTTTTGACCCCTGAGTCCAACTGCTGATGATGTGTGGTGGTAGTGACTGCTACCGCTGCTTGCGTCTCAGTGGTGACCGTCGTCATAGACTCGCAATGATGGAGAAGGACGT
Organism: Margaritifera margaritifera; assembly: GCA_029931535.1. Taxonomy (NCBI): domain Eukaryota; kingdom Metazoa; phylum Mollusca; class Bivalvia; order Unionida; family Margaritiferidae; genus Margaritifera; species Margaritifera margaritifera. Next base: position 998,093 of record JAQPZY010001636.1, on the reverse strand, counting down.
AAAGGTGGCCCCGGCAAAAAATCTTGCGAAGATGATAAAAAAAAAAAAATCGCAAAAGCCTAATCTAAATTAAAGTCATTCTCCTCTGGAAGAATACTGGCTACAGGAGCAGTAGTAGTACTATCACTCCGGGTATTAGAAGTATCCACTACAGACGCACAATGTCTTCATTTAGCCATGATATACTGCTGTAATCATACTGTTCCGCACGGGACAATCGTAATGCTCATCGGTGTATGTATGTATGTAGAGAGCAAGAGAAAATTACAAATATATACCAAACAGAGCGGAAAGTGCTATCCCTGGATTCTACGGGAGAATGATTGATAACATTGACAGAATTTTAAATACGAACAAAGAATATTATCATACAGGTTAGAGAATTTTAATTCGTACCCACACCCACACCATATATATATATATATATATATATATATATATATATATATATATATATATATATATATATATATATATATATATATATTCTGATTGGAAGATAGAAAACTCGGCCTGACGGAATTATGTTACACACGTTCTGATTGGTGGAACCTCTCGATCAGTTTCCATCGACCTGTAGACGATATACAGAGGTGCGTTTGCCAATTGTGTCAGCTGTGTTATCATGGCAATCCACCAAAATGACTGTTAGCGTAGAATCTTACACCATTATATCCACTTTGTAGTTTAATCTGGACTACCTGGTATATGTGAAGGCAACGTGGGCCATCACCAAGATTATAGATACGGCAGTCTGGAAACGAAGAGTGTGTGTGGAAAGGTAAGGATGTCTGAAGAGAGTCTTAGTGTATGGGCCACCCGTGCGGAGAACCTTGCGTTGAAGAGTATTGAAGTGGTGTGGTATGTGTTAACCCTCTTTGGTTACCAATCCCAACGGCCCTTTTCACGGTCACGGAGTTCTCTTATAAAAAAGATACCTCTCAAACATTGCCAAATTATTGTGTTTTTATGTTTGTATTGTTACGACTCTATGGTCTAAGAAAAATGTAACAGAAAGAAAGTGAAACCAACAAATCAAGTAAAAATCAACAAGCAATTTATTACTAGATAATTAAAATGAAAAATCAAAAAGTCACTTACAGTAATGTGTTTTGAAATCCTAATAATCCAATAAGAATGATTGTTCTAATCACAAGTCCTAAATATAGAATATTCCGAATTCACGGCTGTGACCTTAAATGTTATGATGTGCTAATGGTCTCCAAAGTCCTGATGTACTAGAAATCTTGATGTGCTAATGTCAAAATGAAGTATTCAAAATATCTGAATAAGTTCACTTAAATTCCAAAATCATCAATTAAAAATCCAAAATCCAAAAGTTTATGAGCACTGTTATAATCCAATGAATATTTAAAATAATTCCTCTCTTAGAATTTGGAATGAATTTTCACAACTGTAATAGTTCTTTACAAGACTGATGGTAATGTCAAAACTGAATAAATGTCCACCAAACATGGTATATATAAAGATTGGTCACATGACAGAATGTTCTAGAATATGAGTCATCTTAATGGAATTCTAACTGTAAACAAAATTCAACCTTGACCTTCAAATTGAGAAAACATATTGATCAAAACAACCTAATTCAAGGACACTAGTTAAACATGTTTTTCCTGATACCATTAAGATTTAAGCAAATATTAAAGTGAAGAAACATTTACAATTTCCTAAAATATTTATAATATTATATAAACATCATACATAACACCTCCCCTCATAAAGAAAAAGAAAGATTTATATAATAAAGCTTTCTTTTGAATATACGTCTAATACTACAATAACCCAAATTACATAAGAACATGTTTTATGATACTGGACTTAATTACATCAAGCAATATTACATTTCTATGCACGTGAGAGTGCATCTGCAATCACATTGTCTTTTCCCCTGATGTGTTTGATGTCAATGTTATATTTTTGCAATATCAAACTCCATCTCAACAATCTCCGATTTTTATCTTTCATTTTGTTGATGAAAGTAAGGGGATTGTGATCACTGTACACAATAATTGGAGAAAGAGTTGAGGTAACATACACTTCAAAATGCTGTAAAGCCAATATCAAAGCCAAACATTCCTTCTCAATTGTGGAATAATTTTTCTGGTGCTTGTTTAGTTTTTTAGAAAAATAACATACAGGGTGATCCACACCACTTTTGTCTTCCTGAATCAATACTCCACAAACCCCTACATCACTTGCATCAACAGATAATTTTAATGATTGGCTAAAATTTGGTGCAGAAAGAACTGGTGCATTCTTAAGCATGGCCTTTAACTTGTCAAAAGATTCCTGACACTTGTCAGACTAATGAAATTTGGCTTTCTTACTCAATAAACTTGTCAAAAGTTCAGCAATTTTGGAAAAATTGGAACAAAATTTCCGATAATATCCAGCCATACCTAGAAATCGCATCAGTTGCTTTTTACAAATTGGAACTTGAAATTCAGAGATAGCTTTGACCTTAGCTTCTATAGGTTTAACTTGACCTTGTCCCACAATATGTCCTAAAAATGTGACACAAACATGGCAAAACTCACTTTTGCTCAAATTAATTGTCAGATTCGCATCACTGAGTCGATCGAAGAATTTTCGAATGGTTTCCAAATGATCTTCCCAGGTGTTGTTGTAGATAATGACGTCATCGATATAAGCGTCACAATTATCAAGACCAAATGTTATCATGTTCATCAGACGTTGAAACGTTGCTGGCGAATTTTTCATTCCAAACGGCATGACTTTATATTGATAAAGTCCATCTGGAGTTACAAATGCTGAAATTTCTTTTGCCCTTTCCGTCAGTGGAATTTGCCAGAATCCTTTTAAAAGGTCAAACTTGGTGACATATTCCGCATTTCCAATTTTATCAATGCAATCGTCCATTCTTGGGATTGGAAATGAATCAGTTTTGGTGACACTATTGACTTTTCTATAGTCAGTACACATACGGAATGTATTATCTGGCTTGGGAACAAGAATACATGGTGAACTCCAGTTACTTTTACTTGGTTCTATGAAATCATTCTCCAGTAAATACTGAATTTCTTTCTTCAGATAGTTCTGTTTGAGAGGATTCATCCTATAAGGATGCTGTTTCACAGGCGCAGAATCTACAATGTCAACATCATGATAAATTTTACTTGTTCTTGTTGGAACATCAGGAAACAAGTGCTCATAGTCATGTAATAGCTGTTTTAGTTCATTTCTTTCCTGTTGCTGTAGATGTGAAAGTTTCTGGTCTAGGTTGTTTAATATTTCTGAATTCCGAAGATTGGTTATTCCAGAGTCACTATAGTCTGATTGTACTCCATCGTTGATATCTTCACTGTGTGGGACAGGTACAACTAAATTAACAGAATAATTAGCTGAGCTATCTCTGTCAAAATATTCCTTTAACATATTTATATGACAAAGTTGTTTCTGTTTCCGTCTCCCAGGAGTGTTAATGATATAATTTAAGTCATTTACTTTCTTTTCAACGGTATAAGGACCATAAAATTTAGCCTGAAGAGGATTTTGAGTTATGGGCAAGAGAGCCAGAACTTTGTCACCAGGTTTAAAACTCCTTTCCTGTGAATTTCTGTCATACCTTAATTTCATTTTTGACTGGGTAGTGTGAAGATTAGTTCTTGCTACTTCACAGGCCTTTGACAACTTGTATTTGAAATCAGAAACATAATCAAAAAGATTAATCTTTGAGTCTTCATTTGAAAGAAGTTTCTCTTTCAATAATTTCAATGGTCCACGGACAGTATGACCAAAAACTAGTTCAAAGGGACTAAAACCCAACGACTCTTGAACTGATTCCCTAACAGCAAACAACAACAAATGAACACCCTCATCCCAATCCTTTTTTGTATCAAAGCAATATGATCGAATCATATTCTTCAAAGTTTGATGAAATCTTTCCAAAGCACCTTGACTTTCAGGGTGATAGGCAGAAGATTTAAACTGTTGGATGCCTAATTCATGCATAACTTGTTGGAAAATTCCAGACATAAAATTTGACCCTTGATCTGACTGGACAGATTTGGGAAGGCCAACAAGTGTAAAACACTTCACCAAAGCTTTCACAATAGTTTTAGTTTTTATATTTCTCAGAGGAATTGCCTCTGGAAATCTTGTAGATGCACACATGATGGTCAACAAGTATTGGTTGCCTGACTTGGTTTTAGGTAAAGGACCAACACAGTCTACTATTATTCTACTAAATGGTTCATCAAATGCAGGAATAGGTTGCAGATGAGCCTTAGGTATCTTCTGATTGGGTTTTCCTACCATTTGACAAGTGTGACAAGATCTGCAGTATTTAGAAACATCACTTTTGAGTTTCGGACAATAAAAATGATTCAAGATCTTGTGATAAGTCTTACGGACTCCTAAATGACCAGCCAAAGGAGTTTCATGGGCTAAATTAAGAATTTCCTGTCGATATGACTTAGGAACAACAATTTGATAGCTGACTGACCACTCGTCACCAGTTGGTACATCAGGTGGTCTCCATTTCCTCATAAGGACCCCATTTTTCACAAAGTAACACACTGGAACTTGTGTGGTTTCAGTTTCACTAATAGCCCTCTGAAACAAACAAGATATCTCGGGATCTTGCTCCTGTTCAACGACAAGGGATTGTCGTTTGTCATCCTGATTAGGACAAAGAGAATGAGTTGCCAAAAGAGGATCACTGTGATCAATACCGTTTGATTGATCAATACCTGAGGAAAAAGTGACCTCATCAAAAGACTGACCAATACATGTGTCAGCTAAAGGAATAATATCCTGATCAACATCAATCTCAAGAGCTCTTTTTGCCATAGCTCTAGTAACTGCACAAGCAGGGTACAAATCAGGGATTTCAGTTTCGACAGGATCAACTTTCTGATCCAAACAAGGCTTGTCAGCTACAAGTGGATTAACCACAACCTTATCTCCAGCTAGGTTATTGCCTAGTAATAAATGAACACCCTCTATGGGTAAAGAAGTCACTGCCCCAACAGTCACAGGTCCAGAAACTAAGTCTGATGCCAAATTTACACAATGAAGAGGAACATTTACAAAGCCGCACTCTACTCCCTGAACAAGAACACTTTCACTTGAAGAAGACTCCTCAGACAAAGGCAAAGTACCTGATAATAAAAGACTCTGAGAAGCTCCAGTGTCCCTTAATATTTTAATTGGGATAGGCTTGGCAGAATCACCAATAAGTGATATAGAACCTTCTGACATGAATGGTTCATAAGCCTCTAAAATAGAATCAGACTGGGGTTTGTTTGACCCAACAAATGTATTGCTTTCAATACAAGACCGTGACCTTGACCTCGTAGAAATAAGAGCATTTGGAAAAGCTCTGTCTTTTCTCTGTTGCTTATTTTTCAACTTGAAGCAATCAGAAATAACGTGCCCTTTCTTTTTACAATAAGTGCACGTAGGAAGAGATAAGGATTTCTGATCAGTCTTATCAGATGTTTGATTCCTAACAGTTGTGCTGTTGTGAAATTTGGAAGTACTCGAATGAGATTGAAATGGTTTTTTACCAGAAAACTGCTGAGAGGACGATTTATTACCAAATGAAATTTTGTGAGTCAAGGAATAATCATCAGCCATACGAGCAGCATTTTCCAAAGTTTCCACATTCTGCTCGTCAAGATAGGTTTTAACATCACTATGGATACACCTCTTGAACTCTTCAATTAATACGAGCTGTCGGAGGTTATCATAACCTTGATCAACTTTCTTGGCTGAGCACCACCTATCAAATAGTTGTTCTTTATCCCTTGCAAATTCGACATGAGTTTGTCCAGTTTCTTTTCTACAATTCCTAAACCTTTGTCGATATGCCTCTGGTACCAACTCATAAGCTTTCAAGATGTACTCCTTAACCACATCATAATCAGTGCTTTGTTGTACTGACAGCGAAGTGTAGACTTCACGAGCTTTGCCAATAAGTACACTTTGTAATAACAAAGTCCAATGCTCTCTGGGCCATTTCAAGTTTTCAGCTATTTTCTCGAAATGAAGAAAGTATTTATCTACTTCTTTTTCCTGAAAAGGGGGTACTAACCTAATATATCTAGTAACATCAAAACCTGAACTTGTGTTTAAAGGAGTGGAGTGTGCTCTGTTTGCCAGTTCTAATTCTCTTAATTTAAATTGCATTTCCCTTTCTTCTCTTTGCATCTGCATTTGTATTTGTCTCTCTTCTTTCTGCATTTGTATCTGTCTATCTTTTTTTTCTCTCTCTCCATCTGCATTTGCCTCTCTTCTTTCTCTCTCTCCATCTGCATTTGCCTCTCTTCTTTCTCTCTGTCCATCTCTATCTGCCTCTCTTCTTTCTGCATTTGTATCTGCCTCTCTTCCTTCTCTCTCTCCATCTGTATCTGCCTCTTTTCTTTCTGCATTTGTATCTGCCTCTCTTCCTTCTCTCTCTCTCTCTCTGAATCTGAAGCTTTGCCAATTCTAAATCAATCTGGTTCTTTAACTCTAATTCCCTTAATTTCCTGTCAGAACCAGATACAGGCTTTCTCTTCAAACTTAAAGCACTGCTATCAAAAATTCCCTTTCCTACTAAATACTGAATCAAAATAATCTTTATCTCCTGTTTTGTCAATGATACTTTTGCCTCAGATAGACTGTATTTTCTGGCAAGCTCGAGCAACTCATCCTTTCTCATGCACTCTAACCCCTCCTGGGTAGGTTTTGAAATGAAATTCTGAACATTAGATGCCATTGTAAATGCTTGTTGGTTTCACACACAAAAAATTCTCTATTTAAAAATCTTTGCCAAAGACAAAAAAAATTCTCAGAGACAAAATCAATATGAATTTCAAAGATAAATTTAATATCTCTAATATGCTTTAAAGAAATTCAGATCCCAGAAGACGAGCCCCCAATTTCTGTTACGACTCTATGGTCTAAGAAAAATGTAACAGAAAGAAAGTGAAACCAACAAATCAAGTAAAAATCAACAAGCAATTTATTACTAGATAATTAAAATGAAAAATCAAAAAGTCACTTACAGTAATGTGTTTTGAAATCCTAATAATCCAATAAGAATGATTGTTCTAATCACAAGTCCTAAATATAGAATATTCCGAATTCACGGCTGTGACCTTGAATGTTATGATGTGCTAATGGTCTCCAAAGTCCTGATGTACTAGAAATCTTGATGTGCTGATGTCAAAATGAAGTATTCCAAATATCTGAATCAGTTCACTTAAATTCCAAAATCATCAATTAAAAATCCAAAATCCAAAAGTTTATGAGCACTGTTATAATCCAATGAATATTTAAAATAATTCCTCTCTTAGAATTTGGAATGAATTTTCACAACTGTAATAGTTCTTTACAAGACTGATGGTAATGTCAAAACTGAATAAATGTCCACCAAACATGGTATATATAACGATTGGTCACATGACAGAATGTTCTAGAATATGAGTCATCTTAATGGAATTCTAACTGTAAACAAAATTCAACCTTGACCTTCAAATTGAGAAAACATATTGATCAAAACAACCTAATTCAAGGACACTAGTTAAACATGTTTTTCCTGATACCATTAAGATTTAAGCAAATATTAAAGTGAAGAAACATTTACAATTTCCTAAAATATTTATAATATTATATAAACATCATACATAACAGTATGTCTTTGTTTTTTCACAACTAAAACTTAAATCCCCACTCCAGTGTGATGGTATGTTTGTGGGTATAGTATGTGTACAACTCTTACTCTTGTGTGTGATAGCATCTCTGAGTAAGGTTTGTAAGAAAAATGTATCATTGGTTTTGTAACAAAATCCTTTGACATCCTCTTTTCTCCCCCCCCCCCCCCCCGCTCTCTCTCTCTATTAATTTTTGAATATTTCTAAGTAGGATAGTTTCTTTTAGGTCCGCGTGATTCCCCCACCAGATGTGAAATAGTGCTATTGGGCCAAAGAATAAAACAGCCAAGGCCTTAAATCGGGGCCAAAACGTTTGGTCCGCATTTGGGTACGATTCGGTGGAAGAGGCCAAAGGGCCAAAACGGCGTCCCATAATCTTTTCCCCCGCAGCGCAACGGGATAAAAAGATGTTGGCCTCTAATTCCAGCGAGGCGGCATTCTGAATAAGCAGACAACACGCGCGCCAAATATTGAATTAAATAATTATGCGGCTAGAGTATATTTTTTGGAACAAAATGATTGGGAAAAACAGGCGTGCCTGGCTGAAAGTTCGAGGAAGCAAGATATTGAGAGAAAAACTCTGTGAACACATACTGCGAAAACCATGCTGCGAAGAGTAAAAAAGGATGTGTGGTGTTGCCATGCTGGAAACGTGGGTCTGTAGCCATAGCCACTCGTAGGACCAAGAGATGCAGAAGGAACACCGTGATAAGATACTTTAAAATAATAGAATTAAAGGCAAGGAAGCAGTTTGATAAGTTGATTTGTGAGCTGAGGACTACATTTTCTTTTAGATATTGATGATGCTGTAGTATACCTACAGCTGAGGGCACATACTACATTTTCTTTTAGATATTGATGATGCTGTAGTATACCTACAGCTGAGGGCACATACTACATTTTCTTTTAGAGATTATTGATGCTAGCGTATTCAAACAGACGAGGCAGAGCTAAGGCTAAATTTTGTTTTAGAGTTTAGAGTTTATTGGTGCTAGAATATACTAATGGATGCGGCAGTAAGTGAGCTTACACAACCACTACAGAGCAGAGCCATTTCCGCTCAGAGCTATAGAAACAGCAGGGTCAGCACCGGCTCCTAGGCGCAGGGTTGAGCCTCCAGCACCGAGCCTCCAGCAGTTCCAGCACCCCGGCCAGCTCCGGTTCCTATGTGCAGGGTTGAGACTCCAACATCAGCTTCTAGGATTGGGCCTGCAGCACTTCCAGGACCTCGGCTAGTTCCGTTCCCTAGGCGTAGGGCACATCAACCACTGCCACTGTTTATAAGGCGTAGGGGTAGAGCCGACGCGATAGTTACAAACTTTCACGCCATAGTACCTCAAGGACATACTCGTGAGGAACATGACCTAGTTTTTCTTAATGCCATGGCACCGAGCGCTAGGCACATTATTGACACCGAGCTCAGAAGATTTGGAGGTTTAATGTTCATGCTAGTGCTGACGGCACAGCTGGAAAAAAAACTGCGCCAGAATTGCTATTATGGTATTTTTTACAAGCCAAAGCACCAAAGTGCTGCAAAATGACGAAGTTGAACACCTCGTTAGCGACGCCAATGCTAAAGGTATAGAAAGCATTGAAAACAACATGCGTGATGGCTCTGGATATCACTTCGTGAGGTGCGTAGAGCTCGATCTAGGCGTGTCACAGTACCGCCCGTTTCGACGTCGGAGCTACATTCTGACGCCTACGTGTATTCCCCCACAATTCGTTATTAATGTGGAAAACAATAACAGTCGTACATAGTCGAATGGCCGCAGACGACTATAATTTAAAATCATCATCAGACAACCTCTGCTTTGAGTGGGCAATCCTGTCTGCTATGTACCCGGTAGGCGAGCACACTTGTCGAGCAGGAAATTACTGCCAACACATGGGCAAGATAAACTTCGAGGGAATTCACTTTCCAGTAAAGGTTAGCGACATCGAGAGGTTTGAGCACCTTAAGAAATAAATTGCACACATCGTATTTGGTTGGGAAAAGGTTTTATATCATATACGTATCAGCGGCGACATAAAAACAATACACTGTGGACCTCTATTGCTGATTACGCTTATCGAAGATGAGTGTTAAAATAGCCACTATATCTGGATAAAAGACCCACGCCGCATGGTATATAAGCAACGGAAGTACGAAGGCAAAAAGCACCAGTGTCTCCACGTTTGCCGCCAGTGTCTCCACGTTTTCAGCCGTGCCGACTTGCTGAAATCCCCGCTAAAGATTGCCAAGGCATAGGCAAAAAGCCACAGCGCGTGACCTTACCGGAGCCAGACAAGAACATTCTGGCATTTTAGAACTACCGCCGACAAATGCGCATTCCATACATTATTTAAGCGAATTTTCAGGCACTAAATGTGCCAGTTGAAGGCCCTGCCAACAATCCCTTGAAAAGCAGCACGCAAAAAATAAATCGCTGACCAGGTCTGCTACGTGAGTATTTGCTGAGATGGGGTAACAAAGGAGCCGGTTTTCTACAGGGTTAACGATGCAGTAGCCACCTTCATCTAAAGTCTTAAGCGAGAACTAAAAAAGATTATCAAGGCCTTTCGGAACTCCGCGTTTTAGGCTATGGGTGAGAAAGCTTGGAAAAACTTCTGGGAATCAACCGACTGCCACATCTGTGTCAAGGCCCTGGCGATGAGAGTGTGAGAGACCACTGCTACATAACTGGCGTTTACCGCGACGCCACTCACAAAGAATAAAACGTAAAACTGCACATCTACCTAGACAAACCGAAAGTGCCAGTTGTGATTCACAACCTGAGCGGATACGACGGTCACCTCAATATGCAGGCCATCGGAACAATCTCGACGGACAAGATCAGCGCTGTTCTAAGCAACATGGAAAAGTGCATTGCGTTTTCACTGGGACAGTTGCAGTTTGTGGACAGCCTCCAGTTTATGAGCAGCAGTCTCGAAAAGCTGGCAGGTATCATGCCTAAAGAGGCGTTTCGCGCCACGGCCCACCATACGGTTGGGGACCTTAGCCTCATTACCAAAAAAGGGCGTCTGACCGTACGAATACATGAACGGCTGAGAGCGATTCAAAGAAAACCAGCTTCCCACGAGTGAGGTCTTCTACAGCCAGCTTAGCCGCGCCGGAATTTCTGGAAAAGACTACGAATGGGCCAACAATGAATGGAAAACATTGTGGCTGCCAAAACCTAAGAGACTACCAGGACATCGGGCGGACGTGTTCGAGACGTTTAGATAAACTTCACTGGAAAAACTACGGCCGCGACGCAGCCCATTACCACATCTTTCCTGGAATGAGCTGAGACGCACTCCTGAAAAGACTGGAGTTAAGCTCAAGCTGTTGACTGACATCGACATGCACCTGTTTATTGAGAAGGCCATCAGTAACAGTATTTCAAAAAGCGAACAATCGGATCTGAAGCAACTACTACAGCAAAAATTTCAAACAGCTAGATAACCTACCTTTACACCAAAAATTGTATGGCTGGTCCATGATGCAGAGCCTGCCAACCAGCCAGATTTCGCAACTTGGGCAACAATTGCAATGGACGTACTCAAGGGCTACATCCCTGAGGCCAATGTAGAGTACCAGGAGTACCCGCCGACCCCTGAGGCACTGTGCGTTTCAGAGCTTTGACTGAGCGACTAAAAGCCTGGTTTAGTGAATGAACTGGGTGGGTTGGGGTTTGGTGTGTGTGTGTGTATGTGTGTGCGTGTGCTCGGGGGAGGGAGGTAAGTTCACTAGTCTATGCCCTGGTAGGAAGCTAGTTTTTTCTGCGCACTAAGAACGCTACGTGGTCCACTACCAAAACCCTCAGCTCTACACCAAGCTCGGGATGCGCGTCACCAAGGTTCACGGGACTCTGGAGTGCGACCAAAGCGCGTGGATTGCGCCGTACATCCATCTCAACACCGACCTGAGGGCCCGAGTTAAGAACAAGTTTGAACAAGACCTTTTCAAACTCATGAACAACTCCGTGTTTGGGAAGACAATGGAGAACCTGAGAAAGCGGACCCAGGTGGACTTGGTGAGATTTGAAGGTGAGGACTGGTTGCCGAGCCAGGTTTTCAGTCGAGAAAACTCTGTGACGGTAACCTTGTCGCGGTTCACAGCACGAAGGCCAACCTTAAGCTAAACCGTCTAATTTACACAAGAATGTATGTCCTTGACCTTAGCAGGCTGTTGATGCAAGACATTTATTACATTATAATAAAGATCAGGTACGGCAGCAACACGAGCCGGCAGCTTGCTGCTGAGCATCGAAACAGAAAGCGTGTACAGGGGCATGGGCGAATATTCCCACTTATGCGATACCAGAGACTACCCGAAAGAGCACCCGCTGTTTAGCACTGTTAACAGAAAGGTCGTCGGTAAGTTTAAAGTCGAGTGCGCCGGCCAGCCAATTGTCTAGTCGGCCTCTGCCCCCAAGATGTAAAGCATTCTGAAGGCTGACAGTGTGGAGATTCACAAAGGCCAAAGGTATTTCCGGACGGTAGTAAAATCCGATCTACGGCACCGCCTCTACCTGGAGAGCCTCCAAGAGAAAAAAGAGTTTTGGGCACACCACTACACTACTATGGCATTTAAAAAGGGTCTGGTACGTGTCTAATAGTAGCTGTTGGTGCTTGCGGTGTTTGTTATTCCTCCAGATCCGCTACTTTTTGCGCCGATGATCTGTGAGGCCAGCCTCCGAAACTGGGCCGACTCAGGAAACATAAGACGGCATCGTGCTATCTTGCTATCGCGCTGTTGGTGTTCCTGTCGTACCGACGGTTTCAGCGGTTCCGACTGAGCGGCCTTAATGTTGGCGTTTTTCTCAGTCTGGCGTTGTTTCATCATAGCAGCAAGCCTTTTACCGGCGGCAGCTGTACCTGGGCTTATTTTTAGTGACCTGCATCACTTCCAGCTGCACTTGTGCAGGTACCGCATCTCTTGCAAGTCCCATGAGCGCTCCGACTCCAACCCCTTATTTCCAGCATGGTAGCACCACACATTCTTTTCTACTATTCACAGCATGAGTTTTGCAGTTTTTCTCGCATACCTCTCTTCTTCCAACTTTCAGTCAAGCACGCCTGTTCTTGCCAGTCATTTTGTTGCAAATAATATACTTTAGCCGCATAATTTTTTATTGAATATTTGATGCGCATGGTGTCTGCTTATTCCGAAGTTTGCCTCGCTGAAGTTAGGGAACACAATCTTTTTACCCCGTTGCGGCCCGAGGCAAAAGCATTGCGGTCCCGTGCCCGAGTCGGGCTAAACATGCTTTTCTCCTTGGCTCCCGTCAGTGACTCGTACCCAAATGCGGGACCAAGAGCTGGCCTTGGCTACAAAAATTTTACCCACAGACCCAAATGCTCTATTTCATATCTACTCGTCCTAACTTGTATTATATCCTCTCTGTATACTACACCTAGGGACGTTTTCCTTCACGTTCGCATCTCTACTTTTGAGGGATGTTTTCCTTCACGTTCGTGCCTAAAGCATATAAAGCGCTACGTTCGCCAATCTTGACCAGTCTGCAGCGAACATAATGGAAGAGAGACGTATCAAGAATGGATCTAGCGACGGAAACAATGACTACAGCTCGAGCCCGGAGAACACTGAAGAATCCCCATGGGAAGACCGGGAAGGAGAACGCATCCACAGCGGGAGAGACAACAGCAGACCCAGAGCATGAGCGTCAGACCCAAAGCAACCCGCAGTCCAACTTCCAGACAAATTTCTCTGCCAATAGTAACACCACCTGCAACAACAGGTCAACAAGTGGATAGACAGGAACGGAAGGAAGGACTAAAGGAGGAAGAGAAGAAGCCGACAATGAACCCCCTGCAACAATAACAACAGGCGAAGGAATAAAAGAAGGAAGAAGAAAAGAAGAAAGAAAATAGAGGGGACACCAAACAGCAAGGGGCTGGAATGAAAAATCAACCCCACCCCCAGCAACAACAACGAACGCCCAGCAGGTAGCAGCAGGCGCAGTCATTAAAAAACCATTGCTCCAACAACAACAACAACAACAACAACAACCATTAAAACAACGAGTATGGCAAAACTTTATTACCAGTCACATGAGCTGGGATTGAGCGACTTCTAGACCGACAGGCAAGCCACAAAACAACACGCCAATGACCTTCAAATGGTAATTGAAACGAGAAGAGGGAACCAAGATCATTCTAAACAATACAGAGCACATATCAAAAAAGCCATGGACAACATCAGATGGTACGGGGAAAATATGGCGGATGCCCACTCCCCGTAGAGGCGCAGATATGCAACAACCTCATCAAACATCACCAACTAGAGTTCGGGGTTCCAGATATAGTGGTGTACACCGGCATGAACCATATCTACATAGAAGACCTGATCGATCCAGTGGACCCAAAATGCCCCTTAAGAGGATGGGCCGCGACGTCAGCCCAGGGAAAACAAGCCCGGAACTTTCAGCCTCCATGTGGAAATCCAAGCCCTTCTAAGGGCTACAAGAATTAAAATTGCCTGAGGGTTAGCACTTTGGCTTAGAAAACCCATTTCGATTATGACTTTTAATACACAAATATGATATATTTGTCCACCGGTCAAAAAAAAAAAATACTTGATCACATCTCGTGATAATTAAGATCACCAAAATAATAATGGGTTACTATATATAACCCGGTATTGATTTATGGTCTATTTGGAAAATGTAAGTACACTATGTACACTAAATTCTAAAAATGGATAGGTTAGGAAAATTATAAGCTGATAGCTTGATCACAATTACAATATGTGGCTTACACACAATTGGTGGTTAGGGACAGCCAGTATTAGATAACTGGGCAGAATTAGACCAAAAGTAGGTTTATGACGTTTCAAAAACACTTCTGCTGCCGCTTTGCGACTGCGGCTGCATACTGTTTCTCCTTTTCCTCGTCCAGACACGACTAATCAAATAGTGTGCCGTGCACACATTAACCTACTGAATAGTGTGCTGTGCACTCATTCGGTTTTAATTAGATGCACATGACAGACTGTCCGCAAACGTCTCTAATTTAAGATAAGTACCGGTAAGTAAGCAGTCTTGACATAAGTGCTCAATTCCCATATAGAGTAAGTTCAAGGCTGGTACTTTCCCACTACAAGTAGTCAGTGGGGATCAGCGAGTTTCAAAGAGAGTACAATGGCTGGAGGGCTGAAGTATGAGCAGCAAGCCTGGCATTAAAACCTGGAGGATGGAGGTGACGACCGTTCTACCTGTAACCCAATTCCAAGAGAAGCAGTCACTATGGACCAGCTACTCATACAATGGCTGACTATATCGGGTTTTTAAGTTGGCTTCGAAATCTCCTTTCGATTACAACTCTATATAATTACAAATTTGACCTTTTCAACCCTCCGTCAAACCAAAACTATAACTACAACATCACACCCGTGTTTTGATTTAAACTTTTGAACACATTAAGTACACCCTGTATGCTAAATTCTAAATTTGAATGAAATATGTCAATTTTAAGTATATAGATTATTACAGAAAAAATATGTGGCACCCACATACATGGCCGATAGGGACAGCCCGATTTAGAAAACTGGGCAGAATTTGACAAAGAGTGTATATGTGGCATTTCAATTCATAATTTCCCTGCCGCTTTGTGCTTCCAGACATGCCTTTTTCTAATGTGGTCTATAACGGATATTGTTCCATAATTAATTAGTATACTGCGCGTACATATTATCCGTCGTACAAGATCAAAGGGCTAAACACGTTAGTTCAAACTCATCATCATCATCATCGTTAGTCTTGACAGGTAGTCAACCCCCCCCCCCCCCCATCCTCCAGTCTGCAGTCAGCCATCGCAGAGGGAACATTATGGGAGTGGTGCCAATGTAGACGAGATACCTGCAGTCTCTGAGGATTAGTCCTGGTGCAGTTAAATAAGTCAATCTACTCCACTATCGAGCTAATGCAGATGAGGAGGGGAGGGGACTACCTGTCGCCCATGGATTAGTTCTGCGCAGTTAACAGCAGACCTACTCCCCCATCGGAGCCTGATAATTGAGGCAGCAAGGCACAGACTAGCTAGCTTCAAAGAGGGCTCAACGATTAAAGGGTTGGAGTAGGAGTAGCAAGCCTGGTGATGAAAACCTGGAGGATGGAGGTGAAGACCGGTTTCGTTCACCTGCAACCCACCACCAGAAAAGTGACCACCAGGAACTGGCTACTCCAAAAATTGCTGACTGTATGGGGTTTTCAATTTGGCTTAGAAAACCCCTTTTGATTACAACTCTGTATACTTACAAAATTTGACCTTTTTGCTCTACCATCTAAACCCAAACTATAATGTCAGCATGAACTTGGAAAAATAAGTAAGATCAGTAAATTATTGTAGGGTAACTCATACCCAGTAGTGATTTTCATGATTCTGGTTCCGCTTGGTGCTGCTGGACATGCTCTTTCTCAACCGACATTAATAATAATAATTTGCAATGGCCACATTTCGAACCCGTCGTTCATGGCCTACGACGTTAATTCAAACTCATCATCAGTCTTGACATTACCGTTGACTCGTCAACAACTAAGAACAACGAAGCACTGTCTGATTAGCAAACTGTGACACCATAGTCTTGTTCGAGAGAACAGGGAAGCTCTTGGACCAGATGAGGGAATACTACCCTATTAATTCAAGACGTCTCGACTCGAGAGGGAAATGATCTCTTTGCGAACGGCGAAAGAACTCGTTCGCGAAGTAATGCAGGAGGAGACGACTAAAATTAATAGAGTTTGGGCAGAGGAGGCAAAGGAACAGGGGCCAAAGAAAAAGGAGAGGAAACAAGAACTCCTCAACATCAGATGGCAAATAGTCCAGGAGAGGCTACATGCCAGGGAAGAAGAAGAAGCCTAATAAAGAATCAATCTCTGAAGCCACTTGAGATGGGGTAGTAAATGTGAAGAGTGCAGAGCTCGGCTTGGGAGGTGTTGTATGTGTTAACCATTTTTAGTTAACAACCCCAACAGCCTTTTTCAGGGCCACCCATACTCAATCATTGCCATTATGTGTTTGTGTATGTTTGTTAACGTCTTTCACAACTAAAACTTAACCCCCCACTCCAATGTGCTAGTATATTTGTGGTTATAGAGTGTGTAAACACTCAGACCCTTGTGTGTGATAGTATATAATTATGTTTGTGGGAATAGTGTGTGTAAGCGCTCCTACCGTTTACAGGTCTGATAGTATGTTTGTGTATGCGTGAGCAATCCTACCCTCTTGTGTGTAATATTGTGTGATTTCATCCCCCTTCTTTCACATCCTACTCCTGTGTTAGTTAGTAAGTGTGGGTGTTGGTTAGTAGATGAGTAAGTGAAAGTCAGTCAGATGACGTATTGTCTAGTAGGTGTGGATGTTGGTCAGTTAAAATGGTGCTTGTTTTTCACATTGCATTTCCTATTGTACCCATACCAGCCCATAATGTTAAACCAATGGACATTTTTTAACACTACATTTCCCCTTGTACCCATATTGACCCATCATGTTAAAACCAAAATAAATTTATAGGTACAAAAGGAAATCTCATATTAAATTTTAACATTACCATTCCCCTTGTACCCATATTGACCCATCATGTTAAACCTATGGACTAATGTTAAGCCTATGGCCTAATGTTAATTTCCCCTTGAACCCATATCAGCCCACTATACTATGATTTGTTTCTGGCTGTCCCTGACATTTCTGACATTACATTTGCCCTTGAATCCATACCAGCCATTCATGCTAAAACCAAAATAAACTTATAGATACAAAGGGAAAGCTCATGTTAAATTTTAACATTATATTTCCCCTTGTATCCATACCAACCCATCGTGTTAAAACCAAAATAAATTCATAGGTACAAAGGGAAATCTCATATTAAATTTTAACATTACCATTCCCCTTGTACCCATATTGACCCATCATGTTAAACCTATGGCCTAATGTTAAAACTATGACCTAATGTTAATTTCCCCTTGAAGCCATATCAACCCACTATACTATGATTTGTCTCCGGCCATCCTGGTGGCATCAAGTAGATAAGTTTGGTTTGGTTTGGTTTTATGGGTTAAACGCCATATTTCAGCACATGATAGGCATTACATGGCAGCCAGTATATCTGGTGGAGGAAGAACCCGTAAAAATCCTGGGAAGAACCACCGACTCACGGGAAGCTACTGGCAAGCTTTCTCACATAACCACATTGGCCGTGCCCAAGACTCGAACCCACACGGACAGAGGTGAGATGGCAGTGATCGGTAAAGGCAAGCACCTTAGACCACTCGGCCAACTGGGGCCCCAAGTAGATAAGTAAGTAGGTGATTTTTATCATCAAAATGGGTTTTTAAAAGTGAATATTTAGCCCAATTGCAAATTATCTCTGATATATAGATTGATGCTGTCCATCCAGCTGCAATGAACACTTTGGTTAATAGTTGTGTTTAGTGTTTTACAGACACTTTACTAGTCATGCAACTTGACATATAGGTGTGTCAAGAGTTCTACATTGTTTTGACACAAATAGGTCATGTTGACTTATATTGCACATGCCAGTGATTTTCTTTAATGTTTTATTATTATTTCAGAACAGTTTCTTGGAAACCATGTTCCCATACAGCCATATAACTTGATATGTCACAGCAGAACATTGGAGGCTTTTTTTATTTAAGTGGGGATATATACTGATGACTGGTTCTTGGTACACTTGATCAGGTCTAAACTTGATGATGGTTTGACTGTTATATTGTTCTCTCATTTCACTGCTTTCTGTACCAATCTGCTTCTGGTTCATTTGTTCTTATGAAGGAGCACAATCCCATAAACTTCCCAAAATTGATAGTTCAGAAATTTTCTCTTAATCGTGCCTATGCTTATTTGTATAAGAAAATCTTTTCTATGGTCTAAATTTATGAAATTGAAAGGACATTTTGCTTAAAATCAAAGAAAAGACATTTCAAATTATAGCAAAATCAAAACAATAATTTATGAGTTATGTTGACTGAAAGTTAGTACTATTTCCTATCCTAGACAAGCTTGTGGTAGCAAGCCCCACAAGATGAACCACATTAAGTACTCCCAAGAACTCGCACCTACCTAAGGCTGTAGGTAATGGTACTGAAGGAGATTGATTGATACAGTGACACAGGAACTATGTATTGGTAACAATAATTAATACTAACGCTTTAGCATGGTTAAATTCATATCACGAGTCGAAAAATGCATTGTGCTGCTTACAGCACCAGCAATCCTTACTTTGCCACTATAACCTATATTTCAGACCTGTTTGTCTTCAGTTGGATTGTTTGTGCTCATGATTATTAAGATGATGCATATTAACAGATCATCACCCATGCCCCAACTAGGTCACTATGATCTACATCTCATGATTCAAAGAATTTGATAAAATTTGTTTTTAAACTTAATTTCTCATGTAGTACATCATCCACCCCTACACCATCCTTACCAGGTCATTGTGGCAAATATTTTAATTCCAACAACTTTTTCAGGCACTGATTGTGGTGGCTGACTTTGAATGATTGTGACTTGTAAACTCACTACTCACCGCAGGTGCATCTAGATTTGATCCTGTCCATCCAGGGAAGCAATTATGCAAAAACCATATGACTTGGCAAATTAAATTTGGCAGGCAATCTTCAATCCATATGATATCACAAAATCAGAACATGTGTGCCTATGTAATTTTTTTCTTGTCTTTTTTCTGTTGATTTTGTGTACCTTTTTTTGTACTTCTTTTGCAACAGAATGTCAATAACACCAGAAAAACAGTTGTACAGATATGCTGGAATTAAGAGAATCCAGTTGCACAGGTTCCGATACTGTACATAATTAGATGATCTGATTGAATGTTCAAGCTATTTAGATCACTTTTGGATTTTGTATTAGTTTTTTCCTCAACTTTCTGGACCTTTTACTGTATTTTTTTTCTTCTTAAACTGCTTGGACAGGACAAATGAAACTTGATAGGCATGTTTCTTTCCATATGAATATGTCACGATTACATTTTCATGCAAATTTAATGGTTTTTGGTCTTTTAAAGAGTTTTTCCTAATTTTGCACTTTGACTTTTTTGTGAAATTTGTTAGCACAACAAAAAAGAAACTGCTAACCTAGGCAAAGGAGATTTGGAATTCATGTTTAGTTGTATATGCAGATGACCTGACTCAATTTATGTGTCAACTGAATGAATTTTGAAAGCTTTATCAGGCTTTCAGACATTTGTTTAGTTCTTAGTATGCAGTGCTGGCAGGTGTGTTTTATTTTTTTAGCTTCATTTCTTAAGAACATTGTACCAGATCATAGTGAAACATCTCAAAGGTTGCCAAATCACCATTTAAGAAGCAAGTAACTGAGACCTTTTCTTGGAACTACACAGTGATGATCTTTGTGCATTCAACCTCATACATGAAACACAATTAACAGTTGTAAACTTATTAGGAGATGAGAGTTAAAAAATATTACCAATTATTACTATTTTCACACCTTTGGGAACATTGTTTCACATTTTACAGTACTGGCTGCCGTTGCTCTGTAATCTTGCATACGAGTCAGTTAGATGCTTCCAATGGTAAGTCTTGCTATAGTTCCTTTGAATACTTCTGATTGGTTGAAAAGGTACAAGTGAAACTGATGGCCTGCACAGGGCTCAAGATTAACGTTAATCTACTATCCGGTGGTTAGTAATTTTGCCAATGGATCACATAAACTCAGCTGTCACTAATCCAGTGAAAATTACTGCTGGTCACTATCATAACAATTATGAAGTGGTCATGAGTCGGCATTACCTTTATGGTTAATTGATCTTTTTACTGAGTTAACTGAGACCTACCAACATCCTGCACTTTCAAGGCACAACAAATGCTCATGGTGCAAATGGACAGGCGTTAAACCATTCATCTACTCATCAAATAAATTATGGTGATTATTGTTAAAACAGACTTCACACATGTGGAACTAGCCTGATGTACTGCTCCCAAGCACAGATTTTATTAATGATGATAGCAAAAGGTGTAGGGTATCAGGGTAGTATTGACCAATCAGAAAAGGTCACATATGCTGACTCAAATAATAATCCAGAATTATACCGAACAATGTGATTTAATACTTATATAGTTGTTAATAAACATTCAGATTCAATGTACTGTGCGGTGACAATTGTAAATATGTGGAAGTATTTAGAAACTGCTCAGTTGCCACCAAAAATGGCAGAAATTAGATCATGACAAAAAACAGCATGATCACAAATATGATCAAGAGTAGAGACTAAGAAAGTACCAGAAATGCTGGGAAAATGAACACAAATGGCTGAAGGATTACCCAGGAGAGACCATGATAATGTGCACTTTCTGCACTGAGTATTCAGAGAAATAAGAAAGTATGCGGGGTAGTTCATTCACGAGTCTTGTTGGTGAAATACAGTTGTTATTGTTTAGAGTTAATGTAATTGAAAAATACATGCTGAATTAGAAACTGAACTGGTTTGTGTTTGATTTTGGCAAGATCAGTGAAATTTAGTCAGGATCAGTAAAAAATTTATTTTGGTGATCCTGTGGGTTATTGAGAAAAAAAATCCTAATTTTGTGCCCTGCGTACAAGTAATTGAAAGTGTCATAAACATATACACCTCACTCAAGGTACTATCAATCACAAAGTAATCATACAGTCAACACAACACTGTTTTATTATTTTCCTGGCACTTTTCAAAGAAAATATGGGGATTGTGTTACCCTGTTCATCTATACATGCATGCATTGCATGCTTAATGTCACACAACTCTTACACTGTTCCAGATAGAGACTTTAAACCTTGTGATATGATTTGGGATGTTCTGTAGATGTGCACAATGGTTTTAAAATTTTGATCCATTCCCTGGGGATGGGGCTTGGATGGTGGGGGTGGGAAAGCTTTTGCATCTATATAATTCATATAAAATGTGTGATAATTTTAGGCATTTCAATTGTTGCACAATTCCTCACACACAGTTCATGATTGAACTTGAAACATTGGGAAATGATTGGGGGGGGGGGGGTGTTTAATAGATGAGCACAATTGTTTACAAATGAAAAAAACTCTCTGTAGGTGGTACTATGGAGATGTTTTTTTTTTTTAAATTTAACATATCTCCAAAAACTGAGACTAATGTGTGATTAATGTGTCTGAATACTTGTGTGTATGATTACTGACCCAAGTGTCAACATATATCAGAAGGGAGGGGTGTTAGTGAGCTGCTTGGAATCCCTGTGGGCACACGATTTTGGTCTGGATCACAACTTATAAACTACCGAGATCCTCCCACTGTATATACACTTATTGGGCTGATTTCAGATCTGGAACTGACTTTGGTCCCTAGGTCATTTATTATCCACAGGGACTTAGCCCCTGGATCATAACATAGAAACTATTGACATTCCCATATATATATATATATATATATATATATATATATATATATATATATATATATATATATATATATATATATATATATATATATATATATATATATACATATATATATATATATATATATATAATACATACATACATATATACACACACACACACTTACTGGACATGAAAAGACAAATTTACATATGTGACCGACATGGGCACTAGGGTCCATCACTAACCGCTATGAACTTAGCCCTAGGCCATAACCTGAAAACTATTGAGATCCCCAGCCTATAACCATATATTAACTTACTGTGCATGAACAGACAAATGTATACATGCAACTAACATTAATCTCATATTCCATCCTTATCCCCAGTGATTTAGCCCCACGAGTCATAACCCGATAACTGATACACACACTTACTGGGTATGAAAAGATGAATTCAGATATGCAACTAAAATTGTCCACTACATCTATTCATACTTCTGGGGCCATGATTTAGTTTATAAATAATAACATAAGCTCCTTTCCTCATTAAAAAAAGTTTATTACAGTAAAAAAAATAATAACATAAAATACCGTCTATACTCGCATATAAGCTAATACCAACTGCAAACTGCATAGACCCAGATCTGCTGTCGCATAATGTGCCAGCAGATCTGGGTCTATGCAGTTTGTAAGGACAAATCAGTAGAACAAACAACATTGACCCTGATCTGCTGGTGCATTATGCGACAGCAGATCAGGATCTATGTTGTTTGCATTTGGACCTTAATTATATGCGAGTAAATACGGTACTGTCTAATTCATTGAAAAAAATTCAAAATTTTTCTCCATAATCATCTGATTTCTACATTATCAAATTCTGTAATTATGATTTTGTTTTTAACTTTGATGTCTTTTAGCTAGTTCTAAAAATACTAGGTTGTCAATTTCTTCATCACTTCTGGATGTAAAAGTATTTGAGTGAAAAATAAATCACAATATGACATGTACATTTTGTAAAACATTGATAGAAGAAAGTATTAGTACTTAGAACAATTGTAAGAAAATAAAGGACCATATATACTTGTGTATAAGTAAAGTCCAACTGCAAACAACATAGACCCAGATCTGCCATCATATAATGTACCAGCATATCAGGATCTATGTCGTTTGTTCTAATGATTACTCCTAACAAATTGCATAACTCAGATCTGCTGGTACATTATGCGACTGCAGATATGGGTCTATACAATTTGTATTTTGATCAGACTTATGAGTGAGTATATACAGTAGACAGAGGCTGCTTTGTGAAGAGGTTCTGCTTCATTTATCTATTTTTTTCTTCTTCTTCTTGCAGTTGTTGAAAAAACTTACGGAAATTATTCTGAAAATTTTACTTCTGTGCAGAATTTTAACTCTGGAAATTAACAGGTGTGTTTATAAATATAGGTACTTACAATTTGTATTTAGAAAGAAATTAACTTCATAAATCTTGAAATATGTGAGAAATGTTTTGGAAGCTTGGGCATGTGAGAAGAAATAAATTCATCCAACAAGTCTTACTACTAGGAAAACATGATTGACCAGCTACATAATACTTTATTTTGACAAGTTATTTAAACTCTCTCTCTCTCTCTCTCTCTCTCTCTCTCTCTCTCTCTCTCTCTCTCTCTCTCTCTATATATATATATATATATATATATATATATATATATATATATATATATATAAATTCAAACATATTATATTTGACATTACATTATATGTTCTGAATAATTTCCATCTCCTCAGTTGTTCTTATAATACCATATTACCGTCAAGGTGACACCATAATACCCTCAAGGTGACACCATATTACCCTCAAGGTGACACCATAATACCCTCAAGGTGACACCATATTACACTCAAGGTGACACCATATTACCCTCAAGGTGACACCATATTACCCTCAAGGTGACACCATAATACCCTCAAGGTGACACCATAATACCCTCAAGGTGACACCATATTACCCTCAAGGTGACACCATATTACCCTCAAGGTGACACCATATTACCCTCAAGGTGACACCATATTACCCTCAAGGTGACACCATAATACCCTCAAGGTGACACCATAATACCCTCAAGGTGACACCATATTACCCTCAAGGTGACACCATATTGCCCTAATTTTACAATCATATTACCTTGCAAGTGTTGCAACTACAAAAAAAGTGTTTCACCACTCAGAACAACATTACTCAGATTCTAACATTTTTTTTTCTCTCAGGCAATTTCACTTTTCTTCACTTTTTCACTTATGCAATATATACTTTTCTTCACTTTTGCATTTAATTGATGAATTGGCCCATAATTGATTGACATTTTAAATTTTAAAAAAAGAACATAATTGCTGAGTTTCTGATTTTCTGATTTAATGTAAATAGTATTAAGCAAAATATCACAAGTTTGTATAAAGAAAAAAGTAAAATTTGTAAAACATATGACACATAAAAAAATTGTACCTACAAGAACGAAAGAGTTTATTCACATAACAATTTTTTAAAAAGTTAGGGTGAAATCTCCCATATTCCATATTAGCTGTGTAAAATTTATGGCTAAGTCCATGCAAAAGTTGTAACACTAAACAAAATTTAAAAAGTATAGAATAATAAAAATAAAAGATGAAAAATGAATATTTACATGAAAAGTTCATCCAAAAGTGAAGTCACCAACATTCAGTTGTGTAAAAATGTAAGACTTAGGGAATGCTCAAACTACAATCTTAACCAATGTTTTGACACACAAAAAAAACCACACACAAAATAAAAGGACAAAAAGAAATAGAACCCTAGAAAAACCAGAATAAAAGTGAGAAGAAAAAACCCCAATCAAATAAAAAGACAAAAGTGTTATGCATATATGATAAATAAGGTAAAATTCTCCATAATCAGCTTTGAAAAATGTGCATGCTTGGGGATATTCACATCACAGTCCAATGCATTTTTTAAAAATTAAACATCAAAACTACTTTTTCTTTCCTTTCTTTTTTCCTCCCTTCTTTCCTTTCTTTCCTTTGCCCCCCTTGCCCTTTTTGCCACCATCACCTCCATTATCATCACCCTTTGCTGCTTTAGCTCTCTTTCTGCCTAGTGGAGTTTTGGTATACCATGCCTGCAAGAAGAAAAAAGAATACAATGTGAGATATTAAGTATGAAATCAATTGACAAACTAACAGAACAGAGATAACCACACCTATTAATCAGCAAAGAATTGTCTATAAAATTAGAAGTTTTTTATTTTGAAAGTTTAGCCACATAAAAGTAATTTTCAGTTAGTAGTGAAATTTTATGAAAATTGTATGAAAGATAACACAGTCATAACAATTTGAAATGGATACATGTTATATAGTGAAAAC
This sequence comes from Margaritifera margaritifera, assembly GCA_029931535.1. Classification (NCBI taxonomy): domain Eukaryota; kingdom Metazoa; phylum Mollusca; class Bivalvia; order Unionida; family Margaritiferidae; genus Margaritifera; species Margaritifera margaritifera. Next base: position 972,623 of record JAQPZY010001636.1, on the reverse strand, counting down.
TACATAGATGTCTGTCCATCAGTGAACAATGATGCCTCCTGGTCAGACAAGCTTAGCAACCCAGGTGTCATTACATAATTATTCATGCATAGTCCAGCTAGAACTTTTGCTAATGGTGCGTGAGAACATTGAACAACTACTGAATGATAGTGGGACATATGTACCGTCTGTACTTGCGTATAAGTCGGAACCAACGGCAAACTGCATGGACCCAGATCTGCCGTTGTGTAATGCGCTGGCAGATGGGTCTATGCAGTTTGTAAGAACTAATCAGTAGAAGAAACAACATAGACCCTGATCTGCTGTAGCATAATGCACCGGCATATCAGGGTCTATGTTGTTTGCATTTGGATCTGGCTAATACGCGAGTATATACAGTAAGTGGATCTTGGCAATTCATGAAATTCACTTTCCTGTAAAAGCTAAAACAAGCTAAACCTCACCATCCAGTTTCCTGTTTTTCTTAATGTCAATCCTATATATTTTACCTGCCTCAAGCAACAACCAAGAAGAATTGCTCCATCCCTTTATTTGCTTGCCAAGACTAGTTAAAATGCACACTGCGAAAACAGTCGACGAGTGATATTATTATAAGTTTTAATTTCAATGAAAGACAGCATACCTACAGAATATAATTCCAAAGAGAAATATAGACAAATAATATGTAAAATTTTCTACATCTTTCTATGGAACTATGTTGAGAAGTGATAGTTTCAATACAGTATCTTACTGTTTATTACAATAAAAGGTATGTAACAGAATTTTACTATCACAGACTGCTAAAACAATATATCTTTTTGAGTGCATAACTGTTTTTGTATTGTAATAATAATTATGCAATGAAAATGTGTAATCCAAATAAATGTTTGATTATTTTTCTCTGTTTTGAGTTCCATCCTAACATCAAAATTTTCAGTTTTTATAGAGATAATTTCTAATTCTTTCTGTTCACTTAATACTTTTTAATATGGTTAATTTTAGTTTGTATACATCAACTCCAAGTGGTGTGTGTGTTTGTGGTGTGTGTGTGTGTGTGTTATTTGTGGACATGTACATGTTTTTACTCTTACAAAGAATATGTGTGAAATTACCTTAAATGCCTCTTCCTCCTCTTTATAAATAGGATCAATTCTAGCCAGGGGTGTGATGAATTCTGCAGCCTGTAGAGTACGTTTTGCTAGGTGCCGTATGCGTCGGTCTGTGAGAACCTGTTGCACTGCTGTCACCACATGACCTGGGGTGTAACCATCCGTAACTTTGGCCAGAGAGCTGATCTCAAGCATGTTGGAAATCACACCATTGTGTTTTGCTATAATTTTCCTCCACAACACTGAAATGTGCAACATACATTCTTTTTACACATTTTCACATTCCAGTTTGGTTTGTGCACAACCTTAGTTCAAATGTTTTTGAATTTATATAAATATTCAATTATGGAAAACCCATGCATTTAATTTTTCTTGCACTTTACAACTATCAAGCCTATAGCAGAGAAGATGTGAAAACTAAGTTACAGAAAATAAATCCTGATTTAGAAATCTTTTTAATAAAACCTCACATCAGTTAATGATTATTATCCTGTGTAACATTTTGTAAAATTTCAATCCAATATTATGACCCTTAGACATAACATAACAAAATAAAGATGAAAGCATTTCATTATTTACAGTATTTATTTCCAGAGTAATGGAGCTAAGCACAAAGAATGTGCATTCATGACTTTGTATTTCAATCTTTCCAAAGCAACAGCATTGAGCCAAAATAGAGGATAACTCTGTAAAAACATATCACAATGATTGAATGATACACAAATATGTAATTATGATAATACTCTGGACTTGAGTTTGCTGCAAATGGTGCACGTAGATAGAAAAAAACAAATTGGGGTGATCGACAAACAAACAGACTTATGATTAACAGTAACACCTTATGACCTTATGACCCAACCAGGGAAATGTAAAAAAGAAAGCAAAGAGAGAGAGAGAGAGAGAGAGAGAGAGAGAGGGAGGGAGGGAATGAGAGAGAAAATGAAAGGTTTATGTAAATAGTCTAAAATGTGCATCTTGCCTGTTAGAGTGCTTGAAAGAAATTGTGCAGCATTCACCTTGTCCAACATGTATATATAAATTTCAACCACTACCAGTGAGCCTGAGACCTAAAGTTGGTTGCTGTAACCTGTGGAATTAGAGAAAAGCAAATCCACAATCCATGAAACAAAGATCCATGATAAAAAATAACAAAATTGGTATAGAACATGAACAATTCCATTAAACCAAGAACCATAGGTGCACCATTATTTTAGTGTTTTACAAGTTTGGGGGTGGGTGGGGTGGATTTCATTTTAATATATGTACAAATATTACATACTATATAATTCTTTGAAAGTCAAAAGTTGCGACAGTGAAATCCACAACAAATCACCAAGAATTGTAATGTCATTGTGACATCATTGCGCTCAATGTTATACCGTACTGATCGGAAAGCATTCTAATGTTTGACAATTGTGAAAAAAATTGGTTCATTAACTTACACATCATTGAAATTGTTATGTATCTCTATTGCAAAGTTAAATTGCACACAAATGTTTTTAGATTAAAAGTAATGTGTATGCCATCTCCTGCTTGTGCAATCAGAACAATGTCATCTATACAAAGATATTTCTGAACACAATCTGTAGTAATGTTATTAAACTTCAAAAGAATTTTTGTTTCATTTTATCATGTTCTAAAATATGTTCATATTTTATCATGATGCAGTGTAAGTATTATACACTGTAACTCAAATCTAATATAAGGTCTCCATGTAAACAAGAATCATTTGCTGAAGGTTAGAATTTTGCAGGTAAATAAATTCTAAAGGTGATTTCATTGTAATATTTTCCTTAAGGATAAAGCTCATTAATAGAGATGCCAACCCATAAGCATGCGTATCAAGAATCCTAGTGTAAATTTGAAGGAATCTAGGTCGTCAATCCAGAATGGATAATACGTTCTTTTAAGTAGAAAACTTCTATATGAACATATTGGCTATTCCATCTTCCTATGAGCCTATACATGCGTATACAGAGTCAGTAACAATTAAGATACAGTGAGAATAAATATGGTGTATCCATTTCTCCAATTCCAGTGCCCTGAATTCCTTCAACATTTACCAGAACAATAACCATACACATTAGTTTCCATCTCTAATAATCTCCATCTTTTCTCTTCATCTCCACTGCCATTTTCACCTATTTACAGATTAATCAAATGGTTTCCTGTTATATTCTCTTTTATATACTGAGAAACTATATTCTAAGTACCAGTCTAAGATACTTGTGCTGAAGTACTGTTCTTCCTACTTGTGTCCACATAGAAAACTCCTGTTCAAATTTTTATCTCATAACATTTTCTTTCCCCGAAATTTCGTTAATAGAATTCAGAATGCAGAATTTTCACAAAAAATTCATAATAATTCTGCAAAACTGAGAATGCTTAGCATCTATGCATTCATATTTGCATCAACTTGTATCCTACTATTTTGTGAAACAGGGCCAATGACTTGAATGATTTGCCTATTTAAAAAGTCACCTCCAAAAGTAAAACCACAACACAACAACTAACATTGGTTTTTCCTCTTAAATGCATAAAATAGCTAATTTATTGTCTAAAATCATACAACTACATAATTTAAACCACTGATTCTCAGTCTGACTAATTGTCTAAAATCAGACAACTACCCAATTTAAACCATTAATTCTCAGTTTCATTAGTGGCCTCACTATGCCTTTGTACAGATCATGTAATAATTTATGAAAATGTGTCTGCTTTGGTCCAAACAGCACATGGCATTCATATATGGTAGGGCAGCAATCTGACTGAAATTGACATCTACTTATAAGAAGTAAATTTTACCGGCACCAATAAAGGTTCATGTTCTGCCAATATTTGGAATTCCTGGTCCACTTATTTGCAGTAGCTTATCAGAATAAGCATTGCATTTTGTATTAGGGAGAGTTACTGTTGGAAACATTATGGAAATTTTCTCTTTCAAAAATATGAAAGCTGTAATTTGATTGAATCAAAAGATCAACATGATCGGTGTCCATCAAGCCTCTGTTATGTCAGAGATCTTGGATAGGCCAGGTAGTTTACATGCATACTTAGAACCATCTGTATCTGCATCGATTTAATGCAGAAAAAGACAATCCTTTTGCTATTGGTCTTTATGACTATTCAGGGAACAAAACTTTTAATGAAGTAAATAGGTTGAATATTTGAGTTTTTTCTTTATTTCCATTTATTTTTTACTGGTCCAAAACTTTTGTGGGCGAATAAAATCTGACTGTTCCACATAAAATACTTAGTTATAACTACAATTATAAAGTTGTTTAATTTTAATGACTGAGGTTTTTCTTTTCATTATAGGTAAATGTAAATGAAAACTTAGCAACACTATAAACATTAAACATTGGCCAATCCCGGAATAGAATTTTAGAACAGACAAAAACTATTTCAAAACTAAAGATTAGCTATCTGTAAAGAGGCATCTCAAGCAATTTACTAGAAATTTAAATCAGAATAAAAGGAAAATAAATAAATGAACAGAAAGAGATGCTGTGTCGTGTCTCACATACAATGTCTAGATGCATAGTCTGGGCGTGGAATGAGAACAATCCTCTGATAGCAGCCCATAAGTGGCTTCATCTCCGCTTCAAAGGGACTTCTTGATGTACCAAGCAACAAGATGCGATCCTCTGCCTTTAATGTTTTCAGAGACCTTGGAAGTTCCTTTCTCAGTCGCTTTGGCTCAGTCTTGAAATTTCACCAGATTATTGTTACAACTATGAAAATTGCCTAATCACTTCAATATTTTTCAACATCATGCTATCTATCAAAAGGATTTCTATCACAATATTCAATACAAGAAAATTTAGTATAAATGCAGGTTTATGACAAATTACTTTTTGTTAAAGAATTCATGAACATAAAACTTCATTTTAATTTGACTAAACTCAAAGTTGCATGGTCAGTGTAGTAAACTGACCAATCTTTAGATCTGAAACAAAACTTGGTATATATCTGATTTATGGCCAGAGAATGAAAAGTTCTTGGCTAATGAAGCATCAAGTTTTATTAAATTTGCAATTATGCAATTATCAATTATTCATTATAACTAACTCTGGTATTATTAGTTTGACTATATAGTTTTTTTCTATTGAATTACAACATTTCTAGAATTATTTTCCTATTGCATGGTCTTACAACCCATCTTCAATAAAATTTCTTCCAACAAATTTAAAGTCCCAAGATTTTATACTCACTGGATCTGACTTTGGAATTTTCTTCTTAAACATTCTCTCACAGTCTCCAACATAAAACACAGTTGGTTGTAGTGCTCTTCCCACCTACAGTAGAAATGAGCTCAAAGAATATGGAATACTATACAGGGATATTATTTAGGGGTCTTCAGGGGCCAAAAATGAGTCTAAGTCCTATTCCCATTAAAAAAATATTTAAAACTTACACAGAATTGAAATTTGTAGCAATTTACTAATGAAATTTTAATTTAAATATAATTACTTTTTTTTCCTAAATTCTTGATCACCAATGAAAATCGATTCATTCTATGCATGTCATAATACATTCCTGCTCATCATGTGCATAGTCCAAAAAGCTTAAGGTGGCGCTCTCCAGTTTCGTACTTTGCATAGGGTTAGATTTTTAAAGAAAAAGAATTACCCAGGTTTTCCTCACTGGCTGTCCTGGCTATTTAAAAAAGACCTTGTATATCTTAGGTATTGTTAAAAGAACTTTGAATTCCCTTTATTTTGGTGTATGATTGATGGGTGAAATTTGGGTTATAGAGTATACAGCTTGGTCTTACTTAAGATGTGCACCTCTCAAAAAACTGCTAGCTCCGCTTGGTCATTTTCACTTCCTGGACTTCAAAGGTAAATAAAAAAAAAACAGAGCCGATAACTTTTTTTACTTTTTGGATATTTTTTAATTCATTCATAGTACTTTCAGAGGCTGGTATTATCTGCTCTGGCAAAATTCGTTTCCCTATTTTAATAACTGCTGAAAATAGTGCACTTTTGACTAATTCAGGCTGATTTTTCGAGTACTTTGGAGCGGCCATTTTGTCCGCTGTGTGCTTAGATCATGTCCAGTTTCCACAAGTACAATATGTAAAGAAATTTCAGCCACAGTACATGAAAGTAACATAGAGGTATGCCAACATTCTCTCCATTGTGCATGTTGCAAATGCAAAATACTTCATCTTACACCTGTCACTCACTCAGAAGCATGTATTATCTGTAGAGCGCCCCCTAAGTACTCCCTGGAGCATGAAAAAAAGGTCACTGGGACCTACTTTTGGTACCAATATGAAGCAGTTTAAAAAATAATTGGAGAAAGAATTTCTTATAGCTGTAGAAGCAAATATATGCAACAATGAAGTTAACTGAATTCTCTAAATTCTGCATTCAAGATTTTGACTCTATTACCAAAGACAACTTTTGGAAGGAATACCCATGTTGCCTCCATGCTTCAGAAGGAGGACAAAAATGATCTATTATGAGCTTAAATATTTCAAAACTGATATCAATGTTATAGATTGACACACAAACCACAAAGCAATGAAGGATCTCCTGAACAGGCAGCATAAAAAGGAAATACCAAATTATTAAATTTGTGTATTTGATTTATTTATACCAAATCTGAAAGAAACTTTTTTTGATTTGCATTTGTAAAATATGTATTGCAGACACAAAAGGTCAATTGAAAAAAATATTAACAAATTTGAAAAATTGCTATAATGGCATGAAAATATAACTGGGTTATCTACATATGGATACAAACATATACAACAAATTTCATTTGTCTATCTCAACTTGTTTTTTTTTTGTTAAATTGTGCTAACAATGTTCTTTTGTCAAAAAAATGATTGGCAAGTCAAAATAGTTAAAATAAATCTGTAAAAATTAAAAAATTCCTACAATGGCCTGAAACTCTTAGCAGATCATCTACATAATATTAAATTAAAATATTCCTATCAAATTTCATTTGTCTACCTGGTGTGGTTCTTGCTTAACTGTGTTAGCAAGGTTTTTATCCACAAAGTCTACTCCAAAGTTTTGAAATGTGTATAGAACTGAAAAATTGCTGTAATGGCCTGAAAATCGAAGACATTTTTATTTTTCTATGTTTCTTTTACCTTATAAATCAGATGCATTAACATCTTAAGTCCATCCTTTCCTGGGTATTTTCCAGCAATGTTGGCCGGGGTCAGGTCAAAAAGATTAGCACCTGTCTCATGACATATTGCATGCACCAGCATCTTTTTGCCTGTACCGCGTGGTCCAGCAAGGAGAATGGACTTGGTCAGTGGGGCCTTCTCATGTACTGCTGTTGATCCTAATAAAAATATAGCTAACAGTCAGAACTGTGCTACATAATAAATACAATGAAACTGATTTAAATTTAATTGAACAATTGTTCCATGGAGTGTGATATCTTGCCTGTGAATAGCGTTATTTTTGGCCATTCAGATGAGATGAAACTCACAACATTTCTGGGTCCAAATTTCAGACATGTAGTTGTATTTTATCAAATTTTCAGTTGAATACAGCAACTGAAGAAGATATATGACTTTAAGAAACTCTCACACAGTACCTGAACACTGTTAACAATGATGTTGTTGTCACCACCAGCAAGTGACTCTTATGTCTTACCAATCACAAGTGAAGCATCAAAATAAAGATACATTCAAATTAAGTAAATTTTAAATAAGCTTAATTAGATACAATCAAACCAATTTGATTCAAATAAAATAAACAAGATTGTAATTTACTGATATAAATTCCAACATTTTCCTTAAAATAAAGTTTTAAGAACATTTAGTACTTCAATTTATCAATGAATCTTATGTTGTTGCACTGAAATTTAGTTTCTCAAAATAAATTAAATACATAAGATTTAAATAAACTAATTGACTTGTTAACTTATAAAAATTACTTAAAAGTCTATGAGCTTCAAACTTAATGATATATGCTTTTGATATCTTATTATATACGAGTACAACACATAAATCATTTTGTGAAAAAATGAAATGGTATTTGAAATGTCTTTGCAAGCTAGTAAAACAGCCTTTGTTATTCTAATGTAGACCGATGAAGGTATCTGAAACCATAAATACCTCTTTTCCTTTAACAAATGACCATATGCCTCCTGTGAGAAGACTAGATTCCAAAGCCCATCTTGGATTAAAGAAAGCAAACACATAGGGGTCTCCAAAACAAGCTCAGCAAATTATTTGTTACTGAACAACAAACGTTCATATAGTATGCCAGAAACTGCTAAAACTTTCTTCTAGATTGTCATAAATTCAGCATTGTTAGAAATTGCATTTTACCACATAATTCTGACATATCTTCATTACTAACTGGGAATCCCTTGCTATCGTTTGAAGAAAATGAGGAGATATTTGATGCATCCAGAAATTCAAAACAATCACCAACAGATTCATCTAGACTAATTAAATTATCTCTTAGCTGTGGTCTAATTCTGATCATAATGCTTTTTCATATCAGGATACTATACCACTCTGCATTCTACATTTAGCCCCTCCCACTCCCCACCCGCACCAAGATCAATATATAACAATATATGCATATCTTTTTTTATGTCTTTGTTCAAAAACACAAAATGCTCAAATTTCATCATTATTCTTAAATATTAAAATTTTGCATACTTTGTTTTCTTTCTGTTTTACATTGTTATCATGTATTTCAATGTAAAAGCCATGTATTTCAAGTACACTGTTAACAAGAAAAGAGCTCTATATAAGCAGTAATGCCTGTTGCTCAATCCTTTAAGTGTGATCTGCAATCTATGAATTAATGGATGATGATATTTAATAAACATTTTCTTACACCAAATAAGCCCAACTCCCAGTTTACATAAATCTCATGTTTGTCCAGTAAAAAATCTATTTAAGATGTAAATAACATTGTGCTTGACAATTATTAAATTATTAAATTTCACTCTTTTAAAATAATGATTATTCCTATATTATTTTCTGTACTTTTCTGCAACAATTAACAATGTTACTTAATTTTAGTATTTGCTCAATGTTTTTTTCTCAAGAACTTCTATTTGTTCAGGCTCAACTATCAATAGGTCCAGCCTGACTTTTTTTTTACAACAATTATAAGGTAGTTTCCCTGGCATTTTTTTATCTAGAAAGCCTACCCAATGGCAAAATGCCAAATTCTGTGACCAATCTGCGGACATCACTAAGGGATGGCATAGGTTCTACATCAGCCTGACGGAGTGTGGTGCCTAGGTAACTATATTCCCCAATATAGTCTGATAATTTGACAGGCTGACATCGAACTATGATTCCTTGCATCACCAACTCCTCATACAAAGACTCCATAGTCCTGAAAGTACAGTAGTCCTTAACTTTATAACTTGATTTATTGGAGCCATAAAAGTGTAATGAATTGTAAATGCTAGGCATGATTGCGTTACAATTTGAACATATTATTCACCAAAAAAAGTAACAAAAAATAAAGCATAAAATGTGATAAACTACCTTTATTTTTAATTTTATATACCTTTTATATAATTTTAACATCATTAGCTTTTACAATTTATCTTGTACTTTATGTCGGCATTTATTTGGAAGGGCTTATCTTCCTAAAGTGTTTGTGCAATTTAATTTTATATTTTACAAACTTTACTTCTAGTTGGCACGTATTTCAATGTAAAAGCCATGTATTTCAATGTAAAAGCCATGTATTTCAATGTAAAAGCCACGTATTTCAATGTAAAAGCCATGTATTTCAATGTAAAAGCCATGTATTTCAATGTAAAAGCCATGTATTTCAATGTAAAAGCCACGTATTTCAATGTAAAAGCCATGTATTTCAATGTAAAAGCCACGTATTTCAATGTAAAAGCCATGTATTTCAATGTAAAAGCCATGTATTTCAATGTAAAAGCCACGTATTTCAATGTAAAAGCCACGTATTTCAATGTAAAAGCCATGTATTTCAATGTAAAAGCCATGTATTTCAATGTAAAAGCCATGTATTTCAATGTAAAAGCCATGTATTTCAATGTAAAAGCCATGTATTTCAATGTAAAAGCCATGTATTTCAAGTACACTGTTAACAGAAGAGAGCTCTATATAAGCAGTACTGCCTGTTCTTATCTAAGAACACGATGTTGTGCTGAGGTGCTGTTAACATATATACATACATATGACGGAATCTCATTAATGACAAACTAAAATCAAGTGATATAATTAATTTAGCAATGATAGAAGAAAATAATCTTATGAAAAATAATCTATAACAGTCCAACAGATTGAATGGCTGACCTCGAACACATTCCATGCTGTATATACTTGCTCTAAAGTCGACTTCAACTGCAAACTGCACAGACCCAGATCTGCTGTTACATAATGTGCTGGCAGATCTGGATCTATGCAGTTTGTTAGGAGTAATCAGTAGAACAAATAACATAGACCTTGATCTACCAGTGCATTATGTGACGGCAGATCAGGGTCTATGTGGTTTCATGTTGGACTTGACTTTAAAGTGAGTATGTATGGTATCATAAGAGTGGTCATGGTACACTGCGATCCTTGATAATGAATATCACCCCTTAAAAAACTCTGACACTGTTCTGATATTGAAAAATTTGAATGAACACCAGGATCTTATCTTCACAAAAATGTCACACTAAATTATCTTTACAAATAATATACGGTGTATACTCACTTGTAAGTCAAGTTCAATGGCAAACAACACAGACCTTGATCTGCTGTTGCATAATGTGACAGCAGATCAGGGTCTGTGTTGTTTTTATTCAACTGATTACTCCTAACAAATTGCACTGACCCAGATCTACCAGCACATTATGTGATGGCAGATCTAGGTCTATGCAGCTTGCAGTTGGACTTGACTTGTAAGCAAGTATATATCATAGTATTAATAAATAGGGAAAAAATATGTCAATCATGAGTCATAATGGAACACAGTAAATGGAAGTTTCGCTGTTTATTAGTGTAACAAATCATGTGCATACAGCCTTTGCTCATTCAAAAAATAACCACATAGGCCCATAATCTAGATTTCTGCAGAATTAAATTTATGTATCAACATGTAAGTTATGAAGCATGGCTCTTGTTTTTGCCAAGTTTTATTTGCTACCAGATTCCAAAATCATCAAACCTGTCAGGAGTCAAATCTTTATCCTTTTTCCTCTTTTTCTTTCCAGTCTTCTTTTTCTTCTTTTTCCTTCCAGACCTTTTACCTTTCTTTGATTTCTCCCTATCAACAGCCTGAAAGTAAATACATTCAAAAATGTTCCCTTTAATGCTGCCAATATTTACTGTAAACAAGTTTCAATAATTTATAAACTGAATATTATCTCATCAAGCCCATATCTATTCTGGTGATCAATGCAGCTTGAAAATTTAGTCCAAGTTATATCAAAATCTCCTTAAGGTGATCACTTTATGAAATGCTGGAGTATTTCATTTTTTTGAAAATAGTTATATTACATAGCTAAGGGTTCAAACAATCCAAAAATCCCATACATATGTATTGGCTGGAGTGCATTTTCTTGCACTTCTCCAAGTTGAATATCTACCCCCATGGAAGGGTCATTACATTGAAAAAGTAAGGTAAAATATACTCTGTCACTAACTGCCTAATAAATAGATAAAATATTAGCTACATGAATATTTAAAAATTCATCAAATTTGCACAGGTTGATGATTGTAGACTCCTCTTGTCAAATACATAAAGACAAGGGTATGCCAAAGAGTGAATTTTTTCAGTATGACACAATTACCGAGATAAGATCAATTTTCCTCAACAGAAAGCCTGCGTGACCGATTTACAGCAGTTCATGAATTGCTAAAGATTTCCAAAAGTCTTGTAAACTTTTCATTGACTTTATCATTTTCTTCCACAGGACAGTTATTACAATCATTAAAACTATAAAAAATGTACTTGTTTATTATTTAATAAGAGATAGAAGTCACAAACACATCATTTTATGTCCAATCTCTCCCGAGTTCAGAGTGCTATGATACCTCTAGGTAAAAAGTGAGATCATTTCAATGATATAATGTAATGATCATGTCATTTTGAGCTGTGCAGCAACCATTTAATACACAAAAGTGAACTACCTTCTTAAATCACATTTGAAAATAAGTACATATAAACCTGCCTAAAAGGTTATGTCTTATACAGCCACATCTTTTTAAGGTCCATTATACCAAAATTATGCTATTAATCAGTGCTCCATCTTCAAAGGTAACTTTTTCTCAATTCAAAGAGATGGCTACTTTGAGAAAGGGTTGATTATATTAACTCACTTTCCCTAGCACCAGTTACAATTAGATACATTGACATTTTGAATCCTTTTGAGGCTGGACTGCACTTATAAAACAAATTACAAAATATAAATATAACTTATATTTGACTTTTAAAGAACTCCAATAATATGCAAGTTATAAACTCAGAAACGATGTAGATCAGTTTAAAAATGCTGGAGATTGAACAAAGAAGCTGGAAAAATTTTCCAGAACAAAAGTCACTAAGATCATCATCATGTCCTACAGCTGACATTATTATTAGTTGTATATCTATTAAACTACAAGACAACAATTCATTTATTAACTTGCAATAAGTGTGGATGCTTCTGATAATAGGTCAATTCACCTTTAATACAAAAGTCTACAAAATGATAAGAGGCGTATCAAATCTCTTCAATATTAGCATTTTTGCTTCAATGTAAAACAATGCTGAACATTTTGTCTCCCATGCAGAAACACTGGAGGTTAGTCAACAAGACAAAAAAAAATGCTAAAATTTTGTCTCCAATGCAGAAGTGCTGAAGGTTAGTCAAACAAAATATTAAATGCTGAAGATTTTGTTTCCCATGCGGAAGTGCTGGAGGTTAGTCAAAAACAGAAAAAAGATGTTGGAGATCCCAGCAAATGCCAGAGATTATAACATGTATGCGATAGTACTCCCACATTATGCAAAAATGAGAATATCATTATACTGACGTAAATAACAACATTTTTTGGAATGTGAAGTCTTATGTTATAGGAACTCCACTAACCAACTGAAAAAAAAGAAGCATGCAAATAATAGAGGTTTGCAGAAATTCAATACCATACTTTTCTCCTGGACCTTCTTTGGCTTTTACCACTATCTACATCTGACTACATAAAAGCCCAATATTGCATGAAAACAATCAAATTAATTAAAATATTTTGAGCTTTTAAGCCAACCTTCCACACTGTTGTATCTGTTTGCACCCCAAATGAATGGCTTGGCTAATGTTAGTTTTGTGACATCTCAGTCCAGATGAGTTGGTTGTTTGTCGATTACAGTGATTCCTCACATGCTTCTATTTTCAGGCAAAGGAATCAGATTTGTGCTTGAAGGAAGGAGCTGTTTCATACTGTTCAGCCAGTGACTGTCTAGCAATTGGGTCATTTCTATCGTGTTCAACCCTTTATAAAATTGGACTCATCCAACATTCCAGCATGTATCTAAATGAAGCTAATCAGGATTACGAAGAGGCATTTTGGATTCCAAATTCATGGTGCAGGATTGACATTAGCCAAACAATTCACTTGGAGTTTAAATGTAAATGATAGTGTTTGCATGAGATATGAAAGGCTGGTTTACAAATTTTAAATATTTGAAAGAATTTAATCACTTTCATGCAAATTTAGCAAATATTACATTTGATTTAGTCAAATATAGGATGGGGACAAACTGCAGAGGGTTTTCGGAGAAAACGACAGTGTACTGTGATGTAATGAATGGTAGATCATCATGTCAAGCGTAAAATGAAATACTCCATAGTAAGTGGCCAATAACTAAATACATATTCTTACATAATCAATTTTAAAGATTCAATATGAAAATGAATCAGTGGACTAAGGATATGTCTTATCTAAGAACACATCTCATCACACATGTATGAAAATACACTAGCTAAATAATATAGACACCTAGCCCTGGTTTTACTCAAATTTTTAAAATTTCTCTTTAAAATGAGTTTCTACATCATCTTAAGATAAACAATGATCACAATGTTGGATATAATATCCAGGATTAAAAATAAGTCTATAGTTTTAAAAATTGCACACCTGGAAATGTTGCTCTAATTCTTTTTTAAAAAAAGACTTGAGAAATTCATAAAAGTTTTGGAATCCTCAATTTTTTTTTGTCTGAGATAGAACAAAATTTTCTTTTCTTTTTTTTTAAATTCAAGATATTATGAGTTCATTTGATCATTTATGCACCCTGCATGTGCAGTAAAATATTCATGGTTGCCAATTAACAAATAAGATGCATATTAAAAAATCTAAATTTGAAGAAAAATGTTCAGTAACTCTGAGGTCTAGTTTCTGAGAATGTGAGGAGTCAATGCGCGTGCTTTATACATTTGCCAAGACAGGATCAATTCAATTACAAGTAATAATGGGTAGTTCATCTATGATGGATGGTTCCCACAAGGTTCTTCAGATTCATGCATCAAATAACTCTTGAACATCACATACTAAATCTGAGCTATTCTGAGTCCTTCATATCTTCTCTTCCTTCATCAATTCAACACCTACACTGTATCCATCCATCCATCCATCCTTCCATCCATCCATCTTAAGATGCTTACAGCCCTGAGATTTTTGAGCTCCGTTCTCATCAGTTCATCCACCTGGCCCCGAATCTCCACCTCCACCTCCTTCCTCTTCTCCTCCTTGATTAGTTCAGCATCATGCTTCTGAGAGAAGTTCTTGCTCTCATCTCGCGTCTCCCAGACACCTGCAGATACAATAACCAAATACAGTGGTCCCCACAGTAACATTTTTCTGTATAGCACAATTCCTCATACAGATGTGGTCATGGATCCCATGGTATTTTGACTGAATTTAGTTTTTTAAAGCTCTACTTAATTTAGGAAACTTAATTCAGTTCTTTACTGATCATAACCCAGTTTAATGTGGTTTCACACAATACATACCCTATTATTATGTGGTTTGCATATGTCATATCCCATTTCAACATGCCTACTATTATGTGGTTTGCATACTTCATATCCCCTTACAATATGTCAACTATAATGTATTTGCATACTTCATATCCCATAACAACATGCCTACTACATGTATAATGTGGTTTGCATACTTCATATCCCATTACAACATGTCTACTATAATGTGGTTTACATACTTCATATCCCATTACAACATTACTATGTGGTTTGCATACTTCAAATCCCATTACAACATGTCTACTATAATGTGGTTTGCATACTTCAAATCCCATTACAACATTACTATAATGTGGTTTGCATACTCCATATTCCATTTCAACATGTCTACTAAAATGTGGTTTACATACTTTATGTCCCATTATAACATTTCTATAATGTGGTTCGCATACTTCATATCCCATTACAGCATGCCATAATGTCATTTGCATACTTCATATCCCATTACAATATGCCATAACGTGGTCTGCATACTTCATATTCCATTTCAACATGCCTACAATAATGTGGTTTTCATACTTCATATTCCATTATAACATTTCTATAATGTGGTTTTCATACTTCATATCCCAGTACAACATGGCCTTGTCTATATCCTACCTTAGTATAAGACTGCCTCATCTATAACAAATTATACTTTTATGGCTCCCATTAACCACATTATAAAGAAGGCCCTCTGCTGTGCCTGTCAATCAGTCTGATACCTAAGTTATGAAGCTAATTACAGTTACACAATAACCTATTTAATAAAAATCTTTACTAATCTGAATTCATGTACAATCTAAACAGCACAGCAATACAAGTTAATTTCTGTGATTAACATACAACATGTATTTTCAAATTTGTGAACCTTCACTATTCCAAATCACTGTCGATATATATAAATTAAATATGCATAATGAAAAGAACGAGAAATCTTACTGTAAATAAAGAGGTCACTAAGCAACAATGCACAGGAGAAGCAAAATTAAAATGGAGAGACCCTGGCTTTCTCACTCATTCATATTTTCAACTGTTGGCCTATAAAACACATGATTACATACTCCTCACATGAATTTGTATGCAACTGCTTTGCTTGGTATGATCCAGTACATTTTCCTCGTATTGGATATTGTCAAGCACTTATCTGCTTCTTGGGTGCTGTTAAGCATGCGTAGGACCCAATCAGTTTGTTGCCATTTAACACAATGTCACAGCAAGTCTATCATAATGCAAAAGAATGTAAAATCAAGTCACACCATACCATGTATTTATACATGATTCAGTCAAAAAAACAATAAAATGAGTTCTTTTCCAAGGATATTTGTATTTATTTAAATTTTTTGAAAAGCAATTTAATACAATTTATAATAGTGGTATATAATAATTAAATTTAATTTGAAGTTTTTGTACTTTTGGATAATGTGGTCTTTTCCAACATAAACGAGTCTTGCAAGCTCACCCAATTGCACTTCAGTCTTACCTGCAATATCCAACATTACAAACACAATAATCCATAATTACAATGTACATTTTTAACTGATAATTCTTGGGAGTGTACAAAATCTACAGGCAAAATAGTATTTGCTATGAATACACTTTTCTTCATAGTCAGGAATGTTTATATCATTTTCAAAACTGGGACTAGGATCCATGGAATTGGAAATTTTATATGTAAAAAGGTCAAATTTGGAAATTCTGAATTTTTTTTGTACAGTTAATTCAAAATTTACAAAGAAAAGATTCTTGAACATTTAAATAATTCAATAGCTTTGGTTCTTGTGACACTTTAGATCACTTGCTACACTTATTATTGTAATTTTCTAGGCAAGTTGCATTGGAGTTTTATAAAAGTTATGAATCTGATATTATTACACTCAAATTGGGAAAAATGGACAGTTTTTGTATTGGGAATGGGGCCAAATTTTGGCCCCAAAACTATCCCTAAAAAATCATTATGACACTAATTTTCATAGCAAGTACCATACGTACTTGCTTATAAGTTGAGTCCAGCTACAAACAACATAGACTCTGATCTGCCATCACATAATGCACCAGCAGATCAGGGTCTATGTTGTTTGTTTTATTGATTACTCATAACAAACTGCATAGACCCAGATCTGCTGGCGCATTATGTGATGGCACATCTCAGTCTGTGCAGTTTGCAGTTGGATTTGACTTATAAGTGAGTAAAGATGATAATTCTGATGGATTGAGGTTGTATAAAAAATCAGAGAGTATTAAAACATAAAGACAATATGGCCGCTTGTTGTCACTGACCTTTATAACTCTCCTTTGCCTCATTAATGACTGGGACAAAAATCGATGGAGCCATCTTCCAGCCTGGGTCTTCATCCTTAACACAAATACATGTATATTGATTTTTGTAATAAAACTGTTTCATTTATCATGTTCTGGTGTTTCAAATAACCAAAAGAAAAATGATTTTACAATTATTAGGTTGAACTGGAAGACCAGTAAATGATAGTTTTAGTCAAACAAGTTCAACACTACTGTATGTATGACAGCAAAGAGCCTTAAGTGTCATAAACCTATTCTCTTTTTCTTGCATACTGTACTGTATTTGCTTCCACTGCATTTTCTTTTAATAGCTGATCCAGAGTTTGATATGGATGTACACTCTATTTTTCCATATCGCACATCCAGACTCGAACTATGTAGATGTTTTCACTTAAGTCCTGGTTCATGCATCAATATTATAAGGGGCACTAAATCAAAATTATATAAATCCCAACTTGCTCTGAAATCCATTCACAGAATGGCTATAAATATTTGGAAAGCATAAAAAAGAGGTATGTCATAAATATCAAGTCTTGGAATAAATATGTTTCTTCAATAATACTTACCTGATCGCAATACCTTAGGAGTACAACCACTACCTTGCAAATCCATTTCTCCCAAGGTAAAATTTTAGCTATAAAAATAGGGACTGGCACCAAATCCCGTCTACACTTCAGTTACTACTGGAGTGGAATGCATGCTCTATCAGTAGGATGTGATTGTGGGTTTGTTTTTGGTACCACTTCAAAGTTATGACCGGGTCCTGTAGATGGCTCTGAGGCAAATGGTCCAACATGAAAAGAAGTTTCACCACAAAAGACTGATTGTCCATGAGCCTGTTCTTTGCAATGAAGGCAGGGGCATCATGAGTGAAATCGAACTGTAGGTAGTCTGAGTCAACCAACAAGGCATGTATTTCAGTGATTCTGCCTGCTGTAGCTAGAAAGAGTAGGAAGCAGGTCTTATATAAGGGATGAACCAATGAGAGCAGTTCAAACAGTGCCTTATTCAACCATGTTAGAACCCATAGTAGATTCCATTTTGGGCACAGGGCCAAAGCCTCCAGTCATGACAAACCAAAGTTTGCCAGAAGATTGGAGAGGTCTTTGTTTTGTCCAATATCCTCCCCTCTGTGGTGACACAATGTGTCTGAGATTGTGGAACAGTACTATCTTATCATGATGGGTGCTAACTTCTTCATGTCAAAAAGCCATAGGAGAACATTAGCTATTTGGGGTAATGATGCCTTAAGTGGAGAAACATGTCCTGACTCAAACCACTGTGAGAAAATTCTCCAATTCCCGTCATAAGATTTTAGAGAAGTGTACCTTCTCACCTTAATAATTCTCTTCACCACTTGTTCTGAGAACTGTTTGTCCCTGAGGGCTTGTTTGTCCCTGAGGGCTTGTTTGATATGATCCTGACATGCAGGTTCAACAGATCTGGGTTCGGATGAAACTCCTGCCATCCAAGTTGCTTGAGCAGTTGAGGAAAGGTTTCCTTGGAATTTCCACAGCCAGATTTAACAAGTCATTTATCCATGATTTTTCCCTTTTGAGGGGAGCAATTAAGATAAGATGTCACTCTGACTCTCTCACTTTTTGAAAGATCTTTTGGGATCAGAAATGCTGGAGGATAAGTGTAGGCATACAAACTGTTCCAATCTATGGAAAGAGTGTCAACAGCCCAGGCCTTCAGATCTGAAACTGGAGAGACAAAGGTTGGGAGTTTGTATTCCACTTTGTTGCAAATAGATCCACCAGTGGTCAATGTCAGTGGGTACAGATTCAACTGAATACCGAGGGATGAAGAGACCATTCGGTTTGTATTAGTTGATTCCTTTGGGACAAGTCCTCTAATACATTTAGTCTGCCCAGGATGTGACGGACTTAAATGTGGATTTATTGTTAATGACACCACTTTGGAAAATTCCAAACCAAGAGGCATGGCCTGGGATTTGGTCCCCCCTTTTCCTCTGAGATAATTCATCACAGTGGAGTTGTCAGATAGAATAAGTATGTTCTTTCCATAAAACATCTCCTGCCACCAATGAAATGCTTTCACTATGGCTTTCATCTGTATGATATTGATGTACAATAGTTGATCCTGAATAGGTGACAATCGGATGGCTTTCTGAAATGATGTCAGGAGATGGGTAACCCAGACTGCTATGCTGCATCCATACAAATCATTTTTCTCGGAGGCTGGACCTGCAAGAGAAAAACCATTGTGAGGTTCTCCCATTTGCTGAGATGTGACATCATATAATCAGAACAAGGGCTGTTTGTTCCAATGGGCAAAGCTTTGGTTGCTATTGGGACAACAGTATCATTTGTAATGGTCTTATGAACATGCGACCCTGGACGATGAGACCCATTGCCACATAGAGAAGACCCAATAGGAGAAGGAATTCTTGGGCTGAGATGTGATTCTTTGCAAGAACTGAAGCCACCATCAAAATGATTTTTTGGACTCCATACCCAAGTGGGTGAAATGTTGAAATGGGATGATACTGTATTTACTCATGTTGACAAAGAATCCAAGGCTGAGAAGGAGGCAATTCATGTCTCAATTTAACTCACCTGGAGTTTTTGTAGTATGTCATCCAGGTACATGGATGTCACATACGTGGAGATGGTCCTGATGTGAGACGCTACTCTGTCCATAATTTTTGTGAAGATCCAGGGACTGATACTGCGACCAAATGGGAGTGCCCTAAACTAAAATACTGTATCTCTGAAAGCTAACCAAAGGAATTTCCTGGATGACTTGTGAATTAGAACATGTAGGTACACATATTGCAGATCTAAACTTGTTGTGAAGTCTCCCCCCCCCCCCCTGAATGGCATTTAGAACCAGTCCCTGTGTTTCCATTCTGAACCATGCAAAAGGTTGTGAGAGCTGAAGTCTCTAACTTGCCAAAAAGTGGCATTGGCCTTTGGTACCAAAAACAGTCTTGAATAAAAGCCTGGTGATTTTATGCTTTGAACAATCCCTCCTACCCTATTTGTGAGAAGATTGTTTATTTTCTGCTGAAGAACGTCTGCCCTGAATGTATATTTTGGGATGTCTGTTGCTGAAAGATTGCTGGACAATGGGGGCAGGGCACTGAGTGTAATCCCGAGGCCCTCCAAAATGACCTGCTGGATCCATAGTCTGTAGGACTGCTTCTCCATCTGGCATACCCTAGAGGGGTCTTTTCTGTTCCTCTGATCCCTGTTCTGAAATGATTGTTGAGATCTCTGAAACTGGACCTGAGATGGATTTGTCTCCGTGGTGGCCTGTTTGCACATGTCCTCCACATGGCCATTAAAGAGTAGGCTGGAGGACAATGGCTGAGATCTAAGCGTGGCTTTGTGATACTCTTTAAGGAAGGTGGAAGTGAAGAGCAACACATCTCTTTCCACAAGCTCCAAAAAGACCACTGCTGTCATGGAATTGGCCAGCATGTGTTGTGCTGCCCTGTTCAGCACACACCATTCATGCTACAGATTCCCATGCATGTCCAGCAGGCACAATGGCAGGCAAGAATAAGCGGTGTTCTGTTTTTTTTGCTGGAAAATTTACTTAACTGATGAGGATTTTGAGATTCCCAGGCCTGCTATGTCTCTGTTAATGGCTGCGACTTCTGTGTGAAACACCGGCGTGTGTATCTTATAGTATGTTTTATTGAAATTGGATGGCAATCATTGCTGTGAAAAGAAAGGTCTATTAACACTTGGGTTCTGTACTTGCCTTTCTGAACAATGCAATAAGTCAGCCACTCAACCAGACTGGTAACTGTTTAAATGCTGGTTGGTCTTTTTTCGCTAACAGATCAACAGACACTGGGACTTGGACCAAAGCTGTTGATGGAACATGTAACAGGCAAAACACCTATTTAATTGATGCCAGGAAGTCAGAGTCCTCTCCTGTCATTGTTGGTTCGAGCAAAGATGATGGAGCTTGTTAGTGTGATTTGCTGCCTATTGAAGAGTGTGGTGATACAGACACCTTTTGTGAAATCTTAGATGGTGTTGGTGAAGCTTGCCAAGACTGATGTCTAATCATAATAGAAATATGTCCTGATTGAGATACAGTAACTTCAAGGTGATCGCTAAGTGAGTCATCCATAGTTCTAGAATGGTATTGGGAATGAAACATCTCCATAGCCAGAACCACATAAATAAGTTTTGACAGGCTGTCCTAGGGCTGTTCGATGTTGATCTTTGATGGCACAGAAATGAGATGGAACCATAGAGGTATCAGGTCTACTTGGCTCTGTAAATGGTATGGACTGGTTCATAGCTCTTGGTTTAGTTGAGTCCATAATATCAACTGGATACTGTGACACTAAACTGGTCATAGAGCAACCTGGGTGCATTGTGGCCCTATAATGGGTGGGCTGATCCCTATGAGTGCCGGTGTTCTGATGTTGGGTCAGAATATGAGATACTTGATCAATGTAATCGGTACCATCATTCAACCTTATAGGCAAGATTGGCTTCGGTGTTGACCTCATGCAATCTGTGATCTAAATCTGATGGCAGAGTCTGATCCTGATGCTACAGGGTCATCGTTTCATCCCTATCAGTGCCAGGCTTTGATGCTGGGATGGGTTATGGGATACTGGATCCATAAAACCAGTCCCCCACCCTAGCATCAGGTGAGACAGTGTCTGAGCTGGATTGATTTGCTGTCAGTCTGCCTCACATATAATTGGAAGAGTAGACTGGCTGTTTTACCTTTGCAGCATAAGACCTATTGCTACTGCTGAAAGCAACTTTTCCAGATGAGGCAAAGGTGGAGCTGGGGCTGTATGTGTAGCCATAGCTGAAAAAATTCGCATGATTTTTTTTATTTGCTGGTGAGCCCTGTACCATACAAATCTTGTCCATAAGAAATTTTTTACAGAGGTGGCATCTGCATCTGAAAACATCCTTGCCTTTAATACTATGCTTATTCGCCTTCCCTTTCATTCTTGATTGTCTGTCCAGGACTGCAGCCCACCGACTCTCTGTTCATCATGCACATACTTTGCATGTATTGCCTCAGTGGCATCCCACACATTCCAGGCATGTACCATGATTATCGTCCACCAGTTTCAGGCATTTGAACTGATTGCACTTCATCCTGTCTACTGTATAGAAACCTTTCAATATACAAAGCAAAACGACTGCTATACAGGTGAAGTCAGTCAAACGTTGCTTTATAAACGAACAAAGTGAATGCTTTTCACACTGTCAATATAAAATTACTTTTAAACATAGAGAGTATAAATAACAGCTTATACAGGTGAAGCCAGTCAAGCGTTACTTGATAAACTAATGAAGTGGATGCTACTGGATTATTACAATGTCTATAACAAATTACTTGCAAATATAGAGAGCATAAGTGATAGATTACACAGGTGAAGTCTGTAGAGCTTCGCTTATAACCTTACTCGAAGTGGATGCTACTGAACAATTTAATTGCTTTCTATAGAAAAGTTACCTGCACAACCTAAAGGTCTGCAATTTATATGGTCACTGACCAAACAATACAAAGTGTCAAGTACACATTACTGAATGCATGTACTAACAAACAGGGCAGGTAACACAAAATGGCACTGACATGAATAATGTATGACAAAGTTGTTCTAATAAAGTTAGAAAAACTTCATCTCAGACAGAGATGAGTGAGAAATAGTTCAAAATATAGATGGAGTATAATTCCATTATATGAGAAATTCCTCCAACTTGCTCAGTAGTATGACAAGTAATGCCTGATATAAGAGTTTTGAAAGGTCTCTAAAAAGATGCTACCCAGCTTGAGTGGAAGTAGTAACCGAAATAAAGATGGGATTTGGCTCCAATCCTATATCTAAGGAGGAGATCATTCTGTCTGACTCACATCTATGTGGGCAGAAAACTTTTAGTTTTTATAGCTAAAATTGTAGTTTGGGAGGACTGGATTTGCGAGGTAGTGGTCATACTCCTAATGTATTATGATCAGGTAACATATCTGAAGAAGAAACAAAAAGAACATTAGTTTTTTTGCTCCAGCTCATTGGATATGGTGTAGGGCTATGCTGACTTGGAGGCTGTTTATTTTTTGCAAACCAATCAATGATTGAATAATAATTGATAACATTATTATCTGTGATTTTCTTACATATTTTATTAATTATTTTTTCAGGTGTACATATATTTAAAGGTAAAAAATATAATTTTCATTTTCTTTGGTACCAAAAAATGCAAAACTGTTTTAAAAAAAGGTTTCTGTATTAAAAATTAGAGTACCAAAAATAATTTTTATTTAATATGGATTGATGATGTATGAAAAATTAGAGGTATATGGCAAATTAGGGGGTATGAAAAATGACTGACACTACCATATTTTGCCCACATCATGTCTTGCCAAAACTGGGGCTGTTTTTTAAACAGTTTAAAGTCTTAAACAGCTGGAATGGTGCAGAAGTGAATCTTGATAAAAAGTAAAACACAAAAATGGTAAACAATTAATTAGTTATTTCACTTAAAGTGACAGATACTTGAACAAATCAACTAATCACACTATTCTCATGTTTGCATCCATGTTTTAAAATTGTCCTCCTTCAAATGGGCTATTTATTCAACCGAAGTTCATATTTGAAAAAAATACTTCAAGCTAAAAAAATATATTGGAATTTTATCAAAATATGTCAAATGATGAACACTTCAAAAATTTTCATTTACTACCAAAATCATTGTGATTAGTACTAGGGAGTATTTTCTATGGTCAAAATATATGAATTTTTAAAACAGAAATACAGGAGATAATACATACATCATCATCTGCTTTTTTCTTCTGTTTCTCTTTTTTACCCTTTTTGCCCTTCTTTTTCTTTCCTTTCTTATCTTTCTTCTTTCCCTTCTTGTCTTCCTGCAAAAAAAAATTATGACTCATTTAATTTCCTTTGTTATAAGATTGAACTTTATTTATTTCCCAGTCACTGTTCAGTAACATGAGAAAATAATGTGATTGGATAAAAAATATGTGTCATACCTGCCAACTTTCCTGATTGTGGTAGGTTTTCTTCTGAGACTCTAAAAGTGTATTTTGTGGTCCGAAATGGGACCAGTGCATGTGACCAAAGTAGGCAACATTGTATGATTGAGAATAAGTTATCCAGTCCTACAAGCCAGTAAAAAAATGACTGGAAATTTGATTATGAACAAAATAAAATAAATGATCTCTTTTCTTTGAAGAATTTAATACATTTACAAATGAAACCAGCTGGTAAGCTTAACTTTTTCATATATCATCACCACTTGCACTCACACACATACATACACACACACAATCACGACCACACACACATTAAATAAAACTAGAAATGTGTTCATGGAACATGGTTGCCCCACCACAGTGCATGAAATGGCCGGAACACAAAACTTACCTGGATGGACAAGGAAATCACTCTATTCCCCTACAACAGTCATGGGGGTGGGGGTGGTGTGAGGGGGTAGGGATACAAAAATACACAAAGTTTATGTCTTTAAAATCAATTATCAAACAAAATCAGAATTCAGTTAGCATCCATCTTCCATAATTTATGATTTAGTCATGAATTACTCTAAACTGTCACTATTTGTTGGACTGTGCAGTACAGCATTACCTTGTAGATGCGGACTTTGCTGCTCTCAATTGTTCACTGGAGAGTATGAAAGTGTGAAAGTGATATAAGTTTCAAGAGTTTTCATCTTTGTACTCTCATACTTTGTCGCTGTTTTTGTTCTTTTATGCAGAAGAGTACTTCCTATGTTGGACTGTGTTTCTCATTCTTACACAAAAAGATATAATATAATAAATGAATACTATACCCATCACACCCCGTAAATTGAATAGAGTAGCCTACAGATATACAATGGTTCAAAACCTTGTTGAGTTTCTGAGCAATGAAAACGATCTTTCTGCATGGCTGTAAGTGAGTGTCAAACATGCAATGATTAGCTGTATCCTGTCAAATCTAGGCATTCTGATGGTGGATGACTAGATGTATTTCAACATTGTGCCTTCATAAAGGAATCTCACTTCCATACTGCTCCTAACTTTACCATTCCGAATACTGAAATAATCATGCTTTGCTTTTTCAAGATTACATGTATGGACTAAAATCCAACTCAAAGAACCTTTGTTGATAATATTTAACAAAGATGACTTCAACTGTCTCATGCTCACCAAATTTCATGATTCTGGGTATAACAATATGTATACATGGTGCAAAAAACCAACGTGGTCATGAGCTAAATGCAAAAATTTAACCTAAGCCAGAAAAATGAGAAATATAGATTACAATGAAATTCTTTTGTTGCAAGAGTGTGGAACAAATAGAAATGCACACAATCATTTAGTATGATGATTCTAGCATGAACATGATAAACAAAGATTGAGAAATGAACTTAATACACAAAATTGAACCAATGTCAATAAGCATGAAATATGGGCTACAGTGATCTAATTTTGTGATGATGGTGTAGTATTCATCAAGATGCATCCCCTAACCTGATTTCATAATTCCTGGTATAACAGTATGTGTATAGGTACCAAAAACCTGAGCTAAACAAAAAACTAAAGCATGAATGTACAAAACAATGAACAAGTATGCGCAAAGTTAGTCTCTTTAGCCCCCTACCCAGAGGGTACGTGCTATAAAACTCACTCACAAATGTTGCCTTGGACCTAGGAAGAAAGAATGGTTGAGATACAGTGAGGCTGTACATATGTGTATGCTTTTATATGTGTGGATACTGATGCCAATGCAGACACGGACATCAGGGATAATACAATAACTCTCCTCTACTTCATAAAGGTGAGCTAAAAAATTAACTAAAATGAAAATAAATTATCCACATAAAATAAGTCATCTGCTTTCCCCATAACTAATGAATTGTCAAGGTCCAAATACATATCCCCAACTGTCTGTCAATGATTTTGATTTATCTGAAACTTTAATACGCTAAGCAACACAATAGTGAAGGAGATATATATATAATACAATACATGCTTATCCATTCGTACAATATCCACTCATACAATAATAAAACATTAACATCATTTGTGGTTATAAACATGAATTGTATTTACTATCTGCTTTTCATAAATTGTGTACAACACAGTGATTACTACGGAAAATTCTGCGCCAGTTTGATGTTACAATTTTTTGCCTGTAGACCTAATTTTTAGTCCAGAACTAACCCATCTTTAAGGTAATAATTTTGAAACCAAAAATATAATTTCAAGTCCAGACCTAATCTTGCAGTCTTGAAATTTTGTGAACACAAAATCTTAATCTCAAGCCCATTCAGAAAATTTAGACTGTCTATAACTGTAATTAAAGAAAGTCATAATCGTAGTACTTTGAAGATCTCTAGCTTTCTTTACTCTACTAAAGAACCAAATATATTAATAAAACATTGATATACTCAAAGCAATATGTATGATTTTCAGGTTTTGAGTTTAAGCTTGGCCTTTATGTTTAAAAAGTTTAAAGAATATGGGGTGTGGTGACATGCCATTGAATAAAACATGGAAACTCAATTGCTCCAGTTGACACAGCTATGAATGGGTACTATGGAATCAAATCGTTTCTGCCTCTTGGAGACCAATTTAGTTTTAGTGTGCTTTAAACTTTTGCATTCATAAATTGTTTTTTTCCATTTCATGCTAGAGAGATGATTTTATCTGTAAACCTTATTTATTACACCACTGAAATATAGTCTATATACTAATGTCGAACAAAAAGTGTTTTCATAGAACGTGAATGCCCTGTGATCCCCATCTCTTGCAATTTATAAATTCCTTACCAAACTGATTAAAAGGTAAACCTCTAGCAAATTTAACAAAGTATGACATATAGGTCACATTAATTTATTTTGGTAAAAGGTTGTTTCACTTGTGAAGAGGTATTCACATACAAAGTTGTAGGACTCTAAAGTAAAAATGGCATGAGAAATTGACCAATCAAAAAATGTATCAAAAGTCACTGAAACATGAAATATAGATCACATGTATCTACATTGGAAGCAGCGTGTGGCAGGTCTTAAAAAAAATCTTTGGTATTCCATCATAGGCAAATGAAATTTTGAAAAATCTTGAATAAAACTAACCTTAGCTTCCAGTTCTTGCTCCAATTTTGCAGGATCTTTCTGTTTGAAAATAACAGCTGATCCCCCTTTATCTGCATCAGGGTACTCTGGGAACTTTCCTGTAGCATCCCTGCAAAAGGGAGAAATCAAATACAGTCAGATTTGTACCAATGTATACCTGTTAGGATATCAAACATGTGACAACCTTTTCTTTTCAACCTTTTCTTGTATCACTAGCTAACTGATCTCTTGGCAATGCATGGTAACCTTCAAGCAACTATGTATAACAGACATTCCAAAAGGCCTGCTGATCTATCAAACTGCTAGTTAGGTGTGAATAATGTTATAACTGCATCTAACAGGATGTGTTTTGCGGTAGTTTTCACTATGCACCATATGCAATTTCAAATCTTCATAACTTCAAAATATATTTTCCAATTTTCATGAAATTTTTAACATAAACTAAAAATGTCCCATGCAAAAATAGACTTTTTTCAAGAAAAAAAAAATGACAATAAGGCAGAAATAATTCTGTTGAGGAGTTGGAGGAACCTTCTGTTTTTTCAAGAAGAAAAAAAATGCCAATAAGACAGAAATAATTCTGTTGAGGAGTTGGAGGAACCTTCTTTTTTTTCATGAGGTCAATCTACCCATATACAGTAACTATATATACCTGTTCAATGTGCAAATCAACCACTTTATTATTAAAGCTGCTATTTTACACTTTGTATGGTGACCACTACTGGAAGAATTTGTCAACATTATATATGACATAAAAATATCACCTCATTTTTAAAAATAAAAAGGGCCAATAAAGGCTTATTCAGTAATGGATATTTTCATAGTGGTCTGAACTAAAGTCCTCAGACTTTACATAATTATGTGTTATCATGAATTGTATCATGACATTGCCACTTTTTTATGATATCGTCACAATAATGTGACAATGTTTATACTATCACTATAATGCGTATTATTAGCAATGAGTCATTCTCTACAAAGCACACTGAAGATACATGTCTGGTCAAGTGTGAAGGTCAATGTTACAGTTCACAAAAGATCACATTGATTTTTTTACCTCCCACTGACCTCTATCTATACATTATTAATATTTGACAAACATGTATTGATTGAAATGTACCAATGCTGAGGAAACAGTGGGTTTTTTCAAGATGTCAGGTTTTACATCCTCATTATAACACTGCTCATGGTAGCAACAAAAGTGTACCACCTTATCATACATGCCATAACATGATGTGTTCTGTGAAAAACATGATTTTGGACTCCCAAACACCCTGACATGGTCATGTTTCGAAAAACACGATTTTCAGCAATCTTAATGACAAAATATTTTTCCAACAAAACAAACCCCTCAAAAATGTACATTTCTTGAGCACAATGATATATGCCCATAATCTGAGGTATGTGTAAACAGTAAACAGTCTTGCTCAGAGCCCATGTAAAACTATCCTTGGGGCAGTTTATACAGATGTTTTAGAGACAATAGAAAGGTAAGGCAGCCAGAGATAGACAGACACCTTTCCGATATTTACTGAATTGGCTCAATATAGCTAGGGTGATGTGTCCTGTCAAATCCTTTGAGTACTGCTGAGGGAGAGCCCATTAGGCTAATTTGCATAGGTAAAGTACACTAAGTGGAACAACCCAATTTATCTGAAGTTAAGTACATTAAACAGATGTGTGTTGAAAAACAAATGTTATAACACATCACTGACTGCACTGAATGAGAATGTCGAATCCATCTTTATTAAAGTTTGTGATCAGTGCCAACGTTTCTTTGAAGTTGGATTTTTACTCCATATATAAAATTCAAAACATGATTATTTCGGTAGGTTGAACAACAGCACCATTCAATCTCTAATGCAGTGTTGGACCTAGGATCCAAAGGTCAGGGGATTCTGTCTCTCACCCTACAGATTTGGGGGACACACAACATTTTAAATAGACAAAGGAAAATTGTAATACATAATGCATTAGAAGTGGTAAAAAAATGGGATAATCTTACTTGCTTTGACAGTTTTGCCACCTTAACTTTCTCATATTTTCCTTGAACAGTTACATGATTGCAGTAAATGTTTTATCATGTGATCAAGTAACTCATGGAAACATTAACATGTTTGAATATCTGGTTAACCTGAAATGAACTGCACCATGGTATTTTAATAATTTAAAAGTATTAAATCATTAATTAAATGACAAATCTTCACTGCCGTAAGTGTGACTTTAACATCGAAAATATGTTACAATAGCGGCAGTCAAAGACTTTAGCAACTCGGCCAACTACCACAAACCTTGAATGTTTTCATTGCCAGATTCATTGTTTTGAAATGGATATTCATTGCCATCTTACAGGCTTTATCACTTTTAGTGACTTTGGCCATTGCTTGTGCCAACAAAGATGTGGATGCACATTCGCAAAGGGAAAGTGTAGGCATATTTGTGAACACATATGACACTTGCATTACCGTCAAACCAACTAGTGAACTATTGAAAGCAGCAAAGACTGCATGTAATTAAAACTACATTCCACTGTCCAATGGATTTTAAAGACAGTAACTGTATTTTTGTAGTTAAATGTTTGTAAGGTTGTGACCACGTTTGTGGTGATGTTATTTGACAATGCTAAGTCTACCATTTTTTTTTTTGTAAGTATATTAAATGCTTCAGAGAAAACAGATGGTATTTTCTTTTATTCAGATTTGAATTTCCAGTCATTTGCAATAGGCTGATTTGAAAAGATAGCTTATTCTCATTTGGAGGATGTCGCTTTTGGGGGGTCATGTGCACTGACCCCCATTGGGACCTTAAAACACACTTTTTGAGTCTCAAAAATCCCCCAACACTGTCTGGGAATATGGCAAGTATGCCTTATATTGAGGTATTTTATACATAATATTACTAATAAATAATAAAATGTAATGCATGAACATACCTGTGTTATACTGCGGCATCATACAGTGATTGAGTATTGTAGTAAAAAATTTGATCTAACTTTTCATAAAGAAGCATCAAATTTATGTTAGTTGTGTATAATGCCCCACCTAAGTGCAAACAGATGAGACTCAGACCTGCCATCACATAATGTCCTGCTAGGTCAGTATCTGTTTGGGGGCCTCGGATGGCCAAGTGGTCTAAGGTGCTTGCTTTTACAGATCACTGACATCTCACCTTTGTCCATGTGGGTTCAATTTACGTTTCAGTTAACTTTTTGTATTCCTTCAGATCAATTCAAGGATTTTTAAAAAAAAATTCAAAGCATTTTTCCCCAACACCAATAACTCTTAAAATTAAAGGAGTTTTCAAGGTAACAATTTTTTTTTTAAAAGGATTTTTCAACATTGTAAGAACCATGGTACGTTTGTACAAATGTAATCACAATACAACCTTTCCATTATCTTTTGAAATAGCTGGTTTATATATTAATGTACATGGCTGCCGGTCAATGCAACAAAAAATGCTACAGCATTGTAAAAGTTTACAGCTACAATGTTACAACTTGTAAAAGAAGAAAGTTTATAAGCCAGTTGGCAGTAACTAATGAGAACACTCAATTATTATGCATTAAGAAGAAGGGATATTGATGCATAAGTAAATGCAAAAAAAAAAACTTTAAATGTGCAAACAGACCTTGTCTTGCATCCATCTTTACCTAGATTTGTTTGCTGTTTCACAATGTGGACCCAAATATGTATAAAAGAATGGCTTTAATAGTGGCATATACAGTTCTTAATGCTGGTGCCTGCAATGATAACATATTTCAGATGCCAGTTTAATGACAACAACAGATTTAGCGATTGAAAATTTCAAGGTTTGTCCTGTTGTCCACTAAGTTACAGTGTGAGGTCACTGCTGACTGCAAATGTAATGTATTTTTGAGGTTGAAAAAATGTCAGAAGGGACTTAAAAGAATAAATGACAGAAGGGACTTAAAAGAAAATACTTGCAGAAATACATAATTTAGCATAAAATAAATCAGTGATTAGTCTGAAAAGAATGAAATAAGCCAGAGAAACTGGAAACTACTGAATAAAATACCAGCATATAATGGGTTGACACTCAACTTAAATTAAAGATCTGGAATAGAAAATTCCACAGTACAACCCTTTCACAGTGAATGAAATAATGAACATATACATTTTTGTGGGAACCTAATCTGGTGAGTACTTGGGAAATTCTAGCACCAACCTAAGTTTTGATGTAAGAAAGAAGATATCACTGCAAGAAATCACACACCTCAAACCAGCTGGACACAGTTAAATTATCATAAGGGAAACAAGGGCTCTTAAAAATGAAACAGCTTGCCTCCCAATCCATTATAATGTTCCCTCATAGAATAGGACTTTCACATTAATAAAACAAAGTTTTAATGTTCGTACAATTGCTGCCATTGCCAGAAAAGTGATACCTATATTGTATTTACACTAGCACAGATGGTGCAACAAAAATTGACGTTTCAAAAGTGACTCAATGGACATACCGGCATTCAATAAACCATTGCCTGATTTGGTCCATCATCATTTCCTTCAGATCAGGTCCCTCACCTTCACGGATCTTGTCCTTGATAGTGATGATTGCCTGTTGATACTCATTCTCATGAATTTTCTGGGTGACTCGCCTCTCCTGTTCTGTTTTCATTGCTAGTGCCTGGGGTGTGTTTTTTATGATGGGAGGATGGGGTGGGGGAGCCTGAGATGATAAATAAAAAGTGTTTAAAAAACTAGAAATGTATTTATAGAACATAAATGTGCTATGACTGTCTGAAACTGACCTAAACTCAAGACTTAGCCAAGATATGATGGATGGACAGACAGAAGGGTGACACTATTTGCCCAATTACTATTGTGGTGGGACATAAAAGCTAACAAATTTATTTTAACTACATTCTGAGCCTGTTATTACAACAAAATCTGTCAAATAAAAAAAGTCACATGAAACAGTCACATACACAAATATGAACCAATAACCATGAATATAAATCTACATGTATGTTTGCATAGTTGATCATCTGTGTATTTTCATTGTTTAACCACTGACTGTAAAATCTACATGAAAATTTCATGTAATTATTTTTAAATTACTGTAGGCAGTATGGACTTTTTTTTATGTGCACTCATCTAGTGTTTCGCACAGGATCTAAAAAGGGCATGGTAATTATCCTCCAAAAAAGACACTTTAAACGTGTATCTCTTGATCAAATCAGGAATTGTTGTTATTATTATTATTATTATTATTGTAAAATTAGGAAATTATGGGTGTAGTTGACTTGTAAAGGTGGAAAAATTATGTTTCATATGTAGTTCACCCAAAAGAGTAAAAAGGACATGTTAATTATCCTCCAAAATGGACTCTTTTAACTCCAAAATGGACACTTTTAACTCTAAAAAGGGCACTTTAAATGTGTATATCTTGATCTATAGGGTGACATTTTTCATCATGAATTGTTGTTGCTATTATTATCATTAATAGTATTTTTTTAAATTAACAAATTATGGGAGTAGTTGAAAAGAGTAAAATCCTTGATACAGTCTTTTTCAATATTAATTTTTTTTTCATCTTTCCTTATTGGTAGATACATGTGGCAGTAATACTTTCAAAGGAAATTGAAAGCACAAATTAAAAACATACCAAAAATAATACTGTGATAATAGGTGACATAAAAAAAATGTCCTCATTTTATTAGGCTTTTTATGTCTTCTCATTCTTTCATGCATCTTTAAATTCCATGGATGAACTATGATTTAATTCACTGAAGGACAGGATCTGCATGTTTAATAGTTAATTAGCTGACCATTTAAAAAGAATGCTAAAACCAGTCAGTAACATTTAGTGAACACTTCAATTTTGTCATTTTGAGAATGGAGCAGTACTGCTAATTTGGCAGCAGATATTTCCTATTTGATTTTCAGCTTTAATTCAGTAAATTATTTACTGAAAACCATCAAAATCTGTCGGAACTATTTGCGAAAAAAAAAAGTCTTTCTGATAGGCTCAGATACAATGCATTGCTATTCCACATTCATTATTATAATTTCTTGGATAAGTGGACAATAATTAGCATGTTACTTATAACAAACAAAACTGACCATACCCAGCTATTGGCTGCAAAGCCAATTCATGTTGGAAAAGATAATCCCTTTAATCATACCAGTATCTACTCAACTGCATGCAAAAATGTTGTCCATTGAGTGCACACACTTCCGTGAGCTGATCAGTTCCAATAAACAAAGACCTCTTTTATGCATCATTGTGTGGTGTTAATCAGCAGTGACAGGTGCAACACAATCAATAAATTAAGCTTTGGGAACAGGTATATTGCCAATTATGATCATAAAAACTGTTGCAATTAAATCTACCACACAAAAGTGACTGTTTATGTTTTTGAGAAACAAATAGGGATTTTTCGCAACTGAAAAAAGGGCAAGTGGAGTTAGTTGTTGGGAAACAAGGCCTGTCACAATGTAAAGAATGACCTGGCGTGAGAAAAAATGGCCTGGCATGGATTATGAACAGCATGGCATGAAGACATTATAAACTGATCTGGGGAAAACACTATCATCAATGGCAAAAATCCAAACTTTGCTGCCAAATGAATCATGGGTGTTTATTGCCATTCACTATAAACTGGCCACCAATAGGTGTAAAATAACATGTTTTACATCACTTTACAGGTAAGAGTCATATCTTCCCAAATAAATCAATCTTATACCAAAAAATGATTGAACAAAAGAAAGAGTGTATAAATAAAAATTGTGAACCCATCAGCTGTAAACACCACATGAATGATTGCATAAATAAAAACTGTGAACCCATCAGCTGCAAACAACATATGAATGATTGCATAAATAAAAACTGTGAACCCATCAGCTGTAGACAACATAAGAAAGATTGCATAATAAATATTGTGAACCCATCAGCTGTAAACAACACAAGAAATATTGCATAAATAAACACTGAACCCATCAGCGGTAAACAACACAAGAATGATTGCATCAATAAAAACTGAACCCATCAGCTGTAAACAACACAAGAAATATTGCATAAATAAAAGCTGTGAACTCATCAGCTGTAAACAACACAAGAATGATTACAATGAAAACAGATACACTGTTATACTTTTTGTATATACTATATAAGCATTTAGTTTTGCAGGAAGAAAATGGGAAGTCACATGTGCTTGAATGTATTTTTTTATAAACATACCTGTGATATTTCACAGTGTGAGGAACAATCTCAAAGAATATTTGCCTAGTCCCACTCATTGAGATTAACTTCTCACATAATAAGATATCTGTTACACTAACATTTTTTCCTTTCGATAATTTCTGAATAACACAGACCATACCTTGCAAGTGTTTTCATAATAAAATGCATATTTGGGTACTAAACATTCATGATTGTGTGCATCTTCCACATAAGCTGTAACTTACTAATATACTGCAAAAGAGGACCCAAGAACAATTTATTTACATTTTGCACGCATGAATATATGCATTATGAAAATAATCAGATCTCACAGAATGTATTAAAATCAGACAGAACATTGTATCAAATCTATCAGTATGGTAGTACTCTGAAAGTATCACTAGTATGAGTATACACTGAAACCTGCCATAGCAGAGACCTCAATATAAAAGATACATGCTCATAAATAACAGATATTTATGGGTCACATTTCTTACATTTATGATCATTTTTAACTTATATATAAAGGATACCTGTCCATAAAGGACACATTTTTATGGGTCATTGAATGTCCTTTATAAAGAGGTTTTACTATATTCTTGTATTCACATCTGCCCCTTTTATATATATTTTACAGTATTTTACAGCAACTCACTTTCACAGATGAACAGGATAAAGATCCAGAACTCTATATACTGTATGTATTCGCTTACAAGTCAAGTCCAACTGTAAACTGCACAGACCCAGATCTGCCATCACATAATGCTGGCAGATCTAGGTCTATGCAGTTTGTTAGGAGTAATCAGTAGAACAAACAACATATACCCTTATCTACCAGGGCATTATTTGATGGCAGATCATAGTCTATGTTGTTTGCAGTTGGACCAACTTATAAGTGAGTATATACGTTATCTCTTTAATGTCTTGCCTTCAGAGCTAGACAATACTAAATAATCATAATTTAAAATGATATTTACAGGCATCTCAGTTTTATTTATGATTTCCTACCATGTTAAGCAAATATCTTTTCAAATTTTAATTTACTTGCAATCAGTGTAGGAAACAAATTAGTCAATTTTTTAAAGTGTAATACACAGAAACTTGTTGTTTGCTATGTCAACAAATGTCACATTTTAACTTAAGTTGTAGATTTTTACTGCAGAATTTGAGTTTTTTATTCATATTAATAACAACTGAAGTGTTGAAGGCAGGAGATGAAAAAACATTTCTGTAAGTGTAAGATTCCTCTAAGTAGTTAAAAATAAACACTTACCATCCCAATGAAAATCAGTTCATCATCCCTTTCCTTTTTTGTCTTCCTGCGCTGAAAGAATCCTTTCCAAATCTGTAACAGAGTTATGTTCAACTTTAATATCTGACAATCTACCTATCTCTCTATCTACTGGAACCAACTGACCCACCTATCTATCTATCTTTCCATTAGAACCCTCATAAAAAAATGTGTGTAAAGGCAAAATTAATTCATTCAAACAGAAATCTGTAAAAACTTGGGAAAAATACATGAATCATGTCTGAATTTTCACATAAGTTTACAATTATTTCACTGGGTTCAACTGCTAGCTAAAGAAAAGATTTCTTTAAAATCATTTTGAGAATAATACTTTATCAGTTTAGGATCACATTAGGAGTTAACAGTCTTTTATTTGATGGCATTAATGGATATTTGTAATGGTAAAATCACAACGAATGTCCTAGACTAAACATATCTATTCTTGCATATAGAATGAGACTATTATCGCCCTTCTGCCATACTGGATTTTTATAAGGAATTACCTATAAATCTTTCCAGCAGATTTACTTCCCTTGAAAAATCTGCTTTCAAAAAAGGCAAAGCATCATTGTTAAAAACTGATTGTTATTAATACTTTTCTTTTATTACATGAAAGGAGAAGCTTAGTTGTTGTACTGAACTTTTCAAATAACAATTTAAATGACTTCCTTTATAAATGCATTTCATGTTTAATGTCGCTGCTATGTTATGTTATGTTATTAAGCTATCCCATATCATTCAAATGATGTTATGTACAACTTTGATGTCAACCAATGAAAATGTATTTTACATACATTCTTCAGTCCAATCAGAGTGAGGGTTACACAGAGACATAATGGATATACTGGGTCTGCATAGTTGTCTGTATTGAGACTATGAATGTCCTAAAATCCTCAAACACAAGACTCTTATCCCAATCAGAAACCTTATTAAAAAAATAGCGAAAACTTAATTCTCTAAAGCACTACATCACAGAGAGGGCATTGATGTTACAACTGTGCAAAGTTTCCTTCAGTATATCATAGATTTTACTGCCACAAATTTTCACATTCAACTGATCAGAGAACAGTGTGTTAAAATAGAAGTAATAATTAAAAAATACTCAGTGAATTAAGTTTTCAGGTTTTGCATCATACAAACTGTAAATAAATCTGATTGCAATGGTATAAGTTATTGCTTCTTTGGCATTATTCACTGATAATTTTAAAGAAAGAAGCAACAAATTTATGATAAAAGGTACTATACACATTGTATCTTTTCCTACGTACTATCTGTGAAATATGCAAGATCAACACAATTATTTTACTTCAATATTTCTGTTGTTTATTTTTATTAACATACACTTTTTTATGCACAAAACATCAAACTCCTGTGTTGCATCATCTGGTTGGGGTGAAGTTTGGTACTTCTTGTGTATATTTATAGTGTAGCTACTGGTATTTTGTTTCTTTCTTAACTTTTTGTACTTTTTTAGGGACAAAACATCAAACTCCTATAATCCTACGAAAGTTTGAATCCCTAGTTTTGAACATCAGAAGCCACTGTGCTAAATGAAGACCTCAACTTTCATGAGACAGAAATATATGGAAATCAAATTTAATTAAAAAGTTCATTACTGAATAGCAATGGAAAACCTCTAGTAAAGAGATGGGGTAAATTCTCAAATGTCAGGGTCACAAGGAGACAGAGAGCATTTGTTGTTCAGGGAAAGACAATAAAACTGTAAAAAATGTTGCAATCAGCTTTTTCTTTTTGCAACTGCTTGTTACCTTTTGAATTCTCGTGGCTGCCACATCTTGATCAAGAGTGGGTGCCCCATGCTGCTTACTTGCTTCAATTTTTTCTGCTTCCCGAATTTCTCGCATGAATTTAGACCGAAGTCGACCTTGTCGAGCCCTCTCATTAACTTGGATCAGTTTGATTGCATCATCAAAGGTCATTGGTAATTCGTCTTTCTTCTGTGGTAGAGGAAACAACAAACAACATGCTGTACATTATTGATTATAGGTAATGTGTCTGGGTTCATGGAAATGTTGGATGATACATACTGTATCCAGTTTACCCAAAAATGAAAAAAGTTATATAGTTCAAAACATGATTTGAAGAAAGTGAATCACCTGACCTAAACATTGCAAGATTTTTAAAGTGTTAGAATCATTGACAATTTTAATAAAACTACAGCAAAACTTGTTAAAGACCAACTCCTAGGGTTTAGTGAAACTTCTGTTTCTAAACAAGAATTGTTTATTAAACTAAAATAAATAAGTAAATTACTGCAAAATCCAAAAACTTCATTACATGAAATTTGTACAAATTTGGATGATGAAGCATGTTCACAACATACAATTTGTACAAATTTGGAAGATGAAGCATATTCACAACATAAAATTTGTACAAATATGGATGATGAAGCAAGTTCTCAATACACAATTTGTACAAATTTGTATAATTAAACATGTTCACAACACACAATTTGTACAAATTGGATGATGAAGCATGTTCACAACACACAATTTGTACAAACTTGGATGATGAAGCATGTTTACAAGATACAATTTGTACACATATTGATGGTCAAGAATGTTACAACATGAAATTTGTACAAATCTGGATGATGAAGCATGTTCACAACACACAATTTGTACAAATTTGAATGATGAAGCATGTTCTCAATACACAATTTGTACAAATTTGTATAAGTAAGCATGTTCACAACACACAATTTGTACAAATTTGTATAATTAAACATGTTCACAACACAATTTGTACAAATTTGTATATTTAAACATGTTCACAACACACAAGTTGTACAAATTGTATAATTCAACATGTTCACAACAAACAATTTGTTCAAATCTGGATGACTAAACATGTTCACAATGCACAATTTATAAAAATGCAGGCAAAAAAAGCATGTTCACAATGCACAACTGTACAAAATTGGCAAATTAAGCATGTTCACAACACATAATATTTGAAAATCATATGTTGAAAAAGTACATTTTCTATACATATGTTAAATCATTTATTTTAGTGTGAGTAATATTTCAGCTAATTTATTTTCCTCGCCAATTTCATGGAAATTGTATGCTCATGAAAAAATGTAGATGTATATTACTTAAACATTTAGAAATAATCAACTCTTCATCAGGGGTCAAGCTAGACTTGAATTTTAGGGGGAAGTGACTTCTCCTATTGGACAGAATAGCTGAACAGGGAGAAGTGGGACACACACACACACATTGTGTGTGTGTATGTCTATTTTCATGATGCATATTTTCATTTAACATTGATTTTCAGCAATAGTTCTTTTTCAATCATAAAATTCTCTATGTTGTATGTATATAATATACACATTCTGTAAATGTATGAATGTAACATATTCATATGCAGTGTATTCAAACTTGAAAGTGTGTATGTTTGGATATATATATACAATGATGGCTGGATGGAAGATGGACATATGAACATAAATAAAACAAATGTTTATTACAATCATCATCATAATATCATTACACTTCAGTTTTATCAATCAATAATTCATAGAAGGTTTAGCACTCTTGAAGGTTTATAACTCACATAGATCTTAAATGTGCTAGAACACATGCAAGCTATCACATCATAACTTTATATTTTATAAATCTTTCTCACTTTTTCTTCTTTCCACTTTCATCTTGGTACTCCTATAATCTTAACTGATAGGAGTACCTAGATTACATTGTTGCAATTACATATTTAATCAACTGCCACTTAAACAAGCAAGTTAATTTTTTTCAGTTTCTAAAACTTCACTGGAAAATGACAAAGTACAAAATATTTAGAAAACTAGTTTGAAAGAACCCCACTAAAATGTACATCAGAGCACATGGACAGGTGTCTTCACACTATAGTGTTCATCTATACAAACCATAGTGGTTACTGACATTATGGATGAGTAACCACAACTTTACAACTACATTTTTAGGGATTAATTCAAACTAAATGTTGGTAAAGTATTGAAGAAGAAAAAAATTTAAATTGCTTTTTCAAATGGCACTGGATTAACAATTTATACCTATTTGTAATTACAATAATGTAATTTAGGTACTCCTGTCAGTTAGAATTAAATACAATGTATAGTTTCTGCTGTGCTCATGTTAAGTCATATGGCCAAAATGACATTGTGTAATGTACATAAACCTTAAGTAACATGGCCACATTTGAAAGTGAGTCCATGTATTTCCTGTTGATGATAATTGTACAGTCCTTTAATGAGCACTGTTTTAATGGTCAATCAGTTATTTAAACACATGCCTGTAAATGTGTAAGAGTTTGTTTTCTTGGCGTGATTGATATCAACACCTGCAAAGGTTGCAATACATTTCATCTTGGGGATACAACACTGTAGCTACTTGGCTGGGTCAAGGCAGCATCTCAAAAAAGTTTAAACTACTGTCACTCAGTGAACATCTCAAAAAGCACAGGGCAAAGTCATTTTTGCTTTCCCTTATAGAAGCCGAAGTTTACATTTTTTGTCTACTTAGTTGCCCACTTCTCCTGGTAGCTTGACCCCTGATTCATTATAGAAATTTGTTGAATCTGAGCTTGTAATAAGAAGCTTCTACTAAGAAGGTATTGTTGATGACTTAATCTAGCATTTATATATGGTACATAGTTATCAATTTCACATTTTTAAAGCTTATAATATGACTTTCTTCATGAATTTGAGGATTATTAAACTGAAAATTTACCAGGTATAGAAAAATACTTCACAAGAAAATTTATCAAAGTTGGAGCATTACTAATTAAAGATATCATAAGAAATACATGCTACTATGTAATATAGAACACAAAAATTTAGCATAAATTTAAATTTAACAAATTGAGCAAATTATTTACAACAAAATATTTTAGTAAATAAGTGTTTGGTCATGTGTACATTTCACATTATTATTTTGTAATAAAATTATTGAAGGGAATAACATTTTTTAAAATTTTTCCTATGCTAAATTCACAAACATTTTATGCCTATTGACTGTTTATAATAATAATAATAATAATAATAATAATAATAATAATAATAATAATAATAATGATTATTATTATTATAATAATGTTACCTCTTTGTCTTGAGGGCCCAACTTTGAAAGAATCTGTCCAAGTAATCTTTCTCTCTCCTTGAGAGCTTCCGTCCTCTCGCTAATGAAGTATCTGGGGATAGGGATCTCAACATCATTCTTAAAGAATAAATTTATATAATTATAAATAACAAATACTAATCTACCATGGCACATAAATCACCATATATACTCGTGTATAAGTCAAGTCAAACTGCAAACTGCAGAAACTCAGATCTGAAATCACATAATGTACCAGCAGATCTGGATCTATGCAGTTTGTTAGGAGTAATCAATAGAACAAACCACACAGACCCTGATCTGCCTGGTGCATAATGTGACAGCAGATCAGGATCTACATTGTTTGTAGTTTGACTCTACTTATAAATGACTATATACGGTAGGTCAATTACAACTGTGTTGTCTGTGACAGAAATAGCTGATGCAAGGGAATATATGACAGTCCCTTTATAAAGATGTTTGTATCATCGTGCCTTCATATTTCGTTGTATAACCTAATGGAATTTCAAATCTAATTTTCGTGGAAAAAGAATATAGGCTGTCACTAAACAAAAGATGGTTTGAATTTTATGAATGCCATCACACAGTACTCTGGTACATACATGGTGGAAATTCCACCTGGCCACATATAGTGAGTGGTCATCTTAAGTTTATGGCTTTTATAAAGCAGTTTTATCCTATTAAAAGTTTACACTCAGACTGATCATGCAGAAAATGTACAAAATTAGAGTTACACCTGAACCTTATTGAAATCTTGCCCCAGTTTCTCTAAACATATCAAATTTACTTCTTCAAAATGACATCTTTTAATATCTTTCTTATTGCTTGGTTTGCAAATAATGAATTTTTCCTTTAACATCAGGCAGGAATCAAGGATTAAAATGTAATCATAATATTTTGAATTCTCATACAAAGAGTCTTGTTTTATTGCTATGGAAAATTTATATATTTCCTTGACTTTATTTTCAAAAATAAAGAGAGCCTCAGGTGTTAAGTTTTAAAACTTTTAAGTTATTCTACCTCTGAGAAAAGTTCAGACTTTGTCAGAAGTATCATAATTAAAGTCAACACCTTTTTGTCTAATCTGCCTTTATATGTAGCATGAGAGTAAAAGCTTCAACACTGAGCTTAATATAGGGTGTGGACGGACAGACATGCACACAGACACCAAAGTGATTGCTATGTCTTCACCAAGGTGGGATCAGCAAAGATCTCAATTTGAGGAAACATTCTGAAAAATCTTTTGAAACGATCGTTACAACCTTGTTTGGCAGGATTGTCAGTTATCCAAAACATATATATATATATGTCCAAAGAAATCCCACTTAATCGAAACATTTCTCTTCTCCCAGTGGAGCTTGGAGTATGGAAACGCTACAATATGAGTATATTAACCTAAATAACTCATACTGTGCTTACAAGTCGAGTCCAACTGCAAACTGCACAGACCCAGATATGCCGTCACATAATGTGCTGGCAGATCTGGGTCTTTGCAGTTTGTTAGGAGTAATTAGTAGAGCAAACAACATAGACCCTGACCTGCTGGAGTATTATGTGATAGCAGATCAGGGTCCATGTTGTTTGCAGTTGGACTCAACTTATAAGCGAGTATATATGATAAGTCATGTGATACATTGATATCATTCTGTGTATCAATACATTTCCTTGTTCAAAAGTTATTGTATGGAAAGGAAACTGGTTTACTTCCTGTACAAATGTTTGAGATGAATATGGATAATACTGAAAAAATGTAACTGCTAATTTTACAGCATTAATGAAGTCATGAAGCTTGAAAATCAATAACACACAACAAGGCCATTCATGTTTAGTGTGTAATCAATAAAACACTGCAAGGCCATTCATGTATGGTATGTAATCAATAACATGCTGCAAGGCCATTCATGTATAGTATGTAATCAATAACAAACTGCAAGACCATTTGTGTATAGCATGTAATCAATAACACACTGCAAGGCCATTCATGTATAGTATGTAATCAATAACACACTGCAAGGCCATTTGTGTATAGCATGTAATAAATAACACACTGCAAGGCCATTTGTGTATAGCATGTAATCAATAACACACTGCAAGGCCATTCATGTGTAGCATGTAATCAATAACACACTGCAAGGCCATTCGTGTATAGCATATAATCAATAAAACACTGCAAGGCCATTCATGTATAGTATGTAATCAATAACATGCTGCAAGGCCATTCATGTTTAATGTGTAATCAATAAAACTGCAAGGCCATTCATGTTTAGTGTGTAATCAATAACAAACTGCAAGGCCATTCATGTTTAGTGTGTAATCAATAAAACTGCAAGGCCATTCATGTTTAGTGTGAAATCAATAACAAACTGCAAGGCCATTCATGTTAAGTGTATAATCAATAAAACTGCAAGGCCATTCTTGTTTAGTATGTAATCAATAACATACTGCAAGGCCATTCATGTTTAGTGTGTAATCAATAAAACTGCAAGACCATTCATGTTTAGTGTATAATCAATAACAAACTGCAAGGCCATTCATGTTTAGTGTGTAATCAATAACACACTGCAAGGCCATTCATGTATAGTATGTAATCAATAACACACTGCAAGGCCATTCATGTATAGTATGTAATCAATAATGCACTGCAAGGCCATTCGTGTATAGCATGTAATCAATAACACACAGCAAGGCCATTCATGTGTAGCATGTAATCAATAACACTCTGCAAGGCCATTCATGTATAGTGTGTAATTGATTTTCAAGCTTCATGACATCAGGAATCCTGTAAAATATCCAGTTCAATCTTTATAGTTACAAATATTTAAATAAATAATAATTAATCTCAGGAAATAAATAACAGTACTATATTTTAACTATTAGTTATACAAAAACTGTCAAAGCACACAATGAGGATGCATAAATACATAAGTAGTTCCTTTCTGGCATTATGAACTAACTATTAATCTCTGGTTTTCTATATCATATGGTACAATTTTGACTGATCTAAATGCTTGTTACAAAAGCTTCATGCAAATTATTTAACTCCATTAAATACTTGTGGTAAAAGTTTAAATCTAATTTCACCTGAATGTATTATTATCATCAATCTTTACAGAGAATTCAATCTCAATGTATCAAAAGACTCTCAGAAGTTTATTGAGCAAAAACCAAATGGACTGAATTTATAGACAGATTGAT
Organism: Margaritifera margaritifera; assembly: GCA_029931535.1. NCBI lineage: Eukaryota > Metazoa > Mollusca > Bivalvia > Unionida > Margaritiferidae > Margaritifera > Margaritifera margaritifera. The sequence goes on along the minus strand of JAQPZY010001636.1, from coordinate 928,372 downwards.
TATTTAATGCACAGACAGGAGTTAAACTCATTGTCTCCTCCCCCCCACACACACACACACACTTCAAAAAAGTATGATGACAACATTTATATCAAACTGCTACACTAACTTACAGGAGTGAGTTTTAGGTCAGACAGAACATCATCGAAGTAATGGTACTCAGAAAACTCCATGCTGACCATCTCATGCTTCAACTCCAAAATTCTTCCCATCACACTGTCAAGAACGTGACGAAGGACACGTCGTTTCTGAGGATGTACAATTTGGTCATAACACTGCTCCAATCTGCGGAAAATCTGAATGTACTTGATGTACATCGTAGCCAGAAACTGGAAAGCTGCCAGTCTGTCCTGAATAAGGATATAATTGCAAACAAATTTGGATGCACTTACTTTTAAATATGTGTTCATATATATGTAGCATGTAGTTATCTCTAGGAAACAAAACACAAGAAATTTGAGTGTCTATACAAATTGCTCACTTCTTACTGCAATTCCATGCATCACACATTGTCTAGAATGAAAGTACCTGCTTAACCTTAAGTGGAAAAAAAAAGCTCATGAACTTCACTCATCCAGCTGTTTTTTAATTTGTCCCACATCCAGGAAATGGATTTTTCTAGTGCTGCATCTAAAAAGTTAAGACAAATGATTACATGAAAAGTGATGACTTCACTTACCTTTTCTGGTTTTGGTGGCTCCACTGGCATTTCCTGTTGGAGCAGGTCCATGATGGCCGACTGGGCCTCGGCCCATTGTTTGTTGTATGTGCTATAAAAAATAAAGTTTTGAATCTACTAAAATTTGTATACTACACTGACTGCATAAAATGCACATTAAATGAAATACTGACTTTCAAAACAATACAGAAGTATTTAAATTTATTCTAAAACAAACTCTGACAGCATTTTTAAAAACAGCATGCATTTACTAAAGTATTAAATGATTGAAAAAAATTCAAAGCCTCACCTTGTTTTGGAATTAAAGAATTACATTTTCCATTACTGTGACCTTGACCTTGAGACTGGGGTCATGGCTCTAGTACATGACATCTATTTATAATACATAAATGGATAAAGTTTCATTAAAACTAAAAAAAAGTATCAACAGTGGTTTAAAAGTTTAATACTACAGACAGTGATACAGTAACAGAATTACATTTTCCCTTGCCAGGAACCTTGACTTTGAGACATGGACATGGCTATTGTACACAACACTATATAATCACGATATATACTTCAGAAAAGTTTCCTACAGATATCTTCAGTGGTTCAAATGTTATACTCTGGACAAGGATTGAAGTCACAGAATTACATTTTCCATTCTTTTGACCTTGACCTTGAGACAGGAGGAATGGCTATAGGGCTGCAATGGGTACCAAATTTAGGACTCAAGTAGTCAAAGTGGCTGACACAACTTGCCCTCTAGTACTAAAAATTGTGGTCACTGATGGCATTATCGCTAGCCAGGTCAAAAAAGAAGAATAGTAATGCACCCAACCCTTCCCAGAGTTTTGAAAATTCAAATACAAAATATCAGTATAGTTTCCTAAAATAAAAAATGCAAAGTTTGCTCATATATTTTGTATACATGCTAAAAACTACACATCAATCAGAAAAATTGCAATAAAAAGATTCAGAAAGTCATTTATAGTTGACCAATCAGAATGTAGTATTGCAAACAGTGCACAGCATCATCTTGGCTAGCCAGTGTGATGATGGCCATGTGTCATTTTAATGTTGGAAAATGAATTGGCAGTATTGAATGGCAAAAAAGTAAGCATGCTGTGCTGTAGGTGTGAAAAGTCATGTATATAAGGTAAAGATCTGTACAGCTTAGTATAGCTGGCAAAATCATTTGATTAAAGACCTCACATATACATGATATACAAGAAAGAATAAGAGCCCCACTGGTTCCTGTAAAGCAAATTTAACTTAAATGAGAAGAAACTCTTATCATATCACAACCCAAAAACATCTTCCATATTGTCAGTAGGAGTTGTGAACTCTCTTTTTGTTGAGTAGTTGACTCCCAAATTTGGAATCACATCTAAGCTGTACCCGACTCATATTTGGGCACTTGTTGCATGCACTATGACACATGTCACACCATCTAGTCATGAGATACACTTGAGAAACATTTTTAAAAAATCTCTCCAACCGGTACAAAGCTATGGGTTGGATAATCAAATGTTAATAAAATGATGGATGGTTGGATGGATGGACAATGCCATAACTTCATATGCCTCATTTATGACAGGCGTATATAAATCAGAATAATTTTTGGTCAGATATAAAAGTAAAATGATAAATTAATCATATTTTAAATCTCATACTGCTTTGCTAAGACCGAAATGGCTAATGATATCCTAATCAGGGACCCATCAGCTATATTCAAGGCCCCCATCTTCAAATATTGCAGGTTTCAAAGATATAAAAAAAATTGACAAATGATTTGTATAACATGGCACAAACTTTTTAGATAGCAGGATTTCAGTAATCAATTGGGAGAATCAATCTTTGACAGCTAGTGTCTGTAAATAATGATAAGGCTGTATTGTGATATGTATTGCAACATCACTCTTGTATTGCATTATGTATCCTATAACAAGCCAAGTAGTGTGACATTTATCATATCACAACCCAAATATTGTGATATGTATCATATCACAACCCAAGTATTACAATACGTATCATATCACAACCCAAGTACTGCAATATGTATCATATCACTACCCAAGTATTACAATACGTATCATATCACAACCAAAGTACTGCAATATGTATCATATCACAACCCAAGTATTACAATATGTATCATATCACAGCACATGTACTGCAATATGTATCATATCACAACCCAAGTATTACAATATGTATCATATCACAACCCAAGTACTGCAATATGTATCATATCACAACACACATATTGCAATATGTATCATATCACAACCCAAGTACTTCAATATGTATCATACCACAACACATATATTACAATATGTATCATATCACAACCCAAGTACTGCAATATGTATCATATCACAACCCAAGTATTACAATATGTATCATATCACAACCCAAGTGCTGCAATATGTATCGTATCACAACACATGTATTGCAATATGTATCATATCACAACTTAAGTATTGTGGTGTGTATTATATCACAACCCAAGTACTGCAATTTGTATCATATCACAACATAAGTATTGTAATATGTATCATATAGCAACTCAGGTATGTGTATCATATCACAACCAAGCAAGTAATGCACAGCTCTAGGTACATGTAGGAGGACTGAAAAATAAAAGATATGATCAAAATATGTGGTACTGAGAAGGTAATATTGTTGAGAGTACAGTTAAAAATAAAAAAAATAGAATAGGGAGAAGTGAGAGCAGCGCAGGGAGAAGTGGCAGCAAAGCAAAAAACACAATATATGTGTGTGTACTTGGTCTGGTTCTCTTATTTGAACTGTGTCCTGTATATATCATTATGCATATTTGGATTTAACACTGGTTTTAAGAAATACCGTATCTTCAAGTAGAAAATTCTTTATGTTGTATGTATATTATGAACACATTTTGTAACTTTATGAATGTATCATACTCAAATGCAGTGTATTCATTCTTAAAAGTGTGTATGTTTAGATGGAGAGAAATATGCAATGTATTTTGGCCATTTGACTTCAAAAAAGCATAGCAGAAACAATGCATTGTAATTAATTTTATCTGACAGGAGTACCTCGATTAGAGTATTGTAATTACAAATAGGTAAAAACACTTAAGCAACAAATTTAATTTTCTGTTCTTTTTCACTTGAAAATGGCAGTTGGCAACATTTCTAAACTACATGTAGTTTGAAACAACCCCTATAACATGTACATGAGAGCAGATGCACAGGTATCTTCAACTTCATAGTGATCATCCTTTCAAACCACAGTGGTCACTGATGAGTGATCTCAACTTTACGACTGCATGTTAAGGGAGTTGATTCTAAATTAGATGTGAATCTTTTGACTCATTTTTTGGTGAAGTTTCTAAAAGAAGACAAATTAAATTGTTAACTATTTACGCCTATTTATAATTACAATGATGTAATCTAGTTGAAACACTACTTTAACTATTCATCAATGATGAACTGAAGCATTGAAGTAACTGAATCGTGGCACACAGCCAAGTCCAATTATGCATCTATTTTTAGAAACTGAGATTTTCTTCATGTGAACACTCACTTCTAGCTTCATTACAACAATCCCTTGTTAGGATTCAAAATGTATGCTTTTAAAATTTGTCAACATACTTGTAATAAAGTGGTGTATTGGTTGGATATTTTTTTATTTGCTACTTTTCTCATATTTTCACAAAAATCAGTGATGTAACAAAAAAACCTCGACCTTCAGTTACAGCGCCTATCTATTCCACAACATAGCATTGTCCCATACATTTCTGACCAACACATTTTTATTTTTAGGCTAAAACTTTTATCACATAATAGTTACACTTTGCTTTCTATGAAATGTATAATTTCCTTTATTTATGTGCCCAATGAATTACAAAAACAGACAGTCTAATGAAGACGTACTTCCAAGACACAGCTATGTCCACAATTATTACCCTTTGGCAGGTTCACTTACAATTTCAAACTGATTTTATGAAGAAAATAATGCAAGCACGGCAGTCAAAATCTGTCAAATATACATTTAGAAAGTGCTTTCACCGATTCTGTTCTTAAAACAAATTGTTTTTTTTACATACGGATCATTTAGTTTCAAAACACAAGTTACGTTTTCATCATCAAATGATAACTTGCGGAAATCAGGCAGCGATATCTTGCGGGGGGAGGAGGAAGAGTTAATGGTCAATCAGTTATTAAAACACATGCCTGTGATTGTGCAAGAATTTGTTTTGTCAGCGTAAATTGATATGAACACCTGCTGCAGCAAGATTCATTTTCCAAATACTGGAAAAGTATCTTCATATTTTTCTACTGTCACACCAAGTATCTGGTAGCTCAGTTGGTACAGCGTTGGACTTGTAATCTAAGGATCACAGATTCGATACCTGCCCAGACCAGCCTGGGTAAGCTGCCTTGGTGTGTCCTTGGGAAATGCAGTTAGCTTCCATTTCCTTGGCATGATATAGCAAATAATGTGTTAAAAGTGCCATCAAAACAACAACAAAAAATTGACTAGGTCTTCACATCCCAATACTGGTCTTCTTAGGTGGTCAACTTTTGACCATCAAGTGCATTTGATAACACTGGTGCATCCAGTATCATAGCCACATACTTCAGGTGATCCCAAGACATGATGGCTTTTAAAAATTCAAGTACTCAAATATGCACAAGATGAGCTTATACCTGCATTTTTTGTTTTCTATTTTTATCAAAATCTATAATTCCAGTTTGGAAAAACATTGCATGTACCTTTAGTTTTAGTATTTTCCAATATAATAATTGATAGATGAGATCATATCCATAATTAGAATAAGTCTGTCTTGTGAAATGATTTGAGTGTATCAATATTTTCCACGGATACTGGCACAAAAATGGTGGCAAGTTCAAAGAGTAATTTCCAATTGCAAAGCCAAGTTTGTGGCGAGAACAAGAACATATCATAATGTGTGCTATGTAACTAAAACACACCTTGCAGTCCAACATGGATATGATCTATCATTGTTTTTCATGCAGACTACAACAAATGAGGTGTAGTCCTGAATAAAATAGTTTTCAAAAGTTATAAATCTGCAAATAGATTTTATGGCTGATATTATTCAGGCATGTGTTTATTACTCAAAAATAGCTCATGTACATAATTATATCAGAAAAAATGCTGGTTTTAGATAATTTACCACCAACTATAGAAGAGCAGGGTGGTGTCTCCTCAGACCTTCAGGGCAAACCAGGCACTTGCTAACTAAACATTGTACATTTTGGTTGATATACAAATGCTTCCCATCATGCACTTTAAATATACCTGTCGAATTCCTCATTCCATCTATGCATCATCTGCATAGACTGTGGGAAAATTCACTGTGCTATCTTTACAGGATAATTAGATAGACATGTATGTTATTACGCATGTGCTTATATACAGTGGGTAAATATTTAACCAACCATCTTGAAGCATTTTATTTTTATACCCACTAATGACATCATACACAAAAGTCACCTGTTAGAGAAAGTGATGTGTTGATATGGCATTAAATAATGGCACATATTACAACAAGCATGTGGGTGTCCGAATCACAATACAAGAAATTCACACAATCGTCTCTTTTCTGACAATAACTTGTAAATATAATGCAAAACTATCAGAGCACACAAAAGGACCAGAACAATGATGCAATTTATGATTTTACTCTGGGGAATCTATTGTTAGTAAAATTATGCATTGCGTCATAAATTCTCCATTTTTTTCAAGATTTTGTGAAAGTAAATTAATGTTTCTTACAACACCCTTTGTTCCAAAAACTTTTAGTTTGGTTTGGTTTTGTGGGGTTTAATGCCATTTTTCAGCACATGATATGCTATACATGGTGGCCAGCATATTTGCTGCAGGAAGAACCTGTGAAGACCTCAGGAAAACCCACCGACCGACATGAAGCTACTGGCTTTTTCATGTACCCACACTGGTTGAGCCAAAACTCAAACTTATGTGGACAGAGGTGAGATGTGTGAGTGATATGTAAAGGCAAGTGCCTTAGACCACTTGGCCCCCCCCCCCCCACCCCCGGGGCCCCCATTGAACTGTAAATGGTGTATAGAGGTCTGCAAACATGACAGTGATATAAACAACCACATGGTTTTGATCATGTTACAACCCAAAAAAAAGAACATGTATAATACAGCTTAATAACTGAATATATGTAATTAACTCTGTTGATTATCAAATTGTTTCACTGTCATTTATGTTCTCAATTTTAAAAAAATACATGTCCAATGTTACTCGACATCATGTCCGGTTTCACACAAAACCATCCGATCTGACATGCAGACAGAATAAATCAGAGTACAAGTTGTACAGCTCATGTAGGCATTCAGTACTGACTATTTCAGTAATGGGTGTAATTTTTTTAAATTTGATTACAATAACTTTAAATTGCAATTATTTGCTTTATTTGAATCCTCATACAGCCATAATCCTTTGGAAAGTCATTATTTACACGCACAGAGAAATACATATTGTAAAAATCATGTTAAAATATGTGGACATTTTTAGATGTCAACATAAAGGTGTGATCCAGTACAAATAGGATTGAATGTTGCATGTTGTGATGTCACAATGAAATCTATGCGTGTTGAAAAAAATTGTACTACCCTGTTATTTGTTATGATATACCCAATGTCCTCTTTAGTACCTGGCCACCATTATAAAAAAAAAGTCCATAGTGATCAATAATTTTCGTCTGGAAGTTTTTTTAATGGCATTTATGGTGCAGAACATTGAACAATTAGGATTGAATAGTCTTTAGTTAAACTGTATTAGTATTAAAGTTTAGAACAACTATGAATATTTAATTTAATTTGCTCCAACGTGACCACGCTGATATAGACTTTAAATCGGGTGAAAAATCGCGTAATCAATGTTGATAAACGTTACAAACACTTCCGATTATAAGCATAACATCTAATAGCTGCTACATGATGTGTCACTGCTCATTTATCACAATTATGTGCATATAAAACATATAAATTGCTTAGATGTCTGAATATCCCCGACTCCGTTCTATCATTGGATTTGTGACAATGTTCTGCACTGTCTTACACTGTACTGCATATTATTCACGGTCTTACACTGTACTGATTATTCACGTGTTTATGTCTATCGTATATTGTTTGAACAGAATGAGTTTGAAATGCAACAAAATATTCACAGTAGTACCTATGTGACATTTTCAATGCTGTTTCTCGTAAAAATCAGCCGAAGAACCCTTAACATTGTACAGACAGGCAAACCTGTCCAAATACATCCTGCGCCATATTTATGCCATGTCTGTCGTGATAGTAACAAGCAGACTGGTTATGCCACTTCCAACTATTTCCGATATTTAAAAAGTAAAAGTTAGTTGATAACTACAAGACACTTCCGGTGCTAGTGATATCATTTGCTCTACCTCGGCTATTTCTGAGAGACAAAAATATGCCTCAGAATATGATCCGTTCGATTGACCGAAGACACTTGCCATCAACTGGAACATCAATCAGGTATTTCCGTCAAGTCGATAAATATAACCTCTGATGTAGTTCTAGGAACACACAATAATATGATGTATATGTTGCAGCAGAAAAGGCTGACAATATTCCGATTGTGACTTTGTCTGCTACCATGTGAACTTGACAGAAATGGCAAAGGATATTTCGATTGGGAATGTTCTCTTACTTTCCGGTTATCGGAACTTCACTCGGCTATTTCCGTCAGGTCTTGCTCGACTTGACGGAAAATGAAGACGATGTTACGACTACTTTTCAGTATGTTTGAGAAAGAAAAAGTAATCGGTAAGAGACGATGAGGTTTCCGAATGTTTCACCCCCCTCCAATTAGAACATCTTCTGTCTTTTCCGTCAAATCAAAAACAAACCTAGAATGTAATTGAGAACTATATTTCGAACTACTTTTCTTCACATTGCTAATATAGCGTCGAGAGGAGACCAAATCACAATTGGCCTCAGATCACAATTATTTCCCTCTTCACGCTAACCCAAATCAGAAAGATAATCAGTAAACATAGTACCAGGTTCAATGATGTGTTTCACAACTGACTTGTTTTGAAATGTTTACAAGCTATGTTGATAATAAAAGGATAGGCTTCAAAGTTTACAAAAATGTATAGATTGTTAAAATTGCCTGCTCTGCAATGAAGACAGTAATATCTAAAATGTCACCTAATTGCAGGCCAGTCAAACACTCTTTTGTTACTTTCTATGAGCCAATCTACTCACCATCTAAGTGTACAAAACCATACCAGTCAACCCTAGTCTGGTTCCCTGATTTTCATACTCCATACGTTTCACTCCGCTATTTGCAACGCAGGAATCACACGAAGCAGGAACCCGACTAAATCAACCCATGATGAAAGGTTTGGGATTTTCGTGTCCTAAATGACTTAGTATGTGCAGAAAGTTACAAAATTATATCAGTTAAAGTAACAAATGTACAACAATGAATGGTTATACAATACAAAGAAGGGAAATAATTGTTGCTACATATTGCGCATTCCACCCCCAGGCCATTCGGATCTTTCTCGGTCATTTTTGCAAGACTAAAATATGCATCGGATGTATGTCGGCGCAGTAATTTAAAAAAATAAAATAAAAAATCATACATTTTGTTGGGCAGATATATCCCGTAAAAAATGAAACTCCAATCTATTAGGACCATTATCTATTTCTGCGATTGGATTGACTGTAGGATTGACCGAAATGTTACAAATGGAAAAAAGGAAGAAAAAAAAAGAAAAGAAAAAAAAAAAAAAAAAACCCAATAACAAAAAAACTAGTTCGGTCATTCGTAACTTCTCGGTCACTCCTTGTTTCGTACATAGTCAAAGTAGTCCGAATGGAAACTATCGACATACAGGATTGACCTCTCGAAATTGCGAATGTATCCGAGTCGAATCAACAAACCCACCAAATTTATATATATTCCTACAACACTATCTGAGGTTATTTCTTTTCTTGACGGAAATAGCCGAGCGATGTTCCAATCGACTAAGTCTACTAAATTGGGATAACGTCATAAGAAGCCATTTCCGGTTCCTTTTATTGACTGGTTTGCAGATCTTTGCACATAAATTGCATCGTTGGAATAAATGTTAAGTGTCAACTTTTTGCTGGCACTTAGGTCATTCGTGTTTTTGATTCAGTGAATTTAATTTGACGGATCTAGCAGGTGATATCTTGCTTCATTTGGTTGAATTTAATTTTTGAATAGATCATTCGTAGCGATTAGGCAACCCTATTTTCAAGCGACAACCAAGCATCAAATCTATTGAGGGATGTTCGCGTGCCATTTGAAATGGTTTGGTCGAGGAAGAAAAAGAATCGCGAACAAAATACTGTCACTATCACATAAACTCAATGAGTAGGCGTGTTTTATCATGTCGTAATTAGATCTTTAGCAGTTTGTCGTCTCCCTTAAGGAGTTTCGCCTTATTCGATGCGGCGAATGACTCGATCTTTACGATTTTGACAAAAAATTAACTTAAGGTTCATACCACTTTGGTAATAACTTTCTTTACACTATAAGACGTGATTTTCTCTTATAACTTTAAATGAGGAAATACTATAAATTTTAAGGCCTAACAAAATATACTTTCAGTTTCATGCTGAAAAAATTGGGTCGGTCGGTCTAAAAAGATTTTGTTTTGCTCAATTTTGGCCAAAGGGATTTGGGCGATAACCAGTGGGATTGGTGGTGGGATATTGACCCTACTGGGAGGGAGTGGATGTGATGCGGCTACATGTGTTATTTCTATAACGCATAGAGACCCTAATATCCTCCATTCCACCACGAAGTCCTTTAGTTATGTCCCAAATCCCTGATATTTTTCCATTCTTGCATCATGACCTAATTTTATTCTTTTGAGAAGTGAAGTGACCTTGCCAGTATTACTGAACAAGATGTTTTGCAGTAGTTAGATAAATCTGCATTAGTTTGATATAATATGGTGTAAATTTCAAGCTACCGCAATTAAAGTCAAACATGATATGTAGGCATTCAGTACTGACTATTTCAGCAATAGGTTTTTTTTGTTTGTTGAGAATTTGATTACACATACCTTTAAATGGTGATTATTCACTTTATTTTGCTCCGTGTCAATCAGTATACCCAGGAAGATCATTATATAAACGCCCCAAGAAATACTACAAAATCAATGTTAAAGTGGAAATTTTTAGATGAGGCCATCAAAGAGGTATAATCCAGTGTAAACTGGATTGAATGTTATGCTGTGATATCATAATGAAAGTGGTGTGTACTATATTTGAACTACCCCCTGCACTGGTAATGATTAGACCCAACATTCGCTTTTCTTGACCCAATTTAGTGCCAGTAGAGCATTGTAAAATTCCATCGCGATCAATTATTTTCATCTGGAAATTTTGTGATGACAGCTAAAGTGCAGATTGCTCAACAATCCAGAATGATAAGACTTTGGTAAAACTACTTTAGTGTTAAATTGTAGAATAACAATTCGCATTTTATTTAAGATCAGTAAAAGGGCCTACATGACTACATTGACATATACTTTAGCAAACAGAGTGCAAAGGTAGCCATTATTGACTCATTAAGTCTGTGCCCAGTATGACTTAAAAATATTGGGAAAAATAGTAATTGTCTTAATGAACATGATGTCTCTAATACTATGACCTAAAAATGAAATGAAATCCAGACTAGTCACAAGATTCAGAATATGCAAAATTCTTTCTTTATTATTTTTGTTTGACAAATTTCTGGGGTTGGCAAGTAAAAATAGGTTCAGTATGGAAACTGGAAACAAAGCTATTTTTCTTTTAGGTATAATGAATTCTTAATGCTGGTAGTACCTAGATTATCTTACGGTAAAAATATGTAATAAACTGACACTAGAACAAAGAATCTATATTTTGTTAGTTTCTAAAATGTCAAAATTGACGAAGCTACATGCACCAGCTACTGCAGAATTTTATCCAGTGAAAAACTTGACTCATTAAGTGTGAAGTAATTCAACAGGGCTCTGAACAAAGTTTCAGGAGGAGGAGTCCTGGACTCTTCACCCATGGAACTCAGCAGTCCCTAACATATTTCTGAGAGTCCCTGGCATAAAGTTTTGAGTCCCTCACTTTCAAAAGGATAGAAAGGAAAATGAAATAGTACATGATCATTATTGTATTACTGGTATATATCTGGATTAAATTCTCAGCCTTATATAATATGATCACATCAAAGAGAAAATATTGTTCATTAAATGTCCAAAAACCTTTATATCATACTGCACTTACCAATTGTAATTGTCCAAAAATCTTTATATCATACTGCTCTTACCATCTGTAATTGTCCAGACACCATTATATCATACTGCACTTAACATCTGTAATTGTCCCAAAAACTGTATATCATACTGCACTTACCATCTGTAATTGTCTAAAAACCATTATATCATACATCACTTACCATTGGTAATTGTCCAAAAACCTTTGTATCCTACTGCACTTACCATCTGCAAATTAGTTTTCAAATGAGTTAGTTTCTTTACATTTTACTGTTCTTCGACTTAACAAATGTATGTATGGCATTCTGGTTATTTAATTCTTCAAGTACAGTATGCTCCTCCATTATTCCGATTCATTTATTCACAGTGTCCTTGTATGGAACTGTGCTGCTTTGCAGTCATCATTTTTCACCAATTTCATGAGTTATCTCAACAGCATATGGGATTGTCTGTCTTTTTTTGCATAGCATGGCAACCCTCAACAACAATGAAATGATCCATGTTAAATTTGTGACAGCTAAAAGCTGATATCTGCAAGTTAGTATTTCCATTTCGGGTGAAAGGATTTTGCTTTCAAGCAGTTTTACACCACTCACAAATTGCTTTTAATGTACCATCTGATAACACTTTTTTAAACATGAGAACTGCTTCTCCCACTCAGGTCTCCAAGTTCTGACATTTGTAGTTTTTCTGCCATTTTTATCAGCTTCCTTCACCATAGTCAAGATAGAGTCAGGATTAAATATAAGTTCTCATGTTTGTAGTTGTGCCACCATTTATATCAGTGTCCTTCACTGTAGTCGAGATGAAGTCAGCATTAAATATACATTCCAAGTTTGAGTTCTCTTCGTTTTCTTCATGTGTGCTCTCACTTTCATAAATTTGTTAGCATTAGTGTAATTTTCATCTCAAGTCAGTTTCCCAAAAATTAAAACAGATTTTGCTGACTGTTTTATGAATCAGAGTACTTTTCTGCACTCTTTAAAAAAGTGTCAACTGATATGTAGCACCCTAGTCTAAATCACATGCACTGAAGTAGTAGTTATTATTATTATTGTTATTACATGTATTATTATTGCATATTAATGATTGAACAGTATTGCCCAGCTCAAAATCTGAGAAAGCTTTGGTTACCAGCATGATTTATATATGCATTGTCACCAGTTAAAACACTGTTAAAACTACAAAGGGCCTCGTTTATTTCCGAACTATCTCCGGTGCTTACATTCACATTAAATAGAACATTTGTTTCTTTGAAGTCATCACATCATAGAAGGATTAACTGTTAATTAGTCACACTGGCTTCATGCCTGTTTACCTAAGTCTAGATGTTAGCTATTCCAGAGATTAGTCATGGCTGACCAAAAATATAAAAAGGGGAACATTACTGGGGAAATGAGGCATGCCACCGGGATACTTTACACAGAGAAATGGTGTGACCTTTGAGAATTTCATGTGTATTTGACCCGGAAGCTTGGGTCCTTGAGGGGCCTGTTAAACATTGGTGATAAGATCACACAGGTAAATGCTGCCAAGCTACCTGCCGGTGGTGATTTGTTAAAAATAGACTTTAATTTGTTTTTGAGATATATATTTTTAAAGGTGTGTGTGTACCAGGCTTGATAGATGTCATGGGGTTGTTTACTCTGTTCTGTAGATACACAATGTTGCTGGGTGGCATATGCCAGTTACAGTTTGCATTTGAATGAAGGATAGCATTACCATGTTTTAATCAATAATTTGAAAATAAAAATGGCGAGCTTGAAAACAGATGCTCATTGATGAAAAGCTGTATCAGTGATCTTACACTTTGCAATACAGAATAGGTCCTATACTCATAAGTTTTATTCTTTGCCACTTGTTCTGTTCTTTTATCTGTTTCTTTCTTTCTATCTTTTCATTTCCTATTTTTTAAAAGAAGGTATAAAAACAATTAATCAAACATACCTGCCATGCAGGAAAGTGGGAATCATTCAGATTTTCTAGTTCACATTCAGGTTGATCAAGTGTGGTTTCTCACTTTTTCGCTGACTTCTGGGGCACTTGACTTATACCTGAATTATACTTCCATTGTGCTTTAAAAATTTTGCATTCTTAAAGTGGCATTCGCTGTCTGGATTTAAGTGTGATTTCAATGACTTTAAAATAATTTTCTGATAAATTAGGGGACAGACCCTTGAGTGTTGTAGTGCATGCATACCCATTGGTCACCATCTTTGGAGTAGTAACAGTTATGGCTTTTGAAAGTAGGCGTGGCTATGCCTCACTTGGCAAATCATCATGTGGCTAAGTCCAAAACATTCGAATACACTTTTGACTTTACCCCTTAGAAACCTTCAATATTAGTGTTTTCCAATGTAATGGTCATTATAAGAGATCATATCCATCATTAAAATAATTCCAATCTAGGAAACAGTTAGGGTGTACAAAGAATTTTAATGGATTCTGGTACAAGAAAAATTGGCCAGTTCGGAGAGTAGCTTCTGATTCATGGAGTGTGTCCTGGTAGGTGGCAAGACCAAGAACATGCCATAGCACACATTTTAACAGGAACTTATTTATTGACTCATCCAGCATGGATGCAGTATCTTGTAATTGTTTTTCTCGTAGACTATCAGAATGTGGTATAGTCCTGCCAGACCCAGCTTTTCCAAGTTATTACTTCGTGAATAGATTGGATAGCTGATTTCATTCAGGTATGTTGCAGAATTGCTTGGTGTGTCTTTTTGCAGGAGATTAGCTACTTGCAAGGTTGGATAATTTTTTGCACATTTGAATGTATATATTTATGGTCAGAAATTTGATATGACCAAGTCTGTTCAGGTCATACTGCCTGTGATGGTCTTGCTGTGCATAGACATACATATATTTACATGAGTCCACTATCAATGGATGTTTCTGTTATTTTTATCTTGCTGTTCTACCTAATATTTAATCCCTTCCCCGTTTTTCATGTTTGACTCTCTGCTCCACCATCACTCACTCGATACTTTTTTACCCCTTCCCCCTTGGGCTACATTCAGTGTCAAAAACCTTGATTGTCATCTACTTAAGGTGGTGCTCTACAGTTTTGTACTTTGCATAGGGTTTAATTTTTAAAGAAAAAGAATTTCTCAGATTTACCTTTAATGGTTATTCTGGTTATTTAAAAATAACCTTGTATATCTTAGATATTGTTAAAAGAACTTTTAATTCCCTTTATTTTAGTGTATGATTGAAGGGTGTAATTTGGGTTGTAGAGTATGCAGCTTGACCTTACTTCATATGTGTACCTATCAAAAGACTGCTAACTCCGCTTTGTCATTTTCACTTCCTGGATTTCAAAGATAAATTGTAAAAAAAACGTGCTAATAACTTTTTTTACGTTTTTTTTATATTTTGTAATTCATTCATTGTACTTTCAGAAGCTGGTATTGTTTTCTCTGGCAAAATTCGTTTTACCTATTTTAATAACTGCTAAAGTTAGTGTACTTTGGACTAGTTCAGGCTGATTTTTGAGAATATGGGAGCAGCCATTTTGGTCATCTCTGTGCTTAGATCATGTACAATTTCCACAAGTACAATATGTATAGAAATTTCAGCCACAGTACATGATTGTGCATGTTGCAAATTAAACAACTTCACCTTGTACATGTCAGTGTCAAAAATATGTAATATCTGTAGAGCGCCACCTTACCTTCATGAAAAAGCAAGCAAAATATGTTCATATTACCAGTACATCATTGAACTACAGACAGATGGACAAAAATGATTGATAACAATATATTCACAAAAAGTTTTTAACTTGTAATCTTTCCTTAGATCTGTACTATTTAATTGTATTTATACACTGAAAGAAGAATTATGTTATAATATGTTATTGGTTTTATACTACAATAAGACCTGCAATATTGTGTTTTTTGTTTTTCCAGAGGAATTGAGCCATGACACTACAATGGACCTTTGTTGCCACATTTCTGTATACTGAGATTGCAGTCATAGTAATCCTTCTTTTGCCTTTCATATCCCCTTTCAGGTAAGTGATCTGAGATTTGGGTTTCAGACATCAATTTACTCTCTCTTTAACACCACAACATGGTTGAGTGATCTGTCATTCAGATCCTTCCCTGGATGACAAAAGTAACATAGACTCATTGTCAACAGGAGATAAACTTGATTGTTTATTGAAACCAACAATATTTTCCAAGAATCTAATGGAATTAAATACAGTAAAACCTGCCTTGAAAGACCACCACTTTTGCCAAAAAATGTAATGGTCTAATGACAGAATTGTTGTCTACACCTTTTTGGGATATATTCCATTTTGTCATTGTCACATATATACAGTAAAACCTGACTTGAGAGACCACTGCTATGAAAGATCACCTGCTTTGGAAGATCAGATACTCAACTGATAAACTAATCTCTTATGTAGATAAATGACCACCAGTGAGAGACCTCCTGTCTTGAGAGACCATTTTTGTTGGCAGGAGTGGTCTTGCAAAACAGGTTCTACTGTATTCTAATACACAGGATTTCTCTTTGACCCCATATGGAGAGTCCTTGACCCCCTCCCCCAGTACCCCTAATTTTTGTAAAAGCTCTGGTTGTTATATATATATTGTTATGTATGATGTTTATATAATATTATAAATATTTTAGGAAATTATAAATGTTTCTTCACTTTAATATTTGCTTAGATCTTTATGTTTATCAGGAAAAACATGTTTAACTAGTGTCCTTGAATTAGGTTGTTTTGATCAATATGTTTTCTCAATTTGAAGGTCAAGGTTGAATTTTTGTTTACAAGTAAAAATTCCATTAAGATGACTCATATTCTAGAACATTCTGTCATGTGACCAATCTTTATATATACCATGTTTGGTGGACATTTATTCAGTTTTGACATTACCATCAGTCTTGTAAAGAGCTATTACAGTTGTGAAAATTAATTCCAAATTCTAAGAGAGGAATTATTTTAAATATTCATTGGATTATAACAGTGCTCACAAACTTTTGGATTTTGGATTTTTAATTAATGATTTTGGAATTTATGTGAACTTATTCAGAGATTTTGGAATACTTCATTTTGACATCAGCACATCAAGATTTCTAGTACATCAGGACTTTGGAGACCATTAGCACATCATAACATTCAAGGACACAGCCGTGAATTCGGAACATTCTATATTTAGGACTTGTGATTAGAACAATCATTCTTATTGGATTATTAGGATTTCAAAACACATTACTGTAAGTGACTTTTTGATTTTTCATTTTAATTATCTAGTAATAAATTGCTTGTTGATTTTTTACTTGATTTGTTGGTTTCACTTTCTTTCTGTTACATTTTTCTTAGACCATCGAGTCGTAACAATATATATATATATATATATATATATTGTTACAACTCTATGGCCTAAAATTATGTAACAGAAAGAAAGTGAAACCAATAAAAGCAATTTATTTTTAGACAGTTGAAGTGAAAATTCAAAAGATACTTACAATAACTTGAATTAAGTCCAAATAATCCTAAGTGTCCTAATCACAAGTCCAAAAATATAGAATGTTCCAAATGAATTCCAATAGCCTTGAATGTCCTGATGGACCACAAGTCTTGAATGTCCTGATGGACCACAAGTCTTTAATGTCCTGATCTACCACAATGATGTAATCCGTAATGTTTTGAATGAATTCACATAAATCCCCCAAAGTCCTAAAATCTATGAGCACTTTAGTATTTCCAATGAATATTTTAAATAAATAATTCCTGTCTCAGAATTATATCTGATTTCAACAACACAACTAAAATAGATTCCTTACAGACTATTCTTTTAGAACTGCAAGTAGAGAATAGGAATGAATTTGTTTACCAAAATATGTATATGCCTACATGATCTACATTATGTCACATCGCAATATGAGTAGTTTTAATGGAAAATTACTTGGTGTACCTGACTTTTGTCACAACAAGACATGGAGACCTTCCACAACACAACTGCTTTGTAAAATCATAGTGACAGCATCCATGCTTGACTTCATTTCAATGGTTATTTTTCAGCAGTTTGAATGCAGCCTAGAACCTTTCTTTCATCACCATTTTTGTCATGCTTGAGAGTCAGTCTCTTGTATAGTACATGTGCTTAACAGAGCAACTGAACACACACTTGGCAAATGCCATGTCAGCATCCATTAATTTTAAGCCTGTAGAAAGAGATGCCTTTCTCCACATCCACATTTTTGACAGATCACCACAAAGCCATTCTCAGATCACAGCAGCTTTCTTCCAGTCTTCTTTTTCGTGAGCAGATAAAAGAGGTCAGGAAACAGGCCTCTAAAGAGAGAAACCTCGTGCAGGCCCAGTGATCTAGAGCCAAACGCTCATTTGAAGAAGAGATTGGAGAAACAGGAAAAACACCATCATAGGGTACACCAAATAGGGAAACCATCCTCCATGCCCTTTTCTATGATGAGAACTCAGTGTCTGAGGGCCACAGATGACATAGCACAGGGAGATAAGAATAATTTTCATGCAGTAACTCCTTCTGACAGCCTCCATCTCACAGGAAATTATATGTAATGTAAACTATGATGGTATGGTCACGTCTTATGCTCAACTGGCCTGTCAAAGACAATCCTACCGGGCACAGTGAGAGGAAAGAGAAAACGAGGCAGACAGAAGAAGAGATGGGAAGACAATATGGAAGAGTGGACAGGCATGGACTTTGCAGAGTCCCAAAGAGCAGTGGAGAACAGGGCAAAATGGAGAGAGATTGTCGCAAAGTCATCAGTGGCACCCCTACGACCAGCAAGGTTACGGGAGAAATGAAAAAAATGATGAATGTATTTGAAGAAGAAACCAGTTTTTAGAGTCAAAATATTTCTTTGTTAATGCTTACCCAATCATAATGCAAGCACACCCTTTCAAGTACACCTTGCAGTTAAATTCCTAGAAGAGCATGAACATTCAGTCTAGCAGTAACTGGTGAACTGCTGGAATTTGGCACTAATCACTGTCCAAGGGGAGACTACTCTCTTCTGATTTCCACCTTGGCAAGCAGATTACTTTTTAGCTAGGGCAGGCTGGATTTGTGAGGCAGTGGATGTACTCCTAATTCATCACGATTAGGTACGTATTATCAAAGAAACATTTGGTATCTTTAAGAAGCTTACACAATTTGATAAAGATAGGAATTATTTTTCTAGAACTTTACCCAACTTCATTGGCATGTTAAAAGCGAATAAGTGACATTTTTATTTATTTTTCAGATGGCAGAAAATATTTCGATCTAGGATTGTGGCCTCTTTTTCGGCATATTCACACATATATTTCAACGTCTTGATAGCCATATTGTTTCTTCTCTTTTTGGGTAAGATGAGTTTTTATTTTTACATACAATTGAATTTTATAGTTTTAAGAAGTAAATATCAAATAAGTAAAAGAACTAAGAAATGGTTGCCAAAAGGAATAATGCTAAATTCTATTTAATTGAACGATACTAGCTTAAATTGTGTTATTAGAATTATTAGAATTGGAACAAGTGCTCTGAATTTGAAGAATAAAAGAGTTATTTATTGTTCGTGAAATCCAGCATTATATTACAAAAAAACAGTAAAAAAACTTTGGCTGACTTGCATTTAAGAAAACATTTTTTTTTTTGCATTGAATGTCTGTTAATATTATTCCCATGCCCTAGCATCAAGAATGGGGATATTGTGATATTGTCTGTCCATTTCCACATCTTCTCCTTCACAACTTGGTGGAAATTCATCAAACATGGTAGCTATCTTTTCCATAAGGTAGACATCTTTAAGAGGGATATAATTCTTGGCTCACTCCCTCTGTGGTGGAAGAGGTCAGATATACAACAAATTTGATTACAGTGACATTTGCAATTTTTTTTATCAAAAAAAACTTTGTTCAGTCATTGTTCCTAAGTCACAAATGTGCTCAGTATTGGTTTAGTTGGTTATTACTCCTGGATCACTGTCCAGGCTGTGAGGGTAAGTGGGTGGATGACCACTGGCTGTGAGGGTGAGTGGGTGGATGTCCCCTGGATCACTGTCCAGGCTGTGAGGGTGAGTGGGTGGATGACCCCTAGATCACTGTCCATGCTGTGAGTATGGGTGGGTGGATGGGAATATTATAGATAATGTAACAAAATGTGTGGAGATTTGTGATGGCATGCCATCTGAGTTTGTCTAAATCATTGAACTTTTAGCAGAAATGTCCAAGTCCCAGTGTAATGCTATATTTTTTGCATGTTTTCTGACCATGTTTGTTTTCAGACACCAGCAGTTATTTGCGAAAATAATTTTTAATGGCTTGTGTTTTGTTTTCCTGAACATATGGTTTTGGACACAATCTAAGGCGACCAGGTGTCTTCTTTTCAAGTAAAAGACTCAGTATGTTCACTGGTAATGAGACATATGAAGTTTGCTTCAATTGGTCATGAATAGGTACCTAATGATCTCAGAAGAGATTTGCTCTTGCTTAGCAAGAAATATTTAATGTAATCATGAAAAACTACCTGTAACCGAAATAATCTTTAATCCATTGCATCACATGTTAAGAAATTCAGCCTCTTGTCTTTTTGCTATGGCTGCCATTTTGTGCAAGCTACCCTGTGACAGTACCTCTAAAAGTAAGGCCCGGGCATGGGGTTCAAATATGTGTATGATAGTGAATGTACAATGATGTCTGGAAGATTTCAGTAGGTGCATTATCATGTTTATTTTATATTTTTAAAAAAATTGATTGGACAGGATTTTATCATTGCTTATTTCATGGCTTGATTCAGTTTACAAAAATATGATTGGTTGTCAGTGTAAATGTCATTACACCATAGTCCGCATTGATGTGCTGTTAAGTGGGTGTGTCAGTCTCGGTTGTGATTAAAGACAGTTAATGGTAATACATGTATCTGTATTGTAATTGGCAGCCATGATCTCTTATTTCTTCTTCAAATATGTTACCCGATCATAATACCTTAGGAGAACTACTATTACCTCACAAATCCAGCACTCCCAGGCTAAAACTTTTCAGCTAAGAAGCTAAAAGTTGTCTGCTCACATAGGTGGCAGTTAGAGTGATCTTCCCTTGATACAGGGATTGGTACCAAATTCCATGAATACTAAAGTTACTACTTCCACTCTTGCCGAGTAGCACATTTAGGCAGAAAGGTCTCACAATCCATACAAGTGAAATATGCTCCATCTATGATTTTCCAACTTTTTTTGTTCCTTTTGACGACAGTTTTTTATCTTAACTTTGCTGTCCTCACACACTTAGGCGACCTTATATGTACCTGCATAAGTTGCTGGTGCATTCCCTCACTCTGATATAGTTGTATTTTATGTGCAGGTATTGTGTGTACTAAAGAAAGCTTGAATAAAATTGCTGTATTGTTTGTCTAGTTTGTCGAACTTACATCATACAGGCACTCTCACGGATCAGCATAACCTGCATAGTGCCACAGGTCACTCAATGCACCTGATGCCCAGCTTAATGCCTCTGTACACGGGATGTCGATTCACTTTGTTCTCAAACATTTGATACTCAGAGGGAGCATTTACTAAGTGATCGTTTGGAAGTAACTGTATTCCAATCAGGACGTTCTGCAAGCATGGTGAGCTGCCACCTTCGACATTCTTCTCCAGCTACATCACAGATAGCACAGGAGACATCTGTGATGCCACATTTTTTCAGAGATGATGAAACATGCTCTCAAGCTCCCTCGTTTTTGTTAGATCTCACTATGACAAGAGAAGACTCTGCCTTCCGGGCTTCAATCAAGGAAGTCTTCCATTTGCTGCCACTAGAGTTTTGTCCTCCTTCTCCTTCTCCATCAACAACCTGGGCTAAAGTTCTGGCATCTGTTGAGTTATTGATTAGAAAGGATGAACTGGCATTTTAATTGCTTCATGAATTTGGTAGAGTTACTTTTTACATAGACAATTAACGGACCCAAGTGTCAACCGACTCTTTTTCTCGCATCGATACCTTCAGTCAAGACCCACACTCCAATTTTTCATATAGACAGCAGTCGACCGAGACATTGCAGCATTGGGGCTGACAAAACCATACTTAATTAACATGGACTAGAAGTCTTTCAATGACACGCGCCGTTTGTGAGGAATGTCGTGACAGTGGGTTCTATGTTGGATTTGATATCAATGGCTATCTTCCAACAACCTGAACACAGCTTATCATTTCCCACCCCGAATCCCACAGGACATGCGTGTGTGTGTGTTTCTAGAATGGCCCACATTTTAAACAGAGCTGCCAAGCACATGCTGACCAATGCCATAACAGCAGCTACTTACTTACAACTGGCGGAAAGAGATGCGCTGCTCTCCACCTCCACCTTTCTTAATGATCACCATAAAGCCAAGTTATGATTGCAGCCATTATCATCTAGTCACCTCTTCAGTGGCCAGATTGAGGAAATCTGAAAAACAAGCCACCAAAGAGACCAATTTCCCTCAAACACAGCCTCTACCACAGAGGAGGGACTTTCAGGGAAATCAACAAAAGGATCAAAAGGACTCTCCTAAGACACAGTGCACAGGGAAGCAATCTTACCAACCCTACAACTGGAGAAGACCACAGTTCCCAGGGACAAAAGTGAACAAGAGGCAGAGAGAAGGCGATCATTTTTGCCTGCATTTCTCTCCAAGTCAGCCTCCCTATTTAAAAAAATGACATCGTTTTCGTGCCGCCCTTGTCAGGGAGAAGGCCCCTATTCTTCAAAGGAACCACGCTGCAGCAAGAAATCGATGACCTTCTCCATACAAGGGCAGTACAAGTCGCTCGCAATGTAAATTCACCGGGTTTTTATTCGAGAGAAATGAGAACACCAAGAAAAGTTTTGAATGCCGATCAGGAAAGAGACTGCTCAGTCATTGTGGACTTACAAGATATGTATCAAAACGGACCCATTCACATAGCTTCCAGGAAGTTCCCGCAGTACACTTACATTGACACAATATAACAGTTCACTGCACTCCCTTTTAGACCCAACATCAGTCCCTGGTTATTCACGTGTCTGATGGACAGAATCATGGCCCATGTCAGGACCACCTCCACAGCAGCAACATCAAACTACCTGGACGTTATTCTGCAAAACATCAGGTGAGTTATATTTTGGAGTAAAGCATGATATCCCTTATTACTCTTCTTCTCAACCTTGGATTCCTTGTATACAAGGAAAAAACTGACCTCGTACCAACGCAACATTTTGTTCATCTAGGTATGGCGTTCAAAACACAGGTAAACAGAGTATGTCTCCCTCAAGAATGAGCATTGAAAATCAGTAAAATCTTGGCTTCATTGCTTACACAGGACAGTCTCTCAGCCTGAGAATTCCTTCACCTAGTGGGTTTGCTCAATGTGGCAGCGGACCCAATTGTCCTAAGTCGCCCTTTTATGAAGCCATTACAAATGATTCTGTTGTCCCAATGGTGGTCAAGACTTTGCCCCATTGACCAACCTGCGATGAAAGCCATATTGAAAGCATTTCATTTGTGGCAGTAGGAGCTAAATGGAAAGCTCATTCTCATTCTGTCCATCATCTCCACTGTGGTGAATTATCTCAAAAGGCAAGGAGGAACCAAGTCCTCAGATCTTTGCGCTCTTATTTGAGATTTTCTAAGGTGGTGTCTTTAATGACAAATCCATGTACAAGTTCCTTCTATTTCAGGCCGACTAAATGTATTAGCGGACTTGCTGTCCCGGAAGAATCAACTTATGCAAACAGAATGGTCTCTTCATCCCTCGGTTTTCACTCACATATGTGCCCTCTGTCATCGACCTATGGTGGATCTATTTGTGACAAGGTGGAATGCAAAACTCCCAACCTTTGTCTCACCAGTTCTGGATCTGAAGGCCTGGGCAGTCAATGCTCTTTCCATAGATTAGAACAGTTTGGATGCATACGCTAACCTCATGCACCTCAAATTCCCAAAGTGATACAGAAAGCAAGAAAATCGGAGTGTTGCCGCATCCTGATTGCGCCACTCAAGTGGGAAAAATCTTGGATCAATGACCTCATAAATCTAGCAGCGGAAATCCCCAAGAAAATGGAGACTTTTCCTCAACTGCTCAAGCAAACCATGAT
The DNA here is from genome assembly GCA_029931535.1 of Margaritifera margaritifera. Lineage (NCBI taxonomy): Eukaryota > Metazoa > Mollusca > Bivalvia > Unionida > Margaritiferidae > Margaritifera > Margaritifera margaritifera. Next base: position 904,305 of record JAQPZY010001636.1, on the reverse strand, counting down.
GGCAGGCATTTCATCCCAATCCAGAGTTGAATATGTATGTCTGGATCATATTAAACAAGCCCTCAAGAACAAACAGTTCTCTCAACAAGTGGTGGAGAGAATCACTCGAGCGAAAAGGCCCTCCAATTTTTAAAATGTATGAAGGAAAATGAAGAATATGAGCAAGAACATGTTGCGCTGCTGAATGCATCAGTACCTTAAATAGATAACTTCCTACTGTGGCTAGCACCAGTCACGATAAAAGGCTACCGTTCATCAATCTCTGACACGCTGCATCATCATGGAAGAGAGGCTATTGGACAAAACAAAGACCTATCCTATCTTCTGGCAAATTTCTATTACACACGTCCAAAGGCATTGACGCTCTGCCCAGATCATGTGTACTTTACCTGGCTGAATAAGACACCGTTGAATTGCTCTTGAAAGCTTCATTGGTTCACCTCTCATATAAGACCTGCTTCCCACTTGCACTTGCAACAGCAGGCAGACTCAGCGAAATACATTCTTTATCAGTTGACCCGAACTTCTTGCAGTTCCGACAGGATGGGTTAGTGTCACTCATGATGGCCCCTGCTTTCATTGCCAAGAACAGGCTCCTCCCATGGGAAATCAAACTTTTGGGGTAAAACTCCTGTCTACTCTAGACACTTCATCTCGGAGTCATTTTCAGAACCCAGTGAGAGCTCTGAAGTGGTTCCTGAAAAGGATCAAGCAGGTGCATCAAGGGAGATCCAGCATCTTCTTACCTTTCAAAGAGGGAAACGATGACATATCAGTGCAGGCACTTTCGTCCTGGATAAAATGGGTAATCTGCTTCACACATCGGAAATTAACTCAAGATTAAATGAAATTGCTACACATCTCGGCTCATGAAGTTAGGACACCCGCAACAAGCATTGTTTTCGAGTGAAACTGTTCCCTAGCTGAGTTATACAAGCCGTGGGATGGAGGTTAGAGTCCACTTTTGCTAGCTTTTATGTCAGAGATCTTTACTCCCAAAAGGCTCACCTAGACCTGGGACCTATTGCCATGTTGCAACAGGTTACCTTGCTGGATCATTTGGCAGCTTAATAAGGACACGGCTTCACGACTTCCACTGGATTTTCGGGAAGGAAAATTTTTCCCTTTCAGAAGCCGCTCCCTGCCATATGGAGTCTGTTCTTCAGCCAGGTTATTATCTAGAAGCTGCCACACATACCTTAGGGGGCCAGAGATGGCAGCTCCAGGGTAAGGGGATGTAACTCTCTCCACCGCTTACCTATTCTCCTAAGGTATTATGATCAGGTAATGTATTTGAAGAAGAAACCAATTTTTTTCTAAGTAGAACGATTCTTCAATAATACTTACCCGATCATAATACACATTCACCCTCCCAGCCTCCATGCAGTTACATTCATATAGAGAGTGTGTACTCCACTCCAGTAGTACCTGAAGTATTCATGGGATTTGGTGCCAATCTCTGTATCAAGGGGAGATCACTTTGTTTAACTGCCACCTATGTGGGCAGACAACTTTTAACTTCTTAGCTAAAAAGTTTTAGCCTGGGAGGGCTGGATTTGCAAGGAAATTCTAGCTCTCCTAAGATATTATTATTGGGTAAGTATTATCAAAGAAACATATTTTGTTTAGAAAAAATTGGTTTTATCTCACTAAACAATACATCAGAGAGTCAGTATGGATTAGTAAATTCAAAGAAATCTTGAAACAAATAAAATGATTATCCTTGTTGGCAGTATTATATACAGTGGATTAAGGGTAGTTGTTCTGTGGCTAATTAACCAGTTCTTTACTTTACAAAGAAGTGAACTTTAAAAAAAAAGAGATGGTAAAAATGGCATCCACTGGTGTTTACTAGTAACTGTGTTGCTTCCATTTTTTTTGCAAGCCCAAACAACTCATATTGGTATTATATTTTATGTTTGCTGAAAACACTCTTTGTAATCCAATGAAAGTTTTGATTTGATTTGTATTTGCCTCTTTCATAGCCCAGATTTTTTTTGTAAGCAACATTTCCAGAATAATCTCCTAGCAGTGCATGTTGGACCTAAAGCCCTAGCTTGTGAGGCAGCACCTGCTTTGTTTTCACAGTTGACAACTTTTGAGTCACATAGCAGATTTGACAGATATTCAGTGCCCTAGTAGAGTCCATATTCACTTAACTGTGGGTACTTGTTTTGCGCAGTTGACAACTCCTGTGATCATATTGCACACCTGACACCTGTTTAGTTGTGTCCATCCGCTAATGAGATTACATAAACTGTTCAACCGACGTGTCACTTACAGGAACCTAAGCTCGCTGTCCACAAATTTTGGAATCGTCTCTGTTCTGTCATTTACCTTGTCACTTGGATATTGTACTTTCATGAATTGATAGGCAGCAGTACCATATATACTCGCATATAAGCCAAGTCCAAATGTAAACAACATAGACCCTGATGCCATCGCATAATGCACCAGCAGATCAGGGTCTGTGTTGCTTGTTCTACTGATTAGTACTTACAGACTGCATAGACCCAGATCTGGATCTATGCAGTTTGCAGTTGGTATTGGATTATACGCGAGTATATATGGTAGTTTCACAAATATGGGGAAATGGAAGCAGTGCTTATGATGAGGATGTATTTTGGGGCTTTGAACCAGATGACATAAGACAGTGACATTTATAGGATACTGGGAGTCACAGTAGTGTGGACTATACTTTCATTTCTTTTTACACATTGGTAAAATTTGAGTTTATCTGTAGTGTAGATTTTCATAATCACTAATTATACATGTATAGCAGAGGGAAGTGAGAAATTACTGACATTGCAATTCTCTTGGATGGTACACAAAGTCATGGCTCAAATCCTATGTATGGCTTTGCTTGTGGTGGATGGACATGTATCAAATATAACAACTGGGCAAGTAATGTCTGTTTTTCATTCATTACCCAACATGTCAAGATAGAAAAATTTGCTTTTTTTACTTCATTGGTTCCACATTATTGTATGTGCAAATTTGTTGCTGGGGTAATTTGTTTTTTCTATCATTTGTTTTTGGACACCAGATGAAGTAATTTAATATGTTTTCCGACATCAAAAAGACCCACAAAAAATACTGTAGTCTCCGCTCAAGATATTTTGCACCTTTTTTCAGTTGATTATCGACCAAATATAAAGACATTTATTCTGGTTGCATTTCACAGATGCTATACGTGAGGTGAGAAAATATGATGGACCTACGCAGACTGTTGATCTCAAACATAACCCTGACTCTGAGAACCTGGCCCACATGAAGCTGTTCAGGGCTCAGCGAAATGTTTACATTTCAGGATTTGCCTTGTTCTTGTGGTTGTAAGTGATTTAATATATATTATTTTGCATTAAATAAATCTACAGCAAGGTTTACAAATTATACTGCATAATATTGCTGACTCAGACTTTGGCATTAGGTGGACAAAATCAGAGAACTGGAGTAAAGCATAACATTATTGGATTGGTTACCTCATATCCTTGCATATGATGTAACTAGGGATTGAACCCTGGACCAGAGAGGTGCACAACAAGTACTTCAGTGATATACTATCCAGGTTCCCAGCCCAATTGTTGGAAATGTTTAATGAACAGGGTAACATAAACTTAAATCTTTTGGTATGAGAAGTCTACCTTTTTCTGTCCTGAAAATTAAAAAAATTACACTTAGACAGTTTTGATGTACTGTAAATCTTGATATTTTAGTGTTATTACATTTTTGAGAATTTAGTTTATGCAGTATGTTTGTGACAAAATATCCTCACGAATTAATGATTAACTGTACAGCTCTCTCGTTATAATGTGGTAGTAGGGGTCCATAACCATCGATTGCATTATGTACAGAACTGTGTTATATTGAGGACAGCATTATGTACCTCACAATGGTATAGTGAAAATTAGGATATAATTTGCAACATTTTGTGCATGTGAAAATTTTTATATTTTCAGGGTTTGGGAGATATTGATACACAAATATTTCAGAGACAAAAATGTTTGTTTTTCAGTGTGATTCGTCGCCTGATCTCTCTGATATCCCAGCATGCACATCTGCAGGCTGAATGTGAAGCCAGTCAGAAACAGGCAAAGAGTACGCTAGATGCTGCAAAGAAATTGATGGAAGAAAAGGACAATACTTCAAATAAGGTAAATTGGGCATCCAGATTTCATAATATAGCTAATCAATTTTCACTTGTGTGTGCTATTAAGACTTCCATTCATCTATCTCTATAGTACAACATTATGGAATTGGAAGGGTTCTTGTCATTTAAAATTAAATCTGTTCTTTTAATGATTGGGATTTTATGTTGCAGTTTGTATTCCCAGTGTAAGGTGAAGCATGCTTTTATGACACAAGATGAAGCATGTTTTATGACACAAAGTGGGGTGTGTGTTTATAACACAAGGTGGAGTCTGTTTTTATGACACATGTGAATCAGGTTTTTATGATGTGTGTATATTTGTCTCATTTGCTGGCATATACCATACTGTGACCACTGTAATGCAGTTTTTCAATTAGTGCTGAAACCACTAGTCTGGTACCCATTTTTGTCAAGTACAGGCCAAATCATGAACTACACAATTGCCAATTGACTAGTTGCCTTCTTCCTCAGATTTAAATATATTTTACTTGTAAATATATTTGCTTACATCTAAAATAATATATCTTTATAATTGATCTGTAAAAATTTGTCAGTTTAGACTGACATCATCTGTCATACAAACTTTTCAGTTCATCAGGTTTAATAATTTATAGATATATACAGGTCGTACAATGTATCTGGTGCAGTCTATGCCCAAAAGGACAATGAACCTGATGCAGGGTATCAGCCATCACAAACAATGACAGACCTGCCAACCCTAAAAATTTTACCATAATGCTTACTGACACCCATTAAACTATAAATTTACAGAACAGCAATAACAAATGCAAAAAGATGTCTGGGTTTGGTCTGGATCCAGGTTTTAGACTTGATGCAGTTAGTAAGGGAACCAGACTAACTTTACAAGGTGTACCACTGATGCTTTCATCCACCCATATTCTTGCAAACTGCCTGCATGGTCAACCTTTTGCCTAGTCTGAAAAATGTCATCCAGCAAACAAAAAGAGCAATGTGATTGGGTCAATCAGCCTTTTAAATTGTCCAGACACTTAGCACAGCACTTAACCCAGAAGTAATAAAAAACAATATTTATATACATGGCTGTGCTTTGGCAAAAGCCTGAGAAGCAACAGTTACATTTATTGGACATGATGTCATGTCGATTTGAGTATTTGTCATGGCTTGAGAAATGATTGCTGCCGTCACATGAATTAAAATAAAAACAACAGTTGTGTAGAGTTGAGAGATTTAGCACGACATCATTGACCGCCATGGGGTTTGGAGCAGCAGTTTTTGAAACTGAACTGGAAAACATTAGGGCAGAAGTGTTAACGTTTTAATTTAAGATTATCTTGCCTTTGCTGCATCAGACCACACTTGTTAAGTTTAAAACACTTGTTTTCCAAGTCAACAACAGCAGTACATATTATTTCATTGTACCTTACTGAAAATTGGTCTAACTTGTGGAAAAATATAGACTGCCACACTCAAGTCTTTTTAGGTTTGGCATGACTGCTATGAATCAGTTACAAAATGTTTTGAAGTACTGTGATCATAAGACATACAGAGAAACAGAAAAAAAAGTGACAATCTCTACAGACACTGTAGTGTTTTAAAATGGATTTATCATTTATTTAAATGACTGATCTGTTATCATTCTGTAGTTTAATTAATATTTATAGTGAACTAAAGAAGTTGATTACCTTTTCTACATGTAATTTGTACTTTTTTAATGGTCTTGATTGAAGCATAAACTCTTCATAAAATAAATGTTTTCTCAATCATTGGTTACTTGGTGGAAGCTTGACATAGCAATCATTTTGGTCTCCGTGTGTGTGGCCATCGGTACATATGTCCTCCATACCCTAGATTAACCTCAGTATTTGTTGTTCAGCTCGACAAGAAGGGGTGCTCTTGATTCCAGTATAGGTTAATACACTGACAGATGAAATTTAGAGGGAAAATTTAAGCTGCTGCCAATAGATATAACTTATCAAGCAATTGAATGCATAGTTGACATCATTTTTTCCAGTGCCAATTGATGGGACAAATTGATAACTTTTGCAGACAAATTATAAAAGAGAGCTAGTTGTCATGTAATTGGAGAGACATTTGTCAGTCATTTAAACCCTAATTCCATCTTGTTTGTTCACAGGTTTTATTTTTCTGTAATATTAATTGTATCCCAACTAGTCAACTTAGTTGACTTTTTGAGAGTGACTAATTAACTTGCAAAATGCAATCATTGTGTGTGCACTAATTTTACCTGTACACTGTTTATAGATATTAGCTATACAGTGAGGATTGGGTTTATAGGATTTCTCATGTTGATCCATCTTCCTTCCATCACACAATCTGCTTAGCACAACTAGTCCTGCATTTTTAGACCAGAAGAGCTTATGGGATGGTCTGATGTCCGTCGCCAAGACATCCATCTGTCCTTTGGTCCAAGTTTGTTATCACTACTCCTCCTAAACTACTTGGAGGATTTCCATGAAAATAATAAACACACACGTTCATGCCAAAGTCTGGTTGGTCCTAAATGAAAATGGTGCTGCTCAGACATTTAGTATGGCCACCACAGTAGCCATCTTGAAAATATCATTATTGCTACTCCTTCTGAATGGATGGTCATATCAACATGGGGTTCTCACTGAAAGACTTTTTTGATGTCTGGTTGGTCATTAATTAAAAGATACTGATCTGATGTCCATTATAACCACCATGGCAGCCATCTTGAATATCTTGCTATTGGTACTCCTTCACAACAGGAAGTCATGTTGACATGGGGTTTTCACCAGAAGACTTCTTATGATGTCTAGTTGGTCCTAAATGAAAATGATTCCAGTTGTACATCCATTATGACCACTCGAGCGACGATCTTGACAATCTCAATATCACTACACCTCAAGAATGGATGGTCATATCAGCATGGGTATTTCACTACAAGATTTATTATGACGTCTAGTTAATCCTAAATGAAAATGGTGCCAATTTGACAGCCAATATAACCACCACAGCAGTCACATTGAAGTACTCGGGGTACTAATTCAGCTCCCAAAATAAACCTATGGAAACACCATGATATTAAAAATTCAGTAACTTTAAATTTCTGAATGCTTATGATCAAACCTATACTTCTCAATACAGACCCATCGTTGATGCAAGCTTCTGTGTGGACAAAGCCATATGTCCTGCTGCATTTGTTTAATTTACATGTATTTGAAACGTGTTTTCAATTCCACACCTAAAGAACCGGGTGCTAATTTCAGTAATTATTGTTCCAAAGTCAGGTATATAAAAGGACTGAAATTCCATCAATAAAACAATGTATCTGTTTTTTCAGTTACAGATAGGATAAGCTGTCAAAAGATTATTTTTACTAAAATTTTACTTTTCATTATCAACCAATCATGGCCAGCCAGACCCAAATATACTCTATTTTATCTTCACCCATTTCTAGTCTGGTTCCCATTCTTCCATATAATTAGTACTGTGAGTCTTGAAAATCTTGTTATTGCTACTTCTCCTGAATGGAAAGTCATGTTAGCATGGGGTTTTCATCAAAAGACTTTTTATGGTATCTACTTAGTCTTAAATAAAAAATGGTACCAATCTGATATCCAATATGACCACAGCAGCCAGCTTTAAAATCATATCGCTTTACCGCCTAGATGGAACATCATATCAGCATTGGGTTTTCACCAGAAGATTTCTTATTATGTCTAGTTGGTACTAAATGAAAATGGTGCTGATATGACATCTGTATGGCAACCATCTTAAAAATCTTGTTATTACAACTCCAAAATGGATAGTCATATTGACATGGGGTTTTCACCAGAAAACTAATTATGATATCTAGTTCTTTCTGAAAGAAAATGGTGCTGATCTGACATCAGATATGGCTGTCACAATGAATTTATTTAAAATTTTGTCACAAATTCTCCTGAATGGATAGTCATATCAACATGGGGTTTTCACCAAACGTCTGATAATGCTGTCTAGTTTGTCCTAAATGAAAATGTTACATATATTTCATCTGTTATGGCTGCCACAGTGGCTAATTTGAAAATCATATTGCTCAAGAATATCAGAGCTGGTTTCAATGCTCAGTAGTTAAAAAGAACCAATGGTATTATCTTGAATTCCTGGAAATTCTTTTCAGACAGCAGAGCATTGATTCCTTCGTGTAGCTCATTCTTGATAAAATATCCCATTTTTCCCCCCTACTTTTTCCCTGACTTTTTTTTAAGAAAGTAGCCCTACTTTATCGTTACTTTTTCACAAATGGTTTCTGGAAAGACTGATATTATCATCATCTATTTACAAAGTAATGTGCTACCTCAGATTTTAGCTCACATGCTGTAAAACCAAATGACTTTATGGTATGGCCCTGCAGTTGATGTGCATTGTCCATCATGCTTTGAGTTTCTGTCAACAATTGCTATTTAAACCTTGTTTCAGAAACCAATGGACTAACTGTGATCATTTTTGGCAGAGAGCATCCTTAGCAAATGATGCCAATCTGCCGTCTAATATTCATTACAAAAAATAGAAAAACATTAAAACGACCTCTTCTCAAAATCCACACAGCAGAATTTGACAAAATCTGACACAAAGTATTCTGGCTTGAAGGCATTGTAGTGGATATTTTTATACAAATTATGCTGATCTGCTATCAAATGTGGCCACTATTATTAAAACATAAAAACCTTTAAACAACTTCTTCTTAAAAATTGCTCAACAGAATTTGACCAAATTTACCAGAAAGCATCCTGGTATGAAGTGATGTCAGTTTTGTAAAAATTTTGACAATCCACTATCAAAAATGGCTTCTGTTACTAAAAATAGGAAAACTTTTAAATGACTTCATCTTAAAAGCTGCTCAACAGATTTTTACCAAATTTGACAACAAGCATCCTGTCATAAAGAGTTTTAAATTTATACAAATTATGCTGATTCTCCATTAATTAAAGCTGCCATAATATGTATTACAAATAGAAAAACCTTTAATCAAATTCTTCTCAAAGACTGCTCAACAGAATTTGACCAAATTTGACAGAAAGCATCCAGGCAAAAAGGGCTTTTTTGGCCATCTTGAAAATCTTGTTATCGCTACTCCTAAATGGATGGTCATATCAGCATGGTGTTTTTACTAAAAGACTTCTCAATGATGTTTAGTTGGTTCTAAATAATCATGGCGCCGACCTGACATCAGATATGACTGCCATGGCAGCCATTTTGAAATTGTGTTGTCGCTGCTTTTCCTTAACAGAAAGTCATATTGACATGAGGGTTTTCACCTGAAGACTTCTTATCATGTCTAGTTCATCCTAAAAGATATGATGCCGATATGACATCTGATCTTTAGAATCTTGTTATTGCTACTCCTCCCAAATGGATGGTCATATTGACATGGGCTTTTTACCAGAAGACTTTTAACAATCTCTAGTTGGTCCTAGATGAGAATGTTGCTGATTACTTTCAATGTGGTAAGCACAGCGGCCAAAATTTGAAAATCTTGTTATCGCCCAAGGATATTAGAGATGGTTTCAAGACTCAACAGTTGAAACAAAGAAACAGTCTTATCTTGGATTCCTGGAAATTCTTTTCAGCCAGTTGAGCATCAATCCCATTGAGGAACTCTTGTAATGGTGAGAAATAGTTCCAGTTTATTCTTTGATATGAAGCAGTTTGAATTTTACAGTAGTGATAGCAAATTTATTTGTAGGGGACTAGCAATAGCAAAAGAAAAGTCCAGAAAAAACTACCAGAAATATATGGTTAGCATTAATCAATTAATTATTGACTTGAAAAGAAAAAAATTCAGAGAGAGAGAGGAAATCATTAAATAAATCACTGGTAGATAATTGGTACTGACTGAAGTTAAATGAGATAAAGATCTGAAACATTATTTTCCATCGCTCAGCCCTTTAATAGTAAACAACTGAATCACACGTTTTTGCTTTTAAGGAACCAAATTTGATGACTACCTGGAAAATTATTGGGCCAGTTTAAGTCCAGAGTATTTATTATGATAATTCTTGATGAAATTAAACTAGGGGAAAATTATCAGGATTAAAATAATCCTTATATATTTATTTGTTATTTATATTCATTATAAAATCAATAATGTCTTATCATCTGTTTCTATGATCAATAATGGACACCTGTTATAAAGGTGCACTTAATTATGTTTTATTATTAATATTCTTATTATTATTGGTACCCGTGCATTTTTAAAGTGGACTTACTTTCAGTTCAGAGGAACCATGGTGGCTCAGTTGTCGGTATGCCAGGTTCATGAGCATAAGGGTGCCAGTTCGAATCCTACGATTAGACCAGCACTTACTTGACTTCGGTTGCCTCAGCACTAAATAACCTAGTATATGTGTTGCGGAGCTGTAAAACACCAAACAAATCCAAACTTTCATTTTATGATTTGATTCCTGGACTTGTTAAATGAGAAAAATTGTCATGCCCTGCTTTACAAGAGGAAAATGCTCACCAATCCACTAGTTTTTTTTAAAAACTCTTTTTGACCTGAAATTTAGTTTTGAATTGATGCTGTTATTATGACAATACATTGATATAGTGGAATTCCAAATGTTTTTCAAAAGAAAAAAATACATGTTTTTATTTCAGAGAAAGGAGGAGGAGGAGCAGACAGGTGTTGAAGATGTTGCTCTGGAGAAGAAAGTAGCCATAGAATTGGATGACTTGAAAAATGAACTAAAGGAAAAGGATCAAAGTAAGTGTCTTTACTCATTTGATTAGGACCATATATCATGATATGGAAGCACCATAAGTAATCACCTTTTCCATCATCTGTGAGTCTTTCTGTTCATCCATTCACTCTTCTTGTAACCACCAAAGCTCTGCAACCATTTGACATCATTGGATGCCATTTGACATCATTGGATGCCATTTGGTACGTGAATTACACATAGATGTGCCTTTTAAAGGTTTTGACTTTTCAGGTCAAAATTTGATAGGAGTTATTGCCCTTTTTTGGATCAATTTTAGTCATTCAATATATTCTGATATAGTTTGGTAAGAACATTGTCTCATAGACTTGCATGTGCCATTTATGGATTTTGCCTTGTCAACTCATTTTTGGACAGATTTATGGCCCTTGACCATTAACTTTATTGCTTCATATGGGAAGTTACTTGTAACTGGCACAGCTTAAGAGCCTTTTAACATATTCTGCTGCAGTTTGGTATGAACATGGTTTCATATACTTGCATGTTTCTTTTATGGGATTAGTCTACTCCATTTTGGACAGTTATGTCCCATCTCAACAGATTATGTCACATGAAAATTTGGAATGTTGCTTGCAATCATCATAGCTCAAGAGTCATTCAACATATTTCCTTTGGAATTTGTTAAGAACATTGTCTCTTAGACCTAGATGTTGTTACGTATATCGAATTTATAATGTGTGTCCTTGAGGTAAGTTGTACTTTAGTCATTTTGTAAACAACATATTTACTGCATTCAAGTTCAAGGTCAGTCTTGTTTACATAACATTTAACAATTAGATTGAAATTTTCCATATCTTGATGTGAGAAAAGTCAGGTATGCAGAGAAAATTTTCCATTACAGTTAATATTCTAGAATATTCTGTCAGGTGACTTATATTTATATTTGTACAGGTTTGGTAAACAAGATTTCATTCCTATACTAGACTTCATATTATTAAGATCAGTCTATTAAGGAATTTATTGTAGTAATCAGATGTTACAGTTGTGAAAATCAGAGCAAATTCAGAGAGAGGTATTATTTATTTGAAATATTCATTGGAATTACTAAAAGTGCTTTTTCTCATATTGGATTAATAATTGACTTTGGGATTTATGTGAATTTATTCAAAAATGTTCTGGAGTACATCATTCAGAAATATCAGGATATTCAAGACTACTGATACATCAGAACATTCAAGACTACTTGCACATCAGGACATTCAAGGCTACTGGAATTCGTTCAGAACATTCTATATTTAGGACCTGTGATTAGGACACTTGGGATTATTGGATTATTTGGACTTTAAATCACATTACTGTAAGTGTCTTTTGAAGTTTCACTTTAATTGGCTAGAAATAAATTGCTTGTTGATTTTACTTACATTGTTGGTTTCACTTTCTGTTGCATTATTTTAAGACCTAGAGTCGTAACAATGTACGTTCTATTGGTTTTGTCTTGTCTATACTGTTTTTGACAGAGTTGTGGCCCTTGTCAATTAACTCAATATTTTTACTGCGACCGGTGCAGTGATGCGTGGCATTGTAACCAGATTAAAGTTAACATCTGTACACAACAAGCTGTTAACTGATTACTTGGTTGTTGTAATCTGGAATTTAGGCCAAATGCAGGATGTTTTTTGAGGTGTTATAAGTAATAAAGGGATCAAATGTGGTCCATGATGGCTTTTGAGTCTTTGGTTAAAAATAGGCCATCCTTTTGGCAGAGGTGAGATAAAAAGGAAAAACCAACCAAAAAAAATGATTCTGACAGAAACACTTGAGAAAGTAATGTAACACTGGTTAAACATATTAAGCAGCACCTATGAACTACATAAAAGTGTAAAGAGAAACTATATAAAGCAAGACATGCTTCAGATAGTAATGAACATCATCACTCCAGATCTAATGAGTAAGGAGGATATTGATAGAGCAATTGAACAATGGTTGACACCAGGACCTGGAGGAAAATATTGCTTTGCGTGAAATATTTTGAGATCTGAATAAACACACAAGTCAGTTTAGTATGATTTTGTTTATTTCTTTTAATATTTAAAGTACAGTAATTGCAACGTTGTGTGACAGATAATAGTAAAAAAAATAGGACCCTTTTGGGCACTTGGAATTGGAGTCAGGGCTTGTGGAATTTGAGTCAGGGCTTGTGATTTTTTTAAAGTCACCAGCCTGGGCCTGTGTCTGAAATTTTTTTTCTTTGAGCACTGCTATTATAAAAACATGCATAACACAGGTAATGTCACAATGGGAGATCTTCTTACCTGGTTTTCACTGTAAATACATCATGTAAATTGCTTGTCTATGGTGTTAATTTGTAAATTCATTATTATTTGTGGGATACCAATTTAGTGGTTTTCATAGCTAAACTTTGGCCAGAAATTTAAAGTCACAATGAAATATGATACTGGTACTCTAAGCCACCCTGATGTTTGCATTTGTAAGGCTTCACTTCACTTGTTCATTTGTTTGTTTGAATACCAATGCTATTTATATATATATATATATATATATATATATATATATATATATATATATATATATATATATATATATATATATATATATATATATATATATATATATATATATACATTAAAAATAACATGACTTTTGAAGTGTTTGTATAAAGCAATTTGATATACCCATAGTATAGCTATATCAAATTGTGAGTTCCCCCTGGTGTATGAATATGCATAATGATCATGTTTTCATAGCTACTATACTCTCTGAACTTGGTTATGGATTTCTTGGAATATTACATTAAAAAAGGAGAAAATAGCCCCCCCAAAAGATTTTCATGTACAATTTGTTTTATATAAACTAAAATTTTAAACAAATAAAATAAAATTTATTGAGTTCAGGAAATATGTATTATTGAGCTCCACCCAGTGTTGTCTGCTGTCATCTCTGTGAACACTGCTGTTTCCAGCCTCTCCCTCATGCAATAAATCTGCAAACATTCTGTGCAACTGTCAAAAAAAGAAAACAATGATATCAGAAAAGGAGCAAGATGATGAAGCAACCTTCAATTTACTAAACTGCAAATTAATTGAAGAGTTTGATAGAGATATGACTGAGAAGTTTTTAAATGAAAATGATCATTCTATGTCCAAATGTGAGATTGTCAGTAAAGAGATTTGTACACCATGAGCCTGATGACATATTGAAATTTATAGAAAGCAAGCAAAATGCAAATACTCTAAAAAAGACACTATTTGATGTAATGCTTTTGACTGAATTCTTCCAGTCAAAAATGAATCCAGAAACTTACACGAAATTCCCCTATTTGAATTGGATCAGCACCTGGCCGGTTTTATACTCAGTGTTAAGAAAAAAGATGGATCTGAGTTTGAGCACAACAGCATAAGAAGTATCATCAGCACCATTGATCACCACCTAAAAATAAAGAAACATGCAAGTACAATCATAAGAGGAAATTACACCAATTTATATTAAGCAGAGAAGCTCTTCAGGCACAGCAAGTGCAGTCAGCCAATGACAGATGAAGAAATAAATGCTTTGTATAACAAAAAACTCATGGGGATGGAAACACCCGAAGCCATTGCTAATATAGTGTGGTTTAACAACTCTGTGAACTTTGTTTTTAGGGGAGTGACTGAACATTTCAATTTGAAATGGGGGGATGTTTTACTGAAAAAAGATGTGAATGGCCAGGAGTACCATGAACTCAATGAAAGGCAAACAAAAACAAGAACAGGAAACAATGTAAAAGACATCAGAGTAAAATGTATAAAAACAAAGACAACCACAAGAGAGATCCAATTGCCATCTACAAAAGGTATGCAGAGCTAAGACCAGGAGAATTTTTGTCAACCAGAAGATCCCTTCTATATCGTGCCCAATACTATGCTGATCACAGCTACAAACCCAAAATGGTTTAGAAAACAAGTCGTCGGAATTACCAAACTGAGATGCATGATGAAAAGAATGAAAGAAAAAGCAAATATGACAGAGGGAATGAAATTGACAAACACCTGTAGCCTGAAGTATCTAATTCAAAACTTAAGAGACAAAAACATTCCCCCAACTGATATCATGCAAATTTCCAGCCACATAAATATACTGTCTATAAACAGCTTCTCAAGTATCAATGACAAACAATGAAATACATATTCCAATTACCTGAGCAACACCGACCACCAGAGTAATGATGCTGTCAACCCCCAATCCCGCAACAAACAGATTTCAAACTGCACTGCATCAGACTGTAATATCTCAAGTTCCCAAACATGTAATGTACAGCAGAATCATATTAGTAACCCATTCTTTAGATCAAACATCACAGTACAGAATATGTTTGTTATAATTCTCCTGCAAAACAACACATGCCTTGTAGCTGGATGCAAATAGCTGTGCTGTCACTGTTCATGACACAGAACACTGAAAGCTCATTGTTTGCACTTACATATACATTATTAAAACACTTTGAATGTTAAATGTCAGCTCTGTGTGTTCATTTCATTTATTAAATACAAAATGAAACCTATATTAATTATTACGAATGAAGTTTAAATGAAATTGAGAAACTAAAGAACATCTTTTTGGGGCATACATATATGAGAGGGTTCACTCCCTTCACATTGCACATTTTATGGCCGTCAGTTTTATCTCCCTTTTAAAATGTAAAATTCATGTAAATTCTTTTTAGTATAAATAAAATATATGTATAGTATGTATGCTGTATCTTTGATATACCACGAGTTGTATACGTTTTTCATTCAAAGGAAACTCCGCAAGCCTTGTTTCCTTTAATTAAAAAATTATACAACTCACGGCATATTAAAGATGCAGCATACATACTATATATATATATATATATATATATATATATATTTATTCTAAAGATTGTTAATTACATTCTTGGATACAACGTTTTCTCTGTTAGAACATTTGACTTTAATTTCCCATGCCAAATTCCTAATTACTGTGTATTCCAAAGGCTTTGTTATAACATTCCTTTGTTATAATGTTTAATTGGTTGTAGCACTTGATTTGTGTAGTCTGCCTGAGAAAATTAGCTCAATTATAATGTTTTAATCACCTGACGCACCAAAGCCAGATAAACAATGCCGGTCATTTAAATAATAAAGGCATAACAACAAAGCACCAGGTAACAAAAGCATGATAATTATCACACGTCATGCATAATCAGTAAATAACAGGGCTTAACAAAGATGCCAGGTAACAAAGGTGTGATAATCACACTCCATTCATAATTGGTACTTCGAATCACGGATTGCTAGTTCAATGCAATTAAAGCATGAAAAGAAATGTCATTAGGTTTCATTGGTACACATATATTCCATATTTTTCCAATGCCTTGCATAGCCACTACAGTGTTATTAAAACTGATGATAATAATAAGATCTGCACAAATGCAGAAGCTGCAGTGAAAAAAAAGAACAATTTTAGCACTGGAGGAAAGAATACCTGTTACTGAAAGAAATATAAAAAAAAAAAGAAAACCACTTACATAATAGCTAGTTTCAACATGGTTAAAGCTCATATTCAATTTATTATAAGAGGCAAAGAGTCCATTAAAAATGAAAGGCAGAATGGTATATAGGTACAGAGGACAGGTGAAGGCATATAGGATGGTGTATGGGTGATTTAAACAAGTAAGTATTGGAGTGATTTTGTGTTACTAGTAGTAAGAACATACCAGCAGGTGGAAAACTGGTAGCAAAATGCAGTTGTTGTCTCAGCAGAAATGTGTTTCTTACAATTTTACCATGTCTAATGGTCGGCTTGAGAGCTTCAAGAAATGGAACAACATAAGAGCAAGTGCACTCAGTGGAGAATTGGCAGATGTTAATTTACAGACAGTTGATGACTATAAAAAAAAAAGAAAGCATCCATCACCAAAAGATTTGAGCTATGGCACATTTTGAGTGCTGATGAAACAGGTTTCATTTTAAGAGGACTATCTGACTTATCTCTAGTTAGCTGACTTAGAACTAAGGCCAGGTGAGCTCAAGTAGACGTAAGGCCAGGTGAGCTTATGTTATGGCACTATGTGTGTCATATGTCATGCATCCACATTGCTATTATAAACTTATAAAAAACCACAGGATCAATTTTGATCAAATTTGGCAAGAACATTCTGGCATGAAGAACTTAAAAATTTACGCAAGTGATGGAAATTAGCCATACAATATGACTGCCATTACTTAAGAAAAGAAAACTTTTACACTCCTGAAAAAGTGCATAACAGAATTTAACCAAATTTAACAGAAAGCATCAAAACTTGAAGGGATTTCAATTTGATATAAATGATGCCAGTATGCCATTACTAAAAATAGAAAAAAAAACTTTAGAGAACTTCTTCTCAAAGACTGCTCAAGAGAATTTAACCATATTTGACACACAATGCCTGGCATGAAGGCCTTTCAAGTTTGTTCAAATAATTGTCAATCCACAGTCAAATAGTGGCCTCAGTTTACAAGATATATACCATTAGGTGACTTGTTCTCAAAACGACTAAGCAGAATTTGACCCAACTTTACAGAAAGCATCCTGGCAATGAAGTACTGGTGCTTTCAGGTTTGTAAAATTATGCCAATCCACCGTCAGATAGATATGGCCACCAGTACTGGCTTTCAAGTTTTTACAAATTATGCTGATCTGTTACCACTTATATGTGTTGTCAGTGAAAGAATAGAAAAACCTTCAAACGACTTTTTCTATAAAAAAAAATGCTCAACATAATTTAACAATTTAAAAATAATGTTTCTGCCCCCCAAACACTATGTCAAAACAATAATATTGTGATGCTGGGATCATTCAAACTGTCAAAATGAACTTATTGGAGGAGGCTGTTACATCACAGTCTTTGCAAAATGAATGAGTGCTCTACAGCATAAGTAGCTAATACTGTAACTGCTTGATGCCATTATGTGGATTAACTCTCTGTGTGAAGTTCTGTCTGCATATGCTGTTCAGTGGTGATTTGCCAAGTGTGGTTTCTTTAACAAGAGTTCAGGATGTGCTTCAGAAGAGAGAGGAGAGTAAACAGGATATGCATTCATCACTGAAACCATTAGTGAATGGCATGACATCAGTGGAATTTGCAGATATCGACAACTGTTTTTATTGGGGAGAAGGCGGTTTTTCAGGGAAGTGGTGCTATGGACATTTCAGAAATCGCTGCCAGTGGGAGTGTGAATGAGTCAAATATTTGTGCAACTCAGTTTTAGGTAGTTTTCACATGCTCCAGTCTTGCAGAATTTAAATTACATAAAATACTATGTTCTGCACTATGGCAGGCCTGAAAATTTGCTTCTGTGCATACAGATGAAGACACACATTCAGAGCTTTCAGCAAAAAAAAACAATGCAGACAAACAAGTATTGCTGACTTCTTAATGGAAGCCAAAAGTGATTGAGAGGACAAATACAATGTACCATGGATAACTTAACATTTTATACATAGAAAGTATAAGTAGTACCCTAGTTAACTTTACAGTGTATACAGAGAATGAATATGTGTTATACCATGACTATTTTTGCGATTTATAGTTTGATAAACAAGTTTCTATCATAGATAGCTTCGTACATGGGATCAGTGTTATCATAGCTAACTTGGCAATTCATATGCTAATATATCTGAAGTAACTTAATTTATGGATAGGTTAAATAAGTTTCTGTCATAGGTAACTTTGCAATTCATGGACAAAATAAATAGTGTTACCTTAGTTACCTTTGCTATTCATGGACAAGATAAATAGTGTTACCTTTATTAATTTTGCAATTCATGGACAGGATAAATAGTGTTACCTTTATTAATTTTGCAATTCATGGACAGGATAAATAGTGTTACCTTTAATAATTTTGCAATTCATGGACAAGATAAATAGTGTTACCTTTATTAATTTTGCAATTCATGAACAGGATAAATAGTGTTACCTTAGTTACCTTTGCTATTCATGGACAAGATAAATAGTGTTACCTTTATTAATTTTGCAATTCATGGACAAGATAAATAGTGTTACCTTTATTAATTTTGCAATTCATGGACAGGATAAATAGTGTTACCTTAGTTACCTTTGCTATTCATGGACAAGATAAACAGTGTTACCTTTATTAATTTTGCAATTCATGGACAAGATAAATAGTGTTACCTTTATTAATTTTGCAATTCATGGACAAGATAAATAGTGTTACCTTAGTTACCTCTGCTATTCATGGACAGGATAAATAGTGTTACCTTAGTTACCTTTGCTATTCATAGACAGGATCAATACTGTTATCTTAGTTAACTTTGCAATTCATGGACAAGATAAATAGTGTTATCTTAGTTAACTTTGCAATTCACAGACAAGATAAATAGTGTTATCTTAGTTACCTTTGCTATTCATGGACAGGATCAATACTGTTATCTTAGTTAACTTTGCAATTTGTGGACAGGATAAATAGTGTTACCTTAACTTTGTAATTCATGGACAAGATAAATAGTGTTACCTTAGTTAATTTTGCAATTCATGGACAGGATCAATACTGTTATCTTAGTTAACTTTGCAATTTGTGGACAGGATAAATAGTGTTACCTTAACTTTGTAATTCATGGACAAGATAAATAGTGTTACCTTAGTTAATTTTGCAATTCATAGACAGGATCAATACTGTTATCTTAGTTAACTTTGCAATTCATACTGTTATCTTAGTTAACTTTGCAATTCATATATACATGTGAAAGTCAAATATAAATGTGAATGTTTTATGGTTGGTACATTTGTGTTACTATAAAATTATTTAGAGATATATGCATGTAATATTTTAACAAGAACTCTGATCAAGTAATTGTGTATATTTTTCCTACATGTACATAAACAAAGTTTAATTTCGACATTGAAAACTGGCCCTCCTGCGCATACCTGTTATGAGAAACCACCTATCTTGAGAGATCACTTGTTGGCAGAAGAGGTGGTCTATGAAGACAGGTTTTATTGTATTACAGTTAAGAAAACTATTTCCTCAATGTATTCAAAAACAAGTTTGCTCTTTCTCACCCATGTGATGGAAAAGATTGACTGATTTTTCGATCCTTCTTTTTTGTCTTAGTCTAGTTGTCTTGGGTCAGTGGTCATGTGATGATTTTATGACATCATAAGATGTTTAAGTTACACTTAATTGATGTTTGGAATTAAAGCAAGTCATGATGTGATGAAATACAGATATTAATTTTTTGTCTTTTTGAAGAGAAAATGAGTGAGAAAAATAATAATTGTAGGGGTGGCACCAGTCAAGGAACTCCCAGTATTCAAGGCATGTAACACCTCAGTCTGGTTGTCATGATGCCAACCCAAACATTAATTCTATTAGGCTCAGTCTGTTTGTCATGGTGCCAGCCCAAGCAAAAATTCTATTAGCCTCAGTCTAGTTGTCATGGTGCCAGCGCAAACAAAAATCCTATTAGCTTCAGTCTGGTTGTTGGGGACATTTATGTCTCCTTGTGACATAATAATACACACTTTGATGACATGTTCATCACAACCTTCATGTTTGCACTTTAATGAAGTCAGTAATTACTTGAATAAAAGTTTTAAAAATTTTATTCTTTGACTAAAATACATGTACTCAGCTAGAGGTGAAGCTCAGTAATAGACAATCAATTAAGATTGATTAAGATTTATTTTGGTCATGGTGCCAACTCAAGATTTAGTACTGTTAGTCTTTGCTGACACTTCTTGCAACTGTACCTTAGCATGATCAACATAAATCATTGTTCTTACATCAGTCTCATGGTACCATTATATCTCGTTGGCATTTGGAGTAGTTTGAAAAAGTCGGTGCCTGTCCGACAATAAAACTAGACGAAATAAATAACTGCTTCTGTAATGTATTTGATGTGCTAAATTGTTTTCACAAAACTTTGCTTATTCCAAAATTAGAGGCAGAAACATGCCTCCAAACAGACATGTTTT
Organism: Margaritifera margaritifera; assembly: GCA_029931535.1. NCBI lineage: Eukaryota > Metazoa > Mollusca > Bivalvia > Unionida > Margaritiferidae > Margaritifera > Margaritifera margaritifera. Next base: position 883,493 of record JAQPZY010001636.1, on the reverse strand, counting down.
TCAACATTGTAGCACCTAATTTGAAGCAAGTTTTGTCTGTAATTTTACTATTAGCTATGTTTCACAAAAACAATGTAGCACATTAAAGACACTGAAATAGTATCTTGGCTTGTTTTCTTGTCAGAGCAGCTCAGATTTTTAAGAACACTTTGACCAACAGTTGTGTAAAAGACTGAAGTATTCTGCGTGCTTGTAACATAGGATGATAAGATTGTGATATATAATTTAAATGACTATTCAGTGTTGTATCAAATTGTTGACCTGTGTTCCCCAAATCTTGACTCCTGTACATTCCTGGGTGACCTTTTTCATCAGAGATAAATCTGGCTATTGTTTTTCTTTAATGCACATCTGTCCATGTGTATGTTGGCTGTAGCAATGATCCAAGTCACTACAGATGATAAGAACTTTAATATGGCAGTTAATTTCCATTTTGAAAGAACATTTTTGGCAATCAAAACATTCAGGTTTGTAGTACTGAGTTACAGTGGAAAGTCACTGATGGCTGCTAGTGTAATGTATTTTTGAGGTTGAATTAATGACAAAAGAGACTAAATTTCTGGTGTGAAATGCTTGCAGAAATAGAGAGATAGGTATTTAATCTTTGAGTTAGTTTAAAAAGAAAAATATTTCAGAAAACATGGGAATTATTATAATAAATACTGGTAGATAATGGGTGAACACTTAACTTAAACAAGCGCAAGATCCTGAATGGAAAATTCCATAATGCAACTCTTTTCAGGTGAACCAGACATTCAAACATGTAAATGTGTTTATAGATTACTTGAAATTTTGTGTTTCCCAAATTTGGAAGACGGGGGGACATGACGTCCCCTGCTTTTGAGAGCCTTGGTGCAACATTGACTTTTGATGTTCATTCTCTCCTTTTAGCAATATGTATTGATGATCCTGTCATAAAACGTTCAAAAATAGTCACAGTGTTCTTTCACCCTGTATCCAGATCTGTGAAGAAAATGCAGTGTGTGTGGCTATAACATGAATGAACTTGTACTGTCATTTTTGTTTTAAAACCACAATTCCAGTATGAAAATGAATTGTACAAACCTTCAATTTTTGTATTTTTCAATATAATGTCTGGTATAAGAGATAGTACTATCTATACTCACTTATAAGTCTAGTCAAACTGCAAACAACATAGACCCTGATCTGTCATCGCATAATGGGTTTGTGCTGTTCTATTGATTACTCCTAACAAACAGCATAGACCCAGATCTGCTGGTGCAATATGCGACAGAAGATCTGGGTCTATGCAATTTGTGCATGGACTCAATTTATAAACAGATATAGATGGTAATCATAATGAGAATTTCATTTTGTAAATGATTGGGGAGTATGAAGATTTTTCATCGATTCCAAGGCAAAAATGGCATCCAATTGGGAGAGAAACTTCGATTGCAGGGGTTTGTACCAGTAGGTGACGAAACCAAAAACATGTCTTAGCTTGCACTTTGCAACTGGAGCATTCACTTGCTTATCGACTCATCCAACATGGATGTGATCATTTAATATTGTTTTATCTCATAGACTAGCAGAACATAGTGTAGTTCTACTAAGCTAGTTTTTTTTTCAAAGTTATTACTTTGTGAATAGATTGTATCTACTTTGTGAATAGATTGTATTGCTGATTTTACTCAGTTAATTCATGTTTATTACTAAAAAAAAATAACTTATAAACTTTAAAATGGAAAAATACCAAATATGGATTATTTCAGGTCTAAAAGAAAATTAGCTTTGTTTCTGGTTTCCCAACCAACTCTATTTTTTGCCTGCTGACCCTTAAAAAATTTTTGAATCATAAAAAACGAAGCAAAAAACTGAATTCCAGATTTTCTGAATGTTGTAACCTGTCTAGATTTGATTTCATTCAATGGTAGCAGTGTTAGACATAACACTAGCTCATTAAGACACTGTATCCTAATATATTTCAGTACATACTGGACATGGTCTAGAATACATGGTTCAGTAATGGTTACTTTATCAGACAGTAGCAAATTATTTAAGTAATTATATTGAAGGTGCATATCTATCATATAACATGTTGTTGAGTAATACTGACACGGTATCTTTTTTCAGAGGAATAAAATTATATCATGCAACTGTGGCTCACTTCAGTTCATGAAGGAGAAAGAAGTGAGTAAAAAAAATCGTATTCCAACTGACCAACATATTTATAGCATGAAACCAGAAACAGACACATTTTTAACGGCCTATATACTGCTAATTTCTTCTTTATTTGTCCATTTACCATTATATAAATTTGTATTCATCTGTAAACAGCATGGACAGATGTCTGCCCTCACATAATACACAGGTATATCAGGGTATGTACTGTTTGAAATTACACATAGAATGAACTAGAGTAGACACAGATGATGTAATAGTATATCTGGGTATAGGCTGTATGCAGTGGAGTATATACTTGCTTATAAGTTGAGTCCAATTGCAAACTACACAGACCCAGATCTGCCATTGCATAATGTGCCGGCAGATCAGGGTCAATCAGTTTGTTAGAAGTAATCAATAGAAGAAACTGCACAGACCAAGATCTGCCGGCACATTATGCAATGGTAGATCAGGGTCAGTCAGTTTGTTAGAAGTAATCAGTAGAAGAAACTGCACAGACCAAGATCTGCCGGCGCATTATGCAATGGTAGATATGGGTCTACAGTTGGACTTGTTAGTATGTAAGCTCAGGTAAATACAACACAACAAAATCCAACTCATTTACAGTATTTCTTTAGAAAGTCTTGAATTTTAAATTTGAATATAATATCATTCAGAATTTAATACTTTTGTCTGAAAGTTTTGTGTCTATCAGGTTTTCTATGGCAGCAGTTCTTGGTGGGTCTGATTGTTTTTTTGGGGTTTTTTTTGTTGTTTTTTAAGGCAGGGGGGGGGGAGAGGAGAATAAGCATGAAGAGTTTCCTTACTATATTCACCATAAAAGAAACAAACATTTGTGAGGTGATCTGCCTACTAGGAAATGTTACTTTGTTTCAGAACTGGCCAAGACCCTGAAAGACCTCCAAGCTGTCAAAAGCCAGGCTGAAGGGACTAACATTGAGTATGATCGTCTTCTGAAAGAACATGCAGTATTACAGGTAGATTTTAAAAGGGGTGGTAACACTGCTCTGCACCTCTCTACTCCCATGTTCTATTCCCCGTTTAATTAACATGTGAATAATCAAATTTCAACACTTAGGAAACTGGACAATATTATTTTTCTTTTGATCTGTCTCACTGCTATGTTTGTGAATTAAAAAGTTGTTTAACTAAGAGGTCTCCAAATCAAACTATTTAATCTGTTACCACAAGATGTTGGAACCAGGAAAACCAATGCAGCCTTGGTTGTCACCAAATATTTTGCAAATTATGAATGTACAGATAGTGGCCCCACTCACTTTAGAAACTTCCTCGTGTCTGAAAAGAGTTGACCCAAGTACAAAACTATTTTGAAGCACCAAAGGCTTGCATTAAGAGTAACATTTAAGAGACTTTCTAATTGTGACACCTCTAATATGTGATCACCCATTCAAGGTCAATGGTTTTGGCTGGACATTTTCCTTCACCTCAAAGACCACGTCATACCAACTTGTGAGATGTTGAGAGTGTGTAATGTAAATAGTTAGAACTAATACTGGAGTGAATTTAAAATAAAAGTAGTTAAATTTCAGAATAAATCAGAAAAATTACCTTGTCTAAATTTTTAAGTCAAAAGGTCGTTTAGTAGTATATCTTAGCTTCTTATAGCAGAGTTTGACATTTCATGTCTCTCTGATAGGTCTGTCATTGTTATCACATACGTACTCACAGAAATTTTGAAGTAAAGTTAAAACTCAAATATTAAGTAAAATAAATCAGAAGGAGACTTACCCTCTTGGACTTTAAAATCTAAAAGGCTATTGCAAAGTTTGGTATTTTATGTCATGCTGCGCAGTCTTTATTACCATGGAGAGAGAGAGAACTCAACTTTTTAAATAAGGTATATTCACTTGTTTATGACTTAAAGATTATTATATATTCAGTCTGTAGGCTAAGTGTTGTGGATTGACTCATTTTGATTAAGGATGATGATTGCAAACCTGTTGCCTCAAATAGATCTACTCATCCATTTGAAGTAAGACATATCGTATATACTCTTATAAGTTTTGACCAACTACAAACATAAAACCGATCTGCCATTACATAATGTGCTGGCAGATCAGAGTCTGTGTTGTTAGTCCTATTGATTACTCCCAGCAAACTGCATTGACCCAGATCTGCTGGTGCATTATGCAGTGGCAGATCTGGGTCTATGCATTTTGCAGTTGGATCTGACTTGTAAGCGAGTATATATAGTAATGTGAATTCAGATTTGAATGCCCCTGCAATATGTTTGCATTTCTTCTCCAATGTTTGCATTTCATCCACTGAAACAAATCTTTTTTTTTCAAAACGTGAATGATAGCTACAATAATATTAGTTCACAGTATAATTGTGTGCTAAATATTTCAGTATGTAGATTAAGTACTATGAAATCATATATTTATGTGGGTATCATTTTTCATGTTTTTGTAAGAAACAGCTTTTTTTTCTCTGCAGTACTTACATTTGTTGATTTTCCCCTGATGAAAAAGGGGGTCTATGGTATTCAGAGGGTCCGATGGGCTCGGGATTTAGTGACCCCCTTGGGATTTGGCAAATGTTGATACCAGAAAAACATGTATGATTCCTGTATTAAATCCACAAAAATTGGTACTCCATGAATTAAAGGGAATTCACAGTATACACAGATTTTTCCTATCCAATTCTCTGTACTATGGTCATACTCCAAAGTTTGCGATTTAATTTAAAATCTAGCTGCCACGCTGTGACCGTAGATGGAGGAATTTGCGGCGGGTAATTGGAACTTTGTTTTTACAAAAAAATTCAAAATTTAGTTCAGGAAAATGCAGTAGGATGCAAAATAAAGACTTCTTAACAAAATATTCATATGCGTTTATTTTACAGTTTTTACCTTGTTAGGCCAAGTGAGTTTATAGTATCGTCCTGCATCTGGCATGCATTGTTCATCATGCATTGAGTGTCTTCCATAAACAGTTGCAAGATTCAGCTTCACTAAAAATGCACTGGACAAATATTTCAACCAAACTTAGCAGGGAGCATCACAGCATGAAGGTCTTTCATGTTTGTACTAATGATTCCAATTCAGAATCAAATATGGCCACCATTACTAAAAATAGAATTTTAAAAAAACTATGGAAAAGAACTTGATCAGATTTGACAGAAAGTATCCTGGCATGAAGGCCTTTCAAGTTTTTACACATGATGCAGATTCCTCATCATATATGGCCATCATTACTAAAAATAGAATTGTAAAAAAAAATGTCTTTATCTCAAAAACTACAGAACAGAACATAATCAGATTTGACAGAAAGTATCCTGGCATGAAGGCCTTTCAAGTTTTTACACATGATGCGGATTCATCATCCAATATATCCACTGCTAGTAAAAGGAAAGAACAAACTTAAAACTACTTTTCTAAAACCAATCCGTAGAATTTTACCAAATTTGGGAGAAAGCATCCTGGCTTAAAGGTCTTTCAAATTTATAATTTTGTTACCATTCCAGCATTAAATATGGCTGCAATTACTTAAAACAGAAAAACCTTTTAATGTTTTCTTCTCAAAAACTGCTTTTCAGAATTTGACAGAAAGCATCCTGGCCTTTCAAGTTTGTAAAAATGTTGATGATCCATCATCAAATATGGCTGCAGTTACTTAAAATAGAAAAACTTTAAACTGTCAGCAAGCACAGTACTAACACAGATTTCTTGATCAGCTGTCCTTGCATTTGTCTTTGAGATACATGTCGGCCAGATATCGCTACTTCTCCTGAATGGAAATTCATATTGACATGGGGTTTTTACCAGAAGACTTATGATGTCTAGTTGGTCCTAAATGAAAATAGTTCTGATCTGAAATTCAGTATGGTTGCCACAGTGACCATCTTGAATATCTTGTTATTGCTACTCCACCTGAACGAAAAGTCATATTGACATGGGGTTTCACCAGAAGACTTGTTATGATGTCTAGTTGGTCCTAAATGAAAATTGTGCCTCTTGCACATCGAAATATGGCTGCCACGATGGCCATCTTGAAAATCTTGTTATTGCTACTCTTCCTGAATGGATGGTCATATCAACATGGATTTTTACGAAAAGCCTTCTTATAATGTCTAGTTGATCCTAAATGAAAATGGTGTCACTCAGACATCCAATATGGTTACAACAGTCACCATCTTGTAAATCTTGTTATCACCACTTCTTCTGAATGAATGGTCACTGAAAGACATTTTATGATGTCTAGTTGGTCATAAATGAAAATGGCACCAATCTGACCTTGAATATGGCTGTCACAGTGGTCATCTTGAAGATCTTATTGCTACTTCTCCTAGATGGCTGGTCATAATCGACATTGTGCTTTCACCAAAAGACTTCTTATGTCTAGTTGGTCTTAAATGGAAATGGTGCCAATCTGATATCCACTATGGTCCCCATGTCAGCCATCTTGAAAATCTTGTTATTGTTACTTCTCCAAAACAGAAAGGCATCACAGCATTGAGTTTTTACCAAAAGCGTCTTATAATTTCTTGTTGGTCGTAAATTAAAATGGTGCTGATCGGATGTCTAATATGGCCATCATGGTTTCCATCTTGAAAATCATGTTTTCACTACTCCTTTTAAATGGAAAGTCATTTTGACATGGGGTTTTCATCAGAAGAGTTCTTGTGGTGTATAATTCGTCCTAAATGAAAATGAAGCAAAAGTGACTCAATATGGCCACCATGGTGGCCATCTTTAAAATATTGTTATCTCTACTCGTCTCAAATGGATGGCCATATCCACATAGGGTTTTCACAAATAGACTTCTTATGATACTTAATTGGTCCTAAATGAAATTGGTGCCAATTGTACATCCAATATGGCTGCCACAACAGCTGTATTGAAAATCTTGTTGTCACTACTGCCTCTGAATGGATGGTCATAATGACATGGGTTTTTCACAAAAAGACTTTTAATGATGTCTACTTGGTCCTAAATGAAAATGGTGCTAATTTGACATCCAATATGGCCACCACAGCAGCTAATTTGAAAATCTTGTTATCTCAAAAGAATATCAGAGATACTTTCAACACTCAGCAGTTAAAAGGAAGAAATGGTATTATCTTGATTTCCTTGAAATTCTTTTTGACCAGTAGAGCATCAGTCCCTTCGGGGGACTCTTGTAGGACTATTTTCTGTTTGAATATTTTAAGAAATTAATCTGATTTTTATTTTAGGTTATTTATTTCAGCTCTATTTAACACGGAGTAATTAAAAAGAAAATATATTGATCTATCATATCAAAATGAAGCAAATCTTGAATTCTTTATGCATCCAAAGCCTTTATGATTTGTGGTTTTTATTTCTTTTCCTTGTTAGTTTGTTTCAGAAAGCAAAGGGAATTTTCTTTGGTACTATTTAAAAGACATATTTTTTCTTTATGAAAAATGTTTACAAGGTAGAAAAATAAACAGCTCACATCACATTCAACATAAGTGCAAATAGTTTCAGACAACTTCAGTTGTATTTTTTCAAAGTTAAAGCCCCCCCAAGTTTCAAATTTATTGTGTTCAGTCTTATTTTGAAAGACTTGGATAATTAATATATAATAAAAACAACAATTTCTAAATCAACACATTAGTGGGACATATAAGCAGAAAACAACAATTTCCAAATCAACACCTTAGTGGGACATCTACGCAGAAAACAGCAATTTCTAAATCAGCACATTAGTGGGATACCTAAACAGAAATCAACAATTTTTAAATCAGCACATTAGTGGGACACCTAAGCAGAAAAATAAATTTCGAAATCAACACATTAGTGGGACACCTAAGCAGAAAACAGCAATTTCTAAATCAACACATTAGTGGGACACCTAAGCAGAAAATAAAAATTTCTTAATCAAAACATTAATGGGACACCTAAGCAGAAAAAAGAATTTCTTGTTTGCAAATAAACTATTCTTTTTTCTGTTTGAAATGCAAAATGTCATTTGAAATTTTTGGGTGTTATTACATTCTAAGTATTACTCATCACAATGCTCTGTACAGTGTGAGTAAATAGAGATTATATGACCAAGTATGTCAGAATTTGCACCAATTGTCGAAGCCTGAATTGAAAGTTTACAATATTCAAATTTCAATGAGATGTTAAGGAAAACTTTGTATAGTAACTACAGCATTTTCAATCTGCTGTTTGTAACTTTTTCAAGGGTCGCGAGTATGATATGCCCAGGCCAGCACAGGTTGGCGGCTTCAGTGTGTCCTTGGGAATGATACTTTGCTCCTATTTACTCAGCATGATATAGCTGATAATGTGCTAAAAGTGCTGTTAAAAACCATTAAAGAAACAACATATTTTAACCTTGCTGCCAAGATTTGATTCAGATTTATATTAATGATGCTGATTTAACATCAGATATGGCCACTATTACTAAAAATAGTAAAATCCCTTTAAATGACTTTACAAAAACTGCTGAACAGAATTTGAGAGAAAGCAAACTCGTGGAAGACCTTTCAGAATGTACAAATGATGCCGATTCACCTTCAAATATGGCCACTGTTTGCAAAAAATATAGAAACCACTATTACTAAAAATAGAAAAACCATTCAGCAACTGCTTCAAAACCACTGAATAGAATTTGACCAAAATTGACAGAAAGCATTCTGGCATGAAGACCTTTCAAGTTTGTACAGAAATGATGCTGATTCACCATCAAATATGACTGCTGTGACTAAAAATAGTAAAATCTTTAAATGACTTCGTGAAGAAGAAAAAAACGCTCAACAGAATTTCCCTGAATTTGACAGAAAGCATTCTGGCATCAAGCACTTTTGAGTTTGTACAGCTGATGCTCATCTGCTATCAAATATAGCCACAGTTGCTAAAAATATATTTAATTTTAAACAATTTTCATCTCCAAAACCATTGAAGAGAATTACATTATATGTGACAGATAACATCCTGGCATGACGACCTTTCAGATTTATACAAATGATGCTGATCTGCCATTATATATTGTTACTAAAAATATTTAAAAAATCAAAACTTTTAAATGTGTTCTCATTAAAAACCAGTCAACAGAATTTAACCAGATTTGACAGAAAGTATTTGAACATAGAGGGCTTTCATGTTTGTACGACTGAAGCTGATCCACCATCAGATATGGCAGCCATTACTCAAAATAGACAAACCTTGAAATGAGTGCTCTCCAGAACCATTGAATTGGAGACTTTCAAATTGTTATAATTGGTGCCAATCTGTCATCAAATATGAGAACCATTACTAAAAAAAGAAAATCCTTAAAACTAATTCTTCTTCAAAACTGTTGAATAGAATTTGACCAAACTTGACAGCATCCTGGCATGAAGACCTGAAAGGTCTGTACAAATGATGTAAATCCACCATAAATGTGGCTGCCAATACTAAAAAAAACTACCTATAAATGATTTCTTCTCCAAACTGTTGCATAGAATTTGACTAATCTTGATGGGAAACATCCTGGCATGAAGACTTTTATGCAAAAGATGCTGATCCTAAATTGAATGTGGCCACTGTTACTAAAAGTAGAAAAACATTTACATGACTTCTTCTCAGAAACCGCTGAACTGAATTTAATGAAAATTTGACAAACAGCAACCTGGCATAGAGTCCTTGAAATTATTACAAATGATGGTAATCCTGAACTAAATGTTGAAACACATTTATACACAACTTTGTCTTAAAAAACTGCTGAACAGAATTCGACCAACTTTGACACTAAGCATCCTGGTATATGGGCTTTTCAATATTAGAGAAATGATGCTGATCTGCCATCAGATATGGATGATGATGGAAAAACTGTAGAAACCTAGAAACAATTGTATCATAACATATGCAATCAACAGCATTGGAAGAAATTTATACAGAAAGCATCCTACTGACCCATATTTCTCAACCAAATGCTCTTGCAGATGTCAGCCAGGTGAGCAATCTCAGGCCCATTTTGGCCTTTTGTTTGAGTTCCTATCATGGAGGTGGTAGGTAATGGACTTGTGATGTTAAAAAACTTGTGGAGAAGCTGTTGTAGGCACAATACTCAAGGTGTCAGGATGTAACAAAATTGTGGAAAATTTGAAGCGATCAATGTTACAAATGTCCAAAAGGTTTTAATTTGTTTTTGTCATAAACTCCATATTTGATATCCTTCAGGGGGAGGGGGGAATGGTACTGACCCTGAAACGGGTCATTCTACCAAATCTTCATTTCACTTACATTACATTTCTGCTTCATTTACATTGCATTTCATTTGCATTCCATTCACATTTGCATATCATCTCATCATTTCTCATTTACAGTCTTAGAAATGCATTCTGAATTTGCATTTATCGCTTCCATTTCATTGTTTCCTTTAATTTTTATTCATTTGGAATGCATTTACCGAAGTCATCATTTCCATTTTTGATAATACATGTATTAAATTAAAATAACTATCGCTTTCATATCTTCTCTTATTAAAAGTGTATTTTAATAAAAATAGAAAATGCATAAAAAGACAGCATTGAATTAATGAGAAATAAAAATATAACCGCAACTGCAAAAATTGTGAAACTATAGTTGTTGAATATTTGTCAGCAAATGTTATTTCTTATTTCGGTCCATTCAGATAAAAAGTGTACAGATACAACTACAGTGACGATATCATCACATCAGTGGTGGTTGTTAGAACAATTTTTGTAAGTAGTGATAAATTGTCTGTTAGTGTAAAGAAGTATAAAGAATATGACCTTGGAGTTTCATGCACAAGGGCTTTTGACTGTGGAGATTGAGTGGGAACCCAAAATATAGGTATTTAGATTTTTAAATCTGTTCAGGAAATGCATTCGTGTTTCATTTCATTTTCATTTATCATTCATAATTTCGTTTGTGTTCATTCTGCATTCCATTTGGATTCTATTGTGGACTCAGGGATGTAGAATAGAGCCAATATGCTCTTATGCATGTCGTAAGTGGCGACTAATAGAGCCAGCCTTTTAGTCCTGGTATGTGTCCTGTGATATTGTTCCAGCTGAGAAGGTCTTGGAGTTTTTAAAGGAATTCATTTTATACATTAAAAAAATTGGACTTTGTATTTTAAGGATTTTACCCCTTTTTTCACTTTATCTTTGTTTTTTGTGCCTTTTCGGAGATACCTAAACCTACTTGGCATTGTATAGCCAGCCAGGATTGTGATGATGTGCTTTTAAACCCTATACATACATACATACATACATTTCATTTTTGTTTCACGTGTGACATTATCAGATTCAGGCTCTGTAAGAGAATCTAATCCTTTAAGACAGCAAAAGATACAGAACTTAGATTAAATTTTAAAACAAAGAGTACACAGTTCCAAGGCTAAGTTAAGTGCTTAGAGACTCTACACTTTTAGCTGGATTTGATTTCAAGAGAATAGGGTTCTGTAAGTCAGACAAATGCTAAATTCAGTCTCCACCATGTCACAGGCAATATGTATACTTACTTATGACTACTCTTTGGAGCATGTCATCACTTTTATAATTGAATTGTTATTTACAGATTTTAGCAGCAGTATTTGTAAATTATAACATATGCCTCTTTACACACTTAAAGTACAGTTTTTTTTGCTGAAAATGGAACACTGTTTTGTAATAAAAGAAATTACAGTTTAATGTCAGAGACAAAATGATTGGATATTCATCAAGGATACACATTAATTAAAAGCTGTTCTCTGTTTTGTTGGTGTGCTGGCCATAAACATGTTTTATTTTGATAATTTGTTGCCCATTTTGGTGACCAGTTTGTGTCAAGTGATGCCATTGTTCTCATCAAAGTATAACTGGGCTTTATTCTTGATTATGAAAATGTGGCAAGTGTTGGGTAGGTGAGCGACCCTGGATGCAAACACTATGCAGGTCGCAAAAGAGAAATTGAAACATTAAAAAATAAAGTTTATAAAATATATTCTTTTCTTTTAGAGAAGAAATACATAAAGTGTTTCAAACAAAAATATATTTTGGTAAAAATTTACTGTCATCTGGTTTGACTTAAGATATTTTAGTACATAAACAGGAACATATTTTGGGTCATGAAATCTGGGTCAGAACAGACGCATTTGGTCAAACTGCCAAATCAATACACTGTTTTGTTGATCTAAAAATGATATCGGTTTAGATGTATCTGCCTTAATGCAAAAACATAGTTCTCTCCCTTTATCCATGGAACCTAAGACTTAAAGTAATTTTTTTTTTTTCTTCAGAAAAAACTGGAGGCTTACGAATCAGATGGAGACAAGAAGACAAAGTAGATGTGAATTATCACTAGCTGTTGGAATCAACCGTATATTCCTTGGATTGCAATAATTTTGTACAGAGTAAGGGAAGATACTTATTTATTTTTCTTCCCAAGTTACTCTTCTAGCTTGAAATTGTGCTGGTTTGGCACAAAGGCGTAGTTGTCTAAAAAGAGAAACTGTAAAAAAGGGTATTTTTTTGTTATAAAAGTTTCCTGAATTTAGGACTGTTCAAGAATTAAATGTATGGGGTCATAGGTTACTTTTTTTTAGAGTCTACAGCCCAAAAAATTTAATTAGACTAGTTAGCATCACTGTTTGAAACTCATGTCAGAAGGGCCTAAAGCAAATGTAAACAGTAGGCCCTTCATGGAAGTTGCAGGTCCCACCATAAAAGTTACAAAATGAGAGAGAATAATGATTTCAATGTTGTCTTGTTATCATTGATCATTAGCAGACGTAGTAAATATAGTAAATATTTGCATACATTGTATTTATCATTCTAATTGGGCAATATTTTTACATAAACATTGTATTTATCATTCTGATTGGGCAATATATACCACATTTTGATGACTTCTCAATATTTGGCCAATCATTGAGTAAAACACAGGTACACACATAAGAGGTTTCAGCATGAACTGCTGACATTTCAACTTTCACTTCTGACGGTGTACAATTCAAGATATTTGCATGGTCCAACACTGGAGACAAAAACAAAAACTGAAAAAAAGAAAGAAAACAGATTTTATTTAATTTACATGGTTAGACTTTTGTACACATACTGTGTTAGTTAAAATCTAGTGTGTAAACACAGGATTAGCCATCAGCCAGAAGAACCAATGTTTTTGCAAATGCACGAGTCTTGTGACAAACACATTGGTGCTGGGCCTACGAGCCGATGATCATTTAGAATACTGGTTAGCATGTATGATTTAAAAGAGGTTTCATTGCCCCAATACCTTTACTTGTTGAAAAGCCTTCAGTAAATTCATTTTTTTCCTAACAACTTCTGCGATTTGCTAATTGACAATACATGTGTTGCATAACTGTGTTATAATTGCCATGTATGAATTTTCACAAAAACGGTTATCTTTCTGTAATTATGGAAATGTTACGCTCATGAAAGTTAAGTCTTTGTTATGTCTCATCAAATACCATGTAGTGGGTAACTTTCTCAAATGTAGAATGTAATGATGTTATTAAACGTGTGATTTTGATTTTGGCTAAATTCATTTTAGCAATCGAGGATCTTTAAGGTTTAAAATATTTAAGGTGGTAAAGTTTGATGGGATTTATTTTTGTAATCTCACTCAGAGACCATTAATTCAAATGACTTTTATCATGTTTTAGGGTGTACTTGTTCTTTAGTTATGTATGGCATTAGTTCTTAATATACCCCCGCAAATGAAGTTGTGTGAAGGTATATTGGAGTACACTCTTATTTAACAATATCACCTGAACCTTTTGAGATATCATCATGAAACTTGGTATGCTTTTGTATCATGGCTAGACAGTGTGTCCTGTTAAAAATGGTAGTCTGCCGGCATTTTAAGAGTTATCTCCATTTTTATTACAAATAGTGTCTGACCATCACACTTTTCTCCAGTGAATCTCTCCTAAACCATTTGAGATATCTTCATGGAACTGGGCATGCATTTGTAACATGACATTTGTTTGTGTCCCATATAAATTTTAACTTTGTCAGTTAAGTACTTTTAGAGTTTTATTACAAATTGTGTCCATCCATACATCCATCACACTCTTCTCCAGTTAATAATTTCCTGAACCATTTGAGATATCTTCATGAATCTGGCATACATTCGTATCATAACAAGAGTTTGTTTGTCTTTGTCAGATTAGTTCTTTTAGAGTTATCTCCCCCATATTGGTCTGCATTTGTATCATGACAGGAGTTTATGTCACATATAAGAATGGGCTTTGTCAGATTATTACCTTTAGAGTGGTGGGTATTCCATAAGCACTCATTTACTGACAGATAGAGTTTATATTTATGGGATGTCATTTTAGTAAAATGAGATAAAGTACTAGAAACTGAAAACAATATTTCAATATCAATACATCTGACTTGATTCAAGATTTCATATATTCTTTTTCTTACATGATTTGCACTACATTTCACAACATATACATTTATGATATAAGTTTCATATTTGTCCCTTTAAATCGTAGCAAAACAAGTGATTAATTTTCTTGCATTGTATAAAATTTGTGTGTGCACACTGCCAAAAAGAAGGGGATAGTTTGGTAAGTAGAACATTGGCTTAGATGTATTAAAAGTCACTAAATCATGTGGCATGCACATATTTGAAAGGATATAATAAAAAAATATATTAAATTTATATTCCTATGCAATTATATGTTTGTGAACTAGAACAAACATTTCCATTGCACATTTGAAATTTTTTATTTGTACAGCATAAAATTTTGAATATTCAAAAAATGCTTGCCACACGTAGAGATGCTAACCGTTCTGGATTCTGTGGAATAATTATGAATTTTTAGTGAAAATTCCACATTTCAAACTGTATTGAAGAAATTCCAGAAAATCAAAATTTCATGAGATAACATTTTAAACAGGATTACATGGTGAGGTAGAAAAAGTGTTGGTTTGTGGTTTTGTGGGCTTAATGCCATTTTTCAGCACGTGATACACTGTACATGGTGGCCAGTATATTTGGTAGAGGAAGACCCCAGGAAAAGTCAGAGAAGAACCACCAACCCATGGGAAGCTACTGGCAAGCTTTCTCACATAACCACGTTGGTCGAGCCGAGACTGGCACCCACGTGGACAGAGGTGAGATGTCAGTGATCTGTAAAGGCGAGTGCCTTTGACCACTCAGCCACCCGGGGTCCCAGTACAAAAAGTACTTCAGCACCATTATGATAGACTGGTACATGAAATGTAGTTTCTTAATGTAAAAAACAGAATATGCAAAAACACGAAACCAGTCTATTATACAGTAAATAGATGAACAAAGGGACAGAGATGAAGAGAAAAGAAAGATGGAGATAATTTGTGAGGAAAAGTAATTTTTGTATTTATTGTTTTGGCCAAAAATGTATAGGCTTATAGATGCATTAATATTGTATTGAAGTTTGTTACTTTTAACAATTTCGTCATGCATTCCAGATGAGCATCCTTGATTCCCAAATATTAAAGCTAGTATTCCTGATAAGCATGCAGATGAGTTGGCATCTCTGAACACTGCATTGATTAACTTGAATTTCGGCCATACTGTATTCTTAAATGTATGTGACTGAAATGTCCGAAAGATGTTTAAGATGTGGCACTGAACATTTGTACTGGTGACAAAACAACAGCTCATTGGTAGTAACCTTAGATGATGTACATAACACATTAATGATAATATTGTGAATGGAGAGATCAATTGCTAGCTTGCTATGGTGGTACATATTTTAAATAAAGTGCAGTTAAATATATTGCTCATGCAACTTTGGCGGTTTATTTATTCTCTCAGCCTGGAGATCATAAAAGTCTGAAATTGAATTCCCTCTCACAGCCGGTCAAAAGTTAATTTAAAAATTAAAGTCTTCTGTGATTGGTTCACACAGAATTTCAGCCTAAGATTTAATCTGACAAGTTTTATCTTCTCCAGAGGTTTTGTTTACTCTGTTAGTTTAAGAGTTAAAAGTATGAATGCGGTTGGTTCTAATCTGTGTCAAGCTACTGTACTGTTATACACATAGGCATGGTGAAAACTTTGGTTAGTATCATTTCAGTCTATTAAACCAGAGAGGCATTGATAGACATAAGCTATACCAGTTTGTCCATATAGATTCACCTGCTGAAAATTGGTCAGAAGTACTTTTTAATTGCACTTACAAGACAATTACATTCAGCACTTACAATGCAGAATTCTGTCATCCTATCGGTCACATATTTTTAATGCAATTAATTTAGGGCAGTACTCGAGTAATTGGTGATGAACAAGCTCCAAAATCCAAGTATTTCTTTCTCATATTACCACAGATAATTTTACTTTTTCCCAAGTCCAATGTACAATTCTCAAGTAATTTAGCCAACACACACAGTCACATGCTGCCAATTTCAATACCATGCCTCTTTAAAGGTTAGAAAATTTGGGATTTTGTGTCCAAACATGCTTGAGTAGCTTTTTTACTGGCTTTAGTTCATGTAGAAACAATATTCATATTATATATTTAAAAGTCAAACGTGTTTTACCTTCTTGTTAGTGTCAAAGTGTGTGTATATATATATATATAATCATAGATGTTTTTTCATTGGTATAATCTTTATTTCTATTATCATTTTGTATATCCAAACTAATGTTTAAACAAAAGTATGTGATTATACAAAACAAGTAAACACTTAACAAGTCAAGCCACTCAGCAGTAGTGTTTTGACCCAATCTTCTGTGTGAAGCATTCCAGCAGTCCAGTTGATTGCTGAAATATATTCTGTACTTAACAAATTCTTTGTCTTATTCCTGGTTCATTTCTTTCAAATGGTGCATATTATAAGGTTTACCCATCACTCAGTAGCCATGTGAAACAGTAGTGGAAATACTGAATGTGCAGAAGCGGAATGGTGTCCTCAAGAAAGAGGGCAGAACAAACAAATATTTATTATGAGGTCAAATTTAATTTTTTTCTAAAATCATTCAAAGATCATAGCTACTATGAATTTATTATTCTTTTGGCGGGGCACATATTATTGTAAGGTATCAATTTTCATGGATTCCTTGGTTGCTACAAACCACGAAATTAAAGACCAGACATCCAATTATCCTTCTGTGAAAACAGTGGGACAACTTATCTACAGTATATACTTGCTTAAAGGTCGAATCCAACTGCAAACTGCACCAACCCAGATCTGCCGTCGCATAATGCACCGGCAGATCTGAGTCTATGCAGTTTTTTAGCAGTGATGAGTGGAACAAACAACATAGACCCTGATCTGCTGAGGCATTATGCAACGACAGATCTGAGTCTATGCAGTTTTTTAGCAGTGATGAGTAGAACAAACAACATAGACCCTGATCTGCTGAGGCATTATGCAATGACAGATCAGGGTCTGTGTTGTTTGCAGTTGGATCTGACTTAGAATCAAGTACAGACTGGTAATCCTCGAAAACATCATTTTTATGAAAACCACGAAAATTGCTATCCATGAAAAGAAATGAATCCAAAGTAATTATAAGTGAATGATGCAATTCAAATAATAGAAAATAGGTCTGGAATAAAGTCTTTGCTCTGTTTATGTCCATAATTGTCCTTAATCGAGGAAGTAAAATGTGGAAATATTTCCTGCATCACTATGAAAGAGATGCATTTGATTTTTTTTTGGTGTTTCATTTTTTGTTATTGTATTAATGTAAGGTTACATTTTTGTTTTCATTGCCTTTAGTGTTTCATCATAGGTCTTGTCAGTTTTCTTATAATTGTAAACCTATTGTAAAAGTTGGATTTGAGCTCAGAAAATTTACTAGTAATAACATTATTACCGGTAGGTGTCAGAAAAATATTTCTGAACTTTTTAAATGTTGTCCATACCTTAATATATATGCGAATAAGTCGAATCCAACTGCAAACTGCATAGACCCATATCTGCTGTTACATAATGCGCTAACATATATGAATCTATGCACTTTTTTGGGCCTAATCAGTTTGGTAAATTCCTATAAATGCTTGTAAAATCACCGTAAATATTAAGTCCTTACATACAGGTATGTTATTCCCCAATCTGTCTTTATAGTTAAATCTTGTGAGTTGGTTGCAAATACACATCATACAATGATCCCTCTATAAAGCATCTCAATATAACACTGTCCTGATATAGCATGGGTATTGTAATGGATCCCATTATACTGGTTGAATTATATTTTTCCATATAATGTACCCCAGTATAAGGCGACCTCACCTGTATCATGGTATACTTTTATGACTCCATTGAACATCGTTATAGTGAGAAACTACTATTTTCATCATGGCTGATATATTAGTCTGTCACTGTTACTAATAATAGAAAAACCTTAAAATGACTTCTTGAAAGCTGCTCAACAGAATTAAACCAAATTTGAAACAAAGCATACTGGCATGAAGGGCTTTCACATTTTTATAAATGATGCGGATCTGCCATTAAATATGGCCACTGCTACTAACAATAGAAAACCTCTGAATGACTTGTTCTCAAAAAAACAACTTGACAGCATGTTAGGCAAATGTAAGCCAAGTGAGCAATCTCAGGGCACTTGGGCCTCTTGTTTAGTAAATGACTTAAAATTAAACGCTTTAGTTTGTATGGAAATGACAGTGCAAATGTTTGTTACTTACATTTTGTTAATTATATTATGATTATAGAACATTGGACTTGTTTTCAAATAAAGCTTACTTGACATTGATTGATGTGTGTATGATGAGCTTCAGACACATGTAATATTATTCTTCTATACAAAAAGTCTGTTTTCTTTGCATTAAATGCAATGTAACCAACAAAACAATACACACAAAAAAGATTTGATAAGAGAAAATCTATGTAAATCTATGTAAATGAATATGAATGTAATAAAGGTCTTTCATCTTGAGTTCACTTGTGACTTTTGTTTTTCAATATTGATGAAATCACGCTTTTGTCATTGTGTACTTTTTTACATTTAGGTCAGTTTCAGGACCACAAGTGCTTGTACAGTAATGGAAATATATTTGTGAATGTAGCTTGACGAGTACTAAACGACCAATATAAAAGAAGAGCAATGTAACCTACTTTTCATGCTTCTATGATCATGTACACTTGGTATGTTTAGGTCAGTTTATAAGACATTGTCGCATGTACCATCATGAAAAAAAGATACATTCATGCATCCAGAGAAGTACTACACTACCAAACCAAAGTAGATAACGGTGACCTACTTGTTCATGCTTCAGTGATGTATACTCTTGGAGCAGTATAATTTTTTACTCCAGTCCACTCTTGTCGAGATACAACAACACTAACAAATAAAAAAATCCAGTATATTTTAACATTCACACACTTGTATTAGGATAAGACAACTCTAAAATATACAAGGACCAAGTGGGTCTGAGATCACTCACCTGGCTAACATCTGCCTGATAGGACAATGCAAGAGCAGATGGCCAAGAAATCTGGATCAGTATGATGCTTTCTGTAGAAACTTTTCAAATGCTGTTGATTGCATATGTTAAAAAAGCAATTGTTTCAAGGTATTTCTATTTTGGTATCTTCTACATTTAATGGCATTATCAGCATCAATTGCCCAATATTGAAAGGCCGTTATACTAGTAAGTTGGTCATATTCTGTTGAGCAGTTTTTGAGATAAAGCTTTTTAAATGATTTCTGTTGTTATTCACGTATATGATGGAGGATTGGCATCATTTGCACAAATTTCAAAACCCTTCATGTCATAATGCTTTCTGTCAAATTATGTTCAGTGCTTTTTGAGAGGAAGTAATTTTAATGCTTTCCTGTTTTTAGTCATGGTAGCCATATTTGAGACTGGATTGGCATCATTGGTACAATAAGAATGCTCTTGGTACCAGGATACTTTCTATAAAATTTGGTTGAATTCTTTTGACTTGTTGTTCAGAAGAAGTCATTTTAAGGTTTTTCTATTTTTTGTAATGGCAGCCAGATATGATGTCAGCTTTGCAATACTGGTACTTTTACAAAGCCCGTCATGTCAAGAAGCTATCAAATCTGGTAAAATTGTGTTGAGCAGTTTTTGAAAAGAAGTCATTTAAAGGTCATTTCTATTTTTAGTAATGGCTGCCAAATTTAATGGAGGAGTGGCATCGTGTTTTTAAACATAAAAACTCTTCATGTCATGATACTTTCAGTCAGATTCGGTTAAATTCTGATGAGAGCTTTAATAAAAGTGGTAATATGTTTTTTCTTTTTAGTTATGGTAGCCATGTTTGTTGTTGAAAGCTTTTCATGCCAAGATATATTCTGTCAAATTTGGTTTAATTCTTTTTAGCGCTTTTTGAGAAGTGTCATTTTTTTTATCTTTAATAATGATAGCCATATTTGTTGTTGAAAGCCTTTCATGTCTAGATACATTCTATCAAATTCATTTGAATTCTGTTAAGCAGTTTTTGGAAGTTAATGAAATGTTTTCCTATATTTAGTAATGGCAGCCAAATTTTATGGCAGATCGGCATCATTTGTATAAATTGGAAACCCCTTCCTGCCAGGATGATTTCTGTCAGTTATGGTCAAATTCTGTTGAATGGCTTAGAAGAAGTTGTTAGTTTTTTTCTATTTTTAGTAATGATGAACATATTTAATGGCAGATCTGCATCATTTCTACAAAGCTGAGAGAGATGACTGACACCAGGATGCCCCACATAACATTTTTTAAAATTCTGCTGAGAAGTTTTGGAGAACAAGATAAAAGTGTTGGCAGATGATGGATATAGGACCATACCATAAGCACGCTTGGCCTTACAGCCAGGTGAGCTAAATATCAGTAATCACTGGTGCAGTATTCACTGCCACAGCTGCTGAGCCTTGAGCATAAGTGCAGCAAAATGGAGAAAGTGGCATTGTCCCAAAGGAACAATTCTTGTCTTTCAGAGGCAACAATGAAGCTATCATAAAAAAAATTGAATTTTGTTAAACACATCATAAATAATTGTGCAAAACTATATTGAATTGAATTCAACATTTTTCAGAGAGGTGATATAAATATTTCGCAAGTTTAAACATGAAATCAACAAGGTTGATATCTAGAGATAATGCCTTTTTGTCTAACAATATGAATGGAATAAAAATGTAGTCAAAGCTAGTGGTGGTGAAAAATATCATTCCTGAGAATAAGGGTTGGTTTCTTGACTTTTCCAGATATAACAAAAAGATATACCCCAACGTTTCAGAAAAGATGCAGATTACATATTATTGTCATTGATGATAACATCAAGATAAGTAACATCAGTCCTGATAGCAAGATTGTTAAAACAGGGCATTACAAAGAAGGAATAAATTTGTATATTTGATGTGGGTCAGTAACAGTGCATTACAAAGAAGGAATAAATTTATATATTTGATGTGGGTCAGTAACAGTGCATTACAAAGAAGGAATAAATTTACATATTTGATATGGGTTAATACACAATTTTTTATACTGCTAAGTTAACAATATAAGGTGAAGATCTTGTAAATTTTGCAAGGTCAATATACAATGATTAAAAATGCGGACTAGAATTTAAGGAGAACAAAGTTTGATACAAAACAGCACATGGTGATTCAGAGTATGAAGTAGTTGTAGTAGAGTCAACCATAGAAATGGCAAAATTTTACATAAATCTGAAACCATTCAAGGCTTTAAGAAAGGTTGCAAATTGCTGAAAATAAAAACTTAAAAGTAGCTGTTTTAGATAGCCTTCTTGTTGGCTTGTTGATAGCAGATTAAGAAAGTTATGAGGCATGAAGTATTCTCTGGACGTTTTTATACCGTTTACGCAAAGACTGACAACATTAAGACAGTTATGAGGCATGAAGTATTCTCTGGACGTTTTTACACCGTTTACGCAAAGACTGACAAAGAACAGTATTTGGGACATCTTTACTACAATCCTAAAAGTCAGTTCCTTACACAAATAACAATCAATTGTGACCAGAATAAACTCGACAAAAGGAAGAAAAAATTCAGTGAAGTGAAAGAATGGTTAACCAAACAAGCTACTTAAACATTGCACAAGAAAACGAGATACAGATTTTCCGTCCAAAGATTTTGTTAGCCACGTGGATGACTGAAAAAGTGGGAATCAGTGGAGATGACATTGCACATTGCTTATAGAGACATGTTAGAGAGTGAACAACTTAAAAGATGCAGTTTGATGAAGAGTTTGACAATAATGGTTTTAAAAAGAATTTCGTGGAGGTATGGGTGTTTGTAACATTTTTATTTTTGTGTTTGTAACATTTTTATTTTTGTGGGTGAGGAATAAGTTGTTTTTTGTAATCACAAATAAATAAAAAATGGTGGATAATATGGTTGCATTTGTACCGAATTTAGCTGATTTTTACAAAAACACTCATCACATATCAATGGACAGAATCCATTTTAAGCAAGTAATAGAGAAAAATATTAAACGTGGATAAACCAGTTTGGTTACTTGACTAAAACATTTAAATCACAAAAATTTAAAATTCGTGGAACAGAATTTCAAAATACAAAACAATTTTTCAAAACGGCTACCGTCCTAACTTTGCTGAGGCAGTATTTAAAATCGGGCAGGTGATTTAGCTGATGTAGTTGTTTACAAACTGGAATATTTGAAAGGAGAGGATATGGAGGACATGTTTTACAAATAAAATTATCGATGAACAACAAACGAGACATACAAAGTCGAAACGATTTGAATACCAAATGAAATGAACGGTAAAAAGAATGTACTCGTGAAATGGAAAGGATATGATGAATCATTTAACAACGAGGAACCAGCTGAAAACGCTGTGCCATTAAATAAATGATACCTCCATCGGAGACAGGGGAAACACACATTATAAGTAGCAGTATTAAGGAGCATGGAAAGTTTGTGAAAGAGACGGTGGATATTTGCAAGGACCAGTACACAGTTTCTCGTATCAAGCTGGGAAACAGGACCGACACACATTTTCTCTCATATCTGACAAAGATTAAATATATTCTGGACCAAAACCTCATTACTTATTTCATTATTAACAGCACTTCGTAAACTGTAAACTCAAATTTGAATTTCCGATACATTGGTTTAAAATACGATCTGGGATCTTCCTGGACCGGGGGCGGGACTAATCCCGACCAGTTGTAAAATGTTCCAAATATAAGAAAGAGAAACTAAGAGGAAAATGACATACAAAATACTACAAATGTAAAGAGTGTATAATCTACGAGATTAAAATAGTATTACAGTAGGTGAAATGAAACCAATTAAACTCCGTTTAAGATGATGTTGACAACCTTTGATTATAAATTAGTGTAGATGTGCACAACGGTATTGGAATCTTGATCTACTCTTTGTGTCTACAGGGTTGGAATTTAATTCTGGTCCGATTAATCAATTTGGCTGACATCGGTCAGTTTCAGTGAAATTGCCAAATAGTCGATTCAGTTTTGGACCAGTCTGACTCTATCGAACTTCAGGCTATTTGAAGCGTCTCCCTGGTTTTGCAAGACATCACTTGGACAAATAAACCAACTATTAATTAATCATCGATTGGTTAGCAGAAACTAATGATTTATTTTTTTTTTTTACCCTATTCCCAACACTCATTAAAACGGTGGAGGCCTTATTTATTGTCTTGATCGCCCATAATACCCTCTGTCATTAAGAAAAGGTAAGAAGGTAAAAATAAGGTCTTCGTGTTCGCAAATTATTCAATATCCGCAGACCAAAAAGTGGTCGTCTTCCGATGAGATACTTGTAGAATACACACTTGATGAATTGAAAATAAAACGCATTTTATTTCCTCAAATGGACATTTTATTGAGTATTTAGATAAATTAAACAAAAATATGCATCCATCAATACACCTAATGAGGAAAGAAAGAAAAAATATGCTGATAATAAGTGATTCGCGGATACTGAAGCCTTTTCCTCTTACTATTACGTGATCTACGCGGACATTAACGAATATGTAGACGATAAATATATATCTTTCATCACTCATTGTATGCAAACATTAAGGACTGTGCATAAAAAAGAAAGAAAGCCGCATCCACATCTTCCTTAATGTCTGTGAGCATTGAGGAGCAATAATAAAAGTCTTTAATATCCTAAAATTACCAAATGTCTGTATACTATTTAATTTCTTTCTTTTTCACCTCTTTCTTTCTTTCTCTTCGCGGACATTAACGAATATGTAGACGATACACACACACACACATATATATATATATATAAAGGAAAGATAGGAAGACGTATACGGACATTAACTTTGCGGATTTTAAAGCTTCTTTCATCACTCATTGTGTGCAAACATTAAGGACTGTGCATAAAAAGGAAAGAAACCCGCAAAAGAAAACTATTAATTTATTTATTATCCACATCTTCCTTAATTTCTGTGAGCATTAAGGAGCAATAATAAAAGTCTTTAATATCCTAAAATTACCAAATATCTGTATACTATTTAATTTCTTTCTTTTTCACCTCTTTCTTTCTTTTTCTTCATTCCTTCCATAATTTATTTCTTTTTTCATTTATCAATTTATTGTCTGCATCTTCCTTTATGTACGTATTTAATGAATATATTAAATATGATGGTCATGTTTTAAAAAAGAAATAGGTTTCCGTTTCCAAATCATCAAATGGATGTTTAAAATTTGTATGTTTTTTTTTTCTTTTTTTTTTCTTTCTTTCTTTACGGAGAGTAAGGCCTCTTTTAACCGTTCTGCAGACAACAAGAACAGTGTGGACAATATGGACTCCCACACTGCGCGCACGTGCGTAAAATTACTTAATAAATTGTGAGGGAATAGCTGAATAATGGAAATGAAGTAATCACCTCATTTTGCAACGTACAATCACACGAATGTTTTTTTTCCGATTAAAATATAAGATTGTAGTTACGTTAATGAATCGATCTCTACAAAATGACACCGTTTGCTGGCAGTACTGTATGCGTTTAGATACTGTTACTATATCTCTGTAATTTTTTCCCACCAAACATATAACCTGGCATAGAGGCTATAAAGGTCTCCTAGGGACTGATGAAATATAGCATAGAAAGTTCATTGAAAAACATGTTAGACCTGCATACATATGATATAGTTATAAACTTTCTGTTAATTACACAATTGTAAATTGTGTCAAAACAAAGATTTGGTATCGAGTAGACAAAAAACAGGTGACAAGTATGCTACTGGTGCAACTACCATCAAAGTACGGGCAAGAGATAACATCACCATTGGTTTTGGAATGTCAGGACATTAAGACCAGCAGGGAAACTCGAGGAGCTAACCCATGAGATGGGAAGATACCAATGGCACATCCTTGGACTCTGCGAGATGCACTGGAAAAATTTCGGAGAGAGATCAACAGATGACGGACACAGGATCTACTTCGGTGGGCATGAGAACAAGCATGAACATGGAGTAGGGTTTATGGTACACAAGGACATTGTGAGTGCAGTCACGGGTTGTCGACCAGTGTCTAACAGGATGATTACAATCCGCGTGAGGGCATTTCCCTTTAACATCACTATCATACTGGTCTATGCCCCAATGTCTGACCATGATGACGAAAAACTGGATGAGTTCTACGACCAGCTTCAAACTCTGATAGACCAGACACCCAAGAAGGATATTTTGGTTATTCAAGGAGACTGGAATGCTAAGGTAGGAGAAGACGCACAAGCAGACTGGCGAGAAGTCTGTGGTCCATACTGTAATAAGCAGACCAATGAGAGAGGACGCAAGCTCCTGGACTTCGCCACATACAATAACCTAGTGCTAACGAACACCCTTGGCCCCCGCAAACTATCCAGAAGATGGACTTAGCACAGCCCAGACGGAAAACATCACAACCAGATTGATTACATATTGGTGAGAAAGCGCTTCCGGTCTAGCGTAAACATTGCCAGAACACGTAGCTTCCCAGGAGCTGATATAGGAAGCGACCATGACTTGCTGATGATGACTATCAAACTTCGTCTGTGGAAGATAAATAAGCCAAGACAAGTTAGGATCAGGTTCGACCTTGGAAAACTTAAAGATCCAAGCGTGGCACAAGCATTCGAAGCATCTATATGCGGCAAATTTGCACCACTCACAATTCTGGGACATGAAGAAATAAACCTAGACTCCTTGATCATCACCTTCAACAAGGCAGTAATAGACACAGCCGGAGAGATCCTTGGCAAGCATCGTAGAATAAAGAAGCCTTGGGTCACAGCAGATATCCTCGACCTCTGCGATGTGAGGAGAAAACTGAAGAGTAAGCGAAGAGGCCATGAGGGAGCAAAAAATACAGTGAGATTAACAACAGGATTAAGAAGAGCATAAAGAAAGCAAACGAAAGATGGTTAGAGGACCAATGCAAGGAAGTCGAGAAAAGCCTGAACCAGAATGACAGTAAAAGGGCATACCAGTTGGTGAAAGACCTGACAACTGAGAAACAGGGGAGATCTAATACAATTCAGGACAATGCTGGTAAGAATCTGACAGAAAACCGAGACATTCTTAACATATGGACGGAATACTGTTCGGAGCTTTACAACCAGGAGACTTCTGGAGACCACGCTGTACTAAACGTACCACTGACCACAACAGAGGTTGACCACCCGATCCTCAGGGACTAAGTAGAGGCTGCAGTAAAGGCGCTAAAGAAGGGGAAGTCAGCTGGGGTAGACAATATACCAGCAGAATTTGTTAAAGCAGGAGGAACTTCCATGATAGATGTCCTCACAACAATCTGCAACCAAATCTGGAAAACAGGAGAATGGCCGACCCCATGGACCCAGTCTCTAACCGTGACTCTTCCTAAAAAAGGGAATCTACAACTGTGCCAGAACTACCGAACAATCAGTCTCATCAGTCAGCCAAGCAAGGTTATGCTTATGATCATCCTCAATAGACTGAAACCCCAAGCAGAGCATATCCTTGCGGAAGAACAGGCAGGTTTCAGAGCAGGACGTAGCACTACAGAACAGATCTTCAATCTTAGAATCCTCTGTGAAAAATATCTCAAGCATCAACAAAACCTTTATCATGTTTCCATTGACTTCAAGAAGGCTTTCGACAAGGTATGGCATGCAGCCTTGTGGGCCACCATGCGGATATACAATATAAACGCAAAATTAATCCGCACTATAGAAACCCTGTATGACAAGGCGACAAGTAAAGTTCTCTTCAATGGCAACATAGGAGACTGGTTCAGAACTTCAGTCGGAGTCAGACAGGAGTGCCTTCTCTCACCCACTCTCTTCAACATCTACCTGGAAAGGATCATGTCCGATGCCTTGGAAGACCATGAGGGCAGTGTCAGTGTTGGAGACAGAACAATCACCAACCTGCGCTTCGCTGATGATATCGATGGCTTAGCAGGAGATGAAGAAGAAATGGAAACCTTAGTGAACCGTCTCAATCAAGCATCACTTAGATATGGGATGGAGATCAAGGCTGAAACGACAAACCTAATGACAAACAACCCGAGTGGCATCCAAAAGGAAAAAAGAGTGAATGGACAGAAGCTGGGCACAGTAACAAGCTTCAAGTACTTAGGTGCTATCGACTCTAATGAAGGTTCAAAACCTGAGGTTCTTTCCAGGATTGCGCAGACAACAGCTGCTCTGGCTAGGCTGAAGCATATTTGGAAAGACAGCAACATCACGCTTGGGTCCAAGATCAAGCTTATGCGCTCCCTCGTCATGTCCACATTCCTATATGCATGTGAGACATGGACCCTAACAGCAGAATTAGAGAGAAGAATCCATGCCTTAGAGATGAGATGTTATCGAAGGATCCTGAAAATCTCATACTTAGACCACGTCTCCAATGCGGAGGTGCGCACTAAAATCCAAGGTGCAATTGGACCTTATGAAGATCTGCTCACCACTGTAAAGAAACGCAAACTAAGTTGGTATGGTCACCTCTCACGCTCAACTGGCCTGTCAAAGACAATCCTACAGGGCGCAGTGAGAGGAAAGAGAAAACGAGGCAGACAGAAGAAGATATGGGAAGGCAATATCAAAGAGTGGACAGGCATGAACTTTGCGAAGTCCCAAAGAGCAGTGGAGAACAGGGCGAAATGGGGAGAGATGGTCGCAAAGTCATCAGTGGCGCCCCTACGACCAGCAAGGTTACGGGAGAAATGAATAAAAAAAATGAGACAAAAAATTCTATTCGTTCGGACCGAAAAAGTTACCTACATTTATCTCGGCTTTAGACAATGTAAATCTACATGCATGCTTATTTGCTCTGGGGGCACTTGAAAAGAAATGAACCGGAGCGATATGCAGCACGAGCAGCCTTGAGAACAATTGGTTTGAACATTTACCAGTATAGTGCACGCGATCTGTGTATTATCTTCACTACCAGATAGGGAAAATGTGCATGATTGTGTTCTGCACACCTGTAGTTAATCTAAATTAAATCTTCTCCAGGTAATAAAATCCGTTCATCCGTTGATATGCATCTGATTACAGTAAATCGCTGATATCGTTTGTTTTCAAGGATACATGTGCTGGTGTTTATGTCTTTCCGATTGCGCCTTGAGTAACCACACACGCACCAACGTTTTACATTTGGCCTAAGCAGAAATAAGAGTAGATTACATTTTTGTTTTTCACACTAGAACTTTGGTTCAATTCACTTCATAATTGTCTAATTGCACAAAGTTCATGTATTCAAAGGTATTTTCCTTTTTTCTCGTGTTTATTCTATGTCAAAATTCAATAAAAATACGTCAACTGTAGAGATAGGAAGTAATTTTTAGGTAATTAATTAGACATATACACAACACAAAAAAGCCGCAAAGTGCTTCAAAATCAATTAAGAACAATTATTTAATTTTTAAAAATAACCTTGCTAATATTTTTTAAAAATGTTTCTTATATCTTTGCTACTTTTGACCTTATTTTATGCAGAAAGGGAATTAATTCTATGGAAACGGTCGGTTAAGACCTTTTTCAAAGTTTGGAACATTAATTTTACACAATAATATCCTAAATATTATTCTATTTTTTATTGAGTTTATTTCAGTTTGATTCGAAGAAATGATATATTATGTGGCAATTGCATGCCTTGATATTATGTAATGAAATTTATAAATATGCAAGGTAGTATGTGACTTATTTTTTATTTATTTAAATATACTTTATACCATATCTGGAAGTTTCGTAGAGTTACTTGTCTTGAATAACGGTACATCTGATGTATTTTAAAACGAGTGAACGGTAAACAAATTTCAAGGATAATTCTTCTTTTTTTTGTATTCGCTTGTTGCAAAATGCGAATACATGTATATAAAAAATCTGGTGTAACTTTGTTTGTTCCCTCCGATGCTAAATAATATTCTATTGTATTCATTCATTGCAAAGCATTGCCATTTAAAAATTGATACTTTAAATATGCTTATGAACCCTTTTAAATCTACAAGTTACTCACCTTCTGTAACACTTATATGACGTACATTTAAATACAGTTTGTTTGTTTTGTTGGTTTTAACGGGACTTTTAACACATTATTGGTTATATCATGCCGATGAAATAGGAGCTACGTGCCTATCTCATGGACACACGGAGTCAGCCAATCCGGGGTGGCCTGTGCGGGTATCGAATCCGCAACCATTAGATTACAAGTCCTACGTTCTACTAACTGAGTTACAATGGCTTTCCCAATTTAGATGCAGTTTGCATCGAGATGACATGTACGTATTTCATTTAGATACATTTTGCATAGAGACGATATGTACGTATTTCATTTAGATACATTTTGCATAGAGACGATATGTACGTATTTCATTTAGATACAGTTTGCATAAAGACGACATGTACGTATTTCATTTAGATACATTTTGCATAAAGATGACATGTACGTATTTCATTTAGATACAGTTTGCATAAAGACATGTACGTATTTCATTTAGATACATTTTGCATAGAGACATGTATGTATTTCATTTAGATACATTTTGCATAGAGACGACATAACTGAGTTACTATGGCTTTCCCAATTTAGATGCACTTTGCATCCAGATGACATGTACGTATTTCATTTAGATACATTTTGCATAGAGACGACATGTACGTATTTCATTTAGATACATTTTGTATAGAGACGACATGTACGTATTTCATTCAGATACATTTTGCATAAAGACGACATGTACGTATTTCATTTAGATACAGTTTGCATCGAGACGATATTTAGGTATTTCATTTGTGTAACGTGATACTTAGCAGTGTTTCTTCCTGTTGTCACAAGACTTGCGCATACAAAATTCCTGCCTCACTGCACCATCACCCGTTAATTCCTGTTGCTATAAACAGTCCCTTTAATCATGAGTTTTGCTTAGACCCAAAATATTGGTAGTTAACTCCCTTGAACATTTGGGTACAATGACTGGCATATTTCCCTGCTGACGGACGTGATTTTATTTGCATGCATCTTAGTATCCTCAACATTCATGAACTAAAAAAAACAAAAATAATAAACTGATGTAAAAAAGATAAATGTTTCTGCACTAAGCCAGAAAGACAATATCATATATTCTTCCCTGTCCGTTGTCTTCTCCTTGGAATAGTTTGAAATGATATTAACATGGCAGATTGATAAAAGAAATTCCATATAAATAAAATTTATTTCGCACGTGCAGGAATTAGAGAATTGTTGTAACAGAATTTTGTTATTAATAAAACGTGACAAAGGTGTTTCATGAAAAAAAAACAAAAAAAAACAAAGGAAAAGGTCTCCACGAAGAAAACGGGTAGAGTATAATGGCGTATGGATTAGAAGAAACACCACAAACTGGGGTCTTGAATGGAATAGAATTTCAAAATTCAGAAACAGAGAATGTGAGTTTTAAGAATTTGTGGGACACACAAATATAACGTTGGAGAAACTGGTTTCCAGCCTCTGCCTCGCAAAATTAAATGGCGATTTTAAAAATATGCTTATAACGAACGTGATGCCTCTAGTGTAATCCTTTCAAACAAATCACACGATTACAAAATTGTTAGCCAGTAGCTTCCCGTGGGTCGGTGGTTCTTCCCGGGATTTTCCCGGGTTCTTCCTCCACCAGATATACTGGCCGCCATGTATAGCCTATCATGTGCTGAAAATGGCGTTAAACCCTTAAAACCAAACCAAACAAAATTGTTATGCAGGACACAGGAACTGAGTTAAAAGAGGAAAAAATAAAATATAGGGTTTAATGCTTTGTACTGATTACTGAACTAAACCTTTTCTGGGCTTTTGTTATATAGAAGAATTCTCAGCAAGCAACGAATAGACTGGCAATTTTTCAATTATTGTTTAATAAAAATGAAAAAAAAAAAAATAAGCAGCTCAGGCAGATTAGAGGACGGTATAAACATATCTCCATTCCATTCCTTTTCGAAAGTACTAGTATAAAGAAGCAATACGTACTATAAAGGTATCTTGAATTGATTGTACTTTCATGGTGTTTGTTATTGAAATCGTGTCCATATATATGTCCTTTTGTGTTAACTAATATTGTAAAGCGCTTAGAGCTTCTAAAGATTAAGCACTGTACTAAGTCTTCATTATCATCATTATTATTATTATTAGTATTATTATTATTATTATTATTATTATTATTATTATTATTATTATTATTATTATAAGATGAGGGAAACAATTTGTAACAGATCTAATTTTGTAAAAGATTTAAGTCGGGATAATCTCGTTACATACAACACTTGTAACACTTTTGAAGGTTTACAAAGTAAATAATGGGTCGATTTTTGTCGATTCCTTTAAGTATTCGCGATAATTATTTCCCAGTTTACAACCTGTCACATGTAAACGTGAGTTATTGACATTCTAATCCTGCACCTATTCATAGGACTTTGATACCCGATTTTTCTAGGTTCAGTGAATTAGATTTTTACAATTCTTAAAAATCAGGGCCTGATAACTTTCACGGGAAAATATCATTCCTATATTTACTTTCTTTGAAGCCTGTTTAAAAAGCAACTGTTTGCTTCAAAAATGGCGTGTACACCATTTTTGAAAGTGCAACTATAGCATTAGTGTTTAGTTGTCATCGCAAGCTGGCTACTCTAACATTATATGCAGATTCCTGGATATTCTTTGATCTTAAAAGTGTTAATTGAGTTTATGTACGAGAAGAGTGTACCGAAGGAGAGAAAAAAAAGGAATAATGAAGCAAATAAAACAAAGCATTTTTAGGCATAGTAGTAAAATTATCGTTACAAATATTTTTTATATTTTTTTTGCATCTTTATTTCATATGAGAAAAGTAAATACGTGTTACATTTTATTCCGCCTAATACCGCTATTCAGAGCAAGAAGTTATGGCTTCATAAACTTGTTTTTCTTAATCATTTAAATCCTACTCTGTTCTGGGTGTGGTTTTTGGTCAGTCTATCCATCCGTCTGTTTTGCAACCTGCCCTTTATTTACCGCGATAATCTGGACGTGTTTTAATAGATTTGAACAGAATCAGTTGGGATGGTCCCCCCTCCACCGAGATCCTCAATCATTCTTCATACAATATCTGCTTCAGCGCATGAAAAGTGACAATCTAGAACGCCCATTCTTTCGTTTTCCTGAAGAAGACATTAATGGAGGTTCGCATTTACTGTCCACAGTTTCGATGACCAGATCATCCCCATCATAAGATACGCAGGAACAGAGAACAAGTAAGCGGTAAACTGCGAGTACCAGAGTCAAAATGTTTTTGCAGTAATAAAATAAGATTTTAAAGTCAAGCATTTTTCGCCCTATGATTAAAATGGTACGTATAACGAAGAAAGGCCCATCTTGCATGAACAGAACCATCATCAGAGAAAATATTTCGCTCAAATCTATCTTCATATTGTCGTCTGCATTGGTCCCCTGGGTTTGTGAAGCTGACGTCACTACTAGTGTAAACTGCAATAAACACCATGTCCAGACACCAAGAAGAATGTACGCGAACGTTTTGTTGTCTGTGACGCTTTCGTACTCAAAATACTCCGAAAAATCAATGATGTCTGCACATATTCCAAGATACATCAGCAGAAGTTGGGAGAGACAGTTCCGATTCAGGTGTCCTCGAGGCATAAGCCAGCGACATACGATGATTAGAATCAGCATGGACTCCTCTTCCATGGAAATGACGTCATTACAGCTCACCACCTGGCGGGATAAATGTAATACATTTAACAGAATGGCTTAAAGCAAACAAAATACTGTAAAGCGATCTAGATTTTTCTCTCACGTCTTGATGGAATGTGATATCAGCAATTTGTTATTCGCCAAAACGGAGACAAGAAAGTAACGTGAGTCAAGATACTTTCTGAGAGGGATTTTCTTGTACATGGTCAGTCACTTAATCATGCTCCCCGTGTGTGATAAAATATATCACATTTGGTTGTAATTTCAGAGAAGATCATTACAAAGCCAGTACTTGCAAAAGACTTGCCCTACAAAAAGATTTTTTGAATTACTGGAATTTTTGCACCAAGCATACACAATTTAAAACTATGCTTTTTCACGTTTGGTTTTAAAACAAAGTCCATCAATCTATATCTTCGAGCAAGTCATTATTCAAGTATATATATATATATATATATATATATATATATATATATATATATATATATATATATATATATATATATATATATATATATATATATATATATATAATTGGCTTGACTTTTTCCACTTGAGAGCTTGCTAAAATTACACAGACATAGGTACATAGGCGATTTTGTTACAAGTCGGACTAACAACATCAGAGCACTAGCTCGTGGAGCCATGCTGACTTATAAAAGAGAAACACATCATTTTGTATGAATTAAACGTTTAGATTTTAAAAAGTGATGCGTTACGTTTTTTTGGTCAGTGTATTTCCAGCCATTTTATGGACGTTGGACGTGGTTCGACCAGGTGTGCAACTAGTCTGGTCTTGCAACTTATTAGTAAACCAGTTCCAGTGTTCTTAAAACACCACTTATTGCGATAATGTAAGATAACCTCATTACTGATTTCTAGAAGCTTCCTAAATTTAAATATAGTATCAACTCTTAATTTCGTTTCTTGTAATTCCTTGGTTTATTCTATCATTCCCGTTTCCCAATTTCATAAGTTTGTGTGATTAGCTGAATTAACCTATCGGGTTATGTTATTTGCTAAATTTACGTTTTAGGTTATGTGTCTGGTTGAATTTACTTTAGTATGTTATGTCTATGGTTGAATTTACCTTATTAGGTTATCTGACTGGTTGAATTTACCTATTAGGTTATATCTATAGTTGAATTTACCTATCACCATATGTCAGTCAAAATAACTACTGACGATACAGTATTTATGGACCGCCGACCAATACTGTCGCTGGCAAATGTATAAGGCATTACGTAATCAGAGACATTCTGGTCTGATACTCGTCCCCTGACAGCTGACAGTCACTATATAACGTATATAAATTAAAATAGTAAATGTTCTACATTCTGAGCTATTTTGTTTATGAAAATTTTAATATATACTCAAAATTAAATTGACAGGGTAATTGTCCAAAATAATAATAATACAATTGATTTTAATTTTATGACATGAGTGGACGTGGTCATCTCTGTTCAGTCCAGAGATTAATTTCTCGTGAGATGCTAATTTTACCAATAATATTGTCAGATTCAATCCTCGAATCTGATTTGTAGAAGTGGTAAAATGCAGAGTTCTGAAACCGACCGGTAGGGCTAGAAAGGGCAGGTACCATTTGTTACACAAGAGCTGTGATTGATCAAGGAGGTGGAGCTTTATTATCTACCCCTGTCATACAAGGTATAAATAACAACAACAAAACAACAAAAATAACACCTACTGGCTGATCTCGTGGTGCACGGAGTCGTTGGTTAATTATCCCCTATTTACAGCCCGTAATAACGGATGATAATTAATCAGGTGTCGAGCTTTGCCCGTCAATCAATGTGTCAGGAAGAATCTTAGACAAGCCAATCAGATCCCATAAAGTGTAACTTTTTTCGACAACATAAATGTTCATACTGATTCCTTTTCGAAATGTATCTCCTTTCATTATGAGGTCTCGGCCTTTAACAAGTTTCCAGAATTATGTACTCCGTATCATATATGAATCTTTCTATCTCCAAAAATGGGACTGCAAGATATGATTCCGAATTCGAATAGTGTCAAACTCTTACTTAAAAGAAGTTCAACTGATTAATTTAGTCTCTTCAATTGGCACTAAAAGAGACCATAACTACAAAGATCTTAATCAATAAGTATGCCCAATTGAGTCAGGGCCACAAACCGGATTACTGAATAACATCCTCTTCAAGTACACTAACCTTTGTCAGAAAACAAATTTATTTTATCTTTACAAACCAAAAAAGTATATAGTATTTAATTATTTATATAACCTCTTGTTTATATAAATACTTATAATATGAGGTGGACATATATATTCAAATATGTCATCCTATTTTAATTTTCTCCCATTATCACGGTTATATTGTTTACTGATCGCACACAATATTTATTGTAAAACAAGGTTCAGTTTTGTTTCTTTTAAATTAAACAATCAGACCCTTAACTTCATCAGACTTTTCAAGAAAAAGACTTGGATTTACTCAAAACTCTGTCGTCATAAATTACAGTAACGCTCAAGCGTGATGTTTCAAAGTTTGCAGACTTGTGTAAATACCATTAGTAGCTTCAGAGATATTATTGTATCTCGAACTTTAGAATAAATCCCGAGTCTCATTAAAAATTATATGTTATTTAGTGTTGGAGTTTTAATTACTGAGATATTGTGCCGTTTTTATACCTAAGATTACCCCGGCCCTAGATAGAATACTGTTAGGTCATTGTATTTGTGACAGGCAATTTACGGTCAGAAGTTTTACTCAGCACTGTAAATATTCAGCTCATAGCGTTTTTTTTTTCTTTCTGTTTCATAGTTGACGTGTATGTTTTAGTATACACATTTAGTGTGTGTGTGTGTGTGTGTGTGTGTGTGTGTGTGAGAGAGAGAGAGAGAGAGAGAGAGAGAGAGAGAGAGAGAGAGAGAGAGAGTCTTATGATATAAAAATTGTACGTACAAGGGCATCATAACCTTTTTAAGTGGTGCCCCCCTACCTACCCCCGCCCTGGTTGCCTTTCCTAACGACCTCGACAAATAGTACTGCTATCAGAGATACATTTAAAGGAATCTCGGCTTAGAATTACAAACAAAGATATTCATGTTATGCAATAGAAGACAAGATTCTCACGATATCATCCGGTCTTGTAAATACGAATTCCCAATTAAAGGTGGTTGACTTATTACTGCCCCGTCCCCTATCAGAAGCGCTCAACTGATTATCATCGGTCTTCGGTCCGCGGTTACAGAAGGATGTGACGTTGTTGCCAAGGTGGTCCAATGCATTCAAACGTTGAAGCCAAAGTCCAGGAACGATGCTGGCAAAATACGCCAGAAATGCTGGGCAGAAACTGAATACGAAAACAAAAATGAATGGTTATTGACCCATGAAAAAAAGTGAAGTGCAACACTGATTTAAAAGAAAGCGTGGTTTAGTGGTGGGGACTACCTGCTTAGGATCAGGGGTCGTGGGTTAAGCTCCGGCCTAGTCATTGCTATTATGTCATTGCACTGAATTGGAACTTAACCTGCTTGCGCCATTTGACCAGGCTGTGAATATTTAGTAATAGCCGGTAGGTGTTGTTTTTTATTTGCTTTTTTTTCTAAAGACGGGGTTTTGAAATTACCTCATTCGACCTATCAGGGTGTGATGCCAGGCTTGCCTATCAAAACAACCAGGCCTGAAACAGATCAAACTGTCCACCTCGACAGTCAGAGAGAAAATGACACAAGTGAGTCATATAATCTCTGTCGCGTGAAAAAAAAAAAAAAATGGAAACCTCAAGTTGGATTATGAAGGACCAAACTGGTCTAAACTAATCAAGGCTAAACAAGACTAAAGTACTCCCATTTAGGCTCATGATTTGGTGATAGTAAATAAAACACCCGATATTACACACACACACACACACACACACACACACACACACACCACCACCACCACCACCACCACCACCACAACAACAACAACAACAAAGAAAGAGAGTAAAAATCAAGACAAAGCAAATCAGAACGACAACAACAACCACGCCACACGCGTGCTAAGAATGCATGTGATGCGTGCATTTATGTACGAGAAAGATACAATTTTGTTGTGTAGGTATTAAATCAGGTCTATACGTTAAACTAAACTAAAATAGACGAAACTAAACGACACGAAGCCAAACGAAACTCAAAAAATAACTAATCTAATCTAAACTTATCCTCAACAACCTATAATTTTGTTACGTAGGTATCAAATCATGTCTATACATTAAAACTAAACTAACGCAGACACTACTAAACGAAACTAAACGACACGAAGCAAAATTATACGCTAAAAAATACTTATCTAATCTAAACTGAACTTAAACAACCTAAGCTACTGAACAAAATTAAAGTAAAATCTTACCGTTTCCACTCCAAGCCTTGCCGAAAGTACAGAACTGCAGAGGTTTCCATCAAAAACAAAGGTACAGCAATAACAAGAAATGTATAGTACTTGCTGTTATCTAGATGTCTTGTAGTTAACCAGATAACAATCCCAGCATGCGTTAGCAACAGTGCACGTGCGACCAATGCACGTGAAATCTTTCCATACTTATGATAACTAGATCGAAATAATGACTGCTTCCTCATTCCGATGACTGAAATCTTCTTAACCAATTACATCAGCAAATGTTCGCAGCTAAATATTTTCCCAAGATGGGATGAGAAGAGTATATTCAGAACGTCATGTTATATTTGCTGGCCAAGGAGTTAGTTGATATATGTTAATTTATATATGTGAACACATGTATTTATGGTCAAAGAATTCATTAAAATTAAAATGCGTATCTATTCCTTTTTCTGTCTTCATGATATTGTTTACTGATGCGAAAGAGTTCATGGTAAGCACAGTGTCATTAACTCCATACAATAAAACTCAACGTCCAGTTTCCTGAATGATAAAGAGTTCATGGTAAGTACAGTGTCATTAATTCCATACAGTCAAACTCAACGTCCAGTTTCCTGAGTGAAAACATTTTCCTACTTAGGATACCGTTATCTTATTAGAATATACCGTATATGCTGGTGTATTACACATTCCAAACTGTAAAAGCCTATAACCAGATCTGCAGTAATATAATAAACAGGCAGGACAGGGTCTACACCGCTCATTCTGCGTATGATTTGAATCCAACACTGTAGACCCTAACTTACAGCCATATTATGTGACGGGAGAACTGGATTGACGTTGTTAGCATTTAAGATCGCGTTGTACATGGATATATGAAGGGCAAACACAAAGCTATAGAGCTGAGTAAGGTCAGACAATTGTGAAATACCCTAATAAGGTATAAGACAAAACTAGATATAGTTGAGAAAATATCAAACAAAACACTTAATGTGGTCTATTATTTAGCATCCGGCAATCGAGATACAAGATCACACGGATATGACACTTTCATTGTGAATCAACGAATTCAGGATGTAATAATAATAATAATAATAATAAGCCTAAAGTGCTCTAAATCCTTCTGGGGCACTATTCGATACGAGGAAATTTATTAATGATCCGATTTTAACTCTTTTGTTCTATTCTTAGAACAGTTGGTTTGAAATGGAATCGTAATAGTATCACACTAATCTTAGTATAGTTGGTTTCAAATGGTATTGCAATAGTATCACACTATTCTAAGTAATGTTGGTTTCAAATAGTATCGCAATAGTATCATACTAATCTTAATATAGTTGGTTTCATATGGTATTGCAATAATATCACACTATTATTAATAATGTTGGTTTCATATGGTATTGCAATAATATCACACTATTATTAGTAATGTTGGTTTACTATGGTATTGCAATACTATCACACTATTATTAGTAATGTTGGTTTCATATGGTATTGCAATAATATCACACTAATATTAGTAATGTTGGTTTCATATGGTATCGCAATAGTATCACACTAATCTGAGTAATGTTGGTTTCAAATCAAATCGTAATAGTATCCGGTGCTGTATCTAAAAATGTATTAACACAATCAGCTTGAAAAATGGATACAGAAAGTTTAGTTCTGTTTCTACCATATAAGATACTAGGGGTCACGTGACATGGCGTAGATTGTTTTGGGTCAGTGCAGAGCCATTGTTTGCAGAGGTCAATCGGATTACCAAGTGTTCCATACTTTATTTGGTTGTTTTTATTTACAGAGGAATTATATTTATACTTATTGTTTGGACAATATACAATAAATATTCTCCTTCTATGATAAGTATTTGCTGCCATTTGCACTTTCAACAGAGCGAATTCACGCGCGCAATTTGTCCGTGAGACGAATAGCTAATGCTGCACTAGCCACTGTAAACGCTGCAGTGACAATGTAAAAAAAAAAAAAAAAAAAAACAGGGAGGAAACGGTCTAAAAAGACCCCATAAGCTGCAACATTTTCTCAGAAATGAACTTGATAATTTTAAAGTTGTCCAAAGAAAGGAAATATACAAGAGATAAACCAGAAACTTTTAACAAAGACTCTATGATGTTTAACGATGAAAGTGGACCATTGATAGAGGCTGGTGATGTGGACACTATTGTACAGAATACAGATTGAGAGTGTTCAAATTTGGATGATTCTATTCAACAAAAATGTAAGCTGCAAATGCAGTTAAATACACAGCAGACCCATGAGCGAGATATCGCAGGCTATGACAAGCTTTACGAGTGTAG
This sequence comes from Margaritifera margaritifera, assembly GCA_029931535.1. Classification (NCBI taxonomy): domain Eukaryota; kingdom Metazoa; phylum Mollusca; class Bivalvia; order Unionida; family Margaritiferidae; genus Margaritifera; species Margaritifera margaritifera. The sequence continues at coordinate 843,611 of JAQPZY010001636.1, read as the reverse complement.
TGCAAGCAGGGCCATAAATTATGCAACATCCAGACAATGGTAAAACCCAAACAAAGGTCAGAAATCGGCGACGACTCACGAAAATGAAAGTCAGTTCGGCACAACTTAACAATACAAATGTGACAATAGTTTTACTATCTTGATATTCTTTAAAAAAATTATTAATACTCCGTAGCGTACATATATATGATAGAAAACACAAACTGACATATCTTGCCCTTTCTATTTAAGATATTTTTATACATTTATTTTTTATGCTAAAAATTAAATCAACCAGCACAACGACATTCTCAATTTAAGTTTTCCGGTCAAATTGTCAATATTGTTTTATGAAACAATAATACTTACTATGTATACATATTCAAATACATTTGTACAATATTCTTCAGAATACGTATACATTTTTCTAAGAATGGTAACACCGTCCATGAGATATTATAACAAATATATTTAATTTTAGGCTTCATGTTGTAACACTTCTGCACATTAGACACACTCGATTGCACATGGCTTTATAAAATATACACCATATATTTGTTACAAATTAGCGATAAGAGTAGAGTCGGGGCATAGGCCTTTAGCACACTAATCTGACTTTGATAGGGATACTTCAAAAGGCTTTCTTGTGATTACCTTTTAATGGATACTTACTTGTTTTGTTTTCCTTTTAGCATCAATATAATGCCGATCTGTAATTTTATTAATCGGCGAAAAGAGTAGAAAATCAAAGACCCTTAATACCCATGACATGTGTTTCATTAAGGTTTTCATGGGTGTACTTCAAAGGGGCTGTGGTAATTGTTTTTACATCTTGTAATTGATACATCCTTCAAATTCGTTTTTTGAGTAATATGTGTCGAGCGCAGGCATATATAACTATAGAACAAACCGAATGCATGTTTATTATTTCTGATTTAGCTCGTATCTAACTATCGTACTGCATGGTTTGTCGATTCTGATTTTATGTAATAATTTTATACTTTAAGAGTTATAGTGTGTGTCTGTATCTTGTAAGTTCAAACAATGAACTATCCATGTATTCAGTGCGGTAAGGAGGTGACGACTCGTCAACAGGCCGTGGAATGTGACTGGTGCCATCGATGGTAACACAGGACATGTGTGGCACAGGTGAGAATAACTTGTACATAATCCTAGAATTTCTAACACAAGTCCTAATGAATAAAGTTCTGAATACATTTTAGTGGTATTTCAAATAATTTCCAACGCTGAAGGTGTTGATGTGCCTGTAGTGGCCTGTAATCTCGAATGTACTAATGTACCAATGGTCTGAAGTGTAATGATGTGCCAAGTCTTTTGCTGAATCACAATAATATAAACCAAGGTTTCCTTGTTCGAATTCACTATAATTCCAAGTTAATGTCTCTATCCAAGAATTGTATTGAGCACTTTGTATTTGCCTGGGCGCCATTTACCATTAGTACGCCACTGACTCGCGGAGAAATATAAACTATATATTAGTTGTTTACAGAATGCCCGGCTTTCGTTAGAAACAGAATGAACTTGATTTTGGACAAGGTCAGCCACAAATTACAATTTTATTTAACCCATAATAATAGAGAAAAAACTAACAAATAGAAATTAAATATACATAACAATTTTGTGACTAACTGTACTGTGATTTGGTATCGATAAAATAATCTTAATATTTGTTTTCAGGGATTTCCTTAAAAGTGTATCAAGAGGCATTGAAATTGGGTCGGTTGACCTTTATCTGCAGTCCATACGTTCTGCCCTTTCGTGAAAAAATGAGCGAGCCAGCAGATGACACCGATGAACCACCTACACTTGAGCTTAGCGTAAGTTAAAAGGAAGTCTAGGTTTCCTAATACGATAACTGTAATAACTTCATTCATTAACTTTCACCAGTCGCTGATGTCACAGCGTCTAACGACGAGGAGCCGCCGACGCGATAGCTTAGCATAATTTAAAAAGCAATACAGATTTATATACCCTACGATGATAATAACTGCATTAAATCTACTACCTATATAGCTGTATATTGTAAGAATCTACTACCTATATAGTTGTATATTGTAAGAATCTACTACCTATATAGTTGTATATTGTAAGAATCTACTACCTATATAGTTGTATATTGTAAGAATCTACTACCTATATAGTTGTATATTGTAAGAATCTACTACCTACATAGTTGTATATTGTAGGAATTTACTACCTATATAGTTGTATATTGTAAGAATCTACTACCTATATAGTTGTATATTGTAAGAATCTACTACCTATATAGTTGTATATTGTAAGAATTTACTACCTATATAGTTGTATATTGTAAGAATCTACTACCTATAGAGTTGTATATTGTAAGAATCTACTACCTATAGAGTTGTATATTGTACAAATCTACTACCTATATAGTTGTATATTGTAAGAATCTACTAGCTATAAAATTGTATATTGTAAGAATTTATTAGTTCTTAGAACATCTTATGGCGAACTATTACGTTGCGTTGGCGACCGTCGCTTATATCATTATACCTTGGTGAGCCATCAGTCTTTGGTTTAAATTTCAGCGTTTGTAAATCAGTATTACACGTATATATGTTGTTTTTTGTTTCTATGCACCAAATCATTTCGTCCTTTCGTCCTTAGGCTCCAGTTGCTGATGTCAACGAATCATACGATGAAGACCGCCAGCGCTAGAGCTTAGCGTAAGTAGCAATAGAGTAAGAAATTTTTGTTAATTCCGTGGTACTTCTCAGTTTGCGAGTAGCTGATTATAGAATATCAGTATAGTTGCAAAATGTATATCTTGAAAGAAAAGAGGGGAAATCGCACTATAGAGACTTTATATCTATAATATTTCAATACTTAAAAATTCATCACTAATTGATCCATCTTATTGTTTTAATTATATAAATTAACTTATAGGTTCAATGTTGCGGATCAAGCAGAATGATTTTTTAAAATAAATACTATTGATTTTTTTGTTAGATCTCTGATGTTACCCACTCGTGGACAAATGTAATTCCTGTTGCTGAATCAATTAAGAGAGCACCATCATAGACAACCTTGGCTCATCGTTTGACATACCAAACAGAAGCATTGAACCAGTAAACCCCATCGAACTGTCTACCTTTGATATAACGAACAGGTCTTCCATTCAACTACATGAAGAAATGCAAGTAAAGTAAATACTTTGTTGTGTGATCTTTTCTTGCAAACAAACGTGCATACTGTTAATAGATGTTAATTGACGTTATTATTTTGATATATTTCATCTCAATACAAAAAGCGAACGATGAAAAGCTATTATTTAATTTTTTCAAAATCGATGCTCACAATGAAAATCTTTGTAACACGAAATCAAGTGCGTTTGTTTATTCACATCTATATGTACCGGTATATGCAATGACACATTTATTCTTTTTCTTATTGTAGTTCTCTGACAGATGACTCAATCCAAACAGAGAACTCTGTGACAGAGGCTGTTGTTACGTACACAGTCGTCGACATGGGTACAGAGAGAGGCAAGAGAAGACTCATCTCTAGTGATTGTTACGCATATACAGTAAAGAGACACAACAAAGGAACTACAGAATGGCGTTGCAGCATCCGCAACAAGGTCACTGCCTGTCCTGTCATCATCCGACAGCAGGGAGACTAATTCATTATGCTACACCCGACACATATACATACTGCAAAAACTTGGTGTACTGACAGCTGTTAATATTCGCAAGGAGGTAGATTTTATCATATTACATACATTTCTTTGGCTAACTAGTAATAAAAGGACGAGAGGCTTTAAAAAAAAAAAAAAAAAAAAAAGTACACGCATACACAAACGTAAGTCACTTTTCACTTGAAATTTGACCATCGTTTTATTCTTGTGCATGTTTATTGGGTATTCTACATACTCTGAGTAAATAGACACATCAAATGAATAGCCCCTTTAGTTATAAGCCCTTTTGAAGTTTTGGAAACCACCCCACCCCCAACACGTGACCTGATCCGGCCCTGTCTGTTCTAAATGAGTTCTAATCTGTTCTAAACTTCGCTATATGAATAATGCGTAATACTAAAAGTGCATAAGTATAGTTTTAATTATCCATATTGAGTTGAATTAAAAGCAAACTTTTATTGTTGCATAAATGTTTCGATTTCTTTTTCAGCTGAGAGTCAAAGCTGTACATGCTTTGTTTTAGCCGGCTCAGGATATTGTAGATCATGTATTTCAGAAGCAGATAGATGTTGAACAACCGGAAGCATCAAGACCCACATACAACAACATGATTCGAAACTGCAACAGATACATACAAAGAGAAAGACCTACGGACTCAACAGATTTGTCATTCGAGGTATTTAAATTACGTTACATAAAGCGTTTTTTTTTTTCGATAGAATATTACATGACAAATACAATATGAAGCTGATACTGAGTAAAATGTTATTTCTATGTTACGTTTCATTCGTATCAAATATTAGTTCTTAAGAAGCTATTGTTTATTTTTCATTTTTCAGCTGGACGAAGACTACTTGTCGACTGCAATTCTTGAGCCCTTCCTCAGACAGGATGTAATCCGCAAAGACAAACGCCACTTAATTTTTGCTACTGATTACCAGCTGGAACTCATGAGCAAGGCTAAAACATGGTACATCGATGGTACCTTCAAGATTGTGAAGAAACCGTTTTAGCAGCTACTATCGGTTCACAGTTTCTTAAAGTCCGGAGAAAATATCAAGTAAGTACCACTAGTTTTCATCGTGATGTCCGGCAAGAACAAGAAAGATTACAAGAAGGTAGTTATTTTATTTTTTCCTCACCACTATTGATGATATTCTGTGTACACAAATACGCATCTTCAGTATTCGCGTATATTCCAGTGCAAACAAAAGAGAATTTGCGAGTAACTTTAAAATGTCTTCATTCTGCGAACTATGCGTTAAACAAAAATTCGTTTACATTTTAAATGTATACTGTTCGCTATAGATATATATCTTTTTCTCTATATTAAAATCAATTAAAAACAACGTTTCTTCATCAGGTGTTACAGGCTCTACTTCGACTTTTACCCAGAGAACCATCAGTCAAGTCATCTGTAGCCGACTTCGAACACGGAATATGGCAGGCACTCCGCTTGGTTTTCGATAATCCACAGGTACGTGGATGTGCCTTCCACTGGGGTCAGGATGTGTGGCGAAAACTTCAGGAAGAGGGTCTTGAGGTATATTTTTTTCTAGTGTTATGTATGCTGTTTATATAATATTATAGATATTTTAGGAAATTATAAATGTTTCTTGACTTTAATATTTGCATAAATCTTAATGTTGTTTATGAGAAAAAACATGTTTAACTAGTGTCCTTGAGTTAGGTTGTTTACTTCAGATTTGAGCTAAAGGGTAGTTTTGATAAACAAAATGTTTACCAAATTTGAGGTCAATGTTGATATTGTTTACAGATAAAACTGGAAAATCCTTAGAGTTATGTGTAAAAAGTCACGTCCATACAAGTAAAATTCCATTAAGATGACACATATTCTAGAACATTCTGTCATGTGACCAATCTTTATATATATCATGTTTAGTGGACAGTTTATCAGTTTCGACATTTGTATCAGTCTTGTAAAGAGCTATTACAGTTGTGAAAAGTAATTCAAAATTCTGAGAGAGGAATTATTTTAAATATTCATTCGATTATAACAGTGCTCATAGACTTTTGGATTTTTTTTATTTTTAATTGATGATTTTGGAATTTATGTGAACTTATTCAGAGATATTTTAGAGTACTTCATTTTGACATCAGCACATTAAAGACTACTAGTACATCAGGACTTTGAAGACCATTGGCACATAATAACATTGAAGGATACAGCCGTGAATTCAGAACATTATATATTTAGGACTTGTGATTAGAACACTAATTCTTATTGGATTATTTGGATTTTAATACACATTACTGTAAGTGTCCTTTTGATTTTTCATTTTAATTATCTAGAAATAAATTGCTTGTTGATTTTTACTTGATTTGTTGGTTTCACTTTCTTTCTGTTACATTTTTCTAGCCATAGAGTCGTAACTAGCTTTTATATACCACTGTTGTAGTATATTTTTTATATTTAGTCGATTAGTGACACGTTAAGTCTTCATTTATATTTTTATCAGCTCTTCACTTTTTAAACGTAGAGATAAGATGGTTCACGATGTTCATTTGCAAAATTTTCCTTAATATGTTAATTATCCCATTATCTGTATCAAGTTATTAGGGCTAATATTTATACATTGTTTATTTTTAGAGGGCCTACAACCAGTGGGATGCTGTTTTCAAGTTTGTAGAAAGGTGTTTGCGTTGCCATTTCTGCCAGCCGAACATACTCCTACAGCTTTTGAAAAATTAAAAGGAAAGGCCAGAAACGCCACGCTAGACAACTGAATAACTTACACAGGTGAAAGGTGGTTATCGAGCACAATTTGGCCCATATCACACGTGGAGTATTTTTGGAAAGACCTACGGACAACAATGACGTGGAGGGATGGCACCATCGATTGAACCGTAAAGCGCGTAAAAGTAACCTTCAGTTCTATCTGATGCTGACGCTACTCTACAAAGAGGCACAAAAGATACCATCCCAATTTAAAATGGTATTTGAAGGCAAACTCAGAAGACACCAAAGTCAGCATATCCGTGCCATGCAGGGAAAACATTTTAGGATTTGGAGGCAGTACACAGATAAGGTCATCAGTGTCAACAGTCTTCTAAAAAAGTGTGGAGCATGTATGGACCCAAGAAGTTGAAGAAAACATTCTGAATACATTAAAGGACAAGGTTCGAAAAGGGCCGATTGTGACCCCCAGTCAGACTCCTATGAAACCTCTATAGATAAAAGAGGGACCTCTCTCCTCCTCAATTATTATATAATTTTTATACAAGACCGCCTTTAATAAGGAAAAGCAAACATTAAAAAAACTGGTCCGTGTGTGCGAGAGTGTGTATAAATTCTTGTTGTGAATGAATGTCCTATTTATGCAAAAGAAAAGGCATTTCTGGAAAGCTTCAGACCTGAAAATGTATTTATTTCCCTGTTTCATAATTAAATCAAAATTTTTTACAGACCGTGTACTTGTATTCAATAATTGGTGGTGTTATCGTGTCAATTTAAAATTCAAGATCATTTGACCAAGTGTTTGTTTTAAAGTACAAGAGTTCGGCAATATGGACTAGCTACTACTAATTGAAAAATCGCTATATTGCATTTATGGATATTCATAATAGATCAACTTTATGTTCCTAATCATTTACTATAAAATAAATAAATGATTATAAAGTTAAGAAAGTCGAGGAAATGAATAAATACGAAAAGAATTTCTTCGAAGTCAAACTATGGCGCCATTTCATAATATTTACCACTGAATATATATGAACTTTAGGGATAAAAGCCCTGTGTTTTGTCTGAAAATGAGATGATGATGACTTCTGATCCACTAAGTCACAGTAATGACGTCGACAAAATAAAGGAAGAATGAGTTGGAGTACACACTGGAATTAAAACATTTGTATTAATTTGTCTATTGTTTTATTTCTATTTTGCTTCCATCTATTTTAGAGAACCATTTGATATATATAAAAAAGAACTGGTGCATGTCCACTTGCCGTCTTGACAATACATTTATCCAATCTGATATCGTCTTTTTGTGCTGTACCAAAAGCGTGCTATACATAATGCACAAGTCCCTTACGTGTCGCATTGTTTGCATCAAATGAAATGTACTCTGTCTCTCTCTCTCTCTCATAAAACTGATATGAAAAACAAAATAATGATAGAAAAGAAAAGGTAACCTCCCTTTATTTCATACATGTGATGAGGTGAGTGGAAGAGAACAACAGCTCTAAGATTTCAACACATTGAATAGACATGAGAATATCACCGCAGGGAAAACCAAAGACAATACAACAGGTGGGCATGAAATTACTTTTGACGGATGGATTTTGGAAGGTGTGATAGGGTCTAGGATTGAATTTGAAGATTTTTCGTTACCAACATAATCTTCCCCAGCCTCTAAAATTCTCTGATAAAGAACCGGCTCTAATTGATCTTGAAATCTGAACTATGTTGAACAAGAAAATTATGGAGGAAACCACACATTGTCACAATTAGTGCATTTCAAACATTTTTTCACGTCAAAGAAGGATGATTCATTGAGGGACATTATCAATGTGAAAAATTGAAACAGGTTGTAGACAGTCATTATTTCAAGATGCATATTTTAAAATCAGCAATTAATCTGATAAAATCAGGGTGTTACTTTGCATCGGTAGATTTGAAAGACGCGAACTTTAGTACCCAGCATAAAAGCTTTGGTTCCATCAGTTTCTCCATCACTGAAGGACCTTACTTTTAAACTGACAGAGACTCTAATAATTACATTTTGTTAGATATGAGAAATATAATCATTACCGAAAACGCAGTATAGATTAGAACATGAGATTGGCTCAAACAAACAAGGACAAGTTCTCATATAAATGAATTAGTTTTACAAGCATATACTCCAGACTCGGCTTTGTGTGTTGTACATGTTTTGGCAGAATGTCTAGATAGTACGAAATCTGCAGGGAAAAGAAACTGCTTTGTTAATCAGCTTCTGAAAACCCTAAGCATACAATTGGCAGGTGGATACGAACTGTTTTGTCACATACAGGAATTAACGTTACTATGTTCAAATCATACAGTGTGCACAGTGTGTCAGTAACATCTGCTAAAAATGCTGGAGTTCCAACTGTTACAATTATATGCACAGCAGGCTGGATTAGATTTTTGACATTTCGAATATATAACAAACCAGTAGTTAATGACACTAGTATTGCTTCTGCAATTCTGAAATCTGAAACTTTTTTTTATATGTAGGTAGAAATCATTTGTGTTATTAAACAGTTTAAACATCTTTGTAGCATTTTTCATTGATCCTTTTGTTTTATCAATTGGTGCAATGCCTGATCATTGCTCTGAAAATCTCACGTGATCCCCATTATCCTATACGGGAGAAAAATAATTAGAAAATTAAACAAGATTTTTTTATGTAAATTGAAGTTTAATTGCAATGTTATAAAACTATACAGGATAAGAAGGGGTTACGTGCTCACCCAAAACAGATACTGACCCTTTTTTCCCTACAAGATTTGTAATCAAGCCATTTCTTGCTTTAAAAACTGGCCAAAAACAATCTGACTCATCTCAAGGAACCGCTCATTATCCTGTATGGCTTCAAAGAATAACAATCAAACTTCAATTTATATAAATCTCGTTTAATTTTCCAATTATTTAATACCTTTCTTTTCTCTGTTGACGCGAACTGTATGCGTACGATTCGCCCTCGATATTGTATATTTTCGGCACCCAAAAAGAGTGGTAAGATTTTCGTATGACCCTGGGGGGTTAGACACCCTTGAACAATTACGTCCTCCTGTCGTCTGCGTTGTAAATGGCAATCATTATCATTTCCTAAGATAATTAATACCCGGAAGTAGCCGGAAAGTTCGAGCCTTCGCACCCCATGCAAAAAGAAACCAAAAGACAACATGGCGGCAGTTTTAACATTGCGAGGATCAGTTGAATGCATACTGTTTACATTAACATAGGAGAGAATGGCATAGAATTATAAAAGCCCGTCTAAGAGGAATTTTCATGCTGCTTGCATCATTAATTTTAAGATGCAGCACTAGATGCAATCTGAAACCAATTTTAGAAGAGTTTAAGACTTTTTCACGGCGAACAGGGAAGTTTTTGTTACATTTTGTCACTTATTTTCTTCCGTTATGTATTATGTTTATATACTTAACTTTTGTCTATGATTGTTAGTTGTATGGTTATTTGAAAATACATACTTAACTTTTGTCCAGTTGTTTACATAGTATTTTGCAACATTTCCTGTTGTGACATGTGTCAGGTAGGCCAGTATTTTCATAGGTATTTCGCAATTCGACTTCTATAACATATGCCAGGTAGGCCAGAATTTTTCAATTAGAATTACTCATATTCTGATGTGACACAGGTCACGTAGGCATGTATTTATATACAGATTTTGGTAAACAAATTCATTCCTGTTCTGGAATTCAGGTTCAAAAGATCAGTCTGTAAGGAATCTATTTTAGTAATTACAATTGTGTTGTTGAAATCAGATATAATTTGAGAGGAATTATTTATTTAAAGTATTCATTGGAATTACTAAAGTGCTGATTCACGTTTGGATTAATACATGATTTTGTGATTTATGTGAACTCATTCAAATACATTCTGGATTACATCTTTGTGATACATCAGGATACATAAGGCTATTAGAATTCATTCGGAACATTCTATCATTTTGGACTTGTGACTAAGACATTTAGGATTATTTGGAATTTAACTCACAAATTGTAAGCGTCTTTTGAATTTCACTTTGATTGTCTGGAAATGAATTGCTTATTATTTTACTTCATTTTATTGATTTCACTTTCTTTCTGTTACATAGTTTAAGACCTAGAGTCGTAACAAAAATTGGGGGCTCGTCTGGGATGTGAATTTCTATTACATAACAATTTATATTGACTTTGTTTTGGAATTTTCATCATCCCTTGTAAAGATTATAAATTTTACACATTTGAAAAATCTTTGGTGAAACCAACAATTATTCAAAATGCCATCTAATGTTGAGAACTTCATTTCATATCCTACTTAGGAGGGGTTCAAGTCTATGAAAAATGACGCTTTAATTGAGTTTGCCAGACATTATGATCTTTCTGAAGCGAAATCATCTTTAACAAACCAAGAGACAAAGAATATTTTGATTCTCTATTTAGTAGGAATGGACATTTTGGATAATAGTGCTTTGGGTTTGATTGGGAAGTCTGTATCTGGTTTTGATATGAAATCAAGGGAATTACAGATTTAAAACCCCCCAGATGGAATTGGAATTAGGAACGCTTCAGCTTCAGAAGGATGAGAAAGAAATGCAAATGCAGAGAGAGAGAGGGAATGAAGGAGAGGCAGATGCAGAGAGAGAGAGAGAGAGAGAGAGAGAGAGAGAGAGGGAGAGAAAGAGAGAGAGAGAGAAAGAGGAGAGGGAAATGCAATATAGATTAAAAGAATTAGAACTGGCAAGCGGAGCACTCCCCACCCCTTACACACAAGTTCATGTTTTGATGTTGCCAGATATATTAGGTTAGTATCCCCTTTTCAGGAAAAAGTAGATAAACATTTTCTTCACTTTGAGGAAATTGCTGAAAACTTGAGACCGTTGGACTTTGTTACTACAAAGTGTACTCATTGGCAAAGCTCGTGAAGTCTACAGTTCATTGTCGGTACAACAAAGTTCTGATTATGATGTGGTTAAGGAATACATCTTGAAGGGTTATGAGTTGGTACCTGAGGCATATCGACAGAGGTTTAGGAATTGTAGAAAAGAAACTGGACGAACTCGTGTCGAATTTGCAAGGGAAAAAGAACAACTATTTGATAGGTGGTGCTCAGCCAAGAAGATTGATCAAGATTACGATAACCTCAGACAGATCGTATTAATTGACGAGTTCAAGAGGTGCATCCATAGTGATGTTATGACCTATCTTGACAAGCAAAAAGTGGAAAAATTGGAAAATGCTGCTCGCATGGCTGATTATTATTCCTCGACTAACAAAATTTCATTTGTCAATGAGTCTCCCTCTTAGCAGTTTTCTGGGGAAAAAATCATCTCAGTCCCAAACGAGTACTTCTAAATTTCAAAACAGCACAACTGTTAGAAATCAAACATCTGATAAGACTGATCAGAAATCCTTATCTCTTCCTACGTGCACTTATTGTAAAAAGAAAGGGCACGTCATTTCTGATTGCTTTAGGTTGAAAAATAAGCAACAGAATAAAGACAGGACCATTCCAAAGAGGTCAAGGCCATGGTCTTGTATTGAAAGCAATACCATTGTTGGGTCAAACAAACTGACGTCTGATTCTATTTGGAGACCTATGAACCATTCATGTCAGAAGGTTCTATATCACTTATTGGTGATTCTGCCAAACCTATCCCTAATAAGATACTAAGGGACACAGGAGCTTCTCAGAGTCTTTTGCTACCATGTACTTTGCCTTTGTCTGAGAACTATTCTTCTAATGAAAGTGTTCTCATTCAGGGAGTGGAGTGCGGCTATGTAAATGTTCCTCTACATTGTGTCATTTTGGCATCAGACTTAGTTTCGCGACCTGTGATTGTTGGGGCAGTGACTTCTGTACCTATAGAAGGTATCCATTTGTTACTAGGCAATGACTTACCTAGATATAAAGTCCTGGTTAAACCACTTGTAACTGACAAGCCTTGTTTGGATCAAAGAGTTGATACTACTGAGATTGAGATTGAAATCCCCGATTTGTATCCTGCTTGTGCAGTTACCAGAGCTATGGCAAAAAGAGCTCATGAGAATGATGTTGATCAGGAAATTATTCCTTTAGCTGAGACATTTATTGGTCAGTCTTTTGATGAGATCACTTCTCTCCTGATATTGATCAATTAAAAGGTATTGATCACAGTGATCCTCTTTTTACAACTCATTCTCTCTATTCTAAGCAGGGCGGCAAAAGACAATCACTCGTTGTCGAACAGGATTTCTCCTATATGTTTCAGAGGGTTATTAGTGAAACTGAAGCCACACAAGTCCCAGATTGTTATTTTGTGTAAAATGGGGGTACTTATTAGAAAATGGAGACCACCTGAGGTACCCGCTGGTGACGAGTGGTCACTGAGCTATCAAATTGTCATTCCTAAGTCATATCGACAGGAAATTCTTAGTCTAGCCCACGAAACTCCCTTGGTTGGTCATTTAGGAGTCAATAAGACTTATCACAAGATCTTGAATCATTGTTATTGGCCGAAACTTAAAAGTGATGTTTCTAAATACTGTAGATCTTGTCACACTTGTCAAATGGTAGGAAAACCCAATCAGAAGAAGTCTAAGGCTCATATGCAACGTACTCCTGCTTTTGACGAACCATTTAGTAGAATAATGGTAGACTGTGTCAGTCCCTTACCTAATACCAAGTCAGGCAACCAATAACTGTTGACCATAATGTGTGCGTCCACAAGATTTCCAGAGGCAATTCCTCTGAGAAATAATAAAACTAATCCATTGTAAAAGCTTTGGTAAAGTTGTTTACACTTGTTGGATTTCACAAATCTGTCCAGCCTGATCAAGGGTCCAATTTTATGTCTGGAATTTTACCACAAGTTATGCACGAATTTGGCATACAAAAGTTTAAATCTTCTGCCTATCACGCTAAAAGTCAAGGAGCTTTGGAAAGATTCCATCAAACTTTGAAGAATATTGGTCGATCATATTGCTTCGATACAGGAAAGGATTGTGACGAGGATGTTCATTTGTTGTTGTTTGCTGTTAGGGAATCAGTTAAAGAATCATTGGGTTTCAGTCCTTTTGAATTGGTTTTTGGACGTGGGCCATTGAAGTTATTGAAAGAGAAATTTCTTTCAAATGAACATTCAGAGATTAATCTTCTTGACTATGTCTCTGATTTCAAATATAAGTTGCCAAAGGCTTGTGAAGTAGGAAGAACTAATCTTCACTCTACTCAGTCAAAATTGAAATTAAGGTATGATGGAAATACACAGGAAAGGAGTTTTCAGCCTGGTGATAAAGTTCCGGCTCTTTTTGCCCATACCTCAAAATCCACTTCGGGCTAAATTGTATGGTTCTTATACTGTTGAAAAGAAAGTAAATGACTTAAAATATTGCATTAACACTCCTGGGAGGCGGAAACAGAAACAACTTTGTCACATAAGTATGTTAAAGGAATATTTTGACAGAGATAGCCCAGTTAATTATTCAATCAATTTGGTTGAACCTATCCCACACAGTGGGGATGTTAACGATGAAATACAATCTGACTGTAATGACTCTGGTTTAACCAAACTTCAGAATTCAGAAATATTAAACAATCTGGACCAGAAATTTATCACATCTACAACAAAAGGAAAGGAGTGAACTAAAACAGCTGTTACATGAGTATGAGCACTTGTTTTCTGATGTTCCTACACGAACAAACAAAATCTATCATGACGTTGACATTGTAGATTCTACACCTGTGAAACAGCATCCATACAGGATGAATCCTCTCAAACAGGAATATTTGAAGAAAGAAATTCAGTATTTACTGGGGGATGATTTATAGAACCAAATAAAAGTAAATGGAGTTCAATATGTATTCTTGTGCCTAAGCCAGATAATACATTCCATTTGTGTACTGACTATAAAAAAGTCAACAGCGTCACCAAAATGGATTCATTTCCAATGTCAAGAATGGATGATTGCATTGATAAAAATTAGAAATGAGAAATATGTCACCAAGTTTGACCTTTTAAATGGATTCTGGCAAATTCCACTAATGGAAAGGGCAAAAGAAATTTCAGCATTTGTAACTCCAGATGGACTTTATCAATATAAAGTGATGCCTTTTGGTACGAAAAATTCTCAGGCAACATTCCAGCATCTTATGAACATGATAACATCTGGTCTAGATAAATGTAACGCGTACATAGATGATGTCAATATCTACTGTACAATAACACTTGGGAAAATCACTTGGAAGACATTCGGAAATTCTTCTATCGACTCAGTGATGCAAATCTGATGATTAATTTAAGCAAAAGTGAGTTTTGCCATGCTTTTATCACATTTTTAGGACATACTGCAGGAAAAGGTCAAGTTAAAACTGTAGAAGCTAAGGTCAAGGCTATCTCTGAATTCCCTGTGTCTGTTTGTAAAAAAACAACTGATGCAATTTTTAGGTATGGCTGGATATTATCGGAAATTCTGTTCACATTTTTCCATAATTGCCGACCATTTGACAAATTTGTTGAGTAAGAAATCCAAGTTTCATTGGTCTGACCAGTGTCAGGAATCCTTTGATAAATTAAAATGACTGTTGATGCAAGTGATGTCGGGGTTGGTGGAGTATTGATTCAAGAAGACAAAAATGGTGTGGATCGACCTGTGTGCTATTTTTCTAAAAAACTAAACAAGCACCAGAAAAATTATTCCACAATTGAGAAGGAATGTTTTGCTTTGATATTGGCTTTACAACATTTTGAAGTGTATGTTACCTTGGCTCTTTCTCTGGTTATTGTATTCAGTGATCACAATCCCCTTACTTTCAGGAACAAAATGAAAGAAAAAAATCAGAGATTATTGAGATGGAGTTTAATGCTGCAAGAATACAACATTGACATTAGACACATCAGGGGAAAAGACAATGTAATTGCAGATGCACTATCCCATGGATAGAAGTACCATATTGCTTTATTTTGTGTATATTTTTTGTAAATCAGCTGAGTGTAATTCATAAGACATTTTCCTATGTAATTGTGATCATTATAGTATCAGATGCATAGTCTATGATTGTAACTTGTATGGTTATTTAAAAATACGTGATTATTGATTACTTCGTACTCGTGAATAAAAAAATTATCACTTTTTGAAAAATACAATTACTACCGTCCAATTACAACTTTTGAAAAGTACTGCTGCTTTAAAATTTTCAAATGCAGGTAATATACACATAAATGGCTAATGTTCACTTACTATTTCATGAAAAAATGACTTGTTGAATAAATGGTCACTGCACTAGAAACCCGCTGGTTCTATACAACAAAAGTATAACGTTGTTGATAGAACCAATAACTGCGCTGGAGAAGTTCTTCTACCCCTTCACAGGAATGTAAAATACAAAAATACAGACTGCTCTGTTATTGTACCCCTACACAAGAATGCTAAATTAAAAAATAAAAAGCTACTTCTAAATTCATTGGAAGGGTGTACAAAATACATTTCTGAGGTACAGTCTTATCTGGCTGCAAACTAGAACTGATTAGATAGTTCATCATAACTTTAAAAAGGCTACAGGTAGAATCAACTTCAACAAATCATCAAAAGTTAGTTTAAATTGTGATCCTGTCTTTAAAAATCAATTTTTGTACAAAAACATACTGTGTAAATTACGATAAAAACCAGTATCAAGTGCTGAATAAAACTGAATGTAAGGTATACATGTGACCTCTTGACGCTTTGGAAGTAGGAACTTTAATTTAATTGAAAAATATTGAAATAGTACTACAATATCAAACTGGAAAAGGCCATTGTTGCAACGGGAATTTGTTTTGAAGCAACAAGACTTGTCCCTTAGTTACAATACCAAGGCTTGCTTCAAAGTAACAACACTGTACTTAACCTGTTTATAAATGATTGATGAAGCACCTTACAAAGTTTGTTGCAAAAGACAGTATAATTTTCAAATACCAACTAATCGCTTTCATAAAAGTGCTTTTTTCACTTACATGTATTGGTGTGTATATCTGAACAACCTGTTTCTATTCCTCTATTAGTAGCTTTGTTTGGCTTCGCTTGAAGACTGAATGTATCTTAAGCTTTCTCAACAGCATTCAGATCAAACAACATAAGGTCTTCAATTTGTTCTTTACTGAGATCAAGCTCATCATCTAATCTTTGAATATCGTCGAAAGACTTATTTAATGTATTACCTAACATTTCACACCGTGTTTGTAAAACGATGCTTACTGGACCATCACGGGGTATGTCTTTAACAGTCTCCTAGAATTAGCAATTATATATTATTTCGATTCCGCTCTTGCCTTTTCCTTGAGTATGTGCACCAAGTTATTGTCATCCATGAACTTAACTTACTCTGAAATTTATTCAGGAGGTATTATTCGGTTTTCAATTTCATCCAGTACAAATTCCGCTTTTCAGGATTGTTTACGTGGATGTATAAATGAACCGCCTCCTGGAAGGTTGCTCTATTACAATTTCATCAGTAGTAATTCTCTTCCTCCTACCTATATATATATATTTCTGAAACATATTCTAATTAAATTAGGCAAAGTTACATTACAGGTATACCAAGTACACATTAGCAATATGAGTAGGCTTAATGTATGAAAAATTCACCATTTTCATCAGGGGATTTGCATTTGTTAAATATGAAAAGATACAGAAAAGAAACAAAGAAAGAAAACAGAAAAAATAAATGAGAAAATGTTACAAATATTACACTAAACACTAACATTTACTTACATGCACATACATACATCTTTCTTCCTCACATGCAGAACTATTCTCACAATCACGTTTCTATGCATTATTTCTTATATGATGTACAAATGAGAAAAATAACTGGTTATAAAAACAAACGTGTGTAGTCGCTCACTGATAATACAATACTTTGAACAGTGTTTGTCTCTACACGAGTTTAACTGTTTGTAGGTGTAATGGAATTTGCTCTAGCATCTCTTTTTTCGTGATCCTATTGCAAGCGTTTATCGGTACACAGGCATTCTTACAAGCTATCTGCATGTTCCTATCCTTTTCAAGTTCAAAAAAAAACTTCAGTACCAGTAACAAGTTGTAGTTTTCGGTGATGTCCTTCACATTTCTAATGTGACAGATACCAGCCAAACACAAGTCCATGACAACAGATGCGTCTAGCACGTGCGACAGTTGTGCATTGATCTAATTTGAAAATATTGCATGTTTTAAAATCAGTTCCTAAATACCCGTAAGGTAATGGTTTAATGTTGTAAACCAAAATATCTTTATCATGATGACAAAACAAAACACCTTCGTGCAGTCTGATAGTTTTCATATTGAAGTAATTTGTTGGCAGTTGTCCTCGTTGTTAACAAACACTCTTTGTACATATCAAGTCTTAAATTTAGTTTCATCAAAATTTCTTTATCCATTTACAAACTTTCTTTTCATCTTTTTTAGTCTTGAACGAGTAGAGTTTCAACCTTAAACATGGAAAATGTTTTCTTTCGTGAACCATTTGGTTTATCCTTGAACACCCCGCTACCTTCTTGTTCATTTGTGGAATGTCATAAATGTTATTCTTGCTGAAATCACTTGTATCGAAGTCGTCAGAAAAATTGTCTATCTCATAGTGCGTATGTGTCGGTAAGCAATAGTTTGAATCTGTCTTTGTATTCATTTTTGACAATGTCATTAGCAGAACACATGCATAAACCACTTGCTTAGCTCAATCACAGTAAATCCTCTGCAGATTGGCTTAGTGAGTATAATCTGTTTGTTTTTGTACTAATCAACACCATGTCTTTGTCTATTATTACTTTATTTGTAAATGACAGAAAGTTTTGATGTTTTTCTTTTCATCTGTACATATTATGACAGTTGTCCTTTTACCAAGGTTTTCCATTTGTTTCTCATAAACACTGTTGTTCACGAGTTAGAAGAAATCCTTTTCAAAATTGTTGCTCGTTGTCTGTTTCACAGTTGATTTCAGCTCTTCCTAAGCTTAAGCTATGGTTTCTGTTTAACGAGACAGCTCTGTGTATTTTTGCTAAAGTTAGACATAATTGCAGGTACAATTTCAGATTTATCTAGTGATTGATGTATTTGCTTTTATTGTTGTTGTTGTTGTTTTTCAAAGTATTTGACACCGTGCACCTCCACAGTATAAATGTACTTTCTTTTTACCTGTGGAAGTATCTGCGTCACAAGCATGCACCCTACAATAAAACTATCAGCCATTATTTTGCAATATTGTTACGACAGTTTGTCAGGGTTCTTCAACTCATAACACATTCTGGGTTTGCCTTGTACTGGCTTGAGGTGAAAAGATGGTAGAAATATGCAAGTTGTGTTGGTGCTGTTATTTCTGTAAAATAAATTCTAGAAAAACAGATGAGATCACTGCGAAGAAAGAAGAAATATATGCTATTTATTCTTTAAATGGCGTCAGATGTCGGGTTCTGAAAAATAAAATAAAAATGTTTTGTTAGGAAATATGAAGGATTAAACACAATTAGCTAAGTTCTGAATATTTACTTGTTAACCTGATATTGGTGGTGAAAGCAAAATAGATGGAAATAGCACAAGTAATTCTCTGAAGAGTGTTTTAGGAGGTGCATCTCTCTCCAGTGAAATTGATAATCAAAATGAGAATAGAAATGACAATTAAAACGAGTACTCCCTTGTTTAGCTTGGAGGAAAAGTAGGACAGAAATTCAAGTCAGTCTGCATGTGATGCGAAAGATATCATTTTGTCTCTGAGTGAGACTGGGTGCACAATTTGATGTTTCCCACAAATTACATGAAATGCAGACAAGGACCGAAAAAGTTGCCAATCTATTAAAGAAAACTCAAACGAAATCCTAAGTACAAAAGAATCTCAAAGCAAAGTTTCAAACCATAATGCGCAAACCTTGCATAAACCCCAGCAGAATGGTGGAACAAACACAATCATTAAAAGAAAACCTCAGTTATTCAATGGAAATGTAGACATCGATGAATATCTCACCCAATTTAATATAGTGGCAAAAATCAAAATCTGACATGTAAAAGCACTTTACCTAGCTAGCAGTTTGTCTGGTGTAGCTTGTTCTCTGCTTAATGAACTTGAATATGAACATAGAACCGATTATGGTATTCTATTTGGAGCACTCATGAACAGATTTGGGTCTGTACACAGAGCAGAGATCTTTCACTCAAAATTAGTCTAGATACAGAAAGGGGAGACAATTCCTGAACTAGCTCAGAATGTCAGAAAACTCACCAGATTAGCATATCCTTCTGCAAGTAGTGATGTGGTAGAAATCTTAGCAATAGATCAATTCATTGAAGCCATCAGTGACTCTGACATAAGACTGAGACTTATGGAACAAGGGCCAAAGACTATGTCAGAGGCTGAAACAATGGCCATAAAACTGGAAGCACACAGAATCATTGATAGACAGAGAAATAGAGCAGTAGACTCTGTTCAAGAGAATGTAGCTAAAGGGTGTGAAGGCTTAAAACAAAACTTTAAATGTGATGAACTGAAACAAAACTTGGAAAAGCTCACTTCAACAATAAATGAACTTGCTCAACAAGTAAAACTGACTCAGCAGATCAACAGATCACAAAATTTCCAAGGTCCAAGAAATCAGAACAATGAAAGAAATAACACAAATCAGTCAATGGGAAGATCTGGTGGTTTTAACCATCATCATAATGGTTTTAAACTTAAATGGGAAGATAACTCCAGGTAGAATCCAAATTATGAAAATTCAAACAGATTTCAGGGCAGTTGGAGAGAAAACAGAAATCAAGTTCAAAGGTGAAACCAGGAAAACTGGAATGGGGCAAGTGTAGGGACCAAAACTCAATCCTCTCTCACAGCAGGTCCCCAATAATAAAACTTATGAGCCTGGGAAAGGATGAAGGATACTTTGTATTGGCAAGAATAAACAACAATGATATGAAATTACTTTGTGACACAGGGGCAAGTGTGTCTATTTTAAGGAAAAGTGAAGTAGAAAAATGGCCAAATCCACCAAAAGTCAATCCAGTAAATAATATATTACTAACAGTAACTGGTGAGACTGTACCATTTTATGGTAAACTTGGGACATAAAACTTATAAATAAAACATTTAAACACGAAACGCTTATTGCACAAATTCAACAATAAGGGATGCTGGGGATGGACTTCATGGTGGCAAAGAAATGTGACATAATGATAAGCAAGGGATGTTTAAATGGAAAAAGTTACATGTTTCTTTAACAATGTACAGGGACTTGCCTGTTGCCGGGATAAATGGAAAAAGTTACATGTTTCTTTAACAATGTACAGGGACTTGCCTGTTGCCGGGAATGGAAAAAGTTACATGTTTCTTTAACAATGTACAGGGACTTGCCTGTTGCTGGGATAAATGGAAAAAGTTACATGTTTCTTTAACAATGTACAGGGACTTGCCTGTTGCTGGGATAAATGGAAAAAGTTACATGTTTCTTTAACAATGTACAGGGACTTGCCTGTTGCCGGGATAAATGGAAAAAGTTACATGTTTCTTTAACAATGTACAGGGACTTGCCTGTTGCCGGGAAGCAATTACAGAAACTCTTGTGGTTCCTCCACATTCTGAAATTACAGTAAACTATTAGAAAGTGTGGGAGAAGGCTGCAATGAAATTTGTTGTGAAGATGGAGTTGTTGGTAGCCAAAGCCCAAGTTGACTCTAGTAGAAACAAACTACCAATCAGAATAGCAAATTTTGGAGCAGAACCATGCAAAGTATTTAAAGATATGGTAGTAAATACATATCACCCTGTATCAATAAATAATTGTACTACCTCTGAAATAAACAAGGTCTCAGAAACAGATACTACAATGAATGAGATAATGCCCATGCACCTAGCTGACACGTTTGAAAGGTCCTAAAGAATCTATCTTAAGAACAAATAAACAAATTTAAAAAAAATTCTGATTAAAAATCAGGATGTTTTCTCCAGAAATTCTAATGACATAGGCCACTCTACACTAACACAACATACAATTAACACAAATGATGCTAAACCAATTAGACTTTATCCATACAGAATTCTCCTAGCAAAAAGGAACATTGCAGAAGAAAAAATTAAGAACATGGCAGAAGCTGACATAATTGAAAAATGTTCCCAAACTCATTGGAATGGTCCTGTAATAATGGTAAACAAGCCTGATGGATGTGTTAGATTTTGTTGTGATTCTAGACCCTTGAATGGTGTAACAGTAAAGGACTCACAACCTTTACCTCACACTGATGATAGTCTTAATGCACTTTCTGGTTCAAAATAGTGATCTTGCCTTGATATGAAATCAGGTTATTGGCAATGTGAAATTAAGGAAGAAGACAGACAGAACAATGGATGTGGAAAAGAATGGCATCTAGTTTTTGTAATGCACCTGCCACTTTCACCAGATTGACACAAGTTGTATTTTCTGGTCTATTCTGGAAAAGTTTGATATTTTATCTATATGATCTGATTTGTTACTCCAGGTCCTTTGCAGGTCAACTTGAAAATCTTACCATTATCTTTGAGAGGTTGCAACAAGCCAATCTGAAGCTCAATGCAAAGAAATGTACTCTTTTTCAGAAGCAAGTTTCTTTCTTAGGTCACTTAATAACTGAGTCCAGTGTAGGGACACTACCTGAAAAGATAAAAACCATTAATGAATGGCCCGTGCCAAGAAATGCCAAACAGTGAAAAAACTTTGTTTCCCTTTGTTCATATTACAGATCATATGTCCACAGATTTGCTGACGTAGCTAAACCTCTCCATCAATTGGCAGAAAAGAATGTAAAGTTCAAATGAACTGATGAATGTCAAAGGTCATTTGATACTTTGAAGCAAGCTTTAACAAAAGTGCCAACACTTGCATTTCCAATTGAGAATGACCCATTCATTCTTGATTGCGATGCTTCGAATATTGGACAGGGCACTGTCCTATCCCAAGTCCAAGATGGAAAAGAGATGGTCATCTGTTACTTTAGCAAATGCTTCTCAAAAACTGAGAGACAATAATGTGTAACTCATGGAGTTACCCACCATTGTGACTGCCATTAAACATTTTAACAATTATTTGTATGGTCGTAGGTTCACAGTGAGAACTGGCCATGGTTGTTTGAAATGGCGTTTGAACTTTAAATTAGTGGAAGGACAACTGACCAGATGGTGGACATTTCTGTCAGCTTATGACTTTCAAATTGAGTATAGACAAGGAAAGATTCATAAGAATGCTGATGCATTGTCAAGAAGACCATGTTATGATATCCTCTGTAAATATTGTGATAGGGTTGAAGAATGTTGCAATGAAACAGTAAAATAAGACGACAAAAACAATAAAATTTGCAATGTTAAAGGTATTCCTATTCTATCCTGTAGAAAGGAATAAAATGGTTGACAATATCAACAGTGTCACATGCAAGGATGAATTACACGTTGGTACTGATGTGACTGGGGAAAGTACCATAGATGAAATTAGTACGAAGAACTTACTTTACAGTATGATCCTGTGTATGCTCCCACTTCTCCAGGTAGCCTCAGATATGATGGCAACAGTTTTTGTCCTTTTCTTTTGTTTAACCTCAATCTTGGTTGAATACATGTGCAAAAGAACAGAAAGTGAGAGGAATGATTGGAAAAATCTGGTCCAAAAAATACCTCCAAAATATAATAGTACAGCTAATTCAAAATATAGCACTGATGAATTGAGTGAAGGTGAAAACACATTCTATAATATGTTTAAAGAGATAAGTACTGAATCTGAGCAGACTAATTAATATAAACAGAATAAATGTGTACCTGATTCATCAAATGCTAATTCTGAGAAAATTGACTCAAATGGATGTGTGGAGTCTCAAATAAATGATGCTGGTAATTCCAAAAGTAGTAACGGTAAAGAAATTGACCTAGAGAATTTAGATCTAGAAAATTTGGACCTCAACATTCCACTACTCATACACACAGATCAGGGATCTAATATTTAAAGTAATGTATTTTAAGAGATATGTTAGATTCTGGGTATTAAGAAAACCCAAACTACAACTGCAAGACCCCAATCAAATGGCACGGTTGAAAGAGATAATTGCACACTATTGAATATGCTTTCAGCTTTTGTATCTGATCAATGAAGAGATTGGGATGAGCATATACCTTTGATAATGATGACCTACAGGTCTTCAGTCCATCAGACCACTGGAGCAAGCCCATCTTTAATGACCTTTGGAAGGGACATAACTCTGCCAATAGACCTCATTTTTGGTCACTCTGGGAAACAGCAGTCGGAAAATCAGAGATATGAAATGGATTAAACAAAAGAGTTGAAAAAGAGTCTGTATGAAATACATCAATTTTCCAGGACAAAATTGCAACTTTCTGGTGAAAACATGAAAATGAATTATGATCTGAGAGTCAATCTCCATAACTACAATGTAGATGAAAAAGTATGGTATTTTGATCCCAAAAGAAAAAGAGAATTGAAAGGTCCATTTAAAATTACTTCAAAACTTAATGATGTGCTATTCAGAATACGAGAAAGTCCAAGACACAAGCCAAAGATTGTACATCATGACAAACTTAAATCATTTCATGGAGAAGTTACTTCCCCTTGGTTCAATATTAATACATGTAACTACATGTATTGTGAAAAATGAAGTCTTTTGAGACCTAACAGTTCTCAGAATTGGCACTGACATTTTATTCTGCTTCTGTTACTACAAGAAATTATTTATTTAATTAAAAAAAATGCTGAATGAAATTTATTGAAAAGAATTTGCTTTTGAATTGATTAAAATCAAATTTTATATTTCTTTTAAATTGTGTAGAATTTGAGAAATTGCTTGAAATTGGTGGAATGGTTGGATTTGGTTCAAGAAACTGTAGAGTAAATTTACACGGACCACTGGACCTAAAGAAGTCTACGGGTAACTTTGTTATTCTATGATTTTATTCATGTTTGTTCAAATAAATCTGATGGTTGTGTAATCAGTATAAAATAAAATGTAGTTAGGATATATGTTAAAAATATTCAACATACATATATTTTAAGATGATGTGTATAAATAGGTGTATATTTTATTCACAAAAATTCAAAAGTTTAAAGGATACAAATGTATTACCTATTATATCTCTCTCTCTCTCTCTCCATATATATATGTGACCCAGGACATGTGTCATGTACCAATGTGCATGTTTGTCATGAGTGAGTGAGCGAGTGAGTGAGTGATCATGGTGCATGATTCCTGGGCTTCACAGGTACTAACATCGATTCCCCGCAAAACTAACACAAGCTTCTAGCATTCCTACTCTGGTTCTTTAGACGGACAACACCTCAAGCAGTACTATTGAATATGAAAAGCACTTGTCTTTCACGCAAGTGAAAGACAAGGGATCTAATATAATTCAAAAAAATTATACCCTTCAAGTCTGGTAAGGTGTCATTTGTATTTTTTTGTGATAAAATTTTAAATGCCAGCGTGTGGGTGGTGTATTGTATTGGTGTCGGTTATATTCTGTATTGTATTTGTCTTGCATATTAAGTATGTGCTTTGTATTGTTTTAGGTTTATCTCATACCATTTCATCTGGTAATAAATCCCACAACTAACAAGCGAGTGTTATCATTTCAACCTGAAATAAGACATAGCTTACACACACATATATATATATATATATATATATATATATATATATATATATATATATATATATATCTATATGCAGAAATGCTGCCAGGATTTTATCTAAAGGTGGGAGCCCCCTCCCCCCCCCCTTGTCACAAAAATAAGGGGGGAGTAGAAAAAAATGAAGGGGAGGAGGAAATGGCCATAGTTCAATATTACCTAACACATAAATATCCATCTCTTTCTTCCTACTCTATTGAAATCAAAATCCTCAAAAGATGTCTCCTCTAGTTGTACAATCATTAATCTGTTTATCATTTCTGAGCTTAATTTGTTCCTTATCTGTGTATGAATATTGTTCTGTGCTGAGAACCCCGTTTCACATATGCATAGCTAGTTAAGCCAGCTTGAAAAAGTTGGAGAACTATTCTTTATAGTTGTTATGTACAAGTTTCAACAGCTCATATGTATCGTCTCTTGGATATCTATACTCCAAAGTTTCACTTTCTTCAATCAAGTGCTTTGCTGACTATTATGCCAGATTTCCAATCTGTTCCACAGTATTGTATTAGGGTTTTAAGTCCTTAAATGCCATTGTCAGCTTGTTCAGACAAGAGTTATTTTGATCAAAAATAAATATCCTCACTTTTCAATGAAAACTGCACTCTACTTTTAAACTGCCTGTATTACAATTAGGCTTAGTATTCGGCCTTTTTGACATTTAATTTTGAAATACCGCTTAATAGGGGGTTGACCGGCATTCCGTCTGTTTTTGTCCCTCCAGCATGTACTCGTATTCAACATTATTTTCGGGTTCAAAATTACTCACTGGTATTTCTGGTAACACTTTCCTTGCTCCATTAATCTCATATACTTCAAAATTGTAAAAATCATTGTCATCATCGCTGTCATCAGCCAGTGTTTGCCGAACGAAGTCGTCATTTGAAGATTAACCATGTTGCGAGTCGGCCATTTGGGGTTTTATAGTAGCCCTTACTTTAAACAAGCATTTGTAAACTTCCTTCATGAATGCAAGCTTCAACCTCGACAATGTTTGTGCCAGGACCTAATGTGCCAATCAAATTTAGTTTAACAACCGTTCATGTCAAGCCGAAGTACTCAGATGTGTAAACAGTTGCCTACTAGAAAAAAAGACAGATAACGAGACATGCACTACGAGACCTCTACTGGCGGCGCGGTTTATGATGTGACAAGAACTTTAAGGATTAACAGTTACTAAAAATTGTATACTGTGCAGAGTACATTTTTACATGCGCAACTTTAAAATGATTTGCGGGAGTTCTCGCGCATCACTGCTTCATAAATGCGCGAATTCGTACAAATTTTGCGCGACTGGCGCGCGTTGTGAGCATCTGTGTGTGTGTGTGTGTGTGCGTGCAGTATTTTCAAAATTAGTTCAGGTCTTCAAAAATATGTTGAATATACAATATCATATGAACTATGCTTTCTGCTTGATAGATTTCAATGTCAATATATTTTGGTGTTGGAATTTTCGTGTTAAGAATACAAATGAAACCATTATTTCATGTATTACTTTTCCTTCACATTATAAATGAATATTACTATAGAATGTGAATAAAGGTGATGGTAGTGATTTTCTGTGGAGAAACGGATGGGTTCAAATCCCAATGGGGCTGACCTCGGTCAGTCACGGTAGTACCACTAGGCAGGAAAGGTATACAAAGGAACCTCGTTAATCCGGCTACTTTCGTTCCCAGTGAATATGCCCGGATTAATGAGTTTTCCGGATAACTGAATCATGCACATTTTTCTTTTACGATGTCATCATACCGTATACATGTACTGTACATGTTGAACCCACCCGATTCTCCTCGGAAGATCGCTACCATCACATTTATTCACCGTTCCATAGTAATATTAATATGTGACCTGGGTCACACGTTTTTATAAGTTTAAACAATTAACACATCAAACACATCACAATATGTACATGTATGTACTGTACATACATTTATTATGTCAATTTCCTTTTGGGTGATCTTTGTGCTGGCAGATCTTCTTTTCTATGCTGGCCAGTATCACTGCTCATCAACTCTTGCTTGATGGTGTTGCCATAATAATGTAAAAAGTACAACAAATGCAAACATATCTTGCAGTTAAATGCGTTATGGTAAACTAATAAAAAACAGTAATTTTTATAAGTCGTATTTTACAACTGTTATAGTTGCCCATAATTGATGTCGCTTTTTATTCTGAAATGAAGCTCTATACTGTCCACAGCTCAAATCAATCAACTTTATTTGTACAGCCATCAACAAACTGATTTTTACATACAATTGGTAAACAACAAAGAGACTTAATGACACACTTAATTTATTAACCATATGTTATGTCAAGAGTGTGGATGATTTTTCCCAGTGTGTTTATTTAATTATTAACACCCCCTTTGGCGACTAGCAAAAACAGACATTTTTTTTACAATCACTAGTTACAATACGGTCACGCTACTTGAAGTTTTTCCACAGACATTATCATGTGATCAATTTATACCTTTAAAGTGCCACTAGAATTTGACCAATCAGAGATTTATCCATTGACACACCTCAGAATTTGCATAGGTGAATCGGTTATCTGACTGACTGTTTTTTAATACATAATTCTTCAAATTTTCTTTTTTTTGGACAGATTATTTCCGGATTATAGAGGCAAGTTTTATAGTAATAATTTTACACTTTGGTCCCCGATTTTGATTTCCGGATCTGGAATGTTGATTTCTTGCTTAACGGAGCAAATTAACGTTTAGGAATTCCGATCCCACTGAACTATGTCTGGATAGCAAGGTTTCCGGATAAACGAAGTACAAAATTGTCTACATACTTTAACACTGATTTTGTCATATTACTTGGGGAATGTATATAATGACCTTCCAAGGAATATGGATGTATGAGGATCAAAATAAAGTGAATATTGGCCATTTAAAGGTATGTGCAATCACATACTAAAAAATTACACCCATTAATGAAATAGTCGGTACTGAACACCTATATGACCTATATGACTTGTATATAACAGAAAATGATTGTTGTACAGTTCTCAAATTTATTTAGTTTTTGTTAAGTATTGTTACGGGATAGCGCTGGCCGATAACTTGGTGACCATTCAATGGCTCACTGTGTTCTTTGTGGCCGATAAACTCTCCACAGAATAAAGGCCCAGTTAAACTTAGACCTAAACTCCAAGAGGTCTCTGTGATTCCCTGATGAAGTGGGCGATCCTAGCTATAAGAATGGGACTAGGGATGAAACGCCGACTCCAATTTAAGTTTCATCCGGTTTATTAACAGTCATAAAGTCATATGGCAGTACAAATTCAAACTCGAATATCAGGTACATTACTTCTACATAATGACTCACTGACTTGATATCACAGTGGTAGTGTGCATTTGGACAAACATAGTTAATTTAAATAACAGTTTATTATGATAGAATTTGATATACAGTTACGACTAGGGGTTAATGTAACAAAAGAAAAGACTCGAACAAGCTTTCAAGATTTAAAACACAAATATTTAATTTCCTAAAATATAAAAATATTTTAACAAACAATCAAAGTGAAAGAATTAAAATGAACTTACAGTATAGAATATCCTTAAAATTCCTAAATTGTTCACTGATCCGGAAGTTAATCCAAATTATTCCGAATGAAACCACCAAAGTGTTGGCGTGCCAACAAGAATCAGTTATATCCAAATATTATTAATTCCAAGTAATCCTTGTGAATATGGAATATCACACAAGTTCTAGAAATGTTTCCGATAATTCCAACGGAGCTGAATAATTCTTAAAGTTTAAGTAGCAGTACTAAATCCAAAATGTACTGTATAATAATATCTTTGAAGCAGAATATCACACACAAAATGAACCAATCTCGTTTATGACCTCTCAGGCTAAACGTTCTATCAAGAATTACGAACACTGTGATACATCTTATTATAGTTTTCTTTGTACTGCGTCTTACAAACAAACAAAACCCATTTCTTATTCTGTCTCAAATCAACATCTTACTATTACGATCTTATTCTAACTTCTGGTCAACAAAAATGAATCATTCACTGAATTGCAAAATCCAGGTCAGATCAAGTGCAAAACTCACAAGCTGAATCACGTGACATGACTAATGCTTCAAACGATAATATTGATTTTCCCACCACCAATGTACTGGGTCACATTGAAATTACCGTATATGTGCACTCTGCAAAACGACACCTATTAGACTATTATACAGAGGCATTAACTAATAAAACCATATCATTATTTAAAAGAAATGATACAAAATTCCGTTACAACAGATTTAGAAATATCTAAAGTTTTTATATTAATTTATTATTTAGGGATAGACTTAGATACATGGGCTAAGATTTAATGATATTCTTATGGGTTAACTTCAAACAGAGCCTTGAGAAACACTCAATGGCTATAACAATAATAACTGACAACTAGGAAACAAAGCCTTGAAAAACACTCAGTAGCTTTACAATAAAACAAATAATTTATGAAAAGAGCCTTGAGAAACACTCAGTGGCTTCATAATCAAACTTGTACATTATTATTATTATTATTATTATTATTATTATTATTATTCTATAATTTCCTATTCTATTGAACAGCAATAAGTATTATTATTTTAATAAGGTTTGCAAGAAACACTTGACTTGACCTCACAAGATCATGAACAATAATGTCTGCATACAATTTAACTGATTGGACAAATATTTAAGCTAAGGTTGCTGATTTTAAAACATAAAAATGAAAGAATCCTGAAAGGTTTAGATTATACAGATGCAGATTTCAGAACTTACTTTTAGACCTGTCCAAAATTAACTATAAGAAACATTATTTGTCCTGGTAATTATTTATAAAGACATCGTGAAATAACTGTAAATTGCTGATTCGCGGAAAATAATATACAAAAGAGTTACCTTTTCTATGCACACTGCCTTATATGGACTTCATAGTAAAATAGTAAAACGACTTTTTCACGCACTGTCTGAACACACAGAACTCTTAATGCGACCCTTGGAAACCCGACCAGGTCCTAGCACAGACTATGACTAGCCTTTTTATACTTCCCGCGGAATTCTGCACCTGGCAGGGAAAATTCTGCTGTTCGCTGGGTGGCAACCGCAGGAAACATTCTGGAAGCGCGCTCTCGCAGAGGTAGTCCGAGTTTCCTCTGACCCTTCACCCCCCATTTTTGATATTTGGACATTTATGTTGATGGTGTTACCTTTCTTTTACAACCACCTAATTTCATGTAATTTTAAAAAATCATAATGAAAATCTATATTTTCACTAATGCCTTATTTGTGTTAGACATTTTGGCCTTGAATTTTAGATTATATGCTAAAGATAGCACTGCTGATCACATCATAGCTTTGTTTACATATCTTGAACAGGAAAACCCACTTTTGGCATTTATACAACATGGTAGCTAATGTAAATATTTGGTTTTAATCATATGGAGTTCTTATACAACGTA
Organism: Margaritifera margaritifera; assembly: GCA_029931535.1. Taxonomy (NCBI): domain Eukaryota; kingdom Metazoa; phylum Mollusca; class Bivalvia; order Unionida; family Margaritiferidae; genus Margaritifera; species Margaritifera margaritifera. The sequence goes on along the minus strand of JAQPZY010001636.1, from coordinate 813,131 downwards.
GCAAAAATTTACACTGGAAATGTATATTCACTACTGATTTTTTCTTTTCAGTATTATTTCATAATAAACAGATATTCTCAGGGCTGAGCAAATCCCATAGCCCGATGTGCCTGTCTATTCATTTTCGAAGTCGGGAAAGTAAAATTTTCCAAGTCGCTAGTCCGGGACAAGTGCTTTTTAAAAAAGTCGGGCAAGTCCTTATTTTCATGCTTATTCACTATATCTACCTTTATTTGGCCAATCATGCCCTCCGGGCATACTGAATACTTGATTCTACCCCTCTTCATGTATACATTTACAGCCTGTATAACACATAAATGTGGTCACTGATAATTGTCGCATATGCGCAGGTTCTGTTACCGCTTGACTGCATATAGGGCTAAGCGACCAAATTATTGGCAAATCAAAACACCACAAACAAAAGAAAGCCAGTATGATCAATTAGCAGTGTTTTAAACGGCTTTGTTGCATTGTGTTTACTCAAGCCAGATCCTCACGAGTGGCTCACTATGATTTTAATCCAGCGAGTCAGTGTAATTAAATTAATGAAAGGTACTTTACCGACATCAGTATTGGTTTCTTTTATGAACTGATTAAATGACAGTAATGATTCTTTAGATTTTAATTGGTTATACAGATGATTAACTTCCACGTGCAATATTGCGTTTGAAGTGAAACAATTATGCTAATTAATGAGCTGTCTATGTTCGTATTTAAAAGAGAAAATGTATGTTATGATCACTTTAGAAGTAGTTGTCAAGCAAGCAGATAGTTACTCTGTGGATAAAATGAGTTTGCTAAATTATTTTCGCAAGGAAGGTAATAAGGGCAATTTGGAGAAGGAAAATTTTTGTGAAAGTGGAGGGATAAAATGTAAGACTGCTACTGAGTGTGCGGTAGCTATTTCTCCAAAGAGACATAAGCAAGAATCCATGGTGGCAAAAAATTTCAAATATGACACTACTAAGAGACAGAGAAATTTTCAGCCGCATTGGGTTGATTTTTATCTCTGGCTTGAATGTATTGACTAGGAAGGAAAGATGTTTTGCAGTTATTGCAAACAATATCCCAAACTGGCACAGTTTGGTAATTCACCCAGTGTATTTGTCAGTGGAACTGACAAATTCAGGATTGAACCAATCAAGTCTCATGACATGTCTGGACCCCACAAGGCCTGTGCAGCAAAATATATGCACAACACTAGCCAGCATGTGCAGAAAATCAGTGAAGTCAGAGTTGCTGACACTCCACTAGGAAAGGTCCTTTCAAAACTAAACGAGACTGAAATGAAAAAAAATGAGAGCTCTCTTTAACACAGCCTACACCCTAGCCCGTTATGGAAAACCATTTTCTGATCTGGAAATGATGTGTGCACTCCAGGAGAAGAACGGTGTTGAACTTGGCGTAAATTATAAGAACAGATTCAGGGCAAGAGACTTTGTTCTATCAATCAGTCAAATCCATCAGCTAAAACATATATCCATGAACCTGAATAAGCCAAATGTATAACAACCAATGTTTTTGAAAAATTAAATTCTTTTAAGAAATAATTATGTTGTATATTATTTTGTTTGTTTTTTCTATGGATTAAGTACATACATCTCGTCATATCGTGGCAAGTGATTACCATTTTGGGACAAGTGAAAAGTAAGGTGGGACAAGTGAAGAGTAAGGAGGGACAAGTGAAAAGTAAGGTGGGACAAGTGAATTTTCTGAAACCACTTGTCCTAGACTAGTGGATGAAAAAAATTTTGCTCAGCCCTGATTCTACATTGAAAGACATTGAATCTATTATAATAAAATGTGTATCCATGCACCAGTGTCTATTTTTAAATTTCTCTGTCGGTCTGTCTGCCTGCCTTTCAGTCTCTTGAGTCATGTATTTATATGGTAAAGAACAAGCAAGCAGTAATGTAAGTGCACAAACTGCATATAGAATTAACATGCCAAAAAATTCATATTTAAATTTTATTTTTTTATTTCAAAAACATGGAGACGCTATAAACTAGTAATATCCATACCTTGAACTAACTGGCACATTCCAGTCATATGCCACGTGACGTTTTAGTTAGCATCACGAACCATGGAAATAAGTAAAATTATACATGCTCGGAAAAAAACAGTAATTCTAAACTAATGTACATGAATGCAAACTTTTTTTAACGATGATTAAATGAAGTAGATATAGTTAAACACTTTCTGTGTTTTTTTTAAATAGATTCTCACAATATTATAATGAACACGTTAACATTCACGTTAGGGTTAGGAACGCGTTAAAATTCACATTAAGTGCATGAAAAGTGGTTGCTCGAGGCTACAGTAGTTCAGAATTACCGTTTTTCCGAGAGTTTGTATATGTATTTATTTCCGGAAGTACATTAATGGTTCGTGCCACTGACTAAAACGTCACGTGGCATATGACCAGAATGTGCCACTTAGGTCAAGGTATGGATATTATTAGTTAATAGCGCCTCCGTGTTTTTGAAATAGAAAATAATAAAATTTAAACAATGAATTTTTTTCCCCGTTAATTCTATATGCAGTTTGTGCACTTGCATTACAGCTTAACTTGTTCTTTACCATATAAATACATGAATCAGTAGAATATAACATGAATAAATAATACAGTATAAATACAATATAAACATGTGCTTCATTTCTAAAAGTGTATTCCAGGATGTAACAATAAAACAAATATTTCTCTTTACAATGAAATAATACTGAACTGAAAAAGTCCATAATGAATATACATTTCCAGTGTAAATTTATCTTAAGTTGTATAAGAACCCCACATGATTAAAACCAAATATTTACATTGACTTTGCTGTTATATAAATTCCCAAAGTGGGTTTTCCTGTTCAAGATATGTAAACAAAGGCAACATGTGATCAGCGGACCTCTCTTTAGCATATAATATACAATTCAAGGCCAAAATGTCCAACACAAATAAGGCATTAGTCAAAATATAGATTTTCATTCTGATTTTTTTCAATTACATGAAATTACCCTGTTTATATCTCATTTTGTCTGATTTTACTTGTTAAATACTTGCTGTCACTCTTTAAGAAACCTGGTGACACAGTTAATGACATCATTATCTCGAAACAAGCGCATTAGGTTGCGAGAAACATGACACACGATTGAAGGATGATCACGAAGTTAGGAGGGTAGAGGACATCACGCTATCCTATTTCTAACCAATTAGGGGCCCCATTCCTAACAGCTAGGGATAATGCTATGCCAGTCTCACAATTTTATCCTACTAAAATCGTTTTGTTATTAATGTTTACAATACTTGTACATGTACCTCGTTTCCTTTCAGTACACTCTCTCGAGACGGTCCCTTGTCAAAAGCACATGGATCATATTTGAACAGCAATTATTTCATCAATTGTGCTGATTTTTGTATCCCGTCACTACGTTGTGATTAACTGCTAGGTAGATATTTCTTACAGAATGACGATATTTTATACTGCCTTTGTTTGTTTAATGTGTATTTTCTGCTATTAATTGCCGCTCAATGTGCCTTGCTATATTTGTAATGGAGCCATTGTTCTCTTTGTTGCTGAGCATGAGGTGGTAGCGTTCCCGTTTCTAAACACCCGAATCAGAGTATCTTGGTTGTCTCTGTTAAGAATGTAAGTGTAAACATCCAAGGTTCATCAAGGGTGCAGAGAGTATCGTCCCATAACGATCCAGGTTTTCTGATTCTGATAACTCAACGTGATCTAGCAATCAAGATCTCATTACTGTGATAATAATATTTATTTTATTATATACCTACCAATTTTCTACCCAAGAATGAGCCAGAATTTTACCGTCATTTCCTACAAGCAGGAGAACAACACTATCGTTTTCTAATTCCGTATTACCGTACTCTCAAACGAGTCTAAAACTACATTATCCTCGAGGTTTCCTGCTGACAATTGAAGTGCCCCTAGCGACGGAATGCCAACGCTAGCAGGAAACAAAGCTCTCACTGCGACGTTAGTTAAGAAATCTTGTGTTATATATAAAATAGTTGAAAGGTCTAAACCATGTTTTTGTCACAACAACAATAAAAAACATTTATTCCTTTATTTTGAAGTAGTAATAGATAGCCAAAAGGTTCGTCTGAAATAAGATCACATTCGGAAATCGCATACCAAAACATTATAGTTGTACAGTATCAACCTGGCCTCCGAAAGAAACTTACAGAGTCATTCAACTGGTGAAATCTTCCATGATGCAAAATTTGAGAACTGCACAACAACTGTAAATCACATATATGAGTCTGCGACCACCAAGTATCGAATAATTTGTGTTATTGACAGTGATGGTAGTCAAAAACTGAGTTAGTGTTGTTTCACAACCTTTGTTCATAAAACTAATATTCATGCACATGTCAGCTTTTCAAAAAGTAATTTGGTTTATGCTTTAAGATGAAGTTCGTATTAAAGAGGTTCAAATGTTTAGCAATTTCTTGTGTTTTTCAGCTACATATAGTCACAGGGGCTTGTATTGTTGCTTACAACTTATCTATCAGTCATATATGTACTTTATAATACTATAAGGGAGGACACTTCTCTCCTTTCTGGTGCAACCTATTTAAGAATCAACACTGATATTTCGAGCTATACTTTGCATAGCATAACAAATTTGGTACCGATGTTTAGCTCAGGCATTTGACTTTTTATGCCTACACCAAGTTTGACTTACTACCACACCTTTAAAGAATGCCAGACTATTTTCCCACGCTAATTGTCGACATGGCCATGATCGCGCGCGCTTAATATGCAAGTGCAACGAGCTGAATGGAATATGGCCCTCTCATTGGTCGACTGAAAATCAGATAATCAGTAGGCATAGTACATCATTTTCGGTCGACCAATGCGAGGGTCATATAGCTCGAAATATCAGTGTCGATTCTTAAATAGGTCGCACCAGAAAGAAGAGAAGTGTCCTCCCTTGAAATATTATATAGAATATGTATGACTGATAGATAGATAAGTTGTAAGCAACAATATGAGCCCCTGTGCATATAGTGATTGTATGAAATAATCTGAAAATTGATAGGTATATAACAAAAATATCATTATCACAGTAATGCGATTGTGATTGCTAGATCACGTCTCGTCAGCATAAAAAATCCAGATCATAACTCGATGCTTCGCATCTCGTAATGATCCATATTTTCGATCGAATGCTGACAACTCGACATAATCTAGCAATCAAGATCGCGTTACTGTGAAAATAATAATTATATATATATATATCATCCAACAGCCTGAAGTTGTGGGACTCCTTTGACCATGCGCCATGTTTCTTGCGACCTAACACGCTTGTTTCGAGATAATGATGTCATCAACTGTGTCACCAGCATTCTTCAAGAGAGACAGCAAGTATTTTATAAGTAAAATCAGACAAAATGAGATTAAAACATGTAATTTCATGTAATGTAAAAAAATCTTAATGAAAAAATCTATATTTTCACTAATGCCTTATTTGTGTCAGACATTTTGGCATTTAATTTTCTATTATATGCTTAAGATAGGTCCACCGATCACATGTTGGCTTTGTTTACATATCTTGAACAGGAAAACCCACTTTGGGAATTTATACAATGGGATAGCTAATGTAAATATTTGGTTTTAATCATGTGGGATTCTTATACAACGTAATACAAAAATTTACACTGGAAATGTATATTCACTAAGGACTTTTTCGTTTCAGTATTATTTCATAATAAACATATCTTCAACATCAAAAGACATTTAATCTGTTATAATAAAATGTGTATCCATTCACCATTTTGTTTATATTTTTGTTTCTAGTTTAAACTTTCTCTCTGCCTCTGTCTGTCTGTCTCTCTCAGTCTATTGATTCATGTATTTATATGGTAAAGAACAAGCAAGGAGTAATGTAAGTACAGAAACTGCATATAGAATTAATGGAATTTGTTTTTTTCATTTTTAATTTTTTTTTATTTCAAAAACATGGAGATGCTATAAACTAATAATATCCATACCTTGGCCTAACTGGCACATTCCGGTCATATGCCACATGACTTTTTAGTCAGTGTCACGAACCATGGACAGTCTTTTGTAAATAAGTAAACTTACACACGATTGGAAAAATGGTAATTCTGAACTAATGTACATGAATGCCAAAAATTTTTAACGATGATTAAATAAAGTAAATATAGTTGAACACTTTCTATGCTTATTTGAAAAGATTCTCACAATACTAAAACGAACGCATTAAAATTCACGTTAAGTCCACGAAATATGGCTGTTTGAGGATATATATATCCAGATTTGGCATTTGTCCAGATTTTGAGTCGCCAAGAAATTCTAACTTATACAATAAAATTCTAAGAAATAATATTGCTAAATATAATTTGCTCTATTTCTTTAATGTCATTTATAGCTCTGCTTTTACAAGATTTCAGTATTTATTATTGTACCAAATTTTAGATTCCCAGATTTTCACTTGCCCAAATTTTGGAAGCTCTAAACCTATTTTTTAGACTCTCCATATAAGTAAACAGTACAAGACTCCATATGAGTAAACAGTACAAGTCTCCATATGAGTAAACAGTACAAGTCTCCATATGAGTAAACAGTACAAGTCTCCATATGAGTAAACAGTACAAGTCTCCATATGAGTAAACAGTACAAGTCTCCATATGAGTAAACAGTACAAGACTCCATATGAGTAAACAGTACAAGTCTCCATATAAGTAAACAGTACAAGTCTCCATATGAGTAAACAGTACAAGACTCCATATGAGTAAACAGTACAAGTCTCCATATGAGTAAACAGTACAAGTCTCCATATAAGTAAACAGTACAAGTCTCCATATGAGTAAACAGTACAAGTCTCCATATGAGTAAACAGTACAAGACTCCATATGAGTAAACAGTACAAGTCTCCATATAAGTAAACAGTACAAGACTCCATATGAGTAAACAGTACAAGACTCCATATGAGTAAACAGTACAAGTCTCCATATGAGTAAACAGTACAAGTCTCCATATGAGTAAACAGTACAAGTCTCCATATGAGTAAACAGTACAAGTTTCCATATGAGTAAACAGTACAAGTCTCCATATAAGTAAACAGTACAAGTCTCCATATGAGTAAACAGTACAAGACTCCATATAAGTAAACAGTACAAGTCTCCATATAAGTAAACAGTACAAGACTCCATATAAGTAAACAGTACAAGACTCCATATAAGTAAACAAACAGTACAAGACTCCATATAAGTAAACAGTACAAGACTCCATATAAGTAAACAGTACAAGTCTCCATATGAGTTAACAGTACAAGTCTCCATATGAGTAAACAGTACAAGACTCCATATAAGTAAACAGTACAAGTCTCCATATAAGTAAACAGTACAAGTCTCCATATAAGTAAACAGTACAAGTCTCCATATGAGTAAACAGTACAAGTCTCCATATGAGTAAACAGTACAAGACTCCATATAAGTAAACAGTACAAGACTCCATATAAGTAAACAGTACAAGTCTCCATATAAGTAAACAGTACAAGTCTCCATATGAGTAAACAGTACAAGTCTCCATATGAGTAAACAGTACAAGTCTCCATATAAGTAAACAGTACAAGTCTCCATATGAGTAAACAGTACAAGTCTCCATATGAGTAAGCAGTACAAGTCTCCATATAAGTAAACAGTACAAGTCTCCATGTGAGTAAACAGTACAAGACTCCATAAAAGTAAACAATACAAGTCTCCATATGAGTAAAAAGTACAAGTCTCCATATGAGTAAACAGTACAAGTCTCCATATGAGTAAACAGTACAAGTCTCCATATGAGTAAAAAGAATTAAGTTGATTGCACTCTGATAATACAAACAGTAATATTCTTTTACCAAACTGAATTTAGAAAATATAAATTTGGTATAATTTTGTTAACCTATTTTTAATCCCCTCATAATATTTATAATAAGAAAATCTGTATTGTGAAAGGCATGTTTTATAAAATTTGTGATATGTGAATGAATTAAAACCAATATCATTGAATATAAATGAAATTGTGAATGTTTAAATAACAAGAAGAGATAACATAATAAAAGTAAAGCATAATTTATTCTTTATTTATTTATAACATCATCAATAACAGATATTTCTTCTTTCTTCTCTGTGATCTCGTCTGTCTTTTTAGACTTTATTATACAGAAATATCAGCACCAACACAAGTTGCATATTCTACCATCTTTTTAATCACTACATAGGTTGAAATGATACACCTATGCTACATATTGATACATATCACCATACATATGTGTGTTAGGGATTACAGACAGACCTAGACTTCTTTAGTCTTCTGATGTCAGATATACACATGGAGTAAATCACCCTTGTTATCCGTTTGTATGATGTCTGCTTGAATTTTGTCTGTGTGTGTGTTATAGTACTTTTGTATATATTAATTTTGTCTCGGTGTGTGTTATAGTGCTTTTGTATATATTAATTTTGTGTGTGTATTATAGTACTTTTGTATATATTAATTTTGTCTCTGTGTGTATTATAGTACTTCTGTATATATTAATTTTGTCTCAGTGTGTGTTATAGTACTTTTGTATATATTAATTTTGTCTGTGTGTGTGTTATAGTACTTTTATATATATTAATTTTGTCTGTGTGTGTGTTATAGTACTTTTGTATATATTAATTTTGTCTCTGTGCGTGTTAATAGTACTTTTGTTTATATTAATTTTTTCTCTGTGTGTGTTATAGTACTTTTGTATATATTAATTTTGTCTGTGTGTGTGTTATAGTACTTTTGTATATATTAATTTTGTCTGTGTGTGTGTTATAGTACTTTTGTATATATTAATTTTATCTGTGTGTTATAGTACTTTTGTATATATTAATTTTGTCTGTGTGTGTGTTATAGTACTTTTGTATATATTTTGTCTGTGTGTGTTATAGTACTTTTGTATATATTAATTTTGTCTCTGTGTGTGTTATAGTACTTTTGCATATATTAACAAGCAGCATGCTAGAGATAGAAATAAGAATTTTTGAGTAGGAATAAATTATTTATCAGCTGAATTGTTTATCGTTCATTATTATTCTTGCAGTTGCTCTGGATGTTTGGTAGAAACATTTCATGCAGAATATCTGTGTCTTCTTGTCTGAAAATACTTACATTTTCACAAAGACCATTTTCTTTGCAAAGGACCAAGTTCCTGATGAGGTGAGTTTATGTTACACTGCCTTTATTAATTTGTCATTACCTATATTTGATGATTTAATATGGGGTATGATGTACAGAGCTTGAAATTAGGACTCTTTTTTTTTTACTGATCCATAGGATCACCATAATAACATCTTTATTGATACTGCCTAACTTAAAATGATCCATGCATTTTCAAACTTTTACTAAATCTCAGTACAGAAAGTGCACAACATTACATCCTTTTCTGGGTCATTTTTCAGCTATTCACAGGATTACTGGCACTTTCTCACTTCTCTTTATCATATCTACAATTGTTCATTTTTTGTCAAGATCTAATTTCTATAAGGTTTCAGTGGCAACTTATAAGATTTACTGATCTCAGCTTAGAAGATTACTGTTAATTTCAAGCTTGGGTGTAAAAATGAGAATTAAAACACTCACACCAGTTTATACTAATAGGTTTTCTTATAGTAAGATGTCATATTGTTAGATGCTTCCAGCCAAATTCAGGTCTGGGTTTTGTCATGTACCTATTCAAAATAAAGGCATAGTTTTCATAAGGGATAATTTTGACACATATTGACATGTACTCCCAATGTTACAAAATATTTTCTATTTTTGGAATTATCAATTGAACATTTTTTCATAAATGGGCCAGTTTTAGCTTTTTTGACATATGCTTATGTAAAGGCAGCTGTACCCGAACATAAGAATTTCACATGCAGCTTGAGTGCATGCCTTTTTTTCGTGTTAAAAACCCCCTCCTTTTTGTAAGTATTTAGTACATAATTAATGGGCCTGGTAATTGATCATGTAATAATGAAGCAATGTGACATCACTGAGCAGTATTTAGGAACATAATAAGTTTATTAAAAATTAACAAAGCTTATTTTTATAATTAATGATCATAGATTGTACCCCTATGATGAACCCAACAAGAATTCTGTTACTAAATTATGTAGATAATAATGATGCAAGTAGAAGAGGGTCTTGAGGAGTGTGTCCTAAAATGAAGATATATATCGGTTGAAAAAGAAATTATAGAGCAAATCTAATTATTAAAGTTAAGTACAATTAATCATTCATGCATTTATTGGGAAATTCTATATATACAAAATAGCATTTCATTTTAGTTCTGTTAATTAAATATAGAAATTCGGGACTTGCTGCTATTTTATAGCTTTTTGTTTGGAATGTGGCTTAGCATTATGGTAGAATCTGACAATGTGTGTGAATACACTGAGGGAAGCTGGCTGATGTAAATACATGGAATATATATATATATATATATATATATATATATATATATATATATATATATATATATATATATATATATATATTATATGTTCAAAGTTTTAGCATTTTTCATATAGGTTGAGGTATTATTGTGAGTTAAGAGTGGAGAAATCCACTCAGAGGTTTTCATTGATGTTAAATGGTTACTGGTGGGATAAACTATGTATGTTTTTATGTATGTGTGCTGTATGATTTAGCTGCATATCTATTAGCATTAACTGCAAATTCAGAATGGTTCTATTATATCATAAGCTTTTGGTTTTTTTTTCATCATATGAAACCTCATCTGTGTAGTTCTTTATTATCTGTGTGAAAATAATAAAATATTGCCTTAGTTTTTTAATTGTTATTTTAGGTCCCTAGATAACAGCTGCACAAATGCAAGCAAGACTATGGGGCCAGATTTGGATGTTGTCACACTCCCATATACAAACCTGATAGCACCTCTTGTGAAATCTTGTTTAAGGGTAATAACCCACATATTTAGTTATTGTAAAAGGTGCATAAGTGTTACTTTTCTCCTTGTCTGGGTTCTTTGATATCCATACCCCATTTTTAATTTTGTCCAACAAAATACTATAAAGGAGCAGATTTAGAATACATTTATTTCATTGATTTAAACAGTCACACCTAGGTTGCATTTGATTTCAACTTTATCCAATGAAGGTTTGTCAATTTATAATTCCTTTTCATCTTAGACTTTCACTCTGAATGACCTAATATTTATATGATATGGATAACACCAGAAAGAACCATGAATCAAGATGAAATTTTGGGGTATGGTCTTAAACCAGTCATTTTTTTTTACCAAGTCAGATTTTTGCACTTTGTGTGTGTTGTAGTTATATATATATATATATATATTACATATATATATATATATATATATATATATATATATATATATATATATATATATATATATATATATTACATATATATATATATATATATATATATATTCAAGACCGAACAGACCATTTGATCTCTAACTTTTTAAAGAAGCAGACATGTTGCACTTTTCCTTTCATTCTTAACAATGCTGCTGAATGGTAGCACTCTTACTGTCGATTTTTTTTTATAGCTTTTGTTTATAATTGTTTTCAGTGCTTAACCAGGATTTAAAGGTTTATGAAAGGGAATTTGAAGATATATATCCATAATTTTAACATTCAGACTATATCAGGCTAGGTCACAGGAGGTGAAAACATCTAGTTCATTCACATCTTACCATTCATCTTGCAATAAAATTATCAAATTCTGATACATAATTTCTCAAAATGAATCAAGGAAAATCTTTAGGAAAGTATCTTAGCATGTTATTAGCAATAAATATCTGGTTCTAACCTCCCAGAAATGCATGCTTAAAGAATGTTGTTTATTCTCAAAGTCAAGGCCTAAGCAGATAAAATAGAATCAGTCACCTACTTGATTGAGTAAGGTAGTGGATTTTGATTGGTTGAATGCCATTGGTGACATCATATTGAAATTATGGATTGATTGATCTGTATCTGTTTTCTTTTGCAGTTGCAGAAATGTACCTGAAGCAAGAAGAGTTTTTATTCCCACCAAAATAGAGTGACATCTTGGAAATTTACAAGTGCTAGGAATCAGGGTATGTGAATTATTACAGTTTTTTATTTATAATTCTCCCTCTCTTTCTCTTGCCCCCCCCCCCCCCCCCCACACACACACCAATCATTAGTTAAGAATGTCACATGGTTTTTGTTGAGTCTGCCTTGGCAAAGCTTGACATATCAATTCCTTTGGCATATGTTTGTATCTCCATATGTCCATCCACTCCTGGATTCACCTAAGTGTTAAAGTTTTTATACATTACTTTTAGTTCAATACTATTTGATCCCATCCTCTTAGGATTTGGGCTATAGCTCCGGACAAGCTTGACATAGGGGCCACATGACCAGCTTTTTATATTTTGAACTTAGTTTGCCTGCATACATTGATTATCAGACTGAAACCTGAGACATAAAAATTTGAAGTCCCATTTATGTAAGACTTGTATGTTTATCAGTCTTGCAGCTGCAGGAAAACTATCAATGTCTCAGAAAGAGGCCTTCCTCCTTATATGTGTGTTTTACTAGCATATTGTGCTGAATCTTCAGTTGTCCTTTCTCTTTATTACTCTATTGAGAATTCATTATTTTTGTGGGTATTAGTTTCTGTTGTTTTTTTAAAAATCACATTATTGTCACTTAAATTCTTGACTTGCTGAGACGATTCTTTAATTTTCATTGAAAAAACTTTAATCATTGGCTCTTTAAATTCGTAGTTTGTGGCATTCACAAAATCCTCAGAAATTGGTACCTCATGAAATAATGAGTTAAGAGTATTTAACTGCTTTCCTAACAGACAACCATGAGTCGTGTTTAATTTACTAATTTTGAAGCAGCAAATACTTTTGCCTCATTTGTTAAATAATTACTTTTATATTTGTGAGTTCCTTCACAGACAAGGTAGGAAAGTGAAAAAATGTGACTTTTTCTTTCTCGCTATTTTTCTTAGACAACACCATTAGAGACTTCTCCAGGCACTGTTGGTGTAAAATGTCACCTGATAAAGAGAAGATAGTGAAGTGGGTAAGTTAGTTAGGATGTGTGTGTGTGTGTGCATCTGCTTTGTTCTTTTATTTTTAGCTATTGTACAAAATAATTTGCTTAATAACTTAATTGATTGATTAGATAATCTGATGATAATAAATATGGCTTTAAATATCACTGCATATAATTACCTAAATAAATTCACAAGCAGTATATTGAATGTCCTAAATCTTTAGTTCCATGTTTCAAAAAAACGCTAAATCTTACCTGCAGTTTCACACTGTTGTTTATGAGATTAGTCAGTATATAGTGCGTTTCCCTATATTTCATACCAAAATTGCACACACCATTGTTTTACATAAACTTTTCATTGAAGTGTCTGATGCTATTATTGTGGTCATGCAAGGATAATCATTCCATTGATGATACTATTGATATAACACTTTGCATTGTACACAAATACATGAAACATGAGCTGAAAATAATTAAAGTCCACTTTGACTGCTGAACATGATTGTTTCACCAGATTTAAGCATGTTGTTTCAGCCAATCGGCAAGATTTATTGACATATTATGCTGGTTTGGAGCTTGAATAGTTGTGGAAAATCTAGGAAATGATACAACATTTTAAAGCTAGATGTTTTTACAATGGAATGTTTGTGCTTTTAATAGCCACTAGCATACAAAATTCAGTACTCTTAATGAGAATATTCAAACTCCATAAAATAATTTTGATATGATTTATATTTCATTATTATTTGAAATTGCTGTTCAAATATAATTGTGCCAAATACATATTTGCTCTTCCCTTATACTAATGATATTTGTAAAATCAGAAAAGACTCTAAGATGTTTTCCTATTTGTAAATGTTTGTGAACTGGATATTCAGTTTTGAACTTAATGTTATGAATCTCGATTATGTATGACTGAATAGCTATTGTGTTGAATTTTTATATCTTTCAGATTGATTGTGATGGATGTGGAAATTTTTGGATTTATTTCCAGTGCCTGAGAACAAGTGTTTCATATATAGCAGCCTCCAAAAGCAGATTGTTTTGCATATTTTGTCAGATTCAGTTTAACTGAGTATCAGATAACTTTCCAAATTGTGGTTAATAGCAGAATTTACAACAAACAGTAAAGCATCAAAGTTTATTAACCAGTTTTTCATTAATTTTTTATGCTAGTTCCTTCATTAGTTTATTACAAGCAGTAAAGCTTGGCTGTTGACTGCAAACTAAGATTAAATATAATTGAATACCAGATAACTTTCGAAATTGTCCTTAATAACAAAGTTTATAAACCAAATCCATGTAATGCTTTACGTTTGGAAACTATTTTCATGTTAAAAACTGTTACTAAAAATTAAAGCTTTTTTGTTGATTCTCGTAATTGATCATTTGGCCACAGAGAGAGAGAGAGAACTATATTAAGTAAGTAGTGATATTAAAAGATCGATATATAGAGATTGGTAGATGGATACACATGATACATGGTTTAGATACGTAGAGAAAAAGGGAAAGAGAAATGGGAATCATGCATGTATATAAGGAGAGGGGGAACAATCTGTTCATGTTTCCATCGCTAATTCTGGCATCCATCATTTGTCCCCATTTTGATAAAACCTTTCATATTTCAGACTACTTCGATAACTAGCCCTTTATGATCTTATCATCAAGGTCAATGGATACAAATTTTGGCAGTGCAAATAGCTTGTGGTCGCAATAATTGTAACAAATATCAATGGAACTTCAAAATTTAAAGGTGATTTTGAAAATTTGATCTGTACATAAAATGTTTTGCAATAACAGTGAGATATTAAAGGACGTTTGGAACATCAATTCCAAATATTTTTAGTTTTGCTAAATTTCCTAATAATATTAAAAGTATCTTTCAACCACTGTTATAACTTAATCCATAAATGATTTACTTTTCTATAGTCAGATGATAAATGTACAATTGATTCCTTCTCCAATTCACTAAACACGTATCATTCTCTAGTATTCTAGCATAAAAATGAATTTGTACACAAAATTGTATGCAATATTTTAAATTGAATCATATCATCACTGTGACCAATAAGAGAAAAAAAATTAATCATTTTATCTGAATGTATAATATCAAATGCTCTATTACATTTCGCATGTAGACTAATTTTTTGTTGTTGTTGGTTTTGTTTTTTTGAAGAATAACCTCATAACAAATTCTGTATCCTTTTTTGTTCAGCAAACTATATGACAAATAAACATTGTGCCCTACTGCAAAATGCTTCTTATATTCTTCAATTGTCAACATTTTATTTCCAATTAAATCTTTCCTACTTGAGGAATTTTCCTTATCACTGACATATAATCTAAGAAATGTTGCTTTCAATCCACACATACTATACTTTTTAATTCATCATAAGATCTTCACTAAATTTGCTACATATCAGTAGATCAAATCAAGTCTCGGATCAGCTCCTTAATCAGTATTCTACAACCTTGGGTTCATGATCAAAGATCATGACTTAAGATTTGTTTTTCAAAAACTAAAATTGATCGTGAACACAAGAAGTTAAAGAAAATCAAATTGATACTGACTGAATTGAGTATCTGAGTAAACCTTTGTAACATCTCATATCAGATTAGTCATCAAGAATTGTAAGACTGCCAAGATTGATAATCGTGGGTTAAATGTTTGAGCTGTGTTAGTTTGTGAACACATTAATGTAAGCTTATGCTAATTGATTTATATCCAGCTAAGGATGTTATAATGTTCTGCTGTATTGGAAATGTCTTTGACAGTGGCTGTCCATGACCTTTGTTTCAATTCAAACATCACAATCTTACATTTTTGCACTACAGATATGCAAGGTTAAACCTCAGAATATAAACACAACAATACATAGGCATCTAAAGCGATCTAAAGCCACATATTTTTTTGCATGTCGAAGTTATTGATCGTGAGTTTAATAATTTGAACTATGTTAGCATGTGAATGCTTTAATGTAAGCTTATGCTAACTGATTTATATCCAGCTTGGGATGTTACAATGTTTCTGCAGTATCGGAAAAGTAATTGATAGTGGTTCTCTATGACCTATGTTTCAATTCAAACTTTAAAGTCTGCAGTTTTTCACTACAGCTATGCAAGGTTAAACCTCAAAATCTAAATCTGTACAATCTTATTAGCCCATAAATTGCAGGACATATAACTTGAACAAATTGGTGTGAATTTGTATCTAACGTGATATCTTGATTTATCAAGGCAATCTTCAGAAAATGTATTACCAGTAGCCCTCTCTGGCCTTGGCTTCAAGGACAAAGGTTGACACTTTAAAGGTTGCGCTACCAAAGCTCATGAACACAAGAATTGAAGCAAAAGACGTGAATCTGAACACAAATGTGTATAAATTTACATAAAAACAAGATCCTAAATTAATTTGAAAATCAGAAATCGGTGGTATTGGGTTCTTGGACCATTTTCATGATCAAGGTTTTGCTTTATAATGGTTATAAAAAATAAGAGCTGAAGCAACAGTGAATGGACTCGTGTCAAACTAGGTTTGTTATTCTGGTAACAAATATTATAATTGTGATCCTCAGTGTTCACGTGACATAGGCTTGAAAGTGAAATGCAATTGCTTTTGAAATATAACCATGAATATAAACTTTAAACAAATAATATAAATGACATCAACAAAACTGAGCATATTTGTACATCAAATTTATATCTGATGCAAATTCAAAGAATATGTTCAGTAAATTCATACACAAATCTGAGATATTTCTTATGTTTTTAAAACATATGCCAATGATCTGTCCCTCTGCCATAATTACAGTGCACAGTTTGCTTTGATTTTTAAGTTATCCATTTTAACATGCTTGCAGATCTAGGATCCACAAGTATGATGATTTTCTTTACCCTTGTTCACTCAAAACTAATTATTATAACTATGCTTTTAAAAGAAATCTGAAGAACAATTTTGTTTTCAAACAAATTAGCCATTAGTACAATACAGCTGTCAATCAGCATGGTTCATCCGTTCTACATGGTACTTATTTTCATTATATTTATTAAAAATATCTCGAGGATATTGCCAATTATTTTCGATTTAAGTCTAATATTTTTCTTAAATGTATGAGACATTCTAAGGTTGTGTCAAAGAGATGCAGTAAATGAAGTATTAAATACGTGTAGAACCAAGGCTACAGACAAGACATGAGTTGTTGGATTAAATAAATATTATTTTACTGCACAATTTTAGTTTGATAAACTTGCTGATAGTTGTCAAAAGTAGAGCTTATAGCATAAGATATTTGTGATAGGTTGCAAAATGACGAGTGATCTAATTGAAATTCAAGAAACTGAGATGATTTACCATGATTACCAGTATTGTCACTAATGGCTTACAAAAATTAAAACTGAAATGATGACAATTTAAAATAAAAAAAATATTAAAATACAGCATTACAATACATTAGCACAATCTTGATTTTGTTAAGATGTATCTTTTAACATTTATGTCATATGAGTCACAGAGAAATATAAGTCCATCACATACCAATTAGTTGACAAAATTATGGAAGATTGCTTGTTTAGAATATGCTGCAGTTATATTAGATTGGAAATGGGGGAAACCCAGTTAAATGACACACTTATCTCCTAACATAAGCTTTCCCTATGTTCCACTTGATATTTTGTCACTTTAATTTCTCATTTGTTGATTCTGTTTCTCCTTTCTGTTTTTTATCACAAGTTCTGATGGTATACTGTACAAAAAAAAACAACTTTTGCTTGAAGTTACACACACGTCTAAAGTAATGGATGATCAGATCCTTCTTGAATGATATAACACTGAACAGCAAAAGGAGGCTAAGCAAAGGGAGGTAATGCAGTTGACTATCTGTCTCTTCATTAATATTAGCATTTACTTCAATAAATCGGTTGGAGCAAACTGTATGGGAGAAACAGATTTGGAACTTGCACATATTGTTCAACAGAAATTCATGAAAAATTTACTTCTTGAGGCTTTTCTTCAGATTTGACCTTTAAAGACCTGTAGTCTTAATTATATGTAACACAGATTCCAATTAAAAAGTATAATTGGACCATTAGGCCATGAAATAGAAAAGAGGAAAAAAGACACTGAGTAAAAATAAACTAAATTAAGCCAGAGATAAAATGATTTCATAAAAATTCAATTACTATAGCAACAATATGTTTACATAATCCATTCTTGTCAACAGTCTTAATTTATATGTTGGTGATAATTTCTGTGAAGTCTTCCTCAGGTTGACTCAGAGTTCGTTCTTCTCAGAGATCTAAAAGAAACAAAAAAGTATGACCGGTATACTCTAAAAGCTCAAAAGTACAATGTTAAAAAGATTTTATATGTATGTATGTATGTATGTATGTATGTATGTATGTATGTATGTATGTATGTATGTATGTATGTAATATGCAACCATGTATAATACCAGATAAAACTGAGAGCTTTATCATCGATGTCCAAATGTATTAAAATAATAGCTTCTTCTTGCATACATAGATAAGAGACAACAATAACACTTGCCCAGAAATGGACTTGGAGGACCAGTGATTCTTTTATAGTTTCTATTTACAGTCTTTAAACATTCAAATCTAAGCTCTCTTAATGTGTTTTGAAAAAGGTAGTATTTAACACATGTTTGACCATACATATATGCATGAATATATATATATATATATATATATGTGTGTGTGTGTGTGTGTGTGTACATTGCTACTTGATTCATTCCCTTGAATCAGTATGTCTGATATACCTAGACATTTTATTCTTTCAGGCAATACTTCTACCATGCAGGCTATACCAGTACCCCCAAACTCCAAAGTAGTTTTAATCAAAGTATCAAGTCAAAGTTATCCAAGATAATAATGACACATTTTAACTTCAGTGTATTTACCTATGTTTAGTTATATTATAACATTACTTACGAAGGAAAAGAAGCAGTAAGATCAGGGCAAGTCCAACATGTACCTCTTCATAGCCACCATCTCCAACTGTAGACAAATTATAAAAAATGAAATAAGTCCTGCATGTGAAAGCTAAAATGACATTTTAATATGTGTTATTGTACAGTTTGTGTACTGTTGTGTATTGAGCAAGAAGGAAGATATTATAGTGCTGTTATATCTATATTATGCACAAAAATGTTAACACTGTCTGTTTGCTAAATTCTCTTACTAACTAACTAAATAGTGTAATTCAACCACTAATGGACTGGAGAGTGACCCAACCAGAGAACTCAGAGAACTTACAAGAGACCTTGTGGAAGAAAAAGGGTCTACATTTTTTGGCTCAAATAAGTGGGGTGTTGAATTTTAATCCGGTATTTAGTATTGTGTATATCTTGATTATTTCATTTACATCTCTCTAGTATACTATGTTAACACAACATTCAATTAAATTTTCTTTAACAATGTCCACCTTAGGTTATTTTCTCTTTCCATCCATTTTTTCCTATAAGATATATAAGTGGGGTACCATATTACATGTCTACGAAAATATTTGATCAGTGAAGATAATTCTGGTGCTATGTACTCTGTATCTGTTGAGTATCTTATTTACATCTGTTTAGTATACTAAATAGCAAAGTTTTATTTTCATTTCTTGTAACAATGTCCAACATAGGACTTTTTCACTTTCTATTGATTTTTTTCTCTACTGGGTATATATGGTATACTACATATCTTATAATTACTGAAACAATGACGAGTTTGGTGCTTTGTGATAAAGTTTTCTTCTTTTCTGTGAAGTCAAGAATATTATTGTTTAAGACTTTGCAGTGCTTCAGATATTTTCTCTTCCAATGTATGTATCATATATAACATTCTCCTGTGTGTCTCTAAATAAACCGATACATTTTTGCTGTATGTTGTTTATAAGTTTTTCTAATGCAACTATGACATAAAAAGCTATGAAAATGTTTACATTACACACAAACGTTATGGAAAGGTTCACATTAGTTAGGACAGTACCACTCTTCATATAAGCCAATTTTCCAATTTTCCCATGTTTAGTCTTTTCAAATTCCATTATTTATCTTTTTGGAGACGTTTATTGTCAGTCCATCTGAAATATGCCTAAAAGTGTAGCACTAACACTTGGTGTCCTCCTGAGTTGAAATAGCCACCAAATGTTTTTTGTTGATCTTGTTTCTGATATGGGTTTTGTTGATTTTTTATTCTTTTCCGAAGTCAGTCATTTTGCCAGTAAGTTCAGTGGCACAAAGCTTGGACGTCAGGAAGTAAAAAAAAAAAGACTTTTACCTGACATAATCTAACTTTTAATTAACATTGTAAGTAACTCCCTTAATGAAGTCTGCAAAGTAGTAGTCTAGGAAATTAGTTTAAGGATTGGGCATCTGTCATTAGATTTTTATGTGCACGTGTCTATTGTATGGTTTTAGTACGATATGGCATGCACAAGGTGGTGGTGTAATGTTTAATGTGAAGGTACGCGACTATATATATTTGTTTGAAGACCTCCAGGTATACGTAATAGTTAATAAAATAACACTTCTTCAGGAAAATATTTGTGGAACACTGGATGGTATGTTGTTAGCTGGAATTATTGATAGTCTTAGTTTAGTAATTGATGAGATGCTTCCGTCAATAGTATGAGCTTTTTTTTCTATAACTGAATCTATAGTTTTTTTAATTCTATTCCATTCTTTTAAATTGCTATTTGAGTTTCATAGATCTTTTGTTGAATATTTCCTATATAAGTTATGCTTTTGCACCCTAGCTATCTAGGATTTATAGGATTTCATGAGTTAGGAGTTGATAGCCTCTAAAGTGGTGACAAGGCCGCACTGATTTTAATACAATTTAGAATCTTTTCGTGCATTCGTGATGCACCCTCTAAGAACTCCATCCACAATGCTATCAATATATTCCATCGAAATACTGTCAAGCAACGTTCTAAGAACTGATGCTAAATGGATCTGTTATGTAATACAGGTCTGGACTCATCATCCTCCGAAATCAGGAAAATATATATACTCTCTCTCTCTCTCTCTCTCTCTCTCTCTCTCTCTCTCTCTCTCTCTCTCTCTCTCTCACACACACACACACACACACACACTTCTTAGTAAGCTTTGATGATTTTAAATGACCAAGAACTTACCTTCCTCGCAGATAGGATCCCCTCTTTCTGAGAACTGGAATCTCCATCCGTCTGCAAGAGAAAATTATTTCCCAATATTTAAAATTTTTCCATTAAAACCAATTATTTGGGTAATTTTCAATATTTAAAAGTACTAATGCGAATTCTTGTGATAAAGAAAACATTCCTGTGGAAAGAAAAGTCTGATGTTCCCATTTCTAAGTTCAAGAACAGAGTAAAAATAACATAAGAATATTGAAATTATGAATAAAAAACTAAGATGTGAACTATTTTGTTTTCTCAGGGTTGCTGAGAGAGTAAGATTTTCTATAGAGCTGGAAAAGTTTCATCGAGGATTAGTAATTTGGAATGTTTAGAAAGACAGGTTTAGCAGATCGGAATTAAAGCAGTTTTTTACCCCGCAAAAATAAGGTTGAGATTCTTTTAAGAAAACAAAATGGAAACAGAAAACAAAGAAACAAATACCTCTATTCCAGTCCGCTCTACCCACCACAAAAAATGTTCTGCGTTATGAAGTCTTAGCTTTTGTCTCTTTTTTCCTCAACCGATCTGAGTGGCTACAGGCTCTTGATACAATTAATTCTCACTTTGAGCAGAATTTGCCGAAACACATAAAGCAAATATATCTACCTTTAATATTTTCTATAGGTGTCAAACGGAAACAAATTCTGTCCATAAGTCTATCTCTCTACTTACTATAAGACTGAATTTTAAATTTGACAAAATCTGTGTAATTACAGATACAAGCGAGACTATGTTATAGTTTACCCTTTTTTCTTTTGCGAGCTTGCCTATTAAAAATTACACTCGTACTTGAAAACAAATGCATTAAACAAAGGTAAAACCACATAATACCAAAACTACTCGGAACGAAAGCCGACGTCTGTGTTTCACTTCTTTTTAGAACCCTATCGGTGACTTAAACTGTATGCTCTGCCACAAAACAGGATAACCTTCCATAAGTCACTTAAAAAGAAAAAAAAAACATTCTCATATCCAGTCTGCGGCTGACTGTCTTAGCTGTCACTGTGCCGATATATTTTACCTCCATCAAACAGCCAGTTTCCTTCAACTGTCATTTTTTTCCCCATGGCACGTGCAGCCGGTACTAAAGCTACTTCCATAGCTCACCATTGTAAATCCCTAGACTTTTTATTACAGGTTTGATGCCGCAAGTAATCCCCAAACCCAAGAACCTCCATACCTTCTGCCCTCCCCACCCGCTCCTTACTCACGTGCCGTAGCCCAAAACCCATACATATATTATGTCTTCCTCCTAAGAATGGATTATAATGTACAAAGTTTGTTTTAACAAGTTTTAAAAACAATGTGACATGTCACTGTAAAAGCAATATTTTATATTTAACCTTCAACAACCACTCAGGGACTCCAGGACAGAGACCCAAAGATCATACCTTTCTAGCAGATGGTCACCACATGAGCAACCTATGTCAGAAGTCTTGTGAATTTCCACCCAGCGGTTAAGAAGAAGCGGTTACAGACTGACGGACAGACGCACAATATATATATATATATATATATATATATATATATATATATATATATATATATATATATATATATATATATCACTAGACCCTTTTTAAGAAAACTTGGGAGAAAATGAGACTGAAACAATCAGTTTTAAATGTTGTAAGTTTTACCAAAATATTTGTATCTTGCGACAAATTCAAGCTGTTGTAAACAATGGTGATTACTAGATAATGTGATCTCTTCGTTTTCGATACTTTACATGAAATTTGTTCATGGTTAAACATGGAATTTTGATTAAGATATTTTGAGGCAAAGAAATCGCTCTTATAAGCAGTGGTGATAAACACACAAAAATCTCGAGGAGCCGCGGTAGCTCAGTGGTTAGCGTTTCAGACTCGTGACCAGAATGGTTCGGGTTTGAATACTGCCCAAACCAGGCTAGATAGGCCGCCATGCTGTGTCGCTGGTATAGACAGACAGTTTACTCTATTGCCTGGCATGATATAAACTTTTATGTGTTGATGTACTAAACAAACAAACCAAATTTTGACATAAAGACGTACTCTTTCCATTAAACTAGGACAGGTATATATCCAATGACATTAAATAGTTATCTGCAGTTTAACGTTCCAAATATTCGCAATTAATTGGTAAGGTAATTATATACTTACCATCTTAAGACCAATAATGCTATGTCCCAAAAGGCTGAGGTCTCAAATGATTCTTTACTGCAACCCACAGAAATACCTTGAATTTTTTTGTTCACACTACCACTCCTGGGAAACGTGAACGCCTAACAATTTGTGTAGCTATTTAAATGTACGTCCTTTATGATGGATTTGAGAAAGAAACAATGCGTGGGAACATATTACATATTTAATAGAGACAGTTTTATCTAAAGAAAGGTCATATCAACCGTGTTAGTGATAAACACTCTTTGAATCAATTGTTATCCTCTTCATTGACTTTCCCATTGGTTGTACGAGTAATCTTTCCTCAAACAATCAGTGACCTACTATGTTGTTGTTACTAATATTAGCGTAATAAAGGCTGCAATACATACATGTATTGCAGGTATAGATGATGTAATACTCCAGTTGCCTCGGAACAATATAACCTTCATGTGTTTCTGTTCGATGAAACACCAAACCAAGGAATACCAAACCTCCCTTTAGTTTCCTTTTGAATTTTTCAACTCTAGCAAGGAACCAAAGTAATGGGAATCATCACATACGTTTTGTTTTCAGTCTGTAAAATTTAACTTTCCTGCTCTCACTGACACGAATTTCTGTATGAAGATCATCTTTTATGCATCTCGGTGAGTATGTTTTATTCAATAAAACGATCTACATGTGATAGATAAATAGACAGAGTGATGGATGGAAGGATGGATTGTTACAAAGAGAAAAAATATGGACATATACATAGATGAATACAGACAAACATTCACCCACCCATATCTTCATGATTATCTGTCCATCCATTCTATATTCTACCTTGACACACTATGGGTCTGTAGAAGTATCTTTATTGTAGGTTTTGTATCGATCCTTTTTATAAAAGGATTTCTGTAATGGGGCGTCAAAAGGCAAGATTTAACAGGAACTTAAGTACTTACACAGATACAATAGCAGGCCAACCAGTAGCAAGAGGAAAAGTTGTCTTTGTACCTCCCTCATATCTCGATCTGTGAATAAATTTCAAAATGCGAGCATTTTCTGTGAGTCTTTCCAAAACCATAACATGCTACTACAGGATTTAACACAAACTTGTATATCAGCGATATGTGTGAAACAATTTACACGTGCAATAAATGAAGTCAATAACGCGAACCTCATGGCAATTTTTTAACAAGTATAATTCAAACAAAGGACTTAAAAAGAATGTTTTGCAAAATAATGCTTGAATCCTACTTTATTGAAAATTTACATTTCTCTACGTATTTTGTATAACGTCAGATTTGAAATTTTGTCAGTATCCACCTGTCAATTTGGCGATTCTGACAATTGTCCTTGCTAACTGTTATTGGCGCTTGTGAAGATATATATATATATATATATATACACACACACACACACACGTTCCCTAAAAGAACTTAAACAAGAGGCCCTCGAAGGGACTGACGCTCTACTGGCCCAAACGAATTTCATGAAATTCAAGATAAGACCATTTCTTCTTTTTACCTGCTGAGTGTTGAACCCAGCTCTGATATTTTTGAGCAATAGCAAGATTTTCAAATTAGCCGCTGTGGCAACCATGTTTGATATAAGATTGGCACCATTTTCATTTAGGACCAATTAGACATTATTATAAATATTTTGGTGAAAAACCCCATGTCAATATGACCAGCAGTGATAACAAGATTAAGAATTTCAAAAAGCCAACACGGCAGATATATTGGAGATCGATAAGCACAATTTTAATTTAGGACCAACCAATTATTACAAGGAGTCTTCTGGTGTAAACCCCATGTCGATATGACTTTCCGTTAGAAGGAGTAGTGATAACAAGATTTTCAAGACAGCAGATATTGCGGCCATATTAGAATCCAGGACGGCAGTATTTTCCTTTAGGTCCAACTAGATATCACAGGTATTTTAGTGACAACCTCGTGTCGGTATGACCATCCATCTAAAAGGAGTTGGAATATAAAGATTTTCAAGATGGCTGCTGTGATGGTCATATTGGAAGCCAGTTCAGCACTAAATTTAGTTTGGACCAACTAAACGTCATATGACGTCTTCCTGTGAAAACCCTATGTCAATATGACTTTCCATTTAGGAAGAGTAGCAATAACAAGATTTCAAGATGACTGCTATTGAGGCCATATTTGAAGTCAGATCGGCACCATTTTTATTTAAGACCAACTAGACATTATAAGAAGTCCTTTTTTTCAGAACAACGTGTTGATATGACTATCCATTCAGGAGAAATAGCGATAACAAGATATTCAAGATGGCCGCTGAGTCGGCCATATTGGATGTCCGAGCGGCACCATTTTCATTAAGAACCAACTAGATATCATATAAAGTCTTCTTGTGGGAACCTCACATTGATATGACTTTCCAATCAGAAAAAGTAGCGACAGCAAGATTTTAAAAATGGTTGCCGTGTCGGTCATATTGGACATCAGATCGGAACCATTTACATTTAGGACAAATTAGACATTATAAGAAGTTGATATGACCATCCATTCATGAGGAGGAACAATAATAAGATTTTCAAGATTCGATGTCCAAGCAGCATCATTTTGATTAGGACCAACCAGACCTAGGGATGAATATGCGTGTAAAGTTTCATGACAATCCTCCAAGTAGTTTAGGAGGAGTAGCGATCACAAACTTGTGCTAACGGACGGACGTGAGACGACGGACAACAGGCCATCCCATAAATTCTTCTGGTCTATGACCTGTAGAGCAAAAATCAATTGAATGAAGGAAACGTTCTGTTAGATTACGCACGTTGCCTGTTTTTATATCACTGACATGGAATTTGTTTGCTTTAGGTATACTTGTGTTTTCCTTTCTTAATGGAAGGAAATTCAAACATTGATTTTGTTCAATATTTAAACGTTTTGTCAACTTACCCCAACTGTATCTTCGTGGATTCATTTCTCCTGTAATATCTTAAAAAGACAAGAGAAAACCTGAATGATTACATGTTTGAATAAAAGGGGTAATTTGAAAAAAGCCACAAAAAAAAAAAAAAAAAACAGAGTTAAGAACGAAAAAAGAAAGAAAATACAGATACAAATGGTCTTAAAATGAATAAACTTCATGCATATTTTTGGTTTATTGTAAGAAAGTAAAATTAAATTCGTTAAATATATATATATATATATATATATATATATATATATATATATATATATATATATATATATATATATATATATATATATATATAATCATTGATTGGGTGATCTGTGTAGTTCCGTGTTTATCGTACGGAAAACCAAATTGTTTTGACCTAATTCCAGACTAAAAACAAAGGGCTGAAACCATGCGTAGCGAAAATCAACGCCATCTATGATCATATATAAATCACGTGAAGGATTAAGGAATATAATAATAATAAATAAATAATAAATGTAAAGAATAAAGGACTACTACTACTACTATTATCAATTCATGTAAAAAAAAGAGTTCAGGAATATTTACTTGGGTAAATCTTGTCACAAAGATTTGCATAGGGTCATAAACTGATGCCTAACTGAAATTTTGATAAGATTGCATGGGGAAGGTTAGATTTCTTCATTAAGACCAAATTCCTCATCACTTGTAGTATCCAGTATCCAATACGTGTGCGTTCTGTATTGGTCCAGCCGGGTTACACTCAGTCGGTAGATCTCGTGTGACTCTAATGAATGTTCATTTGAGTTGCAGTGGTTGGCGAGTTTTGCCTTGATTTTATTGCAAATATGTCTCTTGTGATTATTCATTCGTTTTCTGAAATCAACGGTTTCGTCAACACATTGAATGACACAGATTTTGTGTGTCAGGAAATAGATTACATTTTTGGCTTGACATCCTAGCTTCTGATTGAAATTAAAGCTAACTCCTATGGCAAACGTCTGAGCGATTTGGTCTCGGGCATATGCTTGCAGATTAGGCAGCACTTGTCTTTGCAGATGTGTGTGCCCTCATCTGTTGTTATGGGCGGATTTACCTTGGAAGATGATCCTTGAGTTTGTAGGTCTACGGTACATAACCATAAGAACTTCTTGAAATAGGACCTTCAGACGTTCGGAAGATTAAATTTGGTGCTAATGCTTATGAATGATCTGTTGTAAATTTGGGGCATCTGGGTGGTAAGTAACCATGAAGTAGATGCGTTTGTTGTCTTTTTTGGTTTTATATTTAAAGAGGGCTTTTCTATCGAGGAATCTAGTTTAATTCATGCAATATGAATGTAGTTCATTTTGTATCCTCTCCTTTTAGGATTTCCCTTGAGCTCTCCGAGTTTCTTTTCAATGGTAGCCAGACTGGAGCATATGTGTTTGGTCCGAACGCACATACCGTAAGAAAGATTTTTTTATTACGAGCTTGTAGTGACAGCTGGTCGAGGGCAGATACCGGTGAGAATCAGTTGGTTTGCAGTATAGGTTCGTTTCTACGTTTCACTTCAGGAGGTTAGATTGGATATCCAAGATGGCATTGGACCTGTTAGATGACTCCGATGTAAATTTGCTCAGAGGATGGAAGTCACTGGCGAATTTAAAGAATATTTTGAATTGTCGCCGTTTCGATCCATTTTGAGTATATGTCATTAATGATTCTGCAACAGCTTATGGTTATATGGGCTGCCTCATTGAGGCGTTTTGTTCTAGCTTTACCATGAAAATATTCGCATAAGAAGGTGCCATTTTAGTGCCCATTGCAGTTCCATTGATTTGTAAGAAGTATCGGTTGTTGAACATAACATTGTTCAACTTAATAAGATGGGTTAAAAGCCTGACCAAATAGTCAGTTGAAGGGGGAAGATTAGGCAGACTATCCCATGCTTCCTTACAGGATTTTGATTCCCGCCTCGTTTGGGATATTGGTGTATAAGGAACACACATCCATAGTGACGGGGAGAGCGTAGTCTGGAGGTTAGAATTCGGTGTTTTGCTAAGATAGTCAGTTGTATCTTGGATGTATAAAGGCAGTTCTCCACCCATGAAAGAGCGAAGATGATAATCGACGAATGCAGAATTATTTTCAGCCTGATTGTCGTTTGAAGAAATGATTGGCCTCTCTGGGTTTCATTCGTTGTGTATTTAGGGAGTATGTACAATCTTTCTGGTTAGGGTCAGCTGGTAGGAGGTAAGTGTCAATGTGTCCTGCCTTGTGCATGTGGTTTAATGTCTGCCATATTTCAGCATGTTCAGGTGTTTGGTCATTACTAAGTTTCTTATAAAACCTCTCGTCCAAAAGGTGCCTATCGCCTCAGCGATGTACTCGGACTTGTTGATGACAACAACGCTGGACATCTTGTCTGCTGGCTTGATGACAATATCATTTTGTCCCTTTTGATATGGATCGGTTAATGCGAATGAATGTCATTTTCTAACACGCACAAGAATGCCTCCAGCGCATAGGCTTTACTGGCAGAATCGATGGGACTCATATTGACGGAGAGCCTCGGTAGCTCAGTTTGGTAGAGTCGGGCTCGTAATCAAAGGGTCACTGATTCAATAGGCGTTCAGGCCAGCCCGTGTCGGCTACCTCGCTATGTCATCGGGAAAGGCACTTAGCTCTTTTTTCCTGGGCATGATATAGTCAATAATGTGTTCAAAGTGCCGTTAAAACCAACAAAAACAAAACAAACAAAAGCTCCTCGTGACAAGATGTGGATTTCCATGCATGGTTCCTAAACTTGTCCTCGAGTTTCATTAACCGTGGGAAACTCTCGAAGTATTCTCTCAAGAACAAAGGTCCCCCATATAACGCAGGTTATGATATGAAATTTAATTTGATTAGAAAGACACCAACACAACCCACGAGCTACAAATATTGAAATATTGATAACGGCGCAAATACAAAAAAGTTTCGAGCTAAACAAGCTGTTCGTCAGGGGAAGAAACAATTACATCCACACAAAAACAAAACAACAAAAAAACAAAAAAAAAAAACATCCCACTAAACACAAAAGCCAAGAAGTATTCTTGACTCCTACATGTTTCAATGACGGGGAAATAAACAAACAAAGGATAAACAATAGGAGAAAGAAAGGAGACAAAATTAACAAACGGTCTAAAACGGGCAAACTACATAACTTTTTTAAGCTGCCATCAGCCCAACAAAGTTGTGTAAAAAAAAAAATTCAAAGAAGTGTTTATCGTGCGTATCACGCAGAAGACCAAAGTGTTTTGACCTAATTCCAGGCTGGGAACATAGGACTGACACCATGCGCGGCGAAAAATCAACGCCATCATCAAAATGGGCAAAGAAATTATATCCCGGTCAAGTTATGCATGTAGGTACTAAGGAAGTATGTCAAGAGCATGGTATAGCGGCATAATGGACAAGAATTAAAATAATAATAATAATAATAATGATGATGATGATGATGATAATAATAATAGCACGAATAATAATAATAATAATAATAATAAGAAGAAGAAGAAGAAGAAGAAGGAGAAGAAGAAGATGAGGAAGAAGAAGATTACATGTAAAGAATTACGGAATATTTACTTGGGTAAATATTATCGCAAAAGTTGCGTATGTCTGATAAACTGATGCCTGACTGTAGTTTTGATAAGATTGCATTAGAAAGGTTAGACTTTTTCATTTAGGCCGAACTCCCATTAGTTTTCAATTGAAGTATCCAGTATCGTTCCTTACGTGTGCGTTCTATATCGGTCCACGCCAGGTTAGAATCAATCGGTAGCATCTCGAGGGACTCTACCGAATGTCCAGTCGAGTTGTAGTGGTTGGCGAGTTTCGCGTTGATTGTGTTGCGAATGTGGTTCTTGTGGTTATTCATTCGTTTTCTGAAATCAATGGTTTCGCCAACATTTTGAGTGCCACAAATATTGCATGTTAGAAGACAGATTACATTTTTGGTTGGACATCCTAACTTCTGATTTATAGTGTAGTTAACTCCTGTCGTCGAACTTCTGAACGATTTGGTCTAGGGCATATGTTTGCAAATTAGGCAAGGCTTGTCTTTGCAGCAATATGTACCTGAATCTGTGGTCTTGTTTGAAGTTACCTTGGCACGTACCAGATGGTCCTCAGATTTTTAGGACTACGGTACGCAACCATAGGAACTTCTTGAAATATGCCTTTCAGATATTCAGAGCATTCAATCTGGTTCCAATGCTTTCGAATTATCTGTTGCAACTTTGGGGCGTCGGGGTGGAAAGTAACCACGGAGGGGATGCGTTTGTTGGTTTTCTTGGTATTATATTTCAGGAGGATTTGTTAACAGCCTCCTCGATGTAGCTAGTTCCGTATTCTCTCCATCTAAGGTGCCCCTTGAGCTCTCGGGGTCTCTTTTCACAGGTAGACGGATTGGAGCATATGCGTTTGGTCACAACGCACATACCGTAAGGAAGATTTTTTATTACGTGCTGGGGGTGGCAGCTAGGATATTATTTACATTTGTTTACATCTACAATTAGTGGATATTATTTTTCTGGCTTCCCTTTAAGCTAATTGGGGTAAAAATCAAACATCATTCTGATACAAATTTGCATAAAAGGATTATATATATATATATATATATATATATATATATATATATATATATATATATATATATATATATAGAGAGAGAGAGAGAGAGAGAGAGAGAGAGAGAGAGAGAGAGAGAGAATTACAAATATACACAAAACAGAGCGGAAAGTGCTATCCCTGGATCCTATACGAGAATGCTTGATAACATTAGCAGAATGTTTAAATACGAATAAATAATAGTATCATACTTGTTTGATAAATTTAATTCGTACTCTACGAAGATTCGAACACACACACACGCATATATATATATATTTTTGTGTGTGTATGTATGTTTGTACGTACGTATGTATCTGCTTGTCAGTCCTTCTTGCTATCTGATTATTGCTACATTTCTATATCGAACAATATCTACCGTAATTCATTTTTTTCCCAAAAGTCATGCCAATTTTTGCATGCATCATTGTAATACACTGGATTATAAGTGCGATTCCTATTTAGATGCACTTTTAACGTTTTAAAATAAACATGTTTAGCCTCTTGATACACAAAGACAGTGAACTGCAACATAATTAGGAAAGCAATTACAAATTCTCTTATCAACGGGATACTCAATCCAAATTAAGGTCAGATTTTAAGGTGAATACTACATTACCATATGAATACTACATTACCATATGAATACTACATTACCATATGAATACTACATTACCATATGAATACTACATTACTATATGAATACTACATTACCATATGAATACTACATTACCATATGAATACTACATTACCATATGAATACTACATTACCATATGAATACTACATTACCATATGAATACCTCATTACCATATGAATACTACATTACCATATGAATACTACATTACCATATGAATACTACATTACCATATGAATACTACATTACCATATGAATACTACATTACCATATGAATACTACATTACCATATGAATACTACATTACTTACCATATGAATACTACATTACCATATGAATACTACATTACCATATGAATACTACATTACCATATGAATACTACATTACTATATGAATACTACATTACCATATGAATACTACATTACCATATGAATACTACATTACCATATGAATACTACATTACCATATGAATACTACATTACCATATGAATACTACATTACCATATGAATACTACATTACCATATGAATACTACATTACCATATGAATACTACATTACCATATGAAAATATACAGATATTGCCTTAGCAGGAATAGACGAACAAAGCGAATATTATTTTATCCTGAGTTTCGTACAGCTGATAGTCCTTGATATCTACCACAAGGTGGGATGTTCAGAAAACAACATGGACTACTCGGCTAAAGGATCATATTTTATTTTTGGAGCCAAACTTCCCTGGTAGGAATTTTTTTGTTATGATCCTTGGTTCCTTTAGTAATTTTAAAAAGTCAATCGACGGAGAGTGGATTGTTGTGACCTACTTTTCCATATGCCTTGTACTTCTAAAAGATATTTGCTTTTAGTGATAAGATTTGCCCATGAACAGATGTACTGTGAAAATCCATGTTTTAAGTTCAGTTGATCATTTTAGACAATGCACAAATTCTGAAAAAGATAGGGGATGAGATAAAGTACAAATGTATGTATGTATGTATGTATGTATGTATGTATGTATGTATGTATGTATGTATGTATGTATGTATGTATGTATGTATGTATGAGAACATAAAAAGAAACATGCCTACTTACATACATAGATATCTGTGTATGAACATACCTACCTACTTACTTACCTACATACATAAGTGACAACTGGTGTACATATTCATACCCCTCCTCCAAGAAAAGGACAAATATAAATTCGTACACAATTTCCACAAGTTTTGAAATTACTTCTATCATAAGTGGTGGAGAAATGCTGATAACTTATTTTATCATCTGATTGCTTATGGAGGTCAAATTTGTCACCATGCTACACTATTTTGTCTACAAATCAACTGTTTCCACTTATAGGATAATTGATTTCACGCGTATTTGTACTTTTGCAGGCCAAGGCTTGAGTTCAGATAACATGAATTCTCAAAGGAAAGAGCTACCCTTGACTTGGTACTTGGCTCCTCCAACTTGCAGATAGTGACCTAGGGGTCATAATGTAAAATCGGTCACACACACACACACACACACACACACACACACACACACACACACACACACACACACACATATATATATATATATATATATATATATATATATATATATATATATATATATATATATATATATATATATATATATATATTCTGACGATTTTTGTTTCTTGTAAATAATTATTATTGAAATTGCTATTAAGAGTATAATTCATTTAGTTTTCGATTTCACCAATCTTATAATTAAAAGAAATGCTCCATGAAACGGACGAACAAATATATGTAGATGAATATAAGTGGGTAGATAAATAAAATAGTCAAAAAATAAAAAGAATGAACAAACGAACGTACGAACGAACGAAGAACAAATGAATATATGAAAAGTGAGACAAATAGATGAATTACAAAATATATGAAGTTACACGAATTAAATAAACAAAAGGATAATGAATGGCGATAACATTGCGCAAATGTACAGTATAATTTAACTGAAAATAGGAAGGAAAATACAAGGTACAAATGAAAATAACCCCAGTTTACTTTTGAATGGGTTTGTCTGAGTGTGTTTTTCTATGACCGAGCAATAAAACAGTTATCTTCGAATCAATCACCAAAGGACTTAAAGACTATAAACAAAGGTTTGTTTAATCCATTAAATCTGGTTTTTATTTTATCCTTGTGTATTCATTGATATGAGTAGAGCAACATAGTTTAGCGTACAGAACATATTTATTATGAAAATGAAATGGCCGGTTAGTCTGGTTCCCTGATTGTATGCTCCCTACGTTGCACTCCGCAAAGTATAGCGGAGTGAAACGCATTGGAACATACGAAACAGGGAACCAGACTAATTGCCAGTGCCTAAACAATACACATTTGTGCGTTGATTCCTTGATATGGGTTGCATTCGTAAGGATTATAGTTTGAAAAGTGTCTAAAGGAAGTGTCTGTGCAGTGTATAGTCGTCTGATCTTTCCCCACCCCATTTTATATATTTGGATAGTTATGATGGATTGGGATGACCTCCAACCAACATAATTTGTCCCAACATTTAAAACGGGGTGGGGGTCAGAGGAAAGAATAATATAAATCAGTCCAGTTATATTCTATGATTTATAGAAATGGATACCATTATTAGCAGGTATGCTCGCTCTCTCTCTCTCTCTCTCTCTCTCTCTCATCTGTTTTTGTGACCTTTTGAAGTTATGTCAGTCTTGCCGGAGAAGGTAGGTTATTAATTTCATTCGTTAACGCATTAGAGTAAACTGATGGTGACTGTTGAGTCGGATAGTTTCTACCACAGGGGCTCGTATCGTTGCTTAAAATTTATCTATAATATAGTACATATACGATTTAGAGGTAAATTTTAAGCAACTGTACGAGCCCCTGAGGTTCCTACTTCGCTTTTCAATAGCGCAAATGGCAGCCTCGCCTGCTACCTAGTGACAGACGGAATATACAACTTGGCCAGGGGTACAAATTTAACATTTTTGCATGTGTTAGTTGCCCCCACTTATACCATAATGAAGATATAGCGTGAAAAAGCGAGTATCGGAAACTAATCTGGAGTCGGGCCAGGACGATATTAGATAATTAGACAGGGACATTTGAGGTATTTGTAATGTAATTGTATATGTAGCTGCACTACAAGGAAAACATTATGTAAGGGGTTCGTATCGCTGCTTCAAATTTACATATATATCTTACATTTACTATATAATACTACAAGGGAGAACACTTCTCTCCCTGCTCTCACGACCTATTTAAGAATCAACGCCTCTATTTAAAGCTACACTTCGCATAGCGTAATAAATTTGGTACCGATGTTTAGCTCAGGCATTGGACTTGTTAGGCCTGCAGAAAGTTTGACTTACTACGACACCTTTAATGAATGCCAGACCATTATCTCACGCTAGCGGTCGACATCGTCATATTGTGCCCGCTTAATATACAAGTGCACTGAGCTTAATGGGCACCTGCAAAGAAACCTGATTTTAAGGGGGAAGAACTGCATTAAGTGCGTCGTACTTGCATATACAAGTGTCCTCCCTTATTTGATATTAGGCAGGCGAAGTGTCCTCCGTTGTTATTATTATATGTAGAAGTAAATTGAAAGAACTATACGAGCCCCCCTGTGCATTAAATATTGCAGTGATCATGCGAAGTGTCGGATTCATGATCTTGTCTGACTTAAGATTCGTTTACCCTATAGCGTGGTATGAAAGATAGTTTAAAATTATTGTAAATACTTCACTTTAGTCGTTGTAGATGGAGTTTATGTAAGAAGATAAACCAGAGTAAGTGACAGATGGACGGATAGGTGCATGGAGGGACAGTGTGACATGAGACAAGAAAATATATCAAGAAAAGTGCAGATAAAAGAAAAAGCATTAAATGTGGCCATAATTACGATCTTTGTGTATTCACTCATTCCAGTTTGAACATCCATTTTGAAATTAGAAGTATGTTTTGTGAAGGACTAAGTTGCTATTTCTCCCGAAGTTATAAGAATTTTTTTCTTTCTGGAGTGAATGGTTTGTTTGTAAGTTTGTATTTGTCGAGAAAGTTGTACATTTGTTGTACATGTATGTTGGCATTGGGTGGGAAATCTTGAGGACAGTGGTATCCAAACCCCGGGTCGAGAGCCAAAAGAGGGTACTGGTACTGCATTTTGTATGTGAATTTGGATTTAAAAAATTTGGGGCAGTACAGCTTTAGGAAATGTGTTTTCACTTGAAGTGGGTGAATCATTTTACATACAGAATACACATTGTAGATAGAAAGATTTGAGATAAACAATATACATTATAGCAAAATTTGTCTGTAACATAGCATTTCATAAATAGAGTAAGAAGGTAAACCAGAGTAAGAGAGTAAGTTACAGATGGACGGATAGGTGAATGTAGGGACGGTGTGATATGAGACAAGAAAATATATCCAGAAAAGTGCAGATAGAAAAAAAAAGGCATTAAATATGGCCATACTTACGATCAGTGTGTATTCACTCATTCCAGTTTGAACATCCATTTTCAAATTAGAAGTAATTGAAGTAATTATTTTTGAATGGTTTGTTTGTAAAATTGTATTTGTCGAGCAAGTTTTACATTTGGATGCGCATGTATTTTGGCATTGGATGGAAAATCTTTAGGACAGCGGTATGGAAACCCCAGGTCGTGACCCAAAAGAGTGTAATGGTACAGCATTTTTCTCAGGGATTTGATGGTAGTTAGGGTCGCGATCCCAAAAGTTTGTGAAGCACTGCTTTAGGATATGACTTTTCAGTTTAGGATATGACTTTTCAGTTTAAAATGAGTAAAAGAATGTACATAAACATGACAAGCACCTACCTTCTTACGTTAGTCCTTTTATGTTTTAGAGTTATCGTTCTTTACCTTTATGCTGTATTAGATGTCGCCACCGGTAGCATACATGTGATGTGAAACATCGCAGTGGAAACCAATATCATCTTCAATCCACCATGTGCACAAAAATATAATTCTGCCATCACTTTGTATTTAGCAAATAATGGAGAATGTCCTCTCTGCATCAGCATTACAATCATTACAATGTTTAAATGACAGGACAACCCCACATTCAGCAAGCAAAGAAGTTCTAACTTAAGTTCTTCTGTTGCTGGGGTTGTAAGGTTGCTGACTACTTTCCAGTACTCCTCCAAGCTATGTTCACCTTGAGGAGGAAGTTACTAACTTGGACATGAGATGTACTCCTGAGCCCTTTTCATACATTTCATGCATATTAACCTCAGTTACAACTTTGTTTACTTGTGATTACTCTTGCATTCTATCTTGGTACTTTTCTCAACTACCAATTTTATTCTTGTATTTTTCATGAGTTTTTGGACAATACACATCAGTGAAAATGTATCTTTTGTGACAGGATAACTCTTAACCCTGTCTAGTTCTGGCAGAGTTATCTTGCTTAAATGCTGTAGAGTACAAGGTTCTGCCCTCGTCAAATTGTCAATCTACGGTAAGATTGCTTTCTATGATAGTGTGTGCATGCATGCTGAAGGATGACAGGAGGTATATTTATTTCGCCAAATGTTAGCAATGTGGAAAAGCAATTCATACCGTGATACCTACATACATGTGCATACATGTGACAGAACCAGGATTTCAAACCAGTAGATTGACAAATTTTGATCAGTATATTGGCCTCTCTAAACCAGTAGATTTTTTTATCTGCATAAATTTTACATTTCAGGGGGATGGAAAACAAACAGGTGCTGTTTTTTTGTGCCATAATATGTATTCTCTTCATACTATAATAAAACAGGAAGTTTGAACATGAATCAGATTCAGATTTCAATGGAAAATGTTACAATAATAATTAATACGAGTCACTACTATACGGTCAAATAATGAAAAAGGAAAAGTTGTTCATCTGATAATTCACTGTAAAGAATTTTCTTTTATAAAATCCAATAGCATTTTTAGTTTCATTCACTGTCAAGTGACCACTAATGACATTCATTGTGATTATTAAACTTCACACATAACAGGCTTTCAATAGTTCTCTGGTCCAGATTTCCACTTGAATCACTTTTTATTTTGAGAAGAATGGAGAATGTCCTCTCTGTATCAGCATTAGAATGTTGTAATGACAGGACAACTACATTCAGCCTACAAATAAGTTCTAACTTCAGTTTTCTTGCTGCTGATTTTGTAAGGTTGCTGACTACCCTCCAATACTCCTCCAAGCTATGTTCACCCCGAGGAGGAAGTTCCTGACTTTGACTTAAGATGTATTTATGAGCCTCATCCTCAAGGGCTTCTTCCTCTACATGGCTCAGATCCAAAAATCTGTTAGCAAGTTTCACCACTGTAAATATATAAAAAAAAAAAATAAAAAAAATAAAGATTGTTTTAGTCTTGAAATAAAAATGAAAAAAAATACATGATGTATTTATGCTTTTATGAATAATTTATCCAAACTTTAAAATTAATTATCTTGTAATATATTTTTAAGTGATATATTTTATCTAGGGCTTGAACTTGATCTATGTGGTTGAAAACTTCAAATAGTTTATGAAATACAAAAGATGCATACCTTTAAAACACACAATGCAAACTCAGGGCCATTGCTACTCGCCTGCACACACTTAAACTCAGATATCCAAGCGTTGTTGAACTCGTAATATTTCTTAGCACGTGGTTTCTAAGCATTTGGAGAAAGCACATGTTTTGGCATTTTGACATGAATTGAACAAAACATGTAAGAGCTGTCCTCTTAAAACATCTTGAACAATACAATAACAATTAAACAAGACAAAATACAAATTACTTACTCAAGTGTCTCTGTCGAAATCATTTTGTATGGTCGGTCTATTCATTTTATCTTCCCTCCGCTCACAGGGGCTCGTATTGTTGCGTACAATTTACCTATCAGTCATACATGTACTTTATAAAACTACTGAATGGAATTCTACCCCCTTATTGGTTGACTGAAAATCAGATTATCAGTAGGCGTAGTACGTCATTTTCGGTCGACCAATGAGAGGGTCATTAGCTCGTTGCACTTGCATATTAAACGGGTGCGATCATGGCCAAGTCGACTGGTAGCATTGGAAAATGGTCTGGCATTCCTTAAAGGTGTGGTGGTAAGCCCAACTTTGTGTAGGCATAAAAAGTAGAATGCCTGAGCTAAACATCGGTACCAAATTTATTACAATATGCGGAGTGTAGCTTGAAATTTTGGCGTCGGTTCTTAAATAGGTTGCGCGAGAAAGGAGAGAAGTGTTCTCCCTTGTAGTTTTATATAGTACATGTATGACTGATAGGTAAATTGTAAGCAACAATACGAGCCCCTGTGCCTCCGCTAAGGGTCAGCCGATTTTCATCAAAGGCTCAGAAGACATCATGGACCACTTTTTATCCATTTGTTACTTATAACACCTCCACACAAAAAGTACTGCATTTAGCCTTAAATTCCTCAAGTTACAACAATAAGGTAATCAATTAGCGGCTTGCTGTGTACACATGTCAGCTGTTCTTTAACAATTTTAATCCTATTGCTCTGTCACACATCATTGCACCAGTCACTGTACTATGGAACATTTCCGGTCCCCAGTAGACTGGTTCTGGCTGGTTTCTCTAATGTGTTGATGGAACGCGTAAAAATACAGCGTTTGTTTTTTTTTAAAAAATTTTCAAAAAGCGGTAGATTTGAACTAATAAATGGTATGTGTGGTAGACAGCCTTTAAAACGGTATTTTTGGCCTATCACATGTATGCATGTGATTCTACCGGCAGTAGACCAAAAATGCAGTTTTAAAGGCCGTCTACCACATAGAGTTTATTAGTTGAAATCTACTGCTTTTGAAAAATAAAAGAATTTTTTAAAAATGCTAAAACAGAACAAACAAGGTATTTTTACGTGTTTATCAACACATTAGAGAAAACAGCCAGAACCAGTCTACTGAGAACCTGAAATGTAGTCCCAGTCTATTTTTAGAGCATTTGTTTATCTCTAATTTGGTGGCGATGTATGCATTAGATTGAGGCATTCTTAGTATTAATTTAAAGGAAATTGGTTTTTGTTTACAATATGAGCATTATTGTGTGGTTGTCTGTGTATTTTGACGACAGTGCACATTGAGTAATCAGGCATTGGTGCTGATCCGCAAGTGAAATCTGTGATCCATTACACGTTGCTTTGTTTACGGTCCAGCGTCTCAGAAGAATGCCGGTTAACTTATGACAAGAACTTCACTGCGAGTTCATTTTTGAAGAGACTCTACATCAACATATGATTTATTAGGATTCGGACACGGTGGAAAGTTCAGTACTGACGAACAAATGTAGAGACACTATAGGAAAATTAATTCTGGTCAGAGGCCTGTCAGTGGGACAGTTATAAAGGTTTAAATTGTTATCCTAAGTTCATTATTAAAGGTAGATGCTTGAAATTTGGACATTTTGTGTGTATTGACTTTAAAAATAGAACTATGTAATTAAAAATTAAAAAACTGCACATATATAGAGCCTGTTTCTCTGTAACAGTTTCACAGACAATTGTAACAGCTTGAGATGAACTTTGACCAGGTTTCTTTTGATGTCCATAGCTAATGGCATTGTATCTTGCATCCAATGCAACATTTATTACGCTCGGGATCCTGCACACCATGCATGACATTAACTTGTTGGACTTGTTTCAGCTTGTCTGCCATATCAGTATCATTTAGCTGCACAGTGGCTTGGCCTACAATGTTGGAAGCCCTTTGCACATATGTTTTGCTAGGTGGTGGAATGTGAGTGGCAGCAAGTAGGTATCTAGCCCTGGTGTTACCCATTGGCGTATCCTTTAGTCCAGCTTGAAATGTCATATTTACAACAGCAAGAGTTGACCCAGGTTTAGTTATTTTATCTCCTGATACAGCTTATACTCTGGTGATTGAAAACTGCAGTTTTTTCACATCATGGTATGCTTCCAAACAAGTCCCCATTTTCTTTCATTAGCAATTTGGAAATCAGGTCTCTCATATCTGTTGTCTTGATTGCCATGATGCTGGATGGTATCATTCCACATTTCAACATTTGTATTCATACAGATGATATGTGTCCTCTCATGTTGGTTCACTTGTGTCTCTTTCAGGGTCAATCTTACTTTGGATGATGGGCGTAGAATTCTAGCAGACCCAGGTGTGCCATTACATTCTGGTGACCCAACAGACTGGAGACCCCCACCTGTCGCCTTTGTCACTGCCATGAGAGAGAACGTTCTTTGCATACATTCTTCTGGTTGCTTGAGCTGATGCAGCACTGGAACTTGGTAGAGTATCATCAGTCAGAAATCTGTCCCCTTTGTTGTGTGGAATATTTCCTGGTTTTAAAAAAGTTTTCTTCATCTTGGTGTACCTTTTCTTGGTTTCACTTTAAAATAACGGCATGTAAAAGTACAATAATTATCCTCTCTCCTGCTTATATAACTAGGAAAAGGTGTGCTGCCCTGGTATCATAGAACTCTTCCAATTCTTCAATACTATTGGAAGCCTAACATCTAAGAGCTCCTCCCCTTTATGGGTGAAAATGACATCACTACCTTAGTTGCTACCCCTAACTTGTGTATGCAGATGCTACCAGATTTCAGGTGCTACCTATTATTGACAGGCCCTAGTGTAATTACTTCACACTTTTAAGGAAACCCCTTGATATTGGTGTAAAGGAATGGAGACATGTTGCAAAAGAACAAAATTTGTCAACT
This sequence comes from Margaritifera margaritifera, assembly GCA_029931535.1. Taxonomy (NCBI): domain Eukaryota; kingdom Metazoa; phylum Mollusca; class Bivalvia; order Unionida; family Margaritiferidae; genus Margaritifera; species Margaritifera margaritifera. The sequence continues at coordinate 771,885 of JAQPZY010001636.1, read as the reverse complement.
TCAGTTGTCAAATTTTCATGAAAATGTAATTTAAATTCACATTTTTTAATAAAAATGATGTATCATATTTTAAAATTGACTCTCCTAGGAGTGTTTAACAGGCAGGTTTAATTTCTAGTAATTTTCGGATTTGTATGATGACTAAAAACTAATTACAGTTTATTTCAAGTGTTGATCTTAGTTAATAAATTCACCATTCAACTTTAAGTTTTGTGCATTTTTGACAGTCAGCCATTTTGAACTTTCTAGTGTTTCTAATATAATGGTGTCAGATAAAATGTATATGCATGGTGCAAATTCATTGAAACTTTGCATCAGTTATTTCAGACACATTTATTTTAGTTTTGTTTCATTTGAGGTGACAATTTCTAACTCTGATAGGACTCGGGTCACAATTAATATTTCCAGTTCAGTACCCACGAATGTAATCAGAGTCTATTTTTAGAGCATTATTTCCTCTTTCATTTTGGTGCTGATATATGCATTATATTTAGGCAGTTTTAGTATTGATTTAAAGGAAATTGGTTATTGTTTAGAATATGAGCATTATAGTGTGGTTTTCTGTGTGTATTTTGGTGACAGTGCACATTGAGTAATGAGGCTTTGGTGCTGATCCAGAAGTGAAATCTGTGATCCATTGCACGTTGCTTTGTTTACAGTTCAGCCTCTCAGAAGAATGCCAGTTAACCTATGACAAGAACTTCACTGTGAGTTCATCTTTGAAGAGATTTTATATCAACATATGATTTATTAGGATTTGGACACAATGGAAAGTTCAGTACTGACAAACGAATGTAGATACACTATAGGAAAATTAATTGTGGTCAGAGGCCTGTCAGTGGGACAGTTATAAAGGATTAAATTGTTATCCTAAGTTCATTATTAAAGGTAGACGCATGAAATTTGGACATTTTGTGTATATTGCCTTTAAAAATGGAACTATGCAATTAATAATTAAAAATTTACAGTATTTTAAAAAATGTTAATGAATTTTTAAATTAAAATTAAAATTTTAAATTTATTTAAAAAAACTGCACATTTATAGAGCCTGTGGCATTGTTACTCATTGTTATCAGCATGTGTGTATTCCTACACCTTACGCAAGTTGCAATGGTGGATATTTGTGAAATTCTGTCAGATAAAATCTTGTTCAGTTCTGTGCCTGCACCTAACAGTACTGGCATACTCTGGACAGGAAATATAACATCTAATAAGTTATATGGGCTATTGTCATATAGTGACCCTGATACTAACATTTGGAAAAAGAAACATGTCCACAGACTGGCATTAATGATAAAGATGTGAAGTCTGAATATTCCAAAAGAGTTAGATGCATCCCATTTCTGCCACAATAGTTTGTGTGTGAATGCGCACCACCTCAGCCTGGAACCCCATTGTATGAACAACAATAGACAGTACTGCAAAGGATATGGGATGTGTTTTGGACATGGGTGAATGTCCAAACTGTATGCTACAGTTGAAATTGTGATATGGAATAATTGCATGTATAACAATATGCCCTGCACACCCACCCACCCACATCCATATAGAAATGTATATTAGCATGACATGGCTGGCTTGCTGGTTGCATGGATAAAATGGGATTAGTGTATTGATTGATTGTTGGATGGATGGATTTATGCATTGATGATTGTTTGGGTTGAGAAAGAAGGATAGAAGAAATAAAGAGGAACTGGTCTTTATTTTATTTATCTGCTGCTATGACTTCTTTATCTTACATAATACTTTCACTCATTTATTTATTCATTCAATGCTACATTCATTCAGTCAGTTCATGCTATGTTAGAATATCTTATTATTTTTTTTAAAATAATTTTTTTATGTTTTTATTTCTCTATTTATGTCTTCATATTCTGAGAAAACTATTTTGACTTCTCCATAGGTCTCATCAGGTGGTAGTAGGTAACACAACTGCACATAACATGCGTTATGTCTACGGATTTCCCGACGACAGTTTTCTTTTCTGTAGTATGTGCTTTTCATGGTGTCTTTGGGCACTGTCATTTTGTACATGGACTAAGATCATCTTTTCTGTCTGCAGTGTCCTTGGCTCCTGCTAAACCTGTGCATAGGAGTGATCACCCTTGGAATGACTGTCAATTAGGCCTTTGCAGTGGTCAGACTTCCTGTTGCCGGGCTGAGTTCTGTACCTCAGATGAGCCTGTATCATATTTCCCTGTCTTGCCAGTATTCATTTCCAGGTTTCTGGAATGGTAACTATAGTTTTTATCCATTTGATCCAGTGATCTCAGAGTCCTTGGTGAAAGTATACCTCCCAAGTGTTCTTCTTTTGTTTTCAGTGATGGTCCAAGTCTGTTATTGAGCATGTGTATTGTTGAATGCACTCTTGCCTCAAAGTTTCTTGAATAGTTAACATTTTTAGGTAAGGAAACACTAATTGATCTGTTCACAGCTTCACATTTCTGCGTGTGTTTGTGTTAAGTCACAGTCTTTGCACAACATCACAGAAAAGTTTCATTGTTAGCACTTCCAGGAGAATGTTCTTATCACTTTCAGTCCTGTTTAGATGAGTCACTTGATGAGGGTCCAGAAATGCAGATTGTATCCACCAACTGTTAGTACTTCCTCCCCAACAAAGCTTAGAATAATGCCGACATTTGTTGCAGTCCCCAGAATAACACCGCAGAGTGGCATCCAGTATTTAGGGAAGTTGACTTTGGATAATTCTAACATCACCACCGGTGTCCTCCATCATTCGTTTGAAGATCAAACTGCAGTGCGCTTTAACATCTTGACTGAGAATTTTCTGTTTCAGCTTTTTACCTTCTCTTGTTCTTATTCCCAGAAACATACTTTCACTAAAAGTTGCACCGTTTGAACTGGGAATGACCCAAATGAGTGGGGTCCGACAATCGTTCTACTTTCTACATTGGATATCGAATGCTGTAAGCATTCTGAACAGCAGGAACAGCCTGAGCATCTCCATCTGTTGTTGCATGTCTAATGAGAATTTCTTGCAGCACAAACACTTGCCATTGCATGCTCTGAATGTGGTGTGACTGGTCACAGATTTGCTGTGCAATCAACATGGCCTCCTGGACATTGCACATCCAAACCTTGGCCTTTGAACCATGCTCCAGTCCAGCACAATTTGTTTTCAACTTTAGTTCCTACAGTGTATTGTTTCTCTGTAACAGTTTCACAGACAAATCCAACAGCTTGAGATGAACTTTGACCAGGTTTCTTTTGATGTCCAAAGCTAATGACATTGTATCTTGCATCCAATGCATCATTTATTTTGCTCGGGATCCTGCACACCATGCATGACATTAACTTGTTGGACTTGTTTCAGCTTGTCTGCCATATCAGTATCATTTAGCTGCACAGTAGCTTGGCCTACAATGTTGGAAGCCCTTTGCACAGATGTTTTGCTAGGTGGTAGAATGTGAGTGGCAGCAAGTAGGTATCTAGCCCTGGTGTTGCCCATTGGTGTATCCTTTTGTCCAGCTTGAAATGTCATATTTACAACAGCAGGAGTTGACCCAGGTTTCGTTGTTTTATCTCCTGATACAGCTTATACTCTGGTGATTTTAAACTGCAGTTTTTTCACACCATGGTATGCTTCCAAACAAGACCCCATTTTCTTTCATGAGCAATTTGGAAATCAGGTCTTTCATATCTGTTGTCTTGATTGCCATGATGCTGGATGGTATCATTCCACATTTCAACATTTGTATTCATACAGATGATATGTGTCCTCTCATGTTGATTCACTTGTGTCTCTTTCAGGGTCAGTCTTACTTTGGATGATGGGCATAGAATTCTAGCAGACCCATTACATTCTAGTGCCACAACTGACTGGAGACCCCCACCTTTTGGCTTCATCACTGCCATGTGAGAGAACGTTCTCTGCATACATTCTTCTGGTTACTTGAGCAGATTCAGCACTGGAACTTGGTAGAGTATCATCAGTCAGAAATCTGTCCCCTTTGTTGTGTGGAATTTTTCCTGGTTTTAAAAAAGTTTTCTTCTTCTTGGTGTACCCTTTCATGGTTTCACTTTAAAATAACGGTATGTAAAATTTCAATAATTATCCTCTCTCCTGTGTATATAACTAGGAAAAGGTGTGCTGCCCTGGTATCATAGAACTCTTCCAACTCTTCAATACTATTGGAAGCCTAACATCTAAGAGCTCCTCCCTTTATGGGTGAAAATGATATCACTACCTTGGTTGCTACCCCTAACTAGTGTATGCAGGTGCTACCAGATTTCAGGTACTACCTATTATTGACAGGCCCTGGTTTAATTACTTCACACTTTTAAGGAAACCCCATGATATTTGTTATAAAGGAATGGAGACATGTTGAAAAGAACAAAATTTGTCAACTTCAGTTTTAAATTTTCATGAAAATGTAATTTAAATTCACATTTTTCAATAAAAATGATGTATCATATTTTAAAATTGACTCTCCTAGGAGTGTTTAACAGGCAGGTTTAATTTCTAGTAATTTCCAGATTTGTATGATGACTAAAAACTAATTACAGTTTATTTCAAGTGTTTATTTGAATTAATAAATTCACCATTCAACTTTAAGTTTTGTGCATTTTTGACAGTCAGCCATTTTGAACTTCCTAGTGTTTCTAATATAATGGTGTCAGATAAAATGTATATGCATGGTGCAAATTCATTGAAACTTTGCATCAGTTATTTCAGACACATTTATTTTAGTTTTGTTTCATTTGAGGTTAAAATTTCTAACTTTGATTCGACTCGCGTCTCAATTAATATATCCGGTTCAGTACCCACGAATGTAGTCCCCGTATTTTTTTAGAGCATTATTTCCTCTCTCATTTTGGTGCTGATGTATGCATTAAATTTAAGCATTCTTAGTATTGATATAAAGGAAATTGGTTATTGTTTAGAATATGAGCATTATAGTGTGGTTGTCTCTGTGTATTTTGGCGACAGTGCACATTGAGTAATGAGGCATTGGTGCTGATCTGGAAGTGAAATCTGTGATCCATTGCACGTTGCTTTGTTTACAGTTCAGCCTCTCAGAAGAATGCCAGTTAACCAATGACAAGAACTTCACTGTGAGTTCGTCTTTGAAGAGATTTTATATCAGCATATGATTTATTAGGATTTGGACACAGTGGAAAGTTCAGTACTGACAAACAAATGTAGAGACACAATAGGAAAATTAATTGTTGTCAGGGCTGTTCCAGTAATACATATATCCCCCCCCTGGGATGGCACTTTAAAAAAATTACTGTAGGTGGTTGTGTTTCAAACTATTTTGATTCTGATAGTGGTTGGTTGGTTAGGAAAATCACTTCTGGTGTGGGTTGCATCAACAAAATCACAAATCACAGGTCGAGTTGTCGGAAAAAATGTATATACATATATATTTAAAATCACATCTAACCCCTTCTTAACGCTCTAACTTGTGGCAAATCATTATACAGGGGCATAGATGCTGCCTGGGCATGCAAATACTCTTATCGCGCAAACTTTGTATGAATTCATGACGTTGGAAAGCAGTGATGCATGAGAACTTCCACAAATTAGTTTAAAATCGGACATATTAAAAATGTACCCTGCGCAGTATACATATTTTATTTAACTGTTAACCCTTAAAGTGCTTGTCGCGACATAAGTCGGGCTGCCGGTAGAGGTCTTGTAGCGCTTGTCGCGACATCGTTTTTTAGGTAGTCAAATGTTTACACAACTCAACTGGATACTTTGGATTGACGTTAATGGTTTTTAAACTAAATTTGATTTGTACGTTGGGCCCTGGAGCATGCATTCTGTCATAGTTTTAACCTTAGTCAACAAGAAAGTTTTACAAATGCATGTTTAAAATATGGGCCACTCAGAAAACCCAAAATGGCCGACTACCAAAGTGGTTCATCTTCAGATGACAATTTCATTCAGCAAATACTGGCTGATTACAGTGATGATGACAATGATTATGAAGTTTTTTGAAGTATATCAGTATACTGGAGCTGCGAAAGTATTACTTGAAATACCAGTGAGTGTTTTTGAGCCCAAAAATTATGCTGAATACAAGTTCGATGTACATGCTGAATTGCAGACAGCATGCCGGTCAACCCCCTATTCAGCGGTATTTTGAAATTAAATGGACAATACAAGCCTAATTAAAATACAGACAATTTAAAAGTAGAGTGCAATTTTCATTTCTTTTCTCAAGCAATTCAGCACTGAGGGATCATGTGCTACAAAACTATACTGAGTATAGCACTTTAAGGGTTAAGATAAATTGAATAAAATAAGAATCTAAAAAGAATTAAAATGTCAGGATATTTATTTTACCAATATACCTCCTCCTGAACACGCAGACTATGGCATTGATGGACTCAAAACCCTAATACAGCATTATGGAACATATAAGAAATCTGGCATAGTAGGCAGCGAAGCACTGATTCAAAAAAGTGAAACTTTGGCAGAGTTCATGCTAGTGAAAAATCTTATTTTGGAACAGAGATATCCAAGAGACAGTATCTATGAGATGTGGAAAATTGTACATTACAACCAAAAAGAATAGTTTAACAGCTTGTTCAAGCTGGCTAAGCTAACTATGGGTATGCCCCTTCAGACAGCAGACTGTGAAAGGGAGGGGGGGGGGGGTCCCAGCACAAAACAAACATTCATACACAGATAAAGAACACATCAAGTTAAGAAACAATCAACAGATTAATGCTTATGCAACTAGAGGGACATCTTTTGAGGATTTTGATTTCCACAGCCCTAACAGAGTGGAGGAGTAAGAAAGAGATGGGGATATTTAAGTGTTGGGTGAATATTTAACTATGGCCATTTCTCCCCCCCCCCCCTTTTTTTTGTGTACTCCCCCCTTATTTTTGTGACAAGGGGGTAAGACTCCCCTCTGCCCTTTAGATAAAATCCTGACAGCATCTCTGCAGGGGAGAGAACCTGACTGGGTTATAAGATTTCTTTGGTACCGTAATCACGGTAAGTCTTGGGGCACCATAAGTCTTGGGACACCCTTAATTATTTTCAAAAGTAATGTTTTTATGACCTATAAAAGTTGGGACACGAAGTTAAAGCAATTTTTTCATGTACTATAAATCTTGGGACACCTAAAACATTTTTTTTTTCTTCTACTGATCGATCGGCGTATTTTATCGATCGTAACCTCATGTCAAATAAACAGGGCTTCGTGGTTAAGGGACTCTCATTATGAATTATTACATGGAAATATTATAAATTATTACAATTTGTTTGAAGAGTCAATAAATATATTGAATTTTCTGTTTTCTTATTATTTCTATCAAATTAAAATATGTATAATTTAATCAGACGATGACAAGAACTGAGCATTAGCGGTATGTTATACCCATTCAACAATAACTTCTCCCTATTGTGCTCTAGTTTACTATTGTCAGGTTATGCATTATTGCATTAAAATTGTCGAAAGTCACCTGTAAATTATTGGGGAGTTTTTTTTCCCTGAAAATGGAAATACCTAATTCATTACAATGTGATACCAGGATGAGAACAATGAAAATGGTGTTTATTTCAACTATAGCATTTATTTTACGCATGTTTACATCATGGCGTCACCACCTGCACATTGAAGATTTTACTTGTGATGAATGAAGTACATACATTTGATTCGAATCATAGGCACCACTGAACTAAACTTAAATAATATCTTTAAAATATTATAAAGAAGTTTAATAAATAATGCTTTTAAAATAAAAACTCCGTGGTAGTTTGCTTTGATGTAAGCGACCTTAAATAAGTCCTGTTTACTCAGTTATGGTAATCGTGCTAATATTACGCAGTGGAAGCCAATCACACATCAAAGTACCGGCATTGCCGCCGGACAAAATTCCTCTTTACCCAAGCCAATTTCAGGGTTTTAACAATTAACTGGCCTGGATTGCTGTCGGAAAACAAAAGACAAATCCGCCAATTATAAACAAAGGAGACGCCAAAACAACCAGCTTGCCAAAATCAAAAGTTGAATGAATAATGCATGGAAAATTATCATTTTGTGAAGCCGAAACACTAAACTAAAATGGATCAATGATGCTCTTAATCGATCTATTCAGAATTTTAACATATATTATATATGACAAGTTATTTGAATTTATGCTGGTTATGTGCTTTATAAAATTAAACACGCATGCATTTTCGTATAGATTACATCACTTTGTAGGATCGCTTATACCACTGAAAAACAGTAACTGTTGAGCGCGTGAATCCAAATAAATGAAACATCAATGAACGTCTAGCTGAAATGTAATCTGGAAGAATGCGATTTGGTAAAAATGATGAATAAAGCAAAATCTGCATCAAATATTTTTGGGAATAAACAAGGATATAAGTGACACCAAGTACGATTTGCACTGTGTAAGTACTGCACACTATAGTACAGGTCTTCCCTTAAATGTAAGCGGCCCATGAATTATGAAGTCTTTATTTACCTTTATTTTAAATCATGTTGGAGAAATCTGAAAGTATGCACATACAAAATAATAACATAAACAGTCATAGTAGTGTATAACAGTTTATTGACAAATGACGTGGTAATTGAACGAGCTGGTTACTGCTGTGTGACGTATGGCGATCTTTCCAATTTTGTCTTTACAGTTTTTTTGGTCTACAAGTTTTGGGACACCGAAAATTTTATATATTTTACAGGCATATAAGTCTTGGGATAAGAAAAAAAATAATTATTTTTTCGTGTCCCAAGACTTACCGTGATTACGGTATTCGTTTTACTCTGACATTATCATACAGTGTGTTCGGTTAGCATTGGGAGTTGATGAACTCCCTAGTTTTCTACAGAAACATGGAATCCAAGTGGAATACATCCAAAAATGTAGATGTTTACCATCTTGAAATTCAGTTTCCCAGTTCCATTTCACATTGGTATACACATTCTCAGGTTGACAAACAATTAGCATAGTAATCGGGTAAGCATGTGACAAATTTGGATACGTATCAGAAACAAGACAAAGAGTATGGGTGGACAGAATCACCAGACAGACCATAACGGAGGTAATCACTGGAATGGGCTTGGAATTTTATGAATGCCGGCACATATTTACCATATAAGGAAGCACTGAATATTTTTACTTAACTACGGTCAATACCACTGGGTATCAACCTGTAGCAACAATTTTAAGCTAATTGACTGTTTCTAAAGTATATAATAATGATAAAGATGAGGATAAATGTTCCTATTCTCTAATGTGCACGACATTGTTTCCTCATCTTGAAGAAGAATTATTAAAGGGAGAAAAATAAAGGTTGTGCAGTTAATTAAAAAAAATAGTGAATTAAGCTACTTAAAAGATGAATTCAATCGATTTTAACTGTCCATTCTGGTGATTACCTCTGTTCTGGCCATTCTGGTGATTCTATCATCTGAAACAGTATAGCCGAAAAAATCTCGCAAATTTAGAGATCAGAAAATCTATTGGCAGATTATAGTTATGCATCTGCCTGACAGACTTGAATAATTTGATTTCTTGGTTTATTGATTCTAGTAGTTACTCAATCCAAATGCATCACCGAAAAACATTCATGCATCTTCAGATTGTTTGTTAAATATATTTATCAGACTATGCACATCTCCAGATAGGGCTAAATATAGCTTGAATAAGCTATAATAAATAGGTCTAGTCATAACAATAGACATTGCTAGAGAAAATTTAAATTTGTGTGAGCTGAATATGTAAAATTTTCAGAGCTACTAACATATAAGTCTGTTTGCACAGTCTGATGATGACTGTTCATTAGATAAGTGTCAAAAAACAAAATCAACGATATTCATAGGTTTAAAGACAATTACTATGTTTAAAGTTTATACACTCATACAGCTGTGGCAAAAATGATAAACCAGTACTTCTGTTGCTGGTGTTGCTATTGATTAGTTTGTTGATTTGGTGTTTAGGTCTCTACAACACCTGAGGTCATATAGAGATGAGACCTCAAGTTGTTGGTAGATCATTATAAGTTTTACACCATTTTCAGCACAAGAAAATTTATACATGGCAGTCAGTTTTACTGCTGAAGAAGACCCCAAGCATCAAAGACCACCAGGGTAGAACCACTGAACTTCCTCTAGTAACTGGCAACATTCTCACATACAAGACCCGAGTGGGATTTGAACCTGGGTGATGAGAGACAAGTGATCACAAGATAACCATTTTACACCACTCTGCAATAGAGGCTTCTCGGACCTTGGGTAGAAGTTTCGTATGAAAGACAGGAAGTGGGATATGGAACCCATGACTCCTGGATTCAAAGTTCAGCATGTTACTACTAGGTCATCAGTGATGATGATGCTGCAACATTGTTGCTTCTAGGACACGGGATTGCAGGAATATTGCAATTTATCACAAGCTGGCCCAAAATGAACGAACCTATGCACCAAAAGCCCAACAGTTCGATTGCCACTGGCGCAGATTGTGTGATTGGATGTGGGCTATTGTTTTTTTTTTTTTATATACGAAAAGGAGAGAATGAATTTGGACAAAATGGCATACAAAAGCGGATATATTTCTGTTTTCTTATCATGTAGTGAAGTCTTTCAACAAGAACATCCCTTCCTTTCCTGTAATAATTATTACCAAAATATCAGCTCATCGGGGCCTTTCAGACATAAATTGTGCGATAATTTCGAACTTGAAACTATTTAAACCTTTCCCCAAACAAATTTATGCCCATATTACACTCCCATAGGCTGAAAAATGTACAGAGTGCAGGCGTCTTTCTTGCAGTCACATGCACGGTATGATTGGAACAGTGTTAAGGACAATTCTTGTATTTTTTTTGTCCATGAAAGACTATGATCTTGAGCAGAATTCTGTTCTCACATTCTCCACTTTATTTTCAAGCCTAACATTAAAAGATACATTTCCTGTTATGTATTTTTTGCTTAGGAGCTCATTACCTAGGTGAAAATGAAATGGGGAAATATTTTACAGTTGCACCATATTGTAAATGGTAGCCAGCAGCTTTGGCATGTGCTAAGTCAGGAGGAGCACGCAAGTTCGCACAGAAATATCAAAAAGAATTGTGCAGGATTATTATAAACGAAGAAACAGTGAGGGAGAATCTCTTGTTGAAATGTAATCAAATGATTCGAACATAGCAGTGCAGCAATTGCAGGCAACAAAGCAAAACTTTGTGCACAACTTCTAGTCAAACTGGCATTGGGATTGGTTGTGGTTAGAAAAGTCAGAGATGGGAATGCTGTGTAACTGTGTGAAACACAGAAAACAATCACTTTTACTGTAGGATGCACAAACTATAGGACCAGTACAATAGACAGGCACATACAATTCAGCTGATCATGTGGCAGCTGTATGGGCAGAAGCTGTGAAAAAGAATTTCAAGCTGGTAATTAATGGCCCGCCTAAATCTTGCTTCTTTTGCGCTTTTGTTCTGTAATTGTATTGTTGAAGTCTACACCAATTTGAGTCATTTATAAAGTTCTTTCAGAAAGTTGTATTATTGTTTTTCCATTTTTCTCGTGTTTAATTATTTTAAAAATTCAATCATTTTTTTTCTTTATAACTCTTTTCTACTTGCCATTCTAACCTGTACACTTTATTATACCCATGCTTGACATACATGAACACCATCAGAAAGGAATACATTTACATTTGGTAAATATTTTTTAAATCATGGATCAGGTATACAAGCTAAAAAACATTGCTTACATACAATAAACCACACAATAACCTTGTGCTTGCCTGTTTCGAAGATGCTGCAATCACCTGGAATATTTTCTTCTGTGTGACCCATATTTCTCAAGGAAGAGGGCCAGATTTGTCCCATTGAATTTAGAATTGGCCCACTTTTGGAAAAGGGATGGGGGAGTTGGCCCTCTTTTTAAAAATCATAGAAGCAACGCTGATGCTGCTGTTGACCAGAGACGGAAAACTGCAGTGCTGTTGATTTTAAAAGTACGCTGGGATCAAGAAAATTATTCCTAGATTTTCATCCATTTTTTAATCTAATTTGGGGCGGGTTGTTAAGTTTTTTTTTTAGAAACAATTTTTTTTTTCAGGACAGGGACAGCCATTGTATCAAATATTTTAACTACATCCAGTGAGGGGAAAGTTGGGATGAAAATCTAAGAACTGATTGATTATGGCCTGATGATGGTAGAAAACTGATCAGCATTGATGATGAGGCCAAAAAGAAATGTGTGTTTCCAGTTGGCCGACCGTCTCTGTTTCTCGTTGCCAACCCTAACACTTTTTTCCCACCTCCACAAAAAAAAAAATTATATTTAAAAAAAGTTACAGTTGAGCCAGTTTTCCCCAGTACTTTGAAGTGCTTTAAATATTATTTGATTTATATATAATGTTACCAAAAAAATTCAAACCAGTGCAATAGGAAACACATAACAAATGACAGTTTAGTAAAGATGCACATTCATGATTTCTGCATTATAAGAGAAATCCCTATTGTAAAATCTAGATTCATGGACATTAAATTAGTAGGTATTAAGTGACTGAACCACGACATCTACAAATAATAAGGCACCAAGAAAATTTTTGATTTTACAGTAGCAGAAATAAAAATACCCGACATACAAACAAACAAAAGAACAAAAGATGATTGATTATAAAGTATGAATACAAATAAAAATATGCAGTGGATTATATAATATATGAGAATTCAGTATAGGTTACCTCGGGTCAGCTCTCATTTAAATTGCTTCTGTCCACAACCCAAAATTAAAATCGCTTCTACTGCCCACTAACCCCTAGCCAGAAATTATGTAAAATAATATGCTTCTGTAGGGGACAATATTTTTCTATTAAAACACATCAGATGGTGATTCATAATTTTTTAAAAATTGCTTCTGTTGTGGGTTAGTTGAATTTGAAAGTGCCTTCCCCCTGGGGGGGGGGGGAGGGGGGGGGGAGGGGTATATGTTTTACTGGAACAGCCCTAACTCACATTTGTGAGTATGCAAGTGTTAGATTTGAGCCCTCAGCATGATTGTCATTTTTGTGTTTGTTTATGGCTGACATCAAATAATGGCATATGTCAAATAAGGAAAGTCTGATCTTATTTTGTAATAATGAATGTTCAAAAGTCTCAATCGAGATACTACAAAATAATTAGGAATAAACAATATAGGACAGATGTAAATATTACAATATGTGCAAAAATCTTTCAATAATGATAAAAATATGACCCTTAAATTTTGGTTTGCAAATAAAACTCAGTTTTGTATTTAGACCGTAATTTTCACTAAGTATTGAAAATGCATCAGTATCACTTGTTTCTCTTTTTGCCAGTTTACAGTTCCATGATGGAATATTGGAGACAGTTGGATGAGTCACATTGCTAGAAGCACCAGCTTAAACCATTCCAGATATTCATCTTGATGCAAGCGCACAGGAGATTGTCTTTGATGGACAGACTTAGCTTCATTAAAACTTGTGTTTGTGGTATGTACCTATTACCAAGCAGCTGAAACACATCTCTTCTTGAACTAAGTTTTCCTCTTGTTAACATTTTTCTTGTAGGTTTTCGTTCTATTTACTCACATTTTGTAAGCTTCTACAATTGATAAAGTCAGTTGTGTGTATGTATATATATATATATATATATATATATATAGTTTTGGGGGGTTGAGATTGGTCAGTTTCAAAGGTCACTAATTACCACTAGATTATATGACGCACCACTAAGTTTATCAGGGGCTCCCGCAACTATGTGTAAATATTTCAACATACATGTAGCTTAATGTTTGCTGAGTAACCTCTGAGCTCACAGTTAGATACACAGAGGTGATTATCTCCCATTTTGCTACTTTTATCAGCATAACTAGAACAATAATAAAAGCTTCAGAACTGTTTTTGTGTGTGTGTCAGGCTAAAATTACTTCTAAAGCACATTATTGACTTAACTGTATCGTGGCTTGTTGTTAAGTTCAATTTAGACAACTTTTTCTAAGAAATAATTGACTCCAGAATAGAGAAGCCAGTATTAGAGTTTATTAAGAGAAATCTTAACATTTAAGAAACTCAAGGTAGCAAACAGTAGCAAGTGACTGGGTTTCTTAATTGTTAAGATTTCTCTAAATAACTCGGACTTTGAATTTAACTACATTTACACTTCTCTCTACATCACATATGCAATTGGCAGCTGGGCTGAGCCATGTGTTATGCAAATTACAATATCGGCAGTGCAGATTATGCTAGATGCAGGTAGTCTATTCAATGGCATTTTGCTACCAACGTTCCATTGTGCAAAAGGTCTCCAAGAAAAGTGAAAATGTAGCTACAACAGTGTATCAGAAAAGTGAAATTTAATTACTGTAATGGAAATTATTGTTTTTAATTTTAGCCTCATTTATTAGGTTTGGTGCATAACTTGCTGAACAAATATTTTGTAATATGAATATTTTATATCATTATTTATTTCAGCCAACAGCATGTTTGTGAAGCTATCGAAATGCTATATCAAAGAAGACATTGCACAATAATAATTGGGCTGTATCACTATGGAGAGAATGGGCAACTTAGAGAAATGTACAGCCTAAAACAATTTTGGAACCTGGATATCCTATTCTTGAAGACATTGGGTTACGTAATGACAAAAAATGCTTGATTTTAGGATGGAGTGATTTATAATCAAAATTAAATGGAAAGATGGCAAGAGGTACCATACAAACACACATGTCTAATAGTGAGTGATCTTGTAGTAGCATTTGTGTAATAATTGCTCTAAAAATGATGTGAAATTTTTCAAGACTGACTATGCTACATTCACTGAATTTAGGAAAACTCTAGATTTTAAAATGAACTGCTGATGGAGTCAAATTTAAAAGAAATCCATCTGATCCAAAGCTGATGAAATACAATTGTGGGATAAGGGAGTTTTTAGTATGGATTGTGCATCTGGATTGAGCAACACAATACTTTTCTATAATAGAAAAGTGTTGAATTTAGGGGATACCAGTAACACATAAGCTGTATGCAGATCAGTTTGAACTTGGTAGAGACCTTAAAAATGGACTGTGATGTGTGAAATTTGTTCCATGTGTGCAAACGGTTCCCAGGGTGATCTTAAGAGCATGCAAATTGACTGAACACATTATTCATTACAGTCGGACAAAGGTTTTGTGTTGTGGATTTGTATGAAACATGTCTCAATCTCATTCCCAGAATAGAGCCTCTGTATAGGAAACCCCTCAAAGGAAATGATGAAAATGGAATTCCCATGTTTAGTTATGGACCTGTACAACAAACTGGAATTACGATTATGTTGAAGCATTTTTTGAAGAGTTGACATAGACATGAATTGAAGAAAAATCGCGAATCATTCAATATGAGTATTTACAATGAGAAATTCTGGGACAAAGCTATAAAGAAGTAATCACAGGAATGGAGCTGTACACATGTACCAAACAACAATTTCCAAAATAAAAAATATTAGTAGTGCGCAAGAACAACCGTTGATAAATCAACCAGATAGAAAGGATGAAAAAACACATACAGCTTCCTTTTGGAGAAAATGAAATTATGATTTCAACGATGAAACATTGAATATATTTGTTCCCAAATCTGTGAAAAATCATTGTGAATAAAAAGATGGAGGAAAGTTTTTTATTAATGTTTGAACAAAAAGATAGGCAGGCACACACACACACACTCTCTCTTTCTCTCTCTCTCTCTCTCTCTCTTTGAAAATTGTTAGCTTATTTTGCCAGTTAGATTTGAAACCTAAGATCTGTAAGGTAGAACTTCATTTCTAATTTTGGAACTCCATGACTGCAAGATTTCCAAACAGAAATTGTGAAACTCTGCCAAATGCGCTTAATGGTTAAGGGCTTGCTTACTCAATAAGAGTTTATAGTACACATTCACTAGGATTAAATGAAGCTGTAGCTTAAAAAACCCAGGTAGCTGATTGGTTAAAAAATATATGTTAAATTCTAAGATAATGAGATGGCCATGTTTGGTGAATTTTCACACAGCTTAGTGAATTTGCACCAAGTGGCTAAGATGGATATAAACTTACAGACAGACAAATATAATAAAACTGGGATAATAATTCTTTCTTTAAAAAGGCAAATTAATTCAGTTATAAGTAACAAGGTGTTTTATTTTAGGAAATGTAAAGTATTGTCAACATTAATCAGGTCGACAAAGAAAGGTGAATACATCTCATAAACATGATAAAATTTGTAGTAATTGGATTGCCTTAATGACAGTGATCATCTCTGTTGGGATGAATTGTGCCAAAATAAAATAAATTATTAAATAACATAACCTAGTCTTTAGTTAAAATATGTCCATATCATCAAATCATTTTATGAAGGTGATATGTACATTATATGTTTGTTTTTGTCAATATTGAATAGAGTGTTTTACAGCTTTATTAATGGAAGTGTGTATGAGGGAAATTGTCCACATTAAATAGCGCAAAATAAATAATAAAACTTAGCTCATATGTTTCATCTTTTCATGCCACCTGTGATACAGATTATCCACATATTACAGGTCTTTTGAAGGATAATGTACACTGTATCCTTGAGACAAATTTATCCATATTTAAAGCTGCAACATCTATATTTTCATCTATTTAGAACTGGTTGAAATCTACACATTCTATTTAACTCACTTGAATTAGTCCTTTTACAAAATTTTCAGTAACATTGGTGAACAAATAAATGAGTTTCAAGCCAATTTATTCTCACATAATTTAAGATTTCTAAATTACGTATGTCAATTCTGGTATTTCAAAATATGAGGAAATTGAATAGAATAGTGGAAAAAATGAACGTAAATATATTGGCGACAACCAAGGGTTATTTATTTCAATAAAGACATGATTTCAAATCAACATGGTCATTTCAAGGTATATGTTTCCAAGATAAATTTGGTAGAGATGCACATATATGAAAGTAGCTAGTCCATTTGAAACAGCCAGTAGCTTCACTAATTGGGTGATCTTTGATCATAAGCACTAATCTGCCTCTTTATCCAATTTTACTTGCCCAGCAAAAATATTAACTTGCCCAGCAAAAAAATGAACTTGCCAAGCAAAAATATCTCTTTGAATACAATGATTTTTGTTTCCAACATAATTTCAGTTTGGAGGCACTAACTTATTTCAATCTAAAGATGTTGAAAAATGTGTAATTTTGTTTAGGTGTAAAAACAAGTGGATCTATACATATTGTTTTACTCTAATTGGTATGAATAAATGTATAAATGATTACTAACTCCATCTTTAGGACCATTTGTTGTTGTTATTATTATTATTATTATTATTATTTTTACAGATGTTGTTGGTGTGTGTTGTTTATTCATGAACTTACTGCAAAGCTGTATTTAATTTTGTTGGTTTTCCTAAAACGACATTAGTGTACATAATTATGACAATACACATTTCAATGTAAACATTCTTGGGTACAGGATTATCTCGGCATTGATTGAATTGTGAAAATGTTTTTGTTTTTTTTTCTTCGTGTTTTTTTTCTTTCTGTTTGCAAAAATGTGATTTTGATAGAAGGCACACGTTTCTTGTCAACTAATGCACCGTGTTTACTAGAATTTGTATCAACCAGAACACTCTAAGATTCATATACGAGTGCTTTTAAATTGAACTTAATAAGGTAGTGTAAAATAAATAAGACATAAGGTATTGCCAATTTAATTTTCCCTGTAGGGGCTATGATTTATTTTTTTAAATATGCAACCCTAAAATAGCTTGGGCAAAATGGTTTCTGGTTTGTAGTTTTGTGGGTTTAATGCCATTTTTCAGTACATGATAGGCTATACATGGTGGCCATTATATTTGGTGGAGGAAGAAAACCAGGAAAACCCGGGAAGAACCACTGACCCATGAGAAGCTACTGGCAGGCTTTTTCACATACCCACGTTGGCCAAGCAAGACTTTAACCCACATGGACAGAGGTGAGATGTGAATGAGCTGTTGTGTAGAAAACAAGAACCAATCAATGAAAATGATAACATTTTTAATGAACTGGTTTAATTTGTCTGTGACCAGTGCACTTCCATAGGATTGCACATTGACCATAGAATTTTTCAGCCGCAGTGAGTGACCTTGACCTTAGACCTTTGCCCCCCCCCCAAAAAAAACTAAAGCCATTCAGTGGAAATGAAACATTGATCAGATGGATAGATCTATGGATGGATGTCTTAACATCATATGTTCCGTCCTTTGGTGAGTGTATACAAAATGTGAAGTCTTTCTTCCTAAAACCAAACATTTTGTAACCTGCAAGCCTCCTGTATGTCATAGGAGGCGACTAATGGAGACAGGAGCTGTGGTGGCTGAGTGGTTAGCATGCTGGACTTATGACCAAAAGGGTACGGGTTCAAATCCTACCATTTGATCAGTCCAGGTTGGCTACAAACATACTTTACTACAATTGCCTGGGCACTAAGTAACCCTCTTGTGTTGCTGTGCTGTAAAATACCAAACAAAGTCCAAACTAAAAATGTGGATGCATCAGATGCCCGACTGTAGTGCACTAAAAGTGAAGTTACTTTGACATACTTTTCATTCTTTGCTGAATAATGCAATACAAATAAATGTATTTTCAACATAATTTTTTTTACATTTTTTCCCCAGATTTTCATAGTAGATGTGCAGTGATGAAACCATGTGTATACCAAAAATGAGTAACTTCATTTTGTTTTTCTTTTTCTCCAAGCATTACTTAAATATCATGTGGTCTGATTCAAATACTTTAAAAAGAAAACATTCAATAATGTCACATCCAGATAAGACTATAAACTGTGTTCCATGGAATATTTGTAAATAGTAGACTGTTCACGCTTGTTGAGGTTAACTGCAAATGTGCAGACCAAAAATTGATTAGAAAGAACCATAACAAACTTGCATAAAATTAATCTATCTGAAAGAAGAACACTAATAGGATTGGCTGAGTAGTGCCAAGGGATGCAAAGAGTTGTCCTTTTCTTTTATTTAATAATAATAAAAAAAAAAAAAAAAAACCCCAACCACAACAAAGTCTCCAAAGTCATAAAAGCAAGCACATCTTATAAAGTGGTGCTCAGATAGTTGAACAATAATGACAATTACCTCATTCTCACTGAAAATCACAAATTTATTAAGTTTTCTGATTCTACCAAATTGTTAACTATTAACCAATTTCAAAGAATATGGGTGATTACAATATAACCTCAATATATTTGAATGCAAGTTTGTGAATGTATGAGAGAAAGGAATGCAAGAAAGAGGTATGTTTGTGTGTGTGTGTGTGTGTGTTCTTGCTACTGTTGAAATGTGAGAGAGAGAGAGTGTGTAAATAATTTAATGTATGATAAGACGTAACAACAGAAAAGACTGCATTTTCCTTTACTTATTAAACATGTTAAACACTAGGATTTTACTTCTTCTTTCATATAAAATGCTAATGTTGATAAGCAATATTTGCAAAAGCTTGCATTGGCACGTTCATGACCATAAGATCTTCTAAATCTTGTTCATATAGTATTCACCGATACTGTAGCTTCCCATTCCCTCAGATATATAAAGAGGCATGGTGAGACAACTGCAGTAAAGTGTATTCTTCAAGGGTACACCACAGTAGCCCACCCGGTTTGATCCGAAGGTGGGATTCGAACCCATACCCTTTTCGGTCACGAGTCCCGCATGCTAACCACGGACCCACTGTGGCTCCTGACATCGAGAGAGTTTAAACAAAAATGCAAATTACAGTAAGTCACACACAGTAAATGCAGTTTTACCTGACAGTCTAAATTAGAACACTATGTTTGGACCCAATAGTGTCTGGTTATGGAAGTTTCCCTGTGCTATGCAGTGTACTTATTTATAGCTGAACTGAAAATATACTTTTACAGATTACAGCATTGTAGCCATCTACTTTGACAACATATTAACAGTATGTGGTGCATTGTCGCATTGACCCAGCTCGGTACTTTTGAATTTGAGGCAGTATTAGAGTTTATTAAGAGAAATCTTAACAGTTAAGAAACCCAAATGAGCAAGCAGTAGCGAGTGACCGGGCTTCTTAATTGTTAAGATTTCTCTTAATAACTTGGACTTAGAGTTTAACTACACTTACACTTCACATATGCAATTGGGCAGCTGAACTGAGACATGGGTTATACGATATCCACAGTGCAGATATTGCTAGATGCAGGGAGTCTATTCAATAGCATTTTGGTACCAACGTTCCATTGCACGGAAGGTCTAAAGCGAATGTGTAACTGTGACAGTGTGTCAGAAAAGTGAAATTTAATTACTTTAATGGAAATTATTGTATTTAATTGTAACTTCATTTATTAATTATGGTGCATATCATGACCAAATATTTTTTATTTGAATATTTTTTATCGTTCTTTATTTCAGCCAATAGTATGTTTGTGAAGCCAGTGTCCTCTGCTGACATCAATGAATGGCATCTAAATGAAGTATCCAAAAAGACATTGTACAATAATTGGGCTGTATGACTATGGAGAGAATGCGCAACTTAGAGAAATGTACAGCTTTAAACAATTTTGGAACCTGGATATCCTGTTCTTGAAGACATTGGGTTACTAAATGCCAAAAAGATGCTTGATTTCTGGATGGAGCAATTTATAATCAAAATTAAATGGGAAGATGGCAAGAGATACCATACAAAAACACTTGTCTAATAGTGAGCAATTTGCAGCGGCATTTGTGTAAATATTGCTCTAAAAATGATGTGAAATTTTTCAAGACTGACGATGTTATATTCACTGAGTTTAGGACAACTCTGGATTATAAAATGAAGTGCTGATGGAATAGCATTTTAAAAAAATTGCATCTGATCCAGTGAACAAAGCTGATGAAAGGCAATTGTGGGATAAGGGAGTTGTTAGTATGGATAGATCATCTGGATTGAGCAACACAATACTTTTCTATAATAGAAAAGTGTTGAATTTAGTGGATACCAGTAACACATAAGCTGTGAGCAGATCAGTTTGAAATTGGTAGAGACCATAAAAATGGAATGTGATGTGTGACATTTATTCCATGTGTGCAAACATTTCCAATTGTAATCTTAAGAGCAGGAGTATTGACATTGAACCAATTATTCATTACAGTCGGACAAAAGATTTTGTGTTGTGGGCTTGTGTGAAAAATATCTCAATCTCATTCCCAGAGTAGGGCCTCTGTATAGGAAACCCCTCAAAGGAAATAGCGAAAATGAAATTTCCATGTTTATCTGTGGAACTATACAACAAACTGGAATGATGATTATGATGAAGCATTTTTGTGAAGAGGTTGCAGAGATATGAATGGAAGAAAAATCGCGAATCACTGAAGATGAGTATTTACATTGAGAAATTCTGGGACAAAGCTATAAAGAAGTAAATACAGGAATGGAGCTGTGCACACGTACCAAACAACAATTTTCAAAATAAAAAATATTAGTAGTGCCCAAGAACAACCATTGATAAATCAACCAGACAGAAGGGATGAAAAAAAACCCATACAACTTCCTTTTGGAGAAAGTGAACTTATGATTGTGATGATGAAACATTGAAAATATTTGATCCCAAATCTGTGAAAAATCATTGTGAATAAAAAGATGGAGGAAAAATTGGTATTAATGTTTGAACAATTAAAAGGATTAATTGAACAGAATATTAGCTTGATTTAAACGTTTGTTTATTGTTTTGAACACAACATAAAGATAGGCAGGCACACTCCCTCGCTCTCTCTCTCTCTCTCTCTCACTGAAAATTGTTAGCTTATTTTGCCAGTTAGATTTGAAACCTAAGATTTGTAAGGTAGGACTTCATTTCTAATTTTGGAATTTCATGACTGCAAGATTTCCATACACAAATTGTGAAGCTCTGCCAAATGCGCTTAATGGTTAAGGGCTGTCTTAATCAATAAGAGTTTATAGTACACATTCATCATGATTAAATGAAGCTGTAGTTTACGAAACCCAGGTAGCTGATTGGTTAAAAATATATGTTAAAATCTAAGATAATGAGATGGCCATGTTTGGTGAATTTTCACACAGCTTAGTGAATTTGCACCAAGTGGCTAAGATGAATATAAACTTACAGACAAATATACTAAAGTTGGGATAATAATTCTTTCTTTAAAAAGGCAAATTAATTCAGTAATAAGTAACAAGGTGTGTTCTTTTCTGAAATATAAAATTATTATCAACATTAATCAGGTCGACAAAAAAAGATGAATACATTTCATAAACACGATAAAATTTGTAGTAATTGGGTTGCCTTAATGACAGTGATCATCTCTGTTGGGATGACTTGTGCCAAAATATAATAAATTCTTAAATAACACCATAATCTAGTTTTTGCTCAAAATATCTCCATATCATCAAATCATTTTATGAAGGTGGTATGTGCATTATATGTTTGTTTTTGTCAATATTGAATAGAGTGTTTTACAGCTTTATTAATGGAAGTGTGTATGAGGGAAATTGTCCACATTAAATAACGCAAAATAAATAATGAAAATTAGCTCATATGTTTCATTTTTTCATGCCACCTGTGATACAGATTATCCACATATTACAGGTCTTTTAAACCATCTTGTACACTGTATCCTTGAGACAAATTTATCCATATTTAAAGCTGCAATGTCTCTGTTTTCATCAATTTAGAACTGGTTGAATGTTGATGAACAAATAAATGAGTTTCAAGCCAATTTCTTCTCACAGAATTTAAGATTTCTCAATTACTTATGTCAATTCTGGTATTTCGAAATATGAGGAAATCGAATAGAATAGTGGAAAAAATGAACGTAAATATATTGGCGACAACCAAGGGCTATTTATTTCAATAAAGACATGATTTCAAATCAACATGATCATTTCAAGGTATATGTTTCCAAGATACATTTGGTAGAGATGCACATATATGAAAGTAGCTAGTCCATTTGAAATGGCCAATAGCTTCACTACTTGGGTGATCTTTGCATCATAAGCACTAATCTGCCTCTTTATCCAATTTTACTTGCCCAGCAAAAATATTAACTTGCCCAGCAAAAGAATGAACTTGCCAAGCAAAAATATATCTTGAATACAATGATTTTTGTTTTTAACATTTCAGTTTGGAGGCACTAACATATTTCAATCTAAAGATGTTGAAAAATGTGTAATTTTTTTTAGGTGTAATAAACAAGTGGATCTATACATATTGTTTTACTCTTATTGATATGAACAAATGCATAAATAATTCCAGCTTTAGGTCCATTTGTTTTTGTTATTATTATTATTATTATTATTATTGTTGTTGTTGTTGTTGTTATTATTTTTACAGATGCTGTTGGTTTATGTTGTTCATTCATGAACTACTGCAATACTGTTTTTAATTTTGTTGGTTTTCCTAAAACGACATTAGTGTACATAATTATGACAATACAAGTTCAAGGTAAACATTCTTGGGTACAGGATTATCTCAGCTCTGATTGAAGTGTAAAAATGTTTTGTTTTTTTTCTTCATGTTTTTGTTCTTTCTGTTTGCAAAAATGTGCTTTTGACAGAAGGCACACATTTTTGGTCAACCCAAATATTGTTTAACTAATGCACCGTGTTTACTAGAATTTGTATCAACCAGAACACTCTAAGATTCATATACGAGTGCTTTTAAATTGAACTTCATAAGGTAGTTTAAAATAAATAAAACATAAGGTATTGACAATTTAATTTTCCTTGTGGGGCTATGATTTTTTTTTTAAATTTGCGACCCAAAAATAGCTTGGGCAAAATGGTTTCTGGTTTGTAGTTTTGTGGGTTTAATGCCATTTTTCAGCACATGATAGGCTATACATGGCGGCCATTATATTTGGTGGAGGAAGAAAACCAGGAAAACACGGAAAGAACCACTGACCCATGGGAAACTACTGGCAGGCTTTTTCACATACCCACGTTGGCCAAGCCAAGACTTTAACCCACATGGACAGAGGTGAGATGTGAATGATCTGTTGTGTAGAAAACAAGAACCAATCAATGAAAATGATAACATTTTTAATGAACCAGTTTAATTTGTCTGTGACCAGTGCACTTCCATAGGATTGCACATTGACCATAGAATTTTTCAGCCTCATTGAGTGACCTTGACCTTAGACCTTTGCCCCCCCCCCCACTCCCACCCCCCCCCCCCCAAAAAAAAAAATAAAAAAAAACTAAAGCCATTCAGTGGAAATGAAACAGGGATCAGACGGATAGATCTATGGATGGATGTCTTAACATCATATGTTCCATCCTTTGGTGAGTGTATACAAAATGTGAAGTCTTTCTTCCTAAAACCAAACATTTTGTAACCTGCAAGCCTCCTGTATGTCATAAGAGGCAACTAATGGAGACAGGAGCTGTGGTGGCTGAGTGGTTAGCATGCTGGACTTATGACCAAAAGGGTACGGGTTCAAATCCTACCATTTGATCACTCCAGGTCGGCTACAAACATACTTTACTACAATTGCCTGGGCACTAAGTAACCCTCTTGTGTTGCTGTGCTGTAAAATACCAAACAAAGTCCAAACTAAAAATGTGGATGCATCAGATGCCCGACTGTAGTGCACTAAAAGTGAAGTTACTTTGACATACTTTTCATTCTTTGCTGAATAATGCAATACAAATAAATGTATTTTCAACATATTTTTTTTTACATTTTTTCCCCAAATTTTCATAGTAGATGTGCAGTGATGAAACCATGTGTATACCAAAAATGAGTAACTTCATTTTCTTTTTCTTTTTCTCCAAGCATTACTTAAATATCATGTGGTCTGATTCAAATACTTTAAAAAGAAAACATTCAATACTGTCACATCCAGATAAGACTATAAACTGTGTTCTATGAAATCTTTGTAAATGGTAGCCTGTTCATGCTTGTTGAGGTTAACTGCAAATATGCAGACCAAAAATTGATTAGAAAGAACCATAACAAACTTGCATAAAATTAATCTATCTGAAAGAAGAACACTAATAGGATTGGCTGAGTAGTGCCAAGGGATGCAAAGAGTTGTCCTTTTCTTTTATTTAATAATACCCCCCCCCCCAAAAAAAAAAACAAAAACAAAAAAAAAACAAACAACCACAACAAAGTCTCCAAAGTCATAAAAGCAAGCACATCTTATAAAGTGGTGCTCAGATAGTTGAACAATAATGACAATTACCTCATTCTCACTGAAATTCACAAATTCATTAAGTTTTCTGATTCTACCAAATTGTTAACTATTAACCAATTTCAAAGAATATGGGTGATTACAATATAACCTCAATATATTTGAATGCAAGTTTGTGAATGTATGAGAGAAAGGAATGCAAGAAAGAGGTTGTATGTTTGTGTGTGTGTGTGTGTGTGTGTGTGTTCTTGCTACTGTTGAAATGTGAGAGAGAGAGAGTGTGTAAATAATTTAATGCATGATTAGACGTAGCAACAGACAAGACTGCATTTTCCTTTACTTATTAAACATGTTAAACACTAGGATTTTACTTCATCTTTTATATAAAATGCTAATGTTGATAGGCAATATTTGCAAAAGCTTGCATTGGCACGTTCATGACCATAAGATCTTCTAAATCTTGTTCATATAGTATTCACAAATACTGTAGCTTCCCATTCCCTCAGATATATAAAGAGGCTTGGTGAGACAACTGCAGTAAAGTGTATTCTTCAAGGGTACACCACAGTAGCCCACCCGGTTTGATCCAAAGGTGGGATTCGAACCCATACCCTTTTCGGTCACGAGTCCCGCATGCTAACCACGGACCCACTGCGGCTCCTGACATCGAGAGAGTTTAAACAAAAATGCAAATTACAGTAAGTCACACACAGTAAATGCAGTTTTACCTGACAGTCTAAATTAGAACACTACACACCATTTCAAACGGTCCACTAAATCATTCCAAACAAAAGGAATTATGAATTGCTACTCATGGGCAAACACACCATCTATTCCTGCTTCAGTGAGCAATGTATGATATCTCAAGCTTTGATTTTAACAAGCTGTATGGTAAGTTTCGATAAAATCTAACAATCCTTGGTAAAGTTATATTGTGGAAACCAAAGTTTGGAAAGTCAGTAGTCAGACACCATAACTACTTTAAAAAGATCCCTGTAAATAAAACACATTCAAGATTGTATCAGTATAATGGGTGTATCCTAAATCGGGCTGAAATCAATACTTCTTGGTAGAGTTATCTTGCGTAAACGTAAACAAAATGCTGAAAGACAGATATACAGACTGATAGATATGTAGTTTGACTTGGTTAATATTTAAAAAGCATAGGAATACATGAAGGTTATTTAGTACAGCGTCAATTGGAGTAACCTCTGAGCCACTATGGCTTTGATAGATTGATAGACAATGTGATTTCAATATTGTTCCACTAACCAGAGGCCTGATGAGTTCATTCCGTAACCAAAGGGCAAATAATTCATGCAATTTTCTGAAAATATACATTGTTCAAAAAGATGTTATCGTTTAGAAACCATTTTCTCTTTTTGGTCAGTGTGACCTTGACTTTTGATCCCTAAATCATTGGTTTACTTTTTATTGTCCTTACAGCAAGACATCCATACAATCTGGTGTAGGCATATGGTTTGTAATAAAAGCTATTTAGTAGAAAATGTGTCCCTTGTTTGTATGCTTATAACATTGACCTTTGACCTGCTTACCCATATGATGAGCAAAACTTCTCGAGGCAGAAACAAGGACTTATTAGGAAGTAATTTGCTTTGCTTTTCTGTAATAAATAAATAAATAAATAAATTAAATAGAATGATGTGGTGCTCAGTAAAACTAGGAAACTAAAAATACAATTGTTTATGGAACATCCAAATATAAAATCACACTAATATTTCCATTAAAGATTTGTCAATCTTAAACAGTGTGGACAATTAGTTAGTGATTAGCATTTTAGATCAAACTTAGCTAGATTAACTTCCGAAATATTTTTTCATCTCTTTTCTAGGAGGTAAAATACTGTACATTATAAAATGCAAATACCAATATTTCTGACTCCCATTATCATGATTCACTATACAGTTTAATTTATACATGTATTCTAAGAGGTGTATCTGACATAAATATTGAGTACTGATATTGTAGATAAAATTTAAATGTATTTCACCATTTAGAATTTTAAATAAAAAATACCTTTAGGAAAGGCTTGGTTTGAGTTGGTGTTTTACGGCACAGCAACACAAGTAGGTTCTTTAGTACTGAGGCAATTGGAGTAATGTGCCTTGCCTATGGACGTACCACTATAACCTAACTGGGCTGATCCAATGGTATGATTAAACATTTACCCATTCTGTCACGATTCCGACACACTAATTACTGAGCCAAAGTGCCTACTGTCTCCATTAACCGTTTCGTGTGGCATACAGGAGGGTGCATCGTGCCAATTCATTGGCGATCTTGTGGGAATGACATATCCCTTGTGGGAACAACATATCCCTTGTGGGAACGACAAGTCTCTTGTTGGAACAACATATCCCTTGTCCGGTTCTCTGGATACAGTTGATCAATATGCTTTGAATCTACTGAATATATGTTGAATTGATCAAGCGATTGTCGGTCTAATACATAGAGATGTTGGCTTGAGGATCATAATTACAGTAGATGGAGAGAATCAAGCAGACAGCAAGACCAGCCTTTTCAAGCCCATTCAAATGCAAATAACCCTGCCATTAATTTTGGGTGGTTCTGATTTCATATGATAAAAAAAATTCAAATTCCTTGAAATTCGGTTTAGTTTACAATATCATTATCCAATCCTCTTTGCCAGAGAACTTTTTCTTCCACACAGAACAAAATTTGGATTCACACAAACAATCTTAATTGCCGTTTTGTTATGTGGAGGAAAAAGATCAATGAAATCAATATGATTTTTTTCTAATGGAATTTTCTTGAAATTAACAAGTACAAAGATGAGAATTCACTAATGATTAATGTATTTTCACACACACACACACACACATATATGTATATATGTATATATATATATATATATATATATATATATATATATATATATATATATATATATATATATAATACAGTGAGGAGTCTCCAAATAGTTCACGTGGAGCTGCTAGAGAAAATGCATTCGATTGTCTCTATGAATGTCATAATTACTTGCAAGCCAGATTTACTTTATTGGAACATTTCAAGGAAAAGGATTAGTGGTTCTCAAACTTACAGATTTGCTACATGGTAATGTTGATATTGACTGATTCGTGAAACATTAATTTTTCCCGGTTGTTTTAAAATTCACAACGCTTCTCGTAACTGTTGAACTAATAGATAATATTAGGTTATTGATCATCGGAATATACCGGCCATCATTTTTATTTTGATATTGCTGAACTATTTCACTTTCTATTCTTATGTCCAGCTGGGTCAGTCTCTCTCTCTCTCTCTTTCTCTCTCTCTCTCTCTCTCATATTATTGTTAGCATTTTCTAATTAATTGCTTAATATCTGAGCTTTTACTACATTTTGTTTGTAGTCGGAGCAATTAACGACGCATAGGATATTGAATCTTTTTCAACAGTTTTGCGACAAGGAATTATAACCTGTATACCTAAGGAATTATAACCTGTATACCTAAGGAATTATAACCTGTATACCTAAGGAATTATAACCTGTATACCTAAGGAATATAAACCAAAACAATATTTACAATACTGACTATATTATTACTTAATGTCATTTATGAAGTAGCATAATGATGTATTGCCAAATAGAATAATGTCAGTATTGAATAATATAATATCTGATGACTACACTGGTTTTATTGAGGGAAGATATATTAATGAAAACATAAGACTATTTATCATATAATGCATGTTATTGAAGAATTACAACTACCAGGCATTTTATTATTATTTGGTTAATATTAATTTTAGGAATTAATTAATTAACTGAAAAACCTTTTGATTCTATTTTATAAATTTTGATGGATGATAAGACAGCGGGTGATTTTGTTTCTTAAATATATCATCAGTTGTATGTCAGAATGGCTTAAAATTGATCAATGTTGTTTAGGAGCTGTAGACAAGGCGATCCAATATCTCCATGTTTGTTTTTAATATGTGCTGAAATTATGTCTACTATTTGAAAATTATAAGAATATAAAATGTATCAATTAAAGGAAACATAATATTTTCTTTCACGGTTTGCAGATAATACTACTTTGATTTTTGATGGATCTTTTGAATCTCTTAAATCTTTCATTGATGTATTTATTTCGTTTGCAAGGATTTCAGGCCCGAAATTCAATATTACCGAAACAAAAGCAGTCAGGATAGGAAGTAAGAAGTATTGTGTGGAAACCTTTCACCACAGGCTAAAAATGCAGTGATGTCACTGAATTTACCCTATTGGGTTGTCAAGCGACTTAAAGGTACATATAAATTTTGAAAAATAAGTTTCTGTGGAATTGGGAAATCGAACCCTTACACCAACTGGTAAAATAACGGTTTGGAAAACCTTAGTGATTCCAGAATTAAACAATTTGTTAATCTACTTGCCAAACCGCCCTCAAAAGTTTATCAGCGAAATGAATGAACTATCTTTTCACAGTTGATGGAGATATAATTAAAAGTAAAAATTCTGTTTTAGAAAATTTAAAAACTGCAATAAAATGTGTTTACTTGTTTGAATACGAAGTATACGAGATAAAAAAATAAAAACATTGCCATACTAGGAGATGAATATGTAGTTAAATTATCAATGGACACGAGAAATATGTTTTGGTGTATCCAGATACTTTTGTAAAACACCAGAGCAAAGCGTGAGGACAAATAGGGTCTGTATCTGCGCAATATCTTGCCAATTTAAATTGCCACAAATCGCTCCAACTATTTGCACTGGACACTGTTTACTTGCTTCATCTGCTCAACCTAACCGATGAACATCAAAACCCCATTTGATTTTGGCCAGTTTGCAAATAGGCAGAAACCTGGCATTATCATAGACCTATCGCTAAAATACGACTTATGGTGTCTAGGTGGTACTAAATTATAATATAGCCACCACAGCAGCCGGCTTGAAAATCTTATTATCGTTACTCCTGAACGGAAAGTCATATTGACATGGGTTTTCACCGGAAGACTTCACATGATTTTTGTCCTAGTGAAAAGGATGTCCCTCAGACATTAGATATGACCGTCATAGCGGCCTCATTAAAAATCTTGCTATTGCTACCCTTCCTGAATGAATGGTCATATCGACATTAGGTTTTCACCAGAAGACTTCTTGTGATGTCTAGTTGTTCTGAAATGAAAATGGTGCCGCTATGATGTTCCAATACTACCAATACGACGGCCATCTTGAAAATGCTTGTTATTGCTACTCCTCAGGAATGGAAAGTCAAATCAACATGAGGATTTCACTAAAAGATTTCTTATGATGTCTTCTAGGTCCTGAATGAAAACGGTGCCGATTTGACATCCAATGTGGCCATCACGGCAGCCATCCAGAATATCTTGTTATTGCTACTCTTCTTGAAGGGAAAATCATATTGACACGGGATTTTCAGTGGAATACTTCTTATGATGTCTATTTGGTCCCAATTGAAAATGCAAACTTCATAAGATCCTGTAATTTTCAAAAAAGATACCTAGAGCTGATAGTGCCGAGTCGTGAAAATGGCGCCGATCTGACCTTCAATATGGCCGCCACAGTGGTCATCTTGAAAATCTTGTTATCGCTACTCCTCCTAAATGGGTGGTCATATCGACATTGGGTTTTCACCAAAAGACTTCTTGTGGTGTTTAGCCGGTTCAAAATTATAATGGTGCTGATTTGATATCCAATATGGCCGCTATGTCTGCCATCTTGAAAATCTTGCTATCGTTGCTTCTCCTAAACGGAAAGTCATATTGACATGGGATTTTCACAAGAAGACTTTTTGTGATGTCTACTTGGTTCTAATATAAGTTAGTACCGATATGACATCCAGTACGGCCATCATGGCAGCAATATTGGAAATCTGTATAAAAAAAAATATCCAAAAAGTGTAGTGAGATATGTGTTTGCAACGAATCAAGAGGTATTATTTCATGTTTAATTGGTTCAATTGTTTCCATTGTCATATGACAACAAATACGAATTATATTCTTCTTTTAAGAAATAAATAAATATGTTCCTCTCTTATTTGTGTTATTTTTTTCCCACACCATTTTTATCAATAAAAATATACATTTTTGCTGGGCATTTTTTCTGAACCAGTTCGGCTACTTGCTTTGAAAGCAGGGAACTGGGAGCTGCTACAGTAACATTGAACCTAATAGTTTGAAATTGTGAATCGAAGTCCGCATTGGAAAGATATCTTTATATATTTGACCAAATAAAAAGCTACAAATTCTTTATCTTTGTTCCTTTTAAGAAGGCTACCGCTTTTGGACGTTATGTAATATCTAAAAAGGCCAAAGGACCAATTTAAGTCACATCACAAGATTACAAGAATTACTACCCTTACATTATTAAAAAAGACGATAAGTCCTTGAACTGAAAGTTCAGCCCAAATACTCCCAGATCTAATTGCATACTGGATATCGATTCACAGGGGAGAGGTGACCACTTCTGAGTCTGTATATGACACAAAAGTGAGTTATTAATTTTATATTTCACATATATATAGTTTGTGAAGCATACTTAAGTTACACATGGTTTTAAATTCCAGCCACTGGTAACGGTTGGGAAATTGTAAAATCATTGGTAACTTTGATATATTACCACAACATGACTACAAAACAAATCTATATGCTATGTGTTTCTATTTCTTCAAAATGAGCCTTGACGAGGTCTTTATATTTTGCCATTTTTATTCGGAGGCAAGTTTTAAATCTCTTTATAGGTCGAAAGCTTTCCAAAACAAATCATACAATCAAAAAAGTCGATAGTATGCAATAAATAATCGCATAAATATTTATTGTAATATGCAACATAATATACTAAATATTGGCATCAATATGCATTTATTAATTTGTCAAACGTAATATATATATATATATATATATATATATATATATATATATATATATATATATATATATGAGAGAGAGAGAGAGAGAGAGAGAGAGAGAGAGAGAGAGAGAGAGAGAGAGAGAGAGAGTTGAGAGAACAGGGCTCAGGAAAAGCACTTGTCCTCTCGATCTGAAGTAGTAAAACTTGGCTGTGCAGGGGAAGACTTTACTACTTACTCGTCCCTGGGCCGAGTAGATGCAGATTAGTACCATGTGAATAAATCTGTGTGCATTTTCTGCCCTTAACAAGCGCCGTAGTTCAACATTGCTTAACATCCAGCGTGCTTCAATTATCTAATTCCTTTTGCATATTTTGCCTACTTGTTGTCAGTCGAGAACATGTCGAAAAGAAAGTCGACCTTTTTTTTTACACCGGTACCAGGCACAAACTAAAAAAATTTGAATATATTTGAAGGGTTTTCACAAACTAATGGAATCTGATTAAAATCTAGATCTACTTTTATTAAGTAGATCTGACAGACGCTGATAAATGTTTATGTGCTGCCGACCATTGGAATTCGGTCCACTTATTTGTAATAACCTATAGGATCAAGTGTTACATTTCGTATTAGGAAGAATTATCGTTAGAAACGGTATGTTCCGAATAACGTTTTTTACTTTCATAAACGTGAAAGCTGTAATTTAATTGATGAATCGATAGATCAACAGAAATATGATCTAGTGTCGGTGTCCATCAGATATCCGTTGTGTCAGAGATTTCAATTTTAATCAGATTGTCAGTGAATGTTACCAGAGTTGCTACATGAATCTTGCGTTTTTAAGTAAAGTCCTTACTCAGTAAAATATAGTGATTAGAAATAATTTAAAATAGTTTGATGCTAAAAACATCCAAGCTGTCATGATGTTTTATCTCTTTAGTATTACGATGTCACACGTGAATACAATCAATGAGTGTGCGGCGTAAGGTTTATCACTTACCTAGCCCTCTCCATCCGAACCATCATCTAAACGCCACTTCTATGATAATTAATCATTTTAAATCGATAGAGAAAACCACGTGAGGCTAAAACTGTATTATTCCGTGAGATATTATGATTGATTTAGTTCCAAATCAATTTCTATTTATTTATTTATTTATTATTTTTTCGTTTGGTTTAAACTTATTTTTTACTGAAATTAAAACAAAGCAATTGGGATTGGCATCAGTAATTTACCACTTAGATATGCCTATCAGAATGGGAATGCAATTAAAGTGTGGTCAAAATACACTTGCATAGGAACCATTTATTGTGTTCATAAAGTCAATTAAATAAAAAAAAAATGAAGGCAGTAACCTTTGACTTGATCTTGAAGTCAGTTAAATCTGGTTTTCAGAACTCCTTCATATAAGTGCGGATATGTTGGTGGTAAGATCTTCATTTAGAACCAATTAAATATTGCAATTAGCCATACAAAGATTTTCAGGTTGGCCGTCAAGGCAGCCATTTGGGAGGTTAAATCAGCATACTTTTAAATAGGAAAAACTGTATATTTGAAGAAAGAAGTGTTGTTGTTTCGTTTCTAAAATGTCGAGAAATAGCTGTTGCAAGATTTTTCAAATTTTGAAAGATGACATTGGCATAATTTTCTTTTAGGACCAAATACATATAGTGGGAAGTATTTTAGTGAAAATCACACATGGATACGAGCATCCGTTGAAGAGGAGTAGCGATAACAAGATTTTCAAGATGGCCGCCATTGATCAGCGCCAATATGATTTAGGAATAAAAAGATGTCATAAGAAGTCGTTTAATGAAAACAACGTGTATATGACCATCTGTTTAGCAGTGGCGGCTTAATTGATTTTCAGATAGGTGCCATTTTCATTCATAATCGACTAGACATCATACGAAGTCTTTTGAGAAAAACCCAATCTTGATTCACTCCTTTCAAACGGAGTATCGATTACAAGATATTCAAGATGGCTGCCATGGCGGCCATATTGAATATCAGATAGACACCATTTTCATTTAGAACCAACTAGACATAATAAGAAGTCTTTTAATGAAAACCCCATATCGATATGACCATGCGGTCATGAGGAGTAACAATAACATTTTCGAGATGACCGCGGAGGCGGCCATATTGGATGTCGATGGAACCATGGGAAGATCATTTTTATCTAGCACCAATTAGATTTTTTTTTTTTTTTTTTTGTGTAAAGTTTGATGGCAATCCTCCTCGTAGTGTAAGAGGGGTACAAATAGAAACAAACAAAACAACAACAATAAAAAAGTAAAAACAACGGATCGGAAGTAAACAACTGTTGGTATTAGGCACGAGATACAAAAAAAATGGATCGTAACCCTTCTAAATCCGTGGTATTGGGTTTTTGGACTATGTTCAAGATATCCGTGTTATTGGGTTCTTGGACCATGTTCATGATATCCGTGGTATTGGGTTCTTGGACCATGTTCATGATATCCGTGGTATTGGATTCTTGAACCTTGTTCATGATATCTTTTGTATTGGGTTCTTGGACCATGTTCATGATATCCGTGGTATTGGGTTCATGGACCATGTTCATGATATCCGTGGTATTGGGTTCATGGTCCATGTTCATGATATCCGTGGTATTGAGTTCATGGACAATGTTCATCGTCAAGATTTTGCTTTATAATGGTTTTTGAAGATAATAACTTAAGCATGTGTGATTGCGTTCAGGTCAAACCTGGCTTGTTAATCTAGCAGCAACAACTATTATTGTTTAATTGTCAACCTTCTCGTGATCTTGGCTCTAGGTTCAAATGTCAAATGTTTTTGGAATATAATTATGAAAATGAACTTGAACGAAGAATATAAATGATTTTGAACAAAACTGAACACTTTTGTACATCTTATTCGTATCATAGGCGAGTTCAATAAACTGCTATCCCTGACCCCAAATTCAGGATCAGACTTTAAGACCTTTGATCTAGCACAAATCGTCGTATTTAGCAGAATGTTGCCTAATCACATGCAGTAGGTTCGAACCAGGAACAGACATGTAGCCAGGGCTTATTTTAACTCTTTATTCATTGATTACAAAAACTACACGTATCATCATGGTGTTTATTTTTATTTACATCAAACTTAAACCCTGAAAATAGAATAAAAGAATATTCAGTATCCTAATTATTTAAATAGTAGCTAAATCACAATGTTCCATCCTGTACATACGAAAACATTCTTTTGTGGTATGGAAAGAGGAAAATAAGGTAAGTACTTAAGATAGACAGATAAGGAAAGATAGGAAAAGTACATGGACATGTAGCAAACATATATAAATTTCAAAGTATATGGCCACTTACAGTAACGTCTAAAAAGACTATGACATTTTAGCATCATTGCAACTTCACTTCATGACAAGCAGGTTAAAAATAAACATTAAAGACTATTATAATCAATCCTTACTATTCAGCATATATATATATATATAATTATATATATATATATATATATATATATATATATATATATATATCTAAGAAAGCTGTATTATGTCCTAATTTTAAGAAATAATGCTCAAGTGCTGAACTAAGTAACTTTTGACCATTCATTAATCAAGCAACTTGATAAATTACTTGAACATGGTGTAATTATAAATTATAGTTACCCTTTTTATGGAACGGGGGTTGTAACTTTAAATTTCAGGCAGCTATATGCATCTGACTTCTGATACTTTTCTGTGCGAAAGCATATATGGCAATGAACACAGAAAGTCATTACAATTAACAAATTCTAAGAGACAAACGGGCAGACCAACATACAGAGAGACAAACAAGCAGAAAAACAGACAGATAAAAAGCAGACAAACAGAAAGACAGAAAAACACGCAAACAGACAGACATATACACAAGCGTCTGACAGACAGACGAACAAAATACTTTTTAGTATTCCAGTACTCAATTATATCTCTCATCCCTGTATTTTAAATAAATATACAAATATTAATTTATTCAGGACTTTTTCTGACAATAAAATATTGTAATGAAATGTCTTGAATTCAAAAATTGCAAACAACAGTACTTTATGTGTTAATTTACAATTAAATTCAAGATAATATAGTAAATACTTATTACAGCATAGGGAATCTTGTTGGCGTACACCAGTTTAATAAAATATCATGGAATTTTATTCTCAAAACATAGACATTCATTTAGAATCATGAAAATAATTACTTTTAATAATAAAACAATTTACTATATAAACAAATCACACACCTTTTATATCTTAGTTTTTGAATTTCAAGGGATGTTTTGATTTTTTCTTCTGCATAGTCACTTGCATCTAAGCAAGCATGCGCAGAACTAACTTCTGTCCCTACTCTTTGCTTACAACCAACCAATAAGTTTTTCTTGCTTTTGATAGATGACTGTCCACTTGACCTTAGTCTTTAGTGGTCAGTAATACAGGTTTAAAACAGTTGCATCTATAAATGAGGTTTATTATAGGGTATACGATGGGTATTTTACAAATTCTTTATTAGTGAATAGTAAGTCAGTGCATCCTCTCAAAGTACTCCCCATGCACCTGTACACACTTTCTCAGTCTGATAATCCAAGTATTTAATGCCATTTTGTATTCACTTTTTGGTATGTTGTTCATACACTGAAAAACTGCATGGCGACTTTCAAATCGTTTGCCCCTCAGCGAATCTTTGATAACGGGATTCAGCCAAAAATCACTTGGAGCTAAATGGAGGATGTGGCAAAGTTTTGTCATGGCGTAAAAAAAAACTTTTACTGATGCGACATAAATTTTGATAAATATTGTAAGTAACGACTGTTTATGAACTCTTGAAAGTAGTAATATGGGAATTGTCTGATAGATTGGACAATGTCTCTCTTTAGATCTATATTTGTCCGTTTCCGTAATATGGTTTTAATTCGATCTGGCACGCACAAGGTGTTGGTGTAAGTTTTTAGGTGGTCGGTAAGCGACCATAGATAGTTTTTTGAAAAAATACACAATAGTTATTAATATTTTAGTTCGTTTCTAAAATCTGTCCTTATGTTTGGGACATCCGGGTGGTATATTCTTACCAGATGGATGCCGTTATTGGTAGTCCCTACTTTGTTTATGAAAAGATTCATCGGTCAATGACATGAGCTTTTTCTATACTAGAATATAGTTTTCTTGTCCTGTTCCGTTCTTTTGAAAGTTCCATTTGAGCTCCCTAGATCTTTTGCTGAATGTCTCTTATGTAAGGCGTACTTCCGCATCCTAACTCTCTAGGATTTATAGGTCTTCATGAGTTACGAGTTATTGCGAGTCAGAGTTTTGCGGAATGCGGCAATAACCCCCTAAGCGGCTGCAAGCCCCTTACTCACTTTAATACTGCAAACAGGGTCTTTTTTCCTACACACAGGACCCACCATCTAATGTATTCATCCAAATGCTATCAATATATTCCATTGAAAAGCTGTCAATCAAAATTTTAAAGAAAAAAAATGCTAAATGGATCTGTTATGCAATACATGTTTGGACTAAGGACATTCGGACAAGAGGCAAATTTGAATTAGTATGAAGTACGTCCATTTTTAATGACCAAAAACTTACTTTCGTGACAAACAGGAATGTCCCGCTCTCTTTCTCTCTCTCTCTCTCTCTCTCTCTCTCTCTCTCTCTCTCTCTCTCTCTCTCTCTCTGAATGCTGGAACTTCCATCTATCTGCAAATGCAGCATTTTATTTTCCAGTATTTAAAAAGTTTCCATTCAAAACAATTATTTGGGAAATTTTTACTAATTAAAAATACTAATTTGACTTCGCGTGGAAAAAACATTCTGGGGGAAAGCAAAATCTGATGACGTATCGGTTCTATTCTACTGCTTCTATTTCTTAGCCAAGGAATACGATGAAAACAGTGGAATATTGAAATTATGAAATAAATAACTAAAACACGGACCGTGTGGTTTTCTGGGGTTTTGTGGCGAGAATAGGATTTTATTTAGAATCGGAATAGTTTCTTCAAAGATTGTTCAGTTGGAATCATAAAAATTGAAGACAGGCAGGATCAGCAGATCGGATGGAAATTAAATTTTCCAGCAAATATGAGATTGGTTTTTTTAACGAAGAAAAGGGGGAAAATACATCTATCCCAGTCCCTTCTTCACTCACCCAAAAAAAAGGTCTGTGCTGCGGAATCTGAGCTTTTGTCTCTTTTTTCCTTCACCGATTCGAAAAAGGTACAGAGACTTGACATACTTATTTCTGCCTTTGGGTAGAATTTGCCGAAGTATCTGCAGCATATATATATCTACCATTAAGATTTCAAAAGATATCGAATGGAAACAAAGCTGCTGATAGGTATATTTATTAATCACAAGAAAGAATTTGAAAGTTTGAACCAATAATGTAAATAATGTAAAACTGCCATCTTGAGATGATCATCTTTATTTCATATTAAATTAACATTAGACTTTATACCCCAGACTTCATATATCAATCAATGAACGATTTACAAAATCAACATATTAAAGTCCTCACTGGATTACAAGCCATATCAATGTCCTCAATGGATTACAGCCAGACACATGCGAGACTATTATAATCTACTCGCTCTTCTTTAGTGAACGTGGCCTTCAAAACGTCTTTATCAATTTTTTCAGGCTGTTTGCATCAATACATTTTTAGGTGCAGAACCGGATATCATTAACTATGCCATTTGATACCAACTTTACAAAGAAATCAGGTCCCTAAAACGTTTTCTCGTCATATTGATTAGTACTACAGAAGGATTTAGAACACCTTTAGCCTTATTATTATTATTATTATTATTATTATTATTATTATTATTATTACATCCCAAATTAGTTGAGTCACAATGAAAAGAGGATCATATCCGTATTATCGTGCACCTCTTAAAAATCTCCCAGGACAGTTCGACCAAATTTGAGGGAAAGCATTCTACTAGCCAGTATAATTTGGCCAATATACACTTGCATTAAGCTATTCGACTGATGCGAATTAGGTAAGCGTTAACAATATCAGGCCCACTTGGACCTCTTGTTTAATCTGGTCAGTTACATTCTTTTCAAAACAGCATCCCGTAACATCTCTAATGCTAAACAACCCATGCAGCTTTTCTTAGTAGTGCTTTCATAAAGTCGGTAAAACAAGTACAAACGTGAAAGAGAGGCAAAATTTGTTAAGACACTGTAAATCTTGAGAAAGTTCATGAAAACTACCAATTTGTATTGCCTTTATCTTATAGCAGCATATATTTACTTAATTCGGAAGAATTTATGTTCCTAAAGATTTTTAAAAAATGTATATATTTTTTACCATTGTTATTGCGTAACGGTTTAGTCAGCACTTTATAGCTAGGACTGTGCTGATTTGCCGTTAAACACTACATACTTCTTCAGTTGACACCCCACTGGTTAAAGGCTGTTTTTAGCAAAGGTTTATTTAAATGTACTGGTGAAAACTAGTATCGACAGTCAGTGACGGTAGGGCGGATCTTGAATAAGGTGGAATACATCCGTTTGATTTTCTGCATTTAACGGATTACTTCTCTGCATTGGTTTTCAAGATTTCTTCCTCAGTGTGCTATAATTTTCGTTGCAAATTTGTACATACATGACTGGCATATTTCCTTGTTGACGGACGTGATTTATTTGCATGTATCTTATTATCCTCAACATGAATGATCTTAAAAAGGACTAGTGCATGCTGCACAAACACAATAAACTGATGTAAAAAAGATGAACGTTGCTGCACTAAACCAGAAAGACAATATCATATATTCTTCACCGTGCTCTGTCATTGCCTTGGAATATTTTAAAATGATATTAACACGGCAGATTAATGAAAAGAAACTCAATACAATTAAAATTATTCCAATGCGCAGAATTTACAGAATTGTTGTAATAGAAAACGTTTAGAAAAGCATGAGAGAGAGAGAGAGAGAGAGAGAGAGAGAGAGAGAGAGAGAGAGAGAGGAAGTGTGATATATACAAACACATAAGTTTGAGGGAAACTATTTACAACACAGCTCTATTTTTGTAAAATGATTTAAGTCGGGAGAAACTTGTTAGATACAACAATTATAACACATTTGAAGGTTTACAAAGTGAATAATAGGTCGATATTGTCGATTCCTTTAAGTATTCGCGAGGACTATTTTACGGTTTGCAGCTTGTCACGTGTGCACGTGAGTTATTATTAACATTCTAATCCGGCACTGATGTCTACATGCACACGGTTTAGACACCCGATTTTTCTAGTTACAGTAAAATCGGGTTTTCCAGTTTATTTCTTAAAATGGAGGGGGGGGGGGGGGGAGAGGGTGTAGATTAGATCCTATAAGACAGAAGCATGATTGAGGTATTTTCAGAAATTTATTATATCAAGTTAATGTCGTAATTCTCCTTCTAAGAAGTGTAATGCAGTTGAAGGTGTTTACAGTAAACGCTCCAATACTGCCCACTACTAAACTTTGGACATTACAGTAAATGATCAATAGCGTTGCCCGATACATCACATGCTGATCACGTGTAAGGATTTTTCCACCTTATGCGTATATGTTGTGACTTGTCATACGGTAGTTGTAAAAATACTAACGAATAATCCAAAAGAACCGATTTTGTTAATATCCTAAATTACATTGCTAAACTTAATATCTTGCATTTACGGCTTACTTTTCTTTTTCAACATTTCTTTAGTATTCGAAAACATCGTAAGCACAGAGAAGAATTACGAAACATAAAACTACCATAAATAGTGTAAGTCCCTTCTGTGCCTTTTTCAAACTATTTTCTTATCGATTTTCTAGAGATGCGGACTGTCTTCTTTAAATGCAGACAAAAGTGCGGATTTGTTTGTTTGTTTGTAAACTCTGTGTATTCAGCCTGAACTTAATTTAGATTTTCCAGCAGAACTACCAAATACATTTTGATGGTGATAAATGTATTCTTAAAATACGCTCGGGCTAAGGAAGTGAAAACAAAACGGGTGACGACATACACGACGCTTCAGAGAAATCTTTAATGAGCGAAAACAAGAAAAGATACAGTTCAATGAAGGGAAAGAATTTATAACTGAAAGGTTAAGGAATTATAGGAGAAAGAAAATATCAAATACTTTATAACTTACTCAAAAAAAATTGCATCTGTCGTGGATAGGTTTCATAAAATTTTGAAAACCAGAATCTTAAAGTATTTACCTTAAAACAGACAAGAAAAGGTAGATATATTACCTAATTGCATCGATGTATCTAATAATAATTATCACCAGTCAATTGCTGTGACACCAATTATAGCCAGTGACCCTAAAGTGTGGATCAACTTATTTGGTTATCTGACAACATGGTGATTAACAGTGGACTTTTCAGTATGTGGTCAAAAATTCAAGAAAATTGAACAAGGGATGTTGTAGGTACAATAATTTGAAATTGTATATGTTACATAGTACAACCTGTACAGGTGACCAACTGGGCTACTAAAAGAGCGCTTGACCGACCCACATGTGAGCAAAATATGTTAGGTAAACACCAACTTCATTGATTAGATTGATCAGAGGGCCTATGTACGTAATAGTTACCAGTCGAGGAAGAGGTTACTCGAACAGCCTGTCCACTTGTAAATGGTTTATCCGCACGGATAGGTTGTTCAAGTAAGTTTGTTGGTTGGTTGGTTGGTTTTAACGGCACTTGCAGCACAATATTGGCTACATCATGCCAAGGTAATGGAAGCTAGGTACCTTTCCCAAGGACACACTGAGGCAACCAACCTGGGCTAGCCTGGGTGGATAGCGAACCCGCGACCACTGGATTGCGAGTTCGGCGCTCTACCAACTGAGCTACCACGGCTCCCCCTTTCCAGAAAGTTGCACGCCTCTTCTGAGATAAATAAAAAATTTACCATACGACCGAAAACAAAAATTGTCAGCATTATTCGAATGAATTATTCTAAAGGTACTGTCTTTGAAGTTATGCATACAGCCCGTCAAGCTAATATTGAGATTAATATTTAAGATTAAATGTAAAAATAACTTTCAGTCCCAAAAATTTCGTTTTCATTACTAAATCTTCTTCCTGTTTCAGAAGTCAAATAATTTGAAAATATGTAAAACTAAATAGTTTATCTCATACGATAGAAACCCCTTCCCTTCTACCTGTTCCAGCAATAAACAATGTTAAAATTATTCATACTTGACAGTGCACGGAATCGAACCATTGACGTTTGATTTCAAGAGCAAGCGATGATACCACTTCGCCACGATAGTATTTTTTATATTATAGCAATATACCTTCTTATGTTGATACTGTGCTTTAGATGACCCAAAGAATTGTATCATTTGCATGAAAAACACGTGTGCGTTCTTTTTTATAGGGTTGGGTAGGGTGTCCAATATTCTGCTTAGGTGTCGACAAAATGATGGAAGAAGAGTCAGGGTAGCACTGAGAAGAAATTATTAATCAAGTTCTAGATTCATACGATTGTCTTGATTCAAGAAGAATAATTTTTTATCGACACAAACAAGTGTACTAATGTACCACAGTAAGAAAAGGATGATATCATTCAAATCATGCAAAATGCCATCGATGTGTCGGATATAACAGTGAGCTATAATTGTTGGTGTAAAGAAGAAATGGTTTCCTTCAACTTAGACAGTAAATGGATCGAAAACAACAACAACAACAACAACAAAAACATT
Source organism: Margaritifera margaritifera (assembly GCA_029931535.1). Lineage (NCBI taxonomy): Eukaryota > Metazoa > Mollusca > Bivalvia > Unionida > Margaritiferidae > Margaritifera > Margaritifera margaritifera. The sequence goes on along the minus strand of JAQPZY010001636.1, from coordinate 729,222 downwards.
ACGTACAAAGACAGCGCAGGTTCATAAAAAGAAAAACACATTCCTTATCACCAGCACCGAACCTTGTTCAAAACAACAAAACAACAACAACAACAACAAAATCGCGAAAACAAAAAAGATCCAGTAAATACGAGTAAATTGATGATTTAAATTGATGATCAAAAGAATAATAAAAACAGCGTTCTAAGAGTGAGTAATAAATGAACACAAAAGACAATGATTTTTATAGTGGATTATGTATGTATGGATGGATGCGTGCATGCATGTACGTACGTACACACGCACGTATGTAGGTATGTACATGAATAGATATGCGACTATACAAAAAAAAAAAAAAAAAAAACATTTTACGATAAAGCCCCGGTAAGTTTTACGATATGTACAGAAACAAGTTACAATTTCTTACATAGTGATCTTTGTCAAATGTCATACACGTAACAAAATCCACCCTTTCCCAGAGGTCGGACTTATTTGAATATTATTTGACCTAGTTACTTTAAATATAGAGTGTGGGGAAACCCTTACATTACCATTGAACTGTTAATAGCAATAAAAATGCTATTTTCCCTCCAGGTCGATGAAGATAAGTGTGATTAAGCAGTTTATATATTGTATATATCATTTATTGTAACCTCATGTATAATTTGCGATTGCATTTGTTTATTTTGTAGTTGCTGACATGGCTCGCCAATTTTTCGTCTTTATGTAGGTTGGAAGTGTTGAAAAGTGATTCCCCTTATTTCACGATGTTTGAATTTCACACATGCAAATTATAATGCATGCACCAGTCCAATCTCAAGTCAGCACGCTTTTTTCAGTTATTCACCACCAGCACTACCTTCCCATCACACAACGCACGTATGTATGTATGTATGTATGTATGTATGTATGTATGTATGTATGTACATGAATAGACATGCGAATATACTATAAAAAAACACATTTTGCGATAAAGCCCCGGTAAGTTTTACGATATGTACAGACACAAGTTACAATTTCTTACATAGTGATCGTTATCAAATGTCATACAGGTAACAAAATCCACCCTTTCCCAGAGGTCCGACTTGTTTGAATAGTATTTGACCTAGTTAGTTTAAATATAGTGTGTGGGGAAACCCTTGCATTGCCGTTGAACTGTTAACAGCAATAAAAATGCTATGACAGCAGATTTTTCCTCCAGGTCAATGAAGATAAATGTAAGTACGCATTTTGTATATTGCATATATCATTTATTGTAACCTCATGTATAATTTGCATTGCATTTGTTTATTTTGTAGTTGCTGACATGGCTCCCCAATTTTTCGGCTTTATGTAGGTTGGAAGTGTTTAAAAGTGATGCCCTTTATTTCACGATGTTTGAATTTCACACATGCAAATTATAAGGCAATTACCAGCCCAATCTCAAGTCAGCACGCTTTTTTCAGTTATTAACCACCAGCACTACCTTCACATCACACAACGCACGTATGTATGTATGTATGTATGTATGTAAGTATGTTTGTATGTATGTATGTATGTATGTATGTATGTACATGAATAGACATGCGAATATACAAAAAAAACCCCACATTTTGCGATAAAGCCCCGGTAAGTTTTACGATATGTACAGACACAAGTTACAATTTCTTACATAGTGATCGTTATCAAATGTCATACAGGTAACAAAATCAATTACCGCTTTCCCAGAGGTACGACTTGTTTGAATAGTATTTGACCTAGTTAGTTTAAAGGTAGTGTGTGGGGAAACCCTTGCATTGCCGTTGAACTGTTAACAGCAATAAAATTGCCATGACAGCAGATTTTCCCTCAAGGTCAATGAATATAAATGTAAGTACGCATTTTGTATATTGCATATATCATGTATTGTAACCTCATGCATAATTTGCATTGCGTTTGTTTATTTTGTAGTTGCTGACATGGCTCCCCAATTTTTCGTCTTTATGTAGGTTGGAAGTGTTGAAAAGTGATTCCCCTTATTTCACGATGTTTGAATTTCACACATGCAAATTATAACGCATGTACCAGCCCAATCTCAAGTCAGCACGCTTTTTTCAGTCATTCACCACCAGCACTACCTTCCCATCACACAACGCACGTATGTATGTACATGAATAGATATGCGACTATACAAAAAAAAAAAAAAACCATTTTACGATAAAGCCCCGGTAAGTTTTACGACATTTGCGGACACGAGTTACAATTTCTTACATAATGATCTTTATCAATGTCCTACAGGTAACAAAATCTATCACCCCTTTCCCAGAGGTCCGACTTGTTTGAGTAACATTTGACCTACCGTAGTCGATTTAAAAATAGTATGTGGGGAAACCCTTTGCATTATCAATAAACTGTTAACAGCAATAAAAATGCTATGACAGCAGATTTTCCCTCCAGGTCAATGAAGATAAATGTGAGTACGCATTTTATATATTGCATATATAATTTATTGTAACCTTATGTATAATTTGCAATTGCATTTGTTTATTTTGTAGTTACTGATATAGTTAGTCAATTTTTCATCCTTATGTAGGTTCGAAGTTTTAAAAAATGATGCCCCTTATTTCATGATTTATGAATTGCACACATCCAAATATAATGCATGCACAAGCACAATCTCAAGTCAGCACGCAATTCTCAGTTATTAACTACCACCACCACCTTCCCACCACACCAAACAACTTTATCATTTCCCACCCCATCTCCAGACCCCCATCCTCAATCCAAAGTACAAGACTGTTACATTCAATCTTATCCTAAAGTTTGCATTTCAAGAATTATCTCAACCATGTAGGATGAATGAAATTACATTCGTACAGACAGAAGTGCACAACGGTAAGATCAGCAAGTCTGGTCCCCACAGTGTGAGGTCAACTGGTTCCTGTGCTTTTCTTAGCGCAATTTCCAGTGTGTTTGAATGTTTATGATAGAAACGAAAGAAAGAACAGAATACCGTCTTAAATGAATAGTAGCCCCTAAACATGAAGGTGACTTCTTTCATCAAATAAGAGGATTAAATTGGCGCAGTCAGGCCTAAATCTTTGCTAACCAAGATCTGATTCACTCTATTCCACATCGTCGCACCTTTTTGCGCGATACTTAGGTATAATAAGTAATAATTTAAATATGAAGGAAAATAGTAAAATATTTCTAAGATTGCATACTAGGATTTTCCTTATGAGATCACAGCTTACAATAGTGCCAAGTTTAAAATACTTATACAAATGTATAACAAGTAGATCTAACAGGTAACGATAAAGATTCATGTTGTGGTGACATTGGAATTCCCAATGCACTTATTTTTAGCAACGTATCAGATAATGCGTTGCAATTCGTGTCAAGAAGAGTTATCGTTAGATACGGTATGTTCCGAATGACGTTTATCACTGTTATAAATGTGAAAGCTGTAATTTGATTAGTGAATCGAAAGGTCATCAGAATATGTCTTCGTACCGGTGTCCATCAGATTTCCGTTATTTCGGAGATCTCGATTTTAAGCAGACTGAGTCTGGTGGTATATACATGGGAGTGGTCATGCAGATTCTTCATATAATGCGTTGCACTTCGTGTCAGAGAGAGTTGTCGTTAGAAAAGTTAGGTTCCGAAAGACATTTATCACTTTGAAATGTCAACAGAACATGACCTCGTATCGGTATCCGTCAGATTTTTGTTATTTCGGAGATCTCGATTTTAATCACATTGATACTAGCGATACAGTGAACCCCTCAAAACCGAAAACCCTTGGGACCACATGTAATTTTCTGTTATCAGAGCTTATCGGTTTACTGAGGGTTTCGCAGATGTGAAAAAATATGTCCCTTTGCATGCGCTTATGTGACGAGAGAGAGAGAGAGACAGACAGAGACAGAGAACAAGTATGAGATAACATCTTTTGTATGTGTGCGTGTGTGTAAGGGTGCAAACCTTAAGAAAGCTGTTTGTTTTTTCTTGTTGTTTTTAACATTTATTCAAAGGTAGCTGAACAACGTATGTTCCTTCTGAATATCACATCCGGTCACATGAGTAAATAGATTTATTCCACATAGAAATACAGTCATCGTCTCAAGAAACATTTAAGGAACGAGATACTTTTACAACTTTATTATAAGACCGTTAGATTATGAATGATAATCCATAATGTTTAAATACGCCATATAATTCATACTGTTTCTATGCCAAATTCTTCTCCTAATTCCTTCAACGTAGGTTTTGGCACAGATACATACTCCTTGGTCAGACAAATTTTACCCTGTAAGGACAGTTTATTCCTGCTGACATCTTGACATGCGAGTGAAGACAAATGACAGTCATGGCTACTTAAATGCATGTATGTAATGATTTTTCTTCTTTGAAAATTAATTGAATGAAAAAAATCTAACTTTTAGAATACTGTTTTGTCGGTCTCCGTCTGCATAGCATCAAAGCGAGGCAGCATGCCTGGTTAATAAAGCCCAGGTATTTATTTAAAAAAAAAAGATCTATGGAACATTTATAGAAACGAATTACACCAATCACAATTATCTAATAAGAAGATAAACATAATCTTTCTTAAATGGCTTATCTACAAGCGTTTAGTTATTAATAATTTACCTTAAAAGCTGGCTCTTTGTTTATGGTACAAAGATTTTGGATTAGCCTATGGTCAGACGTAATTTGTGCTAGCATGCGTGCCAATTATTGTTTTAACCTCGCGTGCCCTTGGGACATTTTCTCACCGATAAGCCTGCTACAGTATTTCCTAATCGTAAATAATCTGGTTCAGCTTTTGTCAGGAATTTATCACCTAAAATACACTTCCAAATTTTGAAGTGAGTTTCTGTTTTATGGGGGCATTTTTAGTGTAAAATTGAAATTTAGGATCGAAATTTTTTTCGGTTTTCGGAGTAGAGGGGTTACTGGGAAAAAAATTATATTAAAAAAAGAAAACTCTGCGTCAACCCCCTCCCCCATCCCACCGCCAAAAAAAAAAAAAAAAAAAAAAAGAAAGAAAAAGATATCGATCTTAAAAAAGGTATTCTGATATACCGAGAGGTTTGTTTTCAGGAGTTTTACTGTATATACTTGGGACTGGTCATGCTTATTTTTTGTTTGTTTGTGATATTTTCCATGGAATATTTCGAATCCTGAATCAGTTCTCAAGTAATACGTTTACTAAGTTTTCTATGCATTTCAATTGCGTCCCTGGATTTCCTGAGATATTGTATGAATTCCTTAATCCAAACTTAACACTGATGCAGTCAGAAATACGTTTGATCTATCGTTAGACATCAGATAAGAGTGTATCAGACATAAACCTCTTTTCTTTGGAACCCTTCGCATGGATCAATTCATTTCACCAGGACGGGGAATGAATATCTAGTTTCATTCCCGTATATGTATGCTATCACCGTCAGCTTACTGAGCCCTCTCGGGTCGGATGTAAAAATGGTAAGTATTCGATTTGTCAATACGAACATTGACTTCATATAATAATTTTATGAATAAACTTAAAATGGACGCAGTTCATCTGGAATCTGTTGTACAAAATTAAAGCGAAGTAGATCACTTCCGTTCTCATCGCCGATTGTGCCTTCTAAACCTTGCGAATTTCACTGCCTCATACGGCTACTTTTTATTTTACTATAATAATATAAAGTAAATTAGACATTTCTTTCGTTGTTCTAGTTTCAGATATTGTCTTTGATACTGGACGAAAAATAATTCAGTTCTCAAAATAACGTCTATTTTTATTTTCTACTAGATTCTTGTAACTTGTGGGGAGTGAAAACGACTGAGCAGTGTTTTTGAACCCGTATTTTTGCTTCGTTTATTTTTTCAGAGACGGATAATAAAACACTTTGTACATGAAAGAGATAATGAAATAATACAATAGGCTCAGTGGCCGCAACAAAATTTCAACATATCAAGGGATTAAAGCAAATCTCTTCAGTGGAAAATGGTTCATTTTTTTTAAAACATTATTCCAAAGAAAACGTTGGATAATATCAATTATGTAATGGCGGATCACCACGCTGGTTATGATTTTTCAAAAGCAGAGGAGTGGCATATTTGTTTCGATGCCACATATCTGTAAAACTAGATGAATATATTTAAACATTTTACTCGACATGGAAACGATTTTAGCTTTTAAGTCCGTCTTGCACGTATTATTTTCTTTCTCGAGTGATCAGGGCTATATGGATTGCCTATGGAAGTACATTACTGGCACTTAAAGTGCAAATTAATTACTTAAGTAATTTTATGTTTGTATTATAAAAATACACATTTTTGGACATACACTCTTGGTAAGTAGTAGCACCTGTAAGGACATGTCTAAGCAGCTTGAAAGTAAAAGTAAATATATAGTCGGAAAAACCGCTTACGATTGTAACTAAATATATCATACAAAGAACAAAACGTCAGAAATTTCTAGTTCAACGTTGATGAAGACACAGGTAGGCTTATGTACTTGATTTATTGCATGCGTAATTTTATTGCAATGGAACACACAAATTGCAGTTACGTTTGCTTCATGTTTTAATCATAAATTCTATACATTTTTACTAGCTTAATTATAGTTAGAGTTGCACATTTTGGCGAATATTCAGAGGTGGAAACTTTCCGTGGGAATTAACGGGAATATATGCAACTTAATATTAATACCATTTAAATGTAGATGCTTTTTGCATTGGATATATTTACCATATCATATGGAGACAGAAACATCAACCTTTTACCTTATCATAAGTAGACATAATTGCAAATGATTAAATCCTTCCAATAGAAATTTAAAAAAACAACAATTTAGTTACGAATTGAACTTTAATTAAATGAGTTGACTCTTCACATGGGATGATTTCACTGAACAACAAAAGGGAATATTGAATGATCCCCAATGGTCCATCGCATCTCCCAAAAACGTTTTCAACATACATCTGTAAAATGATAGTCTAGAAACTAAAACTTTGGTTGTCTTCCTCTCAGGCTTCCATGTCATCTCCCTGGACCTCCTCAATGTCCACCTCTTGAACATCAGACTCTGAGGCCTCATCTTCACTGTCACTTTCCAACCTTGTTGAGGATGGCTCGTTGTCAGGCTCAAAAAGCCTCAGATTTGCCCGGATGGCCACCAATTTTTCAACCCTTGTATTGGTCAGCCTGTTGCGTGCTTTGGTGTGTGTGTTCCCAAACAAGGACCAGTTGCGCTCTGAGGCGGCTGATGTTGGTGGGATTTGGAGGATGATGGAGGCAACAGGGGAAAGAGCCTCAGATCCACAAAGTCCCTTCCACCAGGTGGCTGATGAAATATGTTGGCACGACTGCCATATTGCATCTCCATCCCAAAGCCCTTGCTTGGAAGTGTACTTCGCCAGACTGCCAAGAACCTTGCCCTCATCCAGGCCAAGGTGGCGAGACACGGTAGTGATGACACCATAGGTCTTGTTGATCTCTGCACCAGACAGGATGCTCTTGCCAGCATACTTGGGGTCCAACATGTACGCTGCGGCGTGTATGGGCTTCAGGCAGAAGTCTTCGCGCTTTTTGATGTATTTCAGAACTGCAGTTTCCTCTGCTTGGAGCAACAGTGAAGTGGGCAGGGCAGTACGGATTTCTTCTCTTACATCTGCAAGCAGAGTCTGAACATCAGACAGGATGGCATTGTCTCCCTCAATCCGTGCAATGGCTACTGCTATAGGTTTCAGGAGTTTCAGGCTGCTTACCACTTTCTCCCAAAATACATCATCCAGGAGGATCCTCTTGATGGAGCTGTCCATATCGGCAGACTGTGATATGGCCATTTCTTGGAGAGACTCCTTCCCTTCCAGGAGATTGTCAAACATGATGACAACACCACTCCAATGGGTGTTGCTGGGCAGCTTCAATGTGGTGCTCTTATTCTTCTCACTTTGCTTGGTGAGGTAGATTGCTGCAATAACTTGATGACCCTTCACATATCTAACCATTTCCTTGGCTCTCTTGTAGAGTGTATCCATTGTTTTCAGTGCCATGATGTCCTTGAGGAGCAGATTCAATACATGACCAGCACAGTCAATGGGTGTGATGTGAGGGTAGGACTCCTCCACTTTAGACCAAGCAGCCTTCATGTTTGCAGCATTGTCTGTCACCAGTGCAAATACCTTCTGTGGTCCAAGGTCATTGATGACTGCCTTCAGCTCATCTGCAATGTAGAGACCGGTGTGTCTGTTGTCCCTTGTGTCTGTGCTCTTGTAGAATACTGCTTGAGGGGTGGAGATGATGTAGTTAATTATTCCTTGCCCACGAACATTCTGCCACCCATCAGAGATGATTGCAATACAGTCTGCTTTCTCTATTATTTGCTTGACCTTCACTTGAACTCTGTTGAACTCTGCATCCAGCAAATGAGTAGATAAAGCATGTCTGGTTGGAGGGGTGTATGCTGGGCGAAGAACATTCAGAAATCTCTTCCAATACACATTGCCTGTGAGCATCAGAGGTGAACCAGTTGCATACACAGCTCGAGCAAGACATTCATCAGAATTTCTCTGACTACGTTCCTCCACTGAGTCAAAAAAACTTCTGATTCCAGGAGGACCATGAGCTGTTCCTATAAATACGGTGTCTGATTCATCATTTTCACCTCGAAAAGAAGTAGAGGAGCTTTTGTCAGAGGTTGCTTGTTGTGAGCGCTGAGGAAACTGTATGCACTTGGCCAGATGATTCTGCATCTTTGTTGCAGTCTTCACATATGATTTGGCACAGTATTTGCAAATGTACACTGCTTTTCATTCACGCAGTGAAATGTCTCCACACATTAGATAGTGCCCGTGGCATTTTCCTGTAAAGATTAGAAATAAATGAGTAAAAAAAAACAAATACAATTCCATGTATAGATAAATAGTTAAGCAGTTAGATTAAACAACTCCTTTGTAAGATAAATGTTATAAAATGAAACAAAAATGGAAACAGGTGAATTAACACTCCTCAGTTAGCAGGCTCAAGTAAGCTAAAACCCACATGGTAGCAAAAACTAACTAGCAGAAATTGTTAACAAGTTAGAAATGATTTAAACACACTTTGCTGTAGGCTACTATTTACTAGTTAGCAAAAAAATCATGTATGTCATATAAAATATATTCACCCCACCCAGTATTGTAATCAAAACTTACCAGAAAGCATGTAGTCCTTGGCTCAGACAGTGTAGTAGTGTGGGCTCAATAGCATCTCATTAGTGTGCAAGATCTTGAGAATCAGCTGTACATGTGATGGAAGAGTGCACTGCACATGTGATGGAAGAATGCACTGTGCATGCAGAGGGTTGCAATTCCATTGAATTGGGGATAGTTTAATCAAAATATGCCACAAGACCTAGAATTGCCTTATGTGTATTACTGGAAAGTTTCCGACCCTTTGCAACCCTAATTATACTACCACTTTTATGTATAGGACAAATAAAACGTTTGGATCATTCGTTTGGGAATTCACCAGTGTCAAAACTTTGCTTAAAAAGTCAATTAAGAAAATGAATTATGTTTTCTAAAGTCAGTTGGTAGCATAGATTAGGCACCTTATCTGGCCCCTGTGTCTTATTCCTTAAGGAACGCACACTATCAATTATTTAGTGATCCGTGATAGGAATAGTCAACGTGACAGCATTATTAATTTCTTGATGAAATATCATATTATCTTTGATATTTTCATTTTCATCAATGATTTAAAATAATAATTTTGAACAATAATATAATTATGTTATGTCATCGAGTCATATCTAAAGGGGACTAGAACTCCTCTTTCACTAGTTATATTTTTCATAAAAGGAATAATGCTTTCTGTATCATAATCTGAATCACACATTCTTACATTCCATTCGGACCACCTCGGCTATTTCTACGAGACAAAAATATGCCTCGGATGTATGTTGGCTCAGAAATTTGCAGAAAAAAAATCATACATTTTGTTCGTCGAAATTTTGTTCGCGAAAAAGAAACCGCAATCTTTGCGGACCACCTCTGCTATTTCTATTGTTGGATTGACCGTATCATTGACAGAAAATTTGCGAGTGAAAAAATAATTCGATGCATTCGAATTATAGGATCAATCCTTGTTTCGTACATAACCGAGGTTGTCTGAACATCAACTAATGGCAGCTATCGGCATACATTCGAGGTATGATTCGTAGAATGAACCTCGAAGTTGTGAATGTCTTACAGTCCTATTTAACAGATCAATCAATGTTTGTCTGGATGTATAAAGAGTTGAAGTAAAACATTAATAATCTTATTGATACTGTTGTGTATGAATTTACTTTGTGTGTAACTGGTTATAAATCCTCCTAGATTAAGACTATATTGAATATAATAGAAGATCAGGAGTTAAATTATCCTGAGATATTTTCCCTTGTCTACTGTCAAAACACTAAATACTATGAATTTAAATAGCTCACCTCAAAATAAGGCAATAAGACAATAACTAGAGAAAACACAAAGACGTGCTCAGACTGTCAGAAGAAAAACAAATTAGTTTTATTTAGTATATGACCCACATGAATTAACAATGAAGGAACTATATTTCCTCAAATTATTTGCTGATAAAATGGATACCAAGAAGAACACAGGCAGTGGGGTGAAAAGCTAATAACGCTAATATCCAATCTAAACAATATTTGGAGTGTCTATCCAAATATTCGAGGAAGTTTCCGTAGCTGGGTAGTTTTTACTGGATGCGGTCGCTGGCCCCATGCCCAACCCTCCTCCTTTATCTGGGCTTGAGACCGGCATGTTACTCTCTAAATGAGGGCTTACCGTGGAAGCCTTATGTGCCACCTGAGGCACGAAGGGAAATCCAAAATACTATTCCAACTGCATCGCATTTTGTGCTTGAGCATATTCCATATAAACGTAATGACGAGGGTGTACAATATATTTGATGGATATACACGTCTGGTTTTTTTTCTTTGTTTGCTTGTTTGTTGTTGTTGTTTTTTTTTTTTTTTTTTTTTTTTTTTTTTTTTTTTTTTTGGGGGGGTCTTTTTACAAAAAAAATATGCCGCTGTTTAGCTTTCGTTGTGGAAAAGATCCAGTAGGTCAAAATGGAGACATTAAATTGGCTATAAAAAGTTATATCGTATGTCTGGCAAGCTATGATCAATTATTACCTAATTTTGTTACGTAAGAATATTTAAATTTGTGACGTCTCAGTAAATGAATACTTATATAAGAGTGGAAATACATACTATCCTTTCAATCTGCTAATTATGGACGTTATGCATGCATACAGAAATGAGTTCAACCTATTTTGGGAACGCTTACATGGGAAGTATAATTATCGGACCGATATATTCTACGAAGTCGTGTCCCTAAACACGGACTATCACTTCTGGAAACAGAAAGTAATTTCTGATTACGTGTACCGGTATTTTCAGTCCTACTCGTCCTTTTACGGTGCAAGTACGTAGAGTAAACTCGAGTTCGAAGCATTATAACAGTAAAGAATTTTAGCCTCTTTAGTCGTCCATTCATCCATCCATCCGTCCGTCCGTCCGTCCATCTCTCTCTCTCTCTCTCTCTCTCTCTCTCTCTCTCTCTCTCTCTCTCTCTCTCTCCTGCTGGCCAAAAGGAGGATGATTGACTCGATATTATGATATATTAAACGGTTTTGATTTCGTGCCTGAAGAAAATGAAACTAGAATATTCTAAGTTAGCTGCAATATCACAGACCCCTAGTTTTCCATTCATTTCAATTCAATAATTCAATAATACATCACGAAAATAAGAGTCGCCAAAATAAATATATTGAATAATGCACAGTTTTATCATCCATATATTGGCGAGCTCAACGCATTGTATTTTAAAAACATACAATCATTACTGTGTTACTTTCCTCATATAGTCATCTCTCTCTCTCTCTCTCTCTCTCTCTCTCTCTCTCTATATATATATATATATATATATATATATATATATATATATATATATATATATATATATATATATAAATGTGTGTGTGTATGTGTGTGTGTACCATTTTATCATCGGAGTTCAAACCAATAGGGTCGATTGGCGATTTCCACAATTTTGAAATAATACTTCTATTAGATCCATAATCATAGAAAATCGTGTAAATTCAACGTTTTCTTTTGTTTTTATTGTTTGTGTTTCGTAATTTTGCCTTTGGCAAAGGTTCAATGAGAGTCGAAAGCGCTTAGCCTAGTTACAAAATCAAGTTTTGCACTGTTCGTTGTCAGTTTTTCTTATTTTGTACAGTTATCTTAGGCAATCCCTGACACACATGATCCTTTGCTGGATCTATGGATGCAGTGGGCTTAAAAGGACTGTTTTCGCCATATAATTTGCATTCTTTATATATATATATATATACCTTTTCTCTTTTATTTGTAGCAATACATGTTTATTTTCATTCGGAAGAGTTTATTTTCCTAAAAAAAAATATTGCAATTTTCATCTTTGCTATCTTTAGTACCTAACTTTTATTCCTCACTGTACAGCCATGATTGTGCTGATGTGACGTTAGACCCTATACATACATACTACGTAATTTTTACTCGGCACATTAAAGCTAGGATCGTGATGATGCGCCATTGAACTCTGCACATACATACATACATACATACATACATACATACATACATACATACATACATACATACATACGTACGTACGTACGTACGTACGTACATACATACATACATACATACATACATACATACATACATACATACATACATACATACATACATACATACATACATACATACATACATAGATACCCTCCTCCACCCACCTCGAAGAAAAAACAACAAACAAACAAACAAACTTAAATGTATGGGAATAACTGAGGATTTCCTTTTATCAATTACAGCCGCCTAACCTCTCCTTACATGCGAACATCTCTATGCCATAAAATGAGCGGATACTTTCCTTAATATAATCATTGATAAGAAAGTGGGGGAAACTTGACTGCACTTTTCCAAGAACAGACTCGTTCAATGCCGGATTGAAACTACTCTTAAACCTCAGTTCTTTCCTAGAAACCTGAAGGTAAGTTTGCGTTATTATGCTACGATTTCTTAACGGAATCGTCCTTCACCAACTTTTCATTTAGTAAAATTACAATGTAGTGTAAAGCATATCACAGTACACGAGGTAACATGTTAAAACTCTTTTGAAAAAAAAAAGAAGCTAGTGCTAAATTAGACAAATACATTTTCAGTCATAGAGTAGCACTGTACTGAATCGACTCCGACTCCGGATATTTTGGTATTGCTTCCATTTTCTTAGTCGCTATTGGTATCTATAATCTAGTGTACGGTTTGGTAAATTAAAATTAAACAACATATTTGTTAATATTCTAAATTCGTACACAACAATACAGCAGCAAATTGCGTCCTGACGGAACCCAAAACGATACCAAACATCTGGAGTCGGAGTATACAGTAGTGTGGAGAAGAACATTCTTGGAATAGTTTTAACGATAATGCAGGCACTCTCTGCATATGCCTTTAACGCTTGAATTAATAAATTCTTGTCAGGTCATCCCTTCATATTTAATGACCTATGTTATCAGTGAGGAATCTAAAATTAATTTATTTTAAAAACTAACTATAATTCAAAAAGGGCTAATAGAAACGTCATGTTTGTATGAACATTGTCCATTTTTGGCCCTATGAACACATATGAATGGTACGAAGTATTACGAACTATATGGAAAGGGATAAGCATAGAACTTCCAGATGCAGTATGTCCATAACTGAGAGACTGACTTTAAAATAAAAATAAGAAATTTGTAAAAAAAAAATGAATAAAAATAAAAATTATTTCAACAAATAAATACGAACACGGTTCCGGAAGACTGTTTAAACTTAATGAATATTATTCATTTTTGAAAACGAAACACTTGTGGAAGGTTAGGTGACAATTTGAGATTTTGAAGTAATTGTGTATGTCTACAAGAATTTAAAACTGTATGGCAGCCCGCTTTATAGGTATGGTTCTGCAGAAAGTTTGAGCTGGAGATGGTTTGCCACGTATTTTTTTTGTATGCCTGTCTGTTTCCGTGAAAAATAGATGTGTTCGCTGCATCTAAAGTACACAACCAGCTTGGAAATAGATGTTTCACTGCCCCTACCATCACCACAGCAAGTACCAAAATGACTATATCCCTGGAGTATCGGAGACGTTGAATATGCCCAGTACGTCCTCCTATATGCCGTAAGAGACGAATAATAGAGACAAAATATGTGTTATGGGATGCGTTCGGTGATGATGTTCCAGTTGAGGTCTTTGACTTTTTAAAAGAATATATAGAAATCATGGTATTTTAAGGATTTATTCCTTTTTGCTCTCTCTTTGTTCTGTATGCCTTTTGGGGAGTTTTTGCACCCTATTTATCTTTTCCGTTGTCTTGCATACTTAATTCTGGTTGGAGGGGTTTGCCCTTTTTCAGATTCTGGCAATGTTTTTGCTATTACTATTGTAGCTACCTGCCTTTTGCCCGGAACTATATAACCAGGATTGTGCTGATGTGCCGCTAAGCCACATACATACATACATACATACATACATACATACATACATACATACATACATACATACATACATACATACATACATACTCTTACTACTACCACCACCACTACTACTACTACTATTCACAGCAACACTAATTTAAATTGCTCGTTCCTCGTATGTTTTGTTTCTGTCCTGTTTTGAACTGATGGAATGATATGAAAACCTTCGAACTATTGAATTTCTACTTGGAACTAACCACCCATCCCGAAAATTAGGCTAGAAAGTGACATTTATGACCAAAGAAAACCCCGTCACTGTGGAATTTATCTGTGATTTCTCAATCAATCAACCAATCAGTTCAACTTTATTTACCCTCAGAACAGAAATTAGGTGTTATATGAGGAGAATATTAGAAAATTATAATTCATGTGCGAGAAAAAAGAGAATACACAAAATCCAAACAAGACGTGTACAGTATACATAGAGTATACATTAAACTCTGACAGTATGATATTTATAAAAAAAAGACATGTTCTATTACAGTTATTAAAATATAGTTGGAACTTCCAAGAGCTTGGCAGTCAGAATTAGTATGATTTTACATATTTTTATTTTTCAGATAGAAGCTTTCCGACTAAAATACTAGTGTACAATGATACTCATCTCCGATAGATCCATTCGAACCAAAAGAACATACTCTGTCTTTAATTTCCTTTATCTCCCATCTTCTCCTTTCAACTGCTAATTTATGATTTGATATACGAAATTAAATTACTTCACATCTTAATTTAAACGCTATATTTAGCAGATAATGTTCAAATCCAAATGATTCTTTAAATAAAGTATAAGTTACACCTTTAGAAGAATCATTGTAGTTATTATGCTAAACTTGTAGAAATTGGTAAGTTAATTTTCTGGAAAATATTTTTTTTAAAAAATAAGCTATGCATGGCATATTGCTTGTGTCGTAAATTATACTCAATACGAGGTTTGATATTAAATTTCAAAGGCATCCAACCATTTCTCTATACAGCATGAAAAGTGAGATGCTTTTTGTAAACAATAAAATGCATCTAATAAAATCACTTTTTATAATCGTGGTATGTTCGAAACCCTAGATTTCACAACGATATAACAGAAGTGGAATAATAGTATGATCTAAAAATTTTAGATATAAATCAATAGGTAAATTAAAAAAATTTCATTAGCACAAACCAGTGGCGGCGCGAGGGTTCGAGGCGCTCGGGGGCAATGTTCTTTAGTGGCGCCCCTAATTTGCCACAGAGAACAGTTTTTATGTCAGTTGCAAACCCCCACCGCCCATCTACGCCCCGGCTACAGCTGCAACAAAAAAAAAGCTCCCAACGGCGTCCCCCTAGCCTGGCGCTCGAGGGCAATTGCCCCCCCCCACCCCTCACGCGCTGCCAATGGCACAAACATTTTCTACATTAAGTTTCCGAGCATTAAGAAAAATATAAGATTTAGAAAAAACAAAACCCAAATACTTCTACTGATAGCTACTTCCAACGATGTTTTATAAAATTCACATGATAATATTTCACCTGTCCTGTTTATGCAACACTTTAAAAAACAGCAAAAGGGTTATTTAAATAAAAAATATATTGAAACAAAAGTAAAAAAAAACTATTATGTATATATAAGTACATAGTTTAGTCCTTATTCAGTGTCTACTCGGCGCTTCTTGGCTTGTCTCTTGTATTCATTAAATGGAGCATCTCTTGTCACTGTCCAGCAATAGTCTGAAAGCATTGATGGGCTCCATTTGCCCTGATTGCGTTTCTCCATTGTTGCAATGTCCTGGTGAAATCGCTCGCCGTGCTCGTCGCTCAATGCTCCGCAGTTCGGTGGAAAAAAATCTAGATGAGAGTGCAAAAAATGTATCTTTAGTGACATGTTGCAACCAAGGCTTTTGTATGCCTTGAGGAGGTTTTCCACTAACTGGAAGGCCATCTCGAAGTTCACGAATCTGAGGACTAACAAAGACACCTTCCTTTATCTTAGCTTCACTTAACCTTGGACATTTTCCACGGAGGTACTTGAAAGCTGCTTGTGTTTTTTCCATGGCCTTGACAAAGTTCTTCATCAGACCCAGCTTGATGTCCAAGGGTGGTAACAAAATCTTCCTTGATTCAACAAGTGGTGGATGCTGAACACTTTTCATCCCAGGCTCCAATGACTGTCGGAGTGGCCAGTCTCTCTTGATGTAGTGAGAATCTCTCGCACGACTATTCCATTCGCAGAGAAAACAGCAGTACTTTGTGTATCCAGTCTGCAGACCATGCAAGAGAGCAAGAACCTTGAAATCGCCACAAAGCTGCCACTGATGTTGGTCATATTTTACGCACCTCAAAAGTTGTTTCATGTTTTCATAGGTTTCCTTCATATGAACTGCATGACCAACTGGAATTGATCGCAAAACACTGCCATTATGCAGCAAAACAGTTTTAAGACTCGTCTTCGATGAATCAATGAACAGTCTCCACTCATCTGGATCATGAACGATGTTGAGGGCTGCCATCACACCATCGATGTTGTTGCGGGCTACAAGATCACCTTCCATGAAGAAGAATGGGACAAGATCTTTTTGATGGTCACGGAACATGGAAACCCTAACATCACCTGCCAGGAGATTCCACTGATGTAGTCTGGAGTCCAACAGCCCTACCTTACTCTTGGGTAGTTCCAAATCCCTGACAAGGTCATTCAGTTCACCTTGTGTTATGAGGTGTGGTTCAGAGGAGGAGGATGGGAGAAAATATGGGTCATGTGACATTGATGGTTCAGGACTAGAAGTTTCATCCTCTTCCTCGTCTAACTCAAGTGAGAATGATTCTGGTGCATCAGGAACCGGCAGTCCTTCTCCGTGGGGTACTGGGCGTATAGCTGATGGAATGTTTGGATAATGCACAGTTCACTTTTTCTTCTTACACACCTTTCCCAACTGGAGGCACCATGCAGAAGTAACAATTGCTGATACGATCTGTTGGCTCACTACAAATCTATGGCACTGCAAAAGGCATAGATTTCCTTTTCCTGTTTGTTCAACCACTGGCGAAGATTTGTTGCACAAGTGTTGCAGCATATGTGTGGGGCCCACATCTTATCCTGATCTCCAATTTTGCAGCCAAAATAAAGGTGATAGGCTTTCTTAACCATAGTGGTCATACTGCGCTTTTGTGATGCAAAAGTCACTTCACCACAAACATAGCAGAAGTTATGTGCATTGTTCACACAAGTACGAGACATCTCTGCTCACTTGGGCTAAACAGAAATATGTCCCTTTGCAAAATCAAACACTGACAAATAAGAAAGCACGACACTATATGATTTGTAGAGCTGATATAGGGCAATTTCTTCAGCAGAGTGATGTAAGCTTAGTTATGATTGCATCATCCATGACTTCTAGGAATAACATGATGCATATCATATCATGTATGACGCAATACCAGCTTCAGATTTCATAATTCATTGTTTTGCCTAAAACACAAATACTGTCCAAACCCAGTCATAGATTTATTCATAGATCCAGTCAAAGATGTATTTTTGTCATTTCTAGTTTAATTTGAGATCCCTTCCCTTTATAACTCACTTATCCTCCGCCATTCCCAAGTCAAGGGTCGTATATACTGACCCAGTATAATATCTTTAAAACTAGAGCCAATCAACAATTTTAAGCATCATTTTCGTTCTCAGTGACCCAGAATTAGTAAAGTTTGACAACATTTATTGCGGAAGCATTTTGGCTGTAGACCAGTGTAATCGGCGTAGAGTAATATTAACATTTGAAATAGATGTGTGATATAAAAATATAGTTTAATTTCATTGCAAAGTCTGTATTGGAGAAACTGTTCTAAGTCATTCAAGAAAAGAAAAGAAAACAATATTGTTTTTTTATTTTTGTTTTTCTTTAATCCTGACGAAGTTTTTTTTGCCAATAGAGATAATGTGATACATTTGTATTGACCGAGACACGATTTTTCTTTTAGTATTCATATTTAAAAAAAAAAAAAAACAATCCTAAGGATATTGCCATATATTCCATTCGACAGCAGTTTGGCCCATGACCCAGTCTTCCAAAATCTACAAAAATACAAAATATCTTCTTTTTTTAAGCCTAATGAGATCAACCAAAACCTGGAGAACACGTGTATAATCAATCGTGGAATACCCCTTTCTAAATCCAGCTTACTTTTCTTCTAATGCACAGCAAAGAGCAACAAATTTACATGGTCTTTTACTGAAGATAGCTCGGGTCTGTATGAACAGCAGTTTCCTTACATATTGGTTTGGTAAGCTCTACTAAACAGGTATTGGAAATAATGGCTATATGTAGTATGAGGTTATCCTACACACACCTTAACAAAAACAAAGTAAAGGTTGATTTTATATATTTGTTCAGAATACTACCAATATCTGGTGCCTTGCTATTTCGTAATTTCTTTATTGCTTTTGTATATCATGATATGTAATATTTTCATGTAATAAATTATAATGGTGATTTGTATCAATATTTAATGAAATATTATCTGTAGGATCATTGTTGTCAGCATTTTAATTCAGCAACTTGAAATATTCATAAAACTTTCATGCGAACACATTGTATTAATTTTCTCTCTAATGAATATTTTTTATATGTCTCCAATATTCCTTTGGTTGATTGCAGCTTACTTTTCTTAGCTTATTTTGCACATTTATTTGTGTGTATTTTTATGTGTTCATTATCTTTTAATATTACTTGATTGACTTAACCAATACACATCTACTGGACGATGGTGACATTTTTGAGCTATGTCATATTTACGTCGAGCTATTTTACATTTAGTACCAAACAAAGGCTGGATTTGTCTTACTTTATGTAATTAAGTGTCGTAGTTAAGACTAATTTCAGCAATTACATTTAAATATTTCACATTTATGTGGGTTGAAATCATATTGATTATATCTTCATTAATATTAATTTGCACATTCAAAGTGTGAATACAATCACAAACATCGTTTATTTCCCTATTATTGACATTATCGACAAAAGGATTGGCGTTTGTAGGTATCCACTTCCTCCCTTTATAAAACATACCATTTTAAAAATGTATTCGATCAACATCGTCATCATCATCACTAAAACCGCCCTCATCACCACAACCGTCATCATGAAAAAACAGGGTCAAAATCAATACCTTAAAATTATCTACCTTTATCAACACGGATTGTTCTATCTTTACCTGTATATTTACCAATTAATTTATCATCCTTTATTGTACTATTTAAGATAAATAGATTTATTAGTCTTGTAGACTTGTATCCATATAAGTTAGTTCTACCATTGTCATGTCTGGAGAGTTTAAACTTCATATTATTTCAATGAAATGTCTCAGAAGAAGCTGCAACCAATTTAGATATTTCATTAAATAAATTTAAAAAAAAAAAATTATTCACATAACAGAAGAAGGATTAAATCAATTTTTTTTTATACATTTTGCTCAGTTATTTCTCTTTTTAAATCAAAGAACATGTCATTATGAGCGTAAGTTTATCCTTCCAGTGATAGATAAACTAGTATAGTGATTATTAAATCCGTCTTTATTTTTATACTTTTTTTTTTGGGGGGGGGGGGCAGATATTAACACAGAGAACACATTTAGACGTTTTTATTTCATTTATAAACAGTTTCAGTTCTTCTTTAGAATATAATGCTAAACGGACAGATGCTTTTAACTGCTATGACTATATATATATATATATATATATATATATATATATATATATATATATATATATATATATATCTATATAATCTGGTCAAATATAGTTGAAAAATTCAGTGTCATAGACTTTAATAAATCTTTCATATTTTAAACACCCACCCACACAAACCCCAATGGCGGAAGTAAAAAAAAAATACCCTTCATGCCGATGGATACCATATGTGCATGAAAACTTAAGTTTGACAAGTCTCTACTGAGAGGTTTAAGAGGAGAAACAGTTATGTACGGAAGGATAGACAGACAGACAATCATAATATCTCCAATTATAAAGCATGGGTATAGTCATCGTTGAAAGTGTCTGCTTTTATTTCTGTTTCTGATCATTTTCAATCAAGTTGACCCTATAGGTAGGACAACACAATAATAATAATAATAATAATAATAATAATAATAATAATAATAATAATAATAATAATAACGATTCGATCAAATATGACAATTATTGAATTGGGGTTTAACCGATTCGGAACTTGATATCGTCAGTGGCTAGGGCAGATTTGAATGACCCATGCTGACTTTTTAACCCAGATCATTCACCGATTCGGAGAAAACAAAAGGGAATAGAAACCTCAAACCGAAACCTTGGTTTTTCTGTAAACTAATAGTCCAATCCGGCATCTCTTTAGCTGGAACCTGCTTAGCAATCGTACAATTGCCGATCAAGCTATATATATATATAGTATACGTCATTTACAAGACTCTTTTTTTCCGAAAATTTGATCCAGTTCATTGACGAGGTAGAGTAAATGTGCTGACTAAGATGGCAGTTGCTTCCGAAGCTGGGGAAAAGTTTGCACGACAAATTTCACGTACTTTTAAGAGAAATTAGGTATTCAATATCCCGAAGTAGAACTGATATTGCGTGTCGGTATGTATTAACATTTTCTTCCAATTTAAGAACGCAAAAATTACATAAATGTGGGAAACTGAAACAATATGGATGAAATAGACAACTTGGTAAAAATTATATTAAAGTCTGTGATTTGCCCTGAGTTATTGAATATAAAAAAATTTCATTCAAAGTACGGCAGTAATCATCTTCCTATCGATTTTATGTGGGTAGGGCTAGATGTAAGGTTCTTTAAGCTTTTGCTAGGCCTAGTAGTAAGAAAATACTCCATACCTATGCCGCGTGGTTGCGGCAAATTCCAACTTTTTATAGGCAATGCGCTCTGACTTCACACCCCAACATACATGTCATAATATCTTAAAACGGGTAGCAAAGGTCAGAGGAAACTCGGACCTACAGTATTTGGCATAAATCTAACCAAACCGGTAAAGATTTATACAGACCCCTTTTGAAAAACGATCTGTAAAATTCTCATTTGTTCTAACCCTCTAGGGGAGCAATTGAAGCTCAGAAATTTACAGGATTAGCCCCAAGAGAACTTGGACATCATCTGATCATTCAGATTTTCAAAAAATTACAGATGATAGCGTAATCAATGCTGACTGATTACAACTGAAACTTTACTAGCCATCGGACTATTACAATTATGAAAACTACTAGTCCGACAGGAAATTTGCCCCCCCCCCCCCCCCCCGGGCTAGCGGACTACCGCGCTAATTTCGAGCCTGCACAGACTGGTCAAGTCCGACAGGAAATTTGCCCGCCTTGGGCTAGCGGACCACCGCTAATTTCGAGCCCTGTACAGACTGGTCAACTGGATCATTGCAAGGGAAGTAACAATTATATAACGCAGCATCCTTTCATTGATTTGGTGTTTTGCTAGTCTAGAAAACGTTTCTGCTCTTCATCTTGTTAATTTAACAAAATTGCCTTTTATGTTTGTTTTTTTATGGTGGGGATATGATTTAGAAAGAAATAGGTTGGTTTTACATATTAACCATTTAAAAAAGGTTAAAGTATGATTATATTATATACACTGATAGTTTTAAATAAAAAGGAGACATTATGCTCAAATATGCTAGCATTGCATGTTTTGCTTACATGGCTAACTGATATTTTAAGTATATTTGTTTGCATGTTTTGCTTACATGGCTAACTGATATTTTAAGTATATTTTAGTGTATAACATTTTCAAATGAAATCAATATATAAAAATAAAAATGATGGGTATTTTTTAATAATAAACGACATTATTTTCACACAATAGATTTATTTAAGCACAAAAAAACACTTAACTTAATTTTGTTGATATATTGTTTATAGTATGTGACTTGAAGGTACTTGATGGAAATAATACAATATTTTTCTTTAACATCGTGCACATAATCTACTTTAAAAATAGGAAATCATTTACAATTGATGCAATGATTTTCTCATATTCGATATACATACATTTCCTTAAATAGCTTGCTTTAGATTCGTGCAACGTTTTAACCATACCTTTGACATTACTAATAATATAATTACAGGGTCTAAAAATTCGTACATATATGCTTGAACAGATACAAAAAGTTCTGTGTTTATATATAGTATTATCACAGAAATGCGATCTTGATTGCTTATTCACATCGAGTTGTCACCATCAGAAAATCCGGAAAATTACGATACGCAGAGCGTCGAGTTATGATCCGGATTTTCTGATGCTGACAACAAGACGTGATCTAGTTAACAATATCGAGTAACTATAATAACGATATTTTTGTTATATATTTATAAATTTTGAGATAATTTAATAAAATCCCTAAAAGTAACTTAAAAAAAAAAAATAAAATAAAAAAAAAAAAATAGGCTAATATTTCAACCTTTCTGATACGAACTTAATCTTAAGTCAATAACCGAATTTCATTTTGAACAGCTGATATGTGCACGAATATCAGTTTTATGGAAGAATCGTGTGTGACAACAGTAACTCATTTTCACTGCTATCATTGTCAATAACACGAGTTCTTCGACGCATGGGGGCAGCAGACCCATGTATGTGATTTACAGTAATTGTGCAGTTGTCAAATTTTGCATCACGGAAGATTTAAACACTGATTAATTAGGAAAATTTCTATCCGAAGTCAGGTAGATAGCGTTCGAACTTTTTTGGCGGGAGATTGTTAGAGGCTCTGATGGGACTTCACATGGGATGACATCATTATTTTGGCAGTTATTTACAGCAGGCTTGGACATATTGTTGCAACTTGATGATACAGATTTGTTACAGAAAATGCTACTCATTTCTAATTGTATGTCAATTGTGGTTACGGCATAGTTGTTCACGTTTGTTCAGTTAACCAGGAAAATTCGAGAAAAAGTAGTTCCAGCCTCATTTGCGAGTATGGTAATACGGAATCAGAAAACGACAGCATCGTTTTCCTACTTCTGTGAAAAATTTATAGGTATATAATAAAATAGATTTCGTGCTTCTTTCAGACAGATTCCTTTACATAGTTCTCACATATTTATGAGGTTAATAGTGACGTGTATGCATGTGTGTATGTGTGTGTCCCACTGACATATATGGGTTATTCACTATTTTAGTATAATTACATAATTATTTATTGTATACGTGGAAATGCCCGCGTAGTCAAATGCTTTGTAAACTAGTAGATATTTGCAAGGTTAATTCATCGCGACCTAGGACTCGGTATCCAAAATTAAAGGACACAAGTATTTCCCCTTATAGAATTTTTTCATCCAATTTCATCTCCCTTTCGCTCATTATTAACCTTAACCATCTTGATTAGAAATTATTATTATTATTATTATTATTATTATTTAAATATGGGAATATTTGAAAAGGAAAGCGCATTTTACATCAAAAGTGTTGCTCTTTATCTCCTACAAATCTTGCTCCCTCCTCCATTTCATAAAAAAATTGTCCCCCCTTCCCCCTTTTTCATTTCCCTCTGACTACCCTACAATTCAAATGCGTCTTGACCTATTCCATAACTTAGTCAATTCATTAAATGCGTGGAAAACTGAGTTTTTGGACAAGGATATTTCGAGTATACTCCATGTCTAAAAGATTGTCAGCAACAATTAAAAATAGACGTGTAAAAAAACAAAAACAATAACAGCACCAGGAATGCAAAGAGGTTTATATACAACGAATGACATGGAAATATGTATGTATGTATGTATGTATGTATGTATGTATGTATGTATGTATGTATGTATGTATGTATGTATGTATGTATGTATGTATGTATGTATGTATGTATGTATGTATGTATGTATGTATGTATCGTGTTTAACAGCACATCAGTAAAATCCTGGTTATTTAGTGCCGATTAAGTTTAGCGATCCGAAAAAAGGCAAAACAAAGATAAAGCCATTTTCTTTTTTATACAAATCGCAGACCTTCTTAGATGGAACATTATCACGTGACACATATCAGGGCAAAACGGTTGCTTCCATTAGTCGAGTCTTATGACATGCAGGATGGTGCATAGGGCCTATTCTACATTCCCGACATCTCAGAGGGCCAGTCATCTAATTGTAGTTTTTCTTTTAAAATCAACATCATTGCTTGCAAAAACAATCAACAAGCACACAAACAAGCACAAATTGTTCCATGCTGAAATGCAAAACTAGGCACACACACACACATGTCAACTCACACACTTGACATTCCAGAGAGAGAGAGAGAGAGAGAGAGAGAGAGAGAGAGAGAGAGAGTCTGTTATATGTCACAATTCACTGAACCGGAAGTGATTTTTGTTTTTCAAAATGGATGGAAAAAATATGTACAAAGACCTTACCGATTTATATTAGGAATCATTTGCCGTAACAATAGTATCGGACTTTGTTCACAAATAAATTCGCGACTTAAAAAAAAAAAAAAACACCACACAATCTCTATACCGTAAGAACGAGAAATCTATGGAAGACTATTTGGACTAATACCCTTGTAATTCAGATGTAAAAGACAGAAATATCTAAATTATGACAAAAACAGACATCTCTGATTTAATAGCGATATCTCCTTTTATAATTACTTTAATATATATATATCTATCTATCTATCTATCTATCTATCTATCTATCTATCTATCTATCTATATATATATATATATATATATATATATATATATGTGTGTGTGTGTGTGTGTGTGTGTGTGTGTGTGTGTGTGTGTGTGTGTGTGTTTTACCAATAAATAATTATATCCCTATTTGGAAAAGAGATTTATCTATGAAAATAAAGATATCTGTATTAAAGGTAAAAAAGCACATGGCTTGCCATAGTTATCGGGTTATTTAAAACGCTAATGACAAAAAAGCAACTAAGTAATAAATGAACACAAAGATAAAGGGCAAATGAGTCTGAAAATAGATGTATGTATGTATGTATGTATGTATGTATGTATGTATGTATGTATGTATGTATGTATGTATGTATGTATGTATGTATGTATTTGTGTGTATGTATGTATGTATGTATGTATGTATGTATGTATGTATGTATGTATGTATGTATGTATGTATGTATGTATGTATGTATGTATGTATGTATGTATGTATGTATGTATGTATGTATGTATGTATGTATGTATGTATGTATGTATGTATGCACAGGAATGTAAATACAACTATAAAAACAGTATGTATGTATGTATGTATGTATGTATGTATGTATGTATGTATGTATGTATGTATGTATGTATGTATGTATGTATGTATGTAATTATGTATTGCATGTATTGCATTTATCGTTTATTGTAACCTTATCTATAAATTATTATTGAATTGACTTATTTTGAAGTCACTGATATGATTTGCCAATTTTTCATTCTAATAGTAGACTGGGACAGTGTTGGAAGTTGATACTTAATATTTCACGTTGTTTCACTTGCACACACCCAACACACCCAAATATAATCTATGCTTCTTCACAACCTATATATGTCTACAGTGGAAATCAACAGCAATAATCTCAAGACTGCACGCGTTGCCCAGTTATTCACAATCACCATACTACTTCACTGTCAAGCTTGGTTGTTCACCCTCCCCCGAATCCAAAATACAAGACAGCTACATTGGATCTTATCCTAGGAACGTCCTTTGGTTTGGGAGCTAGATCAACCGTGCAGAATGATTTGTTTTAAATTACACACGTACATAGCAAGTGCGCAGCGGTAATCACCTAAATTGTTGTAGGAGATTTCCATTGTGTTGAAGAAAAAGAAAACAAAAAAGAAAAGAAAAGCAAAGAAATGAAGAATAACGTTTCAAATGAACAGTTGCACCTAAAAAAACGAATGTTGCTTCTTTCTCCGTGCATTCAAAGTCGTGGATCCACTTCATTCCACGTCGATGCATCTTTTTGCACGACACCCAAAGAATAGCATACCTAAGAAGGGGAAAACGGGAAAAACAAGGGAAAAAAGGGAAAAACAAGGGAAAGAAGGGAAAAACAAGGGAAAAAAGGGAAAAACAAGAATATGTGTAAGATTACATACAAGTATTTGTTCAGACGCACTTGACAGCGCCCTTTGATGTATGTTTGTGACGTCATATACTAGTGGCAACCTGATTAAACTCGAGAGCTAATTATAATAAATAGATCTGACGATAAAGGTTCATATTCAGGTCACATTGGAATCCCCGATTCATTTATATTTAGTAACCTATCAAATAACGCTTTACATTTCGTCTTTGGGAGAGTTATCGTTTGAAACGTGATGTTCCGAATGACGCTTAAAAATGCAACAGCTGTAATCGAAAGGTCAACAGAACATGGTATCGTATCTGTGTCTGTCAGATCTCCGTTATGTGGAGATCTCGATTGTAATCGGACTAATACTAGTGGCATGTACTTGGTAGTGGGCATGTAGATTTTGTGGTATTTGCCATGGAATATTTCGAATCCTAAATAAGTTTCAAATTAATGCCTTTACTAAATATGGAACCATTTCAAATGCGCCCCTGACTTTTCTGAGAAATTGTAAGAATTGAGTCAAACCACACTCAACATTGATGCAGTCAGAAGAACTTTTGATATATCTTAGAAATCGAATAAATGTGTATCGGACGTAAAGCTCGTTTCTTTTAAACCCTTGGCGTTGGTCAAATCTTTTCACAAGAATGGGGAAGTAACATCTAATTTCATTCCCGTATGTTTATTTTAATCACTGCCAGCTTTATGAGCCCTCTTGGATCGGAAGTAAGTGATACAGAATCGACAAGTCACTACGAACATTGCCTTCATATTATCATTTTTTAATGAATAAATTTAAAATGAACGCAGTGTATCTGGTATCTGTTGTACGAAATTAAAGCGAAGTAAATCACTCCCCTGTCATCACCAATCGTACTTTCTAAAACTTGCGAAGTTAGATTTTAATAATAATATAAAGTAAAGTCAACATTTCTTTTGTTATTTTCTCTTTTCAGATAGTGTAGTTGTCTTTAATACTGTGAGAAAAAAAATTCCTGTCTGAAAATGGCGTCTATTTTTTATTTTCCTCTCGATTCATGTATACTTGTGGTTAGACGAAATGACTGCAAATATTTTTTAAATCTCAATTATTATTATTAGTATTATTTTTAAAAAAATATTTTTTGTTTCTTTTAAATCCGACAATACAAAAGATTGTACATCGCGATCAAAAAAAGTTTGGGAACCACTGCCAATGCAAGCACACTAGTGTCACTTAAACTGCAAATAAATAAATTAATTAATAGTATATAATTTTTATTGTTTCTCGTGCGATAAGGGCTATATTATCGTCAAAGCAAGCACACCACTGTCACTTAAAGTGTAAACTAATTAATTAAATAATTAACTTATGATTTTATTTTCAACATGTATGTATGTATGTATGTATGTATGTATGTATGTATGTATGTATGTATGTATGTATGCATGCATGCTTGTATGTATGTATGTATGTATGTATGTATGTATGTATGTATGTATGTATGTATGTATGTATGTATGTATGTATGCATGCATGCTTATATGTGTGTATGTATATATGTATGCATGCTTATATGTATCTATGCATATATCTATGTATCTATGCATGCTTATCTGTATCTATGTATATATCTATGTATCTATGCATGCTTATATGTATGTATGTATGTATGTATGTATGTATGTTTGTGTGTATGTATGTATGTATGTATGTATGTATGTATGTATGTATGTATGTATGTATGTATGTATGTATGTATGTATGTATGTGTCACAGCCCCGCTACCGTATTATAAATAATACTGCAGATCCACTACGGTATTATAAATAATACTGCAGAAGGTGTGCATTAAAATTTAATGACTCACGAGCCCCCAGTCAGCAATTCCGACTCTCTAAATACATATAACAACTCAAGGTTGAATAGATAACAATTTTATCAAATATACGAATCAATGCAAGAATTTCATGAACACAAATCTTCAGTTCAATATATCATACTACAATAATGGGCCGGGTTGACCAATGCCCTTTACACTTTAATTCTTCATATTACTGTCCTATTGTCAGAGAGTCTCTGCTCAGTGAGTTGTCCCAAGTACTCATCTGTTCGAATGTATCTTCCCTCCTCCTTCCTTCCTCTTCCTCGTTCTGTACACCGTGCCTATTGTGTACACCCTGGAAGTATACTCGGCTTCCTTCGGCCTTTCTCTCGGTGTCGTCACTGCGTGCACCCTGGGAATCTCTCAGCGCCGACTCTTACGGGCACCCTGGGAGCTTCCTTTTAGAAGCTTGTTTACACAGTTCAATTCCCTTCTTTTTACGAGTTAAGTCTCGGAGTGGCTTTTAGCTAAAATTCCCTCCTCAAAATAAGCTTTTCTGCTTTACTTAGACAATACGTCTCTCTCCCTCGAGAACTAGCAGCTCACTGATGGGTCTGTGCGCGTGTACGAATAAGAATGAAGCATTTTCCTGCCTAAAGGGTTAGCCCCTCCCACCGGTAGATCTAACTTCTCTCATCCCTAATTGGTCAACACGCCTATCGTTTGATTTTCTTTCCGCCTGGGTCCAGGTTTCTTCACACCTTCTTGGCGCGCCACGGGGTATCCGGCCCGAATATGTCCTTCAGCAATAGCCCCGCTGCACAAGGATTAAATACCTTTGAAGCCAATTCAGTGATCCGAAATTATGTAACTCCTACTAAGACGTCCGGCCCACATGCTATGATTTCCGCAAAATTCTGCCCTTCAGTTCGTTACAGTATGTATGTATGTATGTATGTATGTATGTATGTATGTATGTATGTATGTATGTATGTATGTATGTATGTATGTATGTATGTATGTATGTATGTATGTATGTATGTATGTATGTGCGGGAATGCATATTTTGTCATACAAATGCACATTTTCGGACATACACTCTTGGTGTAACTGTACAGATACGAATTTTAAACAAAAAAAACTAACATTCGTTTGTACTGCCTACTCGTATATGGGACACTGTCCCTCAGGCGGCACGACGTGTTTAAACAGGGTCAAAGAAAGTCGGAAAAACCGCTTGCGATATAACACACATGTAACAATATATCAGACATTTCTGGTTCAACGTTGATGAAGACACAGGTAGGCTTATGCACTTCATTTATTCCTACTTGATTTTATTGTAATGGAACACACAAACTACAGTTGCATTTGTTTCACGTTGTTAATTAGCGATTCTATAATGATGCTGTCATGGAGTCAGATCTAAAAGGTGATACGACTCATCTTGACGATGCATCTCCTTTATAAATAATCAGTTCTTTATCATAATTTTAACCAGGAACAGTAACATCCTGTTTAACAGATCAATAAACATTTGGCTAGAAGTATAAATAGTTGAATTTGAAGTGAATCAATAGCATTTGTAATGGCACTGTTGTGTGTAAATTTACTTTGCATGCAACTACATGTAGTAACAATCCTCATGACTTACATGAGAACATTTGTAAAGGCACTGTTGTGTGTGAATTTACTTTGCATGCAACTACATGTAGTAACAAACCCCATGACAATCCTGAGATTCAATGTGATAGAGGACGAGGAGTTACATTATCCAGAGATATTTTCCCTTGCCTGAATATTGAATAATATGATTGTAAATAGCTGACCTATATGTGGGGCAATAAGACAATAACTAGAGTAAATACAAACGTGTGCACGGACTGTCGTTTTTCAATCTAGGTACTGAGAATTACTAATCTTTCGTTTTGATTTTGAAAGTATTCCACTTCTTTTTTAAAGGCAATATAGATATGACATAATTTTCAGAACTCTAAAGGTTGAAGTTTGTTAATGCTCCCGAGTTTATGTTGCTAACATTGAAAGTTATCACACTGCGATAAAGATTTTAACTCACATGAAAAATAGGTATGTATTCAAAGTTGATCTACAAGGGTATTTTACGATCTGTTAAAATCTAAATATCTTACTATCGAATTCAGATACCCAGACTGGTTGATAATGATATTATATTTCAAGGCTGATCTTATTATCAATTGAAATGAGATGGAGAAAAGGTTCTGCTCATGCACTGTTAGTTTTTCTCTTTATAACTAGCTAGGTTTAGGAACTCCAATAATGAAAGTAGAGATTTATTCCATTACGGATGTAATGGCCGCGACCATATTTGCATCACGTGTCATTCAGACATTATGGTACTGATATCACCCAGTGCTCGGTACTATGGAGGCTATTATTCGCACACATTTACTGTAAATATCACTTATTTGCACAATCACTTGGACTAACAGTGCGTCACTCTGAAACAATATTTGATGAATTGATTACGGTACCCTAAAGTTTCGTCGTTGTTTCAATTTATCCCTTTTATATTCTTCTAGTTTGTGATTACGTATCAAAAAGGTAAACAATGAAACCGTTAAATGTATCAAATGGGTGAGTTTTCAATGACTTGGGCATTTCGGTCTCGTTTTCTTTTACAGATAATTTGTCAAAATTTACAAATTCCTCGAAGTTAAAATTGTCAACGTTTAAATGAAATTTCTTGCTCCATTTTAATTAATGGACAGTAATTGCTCAATTTTATTGCATGATAAATTTTCAGAAATAAGGACCTTAATTTGGTGAACACAAGTGTCCTGATTAAAGTGTATTTTTGTTTTACTTATATTCTGATGTAACTGTTTGAGAATACACATTTGAAGATGTATGCGGAAATAATGTTGATTTATAGCAATAAATAAATATGGAAGTGTGTGCGGCCTATTCTGTTTTATTCAGTCTTTCTCGTGTCAGGCATATGTAGAATGCGTACCTGTATTCAGTACCTTAATGGCGGACGCATGTAGTGACACATAGTGGACAGGGGGAGATAAATATAGAAGAACTGTCCACTGAAAAGATATATAAGGGACACGAGTTTCAAGCACATGCCGTTTTTAAAACGCTGCGGCACAGATGGTTTTCTCAGCACAGAAGCATACATCAATGATAGTTATTTGCTGTGAGGTATATGGTTGGTCGTGAGTATTTCGAAATGAAAAGACATTAAATGTTCAATATTATGGTGTTTGCATAGATTTATTATAGGAATTGAATTAGTATCGTGTGTCCTGTATTTCTTGTGTACAGTATTTCAAAAGAAACAGCTTGCAATGTCCGGGAGTAAACTTTCATTTCAGTCTGTTTGCAAGCAAATATATGCATACTCTTAGTTATATTTATCTCTACGCTGTTTGGGTTCGTCTGGTGTTTTACAACACAGCACCACACTGAAGGTTATATCGTGTCGTGGCAAGCAGAGTAAAGTGCCTTGCCCAAGTACACATCACGGTAGCCAATCAGGGTTGATCCAGAGGTGTGGTTCAAACCCGCGATCGGGGATTGCATGATATTTCCCGTCCGTGCACGCGTGCTTGCCTAATGTCGCGCAACTCCTTCCACACCATTCAAACACACAGACTTTAAACCTTCGGATATGTTTGTTTATGGTCTAAACATGTGCACAATGCTTAAGAATTCTGATCCATCTCCTGGGGACGGAGTTTGGGATGGGGACACTTTTTGGAGGAGTTCGGGTGGG
The DNA here is from genome assembly GCA_029931535.1 of Margaritifera margaritifera. Taxonomy (NCBI): domain Eukaryota; kingdom Metazoa; phylum Mollusca; class Bivalvia; order Unionida; family Margaritiferidae; genus Margaritifera; species Margaritifera margaritifera. The sequence goes on along the minus strand of JAQPZY010001636.1, from coordinate 697,053 downwards.
GTGGGGGAATCAAAAGAGCTATGAGAAGCGCGAGGAAATGCTGCATTTTTTTTTTTTTTTTTTTTTTTTTTTTTTGGGGGGGGGGGGACATTTTATTTGTATTTAGTATAGGACCAGCATCAATTAAGACTTATCTTTTCAGTCATAAAAATATCTACACTGATATAATTCCTGAAACGATGCAACTTTTTCTTTGACCTGTAATGTTGCAATAAAGTGTATACAGTTTGCAAAGCAGAAATATATAAAAGGCCGGACACAATTATACAAAAAGATGTGTTGGCACAAGTAAAGAATTAACTGTTTTCAAATTATTTGCTGATTACATGTATCCCTTGTATCCCAGAGGCGGGGGAGGGGGTGGGGGCAAAAAAGCTTTTTCAGAACGCTAGTATCCAACCTAAGAAAATTTATTGTCTCTGTTCAAAATATCATTGCGACAGCATCGAATTTCGTGACCGAGTACTAGTATATTCAACTCTTTCAAAAATGACAAGGGTGTGCAGTGCAGTGCAGCGCAAACGATGGATGTATACATATTTCTTTGTTGTTTTAAACAACACACCTGTAGCCTTCGTTGTCGAATAGATCGAGTAATTCAAAAAGGATGGTTTATCATCATGGTTTAACTACTACACTTTTAATACGAATACTTCCTCCTGCAAGCTATGTTCGGTATTTGCCAAATACATATTTTTATCTTTAAGTGTGTGACATATGAGTAATGAATAATCTATATGAAAGCCGAAAGACCGATTTTTTTCTCCTCAATATGTTAAATGTGGTTTTCGCATTGACATAGTACGCCTCATAAACAGGATTGTGTTTAAAATAGATCTACCAAGGTAATTTGAAAAGAACAAAAAAATTGCTATGCTCTCTTAACTTTTCTTAGTAACCATACCATCCTTTCAAATTGCTAACTAGGCATATATACATGCAGACATAGATGCGTCCGTTCTATTTTAGGAACTTGTATTGGACCACTAAATTACTATGGAGCCGTGCCCCTAAGCAAGGCCTGTCACTTCTAGAGGCCGGATAGAAACATCTAATCACGTTTACACGTAGGTTTAAGGATTCACGATACTAATTCAGCTCCCATAGTAAACCTATGCAAATAAAATGATATTTAAAATTCAATAACTTTAAATTTCTGAATGCTCATGATCAAACCTATATTTATCAGTATAGACATATCCTTGGTGACAGCTTCTGGGTAGAGAAAACAATATCAGCCGCGGCATTTTCTGGATCTACATGTGTTTGAAACATGTGTTTTCAGCACCAAAGAGTCAGGTGCCAATTTCAGAAATGTGTTTTCCAAACTCAAGTCTGTAAAAGGACTGAAATTCCATCTTAAAACATGGTCTCTATTTTTTTCAGTTACAACTAGGATAAACGCTCAAAAGATTCTTCTCACTAAACTTTTACTTTCATTATCAACCAATCATGGCCAGCCAAACCCATATATACTCTATTTTATCTTCACCCATTTCTAGACTGGTTCCCCCTCTTCCATATACTTAGTACAGTGAGTCCTTAAATTCCGTCTTGTTTACAGTACAAAGATGTTACATATACTCGAATTCGAATAATAGCACCAAATTTAGCTTCTGAAACTTTACAAATCTGAAGCTTTTTTTTCAAAATAAAATTTTAGTTTAATAAACAGATAATATGTGCATTCAATTTTTTTTACGAGAATATGTGCATTCAAATTATTTAAAAAAGGTAACAGTACAGAAGAGATATAAAAATACCACACAGCCTCATGGGTCAACATATCACAGTTAGTAGTTTCTGCATTTAAAGATTAAAGAAAGTGTGCATAGAATGTTATTACAGGACGTTTTCCTTTTTTGCATATAATGTTGCTAGACAATCCCTTTATTTAAAAGCACTGCTTAAACTGAAGACAGACAGCGGCAGTAGCATTTTGATTACTCAACCAATATTTCTTGTAGCTCATATAAAATCTCTAGTGTGAAATAATTTACACAAACGATTTCTATCGATGTACTTGAAGCTAATAACGATAAAACAATAGAATCAATATATTATCATTCAAGAAATGATAGACTTTGTGTACATCAAGGTGTGTACAGCGGTCAACTTTGTAACGACACGTGCGACTCATCTGTGCTCCCGAATCAGCGTGGTTGTATGATCTGTTTGCAACAGTATTTACTGTTTACCAACTTCATTTTATTATTATAGACCTGTATCTCTTTACCTGTGACCAATAGCCTGGACACCAGCTGTTCACCAGATATAGCACATTATTACGTACAGGTGAAACATGTCGGGACAAAAACTTGGAAGATCCCATAAAGTAGATTAAAATGTAGTGAATAGATTATAACTTAAACTTGTATAACTCCGAAATTATTGATTTGATTTAGCTCAATTTTTGAAAGAGTTTATTGTTAATAAAAGCAACAAGTCTGTAAAAATTTAAATGTGTGCGATTAGTAAAGAATTGTCTATACAAATGAGGGAAGTACTAATACCATCTATACTCGCTTGTAAGTCGAGTCCAACTGCAAACTGCACAGGCCCAAAATCTGCCTTCACATAATGTGCCGGCAGATCTGGGTCTTTACAGTTTGTTAGGAGTAATCTGTAGAACAAACAACATAGACCCTGGTTTGCTGGCGCATTATGCGACGGCAGATCAGTCTATATTGTTTGCAGTTGGATTCGATCTGTATTCGAGTATAGTTTTATTTTCGATTTATTTGAAAAGACACTACATTCCAAATTATTCAGGCAAACAATCGGTTTCTGTATATCGAAAGTTATTTTTTTTTAATGCTTATATGTGGCTACTTTCACTTGTATGCACTTCCAAATATACATTTATTTGCTAACTTACTTTGACTATTTTGAGACCACCATGCCGACAACTGTCAATCCATCAGCATTATCAATCTGGTGCTAAATCAGATAAAATGCTAGATATCGACGCCATGAAAGGGTCCAATCGACATTCATTTAAGTCGTATAGACCTCATGAATACAATGCTTTTCATTGTTTAATTTTCGTTTTTTTTTTTTTTTTTCGTCTTTGATGAGGTGTGTATCATAGATTCAGATTAGCCTTCATGTAATTTATACAATTTGCCAGCACTTGGTATATTTTGGTACTGATCGATTTACGCAAATGGAGAAAATAAGTTGGTTACTTTTTTAATAAGTCAAAGCATACGGGACTGGTCATTTGATTTTTCATTACGGTTGAGGAAGGGGATTTTTGCACTCTGATTTGTAGGAAAAAACGAACTAATTCTGTCTATCATATTAGTTGAAAAAAGTTATTTTGAGATAAAAGAAACAAAACTAACCTTGTTGGAAAAAAATCTCAGCCCCACCCCACCCCGAAAATGAAATGGTTGGTCCCTAATATATTGGCATATTTTGTGAATAAAATTCTTAGAACGTATTTTAAGGAATGTTAAGTTCAGATTAATTTGAATTTCGACCTTATCTAATAATTTCCCAGTCCTTGAGATTAATGTCGTCATTCTTATAGAACTGTTCACAGGCCTTAGCTAGAATTTGGGTAGCAACATATTTCCGAGAACTCAAACAGGGAAATTATGTCTAGTTTCGACGTTGTCTTTGGAAGCATATTGTCTTCGATGTCGTGATGCAAAAAATTTGAACTTGCAATGCTTCCGAATAGTCATGTTGTTCTGCCCTAAAACCCCACAAAACCCATTTTTTTTTTTTACAAATTGGAGCAACGACGTTTAATTAGTAAAAACAAAGGTAAAACACTAAAACTTATAATAAACTTATTGCTTGACTGATTATAAAGGTCGTCACCTTAAGATGTACAACACTGCCTTGGACAATGACCTTGTTTCAGAGTGCATAGATCTAATTCCTGAAACTAACAACAGGTGGGTTTCTAGAAATAAATGACATATGGGAATACTGTCTGTTCCATTTCCACAGTAATCAACAGACTGAATATATAAAAGCATTTTAGAGGAGAGGATAATACGTCGGTCCATTGATAATGCACATATAAAAGTGATAAACAAATGTTCGTGCTCATCTAGTAGATGACCACAGTTTGATAATAGAACCTTGCATACTGACAGGTAGGTTAATTATATCTTTTGTAATTATGCAATCTGATATATAACCTGTGGCCATAAGAAATTGTCTGAGAAAAAAAAAAAATTCAGACCCTACCCGATAATTAAAAATCATTTTTAGAGACAGTCAATGCCGTACATTTTAAAATGGAGATATTTACAAACAATACGATAGCCTCGTGCGGGGGGGGGGGGGGGGGGGGGGGGGGGGGTGGGGGGGGAGAGGAGGGGGAATTGGTGGAATATTCTTTCGAACCAGGATATTTTTCTTCTTCTTCTACCTCAGCATGTCTTTTTTTTAAAACTATTACTGTGGAAATAATTGGTTCTTTCGTTCTACAAATCAGAGCACGAAATTTTTCTTCAAGCTATTTGCAAGGGTATTTGGCGCCCTAGGCGAACCTTCAGCCTTGCACCCCCTCCGCCACAATTAACTTTCGATATTGTACATTTATTCTTTCCCTCTGTTTTTCTTTTTCTATTTTTAGACGCTTATTATCTTCTATTTTACGCTATTTCTCTTTCTTTTTTTATTCGTTTAGTTTTTTGCCGCCCCCAAAATTTTGCCGCCCTAGGCGACCGCCTAGTTTGCTTAGTGGTTAAACCCGGCCCTGGAAGATATTTATATTATCAAAGGCATTAAATCATCAGTTGTTTTGCATATATTCAAGAACCATTTCAAGCTCAAAAAGGTTTGTGCAAAACAGTCCCGCATTTCTTGGCGGCCGATAAAAAAATAAAAAAATAAAAAAAAAATAAAATAAAACAGACCCGGGTTGAAATCGCCCAATATGAAGTGAGTGACTAGAGACGTTTGAATGAAATTGTCACTGGTGATGAAACATGGATTGACCTTTTGAACCCGACTCAAGAGAAAATAATGAAATTTAGATCGTAGCAAACGTGAACAGACCCCAAATCGCTCGACGTAGTCGGGCAGTCAAGAGAGTTTTATAAGCATTATTTTTCGATGCAAAAGACCTTGTCGTTCAGATACATATGCTTGACTCTGCTAGTGTCACCGGACATTTTTATGCCTCCAAAGTTGCTAAAAGTTGTTGAACACTACCGAACCACCCGTCCGCTCATCGGTACCCGAGATACTCCTTGACGACGCACCGGTGCATAAATCCGCCGTCGAGACAGACTTCCTGGAGGAATACAGCATCCAAATTTTGCCACATCTCCGTACGCCCTGATTTATCTGCAAATGAGTTTCGGTTGAATCCCGTTACAATTATTCGCCTGAGGAGAAGACGAATTGAAAGCTGCCATGCGGTTAGAAGTGCAGTTTTCCAGTGTATGAATAACATACCAAAAAGTGAATACAAAATGGCATTTAATAATTGGATAATCAGACTGAGAAAGTATGTTCAGGTGCACGGAGAGTACTCTGAGAAGATGAACTGACATAATTTTCGCTAATAAAGAATTTTGTTGTACAGTGCACTAATATTCAGAATCTTTTACCCCTCGTAAGTTGCAGACTTTATTTCAAATCCGTTTTTTTTTTGCGTGCTTCATCCTGAATTTTTTTCCCCATGTACATGTTTTAACTATAATCATTTATATCAACGGTCGCCAGGCAAAAGGAAATGTAACAATAGTCGGTGGCGATTTTTTAATAAAAGAAAGTGAAAAATTACCGATTTTTTTTATATACTTAAAGTGTACTTTGATGTTCGATTGTAAGTTTTGTGTGTGTATATTTGTATGTTTGTTTTGTCACAGTTCGAGCAAGCTAGCATATATATATATATATATATATATATATATATATATATATATATATATATATATATATATATATATGGGATGGGATTTGTGGAATTTGACGGGCGATTACGACTAATGGAGATGACCTGTTTGCTCTGAGATGCACTCTCTTAGTCTGATGGCGTTCCAACTGATAGTGGAATGGACATTTTGTAATGGACATTTTGTAAAGATTGCGTTTAATACATTTAAAAAAAAAAATTACCTTGAATTTTAAGAATTGCTTTTATTTTTGGTTTGTATGCATTTTGGGAAGTTTTTGCAACATCTGATATATATATATATATATATATATATATATATATATATATATATATATATATATATATATATATATATATATATATATATATATATATATATATTATCACAGTAATGCGATCTTGATTGCTAGATCACGACAAGTTGTCAGCATCAGAAAATTCGGATCATTATGTCAGTATCGCTTTCCTACTTTTGGGGATTTTAAGGTAAAATTCTGGCTCATTCTTGGGTAGAAAATTGATAGGTATATAATATTACCTTTTATCTTTGTCTCGTAGTGGATATTTACTTTTAGTTGGAGGAGTTAGTCTTCCAAGGGAGTTTGCTAATGTGTTATTGATATCTAGGTTTTCAAGTCACTCAATAGCCAGAATTGTGCTGATGTGCAATTTAACCCCCATACAGACATACATGCGTACATACCGGATTGCTTCTGTCACAGAACAACTGTGGAATTGATGCTGATTGTCCAGACAAAGCAAACTCGGCCTTTCCCGTCAAGACAAAGAAAACATCAGATGTATATGATTGATTTCACTACTTTTGGGGAACACAAACCAAACAGCACAAACTTTTTGCCATGCAAAGTAGTACACAGCCCATGATCTATTTGCTGAATGTATATGGACTAATAACAGGTCAATTGAACATATTCATGCTAAAAAATAACGTATATGTACTAATAACAGGTCAATTGAACATATTCATGCTAAGAAATAACGTATATTGACTAATAACAGGTCAATTGAACATATTCATGCTAAGAAATAACGTATGTTGACTAATAACAGGTCAATTGAACATATTCATGCTAAGAAATAACGTATATTGACTAATAACAGGTCAATTGAACATATTCATGCTAAGAAATAACGTATATTGACTAATAACAGGTCAATTGAACATATTCATATTAAGAAATAACGTATATTGACTAATAACAGGTCAATTCAACATATTCATGCTAAGAAATATATTGTTGACTGAAAGTAGCTTTAGAATCTTTTCTAAATGAATTAGTTTTTTTAGTTTTCGTTCAATGACGTAGTATTTCATCGATTGATCCGTCACGTGATTAATTCGTTTCCATGAATGATTTTAAAAATGACTGCTTCTGCTGCGCATCCGAGGTTTTCTTTACGAACAACTGTGGAATTGATGCTGATTGTCCAGACAAAGCAAACTCGGCCTTTCCCGTCAAGGCAAAGAAAACATCAGATGTATATGATTGATTTCACTACTTTTGGGGAACACAAACCAAACATCACAAACTTCTCACGAAAAAAGTCAATGATACTGCGATTGGCTGATCGCTTTTCCCAAATATGTCATCACCACTAATGTAAAATTAATGCGCTGCGTCTCAGCCATTTTCTCGAAATCAAATCATCACATCGTGGTTTCTGATTTTCAAGTTGCCATGTATTGCAAATTGCTACTAATATGCTGAAGTAAATACTGAAGTTATTTTGAAAATCATGTTGGACAAGACTGAGGACAAAAAACCAGATGGGCAACCCTTTCTGTCAAGGGAGATAATAAAGCATGACCACAATGCGTAATGATTACCGGTTAGCTCCCATATCACGGCAATATAATTCATCAAACACTTATTATCATTATTCACCATGTGCTACTCATTTTTTCGGAAGTGGTCAAAAATAAAAACCCTGACATTTCCCCTGCACTATTGTTTTCTTGTATGATCTACAGAGGTCACAGACCTATAAAATAACACTAAAATAAAAATAAAAAAACCCATCAAACATAAAACCCAAAGAAACAAAAACATATTCTGAATAGCAATATATATATGTATATATAACATAGAGAATCTTTGACAGGTTATCTTAATATATTCCCCTTTTTGTCTCATTACTACAATGCAATACAATACAATTAACTGTGCTTTCCTAGTAAGGGTTGGTTTGTGGTTTTGTGGTTCCGAGACACCAAGTGATTTTATTCTCTTCTACCCTATTTCTATAGAAGTTAAATTATAGATTGTTTCTCTGAAAAGAATTCAGTATAGTATTTGGAATACAGTCTTCTAAGAATGTGAATATTGAATACATTTGACATTTTACACCTTAGCAATATATTCTGTAATAGAAGTAGGTATATACCCCTAAAAATACACACACTTTTCGTTAACAATGGATCATGCACATTCCGTAGCATAGACTGGAAGCCATGGAGATTTTATTATGAATTTAACAGGTGATGATTTTGATGGAGATTAATTTACCACCGCAACACAGTATTTATTCTTTAAATGACAATAAAAGACGAGAATTTGAAAACATGCTTTGGGTATCACCCTCATTAAAATTAAAATTCATATTTCAAAAGCACTCGTCAGAAAACAATGCAGGTCAATGTACATTTTTACATTTTTATTCTCTCTGTATTTCTTCTTTGTTCTTCAAATTATCAATGTAAAAATTATTGGAAAATTTATATCGTTCTAGCTCTTTGAATTCGTATCTTTTCTTATTTCTTCAATTTGTATTTTCCGATTTTCATTTTATTTTTGTAATTTGTTTTTATTTTCATATAACATAATTTATGTTTGATTTTCCTCCGGGTAGTTTTATATTATTTTTTGCCTTCTGTATATTTATTTTAGTTCATTCATTCATGTTTTCTTCCATCCATCCATTTCGTTCCTTAATTCCTTTGTTTGTTTGTTTGTTTTTCTTTTTTTCTTTTTTTTTTAATTTTTTTTTTTTTTGCAATAAATGAGCGATATGTCATCTCTTTTGTCTCTAATTACTCACACAGGTCCACTTCTTAAGGTCAGAACAATAGACATCACCTTCTGTGGATTATCCGTTATTGTACGGCTGATATATGCACTAATTTGACATGGTTCCTTGAACCTTGTTAGACGTGTTGATCCAAGTATTGGCTCGCGGCAAGACAAAAGCCGATACAACCGGCCTTGGGCCCAGACAATTGACCATTAACCTACAAAAAGACCAATAGAAAAATGCCCATTTGTTGTCATTTTTGTGAATCAGCCTAGGTTAATGTTAAGATACCAACATATATGTTTAGTGTTGGTTCCTAATTCAGGCATTGTAAAATTGTGAAATACACTGAATACCATGAAACCACGGCCATGGTAAAGCAGACTTTTTATGTGACTTTTTACATCATCTTACACTGGGCTGAAACGGCGGTATATACTTCTTCCTTAAGACAGAGCCGTAGGGCCCCGAATAAGGTCATGGATAAAACACTGTACAAAGCCTGCTTAGCTATGGACTTTTTTAAAATATATATATATATATATATATATATATATATATATATATATATATATATATATATTACATTGAGTTGATTAATACAACACATCTGGCGGTCATGGAACAGTTCATATCCCTCGGATCTTGCTCCCTAGTGACATAATCAAATTTTGCTTTTATTGACAGAAATTTTTTAGCTTACCGAAATAACACTCTTGATATGTCATATAATAAAGACCGGCAATTTACGATTTACTTGTATATTCCATAACCTATGTCCGTGACCACACTTCACAGTAACTCTCTCTCTCTCTCTCTCTCTCTCTCTCTCTCTCTCTCTCTCTCTCTCTCTCTCTCACACACACACACACACACACACCGGTGCTTGCGTGCACAATAGACAGCAACTGAACATTACATAACTATATTAAACGGGCCATGAACTCGTCATGTGACTTCTTAAAATAGAACAAATGGGAATTCCAATATCAGAAGTCATAAAACGTTGTGACACGATGTGCTTGCATGTTACTCGACAGCAAAGCTTTTGGAAATGGACGTTATGGATAGCTCTCACAATGGATAAGGTAACTGTTGTTCAGTTATTACAATAGCCACTCAATGAAAATATAGTGGAGGCGCGACGGGGGTTGGAGGGGGGGGGGAGGGGGGAGGGGCGCCGTCAGGAGCTTTTTTATTTTTTAACCTGTAACAGGAGCGGAGAGGGGGGGGGGGGGCTGGGTGAGTTTGGCATTTGACATAAAAACTGTTCTCTGTGGCAAAGTAGGGGCGCCACTAAAGAACATTGCCCCCTGGCGCCTCGAACCCTCGCACCGCCACTGTGAAAATAACATGAAATATTACCTATATATTTCTCCATAATTAGACGTGGCAGAATCCGATTTACATATTTTCAAGACGGACCAAAGATGATTAGGCACTATATATTGGGGGTACTATATTTTATTTCTTGCCAGTATCGGCATTATCGTACCCGATGCCCCCACCCCACACCTTCGTCCAATGGGAATACATGTATAAGACTATTTTTGTCACAATAATAATGAGATCGTGAATAGTGAATTTAGTATAAATGATGGGTGTGGGTATATAGGGTGTGTGTATTCTTCCCCCATATGAATGCAATATATATTATATAGTATCTTTAAGATGTTTGACTTTAAAAAAAATAACTTCATAAGAACTATAAATATGTGTTACAAAAGGGTTTTCTTGTGTTTCAGCTATACAAGTGGCGGATATACAAATTGTCCGGTGACAGGTATGTTTTAACAGGGACAGTATATAACAAGTAAATTAGTTTCAGGTTTTAAGGTACATAAAATAAACAGTATAAGATAAAAAGAATAAGGAAATAAATACTATGACAATGTGATAACTTTATTAGAAGAAGTTTCTATTTCTTCATTTTCTATAAAATAGAATAAGAAAACACCATATATATATATATATATATATATATATATATATATATATATATATATATATATATGTATATATATATATATGAAATGTGAATACTAACGAAGTATGAATAAACGAGTAATTTACACACATCTGAACTGGGCCGCAAATAACGTACACCCACACCCACTGAGCAAAGTTCTGTATTATCAGTAATTACCTATGAAGTAATACCAGACTACTAAATCTCTACCTGGCAAATTATGAATTTGTATGATAATATTACTAGACTCCAAGTTAAAGCTATACACGTACACATAAAATCTGTCATACACTTTGTTTATAACACTAAAGGACTCAATATGTAGTTTACGCTGGTATGCCTTTTTCGACGTTTCTTTATATTCATAATGTGTTTTTAGGGACATTTTGATGAACTGTAAAGCCCAATCCAAATGATTATAATCAGTATACTAGTATCCAAATGACCATTACCACTGGACTGGCCAATAGTTAATACGCAAATTGATACGGGGTTTTCCCTGGAAATGTAAACAACAAGGGTTCACACGTGGTGTCAGGGACAAAAGTCAATCTAGTCGAAAACAAAGAAGATAAAAAGGACACAACACATTTTTAGTTACTATTTCCGAATGCGCCATATGTATTTATACCCAATTATGCAATACAAGATGGAATTAATTATAATACCCAAAATGAGACTTTTATTTGTCATTTCATGATAAATCAAAAAAGTAATATTCATTCTTGTTTTTTGTTTTGTTGCTTTTTTAAAAATCATGCTAAACTTGCTCAGAGCTTTTACAGTTGGAAAATTATTCCTTGTTTAGTTTGGTAATATGCCAGCATTTTTATTCACATCACGGTGCACCTTATGTGAAGATAGCAAGGAATATTTTTTCATCAATAATTTGAAGGACCACAGTGATGCATACATACATACATACATACATACATACATACATACATACATACATACATACATACATACATACATACATACATACATACATACATACATACATACATACATACATACATACATACATACATACATACATACATACATACATACATACATACATACATACATACATACATACATACATACATACATACATACATACATACATACATACATACATACATACATACATACATACATACATACATACATACATACCAAGTGACAGTAACAGAGATTACAACCAGATGTTGCCTTTTGTTGTAGATGCAACCCAATGATAAAAGCGGTCCACTCAGTCATTCCAAGAACTATGTGTGGAACAAAGCGGACTGCATCGGAAAAGGGGCCACAGCGGAAGTTTTCTTGGGTCGACATAGGGTATGCTAAATTTTGTCAAGTACTGGTCATTGTGGCAGCTTTCATCATCAGCCTCATCACCGTCATCAATCCGTCATCATCATCACATCGTTGTCATGATGAATAATTGTTTTCGTCATCATCATCATCATCATCGGAGAGAGAGAGAGAGAACACTGATTACTATGTTTTCTTTTTCTTTTACAAGCAAATCTCACAGTGGAAACCATAAATCTAGGTAATGATTTAAAATTACTGCATAAATAAGAATTTAGAACAGTATGTGAATGGGCGGTCATAGACTAAAGTACACATAATTTCTATTTTGTACCCAATCTTTGACACTTCCCGTTAGTAGCGGATGCCCTGAATAGGTAACATTGGCAATTTGATCATTATTGAAACCTACACTTCCAGAGAGAGAGAGAGAGAGAGAGAGAGAGAGAGAGAGAGAGAGAGAGAGAGAGAGAGAGAGAGAGAGTTCAGGCGTTGAAGGTAGGATACGTAATTACAATTGTCTTCAGTATAATCGAAACAATTCACCACAAATGTAAGTGTTTTTGAAGACTCATTGTCACTATTTTAAGCTAAGATATCTCCGGGGAAAAAAAAAAAAGGGGGGGGGGCATGATTTCAAGATTACAAAATACATTACTAACACATACTTTCATACTATCAGCATAAAAATCGAATCTACCTGGGTTATTTTTACTTTCAAATGAAAATACTGAATCAGCTATTTACAGGTCAATGCAGTACGAAGAGACCTTCCTAGTTTTTGACACGTCACATTCTAGAACATTTCATTGATAAATATTACGCAATACTAAACTTCAGTATTCATATACCAAAAATATATACATTTTAAATAGAACAGAATTACCTCCCCTTAAGGGGGGTTAATGTACTTCTTAGTTTTGTATTCGTTAAGACCACTACTGTGTTTGCCTTGATCCCCCATTCTGCTGTCATGAAGTTCAGGACCTTATTTTCCAGTACTGCCGTACAATACACGTAAATATTGTTGTCAAGTCTGGTGCGTATACAGTTAAAGATAGTCATTCACCGCATCGAACGAGGCGTCTGTAAAGTAGACAACAAAGAATAGCTCTTTACGTCACTTCCCCCCCCTCCCCTCTTTCTTCCTTCTCTCTCTCTCTCTCTCTCTCTCTCTCTCTCTCTCTCTCTCTCTCTATATATATATATATATATATATATATATATATATATTAGAACGATCCCACTAACAAGGCGTTCAGAATGTAATATGAACCAACAAGGCCAATTGTTTCTTGGGGACACAAAGTGTTCACATATTTATTTTATTTTTTTTGGTGCATAAACTACAGTCAGTGACGATGAAGATCCTGATGATGACAACCAGGTCTAATGACGATGATAAACAATTACTTTTAGCGCAAATGTATATATTTATACTTTTTGTGAAATGAGAAATAAAAATCCATTCATATGCACTGCTCAATGATTCATCCGTATGATAGTAATTATCATTATAAAATGGCATATCTGCCGTATGTACGTACGTCTCCACTATCAAGCTGGCCGAATAGGGAGGTTTTTAGTGAAAAGTGACCTCTTTCTTTTTGAAACTTAGTTCCATATTAAATCGGTTGAATGTAACAACCGAATTAAAGCAATAATAGAAAGGTACGATCTAATATTGCAAAATCGATATTTTTAAAACATAATATAATTGGTTACAGGGCTTTTTTAAATATTTAACAGGACAGACCTAGCTTTACAGAATACATCCCAAACGTCTTATCTTCATAGTTGGATCAATGAAGAATACATGCATGTTTTTCATCGTCTGAAACATGGGAAATTGAAATTAATAGAAGAAGCAAACTCTTTATGATAGATAAAAAGATAGATAGTTGGATGGATGGTAGGTTGTAAAATAAGTTGACTGACGTAGAGACACACACACACACACACACACACACACACACATATATATATATATATATATATATATATATATATATATATATATATATAACATTTTGTTGCTAACTGTAAAATGTAGATTTTTCTATTTATTTAGCAAACGGGTGACAATTGTGCGGTCAAATTATTCAATCCACGTGAATCCAGGACCTTGGCCGCCGCTCGGATACGAGAGACTGAATTATTAGGCAAATTGAAGCACATAAATATTATCACATTCTTGGCATCAGAGTGTGAGGTAGGTGATTTTTTGTGTCAATTTGTTTTCTGTATTTTGAGAGAGAGAGAGAGAGAGAGAGAGAGAGAGAGAGAGAGAGAGAGAGAGAGAGAGAGAGAGAAAGCATTGTGTGTAAAGACAAGTAAGCGGGGACGCGGAAGGATGTCAGAATATATAAATCTGAGACCCATTGTGCTCTCTATTTTACGTCTGCAGGCCTTCCCAATACATCTGCAGAATTGACAAATATATATTAGTGGAAATTTAATACTATAAGCGTTGACAGCTAAATAGCAGATAAAATTGTCTACCCCCCCCCCATTTTTCCGTAATAATTCTTACTATTGTACTACATAATAGATATTTCTTCCATCACTTTAATTTTACTTTGTTTTTGGTTATTTTTTTATTATTATTTTCTTTTTTAAAGATATGTTCGTTTGTATGTATAAATATGATTTAAAGGGATTTCTCGGGTTTTTAGAAGGATACACGTACAGTTTGTCTCCAATGATATTTTGATGTATTCAGTATGAGAATTCATTTATTACTGTCTAATATGAACTACTACTGTCTTGAACACCAGTCTCAATATTATACATTGTCTTATTTCAACTTCACCGCTCGAAAACTACCCAATATTATAAATATAATAAATTTCTTAAGAGTTTTTGCGAAATTGTAAATTAGTACCTAATTAAAAAATAAACAGTTGATTGATTAATTTATTTCTATATTTATTACACCGTATTTAATTAATGTTTTCAACAGTTATCGACCGGAAATGAGGTTCTTGTCATGCCGTACTGTCAGGGCGGAAGTTTACACACCATGCTCGAGCAGCCTCAATATGGATTTGGATTTCCGGAAGACGAATTCCTTATATTTCTTGGGGATACAAGTAAGGAGAGATCATTGTAAATTTAATCATGCGGTATTAGTAACATTTTGCGTTTAAATTTGTTTAAATGAACGTATTGATACATGCAGTTCTGCGGCTATTATTTTGATCCATGTTTCAAGGAATTGGATACCGTGTCAATTGTAAAGCAATTGTTTTTTTAAAGGTTCCATAAACACAAACAACAAAATATATATAAAAGTAAAACATACACATGACAACAGCACAATCAAAAGGAACATAAGAGGCATCAAAAAGTAGATGATAAATACAACTTTGGGGGCAAATGTAGGTAAGACACAATATGAAAATAAAAGCAACATCAAACACTAAAATACTGCATACGTAATCATGTCAGCGCCCATCTTCTGCAAGATTTCATCTCATGTAATATCCAGATCGTGATTAAACGAGTCAAATCTCACATTTACTGGTTCTATATCTTCTATAAACAATTTTAAAGCAATAAATACAAAAAAGAGAAGGAACGGTTTATCAAAGCTTGGCGTTCATGTACACGTATCAGTTCGGTTAGTTGAAAATCTGAAATATTATGAATAGTTGTCTATCCCCAAGTTTATCACATTTTTGCTGAAAGTCTTTATATTTATTTAACATTATAATTATTTTTCTTATTGGGGTAAAACAAAATAGGTAAACACAATAAAGTTACTGAATAATAGATTTAATTACGCCCAGAAAGCTGGTTTATTTTGAAGGCAAAATCTAAATTAATCAACCTGTTACACAAAGTTAGTAAATTTTATTGTTGAAATAAATGCCTTGTATAAAATTCATATTGGATTATGCAGAAAGAGCAAGTTAAGAAGGATTTTGTTTTACTTCCGCGAGGTCGTCCTAATTACTGTATCAATAATAGGGAGTAGGGCTTCAGATCAAATAAACCTACATCGTTTCTAGAAACTTGCACGATGCATCTGATTTAATATATAACTGTAGAGGACAAATTAGATAATTTATTCCATGATTTATTTCTAATTTATTTAAGATAAAACGTAGATATGATTTTGCAACCTGGGCGCCGCCCATCTACGATCAGGTGTTTTTATTTCTCAAATACAATTATCTCGTACTTTTAGATGCAGGGATGGAGTATCTTCGATCAATGGGGATCACTCATCGAGATATCAAGCCAGGGAATATAATGAGATTTATAGATGATACTGGGAGGTAGGTTTCTTTGTTATTATATTGAGAGAGAGAGAGAGAGAGAGAGAGAGAGAGAGAGAGAGAGAGAGAGAGAGAGAGAGAGAATACACTATATATCATTCATGCCATGAAACAGTGATGTGGTTCTTGAAAATTGTGTCATCCATGAACTTCGTCCTATATCTGGTGAAATTACACTCTTCAGCTTTTGGTTAGGAATACAGTTTATTGACTGCGACCAAATATAGTATCACCTTTCAGAAATTATATATATATATATATATATATATATATATATATATATATATATATATATATATATATATATATATATATATATAATACTTTTTCTTCTGTATTTTTGGTTTTATTTGTGTAAGAGTCAATTTAGCTCAAAACATGGCAACATTATTTAAAAGTCAATTTAACCCAGATTCAAAACATGTCAAACATCATTCAAAAGTAAATTTAATTCTGAGTCAAATTATGGCAAATATTAATTAAGAGTCAAAATATGGTTTTAAGCTTTCCAGCATTTGCAATGTCGAGCAGTTGGTAGGCAACCAGCTTCCAAAATCAAATCTTTAAAAATGTTTGTGGAAGGCTTGTCTGGCAAATATATTCTTAACTTTTTATAGGGTATTGTAAATGTAGGCTTCTTTATCAGAACTGGTTGGAAGACATAAGAGGATCTTTTATCAGACCATCAGACATGTATTTAATATTGCACAGGGACAGGAGTTGAATGATTTATATGTTTTGCCTTGGTGAGTAAAACAGAGATATTATTCGACACGTTTTATTAAATTTCATCCGACATTAATACTGATGTAAATTTTTTTATATCGAATGGTGATACTGGATGATGGTATTTCATAAACGATCAACAAATGTCTAGCGTTTTGACTTTGGAGTATATTCGGGCTCCATGGCCATTACGCTTAAATCGCTTTGTTGGATGTTAAATTGTTTTCATGTAAGTGACTAGCAAACTAATTGTGTGATCATTTTATGAAACATCAATGATATTCATATGTAAGTTCAATGCACTCCTTCTTTTCTACTACTACTACTTACAAGAATTGATCAATTTAGTAAGGTCACATTAGTTGCAACTGTACCAGGTGCACCCTTGAAAAACTGTTTTTGTGTCTCCACGAAAATAAAGCCGACCTGACAGCAGTTTTTTTTTACTAGTCATGAGTATTTACCACACATATTGATCTTGAGTTTAAAATTCATCTGTCTCCATGAAAATAAAACCCACCTCACAGCACTCTTGTATTTGTTTGTTGTGAGTATCCATGTATCCACCCTAGGTATATATCGGACCACTTTTTATCTTATGGTGTGACTATTGCAGACGAATCGATAACGTGTTTTATTCATACCAGTGTATAATAAAATAACTAATATAATAGTATAACTAATAGCATCATCTTGCTTTGGTAGTAGTTTTTGACCTAACTTTAAATGGATTGTATTTGTTACGTCATGACAAAAAACACCTAACTTCATTCCGTCCGTGTAGAATGTTTTACATGAGTGTGTATTCAGTACGTCATTGCGTATTGAACAAGAAGTTCTATAGATATCGCTTTGCGGGGGGTCTATATGGGTGAAACTTTATTCTTTTCCTTATTTTATATTTGTGAAATGCTTTACTCTTATGAATGTCTAAGTACCTTTGAGAGCCTAAATTACTTGTGCAGGTACACTGTTCACGTAGCGTTAAGGTAAATAAAAACAGCATTGAGCGTATGCATACTATTTTCTTTTACGTGAATCATTCTCGCGGAACGTTGAACTTTGAATGGAATGCCCAGTAAAGTATTTAATGGTGGTTGCCTTTATAAAAAGTATTTTAAAAAGGACTATATATGATATAAATATTGATGTTGACGTCAATAAGTTATATTCGGTTAA
Source organism: Margaritifera margaritifera (assembly GCA_029931535.1). Classification (NCBI taxonomy): domain Eukaryota; kingdom Metazoa; phylum Mollusca; class Bivalvia; order Unionida; family Margaritiferidae; genus Margaritifera; species Margaritifera margaritifera. The sequence goes on along the minus strand of JAQPZY010001636.1, from coordinate 678,695 downwards.
TGGACGGTTAAACAAAATTTTGTGAAAGTGTATTTCATTTAGATTTAATATTTATCCCACAAATACTATGCATCGATTATTTTCTTTTTTACTGGGTCTTCTCCGTACTTTTTTCTCAGTTGTTTACTCCCAAAGCAAACAACTATTAGAGTTCGTACATAGAATACAAAGTAGAATGATCTTGAAAACTCTAAAGTGTTTCACCCTTCATGTTGACCTAGTATATTATACCTTACAATTCGTCATCTTACATCATAGTCACATGTCTAAATCAGTACAAATATCACGCTGTTGTGATGAATATAGAAGTGTTTGTGAGTCAACCGTGTGAATTTTGAAACCTTGATATGCAAATTTTGAATCTGCAGTTATCATAGTTACCTCGCCCCACCGTCATCTTGAGACTGATGAACTTTTTTTTTCTCGTTCTGAGAGAGAGAGAGAGAGAGAGAGAGAGAATGAATATAATAATAATCTATCATTTAATTTTTCTCGCAACACAATATTCTTACCGGTATTATATAGTAGGGGGCTTGGGTTGGGGGTGGAGGCCATAATGTGCTGGGATTTTACTTGAGAACATTTCTTTTCCCCGTCGTAAAATGTAAACAGACAGATCAGATCCGGAATTTTATTTATCTCTCTCCCTTAACCCCTCTCCCACTCACCTTTCCCCCGATCATTTGAACAGTGTCTTGTCGAAAAGTCAAAGAATTGAAAGGATTTTTCTTCTTCAAATTAGACTCGCGTGCAGACGCAGACAAAATTTTTGAATGTTTATAACTTTATGTGTTTAACAAGTTCAAGTTATTGTAGTGCGTCTTTTTGTCATTGAAATACCTAGTTTTATGTTAAAGCTAAGAGATTTTCCTGACTCGTTGTATTGCTTTTGTTACGACATTATTACCTGTTATGGTAAGATTCGAGTTAGGTTGAACTTTTTATTTAAAATCACATCAGTCCACCATTTACACCATAATATATATTATATCTGATAATGTTCATATCTGAAAAGATCATATTAGTCGTAAAAGGGAAAAAGTAACATTTTGACAAGTCCTTACCAAATTTATTAGTATAGCGTCTAAACACCTTCGTTCTTTTTGGATCTTAATTATGGAAAAAGGTCCTGTTTTCAAATTTCATTTCGTGAACAAAAACAAAAACAACAACAATAGACAGTTTGATTTTCACCTCTATCCTAATTTCAATTTTCGCAGCCCAAACAAGAATGCCCCAACTATTTAAAAACATACACCCTTACTTTTCACCATAACTCAAGCAGGAGCAAGGGTGGCTCAGTGGTTAGCGTGCCCGACTCATTACCGAAAGGATGCGGGTTCGAAACCTACCATCATATCACCTGGAGTCAACTGCCATGGTGTGTACTTGGGCTAAGCACTGTACTCCAGTTCCCTCGGCAATAACTAACCTACGCGTGTTGCTGTGCCGTACAGCACCGGAAACACTAAACTATATTTCATATATTCCAATGCGCTGGAATCTCTTCATGTCACAATGGATAATAGGTGGATTTTATTTTCTTTTTTAAACTGAACCTTCTATATCCAGCATGGTTTCCTATCACTTCTTTTCAGGTCAATATACAAGCTTACTGATTTTGGCGCTGCAAGAGAACTAAAAGATGAAGAACAATTCCAAAGCATTTATGGAACAGAAGAATATCTAGTGAGTGAAATTGACCTTTACTTTTAGTCAGTGTTTAGGATATTACAGGTAATCGGTTTTCAGTATCTGGCATTAGTACTTTTTAAACACAGCAAATTTAAAGCTAATTATTGATCACCGTCATTTTATTTAATTTCATTTCTCGCCTTTCAGTAATAATAATAATAATAATAATAATAATAATAATTCCTTCTTTTTACCTATGATTTTAACAATTTTATTCGATTTTATATCCCCCCAAAATTACGTAATCATTTGTGATAGAAATTGCATAAAATCTGCATGATTTACGAAGATCTGCGTTGTCTTCATTGGTCACCTAATCACTCTGTGAATACTCTCCATGTTACCAGTTAAGCTAATAACCAATAGACTGTTAGATTCACTGGAAAGTTTTATCTGTTAAGTATGGTACTTAATCGGACCAATAAAGACACACGATTGGTTGAACTATTAGATTAGTTCTAACGTTTTAAAGAACTTTTTTGTTTTATTTCAGCATCCGGATATGTACCAGAAAGCTGTTTTGAGAGAACCCGGAAATACGTTTTTTGATGCTTCGGTTGACCTGTGGAGTTTTGGTTGTACTATCTATCACGTAGCCACGGGACAGCTTCCGTTTCAGGCGCATGGAGGACGGAACAACACAGTGGTCATGTAATTATTATTGTTATTATTATTATTATTATTATAAACTTGTGATACTCTTGACTTGTTATCTAATCAATTTTAATGATTGTCTATTTCTAATAAATGCATTCATTTCACTTTAAGTCTTTTTTAATTCTGTTGAACACACTAGGTCTTCACAATATAATCTAATTGATTTTTAATTTATTTCAAAGATATTTACACCGTTACTCATGAATGTTGCACATAGACTTGAATCTTACTTCCGGTAGGTGAAGGCATTCGGCTATTTCGACTCTTGTTTGACATTCTTTTTAGTAAGTTCCCAAATGCTGTAATCATAGACTTTCCAAATAATATTATAAATCATAGAAATGAAAATTAACATCCTTTCCATATTGTTCTCTTTTCTTTTTGTCCTATAGAAGAATTTGCAGCCAGTTAGAAGAGTCTTCATCACTATAGTCAAAATATATAAATAGATGAACACCGACAAAGACACTTCGTCAAAAGCACAAGGTGGATACAAGTAGCTGTTTCTAAGCAGTTGGACGTCAGATATAACGTGATGATCTGTTAATCTTAATTTCTTTCAGGCATAAAATAACTTCAGAGAAAGCGTCAGGCGTAATTTCCGGTATACAGACAGAGCCAGACGGGAAGATCACATGGTCCAAAGATCTGCCTAACACCTGTTTACTACCTCAGTGAGCATGCTCTAAATTTTGTTCTGCAACATCAAACCTTCTTCTTTTTTTTCTTTTCCACTGAAACAGCAACACATTAGTAACCATATAATATGATTATATATATGTTATAAATAAATATATAAATTCTGGAAAATTCAGTGTCAACAGCTTAGTGATATACTTACTGCTTATGTTCAAGTGGAGAGAGAGAGAGAGTATATATATATATATATATATATATATATATATATATATATATATATATATATATATATATATATATATATATATATATATATATATAAAGTGTATACGTGAACTAAAGTGTGAAAGCGACATACAAAAAATTATTCGCAGTGTGAACTAAATATATATATTACTTTTTTCATGCAGATCTCTAAAAAATCTGTTGAGACCTATGTTAGCAGGACTGATGGAGACAGACAAATCCAAGGCATGGTCATTCGAACAGTCTTTCGATCACGTAAAATCCATCATTAGTAGGAAACGAATAGAAATATTTTTCCCAGCAATATGTTTGGAATTGATTTTCTATATGAAGGGTGATGAGAAGTAAGTAATAGATATACATTTTTGATCGTAGTACCTTCTTTTCACTAATTATTTCTTGTTTGATTTTGCTTCATTTGATTTAGCAAGATAATCTAGAACTAAGATGGATATATACACTGTAGATATATGCAGTAAACTACCTTTAGTAACTTATCTGCTTCAATTTATACTGCATTTATGAAAACATCTGAAATATAATTTTACAGAAATTCATTAAATCTACTAATTCCAATATGAACTGATATGAGGAAAATGATGGTATGTAAGAAACAAAATGTTATATTAAAGTTAACATATATAGACCGCCTATTTAAACCGAATTAAGTTCTATATCAGTAATAAGAACGGTGATAATGGATATCCTTGTCTTACCATTCTTCCTATTATAAGCTTAATGTAAACGATTATATTTAACAGAAAAGCCTCCAGTATAGTTAATTAAGTGATACATATCTTTTTTCTCTGCAAGAGTAGTAGTTTATAATATGACAGCCCGTAGGGCCAGTGGCGGCGGGAGGGGGGTCGGTGGGGCAGTTGCCCCCGGACGCCAAGCAAGGGGGGCGCTGTTGGGAGCTTTTTCTTTTTTGCAGCTCTGACTGGGACGTATATGTGGGTTTGGAGGTTGGCAACTGACATAAAAACTATTCTCTGTGGAAAAATAAGGGCGCCACTAAAGAACATTGCCCCCGGGCTCATCGAACCCTCGCGCCTACACTGCGTAGGGCATTAATAACTGATGAGCTTATACGTCACTTTCTGTGAAATACTAGTACTTTGATTAATACACGTCATAATATGAAACGTGTAAATAATGAAAACTTCCTTGCAGTTTTAAGGTTGAGGAATCGATTTATTTATTGTTATCATCTTCATGATTTTTTATGATATTTTTTAGATACTCTAATATTCAAGAAGAAGTGGCTCTGTACACAGAAGTAATGCCTGAGAATCAACTTTTGTTGTTTAGAGATAAGGAGTTTTGCAATTATGTATCTGCTATAGACGAAATTTGCAAGTATCCGAAAAATTTACTTGAAGGCGACATCTATCTATTCAACAGGGATACGTTGGTAGAAATGAACACTTCTATACCAGAAACAGGTATTGCTTTTCTGCAGAAATAGCTTATATTGTAGAATATAAATATAGGTGGATCAATCATTTTTGTCGGAATTTTCTGAAAATAGTCGATATATATATATATATATATATATATATATATATATATATATATATATATATATATATATATATATAATAAATCATATTATTTTCTTTTTAAGGTTAGTGAGTACTAAATTATATTTATTTAAGATGCTATAAATGTTGTGATTCACCTCGTATTTGTTTCCAAAAGGAACAGTTGGGTTATATTACAGTGAAGTTAACTTGCGTCATCTCCACGTCAGCGACCATAGTTTATCGACCTTTTTCTTTCATTTCTGAAACAGTGGTAGTATCTTCTTTGGCAAATTTTCTACCATTCCAGGAGAGAAGCATGTATGGTTTACTGTAGTCTGTTTGCACTGTGTAAAGTCTGCGTTCAGAATTTAGTTTGCGATAAATATCGGCCAGGAATGGATACAGCGCGAATCATTTAAAGTCTCTAGATGTAAAGTACAGTGGCTCAGTGGCTAAGGTGTTGATTTGGTTTGGTCTTGTGTTTGACTACACAGCAACACAACTAGGTTATTTATTGCAGAGGCAATTGGAGTAAAGGAAACACCACATTAGGCTACCCAGGCTGATCCGATGGTAGAATTTAAACTCGTGCTATGTCGGTCGCGAGTGCGGCACGCTAACGAGTGAGCCTCAGTGGCACCTTGGGTAAGGCGTTTGACTTGGGACCAAAAGGGTGCGGGTACGAATCCCACAATAAATTCAGCTTAGATCAGCTACCGTGGTGTGTCCTTGAGAAATACATTTTCTCTGCTTGCCTTGGCACGATATAGCTTTTAAAGTGTTTCTGTGGCGTAAGACACCAAAAACCAAGCAATACAAAGCCAATAAAGTCTCTAAAGCAAATAGGTCGAGCTGCTCTATATTTGCCGATGACAGTAAAACATTATATGATAGACACTACATATGTTTATCGTTGTTTATTAAATAAAAAGCGCGATTCTTGAGATTTGCAGTCATTAAACCAAATCACGCACATGAAAAAAGAATTATATAAGATTCTTAACAAAAGGTATTTATTAATCTTTCTTCCAGTGCCATTTCCACCATGCAACCTAGCCTGTGATCTCAGTGAAGATGTGAAATTAGCAAAACGAAGCTGTTCTGTTGCTTATTATTATGAATTTTATACAGAAAAAGTTGTTCGCTGCCAGAAACGTGCTAAACAGTCTCTCTACTACCTAAGGTATATAGTTTGATTTTGTATACTATTGTCAATCTATGACTGGTATACGCCCATTAATACTACACTTTTTAATAGTAAATAATATAGATGACAATGTAATGACTATAAGTTAAAATTGGATGTACACATTTTTCAAAGAGCACCTATTTCCTTGCGGAACCATAATATTGTTAACGTGACATCATTGTACGGTGCTTTCACTGATCTTGTCTTAGTTTACAAACTTACTGTAAAGAGAGGAATTTAGTGTTATATGAGGGTATTGGATGAAAAGAAAATCACAATTAAGCTCTGTTTCTGATAGAAAGAATTTGTTGCATATAGCTTAGTATATACATTGTCATGCAGCATTCTTGCAATCCACGGGCAAAAATCCACTATGCTGTCTTTTGGCCCGTGGCTGCCTTTTGCTGGTACCCGGGCTAAATTGGCAAGCCAGTATCATAGTCCGGTAGTTAGTAAAATCTGTGTCTCCGGATTAGTTAGTCGTGTGGCGAAGTGCGTAGCAGGGAGCATACGAAGCAGAGAACCAGATTAACGGACGCGATGCATCATGGTAAAAAAAATACGGAGATTCTGTACTTTCACTAAGATGGAGGATAGTAATTATATGCGGTCTCACGAGCGCCTCGAACCTTTGCGTCTCCACTGTCTTCAGTGTCTTTTACAGTGTTGTTCATATTGTTGAAAAAACAACGACAGATATTGGGTCCAAAGCTTGAGCAAAAAGAAGACCGAGTCTTGTATCTCCCGATATTCGCATTCTTACAAAAATAGGACACAAAGTAAACAAATAAAATTAAAAAAGAAATAAATAAAACAGCACATAGCGTCCCAGAGAGATAGAGTCTGTTTACATTTGACGTATGTTTTCTTTCATTTTTCCATTCTCTTTTTTGCAGTAAAGATTTTTCGGTTGACATTTTCTACCTTATCTTCAATGAAACCAACGAAAACCACACTTTCTTTATATTTCAGGGAATATATCAGAGTTTTCCTGAATCCCATAAGTATATGGTTACCAGAAACAAAGAAGCTTAAAGCAGAATCAGAAAGAAGCTTGGGAATTCTAGAGTCTAGTCTAAAGCTATTTGGAACTCTTGTGCCAGTTCTGAAGTTGACAAGTCACAAAGACTGCGAAAAAATAGCCGAATTCTTAAATAAACTAGATGTCGTTGAAAACCTGAAATCGAGTTTAGCTAAGGTAAAATAAATCTATCTTTTTCTTTCCTTGTCCTTATCTTTCAAAACCAAAAACCACATTGAAAACACTTTTGAACGTGTTTGTATTGCCCTAAGTTCAACACGAATGCCCTTGATATATGTACTTTTGATAATGAAAATAATATTCGTAGAATGGAAGACAAATTGCATTTTTAGCAGTTCATATATATGAATGTTTTCACATACAGAGGTTTTGAATTGGGCCTTGTTTGGGTATAAACTCTATGTCGTTATTGGGGTAACAATCTTTTCTGTGTGGTTATTTGAGTAGCAATCTTCAAGTTAAAGTTCTTAATTTTGATTTCAAATTGCTTCTTTTGCTAAAATACACTTCTTGACGTATTACTTCAACATAAATGTCTTCAGTTCCCAACAATACTGTACATATTATTAGAGAAATATGATTGAATAGATTCTTTTCAATAAAATCACGAGCGGACGAATTTAAGCCTTGATTGTCGTGAATTTACCTGTATGGAGTACAATCTGGTAGCTTGTCATGTATAATTCAACCAAAATTCGCAGTTTTCGACAATACATACGGAGACAGGATTAACTCACAAAATACTGTTATTACTACTAGGATGTCCTTTTTCTGCTCTTTTTTCATATTATTTTATCGATATTAAAAAAAAGTTCTGTCGATTTATTCCTCATATAATCAATGATAATTATACATTTTTACCAAGCCTTTGCAGCAAACATTTAGGTTCGTTAAAATCGCATCATGTAACGTAGAAAAACTTGAGAAGTTGTTAGTTTATAGCACCAGAAAGACACCGCTTATGTACTCATGCGCCCTTAGTGTGTGCTTTGACAATATTTATAAGCAACTGCTAAAATACAGTTCTGTTATTTATTCATTTACATTCGTTTTTTTATTAGTTATTTGTAATTGCAAGTAAAAATATTTCGGTTGTAATACAGAATGCCGCCAATAGACGTTATTTTGATTCCGAAATGATCTAGTTTTTCATTATTTCTTTTTCCTTTTTGGCTAAAAAACGTGTGCAGCACTCGAAATAATCAATATTTAATGTTGAATAGCCTTAAAACTTTATTCTTATTATTTTACTAGAATGCCACAGAAAGTGTGATTTTATGAAATTTTTATTTCTCATTAGAAAAGCTGATAAATCTTTATGAAACACGAATGATATGCAAAGCAAGTCTAACTTACCCTTTGATAATTAATAAATTTTTTATATCTCAGTATAGTTTGATCTTTATGTACAACAATGTTGGGTTCTAAAAGAGGCATTAATTGGACTGTGCCATTTTCGGACTGTGCCATTTTCTTTCTACTGTGGAGGTGAAGAGACATCTGAACAGGCACCCGATTGGTCAGTTACATACCTGATTGTTTTGATAGACAGCTCCGTCATGACACCTGTAATAATGTAACCAGATGGTTTTAAAAATCAATCTTTAAGAACAAAAGATACTTAAAGTTAAGATCGTACAATGACTTGGTAATTCCTAATTGTAGGAAGATAAAAGAATACATGAGATAGCCGTGTATTTACAAGTACTACTTGAGAAAATTCAAGAACAGGAAATCAGTATGACGTCAATAGGCTGCCAAGAAGAACATTATTGGTGAGTCAGTTTCTCTCTCTGTCTCTCTTTAAAATATACAAAAACACATACAAAACTACTTTTAGTTTAGTTTAAACAGATGATATTGCCTTATTATGAAGCATACCAGGTTGGGCTATAGTGAAAAACAAAACAAACAACGGAGCTAGGAATCTATCAGCTCTTTTTATCCATCTCTCGAACGTAATGCAAACAAACACGCACATATATGAACATTTACTCAATATTTTGAGGTTGATGTAGGTCAAACTTAAATGCATTTTATGTTCGTAATTGCAATACCAGATCTTCAAAAAAGAACACTTCATACTTTCGTGCATTAATACTTGACCATTAGAACCGAACAGGACATATATAAAAAGGAAAATAATTACACTGCCTTCACTCCTTAGATCTTCTCTTATGCATGACATAAATACGCCCATAACACTTTTGTTTTATATTTTTAACATCCTTCCTTTTGTTAAAATAAATTTAAAAAACTCCGTTTTTCTTTTTAAAATTACTCCCTCCTTCTCTCAGTCCGAGTGACTGCTATGGTTTCAGATACCATATTGTTCCGTTTTCACCAATACATTCTCACCTTTTCAGCGTATCAACTCTTCGGCAATGCAGACAGACAATAAACGGTGTTCTTACTACGTTCGGAAAACACAAAAGATACGGCGACTTACATTCTCATGAAGTGTTCATCCACCAGTCAGAAATGTAAGTACTTTCTCAAATGCATACTACGGACATTTGCACAAAGTAAAATTGATTAATTTCTCACGACACATCAGTACATGAATTTAGTCTGACAGCAATGTGAATAAAATGCCTTGCCCAGAGACACAACACGACAATCGACCCGGGCTGTTCTAGGCAGGATTCGAACTCGCAAACCACTGATTCTGAGCCCAACACCCTAATAACTGAACCAAGAAGAAAAACCGCAAAAGTTGTAAAGAAAATTGGTCATGGAAGAAGAAGAAGTAAATACCAAGCTTGGGTCTTCTTTAAAAGTGAAATGTAGCAAAGTGTCGTGTAGAACATTGGTTTATCGTCATTGTTTTGGGATCTCTTCGGAATGAAAAATACTATGTTATTTATTATATATACTATACGCTTTATTACTAAAACCTATTGCTGTAACTATGAAATTTGATATATAAATCAGTCATATGTCAAACTTGTCAGAAAATAATGGAGAAAATATAGTGTTTGGAATCGTATTTTTTCAAGTAAGATTTAAGAAGCAAACAGTTTATTCTGAAACATTTGGTGATGTTTTATACTTGTATGTCGGCGACAAGAAAATACAAATATGATAATTATTTTCATTGATTTTTACAGGCATAAGTTGGAAGAGAGCAACTTAAGACTTTTGTCAGTCTTTCAAGGCTGTCTTGACAATTTAAAGAGAGTTCATGGAGAAGTAAAGAAACATTCTGGGTGAGTATGGATCAAATTATACGAAATTCCCGGCCCCCCCCCCCTACCCTTGTGATTTGTGATGATGATGATCGTTGACTCCGAAGTTGGCACTATGACAATTCATTTCTTGTTCTGGTTTATTAAAAAACTTACTTGTCAATTGAAAAGATATGTGAAAAGATCTTTCAGTTGTTATCAACACGCTTCAGTGGGAGATATTGTGATACCGTCCGTCTGTTGTAACTCGATCTTCTTCTAAGCCACTGGCTGGAAATTCACCAAACTTGATACATACGTTGTCCATGTGAATACCATATAAGGATGTGTATATTTTGGGCCCCTACCTTATGTTCCCTTGGAGGTGGTCAACTTTAAAAAATATAAAAATTGCAGTTACGGTGATTTTCTTTTAAATTATTTTCTCGACCCGTCTTTAAACATGCAGTCGTAGCTTTAGGACGCAAAATATATGTAAACGAATTTTGGCTGTTATTCTCAGTCAATTGGGTTTTGGGTTGGGTGAAGTGGGTGGGAAGAATGTAATGAAAAACCAAGGGATGCGCCATGGCAAACCATGGAAGTAATTTTTTTTTTTATGCATTGAAGTACATAGGTTCAACATAAAATATCACGCACTTTATATCAAATTCAGCCGTAGATGTTAATTCTATAAATCAATAATTGAAAACTTTTTAAATTACAGAACATGTTTAGTAATTATGGAATTATTTTCGTTTTATTGAATTCTTCATTTTCATATTGGTTTTTTACAAAGTCTATCATACATCCTGTTTCAGACTCCTTTTGAAACACTTAGCACGTGCCAAGAAAGTCGAAGTAAATATGAAGTGCGTCACTGACTTTCATAGAGAAATCGACGTTCGACTTGAAAGAGTAAGTACACATATATATCTCTAAACCAGTCACAAGTTTGTTTTTAATGACCTTTTTAATAATATATATTGGTGAGAATTGAACTATCAACGACTGTCAAGCATCAACAGGTTATCGATAATTGCTGTGGACAGCTGACCGATAGTATCGCGAGCAAATTTTGAAGCATACTATAATTATGTCTGCACTAGATGTTTTTTCTGGGCTTTGTGCAGAAGTTCAAATAATCATAACTGAACCATTTTCAACACTTTGTTTTCCTCATTTATTTGTTTCCAACATTTTTCGAATATATTTAAAGATTGTGTTTCATCGTATTTCACTCTTTGTCCTCTCTTTATGTCTCCCATTTATTATGTTAAATGGGTACTCAAGTTGGGAAACTTACTGTCAAACCCTTTTTTACTATGGCAATAAAATATGTCTAACCTAAATGTGCCTCAAGCATTTTCGAGATTTGTTTTGCATGAAGATCGTTGATGACGTACAAATTGATGTTTTAATGAATAGGAAGAGCATAGGCGAAAGAATTATTTCAGATGTGCTTTCTTTCGGTGCAGTTCTGTAAAATGGCAGAAAACGCAGTTCTGGATTTTAAGGTTATATCTGAGAAATTTATATTGATATTTATTCCCACAGTTTCCATTTAAAAAAAAAAAATATTTCTGTAACTTGTCTGAGAGCCAGGAAATTATTTGAAAGTTTCGATCAAAAGCGAAATTGTTAGATAATTTCATAGATTGAAGAACACATGTGACCTAGATATTTAAATCCTTAGGCGGAAACACATGAACTTGTGAGGAATGTAATAATATGGGTATAACACTTTTCAATCGCAAGATGTTTCATAGTTTGGTTTTCATAAATATTGGTAGTGAATGAATCCTATTCACCAATTATCTGACCGGATACTGGAAACCGTTTTTATAGTAACTAAAATTTCTAGACTTAAAACAATTTCGCATCGATTGATTGTCGCGGATCTGCCACTTTTCGTTGTTCTAGTTGTTTCAAAACGTACATGATCAGCTGGGTAGTTTTGTGAACTCACTGTTTCAAACTCAGGGAGAATAAATAACACGTAAAACGTAGGTCTACAGTAGATCTTTGCATTTCTTTGAAACGTTCGAAATTTTGTTAAATGTTATTTACTTTTGGCCTAACGTTTCAGGTATATTGAGATTCAGTGGGAAAACAGGTTTCTGATGTCCACGTTCCTATGACGTTTCCTGTATTTCTGCCATATAAACTCTCATTTAAAGTCAACCTTGAAAAAAATGGTTCAAGTTAAAACTGTTTTACTTAACATTTCGTAGGGAGCCGTAGTGGTTTACTGATACAGCGCCCGACTCACTACCACAACGGTTGGGGTTCGAATCCAGACCATACAAGGTCAAGTCGGCCAGCGTAGTGTGTCTCTGGGGAACGTACTTTACGTCTATTGTTTAATCCGGTGTAGCGTGTCTCTGTGCAAGGCACTTTACTCCTATTGCCTCATCCGGTGTAGCGTGTCTCTGTACAAGGCACTTCACTCTCGTTATCTCAGCATAATATACCATGTGCGGATGTGACGTTAAAGACTAAACAAACTCTACATCTCAAAGATAGTTAAGATTAAAGTCTAAACTTTGCATTTTATACGTGATTGTTTATGTAATTAATTCCTACAGCTGGACACAACTTATAAAGAAGCCGCTGTGATCTTGCCCACGCTACTAGGATGTCATACTACGAAGCTCAGGCCCTCAGAAAATGATGGAAACATTTTTCTCCTGAAACAGGAGCCTAGTACCCATGATTCAGCCATGAAGGAAAAGGTTGCACAATGTGGTGCAACTGGTTTTACAGCTAAAGAACTAGTATCAAAACCATGCCCTACATCTAAGGCAAAGATGTATTCTGATCTTGCAAAGCAGTAAGTAAACTCTCTCTCTCTCTCTCTCTCTCTCTCTCTCTCTCTCTCTCTCTCTCTCTCTCTCTCTCTCTCTCTCTCTCTCTCTCAAATACAGAACAATATTACAAAAGATGCTGCCATTACCAGTAACTATTTCAAGATGACTTATAGGAGGTCATACTAAACTTTGTAAGATTAGTGTATTATTGTCCTTATTTCGTTTTCAGATCCGATTAACAATCGCATTAACGTAATATATCTTGGTCTTTGACTTGGAGGAAAAAAGGGTGGGAAAAGTTCATTGCTTGTTAATTGACAAGGAAGATTTTAAGGATGTATCATTCCGATTCAAACAAGTAAGCTTCCGTCCAACTTATATATTTTCCTTTTTCCACTGATTAAACGCCGCGTAATAATACTGTTTCATTTTCTAGTCTTGTAACAATTGGGTTAGGAAAAAATGGCCGGGACTATTTTCCATAGAGCAGGAATATTGAAGAAGAATAAAGCAAACTAGTGTGTGATATGTACCTTGTCCCGTCGACTGAATTTAAGATCATTGAAATTAAAAAAGAACAAAATAAAAAATTAGAATAAAAATAACATGAAATGAAAAAATTTTATTCATTTCTTCAAGAGTAAATTCTGTTTGTATTTGTCGCATAATCGTGTATCTTTTAGTACTAAATTCGTTGCAGTCCGCTGTTTGAAAATATGTTACAGTAGTTCTTGGTTTGAATTTGGAGAACGCGTAATTAACGCGTGATGGATCTCGTATACACTTGATTATTCATTTATAAATTTCCAGTATTTAGGATTAATATAAGGTTGCACCATTATTTCGGTAATACTGTAATGGCACCCCCACCCCCACCCCACCCCACCCAAAAAAAAATTAACAACAAAACAAACAGCCATCAGCTAACATTGTTATCTATGTCCCCTGATTAGTTGAATACGATGTCATCTGAACCGGATGTACTAAATTTGGTATGAGGATCTCCTTTTGAACTGCAATGATTGGCTTGCAGGGTATATCCTCAGTAGTGCATCGTGCGATAGAAAAAGATGTAGTTGATGTACTTTCGTTTAACATTAGGTAACTGCGGTCACATCTCATTTGTAAGCGAACAATACCAGTATGTGTGAAGAATAGAAACATTTGTTAATTACTTTCGGTCACAGTAACTCTATCCCAGGCCATTTATATGTGCAGCAGAGTACAATCAGTGATTGAAATCATTTCTTAAACAATGGAGAAAGTGGATGAGATTGTCTTGGTTGGGTATTGTATAAAGAATGATTTATTATAGTGTACATACTGTTCCCTGCACATATAGTGTATAGACTGTACACTATATATATATATATATATATATATATATATATATATATATATATATATATATATATATGGTACATACCCTACATATAGTGCACATACTGTATACTGTACATATAATGTACATAGTGTACATTGTGCATATAGTGTATAGATTGTACATTACGGCAACCTTTTGCATAAAAAACATTTTTTTTTGGAAAATTTTGTCTTAATCTTCTTATATTTTTCCACACGGTGTGACTTGAAAGTTGTTTTCAAATGTACTAGTCTTAAGTAAACTAATTTATACATTTTTGCAGTGGCGGCGCGAGGGTTCGAGGCGCCCGGGGGCAATGTTCTTTAGTGGCACTCCTACCGAGGCGCCCTGGTGCATTGTTCTTTAGTGGCGCCCATACTTTGCCACAGAAAACAGTTTAATAATAATAATCTTGGGGTTCTCCAGACGGCGCTCTTAGCATGAAACATCACTGTCCGGACAAACTATTTTCTGCAAAAATACGCTCTTGTTTTGACTGTTGTTTTCCTGGTTTTTACAAAGAACTTGAAGCGTATCGGTAGTTTTACTATTTGGTTTGATAAATCTGATAATGTCATAATTAAGTTATCTATTCTTGTGTGTAAAAATGAAGGTGAAATGATTTTGACGACAATTAAAAAAAATGAAGACACTGAGATCAAACGGACTTTGCCGACAGTTTACCTATGCCATCACAAAGGAGTCTGACAATCCTACCTCATCTCCCCTTACCCCCCCCCCCCCCCCAAATGCCAGTGACGGTAATCATCCAAATAGTCTCGAATGACGTAGTTTAAAGGGTGTATTCAAATTATTACTTTCAGACTCAACGAAACACGGTCAGGAACTGAATCCGCCATGAAAAGTTTGGCTGAGAATAAAAAGAGTCTTGAAAGGTAAGCGCATATTTTTCATATTGAAACATGGAACATCGACAGTTTCTTATTGGTTTGTGTTGTTACTGTTTGTCTTAAACTTTGATTTCCTAATTTTTCATACTTGTTTCATCATTCCTTTCGGTTTTCAATAATATTTATGTCAGTGAACTGTAGTGAGTATAAAGCACGTTGTTGCACACACAAGTCAGTAAAATCAGCATATTTTAGCGGCAAAGACCTAATAACTGCAAGATTTTTCCTTCTGTATTTCCTTTCCATATTTTATCTTTCCTGGTGATATTCTTGTATGATTGGGATACTGTTGTATGAATGTTATGCATCTTGAAGTAAAATATGTTGAATTAAATGTATTATAACTGCTTGTATCTTTCTAGATGTATATAGACAATTAGAAGACACTGTTTACAAACTACCCACATTTTGTCAAACCCTGTTTCTAAAATCTTGGTAACTGGTTTATTTAATCCAACGGTGCACCTCTAAATTTTTTTTTTTAATGCAACTGATTGCATCATTGTTCCACTATTACAAACATCTTTAATTCGAACCATTTCATAATCTGCTTTTAATTCTGATAATTGAGTGTTTATTTTTCTAATTCTTTTAAATATCTGTAAGGTTTGCATTTTATCTCTTTTCAGCATTGTAACTATGCTTCAGAAAGGCGGCGAAAATCAAAATGGCATCACTGGAACAACTAAGTTTGTTCAATCATAGAACTTGCTCACCAAAGGAGCAAGTGCGCATGCTTACCCAGTATGCACTCGCACTCGAGATCACAGATGTTTCCCCCCTCTCCCCCTCCCCCTTCTCTCTCTCTCTCAGGGTTAACCCTACTCCATCAGGCTAACTGCGAGAAGTTGACGAAATGTTAACAAAATACCAACAATGTTTTAAAAAAATATCTGCAAAGTAAAAATCTTAAACTTCGCTGCGAGCAAATTCCAATTTGTTTGACATTCAGTTTGTATCTTCGCTGTTATTTCAAGTTTAAATTTAAACACTACATAGCATTATCATATGAATTGATCATCCGGGTAAGGTCACACATAGCAATATGTTTCTAGATTTTCTATTTTCCTATTCATTTTCAAAAACCGAAGAGAAACTCTGTGAAGTTAAAAGACACTTCAGATTTGTAGAAAAATCTCCCAAATTGTCATTTCCGCGTCAAGTCCTCAATCTTGACGAAAAATCCGCAATTTGAGGACAAATCAACATGTACCCTAACCAATACTCTCTCCTACTCGTTGCTATACAAGTTAGGTGGTGGTGTAGAATGATAATGGTCAAACACGTCTGACCACACGGGACTTTTTGGTCTGCGGTCTGAAGGTAGATCCTCCAACCGAGAGTTCTACATATCCAATCCATCATTACTCCGACATAAGGAATATAAATATGCTTGAGTGCAAAATCTGTTCTCCAATAAAAAATGTAATTGTGGCGCTGATCGTGTGCTACGATCAGCTATCTACTCGGCCCCAGCCACCCACATCTAAAACATCCTTATTGGTTATGAGGTAAATTATACTATTCAAAAAGCTTTCTTTGAAAGGATGAAGAATATGTATATACACACACACACACACACACACACACATATCTTAAGATCATTATTGATAAACTGAAAGCTTTTTAGGAGACCTATCCATTACTTTTTGGTCATTGAAATAGTTAGCAAGCAAATGGAAATCAATCATAGCATATTGAAAGCTCAAGTTTCCATTCATTGGACTTCCATAATTTATGTGAAATACTTAGATCTTCTTATTAAAAGGTTCCTCTTAAAAGAAACGGATACTTAAGGATACAACAATTATAATACCAAATTTAATGACATTTTATGTTTTAATAAAACAATCAGCTTTTTTTGAAAGATGTCGATAATTTTAAAAAGATGAAACTTGTGGAATTTCTTAATGATTGAACTTCCCTATGTTCACTTACGCTGTAGGTATCGTAGGTGTGAAAGTCGTAAAATTATTGAAACAAGTAAAACCGTAAATGTTCAGATTAGTCAAATATATTTAGTTTCGAAAAGGTCGATAATATGAAGGTCACAAATGTTGAGCTTGTGATGAAACGATATTTAAAGCTTCACCCCCTCCCCCCCCCAAAAAAAAAAAATAAAAGATTAAGGAATATAGGATAAACTTATCTGGTCCTAAAACTTCCTAGCATTCTAAAACTTTCGAGTAATCGGAACACGTTTGACCTTTTAGGTCATTTTCTGGAGACATCCAGATGATTTTCTGGTAGAGTCCAAATGTATTCCGATTAACAGGCGACCAGTGGAGAGAGCAAAAGGTTAGAGTATTGGAAAAACAGGATTTTTGTTAGCAGATTTGACTTTAGAACATGCATAATTAGTTTTTATTAGACTTTAATGAACGGATATTTTTTAGAATACAACATAATGGACTGTATGGTTTGGAAAAAAAGAGAATAACACAATTTTAAATGATTTTAAATATTCATATGCAAGATGGATTCTTTCTTGATACGTCGATTGTTTGTTCTTCGATTTTAGACATTTTGAAACGAAATTATATTTAACAATTCACTATCTAGAGCTAAGGCTTACAGATTGAAGAAACTAAGTGACCTTACGTTAAACAAAATGCATGAATTATTAGCGCATACATATTTATAATACAAGTCTGGCACTTAGCAATTTTACGATTAAATTAGTAAGCTTTGCAATGTTCTATATTTCTCATCGATAAAAATTTGAGTCTTCTTTTCTGTTAACTTCTCCTTTCCTTTCACTTTGTTACAAGCAATCAGGAAAGGGGGGAGAGTGTGAGGGTGAGTTTTTTTTTTCTAGAATATTGAATGCGTTCACGAGTGCACATGCGTTTAATGGAGCAATTGACAAGAACGCTCCAGAAATTGAAAATCCAAATATAGCAACGTGAAGCATGTCAGGAGAGTGCCAATTTTCATAAACTAAGTGTCTTGAGTCATGAAGACACAGAAATGCGAAAATCCGTCCAGCAAAGCTCAACAGCCATGATTAGGGAGAATAGAAAAATTTGCAAATGCACCAGAATCGTTGGAGTGAAACGTGAGGTATACTGAGAATATACACCAGCAGAAGCAGATTTTCCATGAGCTAAAGACAAGTGAAATCTTCAGACTGCTGAGATAATTTTCATTTTGATTAAGAAGATTGAATGACATCGGTAATTTTGTCCTGATTATCGAATGAAACCTCAAGGATGCTGACAAAAATTGAAACTGGCTAAAAGTAAGCGGCATGCTCGAGTCATGAAGTCACAAAAAACCAACAATCTGTCTAGAGAAATACCATCTTAAAGAGAGATTTTCGCTGGAATAAAATATGACGTCAAGACAATAGAGACTGGAAGAAAGAAGGTATATCTCCAGTTAGGAAACAACAGAAAATCTACAATCTTGTTGCAAAAAAATAACCACGTACAAAATTTAAGAAATTGACAAATTTACCGTGTTCGTGAGAATTAAACGTGAGGAGTATTTAGGAAATACCGACAGAGAGCAAAACAAATGTGTCCACTCTGACGAAGATATATATAAAAAAGAAAATATGGCAATAGGTTTTTCATTGTGATGAAGGGTTACAGATAAATGGGCAAATTAATTCTGATTGTTGGAATAAAATGTGAGACACAGACAGACTAAGAGAACTTATCTTTGGTGTCGAAGTCACATAAAGTCTGGCAAGAAAATTATGAAGTTGAAGAGGAAGATTAAAGAAATGAGCAATTTCGTCGTAATTAGCGGAATCAAATATAATGGATATTAAGAAAATACAGATTAACAAATACAAACTTGACTTATGACTGGAGTGTCAACTGGAGACACTCTAGTCATAAAGTAACAGAAAATCGACAATCTTGGTTGAGAATTACCATTGTGATACGGGAGATTGGAATAAATGGACAAATTCGCCACAATCATCAGAAGAAACCTCAATAATGTTGGCAGAATGCAGACTTTCGGAAAGATGTTAACTGTTCATTGTTCACTTTCAGAAAGATGTTAACCGTTTATTGTTCACTGTACATTCAAAATCTTCACGATGTAGATCTTTCAGAAAGATGTTCATAGATATATAGAAAATACTGTCAGTCATGAAGACTTATCATTTTGATGAGCAACTGAATTCGCTATGGTTGTCGAGTTAGCCTGGCCGATGAAAGTGTGAAATATTGTATAAAATGGTCATTACTTATAAAGGTATTGTTTAGAGATCCAACTGTTCGGAGTAGATTTTTTTTTTAAATATATTATTTTGGATGCTGAAGAAACGATGTGTTATCTGAATAGTGTTCTAGAATTAACTACTCAAACTTGATATAAACAGTTGTATAACCATCCTAATGGTACAGAATGTATTGATATCATTCTAAACTGTTGCCAGACCACTGTGATTAAATACAAATGACACAGTAATGCTAGCAATGAACACAATGACTTGACACAGTATAGGTGTGTGTTGATCGAAGAAATGCAGCAAAATCTCTCCTAAAGGACACATGAATTAGGCGGACAACTGCTGAAGGGCAAATTTTCTAGGTACCATTTATATCATTAATATTATAAAAGTCTTGAATTAATGAACACCTGATTATAACAGACAGAATGATTCAAGCCGACGTGGCTCAGTGGTTAGCACGCCGAATTCGAGACCAATCGAGTGAAAGTTGGAATTTTACCACCATTGGATCAGCCCAGGTAGGCTACAGTGACAGTGGTGTATCCCTGGAGAAGGCAACTTACTCAATTGCGTCGGCACTAAGTGACCCTGTGCCGTAAAACGCCCCCCCCCCCCCGGGTTTCCATTAAAAACAGGGTTCACACTAGTTGTACCAATCCGTCCACGTCTGGCACTTCACGTTGAACGTAAAAGTGCTGTGTTATTTTATAAACGACGTTCAAATTGGACGAGTCTTATTGGTACAAACGGGTTGATAGAGCGATGCATAACCATTATCATCTTTTTCTAGATAACTTATGATTGTTTATATTGTACTTATATTTTTTATATGTACCTTTTGTATGGACTGGTAGGTCCATAGATACACGTGCTCCTATATTTTTGAATGTTGAATAGCATAGTGTCAGCGAGACTGGCCTTAGTGCTGGTTAACCGGTATGAATTTTAGTCATATTTCATATTTTAATTTAGACATTTTACAATTGAAATCATTTATTTTAACACGTAATCTATTCTGCTCCAGCTTCGATAATACACATATTGCCAGTACATATTAGTAGAGTTCATATAGTCTGCAATATGCGCGATGTACAAAATATGCATAAAGGATTGTTTATACTCTTTGTTTCAAGTCACTTCTATGTCCATCATTTGATAATGATCATGTTACATTTACTAATAACATTGTATTTGAATCTTATTTGTTTAGTAATTTTTATTTGTCCCTCTGTTTATACACCCTATTTATTTCAGTTCTCATTATCATTTTCATTGAAAAGCTCTAGGATGCGTCGCTCATATATTCATTGTCAGTTTGATAAAATGCTGTGACATTACTACAGATAGTTTTATAAATGTTTCAAATGTGTTTGTTGCATGGAGTAGCAAAAACTGATGATTTAAATAAAAGTAAATCATAAACACGAATTCTTTTTAATATCGTTTTCCTGTTTTCCGGCTGTTGGTGACTACTAAAACTACTGCCTTTTGCAACCCATGTGATTTATCTGTATTAGTGTATGTATATTAGTGTTCGATCGATAGATCGAAAGTTGGTTGTAATATTTGTAAATAGTGACATGCCCTTCATATTTTTAAATATCGATCTGTTATCTATATATATATATTTGTATTCTTGGAGCTGAAAATTGGCGCATCTTGTTGATACTTACTGTAATTTTAAACCTGACTAATGATTATATTTTTATTTCAATATTTAAACTAGCTGTTATTTGTAGATATGGGTTAAAACTATGTCGATGCCACTCTATCTCCAGGACAAAATGTGAAATGGTTAAACTTTCGCTCTGCCCAGTATAAGATTGTTTTCATTGCTGTAAAGTACAATATATAATGTATATTATATAATATCATGTACATGTTTTAGCGGGATAGTTTAGTTATACTTTTCAACCTATTGTCTTTCAATGTATGTATGTATGTATGTATGTATGTATGTATGTATGTGTGTGTTATGTATGCATGCACAAGCAGATTGTCAATGCAAATAGAAAAACATTTTAAAATTTTATAAATATATCACTTGTACCTAGACTGAAATAAATATTTTTCTCGAAATATATATGCACAATTCATTTTTTGTATAGGATTTTTGAAATATTTCATGAAGCATAAAGAGTGACCGTCTAACCATTATACATTATATGAATTTACACCATATATATATATATATATATATATATATATATATATATATATATATATATATATATATACACACATACATACATACATTCACTTATTCAAAATATATGAAATAGGTGTACATTTTAGTAAAACGAACACAAAGGAACTTTTTATATATATATATTTTACCATGAATAACTTGTGATAGCCTTTCTACAAAAAATGAGTAACAAAAACAAAAAATTACCACAGAAATATAAAAGACTTTTAGAGTGGCATATTATAAGATTTCCGCGAAAGTTTATCGTTTTTCCCTGTTGGAATGTTTGAAGCTTTCCATTATGTATTCCGTATAATAAATGAAGCACCTTACTGGATCCTGGTACCAGTTGTTAACTCTAGCCTGTCGTATTGATAACAACGGACAAAAGTTACCCGGAACATTTGAACAACCTGCCTGTAAATATAGTCTGATGGTTAATGTTGGGAATTTTGTAATCTTTAAACTTCCTTCTTTATTTGTGACAAGTGTCACATTTGAAGTATCGACACAGCTCTCGCACACGATATATATATATATATATATATATATATATATATATATATATATATATATATATGTATATATATATATATATATATATATATATTTTCGCTCCGTAAGCAGAAGGGTATAACCTAGTTTTTGGTTGTTCTTTTTACTGATTAATGCTTATATGCCTATTGTTTATTGTTTAGGTTAAAACGAAATACATTAATTTGTTTACTGCTTAATGTTTATTGTTAGTTTTATTTGGCGGATGGTAAGGTCATGGTGGGATATGATTTTTTATAAAGTATTCGGTAGCTAGGCTAGTATGATTCATTTTAGCCTAGGATTTTATCAGAACACTTTGGTAGATTAGTACATGGTTGCCTAGGATTTTATAAGAACACTTTGGTAGATTAGTACATGGTAGCCTAGGATTTTATCAGAACACTTTGGTAGATTAGTACATGGTTGCCTAGGATTTTATCAGAACACTTTGGTAGATTAGTACATGGTGGCCTAGAATTTTATCAGAACACTTTGGTAGATTAGTACATGGTGGCCTAGGATTTTATCAGAACACTTTGGTAGATTAGTACATGGTGGCCTAGGATTTTTTCAGAACACTTTGGTAGATTAGTACATGGTTGCCTAGGATTTTATCAGAACACTTTGGTAGATTAGTACATGGTGGCCTAGAATTTTATCAGAACACTTTGGTAGATTAGTACATGGTGGCCTAGGATTTTATCAGAACACTTTGGTAGATTAGTACATGGTGGCCTAGGATTTTTTCAGAACACTTTGGTAGATTAGTACATGGTGGCCTAGGATTTTATCAGAACACTTTGGTAGATTAGTACATGGTGGCCTAGGATTTTTTCAGAACACTTTGGTAGATTAGTACATGGTTGCCTAGGATTTTTTCAGAACACTTTGGTAGATTAGTACATGGTGGCCTAGGATGCTTCCAAAATATTATTTGGTGGATAGCAGGGTCATAGTGTTTCAATATTTTTGTTTTGTTTTAATTATTCTGGTGGGGGGGGGGGGGGGGTAAAGTGATTGTTGTGAAAAGAAAATGGGGTAGTAGCCCAGGAAATACATGGTCAATGCTACTCAGGGTTTTATTCGACACTGTATAGCCAATATTGTGCTGACATGCTGTTAAACCGTACAAATCCATACATACATATACATCCAGCTCCTGGTAAAAAAACCTGAAAATGTCGGAGGAACTCGGGATTTTCTTTTCGCAATTACAGTTGCCTAATATCTCCTTAGATTCGCACACCTCTATTTACTAAAATTAGTTAATACTTTCCATTCATAATTATTGATAATAAAGTTCGGGAATTATATTACACTTTTCTAATAATTTGCTTGTTCACTGCAGGAATGCAACTGATCTATAGCCTCAGTTCTTTCCTTGAAACCTGGTTACACACTGGTATAAAAAAAAAAAATACCCATTTTCGGTCATAGAGCGGTGGAGTCAGGAAATAATTTTCATGATCAAATAGTGTAGGACCGCCAGAGAAGTCAGGTTTCATATTCCGTCAGTCCTTTTTAAATTGTGTTTTAAGTTATATTGTCAAGTATCAATTGGAAACTGATTTGTTTTCTACTTTCTTTGATTTTATTTTTCGGAATTTTGTCTTCTCTGCTGAAGTAATCATACGGAGTAAATCATGTGAAAACTGGAGAAAAAAAAAAAAAAAAAAAAAAAAAAAAAACATGTAGACGAAAGTTTTTCAAAAAGACCACTGTGCAAGTTAATGCCATAAATGGATCAGCTTTTTTATAAACAAAAAGAGCACAATTTTAAACTTTTGCAATGACTTTCTCATATTCGACATAGTTCTTTTTCAAACAGTTTTTGCTTGAAATTCGTGATTTATTTTAACGATAACTGTTGGCATTAAAAACATAAAATAAATTACAACTTAAAAACGAACTGGTTGATCTACGCGAGAATAGAGCAAGAACTAAAAACTAATTCGCTCTGAGTTTAAATTATTTTGCGCATAATTATGGCTGATTCTTTGTACAGCTTTCATAGTTACATGTGTGTGTTTGTTTGTGTGCGTGCGTGCGTGCGTGTGTGTGTGTGTGTCGAAACACACTGTACATGTAGAAATGCCTGCGTTCTCATATGCTTTATCACAGACTACCAGTGGTATACGTTACGTTAATTCTTCTCGACCTCAGACCCCGTTCGCTCATTTTTAACCGTAATCACCTTGATTATATAGATATTAAATAGGGTTACCATACGTCCTCTTTTTTCCGGACATGCAAAGAGGTTAATATACAACCTACCGCATGTACTCGCATATACGCGTCATGCAAATGCAAACAACATAGACCCTGATCTGCCGTCGCATAATGCGCCGGCAGATCAGGGTATATGTTGTTTGTTCTACTGATTAGTCCTTACAAACTGCATAGATCCAGATCTGCCGGAGCATTATGAGACCACAGATCTGGGTCGAAGCAGTTTGCAGTTGGTATTGACTTATACTAGGGTATATACCGTAATATTCTAGCGAGCTCTACAATGCACGCGGAAGACTTCACTAGTACATAATTTATAGGTGGCGTGTGCAACCTGGGGCCCGCGAGCTGGTTTTATCCGGTTAAATTTACATCATACGGTGTGGTTTCAAAAATCGCTGTCCGGACCGCGCCCTTGAGGTACCTGCACTTGCCTGATTTATAGCTTGCCTGCACTTAGAGAAGGAGAGATTATGCTGTATGTTGTAGTTGGTGTCGGTGGTGTTGGCGTATTATTTTTTTATAGTTAAGTCAGTTTCTCAGACACTATTGCTTGTACAGTCATCAAACTTTAGAACAGCATAAATCATAAGGTCTGCTATACCATCATGCCAAAATGTATGTCACTGCATCTAGTTTTCACGCTTCAGTGATAATGCACACTTTTTAGTTTAGGTAATTGTATTGGACACTGTAGACAACAAGTTGTTCTCCACCTTGTTTTTTTTTTCTTTTTCTGACATGATTGGTGGCCATGTCTATGTCCTTGAAACTATGTATCCACGTGCCGCACACGTGATAGCTTGCACTTGATGAACAGCTGATTACTTTGTGAACTTCCGTAACGTAGAAATATATTTATTCTGATCTAAAATTAGAACAGGAAAAACCCAACTGCCTCATCCAAAAATTACAAACCCCTCACGACACTCGAGTAGTACTCGTAATTCGTTAAACACAATGGATAGGATGAATATTCTTGATATTCTGCACAATGACTTACGGTAAGCTTTACATTATTTGATGACCATTAATGTTGAATTGATAAACGTCAAGGAAATCGTATATATATATTTACTAAACAGATAATAGAGGGAGATGACATTTCAAACCAAGCCAAAGAATAGAGGGAAATGACATTTCAAAATGCCAGATACTTATTCTACTTTTAAGAAGTTTGTGGTACTGCAAATATATCGGTCTTTAGGCACCGAGGTAATAGTAAGTTTGTGGTGCTGCAGATAGATCGGTCTTTAGGCACCGAAGTAAAAGTAAGTTTGTGGTGCTGCAGATAGATCGGTATTTAGATACTGAGGTAATAGTAAGTTTGTGGTGCTGCAGATATATCGGTCTTTAGATACTGAGGTAATAGTAAATTTGTGGTGCTGCCGATATATCGGTCTTTAGGCACTGAGGTAATAGTAAGTTTGTGATGCTGCAGATATATCGGTCTTTAGATACTGAGGTGATAGTAAGTTTGTGGTGGTGCAGATATATCGGTCTTTAGATACTGAGGTAATAGTAAGTTTGTGGTGCTGCAGATATATCGGTCATTAGATACTGTGGTAATAGTAAGTTTGTGGTGCTGCAGATAGATCGGTCTTTAGATACTGTGGTAATAGTAAGTTTGTGGTGCTGCCGATATATCGGTCTTTATATACCGAGGTAATAGTAAGTTTGTGGTGCTGCAGATATATCGGTCTTTAGGCACTGAGGTAATAGTAAGTTTGTGGTGCTGCAGATATATCGGTCTTTAGGCACCGAGGTAATAGTAAATTTGTGGTGCTGCAGATATATAGGTCTTTAGATACTGAGGTAATAGTAAGTTTGTGGTGCTGCAGATATATCGGTCTTTAGACACTGAGGTAATAGTAAGTTTGTGGTGCTGCAGATATATCGGTCTCTAGACACTGAGGTAATAGTAAGTTTGTGGTGCTGCAGATATATCGGTCTTTAGACACTGAGGTAATAGTAAGTTTGTGGTGCTGCAGATATATCGGTCTTTAGATACTGTGGTAATAGTAAGTTTGTGGTGCTGCAGATATATCGGTCTTTATATACCGAGGTAATAGTAAGTTTGTGGTGCTGCAGATATATCGGTCTTTAGACACTGAGGTAATAGTAAGTTTGTGGTGCTGCAGATATATCGGTCGTTAGGCACTGAGGTAATAGTAAGTTTGTGGTGCTGCAGATATATCGGTCTTTATATACCGAGGTAATAGTAAATTTGTGGTGCTGCAGATAGATCGGTCTTTATATACTGAGGTAATAGTAAGTTTGTGGTGCTGCAGATATATCGGTCTTTAGATACTGTGGTAATAGTAAGTTTGTGGTGCTGCAGATATATCGGTCTCTATATACCGAGGTAATAGTAAATTTGTGGTGCTGCAGATAGATCGGTCTTTATATACTGAGGTAATAGTAAGTTTGTGGTGCTGCAGATATATCGGTCTTTATATACCGAGGTAATAGATTATAATCACGAAGAACATTAAATGACTGATGGCTTTAGGAGAGTGAGATAATTAGCATATTTAGACGATGTGGGTGTGGGCATATCAGTATGTGTAAATGTATCAATGTACACTGACGGAATGCATTGTGAATATCAATCGAAGAAATTAAAGGCGGAAATAATGAGTTCTCTGTTTTTTCCCCAGGATATATTATTACTATAAATTGTATGTCATACAAATATGATATATGTTTAATACTACAATCGGATAAATTGCAATCTTACATTTTAGGTACGCTTTTACAGAATAGAAGCATTGTAATAAGACAGGATACTCCGTGATTAAAGGTACTGTCAAACAGATACAACGAAGAAAAAAAATACATAAATAGATAAACATAGCCAACCAGTCTTGAGTTCATTGGACTAAACGTTCGAGTTTTCATATATTAAAAAAAAGCAAACAGAGAGCACAATTAAAATTTCAGAATTAATTATTCATGAACTTTGACTCACAAACGCACACCAACACACACGACGGGTCATTCGAACACACCTTCCCCCCCCCCTTCCCACAATAAAAAAGGATATAACTGTGTAGTATTCGTACTTGAATGAAAGTGTTATCATTCAACTTACTCAAGCCTTGCCAATATTAGAATCTATTTTGTAAGATTATAAGTTTAATATTGCAGACATTCTAATTTGTGGAATAAGATACGTTTATGATACCTTAAGGCTTACCATCCTACTTCATAAATCTAGTAGTGTAGAAAATATTAAATACAGGACTGGGGTATAAAGGAGGATTAATACGGTGTCATTTACTCACCGAGTGTGGAGGTGAACCGACCTCTTAATATGCACCTTATTGGTCATTTATGTAATTGCTTTATTAAAACTATTACCTATATAGGTGCAACCACCCGGTTTAAAAATCCTATCTATGTTTCAATAAACACGAAAATCCAATCTGATTCTAATCGAGATGTACTTATTATTAGTAGATCTCGATTTTAATCAGACTGAAGGATCATGGGAATGAAGCTTACTTATCTTAAATGAAAAAAAAAGTGCAGATAACTGTTAAAAGTTAGAGTTGATACATATAATGATGTGGTAATAGCGTAAATACCAATTTCTTATAGATTACATACGTACGCACATACATACACATTGCCAGACATACAGAAAAAAAAGATATGTAGTGTAAGGGTGCAAATTTCTGTCAATGTATTTAGTAGAGCGCATCAGTGCTGTGGTTAGTTAGCGCATAACTATTAATTAGATTTATGAGGAAAGGTACAGTATTAAATCGCTAGACTGCGATGGTTTTAATGTCCCTGTTTGGGGCGAGATTGATTCTTAATTAAGCATTCGTTTATTTAACGGTCAGACAGATTGAAAGGGTAAAGTTAATTTGGGGTCTAGGTTTCGAAAATGTCAAAGTTGAGATGATGCAGCGACTATTTGTAAAGCCAGCTGAAGTAGTGTCATCTTTTGACATTTTCCAGAATCAGTTATTTAAATAGCGCGCGAAATCAAGAGGGTTACGTTAACTACGATGGGCGTGTATTTAAAAAAGGGGTAGATATGTTTAATCCTGATTGGCTACGCTAAATAAGGGGTGTGTTTTCCAGACGAAATTTAATGTTTTAAATATTCCACATCGCAAAAATTTAATCAGTCCAAGTTCCTGCTTGACTCCGAGCAGAATAAGACGAAATTCTCTCGTATAAATAATTCTTCAAGGGACAGGTTTCTGGAAGTTGAGGGACACGATTCTGACGGTAGAATCGAGCGAGTCTTCAAAGCACAAGGTATTTGCATCAATCTCATGTAATTCGTTGATACCAATATAATTATTTGCTTGAATTTTTTGTTTAAATTCGTAGATCAATTTTCTTGATATGTGTATAACTATTTGTTTGAGTTCATTTGTCTGAATTCGTACAGCAATTTTCTTTATATGAGTTTGACGAATTGTTTGAATTTGTCGTCTTGATTGTTATAGGAATCGTGTATTCTAAGAATTTCATGCATTACTTTATTTAATATGAGTTGTGAGAATCTTGTATGAATTTTTCTGTCTTAGATGATATGAATAATGCATGCGAAAGAGTTAAGTGATTATTCGCTGCCTCTAATGTAGTTAAGCCATGAAGTGGATTTCATTGATTCATTTGTATAATTAAGACGTGAACTGAAACTGTTATGTCTCGTGTGATGTTAGAGTGAGTAGGTGATGAAATAGCCGTTAGAAAGTACATTAATCTTCTGAAACTAGGTTTGTTTATCGTCTGTCAGGTTTAGCCTGACCAGATAGCATTTGGTATCTGTTTGAATTCCGATCGGACGATATCTGACGTAACGAGAGTGGGGTAATATTCTACTCTCGAGATTAAAATCTGACGGGATATTTAGGTTGCTTCTTGTTTATTTTAAGGGGAAATAGCTCCACCTAACTATCCACCTACCTACCCACCTATCTATCTACATATCCACCTACCTACCTACCTACCTACAAAGCCAACCATCGATGCCGAAAGAAGCTGGATAAGAGAGAGAGAGAGAGAGAGAGAGAGAGAGAGAGAGAGAGAGAGAGAGAGAGAGAGAGAGAGAGAGAGAAAGAAAGAAAGAAAGAGAGAGAAAAGCAAAATGGGGAGAACATCAACCTTGATCTGACAGCAACGTTGAATTGGGAGTGACCAGCAATAACAAGGTTATTCAGGCATGCTGGGCAATTGATTCGATTGTTCACTCTATTCCATGATGAACTAAGTCTATCGTTTTAAACAGTTCGGCTAATTACATAGTTATATTTGTGTTGAAATTCGGTAAATGATTTCAAAAAGAAGTGTATCTATCTAATGTTATGTATTATTTCAATTTGTTTTATGTAATTGATTAAACTGTTATATTTCATGTACGGGGGCTCGTGTTATTCTGTTCTATATATCTGCTCAGATCTCTATTTATCCCATCTATACAATTTCATATTTTATTTTATTATTTTCTTGATCCGGGCAATAACACCGAGGTCGATCATCCTCTAGATAACGATAACCAACCAAATCGTACACCTGTTACGAGAGGTGCGTAACATATAGGTACTGACTTTTTTTCGTTTCAGATGCAATAAAATAGAATGAAGAAAGTGGCCCTCTTAGTCGGCGCAATAATTACGTCTAGAACAATGCAGACTGCATTGGAAAAGGCGCAACTGCAGAAGTATATTTGGGTCGGCATAAAGTACGTCAGAATTCTTTCTTATGGTTGAAGAAAAACATTAAATATAGCAAGTTTCAAAATCAGGTTTTACGATCCTCCTGATAACTTGGAGAGAGAGAGAGAGAGAGAGAGAGAGAGAGAGAGAGAGAGAGAGAGAGAGAGAGAGAGAGAGATAATTTGTGTGTGCGTATGTGTGTGTGTGTGTGTGTGTGTGTGTGTGTGTGTGTGTGTGTGTGTGTGTGTGTGAGAGAGAGAGAGAGAGAGAACTTTATTTCTTTCTTTCCCTTTTTTTTCTTCTTCAGCTAACAGGAGAAGTTTGCGCCATTAAGCTATTTAATCCACGAGGATCAAGGACCTTGGCAATATCGCAGAAACGTGAGATCGACTTGTTACAAACTCCGATCACAGAAATGTTATCAAATTTGTAACGTCAGAATTTGAGGTAGGTTTGACATCATTTACATTTAAGTTCTTTAATTATCTTTAAATTATGATAATAAATTTAAAGTTGGTAAAGTAGAAAGGAAGCTAAGATGGAAATATGGAAGGAATGAAGGAAAATGATAACAAAAGAACAAATTAAAAAAGGTAGAAAAGAAAGAAAAAAAAAACGCCACATAAAAATACAAGTCCACTTCCTTCTTAAGTACACCATCGCAAAGCTTGGCCGATGCATTGTGTCTTAACACGTGTATTGTTGTAGTTAACGAATTTTCTTCTAATTTCCTGCAATAAGTTGTTCTTAATGAGGCTAAGAAACAAGTCTGTTTAAAATTTATATTTCAGAATTGTCTGAAATTGTTTTATTTGTCTTATAGGGTAAAATTACTTAATTGTATATTTTTTAGGTATTTAGAAGACATGATGGGTATTTCGTGGTTTTATATATTCCAGAGAATTACATGAATCTAATGATTTATTAATTTACAAGTATACCGAGACTGATATGTCGAAAGTCCTATATTATTTTTATTTCTACAAAATTACCTTAAATATGTTTGTTGGCAGTAGCAAACGTTTTGGGATATTAGTCAATTTTGTATGTATTGTTTGTTTGTAAATTTTATTTCTTTCTTTTGTAAGCCTATTGAAAGTTATCAACCCTTAATGACGTTCTTGTCATGCGATTATAAAGGGGGTATTTTACCCACAATGCTTGAGCAACCTCAGTATGGATTTGGATTTCCGGAAGACCTATTCCTAATATTTCTCAGGTATAAACGTAAGTTGAAAAATATATATATTTGAATTCTGTGGTAACTGTAAACATGGCACGTGCCTCTTAAAACGACGATAAAAAATAAAAAAAATTTTCCAGTAGAAATGTACAGTATTGTAGAAGTCTATGGGACTCAGCTATGACCGGGAATTTTATATATTTGTCTTTATGTTTGTCTGTAGATCTGTTTGTCTGCAGTAAGTAAGCATGCATGTATGAATGTATGTATGCACATTATAGGTGAAATACATGTATATTATTTCACATTTTCGAGAGGGGGAAATGAATTACCTTCGATGGAATGGAATCACCCATGGAGATATCAAATAGGAAATATAATGAGATTTATAGATGATAATGGAAGGTAGGTACATTTAATTTTGTATCAGTTTTTCGATCTATCAATCGATCGATCGATCGAGATCATAGTTCAAAGGCAATAGTCTCAAACCATCAATAGATTTATCACAAATAAAGAGTTCAAGACCATTCTTACATTCCAGGGTTTTACTTTTATACTCTACTTCATAATAAAATAAAAGTACGATAATTTGTCGAGCTTCTCTGGACATAATATTGTAATATTACAGAAAAAATGTATTTACTGCTGTCTAGTACGTATAAAACAAATGAGAATGTTTTCCTTTTTCATTGTACTTCTCAAGCATTTTCAAGCAAGGAGGGTCAAATTTTATATTGACAGTATTTCATGAGAAGTAATAAAAATATAATGATAACAGATACAAAATATAGGATATGCTAAACAAATGTGTCCAGTCTAAAACATAGCAACAGCGTCATAAACATAAAATAATTGTTACTGCTGAATTAGCTATCACCATGGTGCAACACCCACACCACGACATTTCTTTATAACTCGTACACTTAAAAAAAGAAAACATGATTTATCCTCAAGTTATAGATAGCAAATCGTACCACGATATTTTGACGACAAAAAGTAGTATCATGCGCTAACTATAACCTACATATTTCACTGTGTCATCAATTGTGTAATAACAGGGTGTATTCTCAATGCAAACATGAACCCCACTGTACATTGATGGTTATTGAATAACACCATTCTAGATTTTATCATTATGTTAAAAGATTTCGTTTAGATTACGTCAATGTTCACAACATGCTCCCACACACCAATGTGATGTGCGACAGTGGTTAATGATCATGATATACTATGGAAAATATATACTTGCACATAAATATTTTAAATTGTTTATTTTGGCAACATTGAGAATTAACAAATTTGATCCTTGGTGCATGTACTGCAGGCGTGACAATACTTATATAAGAAGTCCTACCTTTTAACCTTCGTGAAGTATATGTAGTGAAAGAAAATAGCTAATTGCAATAAATATCGAAATTAATGATATGGGGCACAAATTTAACTGAGTTTCGTGAGTAGCTCATGGATTTCTATCTCTAACGTTGTTCAAATGTATAGGCTTTCTTACATAGAATACACCTTTTACATCCTGCTAGGGGCTTAGGATAAGAGATTGTTTTGTATCGAATGTGTATTTAATGTGTTTAGTATTAGCTTTAAAATATAATATCTGAATTTCCATTTTCTGACTACTCATGCAAAATTTTAAATTTCCATTGAATAAGCTTGACTTTTATGAGTAACATTTTCCTTTTTTTGCTGTCTGAGTTAATACGTCAAATGACAGTGCGTAATCTATGTAAAATACACGCGTGATAGTCTGACATTGAACTGGTTCGTAATGACGACATCACATTTTGAAGGTCGCAATCAGAAAATAGAAACCGATTCGTGCGTTTATTTGCGCAGACGTACAACCAAGGTGGAATCAACGGGAATGACCTCTCCGCCCCTTTCCGCGCTGTGTTCATCCTCAGTCATCAACTTTTACATTATCCTTGTCACACCTGCGTCTCCTCACCAAGGACTCTCTCTCTCTCTCTCTCTCTTGTTCTCTCTCTCTCTCTATCTTGTTCTCTCTCTCTCTCTCTCTCTCTCTCTCTCTCTCTCTCTCTCTCTCTCTCTCTCTCTCTCTCTCTCTCTCTCTCTCTTCTGACCTTGCCGCCCTCCAACAGCCTCTCTCTCTCTCTCACACACACACACAAAATAAAAATCCAATTTCTCATTACATACGGAGTTATATCTAATAATTCTTAGCTCTCTGTCATTTCAAATCCTTTGACAGCTCCACATACATTATCGCTAGTAAACGCGAGTGAAAAGGTGACAATTTTTGAATATTAGACCTTTTAGAAAGATTTATTGAATTTATTATTCATCCTTGGTGATTCACAGTCGATATATTTCATTTAAGTTTCATAGAAGGCATATTATCAAATACAAACACAGTTACTTTATATACTTTCATATATACTTCTTAAGTTGTTAAATTTGACCGTGCATAATAAGTCTTGCAATTTGTTCTTAAATTACAGTTCTGAACGTAACATGGTCTACATTTATCAGATTCATTAAATAGTGTTTAACTGCACATCAACACACGAAAGGTTTTATCGTGCCAAGGTAAACTAAGTAAAGTAATTTGCCGTATCTCAACAATTGGTTGCTACCACCTTGGAGGTCGTATTTGTGTTCCGATTTTGCTAAAACTTGGAATATTGGTTTATAGCATCAATATTTCGGTCAGATTCGACGATAAACTAGATCCACTCATATTAATGGAGTCATGTTGCACCTGACTGACTGAGCTTGTTACCAGTCGTTAGACCACATTTCTGATCAAATTCGCTCAAACTTGGAATATCCGCTGTGTCATCAAGATCTCAGAAGAGTTCGATAATGAGCTAGATTCACGCGTATTAATGAAGTGATCATGCATCCAATTTAATGTAGCTTTACCATAATTCTGATTTGATTTTGATCAATCCTGAAATCTAGTTTTATATCAATGAGGTGATCTTGAATATGACTGGATCAGCTTCTTACCACTCGAGCACCGTATTTTTGATCAAACCTGGTAACAAGGCTTATTTCATCACGATTTTAATAGATTATGAGCGAGATCCACGTATAATAATGACGTGACCTTGCACTTGATTGATTGAGCATATCAACACTGTAACGACTATGCTTCTGATCGGATTAAACTTGTTAAATAGTTGTGTATTATCAAGATATTGGATGAGTTTGATTATAAGCAAAATCTATACATATTAATGAGGTAATCTTGTATCGGATTGGGTCAATTTGTTACCATTCTGAAGACCGAATTTCAATCAGATTGTACTCTAAATTGGTAAAGTAAAAACTCATATTATAATTGTGTTAGACAGGTTCTATAATAAGTGAGATTTGGGTATATTAACTAAACGATCTTGCATTTGATTCGCTGAGCTTGCTGTCTCTCTATATCTAGAGACTATATTTCTTATCCAGCTTCGATAAAACTTGGTAAATAGGTTTATCTCATCAGATTTTGTATATCTTTGCTTTTGAGCAAGATACTATACATATTAATGATGCATTTATCTTTCGAAATAATGCTGTTCAGACTGTAGTATAATAGGTACAATTGACATAGTTTACGCACGTTATGTTCTTTCAATACTACATAAACCCTCTTAGTAAAATGTTCAACTGTTAAATAATATAAGCCACTTGAGCCTTTTCTTTTCTTATTTAGTTTTATCATGATTACCGAATAATATAAGACTAATAAATTGAGAACATTGAATCCAGTCACCTAGCTAGATAATCTTCTTTATAATAAGGGTCAATTGAGAATCATCAACGATGAATAATAAATTCAGTAAATCTTTCTAAAAGGTCTGATATTCGAAAATTGTTAACTTTTCAACCGCGTTTACTAAGGGTAATTAACGTGGAGCTGTCAAAGGGTTTCAAATGACAGAGAGGTAAGAATTTAAATATAAATCCATAGGTAATGAGAAATTTTACTTTTAAAGGGCCGTTTGTATGTGTGTGTGTGTGTGTGTGTGTGTGTGTGTGTGAGAGAGAGAGAGAGAGAGAGAGCGAGAGAGAGATGTTACAGGATGGCAAGGTCATAAGAGAGAGAGAGAGAGAGAGAGAGAGAGAGAGCGAGAGAGAGAGAGATGTTACAGGATGGCAAGGTCATAAGAGAGAGAGATATGTTACAGGATGGCAATGTCATAAGAGAGAGAGAGAGAGAGAGAGAGAGAGAGAGAGAGAGAGAGAGAGAGAGAGAGAGAGAGAGAGAGAGAGAGATAGTCCTTGGTGGGGTGGGGCAAGGGTGACAAGGATATTGTCAAAGTTGATGATTGAGAATGAGATATGCGCGGGAAGCGGCGGGGGGGGGGGGGGTAGGGAAGGGGTCATTCCCGTTCATTCCACCTCGGTTGTACTTCTGTGCAAGTAAAAGCATGAATCGGTTTCTATTTTCTGATTGTTACCATCACAAAGCGATGTCCTAATTACGAACCGGTTCAATGTCCTGTGAGACTATCACGTGTGTATTTTGGAAATAGTATGCAGTGTCATTGCACGTCTTAACTCGGACTCAGAATATCGAGTCCAGTCACCTAACTAGATTATCTTCTTTATAATAAGAGTCACATATCTGACATGATTTCAAACAATTTCATCATGCCTACTGAATTTTTATCACAATTAATTTAACCGAACAAAACAGAACATAACCGAACCTTTATTTGGTATTGAAATCTCAGGCCACTCGCAGGGGGCAACGTAATGCTTATATATGATAGGTGGCAGTGTATGTACAGAGTAGTTATTAAACGTTTTAAGGTACAAACATATATATGACAAAATGGTGTGTGCATTACTATTGTATGATGTAAAACACAACGTAAACATTACATTATGAATAAGAAAACTTGTGTAATGTATTACACATACGTATACGTAAACATGTACATATACATACCAATACATACACTTAAACATACATTTGTATACGTACATACAAGCACGTACATACATATATACGTACACATCCAGTCGGTGATGCAATAT
Organism: Margaritifera margaritifera; assembly: GCA_029931535.1. Lineage (NCBI taxonomy): Eukaryota > Metazoa > Mollusca > Bivalvia > Unionida > Margaritiferidae > Margaritifera > Margaritifera margaritifera. The sequence goes on along the minus strand of JAQPZY010001636.1, from coordinate 642,424 downwards.
GTATGTTACTGGCAGTTACATAACTTTTTCATAGTTATGTCAACAAATTTAGAAAGACTTGTTAATATTGAGCAATTTCTGGAGGAAAAGAGTTTACCAAACTTTATTACATTAGGATTAGTATTATAATAATACGGTAAGAATTTACATCTTTCTCTTGAGAAAAAAGGACAGACAAACAAATAGTGAAATTCATCATCTATGTCATCCCTATCCCACACAGTGCATTTTCTGTCTTGTCTCGGTATGTTTTCCCAACGCCCTGACTCTACTGGAAGTTTGTAGTTGCTAGTTCAAAATTTTTGCAAAGGCAAATAAACATTTCTTTCTAACGATATCAAATACTTCTCAAAGTTTAAATCTCGTTTGAATAATTGGCAAGTCGTACCTTTCGATGTAGTTTCTAATCTTGCACTCCATTCCTGTATAAATAAATCATTTAAAGATTGTACAAAACTTGCTTACATAGTTTGAGGGTTACATATTGATGCTTGGTAGAGCAGATCAAGTCTTTCAACTGAAATAAAAATGTTTCTAATATGTTCAAACCATTTATAAATAAAGCCGGAATGAATATCACTCAACATGATACTGTATAACTTTTTGGAAATTTTTGAGTATTTTGCATTTATTATTAAGATCCAAAATCCAATCATGCGGCATATAATATAAATGTTAATTGGTTTCCTGCCAAGTTTTGAATACAGGAAAGTAACTGGTGTGCTCTTTCTAAGTGTTGTTTTGTATCTTAGGAATTCAGTGTGAACATTTTCAATAAGCTGTGTATTTTTGAACCCCCCCCCCCCCAAACTTCACATCTGTACAGCTAAATACGTAAAACTGTGTGATCGAACAGTTGTAACTGTAAATCGATTGGAATGTGCAGGTTGTTTATTCTTCTACAGAGAAGATTCATGGCACTTTTTGCTTGTTCAACGTTGTGTTTTATAGCTTTTAAAAATCGCCGATTTTTGGAACAAAATAATACCTAGGTATTTAAATTCCTCACAAATAGAGACGGTATTCCCACCCAGTGTAAATTTGAACTGAGTGCAATTACGCGATTCAAAAATTAATATTTTTGTTTTTGTTAAATTGACATTAAGTTTCCAAATTTTAGTGTACTCAAAGAAAACGGTAAGGCTTTCTTGGAAAGAGTATGCATCAGTTCCAAATATTACAATGTCGTCTGCATATAGTAAAATCAACAGTTGAAAGTACATTTCGGTGTCAGAACTTTCTGTTCCTAGTGCAATTCCTGTACAATCATTCTCTTGCAGAAAACACTCCAGATCGTTCAGAAACAGTGAAAACAGTATCGGCGAGAGATTTTCACCTTGCCTAAAATCACAAATGATTTGAAAAAACCCAAACTGTTGTCAAGCGAACCGCACACAGGATTTGATATTTTGATATAAACTGAGAATAATTCTAAAAACTTGCCATTTTTATTGTTTTTCAATAACTTTCTCCAAAGACCCGCCCGCCAAACCGAATCAAAAACTTGCTAAAATCAATAAAGTTGCAAAATAATTTGTTCCTTTTGTGTTTCAAGATTTCTTGCAACACATGTAAAGAAAATATGCGATCTATTGTTGAGTATCCGGCGCGAAATCCAGGCTGGTTTTCTGTAGTATGTCTTGATGGTTGAGAAAACGTTTGATCCGTGAGTAAAGTATGGCAGTAAACAGCTTGCTAAAACAGCTTAGGATAGTAATCGTCGGTAATTTTCGGGTTTGGCGGGATCTCCGCTATACTTATAATCTGGTCTTTTGATACCTTCAAGCCATGATTCCGGCAGAAAACCTGTCTCAAGTATTAAATTGAAAAAAGAGATATAGATGGGCATTAGTAAATTTGATGTTTTTTTTTTTAAAAATATTCATTAAGTATACTGTCATTGGAAGGGGTTTTGCTTTTCTTTAGAGCTTTAATACATTTAATGATTTCTTCCTTAATTTGGGTGAATTCAATAAATTATCATCGTCGTCCAAGTCCATGTCCAGATTGTCGAGATTAGTGGACATGTCTTCATCAATGTTCTCATTATAATCTTAAAAAAAGTCATACAGCGCACCTAGTGTAATGCTTGAATTATCGTGCTTATTTTAAATACTATTAATAATTTTCCAGAAATCTCCCGAGTTTTACTTTTCAGTTGTCTGAGCTTTGCGTGTATAATGTAATTATACTTAATTACACGGAAATTCATGATTCGCTTATAATATTTATTTGCACTTTGGACAAAAAACGCTTTTTCGTTTGTGAAGGATTACTATTTTAAATTTTTCTTGTTAAGTGGTACTTTTTCCGCACATTGTGACAATGTCTCCCAAAAGAAAGGTTTATTTTTTATTAGATTATTTTCATTTTTAGTGCCAACTTTAGAACTTAGGAAACTTTTATCAGCTGAATCAAGAAATAATTTCGATATCCTTAAGCATATATTGTTGATAGTATCTTTATCTATCTCTGTTTTTTTTTTGCTTGTACACTCTGTATGCTTCTATGTAAAGCGTTTACTTTGTCGGTATCCATGTTTTTAACAAAGTAAAAATAATGTATACAAGAGAAAAACATTTAATTACAGATGACACAGTTAGATGAGTCAATTTACTGCGGGTAAATCCAGTGAATTCTTTGAGCCCAAATATAAACAAGTATAGTGACAAGAGATCTCCTTTCCTTTTCCCATCTTCCAATTGATAAGTAACCCAATAAGAAATTATTATTCATAACAAATGCTTCCAAAATGTACATTAGCAGCTATGTAGTTTCGCGAATGCACTCCTTCAGTCCAGGGGAAATTAAATAGGACCTAAAAAGTAGGTCTGCAATAGATCCTGACATTGATTAGAAGATCCTGACATTGATTAGAAGCGTTCGATATTTGTTAAATGTTATTTCCTCTTGGGCTAAGATTTCTTGTATAGTTATATTTAATGGGAGAAAAGAAGTTTCTGACGTCCATATTCACAAGATAAAACCAATGCATCGTAATAATTCATTTTAAAGAAGAAAGAAAAAACATTTTTTGGTTAAACCTGTTTTACTCATCACTTAGTAATGGCTAGTGGTGACTCGTTGTTTAATGCGCCGGAATAACGACCAGAAGGGTTAAGGTTCGAATCCTGCCCAGACCAGGCAGAGTAGGCCTGCGGTGTGTGTCTCTGGGCAAGGCACTTTGCTCCTATTGTCTCAGCATAATATTCCATTTAATGTGTTGATGTGACGCTAAACACCAAACAAACTCTACACCTCAAAGATAGTTAAGATTAAAGTCTAAACTTTGCATTTTATACATGATTATTCATGTATTTCATTCCTATAGCTGGACACAATGTATAAAGAAGGCCTTGTGACCTTGACCCAGCTACTTGAGTGCCAGACTACAGAGCTCTGGTCCTCGAAACCTGATGGGAACATTTCTCTAGTAAAACAGGAGAATAGTAGCCTTGATTTAGTCATGAAGGAAAATATGCTACACTGGGGTGCGACAGGTTTTACAGAAAAAAATCAATATCAAGAACCTGCCCTATGTCGAAGCCAAACATGTATTACGATTTTACAAAACAGTAAGTAAACTCTATTTCTCACGGACAAATACGAAACAATATTACAAATGCTGCTGTCGTTACAAGTAACTATTTCATACTGATTGACAGGAAGTTTGACTAAACTTTGTAAGATTAATGTATTATTGTCTTTACTTCGTTTTCAGATGTGATTAACAATTGTATTAAACGTAATATATCTTGATCTTTGACTTCTAGGAAAAACGGTGGGAAAAGTTCATTGATTGTTAATTGATAATGGAAGATTTTAAGGACGTAGCATGCAGACACAGACAAGTAAGCTTTTTTCTTTTCTCCATTGTTTAAATTCCAATTAATAACTCTGATTCATTTTCCAATGTTTTAAAATTGCTGTAGATAATTAAAGTCAGAACTATTTTCTATAGAGCAGGAATATAGATCAAGAAGAAAGGAAACTAATGTATGATTTGTACCTTGTCCCGGTAGACTACAATTAAGACAATTGAAATTGAAATAGAATGAAACAAAAATATTTATAAAATAAAAATGAAATAAAAGTTTTCATTTATTCCGGAGTAAAAAATCTATTTGTATGTATCATATAATCCTGCTCTTGTTAGTACTTAATTAGTCACAAAGTGTTTTCTGTCAATTTCTTGGTGTTCCAGGTGCAGTTTATGAGAACGTGTAATACAAGCGCGATGAATCTCGGGTAAAATGGATTCTTCATTTATTTATATGCAGTATTCAGAATTTATATAAAGATGTAACACTCCTGTAATGGACATATGGATGTTGATGCCATCCATAGGAGTCCAATAATTCATTCGTACGGTTGTAAAGAAAAATAAAAAAGCCATCTGCGCCTAATTAAACCGGTTTCCCAGCACCTAACATGATTATCTCTGCCTTCTGATTGGTTGATTATGGATGTCACCTGGACCTGATGTTATAAATAAATTTGGTTTGAGGATTCGCTTTTGAACTGCAGTGGTTGGTTTGCAACCTTCATCTTCAGTGGCGCATCATGCAAACAACAACTACAAAAAAGCAGCAATTTCTCTACCTTCAGTTGACAGCAGGTAACTGCGTTCACATCAGTACCGGAAGTGCGACACATTCGTTAAGCGAGCAATATCCGGATGTGTGAAGGATAGAGCAGACTACAGTGATTTAAATAATTGAAAACAAAAAAGATTTTTTAAAAATGGGGAAAGAGAATGGGATTGTTGAGGTTGATTTTTGCATAAAGAGTGATTTATTATGGTGTTTATATTCTACACAAAGGCAAACCCTTGGATGAAACAGCAAGTTTAGTTTCTGTTTTTGTCTTTATCCCATTTCAAATTTTACCACATACGATGACTCAAAAGGTGTATTCAAATGCACTAAGGATCTCAAGTAGAATCATATAGCTTTCCTGGTGGCGCTCTTACTTTGCTAGAAACGTCACCATCCGCTCAAACTATTTTCTGCAACAATTGTGTCAAAATGCACTCGTGTTTTGATATTTTTTACCCTGGCTTTTACGAATAACTTCAAGCGTATAGGTAGTTTTACCATTTGATTAGATAAATCTGATAATGTAATAATTCAGTTATCGACTCTTGTATGTAAAAATAAAGGCCAAATGACTTTATCGACAATTTAAAATTAGCAAGACCCTAAGGTCAAAAGGACTGTCCAGACAGTTTACCTATGCCATCAGGGAGCAGTTTAATAAACAAATCCCACCCACCCCGTTGTCTCGATTGATATAGTTTAAAGGGTGTGTTCAGTGTATTACTTTCAGACGCAACGAAACACGGTTAGGAGCTGAATCCGCCATGAAAGATTTAGCTGAGAACAAAAAGAGTATTCAGAGGTAAGCACATAACCTTTATATTGAAATATAGGAAACCGTCAGTCGTTTTATTGATTTGTATTGTTACTATTAGTTTTGGATTTTCATCACCTAATTTATCGTACTTGTTTAAGATTCCTTTAAGTTTTTATCAATAAATTTTCTATGAATTTTAGTAAGGATAAAGTGTACTTGCACACACTGAATAGTAAAATCAATACATTTTAATACGGATAAAGTGTACTTGCACACACTGAATAGTAAGATCAATACATTTTAATACGGATAAAGTGTACTTGCACACACTGAATAGTAAGATCAATACATTTTAATACGGATAAAGTGTACTTGCACACACTGAATAGTAAAATCAATACATTTAGTGACAAAGGCTCACTACTTGTAAGATATTTATTTCTATGTTTCCTCTTTTCATTTTTTTTCCAGCTGATTTACCTGTAAAATTGGGATACTGTTATATGAAAGTTGTGCATTTTGCCGTAAAGTATGTTAAATTAAATGTATTGTAACTGCGTTTAATTTTCTAGATGTATATTGATACTTAGCAGACACAGTGTCCAAATTAGGTACTACAAATATATAATACATACATAATCCACTCCAACACCTTTTGTCAACAGCCGGATTTGCAAATGATAGTAATTATTATACTCAAAACCACGATACATTTTAAATTTATTACTCAATGCATCGTCGTCTCAATATTACAAAATTCTGTAATTCCAACAATTGTATTTCTTATCACACATTTTAAAATTCTTTTCAGTGTCTCTAGGGTTTGCATTTAATCTCTTTTCATCATTGTAATTATTCTTCAGAAAAGCGGTGAAAATTCAAATGGAGTTACTGGAGCAAATAATTTTATTCAATCATAGCACTTGCTCACCAAAAGGAGCAACTGCGCATGTTTACCCAGTACAAACGAACACTTGTTAATACGGGCCTTTCTTTATATATATATATATATATATATATATATATATATATATATATATATATATATATATATATATATATATGTATATATATACACACCACATAAATCTCTGGCAGCAAATTTTCATTTTTTTAACGTTTAGTTTTTATCTTCGCTGTCATTGCACATCTAAAGTTAAATGCTACATAACATTATCATTAGGGGAAGGTCAAGATTTCTATTCAATTTTAAGAACCATGGCAAAAATCTATGAAGTTAAAAGAAACTGCAAACTTGAAGAAAAATCTGCCAAATTGTCAATTTCTCGTCAAGTCCGGAATTTCAGAATGATAATGTCCACACAAAGCTTTTTAGCCTGTGATCTGAAGAAAGATCTGCCCTGTTCTCAAACTGAGACACCATACACAATGTTGAGGTCTCGATGATGAGTTTGAATTAAAGTCGTGTGCGGCCATTAGGCAAATGTACGATTGTAAGGTGCCGTTAAATACTGTTACATATATACATACAAACCGAGAGTTCTGCATATAAAATCGGCATTATTCATGTAAAAGGGATTTAAATACGCTATAATACAATACAATACAACACAATACAATCTTTATTCCATTCAGGTCACGAATATGACAAATGACTATTACAAGGTACTAGTAAATCAAAAGCAGATAAACATACATGTAACATTTACATCACGTTTTTACAGGGGACTAATGATGTATTTACCATCCTAGTATAGTAAATAAGGTGTTCTAGACAATAGAGTTAGATGGTTGTAACAATACTATTGATCTAATAATAACAGCTTTAAACAGGATGCCAAATAGTTCAGCCTCTCATAAGAATGCCGGTTAACCTATGACAAGAACTTACCGTGAGTTTATCTTTGAAGATACTTTAGATTAACAGATGATTTATTAGGATTTGGACACACTGGAAAGTTCAGTACTTACAACAAATGTAGAGACTATATAGGAAAATAAATTGTGATCTGAGGCCATATAGTTTTATGTTTTCAGTGTCATAGAGGGCCCCGACATAACGGCATATAGTTTTATGTTTTTTTAAAATATGTTATAGCGGGCCCCGACATAACTGCATATAATTTTATGTTTTCGATATGTTCGTTGCAAACGTGTAGCAAAAACGAATGATTTATTTGATCATAAGCACAAATTATACACGTCGTTTCTATATTGTTTTCCTTTTGTTGATTACACTGGTCTACAATTTTTTAGAAGTCGTCTGCTTCAGAGATAATGTGCTATTTATTAGGGATTTTGATGTGCTGAATTCAAATATGACAATTAAAACAACTGATTGGCTACTGTTTCCAAGATATTTAAGTTTTTACATTTTACATCTATGTATTTTGTGTACATAGCAGACTTTTAATCATAAATTGTAAACCTAGGTCTTTTCATGTGTTTATGGTTGCTTTACGTGATAATATTTCACCTGTCATGTTTAAGTAACACTTTAAAAAACAGCAAAAGGGTTATATAAATAAAAAATATATTGAAACAAAAGTCAAAAAACTATTATGTATATATGAGTACATAGTTTAGTCCTTATTCAGTGTCTACTCAGCGCTTCTTGGTTTGTCTCTTGTATTCATTAAATGGAGCATCTCTTGTCACTGTCCAGCAATAGTCTGCAAGCATTGATGGGCTCCATTTGCCCTAATAGCGTTTCTCCATTGTTGCAATGTCCTGGTGAAATCGCTCGCCGTGCTCGTCGCTCACTGCTCCGCAGTTCGGTGGAAAAAATCTAGATGAGAGTGCAAAAAATAAATGTATCTTTAGTGACATGTTGCAACCAAGGCTTTTGTATGCCTTGAGGAGGTTTTCCACCAACTCCCTGTAGTTGTCTGCCTTGTTGTTTCCGCGAAAATTTGTTGCCACTAACTGGAATGCTTTCCATGCCGTCTTTTCCTTGCCATGCAGTGCACGGTGAAATGCATCATCTCGAAGAAGTTCACGAATATGAGGGCCAACAAAGACACCTTCCTTTTTCTTAGCTTCACTTAACCTTGGACATTTTCCACGGAGGTACTTGAAAGCTGCTTGTGTTTTGTCCATGGCCTTGACAAAGTTCTTCATCCGACCCAGCTTGATGTGCAAGGGTGGTAACAAAATCTTCCTTGATTCAACAAGTGGTGGATGCTGAACACTTTTCATCCCAGGCTCCAATGACTGTCGGAGGGGCCAGTCTCTCTTGATGTAGTGGGAATCTCTCGCACGACTATCCCATTCGCAGAGAAAACAGAAGTACTTTGTGTATCCATTCTGCAGACCAAGCAAGAGAGCAAGAACCTTGAAATCGCCACAAAGCTGCCACTGATGTTGGTCATAGTTTATGCACCTCAAAAGTTGTTTCATGTTTTCATAGGTTTCCTTCATATGGGCTGCATGACCAACTGGAATTGATGGCAAAACACTGCCATTATGCAGCAAAACAGCTCTAAGACTCCTCTTCGATGAATCAATGAACAGTCTCCACTCATCTGGAACATGAACGATGTTGAGGGCTGCCATCACACCATCGATGTTGTTGCAGGCTACAAGGTCACCTTCCATGAAGAAGAATGGGACAAGATCCTTTTTATGGTCACGGAACATGGAAACCCTAACATCACCTGCCAGGAGATTCCACTGCTGTAGTCTGGAGCCCAACAGCTCTGCCTTACTCTTGGGTAGTTCCAAATTCCTGACAAGGTCATTCAGGTCACCTTGTGTTATGAGGTGTGGTTCAGAGGAGGAGGATGGGAGAAAATATGGGTCGTGTGACATTGATAGTTCAGGAGTAGAAGTTTCATCCTCTTCCTATTCCTCGTCTGACTCAAGTGAGAATGATTCTGGTGCATCAGGAACCGGCAGTCCTTCTCCATGGGGTACTGGGCGTATAGCTGATGGAATGTTTGGATAATGCACAGTCCACTTTTTCTTCTTTGACACACCTTTCCCAACTGGAGGCACCATGCAGAAGTAACAATTGCTGATATGATCTATTGGCTCTCTCCAAATCATTGGCACTGCAAAAGGCATAGATTTCCTTTTCCTGTTCAACCACTGACGACGATTTGTTGCACAAGTGTGTGGGCCCCACCTCTTGTCCTGATCTCCAATGTTGCAGCCAAAATAAAAGTGATAGGCTTTCTTAACCATAGTGGTTATACTGCGCTTTTGTGATGCAAAAGTAACTTCACCACAAACATAGCAGAAGTTATCTGCATTGTTCACACAAGTACGAGGCATCTCTGCTCACTTGGGCTAAACAGAAATGTGTCCCTTTGCAAAATCAAACACTGACAAATAAGAGAGCACGACACTGTATGATTTGTAGAGCTGATATAGGGCAATTTCTTCAGCAGAGTGATGTAAGCTTAGTTATGATTGCATCATCCATGACTTATAGGAATGACATGATGCAATTCATATCATGTATGATGCAATACCAGCTTCAGTTTGCATCATTCATTGTTTTGCCTAAAAAGCAAGTTCTGTCCAAACCCAGTCATAGATTTATTCATAGATCCAGTCAAAGATCTATTTGAGTCATTTCTGGTTTAAATTGAGATCCCTTCCCTTTATAACTCACTTATCGTCCGCCATTCCCAAGTCAAGGGTCGTATATACTGACCCAGTATCATATCTTCAAAACTAGAGCCAATCAACAATTTTAAGCATCATTTTCGTTCTCAGAGACCCAGAATTATTAAAGTTTGACAACATTTATTGAGGAAGCATTTTGGCTGTAGACCAGTGTTACCGCTAAAAATACTGCATTTTGCAAACATGTGATCTGTGTGTATAGTAGTGTTTTGTCTCAGAGAGAGAGAGAGAGAGAGAGAGAGAGAGAGAGAGAGAGAGAGAGTTGGTTCTAAACTTTTTTGTTGACATCCCTTTAATCTTATATATTTTTATTCTTTGAGCTGAACATTAATCTTATGGATATTTTCGGTAATTTTGAACCTAATGATTACATTTTTATTTCAAAATTTAAACTAGCTGTTATTTGTGGTTATAGATTAAAACTGTGTTATGGCGACTCTATCACTAGCATAAAATGTTAAATGGTTAAGCTTTCGCTCCGCACAGCATAAGATGATTTTCAGTGTTGTAAAGTATAGTATTTACTTTTGTGTATTATGTACATGTAATATCATCGTTAGATACCTAAGTGGAATAAGTTAGTTGTACCTATCAACGTATTGTGTTTCAAAGTACCGTACATAGCTATGAAGTTGCATTTTGATGATCATTAGTGATTTGTCGAGTTTCCTTTTAATGAAAAAATTATACAACGAGTGTATCAAAGATAGATCGTACATACTATACATATATTTTATTTGTATCACATACAAATACACATAATTGCATTTCCAAAGGAGTTCAGATTGACTACTGGAAACTGACTATTGACGGTGGGAGTGAACTCTTCACGTCGCTGCACAGTGTGTCCGGTACAAAAATATTGTTCTGCACCTATACCAATTGCAGCTATTCACAATTCTCTTTGGAAACTGATAATCTGCTTATTATTATTTTTCTTTCTTTCTTTCTTTTTCAGCTTCTATTTTCATTTATATTGATGAAATAAATAAAAGACACACTTATGATTTAATTAAAACATGAAAGACGGTTTAAATGAAAAAAGCAGAGCACAACAAACACTGCATGGTCACTTGGTTAGCTTCTTGAACACTGAACTCGCAGTCATTCAGTCATCGGCGAGTATATTGAAACGAGTGGGAAATATAGACTAAACGAAAAGACGAACCAACAATTAGTAATTCAAACATTTAAATTTATTTACAGTTGATGTAAGTCATCATTATGCTTTAATTAACATTGCTACCGACTATAAGTTTTTATCCTCCATCTCTCTCTTTCCCGTGTCCGTTGGTCGGTTTGTCTGTAAATTTTACCATCATTCATAGGTCCAGATTCCACAGGCGAAAATCCGTTTAACGAGAGAGAGAGAGAGAGAGAGAGAGAGAGAGAGAGAGAGAGAGAGAGAGAGAGAGAGAGATACACTGAGGTAGAACTGACATGCTGTCAGATTAACCAACAGAGAGAGGGAGGTGGAGGGGGGTGGGGTGGTGGTTTAAAAATAAAAAAATAAAAATAAAACAAAGCATTAAATAGATTACATTATGTGTGTGCCTCCTAACCAAACAATTTCATGCTTCTGTAACTTTGTATCATTGGTATTGTGAACATATCCGATGGAACGTGTACACATACCATTATGACGACCAGGTTCTTGTAGGTTACTTGGTGTAAGTTCAAGTTCAAGGGTTTCATCCAGCTCAAAATCTTTTTTCTCTCTCACTCCACAGATTTCCACGTGTTTTTGTCCCGTATGCATGAGAGAGAGAGAGGATTTTGATGAAATTGTGTACCATGTTTAATTCATTTTGAAAATGAGGATTATTAATATTTTTTCTCGTTATTTGCTTATGATAATAATTATTAATAAGTGGAAATTCATCACATATCTAGGGAGTTTAGAAGCAATAGCCTGCAGTTGAAACCATATTTATGGGCGGATCACAGCAGTATTGGTATATCAAATTGCTTTATAACAACACTTTCAAAGACGTCTTATTTTTAATGTATGTGGTATATATATATATATATATATATATATATATATATATATATATATATATATATATATATATATATATATATTCTAGAGAGCTTCACACAGGCGCATAAAAAGGAATATTGTTTATTGACCAAAAGTATTGGAACATTTCTAGGTCATTGCTCCAACTAGACATCAGCTGTTGTCTCGACATTATGTGCTTTATAAATAGATTATAACATGCATGTATTGTGTGAAGGTTGGTGGGAATCGGCTGAGTCCCGTAAAATAGTCATTTCGAATGTAAGTTGGCAACATTTTTCTTGTAAAAAGTAATTACATACTTTTACAAATATCTGCTTGCATCTTCCCTCTGGCATGACAATGTATCAATAAAGCTTCAATCTTGAAAATACCGGTGACCTTTGGCAACTGTAACATTGCCTGACGAGATGAAAAATCACAAATATTTTGACATTCTCTGTCTCTTAAATTATCAGAGGTCTGACTCATAAAGATGTGTGATAGCTCATTGAAAGGGAAACTTTCTCCACATCAAAATGACGACTAAATTAGTGTCACTATACACGCGAACATCATTAAGATATCGAGGGCTAGGTGTGAAACTGGAACATATGTTAATATCATTTACCCATTTCAGTACATCGGGTATCTGTGTAAAAATCAAGCTAAGTCGTTTCCTTTGTTCTACGCCGACAACAAGTAGGCAAATTAAGCAAAGGTTATTCATAATTGACCCCCGCCAAATGTTAAGCGATGTTCAAACTTCGGCGCTTGTCAATGGTAGAAAATGCATTCAGATTTATTCTCAACGTACGAATCTATATCTACTCGGCCCAGGGACGAGTACGTAGTAACGTTTTACTCGGTCTAGCCAATTTTCACCCGGTCAGGACGAGTGGTTTTCCTGAGTCCTAGTCTATCTATTGATCGGTCTGTCTGTTTGTCTGTATGCAAGTATATACAAAACATACTGTCCATGCAGATCACACAACATTTATAAAAAAAAACAAACCATTTGCTCTCAGACGGAAATAAATATTTTTCCTCAATGTACAATTCGCTTTTATCAAAATAGCATTTGTTATAGAACAATTTCATTAACCAGGAAGACAGATTGTATTACCAATCTTGAAATTTACATCCAACCAATGAATACAATACAAGATCCGCGCTTCCTGGTAGAAACCCTGTAAATATCCCCCTTTGTCCAAATCATGATACAGTCATGATACACAATGAGTTTAGAACAATTGCAATGGAGTGGTAAGAAGAGTAATACTTTCAACATCTCTCATATAAAACTGTATTACAATTTGGACCTTCATTTGCAGTTTAAGGTGCATACATCCAACGACTGATGTCTCACCCGATGTAATGGCATTTAGTGTTAAATAAACGTAGTACCGCCTGTACACGCGTATAAGCCCATACCAACTGCAAACTGCATAGACCCAGATCCGCCGTCGCATAATGCGCCGGCAGATCTGGTCTATGCAGTTTGTAAGGACTAATCAGTAGAACTAACAAAATAGACCCTGATCTTCCGGCGCATTATGCGACGGCAGATCTGGGTCTATGCAGTTTGCAGTTGGTATGGGCTTATACGCGTAGTTTATTTTTCTTATTTTTCCAGCCCTGCATTCTAACTCATATAACTATAGCCTTTGTCTTCTTCCACGATAAAATGAAATACATCTTTTTTTTTTTTTTTTTTTTTTTTATTTGATTTGTTATTGTTGGTTTTAACGACACTTTTAACATATTAATAGCTATAACATGCGGAGAAAATGGGTGTTAAGTGATTTTGCCGGGCTTTTAAATGAACCAACTGAGCTACCACAGCTCCCTAAATATATTAGTATTATCAAACACTCCAAAACTGCGAAATGAGATTTAATAATTATAAAAACTCGTGGTCAAATTTATTGAAAGTTTGGGCGATTTTATTTTGAAACCCATTTTGATTGGAATATACTTGGCTAACTACTTTATACCTTCTAAAGTGTTCGAGATAGATTGTTGTGTTGACTTTATTGGTTTAGTAATCCAATTAGCTACGTTGTATATATATATGGAAAATAAATCAGCGGTACATATCACCAAATGACTTCTTTGGGCGTACACGTGTAACAGTGTAATACAATACGCCCAAATCGTTAAATGAACAGAAGTTCTTTGTTTTTCCGCTGACTTAAAGTAGCACATTATTTAGATCATGTATAATGGGTTGCGTCTCGCTTTTGACATCTATCTGTATTTACTGAGTTAAATCAAACAGGAACTAATTATTAGCTATTGGTCATAGACCAGAAGAGCTTATAGTATGTCCCGTTGTCCATCGACGTGAAACTTTATACATGCATTCATCCCAAGGTCCTGTCTGTCCTAAACGAAAATTGTGCTGCTCAGACTTCCAGTATGGCCACCATCTTTAAATTTTGTTATCGCTACTTATCCTGAAACGGAAATTCACATCGTCGTGGGATGTTCACCAGAAGACTTCTTATGATATGTAGTTGGTCCTAAATGAAAATGGCTTCTCTAGTGTGTCCAATATGGCTGCCACCGAGGCCATCTTGAAAATCTTGCTTATCGCTACTCCTCCTAGATGGATGGTTATATCAACATAGGAGTTTCACTTAAAGACTTCTTATGATGCCTACTTGGTCATAAATGAAAATGGTACCTATCTGACGTCCAATGTGGCCGCCGCAGGAGCCATCTTTAAAATGTTTTTTTTTTCGCTTTTCCTCGTGAACGGAAAGTCATATGAACATTTTGGATTCACCAGAAGACTTCCTACGATGTGTAGATGGTGTGAAATAAAAATGATGCTGATTTTATATCCAATACGACCCACACAAATTATATGACGACTGGGTTTTCTCCAGAAGACTTTTTATGAAATGTAGTTCGTACTAAATGCAAATGATGCTGATCTGACATCCAGTATGAATATCATGACAGCCTTCTTGAAAATCATGTTATTGCTACTTCTCCTTAATGGCTAGTTGTGATATCTAGTTTGTCCTGAACGAAAATGGTGTCGATCTGACCTCAAATACGACTGCCATAATGAACATACAGTACTGACATCTTTTCACTAATTCCCCTGAATGGATGGTCAAATCAACATGGGTTTTTCACCAAAAGTCTTCTAATGATGTCCAGTTTGTCCTAAATGAAAATGGTGCCAATCTTACATCGAATATGTCTGCCACAGTGGCTAATTTGAAACTCTTATCGCTCAAGAATATCAGAGATGGTTTCAACACCCAGCAATTTAAAGGAAGAAATGGTCTTATCTTAAATTTCTGAAAATTGTTTTCGGACGGTAGAGCATCGATCCCTTCGAGGGACTCTTGTTTCTACGAGGAATAACTTTTGATAGCATTTTTACAAACAAGGAAGAAAAATAAACAGAAAAGGAAAAGCCTGTTGTAGGGGTATTAGGAACTATTGCAAGATTTTCGGGAAAGGTTGTTATTATATGTACGAATGTTTGACCCTTTCCCTTATGTATTCAGTATACTAGTAACTAGTAACGCACCTTACTCTATCCAATTAACAGTATCGCTGTATGTCACTCAGACGCTAACACGTGACAACACCTATGAACCGTCGACCAATGCTATTGCTGGCAAAGATGTGAGCATCACTGGATTTACAGGCAAACTTGCAGCTTGTCGGATATTCAGACCTCATGTTCATCACCTATCCGACTGCCCTATATATCATATAATGATCATAACAAATACATTATTCAATCATTTTCCATGACGTTTTCAGCATGCAATAAACAACTAACACTAATTGACATGGGTAAGTGTCAACGTAAAATACTTTGATATGCTATACTAATGAATAGGACGTTGTTATCTCTGATCTGGCGATAGGTCAATTGTAACCCGAGCCTATATATATATATATATATATATATATAAAAATAATGTATGATGATTAATTTGATAATTTTTATAAGGAGGATATTCCATTAGTAACATGAGCATTACAGTAGTATAGACCGTGGAGATACAGGCGGACTAAATATTTAAAAAAAAAATACTTAAAACATTTACACATATCGGAAACGCAGCTAGGCTTCTACCTTAAAAAAATCGATTTTCGCAAAGCAAAACGTATATATTACACACAGTCTACAGTACTTAAATGAGTAAGCTAAATTCTGTTGTTTGTATAATGTAATCTCTCACATATCCAATCAATAGTTGCTGCAGTCTCTTATTAGCTGGTTCTTTTGGCTTAGTTGTTGTGTTAATTGATTAATTTTCCTTTTAAAAAATGTTGTGGTCGAATTATTTTTTCCTTTATTTGTCATATGCTCAGCTCCAGACGACAAAATATACTTGTTGTTGATGATGATTACAATCCCTTGTGTAAAAGGATAAAATTAACTTGTAGAAAATGTAGTGAACATAAACTTACACGTTGTACAGTTGAAAGTTTGACGAAGTCTAACGCAAATAACCTGATACAGCTTACACTTAATTGAATCAATGCCTTCTAAAATGAATGAAAACCGTGATAAATGACTGAGCAGAACTGAGGATGCTAAAGAACGAAAGCAAGAGTAATTCTGACGTCGACGAGATAATGATGAACTGAAATAATTATGACAAAAAATGAATGA
Organism: Margaritifera margaritifera; assembly: GCA_029931535.1. Classification (NCBI taxonomy): domain Eukaryota; kingdom Metazoa; phylum Mollusca; class Bivalvia; order Unionida; family Margaritiferidae; genus Margaritifera; species Margaritifera margaritifera. The sequence continues at coordinate 625,820 of JAQPZY010001636.1, read as the reverse complement.
ACTCAAACACAAACTTTTGGAACAATAGATTATTGATGAGGCTGATACTCAACGGACCAAAGTACAAGGTTTTACATCCTTACAGCTGATGAGGCTGATACTCAACGGACCAAAGTACAACATTTTACATCCTTACAGCTGATGAGGCTGAAACTCAACGGATCAAAGCACAACGAAGCAAAGCAGATCGTATTAGATCACAAAGCAGGTCTCAAAAGCAAAGACTAAAACGTCTTATAATACAAAGCAGGTCTCAAAAGCAAAGACTAGAACATCTTAGAATACAAAGCAGGTCTCATAAGCAAAGACTATAATGTCTTATAATACAAAGCAGGTCTCAAAAGCAAAGACTATAATGTCTTATAATACAAAGCAGGTCTCAAAAGCAAAGACTATAACGTCTTATAATACAAAGCAGGTCTCAAAAGCAAAGACTATAATGTCTTATAATACAAAGCAGGTCTCATAAGCAAAGACTATAATGTCTTATAATACAAAGCAGGTCTCAAAAGCAAAGACTAGAATGTCTTAGAATACAAAACAGGTCTCATAAGCAAAGACTAGAATGTCTTAGAATACAAAGCAGGTCTCAAAAGCAAAGACTAGAACAACTTTTAATACAAAGCAGAAGCAGATTGTCACATCAAAGACAACGAAGGCAAGAGAAATTACAACGTCGAAGACTAGAACCTCGAAGACTGGAAAATGCACATAAACAAAAACTTCGAAGGTCATGACTTAGATAACCTAGTAAACTACACAAATTATATCAAAATATAATTACGATCAAAAGGAGAGGATTATTTATTTCCAGAATCAATGAACACAAATTTTTCTTTAGCAATGACCAAAACCTATACCCATTTTTCGACGGGCGTTTTTGAAAACCAAATCTTGGAAAACATTTTGATGAGATGGAAGGAAATAATTTTAAAATTGGCTATTAATTTGTTATTCTATTTCAAGCATAGAAAATCAGTGAAGTCGTGCAATATTTACTCTTTACCAATGTGGTTCAAATTGTAAAAGAAAAGCAAGAGTGGACTCTGCGGAATACATCACATCTACACCTGGCACACATATATAAAACACATATAATGGCTTCTCAAGCTTCATTTTACAAACATACGTGTAATGTGTTGGGTAAAACCTTGCTAATTTCAATACAAACATACGTGTAATGTGTTGGGCAAAACCTTGCTAAATTCAATACAAACATACGTGTAATGTGTTGGGTAAAACCTTGCTAAATTCAATACAAACATACGTGTAATGTGTTGGGCAAAACCTTGCTAATTTCAATACAAACATACGTGTAATGTGTTGGGTAAAATTGTTGAATTCAATGAATGAAGCGGAAAATCTCGAAGAGGAATTAGAATTAAATAGATTACAGATGGAAATAATTAAAAAGTTTGATCATGATATTGTTGACAAGGCAATGTCAGTTGGTTATTTGGGTTTTGCTATTGTGTTAAATGCTGTGTTTAACACATTAGCAAAGCCCAAATAGCCAGGGGCATAAAAAGTTGACTGGATACGTGAGAGTACATGGATTAAACATGGATTAAAACAGATAGTTATTAAATAGATAAAATTATTCTATCTGTTTATCAGTCTGTCTTTCTTCAAAAGAAATTTCCATATGATCAAAATTATCTTGATCATTTAGCTCATGCATTTACGTACTGTAGATTCAATATACATACTACTATATTTCATATGTGGAACCTCCAACCAATTGCGAACAAGATAGACCCAGATCTGCCGTCGAATAATGCGCTGGGAGATCCTAGTCCATGATGTTCACTAATGGGCGCGTTATACATGAACAATGATGGAATTAATCAGCATGTTTGAAATAGTTTCGTAAAGAACGACTAGATCAGAAGTCAAAATGAGTGGTTCAGTGACCTTCAGCGTCAAAAGTGTACTTTTTATACATATCCAGATATTGAATACCGGAGAGTACATTTACTGATGCGAACGGTCATTTACAGTCAAGCCTGCTATAGCAACCACCTGCAAATAAATACCATCTTTGTATAAAGCAAAGCTCTGATTTATACATAAATCAGAATATGTATATAAAGACGACCATGTGGTCTTAAAGGATGTCTTTACAGACCGATTATACTGTACTTCATTAGCATAGCTAGTCCGAGTTTCCTCTGACCTTTTGACGAATTTAGACCTGGTACTCTCCATTTTGTATTGCTAGTCTTATGACTACCCAAATCGTGCGCCATACATGTCCACGTGATACCGACAAACACCGCGTTGACATGTGCTCTTTACGTGACGAATCTGGCTGTTTCCACTTTGCAACGACAGCGACAGGCTTCTGGTTGCTGTTCTAAAATAAATACGTTGAAAATTATGTGTCCGTTTGTTTGTTTACAAACATTTCGGGACTTTTATTTATTTTTTTCGAGTTTTTTATGCAACAACATTGGATAGTATTTTTTTCTGTTGACATCACGTAACTATTGGACACAAGACGTTTAGGACATGTAGGCTGCAAGATTTAGACTAGCAATGCAAAATGGAGAGTACCAGGTCAAATTTCGTCAATGCTGTAGTTTCGTCTCGTCTATCAACGAATTAAACATAACAAATGTTATACTCGCAATTTCTGAGAACATAAATTATCTTCCTATGGATTTCATGCAGGTACGGCTCAACGTACGGTGGTTTAGGTTTGCTGTAAGCAGATACCCTATGCCGACATCTCGCGGTTTCGGCGAATTCCAATTTTTCGATAGGGAATGCGCTCTGACCTCACACCCCAACATAAAAGTTTAACTATCTAAAACAGGGTGGGAAAGGTGAGAGAAAACTCGGAGCATAACAGATCTGTATTTCGGTATGAGCATTCAATGATTATATTTGATTTCTATTGACTAAATGCAAAATCTCGATTGCCTTTCCAATAGGACAGCTATCCGTGATAGAATGGCGGTCATCCAGTTAATTGAAGTCATGAGGGTATCATTGGCACTGTTAAATTAGCTTCGGTAGACAGCGTGGGTCAACTTACCCTTGCGTATACCCTCTGGTCCTTTCACTCCTGAGAACAGTGATTGTCTATTTCCATGTGACTTGAAACTTCAAATGCTTAGTTGAACCCAACGTATTGATTATGGCTTATCAAACGATGCAATGTTATGTTTGAAACATTTCATATGCATACATTCCGTGAACATGAGCAATGAATATTAAATATTAATCAAAGGGATAAAATAGATAGTATATTAATAACATATATTGCATATAAATAACGACACTTATTGAATATAAATGGAAAGTATTTAAATACAAATATAATGTTTATTACATATAAATATGAAATATTGAATATAAATGAATTTCATTGAATTTAAATATGTATAATTGGGTATTGTAATGCTTGACATGTCAAATGTTAATGTATGACTTGCTCATTTCAAATAATACATTTTGTTAATCAGGCTGACCACGTATACCGATTGCTACTTTCAGCGGTGCAGGTATATGGGGAAACACCGTGTAGGCTCAAACCCCCAAACGCCAGATTCAAATATATTAATTTAAGACCAACCCTTTGACCAACTCTGCAATCGGCACTCACACCTCAGACGGCGAAATGTATGTCATGTTAAAGTGGTCACAGGTGCTGCACAGTCTTTACATTTGATACCGTTCCTCATATTGATTTACCGTCAAAGTGGCGAATATAGAGACGTATCCTACTTAAGTATGGAATTTTTAATACAAATAATCGAAATAACATACTAATTGCAATTTCTTTTGAATTTCTGTATTTAATGCTAATTCTTCTTTCAATTTATCTCTGGTAATTGCAAATATTGTAAGATGAGGGATTTTTACTTTTTGATTTCTACCGATTCCTTATTGAATTGATCTGAGACTAACACCTCCCTGGTTTTATGTAAATGCGGACTTTATTTGTAACTGAGGATAGTAAATAGCATTAGTTGCAAAGTCTGCGTGGTCACCCTGTTTGATTCTTAATTTACACATATACAGGAGAGAGAGAGAGAGAGAGAGAGAGAGAGAGAGAGAGAGAGAGAGAGAGAGAGAGTTGCACATGTCTGTTCATCAGTTTGATGTAAGCAAGCAATTTTCTATAAAACACTCTTATTTGACCCTCAAATACATTGATAATCAAGTCAGCTTTTAATTAGCTCTGGTTATATATATATATATATATATATATATATATATATATATATATATATATATATATATATATATATATATATATATATATATATGAAATATATGTATATGTAATGGACTAAAAGCAACCCGGAACTTCGAATCCCATTAAAAAGATAAAAATATAACAAACATAATGGTGTACATTAGAAAAAGATTTCACTTTATATTAGCTCTTAAAGTTTAACAGTCAGTGCATTTCCTTCTTTGACTTTATCTCGGTTGACATGCTTCACATTTCACAGATTATTTTTGTAAATTAGAAATCTTGTTGGACATATGCCAGATTTAAATTATGATATAGGGAATATGCCAACGTGAGCAAACAACACGAGGAATAGGAAAAAAGACGAGCATATTGAGAGGTGCGATTTTTCAAACCTGTAATATGAAAATTGTCACATTTTCACCAGTCTCAAATTAATCATGCTGAAGGTCATCAGAGTTGTGTCTGTGTCTGTGCGTGTGTGTGTGTGTGTGTGTGTGTGTGTGTGTGAGAGAGAGAGAGAGTATTGTGTGTGCCATAAAATTGGTCTTTGGTTATTATATATATTCCCCGATTGCCAGGTTTACGTCTCCAACTTGTTTTAATATAGATGATGAAGCTTTTCTAAGCATATTTCACATCATATTAACACGTTTCCTTCTGTTGGATGCAGGTGTAGACATTTTTTTCCTCTGTTTGACAATAATTTGTAACAAGTATTCATGCGTTACTTAGCAAAAAGGAATCATGAAAAACTGTGCATGTAGATTCACACAGCAGTGTTTCTATCACCGGCTAAAATCGACCTGTGGTAACTTTGCGTTCATGTTGACACGAGTGACCGATGGAATTGATACGAGAGAGATTGGGGTCAAGGAAGGATATCGATCAAGGGTTTACAAACTTTTGGCATATGTGCGATCTCTGTACTATATCAGAATGTAGGAAGTGGGAAAAGTGGGAATACCTAAATATTCACAAAAGCCACGTTGTATTTAGATAATATTTCAAAGGCTTTAAGATTCCGATACAAGTATAGTTTTTGAACTCTGATTTGAAGGATAAATTTAAGGACATTTCACTTGTTTCATCAGAATGTTGATTTTCGATAGCTTCACAACAAACAAAAAGGAACGTATGAAAGAACAGACAAAATCAAGAAAGAAAAGTCTCTTAGAAGGTTATTAAGGACTATCGTAAGATATCCGGGAAACACTTATCCTTATTTGCTGTAGGGAATGTTTGAGGTTTTCTCTTCTCTATTCAACATAACCATGATTTATCGGATCTTATCATATTGTTACACCAATTGTAACCATAGAATGTTCTTTAAAAAACAACGACGATAAAAACACGGAACAGTTGAGAAAATGTATATTGAAATATAGTCCGACGTCACCTTTAGGTAATATTTAAAGATCTTGTCATTTCCTTATTCATTTGCATTTTGGGACATACTGAGTGTTTTCATAGCCCTCGTGTGTGTGTGTGTGTGTGTGTGTGTGTGTGTGTGTGTGTGTGTGTGTGTCTATCTATCTATTAATTCGTACTCTACGGAGATTCGAACCCGGATCTGCGGGTGACGGCACCCATCGCCTTGCCTGTAAGCACCACATAACCCAATATCGAATCTCCGTAGAGTACAAATTAAAATTCTCTAACCTGTTTGATAATATTATTTATTCGTATTTAAAAATTCTGTTAATGTTATCAATCATTCTCCAGTAGAATCCAGGGATAGCACTTTCCGCTCTGTTTGGTGTATATTTGTAATTCTCTCTCTCTCTCTCTATCTCTCTCTCTCTCTTTATATATATATATATATATATATATATATATATATATATATATATATATATATATATATATATATATATATATATATATATGTGTATCTATATGTGTATATATGTGTGTATATATATATATATATATATATATATATATATATATATGTATAATGAGCATTCATAGTGAAAAAACCGCATCGCTGACTTGTATACTGCACAGGGTATAATCCATAAGTACAATGTATAATAGTTGCAACCTTTTACTGTTACTCAAGACGACCAAAAAAAAAAAAAAAAAAAAACACACACACACAAAAAACGGAAAAGAAATAAAAAACTTCATTCTGGGGTCCTCTCCCAATGAAAAGAATTATTTGATGGCAACTGTGGGCCACAAATGGTCCCCCCCCCCCCCCCTCGCAGTTGCGGGGGTTGCTTGAGCGGTTGCTTCGCCACTGGGAACCATTCATGTGAATTAGTCTTAGAGGTGGAGGAAGCTGGAGCACTCGCAGAAAACCCCCTTCGAGAACTGATGACCACAGGTCTTGAATATGTTTGCTCTAGGATTTGAGAGCGTGAATGTAGAAATTCAAAGCGATTGCTCTCCACGTTCTATAAACATTCCAACTCCCTTTGCTAACTAGAATCGTTCTTTACTTCTGTGAATATAAAGTAAGAGACATGGACCATCGACATTTTGTTCGATTAGATTTAACAAAAAATAAAAGTAAAACGCCTTTTTACCTGCAGTCAGACAGGTCTATGGGAAACAAGGCCTGCTTTTGTTATTTTTGGATCATGGAACTCTCTCTCTCTCTCTCTCTCTCACACACACACACACACACACACACACACACACAGCGCCTCCGTGTTTATTTATACCTTCAACCTAAGTTTCGGATTCAAACTATATAGACCACTCGATTACGTATCCTCACATATATTTGGTGCCGTGCACGTGTCTAGACCTCACGATTTTGTACCCTCAAGGGCACATAAGTATACATAGGGATGCTAGCAGCTAGGTCCTTTTCCAGGGCGAATGAATTTATTATACACAGTAGCTCTGTCCTTTCCTTAAGGCACTTAAATATACACTAGGATGGTATTAGCTAGGTCCATTCCTGGAAAAACAGAAATATACACGGGGATGGTCATAGCTTCATCTTTAACCAGCGATACCCGTAAGTACACAGACATATGTGGCATGCAAGTACTTTCCAGGAAACGCAAAGAGACAAAATCGACAAGATCTTTTCCTATGACTTTGCAGAATACATATGGGAAGATGGAAGCAATAAGTCATTTTCTATGATAATATTGGAATATGTGACAAAAACATTATCCGGAAGAGTAATTTGCTTTTAGCTACGGGCATGATTGACAGATTTTAGAATCCTTTCTATTAAGAGGTTAAGGTAGTCAATGAGGTATCTACTGTAAAACTCTATTTTATACTTAGATTAAAATAAAAGTCCTTGGTGGTTGGAGCACTGTAATCTAACAGACACTATAACATTAGCTAACTGTCATTTGCTAATTTTATTAATTGCCCCTGCCCTAGAGGACTGAATAAACCAAAGGATTTTGTTGAGATGTTTATCGCGTTTGCGCATTAGGGATTGACATAGGAGAAGAAAGTGCTTTCTATCTTGAGCTGAATCAATTCTTGACCAACACAAACGTTGTAGTAATTAATATAGGTAAACCTTCTCTCACTAGACGTCTATATTTACAAGCTAAATTTCCACCACAGACATTACATCACAGACATTACAAGATGGATAATACTTGAACCGCTCTAGTTACGTGTCTTCGTCTAAATGAATCAGCTTCTCGTATCTTAACATCTATCAATATATTACCACATATTTTTATTATCTTAATCTTTGGGAGATAATTAATTCATGTAAAAAACAAGTTTGGGATGTTTTTCACAAGACACAGATTCTCTTTATATCCAGTAACTCTGAAATCCAGTAAAGTGAGCCTCTTTGAATAGATTGAACATGATTTAATCAATGCCTCCTATCTATCCATAATAAACTGGGACATACAAAACCTTGAGTATTGAAAACAGAACTTGTCCCCTTTGCCTTGCAAAAGGTCGAGGGAAGCACGTCCGTTACTTGTGTATGTGAAACTTACGCTCATGTGAGAAATGTTGTCTTTCGGTAAATTATTCCACGTGTGGCATACTTTATTTTTGTCGTATCTCTCGAGACGTACTTCACCAGGATTTAGTAGTAATAATGTTACTTATTCATTACGAATTGACATTTCTCCTAATATATTTTCCCAGTATAGACACCGCATTAATGTACTAACTCTGTAATTTGCATGGTTGTTTATACCTGGTACATTGACTTTGTACAATAAACTGTTTTAGTTTGAGTTTAAAAAAAATCATTGGAACCATTTATCAACAAAATTGTGTTGTTGGAAGACACTGAAAACATTTGACGCTTTACTAGATTTTAATTTTCATGTTAAAAACAATGAAAATGGCCTATTTCGTTGGTGTTAGAATTGGTCATAAAAGCGACACACAGTACTTGAAGATTTGTGAAGACTCATTTTTCTTCATTATTGTATGTTGGCTAGCTTGTTTGTTTGTTTTTTTTAAAAATCGATTATATATTCACCTACTTTGATTGCTCCACGGCGGCGTAAGAAGTAATACATCCTAGCCATTATTGCGCAGTTGTTAATTTAACCTGTGAATCATCGATAACAAAGTATATATAGTCTCATGGGAAAATGACGTGTTGGTACTCGTACAACCATGTGATATGACTAAAAACACGTTGTCCACTTATGTGTACTCAAATAAATAATTTCGTGACGTAATTTTCATAATGCATAATTATATCTTGGCCCGATATAACTTAGGATCACTATTATTTCTATCAGGTCTATATTGGTGCACTGATGTTGATAGAACAAGGCAAAGATGTATGTTACCTTGGCTGTAAAAAAGAAAAAAAAGAAAAAAAATGTTACTTTATTTTCAAAATCTTAACGAGATTGTTTTTTTAACTAATTAAAATAGATTGGATTCTAGTATGTATATTAACTAGCTTTGAAATACCATGCCTTTATTCTTTTCGGCCACAAAAGATACGGGAGTTGAAAATGATGAGTCTGCCGCAGTGCATTCCGGCCAACCTAGATTTCGTTCGACCTTGAATCGGCCACTAGCATACAAAACTGTCCATTATAAGTAGTTCATTTTATCCAAGGTACTGGCACTTGAGTGTGCAATATATATATATATATATATATATATATATATATATATATATATATATATATATATATATAATATATATATATATATATATATATATATATATATATATATATATATATATATATATATATATATATACACTGTTCGTCACTGTGACCTTATTTTCATGCTTCAATTACTTATGCTTTTAAGCCATCGGTTCGTTACGCTCTCAATAAACTGGACCCTGTTTCACCTACTCTAATAAACTGGACCCTGTTTCACCTACTCTAATGAAAATTGGCACATGGTTGCATCTAAAGATGCGTAACCCAACTAAACAGAACTAGGTCACTGTGACCTAATTATAATTCTTAAGTGACTTTTGTATCATCAGTCATTTGTTTGTTATATTCTCTGTATCTCTAACCCTATTACCCCACGGCTAATCAAACTTTGTTTGGACCCTACACTAATGAAATTTTGATGTTGATGATATTAAGTACAAGTATGTTACATATAGTATATGGCAATGATATAAAATACAAGTATGTTACATATAGTATATAGCAATGATATTAAGCACAAGTATGTTACATATAGTATATGGCAATGATCTATATGTATTATAATTATAATTGTACCAAAGATCATTGCCATATACTATATGTAACATACTTGTGCTTAATATCATTGCTATAGACTTCTTTCCTTTGCCGTGGAAGCCAGACACTTTGTCGCACCCACTGAAAGCATGGAAGAAAATTATTCTACTTGGCTTCTCAGGGCCTATTGCAGAAACGATGTCATGTATTGGAATCCATCTGAGATTTGATCCTTGACCAAAAGCTATCCATATTTGTTTAAGGCCTAGCTCCTTCAGATAAAGCAAAACATATATTGCTATGCCAACGACATATGTGTCATTTACATTGATCATAATGACCTTGTTTCCGTCCATTACTGCATGTCTGGCATGTACAAAAATGTAGGTATCTGCTTCTTCATGAGCACATGCAGGGATACAAATTGTCCAGGTTGATGTTTTGATTGCTGATGGCATTTTCTTCCTTTGTGACGATCCCCGTGTTTGTGGTGCGTACATGAGCTATAATGTCTGCAAGGAAGTTGAAGAGCTCTGTCTTGTTATTATCGCCAGTTTCTTGGAATCATATTTGTTCCTGTCACTCTTCTCCTAGCTTCTTGACCTTGCTTGGACCTTGTTTCAGCCTTTAAGCTTCAAGGTAAGTATATATCAAACACAATGTCAGTTCTGTTGTAATTGTGGGAAGGACATCCATCTTGGCATGCGCATCAAATATCTTTGCTGTACGTGGTGGCAGATTATTCACCAATGCTAAACCATCAATAATGAGAACATTTACGTCTGGTTCACTGTTCGCTATTATAACCATGAGCTTCAAAAATGTCAATCAGCAGAGATTTATGACAGGCGTAGAACTTCCCTTTGTCACTCAAAGCGGCAGGAACGGACTGGTTTTCATGCCGGAAGAATTCATGCAAGTCACACTGTCTGCTTTGGCAGGAGATGAAGAGTTGAGAGAAGAGGTGACAATCTTCCTTCAGTGTCTTTTGTTTGGGGTGACTGCAAATGATTACCTGTTTGAATAATGCAACCTTGTTCTTGTTAATGGGTTGATAGAACAGGCATTCATCTTCACTTTCAGTTCCTTCCAAGAATGCCTTAAACTGCTCCTGCTTCTTTGTAATGTGTTCCAATTGCATCAGCAAGACTAGGATCAGCAATATCTTGGATATCTAATGTGAGCAGGTCACTTGATTCTTCTTCAAAATGATTACTCATGTCATGCATTACTATGGTAAGATTACTGACTCTCTCAAAGAATAATTATGAGTTCTTTCTGTTTTTTACGATGGCTGCTGCACTCTGTTGCATCTTAAGCTCTTGATGCTGTCTCGTACTCCGCGACTAGTTTGCTCACATCAGGACCAGCCACCAGCCACCTTCTAAGCGCCGACAGATTCTCAGTCATGCCAATGGCTCCTCCGTCATCTTTGATGACTGCATTGGCCTTCTCGTAAGCCTGATCAATAGCCATTCCTGAGAATTCCCGATCGGATTTGTGTACAACGAAGTTTCCCATGTGAAACTCCTTTGTCACTTGTGAATGTTGATGTTCAAGGGACATCATGTCTCGAAGCTGAATGGGAAGTCACCGTGCATAATTTACATTGTTGTTGGTACAAAAGTACGGGATCATTTCAGATAGTGCTTCACGGTGCAGTGCAAAGTTTCCTTCTCTATATGAAAATTGACAGCACAAGGTGCCAGAATTGGAACAGAGGACTTTGTTGTATACGTCTTTCACACCAGTCATCAAAACTAATGATATCTTCTGAGCATACAGCTGCTTCGCTGCAATATTCAGTGTATGCTGCCTTCATGTAGTTGTAGAGGCTGCATGCTGTTATTTGACGAACTTGGCGTGTTCCTGTGATGCTTGATGCTGACAGGAAGGATTCTGCAGTACCAGATGAGGCATTCTCCTTTCTCAAAAAGGACACTTGTCCATCCGCTCTTTTGAAGTAGAGTTCCAATTAGCCTCAGTGCAGCTATCTCAATATGTAATTCTCCAAACATAAGGATAAACTTGTCCTCACCATAGGACTCAGGCCGATGCCACTGGATCTGCTTGACTTGTGCATAGAGTAGCTGGTAGGCAGTAATTACAGGTGTTTGTCATGGATTCAGAAATGATAATGTGGTTCTATCTTTATCCATCGCATGCTTTAAATTGTATTGTGTTTACCTCTAAATTTTTGGAATATTGTTTACCTCTAAATGTTTGGAATATGTATATTGTGTTTACCTCTAAATGTTTGGAATATGTATATTGTGTTTACCTCTAAATGTTTGGAATATGTATATTGTGTTTATCTCTAAATTTTTGGAAAATGTTCATTGTGTTTACCTCTAAATTTTTGGAATATGTATATTGTGTTTACCTCTAAAACCAATGAGATTTGCCGTTACTAGCTTGTGTGGTGCTAACTCTTTAAGGTTTAGTATTGCTAATCATTTAATTACTTTTCTGAAATTGTATTTCCATTTCTCTGTAGCTGAAAATCTTAAAAACTACCTTGCAACCGTGCCAGTTGTGTTCACTTAAATGGTAATCCCACTGTTATAATGTGTAGACCAAATGTTAAAAACGAATTATGACCTGACGATATATTAAGTTATTGTTCCTTAGTTCTCATGGTGAATGTTCACTATATACGCATTTATTTCTGTATGATCATTTGTAAATGTATGGTATTTATCTCCTTTACTTACTGTTCCTTTCCATTTTTGACATAATCTTTATACTACTGATTGTATTCTTCGCAATATACTGAGGAAATAAAGATATCAAACAATTAATCTCGCAGATGGTTGTCATAGGGGCTACAAAATTAAAAAGTTTTGTGAATTTCCACTTAGCATAACGGTTGGGAGAATATGTGGTAACGTACAGGCGGATGGAGAGACGATGAGTATTAATATCACCGACGCATTTTAAAAAAAAATATTGTGGTCTAATAAATCACTACCCTTCATAGTACTGTTTTCATTGCCATGTTGGTTATAAAATTTAATTACAAAACAATGGCTTAGAATTTGTTTGAAAACGGGTTCCACGTTTTATAAGCACATCACATTTAATGCAGTTTATTGTTCCCTCGCCAACGAAGTTGGGAGAGGATATATAATTTTGTTCGTTCATTTATGTGTTTGTTGGTTCGCACTTTCGTTCGTTCGTTTGTGTGTTCGTTCGTTCCTTACATCTTCAGTATCTTGAACAATTTTATTTCCTCCACATGAAAATTGTAATGTGGACGCATTTTAAGAAATGTAACTCAACCATATCAAAAGCTGGTCGCTGTGACCTTATTTTAATGCTTGAATGACTTAAGCGTTTTTTGCCATCGGTTCGTTACACCCCTAACATACTTGACCCTGTTTCACTTACTCTAATGATAATTGGCATGTGGATGCATCTAAAGATGAGTAACCCAACTAAAGCGAACTAGGTCACTGTATCCTAATTTTCATTCTTAAGTGACTTTTTTATTGTCAGTCATGTGTTTGTTACATCCTCTGTATCTCTAACCCTATTACCCCAAGGCTAATCAAACTTTGTTTCGACCCTACACTGATGAAATTTTGATGTTGATGATATTAAGTACAAGTATGTTACATATAGTATATGGCAATGATATAAAATACAAGTATGTTACATATAGTATATGGCAATGATATAAAATACAGGTATGTTACATATAGTATATGGCAATGATCTTAATGACAGGTATGTTACATATAGTATATGGCAATGATATAAAATACAAGTATGTTACATATAGTATATGGCAATGATGTGTTCCAATTCCACTTAAAAAAAGTTCCTGGTCCAACAGAAAAGTTTCTGGTCTTCCAGAATTTCTTTTCATAAATTTGTAATATTTTGAGCTGATCACAAAGACGAGCTCATTCATTTTTGTGTACTCTGCAGAAAATTATCGCCGTCAGACTGGCGGACAGGCGCGAATTTCAAACGTTGGAAGTCGCATAACTCCTATGACCTCAGCATTATTTCTCCATACCAGTCTATATATTTTGGCCACTCTTAATGTGCTCCTGTCTGCAAGGGGATTCGTGTTTAGGAGTAAACACTTTATTCTTCAGAGTTAATATCACGTTTTACCAGTTATGTACACGACCAGTCACCTTAATCTGACTAATACAAGACGTGACTTGAGACACAATTAATGGTCTATGACCGATATACGTAGATATAGCCTATTCAATCCATTTACACCAGGTGATTTCTCCTTTGAGTCAGCGATGAAAGAGTACACACCTTACACAGTGATCAGTCAATGTTTTGTAACAGTTTCTGACAATATCCTACTTAAGGTAACATAAATAAGGGCATCTATTGTGATAGAAGACTAATAATACGAACAGTGCGTGTACCCATGTTCAGTGGAGCTCGGAATATGCAGATATATATAAATAAATATCAACAATACGTGTAGCCGGTTCAGTGGAGGTCGGAATATATATATATATATATATATATATATATATATATATATATATATATATATATATATATATATATATATACATATATATATATATATATATATATATATATATATATATATATATATATATATATATATATATATATATATATATATATATAGATAAATAAGTGCAAGATCTTTTTATTCCAAATCCTTCTTGTTTTAATGAATTTGTAAGTTGTTTATATCACACCCTATCAACGATGACGTAGTTTACATAACACTGACATTAAATTTTCGAGATACTTTAAAAGTATAATGTACCTGCATCAGAGCTGCCATGACGATCACACGTAAGCACAAGAAGGAATATGGATACCTTACTGATTTCCTGTTGAGCGAACAAATATTTCTATGTTAATCGGCATATGGACTTTTTCATGAAAACACTTGATTTATCTCTTATGAGCTTTCAGCAGAACCTAAAATGACTTGTTACATGATTAGATAATTCTTCATTCAGTTGTCTGAAGGATTTTTTTTCTCTAGTTACAGAGATATTGGATACTACGAAAAGATCATTTTACCTTTTTGTGCGAAATTCCTGTGCTTTGTATGACAGGTATTTAGAGGATACAAAAACGAAGTTTATTACCGTAAAGCTAACATTATAAGCCTATGCTTGGAGATAAGTCAACCAGATTGCCAAAATTTGTGGAAAAGTTTACTACAAAATGCTTTTTCTATGCTTATCTTCTGACCATCTACTAACATTAGCAAAGCTTAGTCTGCTCTCTCCTCCCCTCCCCCTCTGTTCAGAACTAGATTGTCGGAGAAATGCTAAAATGCCAGTCAAAATTGACACTAATGCATTTCCTTTGCTGTTACAATTCCTTATCAACAATACGTGTAGTCGGTTCAGTGGAGGTCGGAATATATATATATATATATATATATATATATATATATATATATATATATATATATATATATATATATATATATATATATATATATAGATAAATAAGTGCAAGATCTTTTTATTCCAAATCCTTCTTGTTTTAATGAATTTGTAAGTTGTTTATATCACACCCTATCAACGATGACGTAGTTTACATAACACTGACATTAAATTTTCGAGATACTTTAAAAGTATAATGTACCTGCATCAGAGCTGCCATGACGATCACACGTAAGCACAAGAAGGAATATGGATACCTTACTGATTTCCTGTTGAGTGAACAAATATTTCTATGTTAATCGGCATATGGACTTTTTCATGAAAACACTAACATTAGCAAAGCTTAGTCTGCTCTCTCCTCCCCTCCCCCTCTGTTCAGAACTAGATTGTCGGAGAAATGCTAAAATGCCAGTCAAAATTGACACTAGTGCATTTCCTTTGCTGTTACAATTCCTTTGTTTATCTAGATATATATCAAGTGTTTGATCACACACATCAGTAGTGTTGATCTGGTAAGAAAAGTCCATTGTATTGTACCTGTATACAATGTTTTAAGTTTCGCACGTTTCCGGAATTTAAAACAACCCAAAGAAACAAACATAAAAAAAGACAAAAAAGACAAAGAGTAACTTTATTAAATAAAAGAAACCGAGGTTATTGAGTTTAAAACCATAATACAGAAGAAAAAGACAAAATGAATCATGCTTTACACATACAATACTTTTCGCTGTAAAACCATATCGAATTCGCTGACAATACTTAAAAAGTTTTCAGAGGAATTATGTTTGAGATAGATAGATAGATAGATAGATAGATAGATAGATAGATAGATAGATAGATGAAGGAAATATATAAATATATAGGTAGGTGATAAAGTTAAGTGGCTACATGTGGGTAAACAATTGGAATAATAATAATAATAATAATAATAATAATAATAATAATAATAATAAAAATATAAATCAAATCATCATACACGAATTTCAAAGGATTTAAGACATGTATACTTCCGCCAAAAGTATCGGGCAGGAGACTAAAAACCATAAAACCCTTTCCTAATGTCAAATGGACATGATCTAGATAGATAAACAAAACTATCAATATAACAATTTTTAACTGGCAATGATTACAACGAGAGAGAGAGAGAGAGAGAGAGAGAGAGAGAGAGAGAGAGAGAGAGAGAGAGAGAGAGAGCTGTCATGATATCAATACTCTTATAATAGATATTATTCTAATTGTCATTTGTCCAGAAAATATATTTCTCTACTGGTATGAATCTGCAAGAAACGATCTTAATCATAAATCAATTTTGAGATCCTTGACTCCTCCCCCCCCCCTTGTTTTATAACTATCAAGTTTCATATAAAACATTAGTAAATGACAATCCATACTTAGCCAAAATCAGAAGTGTTCTTTTGAACTGTTAAAAATAAAAGTAATTTTTACTGACGACATTTTATTACAGGATCAGGCTTTTTTTAATGTTAATCTTTGTTTTAAAATTAATTGAATAGTATAGTATTAATTTAAATCTGCTAACATATATGACTATACAAAGGATAAGATGAATGTTTCTTGAATTAGGGATATCACCCAAAATCATTGCTCGTATTAAAGATTCCCATTTATCACTGAAGCTCTTAAAGAATTCAACATCCATAAACAGTGGAACTCCCTAGGGTAATGACAACTTTTATTTACTCTTAACATCAAAACTATATTTAATTTTACTGTAGAATCGCCTAAAATGCGAAAAAAGCGGAAAATGGAGAGAGAGAGAGAGAGAGTGAGGGAGAGTATACTTATAATCAGTTTAAAGACTAGTATGAATCTGTGTTAACCTTTCGTTATTATAAGCAAACTATTTTCTAAGAGATGTTTTTTCTACATTTATTTGGACAGTTTCGGCAATGTAGAGAAAATATTATATAAAAAATGGTACAATAGTACAAATCGCCATTACTAGGTCCTGTTATGTTCCCACCCCATCCACCCCAACCCCCCAAAATTCAAATAACAAAAAAAAAAAAAAAAAAAAAAAAAAAAAAAAAAAAAAATACAAACACAAATAAATAAATAAGAAAATAAGAAAATAAACAAATAAATAAAAATCGTATACATGGGTGAAACGTATGCTAGGCAGTAATTAATCATTTGCATTCAACAAAGTAAAATGTAGGAGTTGCTTATGTGTCGTCCTTAAAAGCAGAAACACAAGTCTTTACACTGCACATTCAATTAGTTGTAATTTGATATAATTAGATTCAATTCAGTTCAATTCGGTTCGTTTCAGCTCAGTTCAGTGCAACGTACAGCAGTTATACAAAGAAAGTCTGTCTGTCTGTCTCTCATTAACAAGATTTGTCGACACTCCCTTCAAAAATCATAACTGTTCACAGGAAACATTAATAAAGGGCAACCCTTACTACCTCCCACGTAATTACACCGTGGGTGTGTGCGGAGGTGTTTGTTTGGACTGCTGACTGAATTTAACTAAATTCAACTCAATTTTCCACAGGATGTTTAATAATTTGGTGGAACGGGATTTGAAGTCTTGAAATTTTAATATTTTTTATTCAGATTACTTGACTAATGTAGTGTTCATTTCCGTTCTTTAATATATGTCACTATTGAAACGATAAGCCGCATGTTTGAAGTATGGATTTCATTTTAGTAAATCAGGTGAATGAATGGCCCGTAAATCACTGCTAATATTAAATCTTTCCATTTATCACTCAAGCTGAACAGTCAACATATACACCAACGCTTTGAGTAAGGTATAAATTTAATGTATTTTAATTTGAAAAAGTGCATGTAATAATGTAACTCTTGTATTGCCTTCAAAAAAAAAAAAATAAAAAAAAAAAATAAGAAAAACAACAACAACAACAACAACAAAAACACAACTAAAAGCTAAAAGAGAAAAGCTTTTCAAATAAATACACTCGGAAATCTAGCAAAGGAAAGATATATCCCTTGGTTGCAATATTTATCTACTGGTTTGGTATGTAAGAGTGGATGCTACAGTGTGTGTGTGTGGGGGGGGGGGTCAGGTAGGGGTTGGATATATCACCTTCATTAAGGGAGTGCGTGCTTTGCCGGGCCAACTACTATTCTCACATGCAAGAACAATTCCACCCCAAACAGAAGTGAACAGGCCCAAAAATAAAGTTGTCTCATCAATCCAAATAAAGGGGTGGGGAAGGAAAAAAATAAAAAAATAAAAAATAAACAATACGACTACTACCAATAAAATAACGTTATAAAAAATAATAATAATAAAAAACAACAAGACTCGCAATCGTTAACATGCAACTAAATTAATATTAATAGGTAATACATCACGATGTAATAAAATGACCGGGGCTTATGTCCCTTAAGTAAGAGGTGACGTTGATGAGAGGTTATGCTATCAAGGCGCCACGCGAGGTAGACAAAGGAGTCTCAGAAATTAAGGGCATAACAAAAAATGTAACACGACACCACAAAAACGCCAGGAAACATCCATACATACTAAACATTTAGTCGAAAATATTCATATCAAGAAGTACAAAAATAAATATTTTATTGGTTTTGTTCCATCTATCTTTCCTTTCATTTTTTTCTCCCCTTAATTTTCTTAATTATATTGTTTATTCATGTGTAATTTTGCTTGACAAATAAAACAGATTTGATGTAAGAAAAGCCGGTCCTCACAATTACACAGATAAAGGGATATATACACGTGTACAACAAATGTAACACAAAACAAGCAAACGCATAAAGGACGAACAAACAACGATCCATGGCAAGGATCATTCTTTATTGTCAAAAATGTGTAAGTAAACCAGCAATAAGGGTGTAATGCCCGAGAGGGGAGTACAAGCCTTTTCTGAATATACATAGGCCTGAACATGGGAAGAATGGAAAACTGGCAATGGAGATCTGAACAAGTACGTCCCTATTTTTCAAAATTATTTTTTATTTGTTAACAAAAATTCCCACAATGCAGAACGGGAGGGGCGACAAACAGATATAAAACCTTCTAACTTTGGAACAAAGGGGGTGGGGGTGGGGTGGTGACCTCATTGACCTGCTAGTTTTTGCATAACTGGAGGTCTAGAGGTGTCCACACACGTGCAAGGAGAAAAAAGCGGCAAAATGGAGAGAGAGAGAGAGAGAAATCAGTTTAAAGAATATTATAATTCTTTAATGGAATACGTAGCGATATCAAAAGCTGAAGTATCAATCAATAACGGTAGCAATCAATCAATCAATCAATCAATCAATCAATCAATCAGACTCCAAGACATTCCCTTCAATAATCATCAATGCTGACATGAAATATTAATAAATCCTTAACCACTGTGAATTAAACGTTGGTTTGGACGGAGGTGTTTATTTAGGCTGTTGACACAGAATTAAAATTGGTTTTCAATATAATTTGTTTGTACGAATTTGAGGTCTTGAAATGTTCATCTTTTCATTCAATAAAGTGAAGATTTCATTGAGGTTTTAATTACTAATATGTTTTTATGGGACACATTGCAACATTAGATATATTCTGAAGAAGGAATGATAGCAACTGGACAAACTACAAATACTATTGAGGAAAATAGCATGAAAGCTAAATTAAGGGGTGTGAGAAAAACAAGATCACCGTATATATATATATATATATATATATATATATATATATATATATATATATATATATATATATATATATATATATATATATAAACTCTATCATTGCTTTATTTGTCAATCGATGTTATCTAATTCGGTTTGCATTTGTAGTCTATTAATAATAAAGTACTATAAGTGTTTTTTGTGGCAGATATACCCTTCAGTATCCATAACTTCCAATCGAGTATTTAGGTATGGAAATTTATTGCCAGTCTTTTCTTGTTTACTTTTTTCCGGTTCCTTCGACTAAGAAAGAAGGCGGGAGGAGTGGGAGGAAGAGGGTGTGGAGGGTATAACATGATTGGCGTGCACAGAGACACACGCACAAGAACATTTCTGGTTTGGTATGGCTAAGCCCGCTTCCAGGTGTCTTGCCTCGTGGATTTCGTTTGTTTCTGTTGGGTAATGAGAGTCAAGTGTCTTACGTAAGGACACAATAATATTTACACGTGCGTAGCTCTTCTAAAGATATTATCTTTCTTTGTATAAGGTCCCCCCCCCCCCCCCATTGGATAGAGGTAATTATGTCATTTTCTTATTTCTAGTCTACAGTTATTAATTGTCTTTTATGAAACCCAGAACGTATTTTCTAACATAATGATGCCAGGCAGTGCACCTTACCCCTAAATTACGCCTGACAAAGATTTGTATCAACTCTTGACGATTGATATAAACTGAAATTTCAACTTTGTTTAACTGCCAAAGTTGTTGATGATAAAGAAAGAAAGAAACGGTTTTACACATTTGAAATGGATCTCACGCTTATTTCTGCATATATTTTGACACAATCACACCCCTAACTACACCCCTTCTTCCTTCTTTTCAGTAAAATATATAACAATCTTCTTGTCATAACTTGTGGACACTAATGTTTTAAATGTTTCCACCTCTTCTTTTTCATATTCTGCTTCTTATACCTATTATTATTATTATTATTGTTTTGTTTTTACACAGGCATCTCTATGCCATTATTGGTTCACTACAATATTCATGTTTTAATTTTCCCACTTCGCACAGGTACAACAAATATATTCGTTCCAAATTTTTTACGAAGTATGACCACGCCTGAAATACCCTTCCACCTACGATAACTGCACCATAAGAAATGGCTACGCCTTCTATACAATCATATCAGAAAGAGCAACTCTTCAAATTTAATCGAGTAATTTAAAAAATGACTCTGCTATCCATATCAATCCGTATTAAGACCTATTACAGTGTGATACATAGTACTGTTGAAAAGTATACTGACATTAAATCTTGCTGGGTTAAAAATAAGTGTGAAATAATTAGCATTCTACATCAAAAATTTAAATCTGAATTGCATCGCCCAGGAAACATCACGCGTCAGCTGGGTGTAACAGGGTGTGCCCGCCCCCATGCAAAATTTATTTTTCATGGGCCATATTTGAAGACTCTCGATTTTGGTCCTTTCCTATCTGTTTGGATGTATCCATGTATATATGTATGTATGTATGTATGTATGTATGTATGTATGTATGTATGTATGTATGTATGTATGTATGTATGTATGTATGTATGTATGTATGTATGTATGTAGGTTGGTATGTAAGTAAATAAGTAGGTATTTGATGATGACGATGACGATGGTTATTATTATTGATTTGTCTACATCTAGACTGAAAGGTACACTAAAACAGACTATCAAGTACTCAAGATATAAGCTGGCTCCAGTTTAATTAAATATGAAACATTTTCTTCCTCAAGTTGAGATTTTTCATAATTACATTTCTAATTGCTTAGTCAGCGATAATTATTTTTTTTTACTTAACATTCAGTAGGTATAACGGATTAAATTAAGTCAAAATATCCCTAATTCATCTGAACATAGTTTTGCTTAACCATTGCTGAAAATTTAAGGGTCCCTCAACTCTATTTACGAAAATAAGAAGTCTCACAGATATTCAGTTTGAAAAAAAACAACATCTTTTCTATTATCCCTGCCACTGACAAAAAATCCCAATATTGTCGGATATTGGTAATTAGGATAATGTAAAATCTCAACTTTAGGAGAAAGTTGGAGAAATTTTTTAATATTGAGGCCACAATACAATCAAGTTAGACATTTTCAGAATATAAAATTGTCGCGAATTCAGAGGGAAAATTACTTCATGACATCAAGAAATTCACATTTTGTCGGACAACGTTATATTTAATGAAACAGCAAACATTTGATTGAGACATGATCCATTGGTGTATAATGCTTCTGAAATACCGAGGATGTGTCTTCTGGAATTAAATATAGAATTTTGTTTCTTACTACCTTTTCTTTTTTAATTCTGTGTGTACTTATCCAGCCTTAGTGATGTGTATTCTAAAATCTGATATAACTTTGATGATGGAAGTGTTTGTTGCTAATTGTGGCTTTCCTCCTACCCAAATTTGTAATTGTGTAGAATATATTCAATACAATAGGCCACTCTGAAGGTATATCAACACCACTATCAAATTGGCTTTAATTTCTGGAGATCAATTTAGCTTTTTCATTGCCTACTTTTTATGCTTTTTCAGGCAGTTGGAACTGAGTGGTACAGATAATTTTCTTTTGATTCGTTGAATGCAAAATATGTTACAAATGTTTGCCTTTATTTCTTATTGCAGTCGAGAAGCTTTATTAGTCAGCTTGTATGATGATGATGATAATGATAATAATAATAATATTTTCTGAGGATAATACATTAGGTTCCGAATCAACCAATCTTACATGTAGTTCTCAATAATAGAACATTACAAGTATAAACGCAGCGTGTATGTACAAATACAATTCTTAATACAGTGTGTGACAGTCACTTGTAATAAAAATATACATACATAATCATACAGTCACACATTAGATTAAACATACATACGATATATACATGTAGGTTAAGGAGATGGGAAGTAGTTGGGGGTATCCAAGTTAGGTATATCGATTTGTTTGAGCTGTGGCATAATCAGAAAGAAGAAATTTGTGTTGCGCATTCTTAAAAGAGAGCATTGATGTTTGTTTAATACCACTGGGAATGATATTCCACAACACTGCTGCAGAATATATAAAAAATGTTTTGTCCAGAGTCGTTTTGAATTTAGGCAAATGAAGATTAGAGCACGAAATAGACCGTAGATTGTCTGAATAGATATTGGAAGCTGGAATTAGGAGGTCATTGCTATATTGTGGCGCCACGTTATGAAAAGATTTATATGTCAAAATAGCTTTTAAAGTAATTTACTCTATAATTAAAAGATAACCACTGTAAATTAAGGAATAAATGTGAGGATGGATAGTCTTTTCTTGTAATAATACCATCAGCTCGTTTTTGGAGTTGAATGATCTGATTAAGATTAGTAGCATTGCAATTCACCCATATGGTGCAACCATAATCAAGCAAAGACAATATATGTTAATTATAAAACATTTGTAGCATATATTCTGGCACATATGAAGGCAATCTGTTCAATAAGGCTATTATGGAAGATACCACAGAACACACGCGCTTTATTTGATATTCCCACGATAAGTGCCTGTCAATAATCACACCAACAAGTTTTTGATTTCTGTGTTATTTATTTTAGTTCCCTCAACAAATATATTGATATTCTCAAATTTATTGATTCTTTTTCTCAATCCATTTGTCATACACTTAGTTTCTTTTTCCTGTGTTTAATTGCATTTTGTTGGTTTTGCACCACAGTACACCAGCCTCAACGCCCTGTTGTAAAGTTTGTTCAAGAGAAGTGATTGTATCACTCATGGCATCCACGGTTGTATTATCCGCAAACAGATTAAGCTTAGTGCCTTTCATATAAAGTGGTAAATCAATAATGAAACGGAGAAAGAGCAAAGGGCCAAGAATAAGGCCTTGAGGGATTACGCTTATGACGTATTGTAAAGAAGATGTAGGATTGGCCACATAAACGCACTGTTAGGTAAGAATCAAATCAAAGAAGTAAATTATCACTGATTTTGTACGCCTTGAGTTTTTTCATCAACATTTCATGATCTGCTAACTGAGACGCTTTTTACAAAATCTAAATAAATTGCTCCAATTATTTTTTCCGTCATCTATAGCTGGTTGCCATGTCTCAACAAACTTTGTGAGGATAGTTTGGCATGAATGTGTTTCCCTGAAACCTTATTGTGAGTTATGTAGAAAGTTATATTTCTTTAAAAATTGGCGAAGATTAAGGGCGATGTTTTTTTAATTTTTGTTACATAAGATTGTTGTTTTGTTTTTTCTTATTGGTTTAACGCCATTTTTCAGTACATGATAGGCTATACATGGCGGCCAGTATATTTGGTAGAGGAAGAACGCAGGAAAACCCCAAGAAGAACCACCGACTTACGGGAAGCTACTGGCAAACTTTCTCACATACCCACGCTAGCCGAGCCGAGACTCGAACCCACGCGGACAGAGGTGAGATGTCAGTGATCTGTAAAGGCGAGCGCCTTTGACCACACGGGTGCCCGGGGCCCCAGATAAGTTTGCTAAAATTAATATATGTCAATAATTGTTTGCTAATGATCTATCAATCTATCAACTTGTTTAAAGACTGTGAACACTGGCTAATTTCAGATTAGTTGGACATATTCCCGTATGAACGTTTGTATTTATCAAGCTTGCAATGAATTTATGTATGTATGTATGTATGTATGTATGTATGTATGTATGTATGTATGTATGTATGTATGTATGTATGTATGTATGTATGTATGTATGTATGTATGTATGTAGTGCTTTACGGCACCTCAGTACAAAAGTGGCTATGTAGTGCCAACAAAAGGTTATGTTCCAGATATGTAAAATTGAATTGCACAAAAATTAGGGAGATAAATCCATTGACATAATTGAAGGGGCAGCAACTTGAGCTGTTAGTTTAAGTATTTTTGATGAGATGTAAACTAGAACTGTTGCTTTGTTACCGTCAAGTTTCTCTAAAATATTAGTATCATCTTAAACACATATGTAAGGGATCTGGAATGATATGTGAGATGGACTTTCGACTCTACAAAATCTATAAGGAGTGAAAAATCTTGCGACATGGAAGAATGTTTCTCCAAGTATTGAAGTTAATGATGTGAAAAAGGTATATAGGTCGTTTGCAATATCTCTTGGCTGTGTATTAGTATGACCACCGGTTTTAATATTTTTTGGAAGTCATGAACTTTTGAATTTGAATTAAAGTTACAAAAATGAATTAAAGTTACGAAAATGTTTCCATATTTTTCTGCAGTCACTTTTATTCTCAATTAATCGTGAAAAATGATCCTAATTGGTTATAGCAATTAATTATTTTTACTAAATTTCTGTGTTTTTTGTAACTTCCTTTGTCACGCTATGACAGAAATCACACAGTTTCATGACTTCCTTATATCAGAGTTAAACCAGTCAGGTTGCATAATTCTCTTTTCATATTTGCATTTTAATTATCACATGTTGATTTAGGACTGCAATAAAAGTGCAATCCAACAGTATACATCAAGGTATAGATTTATAAAAGTAGGTTGACATTTACTTAGAGCATATTTCAAGTCGGTCAAAAAGGTATATTCAATGAAGCGGTTATAGGATCGATACTTTATAGTGGTATGGGTCTTTTTGAATGGTTTCCAGAACATGTTTCTTGTGGTACAGATTAGATAGTGGTGACTAAGAGAATATGTTGGGACGAATGTCTCGACTATAAACTCAGAGTGCGAAGAATAAATATAATCGATTAATCTCATCGCTTTTTTCAGTGACTCGAGGAGAGGACTGTATCATTTGAGTGAGATTATATATATATATATATATATATATATATATATCATTCCATTTACTTTGCCGGTCATTCATCAAATCAATATTGAGATGGCCCATTACAAAACATTCTGAGCTAGAGTTAGAAGCAGTAGATAATTAATTTTCAAATCTCTCAAACCGAGATGATAGCGAATTTGGAGGACGAAAGAGAGAGCACATCAGTATGGGCTTAGACAATAATTGCTTCAGTTCAACTGAGATCGTTTCCAACTCAGATAACTCTATATCATTTCTTGTTTTATATTTTAATGTAAGTAGATCGCCTCATCCTTGTGCTCTATCTTTCCGTTCCAAATGGAAACCGTAGAAAGACATTGAGCGATCATTAGTATTTTTATTAAGCAATGTTTCGTAGAGTATTAGAATGTCAATGTAAGGGTTATTGAATACAGTATGCTTGAGTTCGTACAGTTTTGGGTTTACGTGCCGAATATTGAGGTTTACTATATGTAAACTCTTTTCTTTAGAAAGTATTTTAGAACTAGAATCAGATTTAGAGGCTTCCGGATCAAAACTGGCTTGGGATAGACAGTGTCCATTAACATATTCGGAAACACAGGCAATGTCCCTTGATTGAGGCAAGCAAGTGATTTGGTAATCAGTACTAGTTAAGTGTACATCTTTAAAGTTCTCTTCCAGACATTTGCAGTTTAAAAGGTTGCATTTATCACAAATATTAGTTAAAATATAAAACTGATCCTGGAGATTAAATATCAGGGTACCCCCAGATAATTCCTAACTGGACATGTATGTATTGTCCTTAGATCTTTGGTAATAAGAGTCTGTGTAAGGTACTTGAAGATTTCGTGATCCAAGTCGAGCGCTAACAAGGTTCAGATACCAACAGCCAGATGAGTCGTAACTATAGGAATCAGAATGTGCACAATATCTAGTCATGTTTCGCTCTTGATTATAATGACTTCGTCTTGAGCGTTCATTGTCTGTGGCAAGGTTCCGGTACTAACAGACAGATGAGTTATGGCTGTAGAATCACACTGTGCACAATATCTTGTCATGTTTTGTTTTTGTCTGTAATAATTTTGTCTTGAGCGACTAATGCAAATGAGATTTGTCTTGAGCGACCAATGCAAATGGGACTCTCACTGTCGGAAAAAAGACACGCAACTATCATCAGTGCCCATGCACCGCCACCATGACCAACCCAGATGAGATCAAGGAGAAATTTTATGAAAACCTGGAGTCTCTTATCGCAGAAATACCAAAGACAGACAAGCACTGGTATCTCATGGACTACGTCATCGTCAGGAGAAGAGACAGGCAGAAAGTCCGAGTGACGAAGTCCATGAGAAGTGCAGAATGCTGGACTGACCACTGGATCATATTCTCCAAACTCATTATTCAGATTCAGCCTAGCAGACAGCCACAAGGCAAAAAAGTGCCAAAAAATGTTAATGTCTCCAATTTGAAACAGAAGAATGTGAAAACAGGCATTTGAGGAAGAACTGTGCAGCCAACTAGATACAATCGATATGAACTCTGAGAATGTCTAGGAAAATTTGGCATCCTGCAGAGACTCTGTGTACTCAACTGAATCAAAAACCCTTAGTCCCATCACACATAAACATCAAGATTGGTTTGATGAGAACGATGTTGCCATACAGAGACTTCTGAATGAGAAACATTGGCTACAGAAGGCCTGTTTAGAAGGCAGCATTTCATCATCTTACAAGTCAGCCTTCAGCAACATCGAGAGTACTGTCAAATGCAAACTCAAAGAGTTGCAACACTCGTGGCTGAACAATAAGGCAGATGCGATTCAGACAGGAATGATATGATGAACTTCTATGATGCTTTGAAGACAATCTACGGGCCACAGTAATCATGAACATCTCTAATACTGAGTGCCGACAGCACCACACTGCTCACTGACAAAGAAAAAAGATACTACATAAATGGGCAGAACACTTCAGCAACATCCCCAATCAACAGTCATCTATCAGTGAGGAGGCAACTGATCGACTGCCCCAAGTGGAAATCAACATATTACTTGCTGATCTTCCAACGCTGACTGAAATTGAGAACGCAGTTTACCTGCTTTCAAATGGCAAAGCACCTGGAGCAGATGTTATACCAGCAGAAGTCTACAAAACCGGAGGTTCGCACATGGCACAGAAACTGACTGAACTCTTCCAGTCAATGTGGACTCAAGGAACGATACCCCAGGAGTACAAGAGTTCATCCATCGTCCACTTGTACAAGCGGAAAGGCAACATACAATCCTGAGACAACCATTCGGTCATCTCCATGCTGTCAATAGCAGGCAAAATCCTCTCAAGAATTCTGCTGAATCGCCTTGTGCATCACATCGATCAAGGGTATCTGCCTGAGTGTCAGTGTGGTTCTAGGAAAGGACGAGGGACCACAGACATTGTGTTTGCATCTCGTCAACTCCAGGAGCAATGCCACGAACAGAACTCCAACCTATACACGGCATTCATCGACCTGACAAAAGCCCTTGACACAGTCAGCCGTGGAGGCCTTCGGAAGATCATGGCAACATCTGGTTGCCCATAGAAATTCATCGTGGTGGTTCGACAATTCCATGATGGCATGCTCGCTCGTGTCGTGGATGACGGCGAGTAATCTGAACCAGTCAGAGTCACCAATGAAGTCAAGCAAGGCTGTATGATGGCGCCAACCCTCTTCAGTATGATGTTCTCTGTCATGCTTAATGATGCGTTCCGTGACTATGACACTGGGATCGATATCAGATACCGGACGGACGGCAAGCTCTTCAATCTGAGGAGACTACAGGCGAAGATGAAGTTACAGTAAGTGGCTGTTAGTGATCTCCTGTTTCACTGACGACTGTTCCCTGAATGCCAAATCTGAGTCTGACATGTAGCACAGTATAAACCATTTCTCTTCAGCTTGTGACAATTTCGGTCTCACAATCAGTATCAAGAATACAGAGGTGACGCACCAACCTGCACCAGGTAGGTCTTACGTAGAGCCTACCATCACAGCAAATGGTCAAACCTTCGTGGCAGTGGATAAGTTCACATATCATGGCAGCACATTGTCACGTGCAGTCCACATCGATGATGAAACCAACGCCAGAATTGCTAAGGCAAGTGTAGCCTTTGACAGACTAAGCGCAAATGTGTGGGAGCGCAGTGGCATCAGTCTACAAACGAAACTGAAGGTCAACAAAGCTATTGTGTTGCCGACTCTGCTGTATGGTTTCGAAACCTGGACGGTGTACAGACGTCATGCCAACAGGCTGAGCCTGAGGAAACTAATGAGGATAAGATGGCAGGACATGGTCGTAGACACTTAGATTCTCATTCGGGCAGGCATTCCAAGCATCCACACTCTGCAGATGAAATCACAGTTGGGACAGCAAGCTGAAGGAGGGAAAGCGATCTCAGGGTGGTCAGAAGAAACGCTTCAAAGATTCCCTCAAGTCATCATTGAAATACTGCAACATTGACCCTGAGTCTTCGGAAGATCTCGCACAGTATCGCTCCACCTGGCGGAGTCTCATCCATACTGGAGCTACAGACTTTGAATGCAGGAGAATTGCAGAGGCAGTGCCGAAACGAGAGCAGCGTAAATCTCAGAACTGCAGCACGTTCATTGATCAAGCAAATTTAAAGCGGCATCTCCTGTCAAGTGTGCCACAGACAGTTCAGATAACAAAATGGCCTGATCAGCCACTCACGTACCCACAGAAACCAAACCATTTAGTGATGTCATTGTTACCTTCGAACTCGAAGGACGAACAACAACATTGTGTGTGATACGCCTACAGTTGTGTTACCCATAATGAGTATTTTGTCGTTTTCATTCTGTGTGTGGCGAGTACTGGTTGCTATGGAAGTTGCTTGATGGTTTCAGCGTACGAGTGATATGATGCATAGTGTCAGTGTTTCAGAGTATAATTGAAACACCCTCATTTATGAGGTGCACTCTGTCTCTATGAAAAAGATCAGATAGGATTTCTCCTGTTCCAAGTATTAATAAATTGTAATTATGAATATAATTCTGAACAGAGATCTCTTGGTACCCTATCATAAGGACCAATATCAACACTACCTCTTGGAATAAAACCAGAGACCATCACGTTGTAACTTGCTGAAATCGATCTAATGAGTGACTCGTATTGACAGGAGAATGAGGACAATGTACTTTGATCCATGCGATGATTGCCATCCTTACCTCTGGCATGTATGCTTATTGTGCCAGAGATAGCTAGATACTTTTTTTTCAAGTCCTTTTTTAACGAAAGTATAGTGGCTCTAGGGAGAGTAAGTACATATACAGCAGGTTGTAAGCCAGAAGGTTTAATAGGTTTAAGAGCATGGAAATTTATGATGATATGTTTTATCTGATAGATTTGTGTACTCCTATATACAAATAAACGCTTTTCTTTATTTTACTTGAATCACTTTATTACCTATGACTCAGACACATCAGGCAAAATGGGGCATCATTAAAATGCAATTCTTGTTTGAAAGTGGCTCAACAACAGCTACCTTCCGGCCCCCAAATAGCTTGAAACAAATATTCTTGCTCTGATTGTCAGAACAAAAAAGAACTAATTATATCCACTATATTAGTAGAAAAAAAAATTATCTTGTGGGTAAGCGAAAAAAATAATAATAATACAAAAAAATATCCCGATTCGAAAGAAAATCCAGCCCCCCCCTCTCTTTTCTCCAAATTAAATGGTCAGTCCCTTAATTGTGCAGACCAGCCGATGACAATATACTCGCTAAGGAAGCTCGTGAGCACTGAATGTCATGCACTTTAAATTTTTAGTGGACCTGAAATATTTGACGTCATTGTGACGATGTTGGCTTGGTGTATTACATGTAGGTGAATGATTACGCCTACTTCTTCAATACATAGATCTGCGTCAAGAATATCATCTAGGTCAAGGTGTTCACGCGTCAGTTCTCACCTCGCGTAAACACGTTTACTGTAGTCTTGCTCTAAGGACAATATCAGACTGCTCGGTGATCAACATAATAAACACAGTGTGCGTAAATTGCTTGGATCTGTGTACATTTTTGAGTGTCTAGTTGCCTTAAAAATAGATACAGTTGAATAAAGCTATGTTTCATTATTCGAGATAAATTATAAAACACATATATTAGTCATACATTATATTGGGTCCGAACTTTCATTATACGACTGTTTAAGTGCAGGGTCGTTCGGTGTGAGGAAAACAAAATAAAGTATTTTTGAAACATTTTCATCTAGTGTTGCGATAAAAGTGGTGCAATAAAAATGCTGAATGTTTGTATGACTAATGCTGCATTATACATGAAACTTCAGTGTTGCATATACGGCTATTTTTACATTTAAGGCGTTTGTTATTTTCTCACTACTGTAATCTTGTAATGTTGTGTTCATTTTATATACTTTATCTGGAATTTTAACTATCATTTATTTTGTTTAATAAATGAACTCTTACATATCAAAATTTTGCTCTTAAGGATAAATATTAAGGATCACCTTTTTATAATTTGTTGTCATAGTTATTATCTGATATTTGTACATTTCTGTACACGACCTGGGTTTCACAGACGCTTACTCGCAGCTAATGAAGCTAAATAATACTGTTAACCCTATTTTAGCTTCTCTATGCGTTGGATGTTTTACATTAGCGTTGGGTATCGCCAGAAGTTTGTATTGACATATATTGCGATTCAGGATAGTGTATTGCGATAAGTATTGAAATATATTTGGAAAATCTGTAGGAAGTACAAAACGATATTAAAGAGTGAACAAGAAGTCAAATTTTCATATAACTTAATTTCTTTTTAGTTTCTTAACGTGAACAATGATTGAGAAACATCCTTACATGTCAGAACTACATGAGACAGACTCCTGTTTGATTTTCATCTTCTCAACTCTGGCCGCACTGGCGGCTGAATACATTTTTAATTTTAGGATGGGATGATGTCAATGAAAGTGTGTCAAGTTGGGCGTCCACCCCGCGAACTTCACCCCCCCCCCCCCCGTATTACATTCCCGACAAATAACAATGTTACCAATTTAAGTTTTCATCTTTCTTGGAAAATTTGGGACAAAATGCTGCCAGACGATTGATTTTGCTCTTTCATTTGGCACCAACTCACGCAAGATTTTAGGTTACACGTCTGCAATTTTGGGTCGTTGCTATGCAGCGAGCGGAATATAGCGTGCAGTTCAAGTATTTTCTCGGTCGCCACGTACATCTTTCATAAATCTTTTCTCTTTTCGTTTCTTCTTTTTTATTGTTGTGAAGAACATTCATTGAAAGAACAAAACACTTTCAGGTTGAAGACAAAAATTATTTTCTATACTATTCATAGAAATACCGCAAAAAGTGGCTCATTGGCAAAATCATTCTGCTTCACATGTACCGGCAGAATTTGTGCCACAATATACTGATATATCGGTAAACCTGCACACCCCTTTTTAATATGTATAGGTTATTAACTGGATGTTGAAAAGTATTGGGCTCGAGGTTACTGCTATGGAAGCGCGCGCGCACACGGGGTAAATCTCATTCAACAGTGAACGAAACTAAGTTTGTTCAAGAGCACGGACTATCATCTAGACAAAGAAAGACAATGAAATATTGATAGAAGGAACAAACTAGGCAATATATTAATACAAATTGAAAATACAATTATAACAAGATGAGCCAGAAATATTCCATCTAAGGTGGTCGTTGTGATTGCCCTAATTCGATCTTGCTGTCGTGGTGGTGAGTAAATTTGAAATGTGCAGTTTAAGTCAGGATTATTGCCAGGGTATTGTGGCCCATCGGTCTTGGATAATATCTGAAAATAAGGATATAGATTCATTTTGGAGTCGCTTGTTTTTCCAGTTCAAGATAAAACAATACTATCGAGAGTGGATAAAAATGCACTGTTTACGGAAAAGAGAAGTTGTTCATTGATACATTGTATCAAAGATCTCTCTCTCGTACCCTCATATAACAGCAACTAGGCATCATTCAGTACTCACGGGCACAACAACAATACGTCTCCTATGCGACCTCAGAGTAAAATTACCGCCCGCATTACGCACCTATGCAAGGTCGGGCACTATCACTATCCTCCCGCCTGGTCTCTAGAAAGCTCAGGGATAACGTCAGTTATTTTGTTGTTGTAGTTTGTTTTGTTTTGTTGGTTTTAATGGCATCTTTGTAAACACATTATTGGCTATATGATAATGAGGAAATGAGAGTTCAGTGCTTTTTCCTAGGGCACACAGAGGCAGACGACTATGGCTGGCCTGGGCGGATATCGAATCCTCGACCCCTAGTTACAGTGAAATAAAATCTACATTGTAATACGCAGTTGACCGAATTACATAGCAATGAAGGAGAGGTCATATCAAGGTGAGAGTGGTCTCGTATTAACTGTCAGTGTCCTTAGGCTTGCACAAAATATATAACATGTTCACTGAATAATACATTAAAAAGTTAATTAGGTTTTTCCCGCCCGTTACCCGCGAAGCGGATCTCGCGGGACCCTATTGTCATCAAGTCTATCTGTGTTGAACATAAACAAGCTTTGTCACATCTATTATGCATCTTTATAGGATATTACCCACAATGCAATATCTTCAACGTAAACAAGTACATGTATATGTAAAGTGAAATCTTGTGTCTAGTCCGATCCGATTATTGACGAGAAATATCAGGTTTTGTTAGGCCCTTAAGATAAGGGGGTTTTCCCCAATAATTTTCAGAGGTCAAGAGGCGTATAAAGAACTATTTATTTATAGGGCTGACTCAACCCAAATAAACATTCAGTTGTAGCAGACACATTTTCTCTTGTTGACCGAATTTCTTTTTAGTTCTCGTGTTAATGAAGTTTAAAATGACTAAGTGTCGAATAGCCAACTTTAGTCAACAATATAGGGGTTGGTGATTATCAATTTAGTGCGACCAAAGTTGACTAAATAGATCAGCAATACTTATAAACAGTTAATAGACTTTATTTACTCAATCAATATTGCATACGACGTTCACAAAATGCTTCAAGATGCAACCTAATTTACGATGATGCAAATAATTTATTATTCACGAGACATAAAATTAGAACGTTTTGTAAAAACTTTTAGTTCAAACATACGCACGTGGAGAAAAAACTGCGTAAAACTTGCATCGCAAAATCAAATTGTCAGATTGTCAATTCTAATATGCTTTAAAACCAATATTTATCTGGAAAGTACGTTAAGGGAAATAATTAGCATTACAGTATTTTTCGCGTCCGTCAACATTCGCAAAACGATTAAGAAGAAATGTTTTTATGCCGAAACACGACGCAATTAAGTTTTGGAATTGTATAGGTCTTGTTTGTAGTCTGAAATTGTAAATTTGTAGGGAGTGCTAAGCTTAGACTTTCCTGGCGATGTAAAGAAAAAATGGCGCCTTACGGTAAGAAATTTCCAGACAGTCAGGGGCAGACGATAATTTATTTAGTTGGAAAATATTTTTGTAGAAGAAAAAATATCGTAAATAACTGGAATATCATATTCTATAGTTCATAAACTTTCGAAAGGTTTCACAAAAGGGGGTCCAGAGAAATCTAGAAATAAGCGTTAGACCAAAGAATCACGAGCAAAACAGATGATCATGTACTTTCTCGTCTTTTTCATAGCAATTTGTGACCGTCGTAGACGATCTTTTCAAGACTTGACCTTAGCTTTAAAGGAGTCTGTCAGTGTTCATGTTGCTGAAAGCACCATCAAGAGAATATTAAAGTGTATAGGATTCAGGAGATACACTGTAAGGAAGAAAAGAACGATTCTTAGTAGAATCGTGCATCGCGTATATAATGGTCTTAAGAGAGACATATAAACTGGACCATTGAAAAACTAGTAGTCAAAAGTACTTTTTAGTGATGAAGCTAAAGTATCTTCGGGCAATGATTGAAAGTTTATGTTTGTAGAAAACCCGAGACGATAGACAACCTGATTGTTTAGGTCTGTTCATTGCACACTTGCCATCAATAAATATTTCGGCCATGTTTTGAGAGGGAGGGGCATTACCTGCAACGGTGTTGTAAATCTGATGGTAGTGGAGGGAAAAAATGACTCAGATAGGTTGAAGAAATAAAACCTTTTGGACAGATATTGCATAAGAGTTTTTAAATGGGGAATGGACCTTCCAGGAAGATAACTGTCTGGTCCATATACCAAGGAGGAAAAAAACGGTGGAAAATGATAAAACATTGAATCCTTACCTTGGCCATCACTGATCCTGGACCGCGATTTTAATGAAAATATATGGCAAACGATCAAATCCAAGCTTGAAAAAGAAAAAGGAACACACGAAATCAAATCTAAGTCTTACCTTCTATGACGTCAAAGTAACTCACTTTTGACCCGGTGCTGAACACACACACACACACACACACACACACACACACACACACACACACAGTACCGCTCTACAGTTATTGTGTACTTCTGAGAGAAGGACAGGTATAAGGTGAAGTTGTTTGCTTTGGCAACATGCACAATGGAGAGAATGTTGGCATACCTCTATGCTACATTCATGCTACCTAAGATATACAAGGTCTTTTTAAAATAACAAGCATAACCAGTGAGGAAGCCATACATACACACATTAGAGTAATGGTTGCGCTCTACGGATATTACGTACTTCTGACAGAATGACAGGTGTAAGGTGAAGTTGTTTGCATTTGGAACATGCAGAATGAAGAGAATGTTGTCATACATATATGCTACTTTCAGGTACTGTGGCTGAAATTTTATTATATGTTGTCGTTGTGGAAATCGTTCATGATCTAAGCACACAGCTAATCAAAATGACTGCTCCAATGTTCTCGAAAAATCAGCCTGAACAAGTCCAAAGTACACTAACTTTAGCAGTTATTAAAAAAGGGAAATAGAATTTTGCCAGAGCAGGTAATGCCAGCTTCGGAAAGTGCAATGAATGAATTACAAAAATATATAAAAGGAAACAAAAGTTATTGACTTGTTTTTTTTTTATAACAATTTACCTTTGAAGTCGAGGAAGTGAAAATGAATAAGCGGAGCTAGCAGTTATATATATATATATATATATATATATATATATATATATATATATATATATATATATATATATATATGCACATCTGAAGTAAAGCTAAACTGTATACTCTACAACCCAAATTACACCTATCAATATACACCAAACTAAAGGGAATTAAAAATTCTGTTAACAACACATAAGATATACAATTTAAAATAAAAAAATAGCCATGATAACCAGTGAGGAAAACCTGGGAAATTATTTTTCTTTAAAATCAAACCCTATGTAAAGTACTAAGCTGTAGAGCGCAACCTTAAAAGACATATGAACATTTGTGCAATTGATTTTCTCTTTTTCCTGTGGTCATGTATGATATTTTCAATAAAATGGCACATTAACATTGATGGTATGTATGAAAATAAGTTATTTATGTCTACTTTGCTCTTGCTTATACAATATGCCTTTTGGCAATATTGTGTGTGAAATGACCTTAATTATGGGGAAAAATTGAGAAGTCTTAGAACACAGAACTAAAGTCAACTTAAATTTAAAACTGTTGGATTAAGTATATTAAGTGAAAGAAAAAATATAGCAAAAATGTTTCTTTTCAATCATTTGTTATAAAATTAAGGAGAAAATGACGACAAAGCAAATTCCTTTTGTTCTATTGTTATCTATACTGAATTTATAATATGTGCCCATGAGGTAAGTTGTACTTTAGTCATTTTGTAAAAAAGTAGCATATTTACTGCATTTTAGTTCAAGATCAGCCTTGTTTACACAGCATACTTGGGTTGGAATTTTCCATGTCTTGTTTACAAAAGGATACTTAGATTGGAATTTTCCATGTCTTGACTTGAGAAAAGTCATGTAATCACCGTAATTTTCCATTAGAGTTACTCATATTCTAGAATACTCTGTCAGGTGACTTATCTTTATATTTTATTCAGGTTTGCTAAACAAAATTTCTTCCCTTTACTAATCTTCATATTATTAAAATCAGTCTATTAAGGAATTTAGTTTAGTAATCAGATGTTACAGTTGTGAAAATCAGAGCAAATTCAGAGAGAGGAATTATTTATATGAAATATTCATTGGAATTACTAAAAGTGCTCATTCTCATTTTGGATTAATACTTGACTTTGGGATTTATGTGAATTCATTCAGGCATATCAGGACATTCAAGACTAGTGGCACACCAGGACATTCAAGGCTGCTGGAATGCATTCGGAACGTTCTATATTGAGGACTTATGATTAGGACACTTGGGATTATTAGATTATTCGGACTTTAATTCACGTTACTGTAATTGTTTTTTTAATTTTCACTTTAATTGTCTAGAAATAAATTGCTGATTTTACTTAATTTGTTGGTTTCACTTTGTTTCTGTTACATTATTTTAAGACCTAGAGTCGTAACACTATATACTAGTGTTAGAAGAATTAGCCAACATTTTACCATTTGACCTTTGACCTCTGTGAACTTGATCTGTTCCATCCCTGTTCAAACTGTAAAATTTATTAGCGACATCTTTAGGAATAATTGTGGCAAGTTTCATGTACCTGTCTTTTAGCATAACATT
Organism: Margaritifera margaritifera; assembly: GCA_029931535.1. Classification (NCBI taxonomy): domain Eukaryota; kingdom Metazoa; phylum Mollusca; class Bivalvia; order Unionida; family Margaritiferidae; genus Margaritifera; species Margaritifera margaritifera. The sequence goes on along the minus strand of JAQPZY010001636.1, from coordinate 588,509 downwards.
GGCTGCTACGCTGATAAAATGCAAGATGCATTTTAAAAATAGCTCACTTTTAATAATGGAGGGGGGGGGGGAGAGCTTGACATGTGTGGGACTTTGCTCCTAATGAATACTGTTCTGTGGAAGAAATACATGAGAATTATTAAAAAGGACTGTTTAGATGCTAGCGACTTAAATATTTCAGCTATAAAACCAAAATTAAATCATACAATAATAACAACTATTTGCTCTTTGTGTTTGCTCTCTGCCGATATTACATATTTCTGACAGAGTGACAGGTGTAAGGTGAAGCTGTTTGCATTTGCAACATGCACAATGGAGAGAATGTTGGCATATCTCTATGCTACTTTCATGTACTCTGTCGCTGAAATCTTGGCGCACCATAGACATGCCCTTTTCTGTATGTAGTAATTTTCCATTCAAGTAAAATACATTGCGTTCAAGTACTAATTTAAGGGACTCAATTATAACTTCATAATTGAAACGTGAATACATACTTTCACTTTCTTGTTGGGCCAAAATGTCACTGCTTCTATTACGAGGTCATGCGAAATATTAGTCTATAAGTTTACTATATCAAAAGTAGATAGTGTTGATTTACTTGTTCACGATGTCTGGTAAGTGGTTGAGAAAATCAGTATCATCCCTTTTGAAACTAGGAACTTCTTTGCAAAGTATTTTGAATATAATATCAAGCATATAACTCTTTGTATTGTTACGTGTTCCGAATATTGCTGCTTAATTTCTTCTGCGATGGTATTAATTTTGTGGGGTTTTGGGATGCCGTAAAAGTAACTTGTAAAATGTTCAAAAATTCATTAAGTAATCCTCGTCTTCTTTTTAACGGTTATTTTCGTATTTTTCACTTACGTGGTTCATTAGTCTTTCATGTCCGTATCGGTTTGCCCACTTATTTCCTGGTAGAATTCCATATAATTTAGCATTTCATATATTTTGTATCTGTAAATATGGCTGTCCATAATTATAACAGCTTCGACTTTGTCAGATACCTTGATAGTAAGTGATTTGTAGTCTAACAAAGATTTAAAAGCTTGTCTGCCATCTTTTGACAACTTATTTTTTGCTTTATGATTACTTTCTAGTGGATTTTCTTTTAAGGTTTGAATAACATCTTCTATGACTTTGTCTGTACTTGTGGGTGGATTCAATCCCATTTTATTTCGATCCAAGTTTATTTCTTTTTCGTCTTCATCCTCACTTGCGTAAAATGTTTCGCTTAGTCTGAATTTAGGACTGAATTATTTTATATCTGTCCGTAGTTTTGTTATATTTTCCTTAGGTGTAGGGGTAAATTTAAGACCTTTCTTTAGTAAACACGTATCATTTTAGGAGCTCTCTCTCTCTCTCTCTCTCTCTGCTAGAGAGATTTATTACTTTAGGATGAATTTCTCTTCCGTGCAGTTGTATGCGGCTATTTTCTAATTTGTTTCCTCGCTGTCTGTCACACCCAGATTTGGTTCCTTTCTGTCTGTTAATTCTGTGCATTCTCTACCTCCAACTCTGCCGTATTGGCGTTGTTTTAAGAAAAGAGTCTGTTAGAGTTTTGCCTATGTATGTTGTTCCGTTTGTTCTAATTGCATGTTTGTTTGTTTTTTTCAATGAAAACGATCATGTTTTTTGGTTTCGCGACATCCGTCCCTTGATACTTTAGTAATGAGGTGTTGTAGGTAGCTTATGTTGTACATTCATCGGTCTTTCCCTATGTTGATAATTTGGGGGTCTAGTATATACAATTTCGCTGAATGTTTTGTGACGTTTCTTTACAGGGTCCCTTGAGGGAATATCTGGTTGTATCATAACTGTAGTTCTGTGTTCAGAAATTGTTTTCTCTGAGGCATATGTATTCGTGTGTTTAGTATAGTTTCTCTCAGTGTCCTTACTCATTTCTTCCTCCCCTAACTGTTCCAAATTTGTTTTCATACCCCCGTAGCCACGTTCTCTTATTCTCCAAAATCTGAGACGATATATCTTCTCTCTCACACTCTTGTCTCCAAATTTGTTACAACTTCTCAAATACTTCTCGAGTAGTTTTGCGTTCAGAAAGTCCACGTATGTCCTGATTTAGCTGAATAAATTTTTGTTCATATCTTTTACCCTTATTTGTCATTATTCTGATGTCTGCTTCAAAGTAATGTAATGCCGTTTGTATCAATACACTAACAAATTTGCATTACATGACCACAGAAAACCTATATTGGTTGTTTTCATTTGTATGGACCACGTTATACATTGTATCAATACACTGATGCACTTTTATAACATACTGTATAGAGCCTATATTCATGCATTTCTGTCCAATTAATTTTTTTTTTTTTGGTTTACTTCGTCAAGGTCTGTAAAGGGTGTTATTTATTTCGTCAGTCTTACAAATGTATTTTTGCATACAAGTGTTGTATATAGATGTCAACAAGTTGTTTATATCTCTCGCATTAACAATGACGAATCTGATTGAACAATGATTCAGATTGTTTATTTACAAAAATACTTTGAAAGTATAATGTATCTACCCGAGAAGCATCCATGACGATGATGCAAAAGAGCTTGAAGGAATTTAAGATGTACATATTACTGATATCCTGTTGAATCAACAATATATATATATATATATATATATATATATATATATATATATATATATATATATATATATATATATAGATATATGCAACAAACTGACAAAGAACAGTGCAAACTAGTTTTAAACTAGCCTAAGCGCATTCGACCCTCATTTAGTCTTTGTCAAAGGCAAACACAAAACAGAGACAAGACAAACAATAGACACAAAAGCGTTAAAATTACAGAAGTTTACCTCACTATTTTTTATGTAATTAAAGCGTGAACATTTTTATGTTTCGCTTAGTTGGCTTCAACTTGACCGATGCTGTTTTAAACTAGTTGATATTGACCTACAAAGGGAGGAGCTATAGTGACATCTATTTTTTTTATTTAAAGCTGTGTAACCGCAAATTATATCCCGGATATTTGATTGTTTCTTTAATGTGGATAATGACCATAGCAATAATAACACCAGAAAGAAATGAAAAAAAAAAAACCCCCAGTAGTAATTATAAGTGATTGAGTTGATTGAGCGAGTAATGAGCAAAATGAATGAATAATTTAATTGAAAAAGTGGTGACTGTAAACAGAGGATGATTTTATTTGCGTGTGGTTGTCCTTTTTCTAATCTTCTTGGTTTAAGCCGCTTGGTTTCAGTGTTTTAAGGCGGCGTATCCAGTAAGATTCCTGTTCTTTCCTGGTTTCGGAAGTCCAGTTGGGGTTGTGAGCAATTGCAGTCAGTGTCATATAGCTGAAAGTGTGGCTAGGGAAGAAAAGTGTTCTAGAACTGGACTTCTCTCCAGCTTCTTTGTCATCTAATCAGATCTGTGAAGATTGATTCTTTTGTGTAGCTTTTCAGTTTCTCCGACAAACAATTGCCGCAGATCTTGCACGTGATGAGATAAATTAGATTCTCTGTTTTGCACGTTCTGTTTGGACCATGTATGTTCAATTTTTCGCTCGTCGCTGAGCTATAGGATGTGCTAGTCTCTGTCATATGTTGTCTTGTCTCTGTTTTGTGTTTGCCTTTGAGAAAGATTCATTGAGAGTCGAAAGAGCTGAGGCTAGTTAAAAACTAGTTTTGCACTGTTCTTTGTCAGTTTGTTGCATTTATCTTAATCAATTCCTAACACTGCCATCTCTTACTGGATCCAGTGCACTTGAAAGGACTGTTATTAGCCATATGATTTGTACTCCATATATATATATATATATATATATATATATATATATATATATATATATATATATATATATATGGAGTTTTAGTTTTAAGATCAAAGATCATGAGTAACACTTAAGTACCTTAAAGTTAAGATAAAATTAAGTGTATCGTTGCGGATTATATACCTGTACATGTAAAATAAGAAATCAAAACAATTTCAAAGATGCGGAAATGTTTCCCCCATTTGCAGATCTGATATACTAGTCTATTGACATAATCAGAAAAGTGGCTTCTAAAAAGGTCATGGAGAGGGGTGGGTGGAATGTTTGTTAGAAAACAATTACTAAGTCTCTGTAAGGGCTGTAGGTCATCGAAATACTGTTTCTTCCTATTGCCAGTTTATCCTTCCTACATTGTGCTGTATTTACCCGCTTAAAAGCATATGCTATCTTTGTACAGCTAAAACTGAAAAACCTCCTCTTCCTGTTTGTGCTTATTTCTACACAATTTGTATTTAAGACTGTAAGGAGATGTGGTGGCTCAGTGGCTACGGCTGTTTACTCGGGACATAAAGGGACCTATCATCGGATCAGCCCGGGTCAGCTACAGTCATGTGTCCTTTGGGAAGGCACTTTACTCGATTGCCTTGGCACTAAATAACCTACTTGTATTATTGTTTCGAAAAACACCTAACGAAACCAAGTCAATCGTGTTCCTGTAAGAGCTGGATTAAAATTTTCAATTTGCAAACATTCTAATTGTTGTTAAATGTAGAGGTTTTCAGGGGTAGAATGTGCATGTTCTGAAACCATGTAAGACAATATGGTGATACATTTTCTATCAAAGTGATAGCTTTAACTTAAGAGTTCCAATTCGTTCAATCTCTCATGTCAGTTTGATAGGATAAAACTGTACGCAAACCTGATAAACGGAAAATCTCAAATCCAAACTTAGGATTTGAGTGAACTCGTTCATTCTAAAGAAAGAATGGGGGGGCTCAGTTGTGAGGTTTGAGATTAAATCAACTCTGCATATATCTGTTCTTCACACAAATATGTAGAATATACAAGTGAGTGTTATGAGCATTCATTGAACTAGTCATGTGTAACAAAATTAATGTTCAACTGTCTTCATTTATATCTTTTTATCTCAAAATGGAAGACATGCCTCATTTTTACGATAAAACTAAGTGCAAAGAAGATTTTCCTGGCTCTGTTACGAAGAGCAATTAAAAATCCTTTATAAACTAAAGAAAGTTTATATTTGATATATTTTGCCCCTATTTCATTAAATCAACACTCTTGAAGCAACAAGAACGGATAAAATTTTGCAAGCCTTATCAGCCATAGCAACCCATAATATCTGCTTCACTGGAAACCACGAAACTACATCATTTCGAGATTGACTTATATGATTTCTTCCTATCAAGTTAAAGTTATAACGTTCTATAGCCTTCTCCTACCGTCTCAAAGGTATACCTTTCTATATCACAGCAAAGCCCTATCGTACGGTCTCAAAGTGATAACTTTCTATATCACAGCAAAGCCATGTTCTACCTTGTCAAAGTGTAACTTTCTATATCACAACAAAGTCCTGTCCTACCATGTCAAAGTTATAACATTTTATATCAAAGCAATAAGCCCTGTCCTACCGTGATATTCCATGGGACCTTTTCTAAAGGAAGTAAAGCCGTCGTAGGTTCTACATGCAGCGTTTGATGCTCAGCGGGACTCGGGTCACAATTATTACTTCCGATTCACAATTATTACTTCCGGTGGAATGTAGTCACAGTCTATTTTCAGAGAATTATTTCCTCTCAGTTTTGTGGTGATGCTTGAGTTAGATTTAGGCATTCGTGGTATTGATTTAAAGGAAATTGTTTATTCTTTTGAATATGAGCATTATGGTGTGGTTGTCTGTGTGTATTTTGGCGACAGTGCACAGTGAGTAATGAGGCACTGTTGCTGGTACGGATGTGAAATCATTGACCCACTGCACGTTGTTTGTTTACAGTCCAGCGTCTAAAAAAAATGCTGGTTAACCTATGACAAGAACTTCACCGTGAGTTTATCTTTGACGATGCTTTAAATAAGCATATTATTTATTAGAATTTGGACACAGTAGAAAATTCAGTACTGACAAACAAATGTAGGGACTATATACGAAAAATAATTCTGATCTGTATCCAGCAGGCTACATGAGGAACTCCTCGGTCCTTATATGACCTGTCAAGTCTACTCAAAATGGAGCCCTGACTTGAGTGGTTTATGCTTACGTAAGTGTATTTTATTTCATAAGTATCACGCATGAATGCTAAAAATCATTGCAAACAAATTAAATTGGTCCAAATGAAGAGGGAGAGAGAGACACACACACCTCAACAAGGCGTTAATTTCTCTCGGATTGTGATATTATACACGTCCTTGCATTAGAAGTGCAGTAGTTCATCGATCGATATCATTGGGATTAGGTGGCCTCGTTATAAACACTGAATCGTGTTTAGTACTATAACTTTGTACCGACAACCTGCGAGTTGTTTAGCACATTCTTAAGACAGATATTACACACCGCGAGATCAGCCATTATGCGTGACAACTTTCAAATCTTGATTGCTACTGGTAGATAGCTAAGTTCCACACGCTTGATCAACCGAATATGTGAACAGATGATTCGTACTCTTTTTAGCCCGAGCGTCCTCTATAGATACCGGGTATTAACGGGATATGTAACCAAAAAGAAAATGTAAGGAACGTTGTGCTACCTGTGGCGTGGGCGTGGTTGTGGTTGTGGTTGTCGTTATCTAGAGGATGATCGACCTCGGTGTTATTGCCCGGATCGAGTAAATAATAATATAAATTGGGAAACTTATAGATGGAATGAATAGAGATCTGAGCAGATATATAGAACAGACTAAAACGAGCCCCCGTATATGAAATATAACAATTTAATCAATTACACAAACAACTATGATAATGCATTACATTAGGAAGATACACTTCTTTTGAAATAAATCATTCACCGAATTGTAAACACAAATATACTTATATAAATAGCCGATCTGTTTAAATGATAGAATTAATTCATCATAGAATCGAGTGAACAATCGAAGTCATTGCCTTGTACAGCTTCATAACCTGGTTTTCTCCGGTTCACTTGGTTTCTTCGCTTTCTTCTCACTCTGACTATCTTGCCTCTGTCGGCCCTCAAACTTTATGTGGGTAGGTGGATTCGTAGGTATGTAGATACGTAGGTACGTGGATACGTCAGTGGATTACGTCAGTGCGTGGATAGGTAGGTAGGTGGATGGAGCTATTTCCCCTTTCAAAATAAACAGAGAAGCAACCTAAATCTTCTGTTAAATACCCTTCTGGGAATAGATCATTAGTCCACTCTCGTTATGTCAGATATCATCCTATCGGAAGTCAAACAGATACCAAAGGCTATCTGGTCAAGCCAAACACGGCAGGCCATAAACAAACAAACCTAGTTTCATAAGATTAATGTATTTCCTAACGGCTATTTCATCACTGACTCACATTAAAATCACACGAGACATAACAGTTTCAGTTTCGGTCTCAATTATACAAATGAATGAATGAAATTCACTTCATGGCTTAACTACATTAATTTCAGTGAATACACACACTCAAGTCTTTAACATACATGAAATTTCACTTCATGGTTTAACAACGTTAATTTCAGTCACTATGCACTCAAGTTTTTATCATACATGAAATCATCTAAGATCGGTGAATTCACACGGATTCTCGCAACTCATATCATCTAAAGTAATGCATGAAATTCTTAAAATACATGACTCCTATAACACTCAAGACAACAAATTCAAACAATCTGTCAAACTTATATGTAAGAAGATCATTGTACGAATTCAGATAATGAACTCAAACACAGTTATACTCATATCAAGAAAATTGATCTACGAATTTATACAAATAAAATCATGCAAATATAAGTAAATAAATTCAGGCAAATTATTATATTGGTATCAACGAATTACATGAGATTGACGCAAATACCTTGTGCTTTCAAGCCTTGTTCGCTTCTACCGCCAGAATTGTGTCCGTCAACTTTCCAGACATCCGGTCCCTTGGACAATTGTTTTACGAGATAATTTCTTGCAAATTCAATCTCGGAGTCTCTTACACTCTCACGGAAAAAAACGTAGACTGGCTAAAATTTGCGATGTTTCATATTAAAACTATGAAATTTCGTGTGGGAAACACGCCCCTTATTTAGCGTAGCCAATCAGGATTAAATATATCTACCGCCTTTTATAAATAGGCGCCAAAATTTGCGGTCATCCTGACCCTCTAATTTCCAAATAACTGATTCTGGACAATCTCAACTCTGACATTTTCGATACAAAGATTGAGTTAACCTTCTCCCTTCCAGTTTCTCTGACTGTTAAATAAACGAATGCTTAATTAAAAATCGGTTCCTCTCACAACACAGACCGCAGCATAGCGATTCAATATGCACCCTGTCCTCATAAATCTAATTAATTGTTCTCTGTCCAAGTTAATGTTCTCTTTATAGATCGACAGAAATTTGCACCCTTACACTACCTATAACAACAAAATTTAAGAACTAAAAGAGTGATATATAAACTAGTTCGTTGTGACATACTCTATTAGAATATCACTTTTTTGTTCACTTATTTCATACCATATTCACATTTGATGAATCAAGTTTGAAGATGAAGTTCAGTAATATTGCCCAAGGAACATGATAAAGGCAAAACCTTCAGAACATAAATGTAACAATAATATCTGTAGAGCGGATAAAAATGAAATATCTACACAACAACATGTATATTTTATAAATCCATTAGTTAAAAAAATGTGACACACATCAAATTTATGAATAAGAAACCAAGGTATGCTTTTACAACGCCATTTGCTCTCAATGCCAGTGTAACCCTGGCTACGTAGCAGGGGCAAGTTATTTAAGATGTGACGAGACGAGTAAATTGATCAACCCTGAAGAGAAGTCCTGGGCATGTGTCAGTAAGTTAACAACAGGAAATGTAAGGCTTATTTATTATGCCTACAAAATTAGTTCCTAAACAGGTATTACAAAATGTGTTGCTAAGACCAGATGGAAATGATATTGTGCCATAAAATGGTATAGACCTAACATGTAATCGAATACAAATCATATAACGAATATCACTGTCTCCAGTCCGTTCAAGTGCACTTGATCCAGCAAGAGACAGAGTGTGTCAGGGATTGAATACAATAAATGTAAACAACTGACTATGAACAGTGCCAAACTGGTTTTTGGTTCTACTGGTCATAGACCAGAAGAGCTTATGGTATGATCTTTCCTCCTTCGTCCGTCCGTCGTTATCGCTATAGTTTGTTATCGCTACTCCTCCTAAACTACTTGGAGGCTTGCCATGAAACAGTACACACATATTCATCCCATGGTCTAGTTGTTTCAAAATGAAAATGGTGCCGCTCGGATATCCAATATGGCTGTCACGGCAGCCATCTTGAAAATCGTGTTCTCGCTACTGCTCTTGAAGGGACAGTAATATTGACATAGGGTTTTCACCAAACGACTTCTAATTGTGACTACTTGGTCCTAAATGAAAATGGTGCCGATCTGATGTGAATATAGTCGCCACAGCAACCATTATGAAACTCTTGTCATTACTACTCCTCCTGAATGGGGGAGGGGAGGGGAGGGGGCTGGTTGTTTTACTAAAGACTTCTTACGATGCCTAGTTGGTCCTACATAAATCGGTGATATCTTGAAGATCTTTTTATCGCTACTTCTTGTTAATGAATTATCATAACAGCATGGGGTTTCCACTGAAATATTTCTTATGATCTCAAGTTGGGCGCAAATAAAAATGGTGCAAATCTAACCTCCATCTGGACAATCTTATTACCGCTATTTCTCCTAGATGGCTAGTCATATCGACATTGTGCTTTCAGCAGAAGACTTCTTATAATGTCTTGCTGGTCCTATTCGAAAATGGTGCGCAGATGATATTCAATATGGCCGCCATGGCACCCATCTTTACAATCTTGTTTTCGTAACTCATCAGAATCGGAAAGACATATCACAATGGATTTCACCAGAAATCTTCTTATAATGTTTTGTTTTCCCAAATTAAAATACTGCTGATCTGACGTCCAGTATGGCCACCACGGTGTCCATCTTGAAAATCTTTTTATCATTACTCCTCGTAAATGGAAAGTTATTTTGACATGGAGTTTTTATCAGAAGAGTTCTTATGGTGTCTAATTGGTCCTAAATAAAAATGATGCAAACTGACCCTCAATATGTTGCAAGACGGGGCCATCTTGAAAATGTGTTATCTATATTCCTCCCAAATGGATGGTTATAACAACATGAGGTTTTTACCAATAGACTTCTTATGATATCTAGTTGGTCCTAAATGTAAATGGCGCCTCTCGTACATCCAATATGGTTGCCACGACGGCTGTCGTGAAAATCCGGCTGTTGCTACTACCCCTGAATGGATGGTCATTTTGACGCTGAGTTTTCATTAAAAGACTTTTTATGATGTCTAGTTGGTCCTAAATGGAAATGTTGCCAATCTGACATCCAATATGTCCATCACAGAAGCTAATCTGAACATCATCTTGTTATCGCTGAAGAATATCAGAGATGGTTTCACCACTCAGCAGTTAAAAGGATGAAATGATCATGTCTTGAAATTCTGGGAATTACCTTTGCCCAGTAGAGAGTCAGACCCTTTGAGGGGCTCTTGTTAACTAGCCTAAGCGCTTTCGAATCTCACTGAGTCTCCGTCAAAGGCAATTGATATTATCTAAAATCTAAAATGTTCAAACAACACTTCTATTATATATACAATAATGTACTATTTTGTAAATTGGGCGCTTTTTTCTCTTTTATTTTTGTCTTGTTTGTCCCCGTCTTGCAACTGCCTTTGATAAAGACTGATAGAGAGTCGAAAGCGCATAGGCTGGTGAAAAATAGCATTGCAATTTTCGTTGTCAGTTTCCAACATTTGCAAATACATACGTTTTACGTTCGGGCATTTTGCTACTCCCCTTTTTGTTTGCGACATTTATTTATGCGAGTTGCTAACTGTGTGTAGACGTACATTCAGAATAGCTTTAGAAGAAGAAACGGTTCAGTGGGTAGTAATAACACGTGCTACTCTACATGAAGTAAAGAAGTAATCGATTTGTACAATAAACACGTCGTAAGTGATTTGAGTGTTTACTGAGTTATTTATTGGATGTTTATTTAGGATGAGTCAGCTTTACGAAAAAATAGTTGTTTATATGCCTCTTGACTTATGAAATTATTTGGGGAAAACCCCCTTATCTTAAGGGCCGAACATAACCTATTATTCCTCCTCTATAATCGGATCGGACTAGACACAAGAGTTCACTTTACATATACATATTCTTTGTTTACGTTGAAAATATTGGGTTGTGCTTAACATTGTATGAAAGATGAATAATTGATGTGACAAATGTTGTTTACTCCGGGTCCCGCGGGATCCGCTTCGCGAGTTACAGGCGAAAAAACCTAACTGACTTTTTAATTAATTAACCAATAAACATGTTATAGTGTTTGTACGATGCTATAGACAATGATCGCTCTGTCATCATTATGTAATTCGGTGAATTGCGTATTATAATTTAGATTTTATTTCACTGTAATAAAGGGTCGCGGTTTCGATACCCGCCTGGGTCAAACATTGCCGGCTGCCTCTGTGTACTCTTGGCAAAGGCACTTAGCTACCATTTCCTAGGCATGATAGCCAATAATGTGTTTACAACAGTGCCCTTTAACCACAATAAATAAATCAATCAAATGCACACAATTTAAAATTTAAAAATACCATAATTATTCTTGAACTTTCTGGAAACAAGGCGAGAGGATCGTGTGATACTTGCCCAACATTGAATGTGTGCGTAATGTGATGCAACTCAACTGTGATTTCATCAGCAGAGTGTGGATGCTTGGAATGCCTGCCCGTATGAGAACTTCAGTGTCTGGGGTCCTGTCCTGCCATCTTATCCTCATCAGAGGAGCGGATTCGTGTTTCGAGTACACTGATGCATTTTCCATCGACAAGAAGCGCAAAATTGTACCTATGTATTTAGTATATTCCTACTAAAACTGCAAACCAATTTTACAACTTGCAAAGAAATAAATTTCGACATCGGGTATGTTCGCTTAATCAATCAGAGCGCAGTATTTCATCCATCTCATTGTATAATCATCATGGCTAGCTGGCGAGACCATCTCATTGTATAATCATCATGACTAGCTGGCGAGACCATGTCTGTGGGTCGGAGAAAGGAGGAAGAAGGGCCAAGACTATATAATGGTGGAAAAATAAAAATACACTTGGCAGTGCGCAGTATGCATGAAAAGTCGAATATTTATGCCACACACCTTTACATTTTTCACAAGGAGAAATCAGTGTAAATAAAAACTAGGTCGTGTGGTAGTATCTTATATATACATACATATATATATATATATATATATATATATATATATATGCATGATACACAAGGAAGAACGCAAAATTCTGACTCTAACTTAAGTGATCATAATAATGACAATAACATGTCCCTCAAATTAACACGTGCCGATTTTTCCGCAAATCACGGATTTGTCAATAGGTATGCAAATTTGGGGCGGATCTGATAATTCGAGTCATTTTAAAATTTGTGGCATTTGTAGACCCATATATAACTACACCCCTGATAAAAAAAGAAATGCAGTGCTCGAACGAGTGAGGTAGCGAGAGAGCGATGAGTGACTGGGTAAGTGTAGTAATACATCCTTGTTATGACGACACAGTGCTCATATCCAAGAAAGAAGCTATTTGGAGAAAATATGGAGTACTCAGACGCTTAGCATTAAATAATAGCTTGCAGTTGTATGCACACTTAATGTTCATATTCACTTAGTTGTGTATTTTGATTGAGATGCCGAGAAGTTTTAGAGTTAAATAATATATATATATATATAACGCTTGCAGGATTGTGGTAAGCTGTAACAGACCTGTTGCTTACATTTTTACGTGCTTTTTATAAGTTAAATCGGCAGCACTGTGACATCGGGATATGATATTCTTTCATGCAATTCTATTTTTGAAAAGGAAAGGATGCGGCTTCCACACGACCTAGATTTTTATTTACACCGATTTCTCCTGGTAATAAATGTACAATTGCTTCGTCTATAAATATTTGTGTTGTCATTCCTATGGCGCAGTGTGCTTATTTGTCCACCATTATATAATACTAGCCCCTTTTTCGACTTCCACCTACCAATGGTCCTGCCGTCCAGCCTTGATGAGGATGTAATGTGCTGAATGGAATTCTGCGCTCCGGTTGGTGCAGGATCGAAATTTATTTCATGGGAAGTTTTAAAATTAATGTGCAGTTTGAGTATGAATGCACTGAATGCATAGGTAAAATTTTCGTTTCTAATAGTATTTTGTTTTTAAAGTTTGGACAATCTCCGGAAAGTGGGATACGTTAGTTCTCTGACTAGCTGACAAAAGATAGTAACGTAGGTGATCGAAATTTCGAGTATTCGAAACAAAAATACTCAAGAGGAGTGCATTTGGATTAGCCGACAATATAATGACTGGCATGGAGGATCGATGCTGATAAAATAAGAGTTAAATGTCTTGCAAAGAGGTTCTGCATGGCAGTTGACCCAGGCTGGGACAGGATTGAATCCGTTACCAAATGATTGCGAGCTTACGCTAAAGAATGAGCAACCATGCAAACGAAAGAAATATAACTGGAATATACTGTTTAGGATGCACCAATATACAAAGTTTCATCAGTGTAAGAGCGAAACAAATTTGAATCATCCTAGATGTAATATGATTAAGGATATAGAGGCTCTAAGAAACAAATGACTAAAAAGACAAACGTTACTCAAGATTAAAAAAATAGGTCGCCGCGACCAAGGTTTGGTATGGTTGTGTTATTCTCCTTGAGATGCGTCCACATGCACATTTCCATGTGTGTATGTGAAATAGGGTCAATATATTAAAGGTGTAAGGAATGAAAATGCCAAAACAAAAAGCCACTCAATTAAAATTGGAATAGTTTCATCGGTTAAAAACATGATTTTTTTTCGGGTTTCGTATTTGCTCTATTCTGGAAACTTTTATCCCAACTACAACAACAGTCATAATACAAATAATAATAAAAATAATAACGTTAATAATAATATGGTAATAACAATTTCCTAGCCACTAACTCGAAGAAATGTTATTTCTCTTTAAAATATATTTTCTCATCTACTATATATGTCTTTTGTATTGAATAAACGACCTAAATCTGCAATGACAAGGTAGACATGGGATTATTTATTAATAAATAATTGAATATAGGTCGTTCTTAATAGGTCCTGGCAGACAATCAAACACTTTGCCCTTTTAAATTCACCACCTCATGTCAATATGTTATATATCCTGTAATGTATTAACTGAAAACTTTATGAGAGAAAGATAGATGGTAGGATACGTTATATATATATATATATATATATATATATATATATATATATATATATATATATATATATATATATATATATATATATATATATATATATGATTACGCATATATTTGTAAAAAAAAGCTAAAAAAAAAACCTTTACAAAGAATAGGTTCGCAACATCGCAACGTCGATTGGACTATGCACTTTTATGTAGGATGTAAGAATTTAGCCATAAACACATAAACAACTTTGGTGATGTAGATTTGATGCTAAGTGCTCAAACTTAGGACTCTGAAGAATATGAATGGTAAAGTGCATTAGGTTTTGATGAAAGACCTAATCTATAATTGGAATGTGCAACATATTTAATACGTAGTATGAGGATAAAGCTAAATTTAAAACAACGCATGGTGACTTGGTATATGAATTAGTTGTAGAAGAGTCAACTACAGGGATGGTAACTTTTGACATAAATATGAACAAATATTCATACGTTGAAAAGGATTGAATAAAAGTTGCTTAAAATATTGTCTTTAGGTGTTATTAAAAAGCCAACAGGACGACCGTATAAGACAAGTACTTGTTTTGTTAGCAATTTGAAACGTCGCGGCAATCCGTATGTATCATTTCGGATTTATGTAAACTTGTACCATCAATATGGGTGACTCTCCTAGAGCTTATTAATATTCCAAGTCACCATGCTGTTTTAATTCAAGGTGTCAGTGCAATAATTGAGCGAATTAATTGTTATTGCATCCTATTTGTAGTTCCTACGAAAATCTTTAGTATATTGTCTCCGATTTTTCCTGGAAATTTGCTAACCAGTAGAAAATGTTACTCGTATTCAATAGAAAGCAGCATTAAAGTCTAAAAGCAAAGTAAAATGTTTAACTTCCGCCTCTTACATTTTGCATTAGATGAAAAGGTGAACCAGTCCGATTTGGTTGGTTCCGCTAAGGTTGCTTACAATAAAATTTCTAGTCATTTCATTCAAATACAACTTTTTGCACAAATGCAACATGACCTATGCTAATTTTGTATAGGTTGTGTCCAAGTTCGTACCAATATAAGTAACATAGTATTTGTGCTTCTTAAATTATCTCATCAAGAATATAGAAAAATAAAGAGAACACAGGAAGAACTTAAGCAATTCAGTAACACTTTTAAACATATGAATGATTTCAGATTTATGTTAACTTTTACCTTACCTATGGTTGTGTCCTCTGAAGCTCATTCATATTCCGAGTCACTATGCTCCGTTGTAAAACTGATTTGATCCTCTCTGTATGTTCTATTTCTGGTTTTCTTGAATCGTTGTATATGGATCTGGTAAAGTCTATTTTATCATCAAGTTGTGCTGCAAACGTAGAAGTAGACAAAGTTTAATATTTGCCACCATCAAATGCGTAATTTATTCTTTCTTCATATGGCGCTGTTATAGCCATCTTGCTATATGATGTGATGTTACTTAATTCAAAGTTAGCAGGACTGGAAGTAAGCTGTAATCACATCGTTTCTAAAACTTGTAGAGTAAATCTTTTATAGGGATATAAATGAAGAACATAGAATTTAAATAGGTTTAATAGCACTCTTGATTACTACTATAGAAATGAAACGCGATAGAAATGCAATAGAAATTAAGAACATGAACTTTAAATATGTTTAACGGCACTGTTCAAGATTGCTATAGAATGAAATGCGATAGAAATGAAGAACATAGAACTATAAATTTGTTTAACGGCTCTCTTGAAGACTGCTAAATTTGACCATACTTTTATCCCGTCCGAACTTGTAAATCAACAGGAAGGATCTTGAAATAACGAGCTTGTTGCTTTTGAGTTAATCTCATGGACAGTTTTCATCTTATATGTAAAAATGGTTGAATTCAATACAATGTAACCTGGTTCCATTATTTACTTGATTGACTCAAGGGTTTAAAAGTACTCATAAGTTCGCCAGAACTCAACTTATGTACACTATGTCATGATTTTTCTAGCGGAAAATGTGTTCAGACGCCAACAAAAACTGAATATTAGCCACAACTCTGAAAAAAATAGGTTAATTTTCAGCAATAACTACAACGATCAAACGTGTCCTCACAGGTTTTTCTGGTTTCAGTTTAAAGTTGGTGCAGTGAAGGTGAAAATTCTTGCACTTTTATCTCGGAAACAAACACATTTCTTCTCCTTTAGGGACAGAAAACTGTCGAAAATCTCGAAATATTCATTTCACTACCCACTACTTTCGGGCTGTTTCCGTAACAAAAGAATATCAGAAAGACAAACATCCATTTTGGTTTCCAGCACTTTTTAAAACAAATCAGTTTCTGTGGTAGGAAAAGGCCATAAACTACATTGTTCGTTTTTTTTCCCAGGGAAAAGTAGTAAGCTCTATTATATATATATATATATATATATATATATATATATATATATATATATATATATATATATATAGAGAGAGAGAGAGAGAGAGAGAGAGAGAGAGAGAGAGATGATATTTTCTTTTCCTACATTAATACCGGATATCGAACACCGGATAGCGAATGGCTGAAGGTCCGTAGGAACACTTGCAAGGTGTAAACTTTTGGGTCTAGATTCCAGTTTTAATTGACTAGTGTAATTCAGTCGCTAAGTGATTGGGTAGTGATTGAAATGGAGAACTCAACATTACAAAAGACCTTGTCAGGTAAGTCTCAACTGTTTGTCTGAAATGGGTGATATTTTGACTTCTAATCCGGCGCTAAGAATTTTGCATGTGTTGATTATCTTATTCAACATCTGTTTAGTATACAAAATAGCAAACGTTCTGATTACATGTCTGTTACAAATGTCCAGTTTAGGTTATTTTTGCTTTCTATCGATATTTTTTTTATCTTCTGTACGATGCATGCCGGATGTGTTATCCAAAGTATTACATATGTGACAGATATTTGAGAAATAAAGAACATTTTGGCGCTTTCTGACAAAGTTTTCTTCTTTTCCATGCAGTCAAAGATATTAATGTTTTAAAAGTTTGCAATACTACAGCGTATTTTTTCCCTTTTGAGTGTAGAATATCACGTTCTCTTGTATATCTCTAAATCCAGCTACATATTTTTTGAGCATGTCTTTTTTAACTTTTTCTAATGCAACTATGACAGAAACGGTATGAAAATGTTTAAACTACATGACAATGTACTGGAAAGGCGCACCACCACCACCGTTGTTGCAGCCTCTTCTACCAGTGCCACCATCACTATTACTATTACTACTACTAATAATAATAATAACAAGATGATGGCATCAAAGGTGAGTGAGGTACAGTAAACAAATAGGTCCAAAATCTGATGCATAGTAGATTAAATAATCATTTGTTTTGGACAGTGACACATTTCATTCAAGCAAATTGTTTCATGTGTTCGCCTCTATTTCTCGTTTTGGACACTTTTATTAACAGTCCACCTATGAATTGTCTCAGTAGGTATCCTTGTCACTTAGTGTCCCACTGAGTCAAATTGGCCGGTTTGTTTGTTTTCTGTTGATAATGTTTCTGATATTGCTTTTGCGGTTGTTCATTCGTTTCCTCAAGTCAGTCGTTTTGCCAATAAAATGAGTAGCACAAAGCTTAATTGTCACGGAGTAAATAAAGATTTTAATGCACTTCATGAGCCAGGGTTACTACGAGTTAAAGCTTTTTGCGGGATGTATTGAGAACCTCTAAAGCAGCGGCAAGGTCCCACTTATTTTAATACTGCGACAAGAATGTTTCTCCTGCATACAGGGGGCCCCGGGGGGCCGAGTGGTCTAAGGCGCTCGCCTTTACCGATCACTGCCATCTCACCTCTGTCTGCGTGGGTTCGAGTCTCGGGCTCGGACAATGTGGTTATATGAGAAAGCTTGCCAGTAGCTTCCCGTGGGCCGGTGGTTCTTCCCGGGTTCTTCCTCCACCAGATATACTGGCCGCCATATATAGCCTATCATGTGCTGAAAAAATGGCGTTAAACCCATAAAAACCAAACCAAACCTGTATACGGGGACTACCATCCAAGGTCTCCATATGAATGATGTCAATACATTCCATCGAAATGCTATTAAGCAGTATTCTAAGAATTGATGCTACTTGGATCTGTTATGCAATACAGGTTTGGGTTCAGGACCTTCGGGCAAATGGCAAACATGCTACCATCTAGACCAATAACTCTAACTCTCTCTCAAGCTTTGATCAATTACAATCAATATGAAGCCGGTTCATTACTAATGACCAAGACCTACCTTCCTGACAAACAGGAAACCCTCAATCTGAAAGCTGGAACACCCATATATCTGCAAAAACATGTTTAAAAATTTTCTATTAACAACATTTTGGCTAATTTTCAATATTTAAAACGCTAATTTGAATTATTGTGGAAGGGAACATTCTAAAAAAAAATCTCAAAAAGAAAAAATCTGATGATATTTATTTTTTACTCTCGTGCTTCCATTTGTAGGTCAAAGCATACTATAAAAACAACAGTAGAATATTGACATTATTAATTAAATAACTAATCCTTGAACCATTTAGTTTTCTCGGGATTGTGGCGAGAGTACAGTTTTCCTTAGAACCGGAATAGTTTCTTCAAGGACTACTAAGTTGTAAATATAAAAACTGTACACAGACAGGGTCAACAGATATGAATGAAAGTAAATGTTCTGTGCAGATGAATTAGAGCTTTGCCTCTTTTTCCTTGACCGATCCGAAAGGCTTCGGGGACTTGACATTATTATTTCTCACTTTTAGCATAATTTGCAGCAAATATATCTACCTTTATGATTTCCAAAAGGTAACCATATCCATCTTCGTCTAAATTTAATTCAGTCTTCTGAAGCCATCAAGTCATAAACTTGTCGTAACAACAAGGCCCTCTAATTAACCCTATGTGTCTTAAAAACGATTGCCGTCGGGAATTTAACGCGGTTCGTCTGTCTCACAGTCGGGCACACATACTACTAGACTAAAAGGTCTGGACGAGCTAGGCTGGTTAATAAGTGGTCTCATATACCTAGACCAGTACACTCCTTCCCCATTACCTTGACATTCGTTCTCGAATGTCATCCAGATTCACCTCTCAGAGCGGTCGAACCCCATTCCCAACCTGACAACCAGCTACTGAGAGTCTGACGAGCCCCCAATATTATTGCAACCTTTCCTGCTTCTCCTCTCAAAGATCTTCTGATGGCTTGACACAACACTCAGTAAAAACAGTATCAGTCACAGTTCACTGAATCCACATAATTGAGGTTCTTAGCCTGCAAGTTCCAGTACTCTTCTTACCGTGGGCACGTATGACTCACGTTCCTCAGTGACTCCCACTCATATCCTCACTGGTGGCTACAAATGCAAGATGGGTGTGTTGTGCGTGCGAGCGTTCATGTAACGACGGCTACATATGAATTCTTGCTAGCTGTTTATTCATATACTTATACCAATTAAAAATAAAAGGAGAAAGTTTTTTTCCGAAGCAAAATGCAGCTCATTGGGATATTGTTGATAGAACAATTTCCCTTGCTGTGCTGCTTGATCAGCACTAAAACAAATGTGATCATAAGGGTTCTCTTTTTTCAATGCACGGCAGCCGTGGTCATATGACCAAAACCGGTTTGACAAATTTTACTGATCAATCTAGCCAAGACTGGCCTAACATTAGGAGAAAACTGAATGGCTGATTTAACTCACTGTCCTTGATAAATAGTAAATAAAAGGGATGAGAAGTTAAAGACTCCTAACATGCAATACCATGGAAACTGATAAAAATAATACCTCTTTTAAAAACGTAATAAAGTAGAAACGGGAAAGCAGTTTACACCGCATTTGTTCATATTCGTTTGCCAAATAAATACAAAGCATATAATTTTCTTAAAGTTTATCAGTCCAGCAGCAATGGTCATCAAATAATGTAAAGCTTATCTTACACATTATGTAAAATATAAAAAGTATTCCACTGACTGGAACTGCGTGTGTATCTTGGGGAAAATAGATTGAGATCATAATCTATAATTACATCATGGAAAATAACTTGCATGTAAGTCGTTCGAAACATGGCCAGATTTACATATCATATTGAAGAAAAAAAAAATTATGCTTGTCTGTGTACTTTCTTTGCTTTTGCAAGCGATGACGTTGATTTAAAGAAAAAGAAAAAAAAAAAGCAATTTAAGTTTTTCATGACTAGCCCTCTGCGAGCTCGGGGATGTAGAAAAGGCCCGATGCGTCCTCCTGGATGTCACAAGGCAAGTACTAGGGGTATTTAAAAAAGTTCTGAATGTTAGTGACTGCACAGCAAAGTTCTTTGTTAGTGAACAGTACGTCAGTGCATCCACTCGAAGTACTCCCCATGCACCTATACACACTTTCAACCGCATACAATTTATTAACAGGTTCAAAGAAACAAACAAGATATAACAAAATATTCATGTGTCCCGTGATGATATTCCAGCTAAGAAGGTCTGCAGTTTATATCAGAAATTGGACTTTGTGTTTTAAGGATTTTACCATTTTTTGTGTTCATCTTTGTTTCGTGAGCCTTTTTGGAAATCCCTGAACTTAATTGGCACTATATAGTCGGAATTGTGCTGGCATGCCGTTAAACTCTATACATACGTACATACATACGTATTTCCATGAATGTAGTAGAGCTATCTGGAATATTCGTTGTATATGAACCTCTTTGCATTCCTGGTGCTGTTATTGTTTTTTTTTGGGGTGGGGGGGTGGGGGTGAGTGGGTGTTACTCGTCGATTTTTATCTATGGGTAACAAACTTTTAGACACAGAGTATACTAGAAATATCTTTGTCCAAGCACTCAATTTGCACCACAATTAATGAATTGACTAAGTTATGAAATAGGTCAAGAAGCATTTAAATTTTAGGGTAGTCAGAAGAAAATTTGAAAAAAGGGGGCAATAGTTGTTAGGAAATGAGGGATGGAGAAAGATTTGTTAGGAAATTGAGGGTAAAGCTTTTGAGGTCAAAAGAAACTTTCGTTTTCCAATATTCTCATATAATAATAATAATAATAATAATAATAATAATAATCAAGATGGTTAAGGTTCATAATGAGCGAGGGTGAGATAAAATTGCATGTGGCGTCCTTTAATTTTGGATACCGAGTCCGAGGACGCGAAGAATTAATCTCGCACATATATGGTAGTCTATAAAACACTTGACAACGCAGGCATTTCCACATATACAATAAATAACTCTTTATATATACTGAAACAGTAAATAAAAAATGCATGTCACTGACACTTATGTATGCGCGCGCGCTCACACACACACAGGAGCACCGGGTGGCCGAGTGGTCTAAGGCGCTCGCCTTTACAGATCACTGACATCTCACCTCTGTAAGCGTGGGTTCGAGTCTCGGGCAGGGCCATGTGAGAAAGCTTGCCAGAAGCTTCCAATGGGTCGGAGGTTCTTCCCAGGGTTTCCAGGGTTCTTCCTCCACCCGATATACTGGCTGCCATGTATAGCCTATCATGTGCTGAAAAATGGCGTTAAGCCACTACAACAACACACACATCCAAACACACATTACTATGAACATCATCGATATAAGAAAACTATGTAAAGGAAAGATGTGCGAAATTTTTTAAGATGGAACCTTTGTTTGTCTTTTCAAGCGTATATGTATGAATTTTTCGCCTCTGTAATTTCATTATTTATAAATGCAACGTTAAAACCCTGTCACGAATCTAAAGCAAACAATTTGTGGAAATGTATGTATATGGAATATGAGAGAATCATTACAACATTTGTAAACGATTTTCTATTTTTGAAGTAGATTATCTGTACGATGTTAAAGAAACATATTGTATTATTTTCATCAAGTACTTTCAAATCACACACTATAAACAATTTATCGCAAGAAATTAACATAGTGTTTTTTTTGTGCAAGAATAACTCTACAGCATGAAAATGATGTAGTTTATTAGGCAAACAAAAATGTGTGTTTCCTATTGCACTGGTTTTAAAATTATGGTAGGCAGGTAGTTTTTTTAAACATTATACATAAATCAAATAATATTTCAAGCGCTTAAAAGTACTGGGCAAAACCGGCTAAATTAGATGCACAAATCAATTTCGGCAATGTGATTGGTTTTTTTTATTTAAAAAAAAAAAGATTGGGGTGGGAGCGTGCGGGTTGGGGGAAAGTGCTAGGGTCAGCAACGAGAAACAGGGACGGTCGGCCGACCGGAAACATATTTTTGGGGGGCCTTATTAAAAAATACCCATCATTTTAATTTTCATATATTGATTTCATATAAAAATGGTATGATGTAAAATGCACTTAAAATATCAGTTAGCCATGTACGCAAAAAAGGCAATGCTAGCATATTTGAGTATATTGTCTACTTTTTTTTAAACTATCAGTGTATAAAATACAAACATACTCTTAAACTTTTTAAAAGGATAATATGTAAAACTAAGTTTCATATTTTTTTTTCTAAATTGGACAAAAAAGATAGAAGAAATTTTTTTAACGTAAATGGCAATTTCACGAAACTCTCAAGATATAAAGCGGAAACTTTTTCTAGACGAGCAAAAATGCATATCGATACAGTAGAGCTAACTCTAGAAAGATGTTGCATTATATTAATAATTATTACTTCCCTTGCAATGAATCAGTTTACCTGTCTGTGTATGGTAATTGTTTCTTTTAGGCCAACAAAACACGCACGTAAGTAAAGCAAACATCTATCAGTTTCAGACCAAAACAATAACCTATGCATTCTAAATTTAAAAATTACCTAATTTAAACTGTTAAAGGTTACTCACCTTGTATACAAATCTAATCAACAGATTTCATCACCGATCTTATACGATTTTCAAGAAAATTGTCCGATTTAAATTGCCGTATTTAATAAACAGATTCTTCGTCTGATAACTCGGGGCAAACCATGGACTTTAACATCATTTTTGCCAAGTTGTCTCTTTCATCCTTATTACATCAGTTTCCCACATTTATGTAATATGTCCCTTCTTCAACTGAAATAAAATTTTAGTACATACCGACACGCAATATCAGTTCTACTTAGGGATGTACAATACATTATTTCTCTAGCAAAGTACGTGAAAATTTTCGTGCAAACTTGTCCCCAGCTTCGGAAGAAATTGCCACCTTAGTCAGCACATTTATTCTAACTCCTCAATCAGCGGGAGCAAATTTTCGTAAAGAAATAAAAGTCTCGTAACGACGCATGCTCTCTCTAACTTGACCGCAGTGGCGTAGCAACCGCCCATGCAAACTGCGTGGGTGGGGTGGGGTGGGGTGAGCCAAGTGGAGGCCCAAAATCCCCATTTAAACAACATTTTTATTTGGAGGGGGCCCCTGAATTAAGTTTCGTGGGGAGGGGGGTAGGATTTCTTGCTACCCAACTGCTTAACAGGCAATTGTACGATTATTACGCAGGTGTGTGTGGTGTGCATATTTAAAAGTGACATACATGGGTTATTTACCATTTTAGTACATATAAAGAGTTATTTATTGTATATGTGGAAATGCCTGCGTTGTATATGAAAGGTTATTTCTTCGCGATACCGGACTCGGTATCCAAACTTAAAGGACGCAACAGTTTCCCCTTATAAAACTTCGTCATCCAATTTTACCTCCATCTCGCTCATTATGAGCTTTAAACATCTTGATTGGAAATTATTATTATTATTATTATTATTATTATTATAATATGAGGATATTTGAAAATGAAAGCTCATTTGACCACAAAACCTGTGTCCCCATTTCGTAACAACACCCCCCCCCCCCTTTTATATTTTCCTCTGACTACCCTAAAATTCAAATGCCTCTTAACCTATTCTATAATTTGGTTAATTTATTAACTGTGGTGAAAATTGTCAAAGATATTTCTAGTATACTCTATGTCTAAACAAAATTCAGCTACAATTGAAAATGGACGTGTACAAGTAAAAGAACAAAACATCATCATCACCGGGAATGCAAAGAGATTCATATACAACGACTATTCTAGATAGCTCTACTACATTCATGGAAATATGTACCGTCTATACTCGCGTATAAATCTTGTCCAAATCCAAACAACAAAGATCCTGATCTGCCGTCGCATAATGAGCCGGCAGATCAGGGTCTATGTTGTTTGTTCTACTGATTAGTCCTTAGAAACTGTATAGACCCAGATCTGCCGGCGCATTATGCGACGGCAGATCTGGGTCTATGCAGTTTACAGTTGGTATGATATTATACGCGAGTACATGTATGTATATGGCTTAACGGCATATCAACACAATCCTGGCTATATAAAGCCGATTAAGTTTAGGGATTCCCAAAAAGGCACACAAAATTACTGTTCACTATTACAGCCCACTAATATTCAACATTTTTTACATTTCACTCTTAAGACATGCAGGAGGGCGCATCGGGCCTATTCAACATCTCCGAGATCGCAGTGGGCTATTCATGGAAGACTTTAATTTTACTTTTTCTTTTTTAAATCAACATTATCGTTTTTAAAAACACACACACACGAGTGCAAATTTTTCCATGCTGAAATACAAAGCTGGCCATGTTTAGCACGATTTACATACAAGTTATTTTGCATGATGTAATTTTAGATTGTGATATCAATCTATACCTCAAGACAGCTCACACTTAACACAGAGAGAGAGAGAGAGAGAGAGAGAGAGAGAGAGAGAGAGAGCATTTTTCCTTGACCTTATACATCCACGCGTCATACAGCTGCTCTTCTTTACCGCACCATCCAGCACTTTGTACGTCACATCGTCGAAAGACACAGGCGATTATCGGCTACACTCCTTTATCACACGTATCTGCCTGTACTGAGATTTCGTCGCTTTAAATGAATACGCATAAACAAACATATGTCATCAACAGAGTGTAAAAATCTCCCATACATCAATGAAAGTACCTGTTTTATCGATCGATAAGTGACTGTGCTTGGAAGATAAACTTTGATTGGCTCATTCAAATAGCGTGAAAAATCATGTTGGGTTACAATGACGAGTAAAATTTACTCACTCTCTCAGTGATTGTTGGTTCAGCAGGTTTGTGCATATTCAAGAGAAACGAGGTAACCTCCGCACAGGCGGCCACGGTTGGTAAAGGGAATATAACAGATAAGCACTCGAATTTAAAAATTCTAAAAATAGAAATTTGGAAAATCCAAAGACGTCATCACATAGGTTAAAAGCAGAGCAATTCCAAACAGCGGTTGATTTCGCACGAGATGGAACTATTGAATACGTTTTATAGTTTACATAATGTCTAAGGTAAGCTCTACATTATTTGATGACCATTACTACTGAATTGATAAAACTTGATGAAAATTACATGCTTTATTAATCGGACTAATATGAAGATATGCCGTGTAAAACTGCTATATCCATTCTGCGTAAGTTTGTACCACATCCATTTTTGAGACACGTAGGGTTAGTTAGCTATTACGAAACGGCAATGATTTGATGGCTCTTGAAGACTGAGTTACTTAACATATTTAGACGAAGATGTGTGTGTGTGTGTGTGTGTGTGTGTGTGTGTGTGTGTGTCTACGTTGAAAGAATTTAGAATCTCCAAAAGGCATGAAAGGCTGAAATAACGAGTTCTTTGGAGTCATTCTGCAATCAGATAAATTGCATTTTGATATATAAGGTACCCTTTTACCGGGTAGAAACATTGTCAAAAGACAGGTTAGTCCACGTGTAAAGATACTGGCAAATATATATATTTTTTAAAATATTGTACACAGAGAGGGCAACTATTCATAAACATTTACTCATCTAACTGTACACCCACCCACAACTTTCTGACCCACACCCAATGAAATAGCGAGTATAGCATATCTATGTAGCATCTGTAATCGAATGAAAGTGATATCATTGAACTGACAATAGTCTTGTTAATATTATCACTTGTAAGATGACCATTTAGAAATGTTAGTAGGTGGAATACAATATTTACAATACCTCAAGACTTAATATCATTTGTCATCATACTTGGGATTGGGATATGAAACTTACATTAATTCAGCTGTATCATTTTCTTCTGACTGTGGAGGTGAACATACCTCTAAATCTGAATTGGTGAGCATGTTAGAACTCACAGTACGTTTCAGGCAAACTAACCTGAACTGGGTTTAGCCCAACCAAACCAGAATATTGTTGTGCATCTCTGATGCACACCAATAAATTCTAAATATGCATTTTATTAGTAAATTATGCGATCGGTTTGATAGCCATGCCGGCGTCTTACCTGCATAAGTGCAACCATCCAGTTTCAAAATTCTGTCTGACTGTTTCCCAACATACATGAGCACTATACTGATATGATAAAATGAGGTGATAAAAGCTTAATACCAGCTTCTTATGTTAGATAGATGATTGGCACCTAAATGCTCTACTTAAAACAGTATAAGCACATACATACATACATACATACATACATACATACTAGTTACGTATTATTGCATTTACGTATCAGTCGCCAGAAGTAGGAATAATTATATCAGTAATCTCAAATATATTCCAAATTGTACAGAAAATCCTTGTCTTTACTATCTCAAAGGTAATATTAGTCATTTAACTATAGATACCCTGTGTACTTGCATTATTTGTACCATTGCTAGCATCAAACAACTGTTTAAAGAATGCCAGTGCTATACCAAGTAAACGATATCAATTATATAGACATATTTATATGGTTGTACTTAATTAGATGTTTCATTTTGTAAATGCGATTGTGGAAGCAGCATTTCTCTTTTATTTCGTAATTTGATTCTGTGTTGTGTTCAAGATCATGTATGATTCTGAATTTGTTTAACCTGATGCAGTCTCTGTTTAAGAGGAAATAAAATAATTCAGTCATACATACATATTTACATACATTCAATGTGAAAGACAGACAGAACAATTATAAATAGATACTTACTTTAATTATTTCAGATGCAATCGAATGGGAACGAAAAAAGCGGCCCACTTAGTCGCTCCGATAATTACATTTGGAACAATGCTGACTGCATTGGAAAAGGCGCAACAGCAGATGTTTATATGGGTCGGCATAAAGTACGTCAGAATTCTTACATACAGGGTGGAGAAAACATAATAAGTGACATTTTCAAAACCATATTGTTTAATCCCACTTCCCGGTAACTTGCAGAGAGAGAGAGAGAGAGAGAGAGAGAGAGAGAGAGAGAGAGAGAGAGAGAGAGAGAGAGAGAGAGAGAATAAATTCTTTATTTTATCCAAATATGTGCGGTAAAACACTATAGTGAAATTGTTTTATATTTTAGCTGTTGAAAATTGTGCGCATATCAATAACCAAAACTGAAGATTTTCTTTTTAAAAAAAATAGATATTGTACTCAATCTCTTCCTTCAGCCTTTCAGGAAGCAAAGTTACCTTGTACATGGTAGTCTATTTTGGACACTTCCTTGTTAAAAACAACCCTGATACTGTAAGTTGAATCTTCCTTTCAGAGAGAGAGAGAGAGAGAGAGAGAGAGAGAGAGAGAGAGAGAGAGAGAGAGAGAGAGATTTGGTATGATGGTAAGGTTTTAAGAAAGATTTAAGCCGAAGTAATCATCTGGGGGCATGTGATACACGTATACTGTATGGAGTACAAATTATTTTGTAAATGGTTAGTAAACCGATTTCAAATGATGAAACTTCACTATCCAGATTTAAAAAAAAAAAGTATTATTATTTTGAATAGTAACAACTGTAAGCTCAGGTGTCGGGGGTTAAAACCAGTAATTTTATTTGAGCTAAGATAAATGCCCTAAAAGAAACTAAAATCGAAAGAAGTCAAAGGCATATTACAATTTTTATCCGTATGACTGTAGCACCTGTTAATCTCACTTTAATATCGGTACATCTTTTGTTGGCAAAAGTCTTACGCAATATACAGGTCCAAACACGATTCGTGCACGCTTTCTATTGATTAAAGCATGAAGTACCTGTAACCATGTTTCATGATAGCGGGTTTTTCTGATTTTTCCACATTGAAGTGTTTAGTTCTTTTGACCTGGTTTAATAATAGTGGATGTTCCTGGTTTTTGACATCGAACATTCTTGAAGTATTTCCATGTTCAACGTCACGTGTTCTTTTGACACGATATCGAGAACATTCAGTTTATTTTTAGACAATGGTGGAATACTTCCCTTTTAGTATGTGTTATTATTAGAGAAACATTTTCCTGTCAAAAATCAGTCGAGCAAGAAACAACTTTTTCAATGAATATAATGAATCTTCTTTCGTGAATCTGGCAATGACAATGCAATTTAAAAAAAAAAAAAATACACGTGAAGTGACGTTTTAAGATCAGTTTCCGAAATATCGGTTACGGAAAATCCACCAAAGAACCAAAACTATTCCTTTTTCCAACGAATTACAAAACACGTTGTATAAACTGTTTATTCAACCGAAAGTAGTATTAGGATACACAACCAACTTCATACGGTAAAAAGCTAAGTCAAACACAGGAATTTTTACCTTGTATGTAAACATGTTGAGCTCTACATGGAAGATTGTTGTTTTGCCAAATGTATCGCCTGCATAAATATATTATAAATAAACAAAGAATAACACTCACGGGCCAGAACACCAAGCAAGCTATTTTACCACATACCTTTTTCAGTCGGAGCTTTTATCTGTGGTGTGGAATATCCACACACATTTTTTATTTGTTAAGTGGAAGATAACTTAACTGTTTATCGGTCGAAGGCCATTAATTGCTTATAAAGACTTGTATCCCTCCATACCTAACAAAAACTCTGCGCGGATGTGAACAATTTAATGATTAAATCATCAGATATGTACGTGATATGTAAAGAACCAGAATGGAATCCGAAACAATTGTTTTGCTTTTATGTATAGAAGAACAATAGAACTGGACTTCAGATTTTTACAACGTATCAAGGGTGCTATCCCTTGCAAGTATTATTCATTGACAGTTAAGTACAATTGGTGACACTAAGCATGCAATGATAAAAGCACCATAAAAAGATAACAACAAAAAACACATCACAATACTGAAACATTTACTAAGAAACAAAATAGAAAAGAATAATAAGAACAGGAAGGAGGAGTAGAAGATAGATAAATAGTTGACAGGAAAAGAAAACCAGAATGATTTAGAGCACACAGTAAACAAACAGAAAATCATCAGTCGAATCCATGAGTTTCCTGAATATAATTTGAGCATGTTGCAAGATAAAATCGCTCTGAATGGGAAAAAGTTGTATAAATTCGGGTTCAAATGCAGACTCCCGTACGATATATATATATATATATATATATATATATATATATATATATATATATATATATATATATATATATATATATGTGTGTGTGTGTGTCTGATCACTGTACACATCGATACTTTCCAAGCTATGAGTCAGTGAGGTTCGAATGTGACAGAAAAAAATACTCATGATTTATTAATTTATCGTATTTAACGGCGCATCAGTACTTGACCGACTATTGTGTGCCGAAACAATTGAATTACAGTGCCTTGACTAGTGACACCCCCCCCCCCCCCCCCCCAGCCGACCCGGGCTTGCCTGTGCAGGGTTCAAACCCTAAACCCACTGATTGTTAGTCCTCCAAGGATAAAATATTTGCAACTTTTTTAAACTGAACACAATGGAATTCTGGACGTTCAAGCCTATTTTATTATAAAATTGCTCACATTTTCATGTTAGTAAAATCTGTATAGTTTGGAAGCCTGTGAAAAGCGTCAGTAAGACCAATGACCTGCGGTTCTTTTTTCTTATTGTTTCGCGACCTTCCGATTCCATCAAAGGCAACCCTCTCATAGCATTATGTCTAAAACACATGTATTATTTATGCATGCTTAACATAAGACATTTTAACTCAAACTGATCCTAGACCTAGTTTTTTTCTATCTTGGAATCCTCTATTAATAATTATATATTACTGTGCTAACCGAAACATCCACAAAAAATAAAATGCGAGTTCCCAGACAATGGAAAATCAGCTTAGCCTGACTCTAAATGACCATTTCTTTATGTTCTTTTTTATCAGATAACGGGAGAAGTTTGCGCCATTAAACTGTTTAATCCACGAGAATCTAGGACCTTAGCAATTTCACGGAAACGAGAGATAGAATTGTTAAAAAACTTGGATCACAGAAATGTTATCAAATTTGTGGCATCAGAATTGGAGGTATGTCTTAACGTCATTGACATTTTACGTTCTTTACCTGTCTTTTGATGATGCTAATGAGTTTAAAATTGTGAAGGAAAGAAGAAAGGAAGAAAAGTATAAACGAAAGAGCAAGTGAAGACAAAGAATGGACAGAAAAAAACAAAGAACGACAAAGCAAGGACAGAAAAAAACAAAAAAATACCAGTCTACTGTTTTACAGATTGAAGCTTAAAATCAGTGGTGATGAAAGAGAGAGAGAGAGAGAAGGAAATACAGAGAGACAGTTACCAGGAGACTTGTTATAAAATTGTCTTGAAATAAGAGTGAAAAATCATCCTTACATTCTAAGGTTATATGTATATGTAAAACAAATAGACTGATTTTTAGATAGAAAAATGTACCTTCAATCATATTACATATTTTGTTGTTGGTGTTTTTGTATCTATTAATATTATTCAGATGAACTCCGGATATTACCATCGAAATAACAAGACAGACACATGGTGTCGTTTATTGTTGAAGTTGAATAATTTTCTTCTAATTTAGTAATGGTTCTTTCTAATGAAGCTGAAAGTTAAGTCTGTCTAGAATTAATGTTTCTAATTGTGTACCATACTTCCTTTAATTTGTCCTGTAGTGTAAAGTAGTTTATCGGATATATTTATGGAACTTTGACAAAATATTATTCAAGATAGCTTTGCTTAAAATTTAATGATTTTTGTATATTAATTAACAAATATATCTAATTTGAGAGACTGCTAAGTCGAAAATATTAATTAACAAATATACCTAATTTGAGAGACTGCTAAGTCGAAAGTTGTACAACATTTTTAAACGTTCCACTAAACTGCCTTAAAATATCTTTGTTAGCAGTAGTAGATGTATCGGGATTTTTGTCAAGTTTAGTTCTTTTTTATCCAATTTTATCTGTTGATAGTTATCAACCAGAAATGAGGTTCTCGTCATGCCGTATTGTCAGGGAGGCAGTTTACACACAATCCTCGAGCAGCCTCAATATGGTTTTGGTTTTCCGGAAGAAGAATTCCTTATATTCCTTGCGGATATAGGTAAGTGAAGACAAACATGCGATTGGATTCTGTTGTTACTGTATTCATCTCACGCCCCTCTTAAATGCCTGTAAAAAAAAAATACTTGTTTAATATAGAAGTCTATTGGGTTTTAAAAAATGGTAGTGCGTCAGACTCGTAATCTAAGAGTTGCGGATTCGATACCCGCCCAAGCCAGCCCGGGTCGGCTGCCTCGGTTTGTCCTTGGTAAAGGCAATTAGCTCCCATTTTCTCGGCATGATATAGCCAATAATGTGTTAAAAGTGCATTTAAAATCAAGAAAAAAAATTGTATATATATATATATATATATATATATATATATATATATATATATATATATATATATATATATATCACAGTTTGTATGCATATATGAATGTATGTACGCAAATTATAGGTCTAATACGTTACTTCATATTTTTAGAGGGGGGAATAGAGTACCTTCGATCAACAGGAATCACTCATCGAGATATCAAACCAGGAAATATCATGAGATTTATAGACGATAATGGAAGGTATGTACATTTAATTGCTTTCATCAGTGTTGAGAGAGAGAGAGAGAGAGAGAGAGAGAAATTGAGGAGGGGCGAAGGGAGAGGGGCGGGGGAGGAAGAGAGATCTCGTAGTTAGAAACAGTCTACGTATATTTTATCTCATGATAAGGGAAAAGCAAAACTAATTTATGAAGTTTTTTTTCTCAATGAGTTCACATTTTTTAGGAGAAGAAAGAGCAAAAAATGCATTGGTTAAAACTTTTGTAAATTGAAGGTTAGAAAGATACTTGTTATAATTGTTTTTTAGTTTGTTTTATTTTGTTTCAGTATCTTTTAACACCTCTTTCAATATTTTATTACCTTAACTCATAATCTGAAAGTAAGTTATTATTGTTTTTTAATTTTAATATGTGTATGGTTTTTATGTTGCTACGTAGATGGTATTGCTATTTATAGCGTGTATAAAATCAGCGTAAATTTTTTGTTTTGCTAAGACACAAATTCTACAAAAATGTAAAAGTTGCCAAAGAAACTACTTTTTTGTATTGTAAAGCAAAGGGATGTCATTTTCACTTTATCGGACAAATAAAGACCAACAGCCAAGGTAATTGAGCACCTAACAACAACGTATCTACAACCAACACAAATTGTTTTTGCTGAATTAGGTTTACCCAACACAATTTGTTTTACAGCTCACACATTTAGGTAAACTTGGTTATCTCCGAAATTAAAAATAGAACATCGCACCACCATAATTTTATAATACGGGTTAAAGGCATGTTCGGATGGGTGACAACATTTGGGTAGCTCTGACCTTGTTTAAAAATTGTTAACCGCTGTGTTTCCTGACCAATATTTATTATATCGTAAAATATCTTAGAAATGAATGATACAGTCCTTTTCATGCCTAATATCTCCCAAATTAAAAAGCAGTTTTGTTTTCGTACTATATTTGTCACTGAATTTATCGGAGGTGTAGGGATAAATACCAAGCAAATCGCCGCTTCAGATAAAGCAATATCGATTTCTGATTGGTTGATATAATGGATGATGCCGATTATGGATTATAAATAGGTTATACTTTTATTATGCACGATCAATAGCACTTGCAGAGAGAAACATTTACGTATGTTTCGGCCTTGTTTTCAAGGTATATACATTCCACGTGTCTTTTCCTCCTTGACTTTTTTTTCTTACTTACGTAAGATGTAAGTTATGAAAGATTTTCTCAAATGGCACAACACTTGATGCACTGCGTATTGATAGGTGTGTATTGTGCTCCACCCTCAAAACATCATTTAAAATGAAACATGAGTGGTTGTGTAAACATGAAATTACGTCAACAAGTATGACACTGTACATTTTTGGACTAACGCCACAGGATTCATCATCAGGACTTTTTCCGGACAAAAAAATGCGGGTCAGAATCGGAAGTATCAGAATTTGAACCCAGTTCCTTTGCTTTGTAAAAGGGAAATAGTATATACTTTAATTTGTCTAGACGATGAGCAAGAGAGCAGTAACTTCATAATTTTTTTTAGTGTGTTGCATACGTGAGAAGTAGTCCTGTAACAAAGCAAGGAAGTAAAAATAACAATATGAAGTCCTCCTTTTTAACCGTCACGAAGTAAACACGGCGTGCGAAACCATAAGCAAACAAGCAGGTGGATACCCTTTCACACTTCTCTGTTACGTATGCTATTTGGGATTCAAAATATGGGACATTTAGATCAACTTCGTAACCAAAAAAGGACTTTGAAATATTTCTCATTTTCTTTTTGTTCTAGTTTATTACCCTTTATCGCACACATGATAGTAATTGTACTTCAGTCAGAAAATACCAGGTCCCCTTAAAAATCATAAGATAAGAAACTGATCCATTATGCTGTCATAGATTACTGAGACTAACGTGTTATATACAGTCCCTGTAAAGTGTTTTGAGTTGATGTTGGCTGAGGCAAGTGTAGATTCGTCTCCCACCCTTCCAAGCCACTGGGATGGATGAAAACTCTCTCACTCTCTCTCTCTCTCTCTCTCTCTCTCTCTCTCTCGGTCTCCCTCTATAGCTGTCTCTGTCTCTGATCTACCCATCATCTCTCTCTCTCTCTCTCTCTCTCTCTCTCTCTCTCTCTCTCTCTCTCTCTCTCTCTCTCTCACACACACACACACACACACACACATAAATACGCTCGCACGCTTATGAAAATCATATTTGCAGAAAAGGTATTCTTCACTTTAATGTGAATAGGGATGTATAAGTGAACACACGATAACAATACCGGTGATGTGACATTATTTAGCTTGTTAATTGCTTCCGAGGATATTCATGACATAACCTCATTTGTCACTCTGCACAGATACAGACATGATAAAATAAACACCATATCGATTATCTGACGTTATATAAAAGTTTTTGAATAATCATTCATCGCTGACGGTTTTACACGAACATACAAATACATATTTTTTTCTTCTCATAAAGGCATGAAAACATGCTTATTAACAAATATATATTTGTTATCTACTTATTTAAGCTCAGGGATCTCCCTGGGATAGGCCAGTATCAATTTGCAAGAAAAGTATAACACATACAGTTACTCTGAATTCATTTTTGAATGGGCCCCCTATATGACCAATTGAAATATAGGATGTGTTTCGCTCCAAGAGGAATATTATGAGATGCTCGTCCCATAAAATTTTCTTGGTGTCCCTGTAAATTTTCAAATGGCCCATTGTTTTTCTTAATTGTGAATAGCTTTATATAGGAAACGGCCTACTGGTTTTCTGAGCTAGAGAGATCACTGCCAGCTGTCGGTCAATCTTTGTTTATTCAACTTTCCAATTTTTAATGTTCGTCATTCAGAAGCCCATTACGACAATCCTAAATTTAAAAAATGTCCGAAATTTTAGTTGAATTTTAAAAATACATAATTTTCAGAAAACCCTCCATTCCAAAGTTTTTTTTTCTTCCCCAGTCTCTTTGATTATGATTATGGTGAGATGGCACGAATATGGGGTTCGCACATAAAACTTTGATAACTCAAACATCAAACAGCAATCAGTCAAATACCCGGCAATGCTCAATGACTCGCTCAGTCCCGGGTTTAAGCTATCTCTTACTTTTGCAACCCTAGGTAACTCCAAACTACCAAAAACTCTAACCAAACATTGGTCTCGGGGAGCTTTGAATCTTCGAAGTGTTGCTGCAGATAAGTGTTTACTGAACCTTGTGCTTGACATTTAAATGTCACTGAATACAGAATCTATTTTACAATAAAAAACACATTTCTTTCAGCAACTTGCGCAAAATCTTCCCAATCGCCTCACCCCCCCCCCCCCCCCCGCACACACCTCTAACAGCATATTTTTTCCGTTTTTCGTCAGGTCTGTTTATAAGCTCACTGACTTCGGCGCTGCAAAACAACTGGAACATGAAGAAGAACAGTTTCAGAGTATATATGGCACTGAGGAATATCTGGCATGTATAACATTTTTTCCTGAAACTACGCTAAAACGTCAAATTTTTCGATTTTGTTTTTAAAAAACGTTTAAAACAATATTATTTCACAGTAAATGTATGTACCAGGCGATAGCTAAATGTTTATTCGATCGCGATGAATTGGTTCTCTTTCATATGTATATAATAATAATAGTAATAATAATAATAATAATAATAGTAATAACAAATAGTATTAGTAATAGTAGTATGGTAAATCAATTCTTGGAATCCCCATCCACCTTTTCTATATCTTTTCTTCTTCCTCTAAACAATAAAAAGGCATTAGTTGTATTTTTCAATTTTACAAAAGTCGATGCTTGTAATTATGCTCTTATTCTCTGACATGTTGCAGGATGAATGCTTGTCAAATATATAAGAAATTTCATTTAGGAAAAAAAATGAAGTATGATTTTTTTGTGTCCTTTTTGTTAGCATTAATCTGTATTCGAGACTTATTTCCATATCAGTGGTCAGACATGAAGAAAGAGGTGACCTGAATGAACTGTCGGTTTGATCTTCCAGTTGAATATTCGTAAGGGGCCTGTTTCACTCGAGAAATACATGTAGCTTATTGCACAACTTGCATCATACATGCATACTATGGCATAATTATCTCGCTAATACGAACCATGCACAGTGAAAGCAAGCCGCTTTACATATTTATCGGCTGGACAATGTCCTAAATTCAAATGAAGGGCAAAACGGACAGGCCATGTGGGTTGATCTACACACCACATTAAGAAAACTCCATAAACTTTATTTGATAAGTGTGGAGCAGGTGAACAAAGTCGTCGATACAAAATTTAATTACGGAGCAAATGTGTATAACGACCAAATAAATAACTGCCTTTTTATAATTGCCATAATCTTCATTGCTCTCATCATTATAGATATTCTCACTCATGTTTAAAGAAAAGCACGTGGTCATCTCAATAGGCAAACACTAACATTGCGCAACTTCACTGTTATATTCAGTCCTAATCTTGTGATGCATTCCAGAGATCCAGCTGATCGCTCCAATATATTCCGTACTTCCTAATTCTTTGTCTTGCACCCCCTGCATTGTTTTCTTTGAGACGGTACATAAGATCAGGTCTACTCAATGCTCAGTAGCCTTGTGGACCTATAGCGGAAATCCTTATTGTGCGGATGCGGAATGGTGTCCTCGGAAAAAGAGGTGGAGCAAACGAATACTTTTACGGAACGCATACAGTTTTTAAAAGAATTTTAGTTAACTTCTTTCGTTTAAAAGA
The DNA here is from genome assembly GCA_029931535.1 of Margaritifera margaritifera. Taxonomy (NCBI): domain Eukaryota; kingdom Metazoa; phylum Mollusca; class Bivalvia; order Unionida; family Margaritiferidae; genus Margaritifera; species Margaritifera margaritifera. The sequence continues at coordinate 551,770 of JAQPZY010001636.1, read as the reverse complement.
CCACTTTATATTTTTTTCTAATAACATTAAAAGTTCATATTTGTGTCAGTAACTGAATAATACATATATATTATTATCACAGTAACGCGATCTGGATTGCCAGATCACGTCGTGTTGTCAGCATCAGAAAATCCAGATCATTACGAGACGCAAAGCGTCGAGCCACGATCCGGATTTTTATGGTGACATTTAATGTTAGTAGATAAATGAATAAATGAATGAATGAATGATTGAAGAAATGAAGAAAAGAAAAAGCAAATAGAGAAAGTGATTTCCAAAAGTGATCTTGTTTCAGACGAACCTTTTGGCTATATTTACTACTACTACAAAAAAGAAAAATAAAACGAATAAATGTTTTTTATTGGTGTATTGTCAAAACCATGGTTTGGACCTTTCAGATATTTTACATATAACTCAAGGTTTCTTAACTAATGTCGCTGTGAGAGCTTTGTTTACTGCTAGTGTTGACATTCTCTCGCTAGGGGCGCTGCTCTTGTCACCAGGAAATCTCGAGGATAAAGTAGTTCCAGACTCGTTTGAGATTATGGTAGTACGGAATCAGAAAACGATAGTATAGTTTTCCAGCTTGTAGGAATTTACGGTAAAATTCAGACTCTTTCTTGGGTAGAAAACTGATAGGTATATAATAAAATACAAGATTTCCTTTTTGTGGTACCGAACTTTGCAGCTGATGCCTCTTCAAACAGAATATTGCATGTTCTGAACGTTTAATGCAAGCATTCAGCAGTAAATCGTCATAATAATGCCAGACTTTAGATATTTAGATTGGTCAATTTTAGTTTAGACTTAGGAATCAATAAAATCAGATCACTGGATTCTGTTCCTAAACTTCCAGACCTTGTTTTGTTGGTGAAATCAAAACCGTTTTTTGATATCTTGACCTTCTGGGTTCATCATGCAATAAATTAAATTACTAATTAATTGATTTATTAATTTCAGCATCCGAATATGTACCAGAGAGCAGTTTTGAAAGAGCCCGGTCAGCAATATTTCGATGCCTCGGTCGACTTGTGGAGCTTAGGCTGCACCATCTACCATGTGGCGACCGGTCAGCTTCCGTTTCGGGCGTATGGCGGACGTAACAACACTGCTGTGATGTAATTAATGTTATTATTGTTATTATTATTATTATTATTATTATTATTATTATATTTGTTGTTGTTGTTGTTGTGCAATTAGGTAAAACCTAGTGAGCGAACGTATCCAAAGGAGCGTGTTTTCCGACTTGGTGGTTCTCCATTCATTGGAGATCAACCAGGACATCAGCTACAATACCGTACCACGTCATATCATGGAAATTGTTTGCATAAGGGAACGTGAGGATTCTGCGCTCATTGCTATTATTATTGTTAATATTATTATTATTATTATTATTATTATTATTATTATTAAGAACAACAACATCGTGGCATTATTGATCCGTTAACTGACCGATACTGATTGCGCTCATTTCAAGAACACAGAAACATTTGATACAATTTCTTCTAGAAGTTTTTTTAAATTGTATCATCTAACTACGATTTGAATAAACATGAGTCTTGTTGGTTTGTAATTTGTTCCAAAGGCATGTTAAAGCAGTTGTCCACAACTTTTACAGACAAGTTAGGGTCTTGTTGTCGCTAGACTGAAAGCTCATTCTGTCATAACAGTATCTTGTTGTTTCTGTTGATTAATTAAAAGAGATCTGCCATGGTTTTATTGTAGAATCTGTCAAAATAATATTGAAAAATTAGCAAAATAAAGTTAACACTCTACGATATTTTTGTCATATTTTAAAATGGCACTGAAGTAGAGAAATGGTTAAAGGATCTACATGATGTAAATGACCCCTTTAAATGCACAGGTAGCTGCATCTTCGCTAGCTAACTGTCGTCGATCCATATCGTTCAAGATCGATCCTGGGCATATGTTGCTAGCCGAAACAGTATCTACAGCTCCGCTTTCTTATTGGATGCAACTAAAAGAAACTGAAAAAAGTAGCTTGCCTGTTACATTTACCTAGGAAGATAGTTGCGAGTAATAATAGGAGCCCATGTAGACAACATGACATGTCGCATGACAGTTTCTCTAATTCAAATCGTTCACCATAAGTTTTTCTTTCGAATCAAGGCATGCTGACATCATGGAAGTCACATTGAACAAGTAACAGGTGTATCGAGCTCTCTCATTAGTCAATTGAGTTCAGTTGCTAAGGACTGTAACTCTTTGACTCGCAAGATGGTTGTTGTTCGAAACAATGTTTTGGCTATCTGCACTATCTACATACGCCAAGGGTAGATTTAGATGTACAATGAAATGGATCGATGCCCCTTGATGAGGTATATGTATGTATGTATAGATTTAGATGTACAATGAAATGGATCGATGCCCCTTGATGAGGTATATGTATGTATGTATAGATTTAGATGTACAATGAAATGGATCGAATCCCCTTGATGAGGTATATGTATGTATGTATAGATTTAGTTGTACAATGAAATGGATCGATGCCCCTTGATGAGGTATATGTATGTATGTATAGATTTAGATGTACAATGAAATGGATTGAATCCCCTTGATGAGGTATATGTATGTATGTATAGATTTAGATGTACAATGAAATGGATCGATGCCCCTTGATGAGGTATATGTATGTATGTATGTGATTGTTTGAATGCCAGTTATACTGAAATAATAAATAAATATTTGTTGATTTTATTCTTTTAGGCATAAAATAACGTCAGAGAAAGAGTCTGGGGTAATTTCTGCTATACAAACAGAACCAGACGGAAATATCACATGGTCGAGAGTTCTTCCGAACACATGCTTACTACCTGAGTGAGTACTCAATCCTTTTATTTCTCTGTAATATGACGATTTCACACCGAAGCAATGATTGGTGCATGTGCCGTGGTTATGTCTCTATGATATTACATTATCTTCTGCAAAACAGCAACAACGACGACAGCAAAAACAAAATCAAACAAACAGAATGGATTATTCGCATAAATTATGTTCAAACATTTTTAATTTAGTAAGGTGCCTTGCTGTTAATTCTGTCATACAGTCAGTAGAAACATTTAATATTAGTAGATAAATTAATAAATAAATGAATGAATGATTGAATAAATGAAGGAAAGAAAAAGCAAATAGAGAAAGTGAGACAAAAAATTGCATTTGATATAATGACTGTGTTATGCTTTTGCAAAGAACTTGAATAGTATGTATGTATGTATGTATGTATGTATGTATGTATGTATGTATGTATGTATGTATGTATGTATGTATGTATGCAAGCAGGATAAACAAAAAAAATGTCCTTTTTCATACAGATCTCTCAAAAAACTAATTACACCAGTGCTTGCAGGGCTGATGGAGACAAACAAATCCAAGGCATATACGTTTGAACAGTTTTTCATTCACGTAAAATCCATCATCAACAGGAAACGGATTGAAATATTTCTACCGGTGACCTGTTCAGAATTTATTCTCTATATGAAAGGGCATGATAAGTAAGTAATAACCTTGAATTTTCCAAATTATTAATCCTTCTCTCCTTGTTTTTCTAATCAATTTCATCATGATGACCAAAGAGGATTAAGAAATCTAGAATACTAAATATAGTCACCTAACTCGATTGTTTATTTACTTCATAAAGATCACATATATGTGGGCTTTTTAATATGATTTCAAAACCATTCTTATTGTCTGCTGAATTGTTAGCAGAATTAATTTTAGGACAAGATGATGTGTAGGAGAATACAGTTTATTACAGATGGCATATTATGATATATCGAATTACTTCAAGTAAAAGCCAAATAAATTTCTAAATTCATAATAAGAAGTATGCTAATAATGTATCTCCTTGTCTTAACTCTCTTTCCATTGCAAACTAACTTGGAAAGAAATGGTTATTTTTAACAAATGTTTCCATAACCATATAACATATAAGCACACAGTCTCTGAAATATGCTCCAAATTAAAATGCTCCATGCTCCAAATGAAAGATGCTCCAAATGAAATATGCTCCAAATGAAGTATGCTCCAAAAAGAAATATGCTCCAAATGAAATATGCTCCAAATGAAAGCATTTAAGCACTTTTTTGAGAAATATCCAGCTTATTGAATCCATAAATCAACGTCAGTTTTAAGGTTAACTCTTTCAGTGGTTTCTGATTTTGGAAGGCAGTAGGGTATTATCAGCTGAGGTCTTATCTGAAACAAAATTATTTTGGAAAACTTAACTTAATATTTTTATAATATAATAAGTGTCGGTGTTAAGAAATTGTTTCCATTTAAATCATTACACATTTAATTCATATAATTATATGAATGACATAATTTGCACCTCATCTTGTTCTAGATATTCCAATATTCAAGAAGAAGTGGCTTCATACACCGGTGTAATGCTTGAGAATCAACTTTTGTTGTGTAGAGATAAGGAATTGTGCACTATTGTGTCCACAACAGACGAAATTTCTAAGTATCCGGAAATTATTCTTGAAAGTGACATTTGTCTGTTCAACATGGATACGCTGGTAGAAATGAAGCCTTGTATACTAGAAACAGGTACTCTTATTTCCGCTATGCAAAGGACTTTTGTAAAATAATCATAAAGATAGTGTAGACATCCTACAATACATGGATTTTAGAAACATATTTTGGTCTAAATTTCTAACGATTTTCCTATTTCTTTCGAATAGTAAATCGATACATCTATTATTATTTTTCTGTAATAATTAACTTAAATGATTTTAGTTTTCACTAAATGGGAATAATTCATCATTATCAAATATATTATACATTTAGTGATCTCCATACTAATTTATAACTACAAAGTATAATTTTGAAATTTATAATAAAATATTATTGGTTTAAGTAAGACTTTTCTTTTTCTCATTTTCATCACTTCTGAGTTCTGAAAAGAACATGGTCAAAGCGTTCTCTACGTCATTCTTCATTTTTTACTGGACGGAGAGAATACTGTGTTCTGTATTTTTCAAATCTGCGATGTATGGATTGCTCTAGTCTCCGTGCATGTTATAGAATTTGCATTAGAATTAAGTTTTCTCTATATATCGGTTAGGATATTGCATGCATCATTTATAAAATAACTAAATGAAGTGAATCAAAGTGACCTCACTTTCATACACAAGTGACAGCACAAGGTATGCTTTTAAATACAATGTGCTACAATTTGTTGTTCTTCAGAGGATGCATGTCTTTTTATGGGCGGATCCAGGATTTTTCCATAGGGTTCGATCTTAAGAAGCGATCGTTTGTTTTGCTTCAAATATTGCTATCTTTTTTTCATATTTCATTGATAAAGTGTACTATTTTAACTGGGGAAGGACTGGGGGGTGGACGGGTGCAACTGCACCACCACTCCGTCTTTATCCGCCACTGCTTTAAATTGGTATTCATGAATCTAAATTCACAACGAACCATTCATAAGCAATATTTAGATCAATATTTCTGAACATAATATATCTATACATGTTTAGTATTGAATATTTTTTTATCTAGTGCCATTTCCACAATGCAATTTTGCCTGTGATCTCAGTGAAGATGTGAAATTAGCGAAACGAAGTTGTTCTCTGGCTTATTATTATGAATTTCACTCAGAAAAAGTTGTCCGCTGTCAGAAGCATGCAAAACAGTCACTCTACTATCTAAGGTATATATTTTGATTCTGCTTACTATTTTCAATCCATGACAGGTATACTCCCTTTATTGTTGCATTTTATACTATTACAAGAAAATGTTGATGATAATGTAATTATAATTTAAAATCAAATGTACATATTTTTCAAAGAGCACACCCGTTCCGTATCGGAACCGTATCGCACTTATGAACCCATCGTTGTACAGCACTTTTAGGTATCTTTTCTTAGTTGATATTCCCTATTACAGACTTACAGTAAAGTGAAAGGCTGAGTGTTATTAGAAGGTATGGGATAAAACTAAATCACAATTAAACTTTTTCTGAATGAAAGAGAGAATTTGCCTGCAAGTACCTTAGAAAATATTATGTCATGTTGGTTGATTCCGCACATCCGGTCATTTTCAACCGTATAATGTGACAACTTTTGTTTTTATCCTTATGAAATCAGGAAAATCATATTTCTAATCAATAACAAAATGATTCCTACCATAATGCCCGCCGATGGGGGTGGGGGGTGTGGGTGGCAGGGACAACTGCCCAGGCGCCCGGTGATTTCTAGGGGCCGACCATCAACTCAGTTATAAAAAAGAAATTAATCTTTGTAGTAATTATTAAAATGTGTTCCTTGCAAGAGTCTAAGTTATGGTAGATCACTACAGGTTTGTTATGCAAATTGAACACAGTTTTTTATATACAAAAAATTAAATTAGTTTTAGGGTCCATGACTGCTCTCCCCAGGGCGCGGAAGTTCTGTCGGCAGGCCTGCCTACCAATTAGTAGTCTAGTAATGATTAATATTGTCATGAAAGGTTTACAAATCAATGCCATACATATTCTTGAAAAAAGCAAAAAAACAAACAACAAAACACAAAGAAAAACAAACAAACAAACAACAATAACAACAACAACAAAACCCACAACCACCACTAACACGGTCACACGTACACGGGTGTTTGGTCCAAAGCCTGAAAAAGACCAAATCTTGTATCTCCCAAATTATGCATTCTTAAAAGATAGGAAACAATGAATAATAGTACATAGCTTTCAAGCAAGATAAAGACTGTCCACATGTTGTTTCAAATACACTGATTGTTTGTTTTTTTCCCTTTCTTTCCACAGTCTTATTACCGCTTTTTCGGTCGATGTTTGCTACCTTACCATCAATTAATCCAAGAAACAACATCTTTTCTTTAAATTTCAGGGAATACATCAGGGTTTATCTGAATCCCATAAACGTATGGTTACCAGAAACGAAGAAACTTGCAGCAGAATCAAAAAGAAGCTTGGGAATTCTAGAGTCTAGTCTAACGTTATTTGGAACTCTTGAGCCAGTTCTAAAGTTGACAAGTTACAAAGACTGTGAAAAAATAGCCGAATTCGTAAATAAACGAGATGTGGTTGAAAATCTGAAATTGAGTGTAGCTAAGGTAATTAAATCTCTCTCTCCCTCTCTCTCTCTCTCTCTCTCTCTCTCTCTCTCTCTCTCTCTCTCTCTCAAATCAAAAAGAAATTAAACGACAGACTATATAAAATGTTTGTATTACCTTAATTTTAACACAAATACCGTTTATGTCAGTACTTTTATTTTAATGTTCGTGCAATGGAAGGCATATTGCATTTTTAACAAATCATATATATGAATGGTATCATTTCCCGGGATTTTGAATAAGTTTTTGTTTGGCAGGGGTGTAACCGTTGTCATTATTTGAGTAGCAGCCGTCCATTTAAAGACCCTGATTTTGATTTTAAATAACTTAATTTGCTAAAATACTCTTCTTGACGTATTACTCAAATATGTTATCTTCAGATCTCAACAATAATTTGCATATTATCATAGAAAAACGATTTAATACATTCTTTTCAACAAGATTATTAGCGAACCAGTTTAAGTCTTGATGGTCATGAATTTACCTGCATGGAGCTCAAGCTGGTAGTTTGTCATATATCATTCAACCATAATTTGCCAGTATCTAGAAGTCATACTGAAACAAAAGGATGAAAAAAAATATTGTTATATATACTTAGAGAAATCCCGTTTTCTGTTCTTTTTTCATAATATTTTCTCGATGTTGAAAGAATTTACTTCTGTCGACATATTTCTCCTATAATCAATAACAGTTTGATCATGTGACGCAACCCCCCCCCCCCCCTTCAAAAAAAAAAGAAAAAAAAAAAAACGTTATTAGTTCAGTTATAGCTGTACTATATAGGCTATAATACAGTAAGGCTGCACGTGACTTTATTCCGATTTCAAAAGACTATCTTTTTGTCGAAAAATGTGTGCAACACTCGAAATAATCAATATTTAAGATTAAATAACGTAGACGAGCTGACAAATCTTTAGAAAACACATGAATCAGATGCAAAACGTGTGTAACTTATCCTTTAATAATTAAAAGCAAAATGATCTCGCGGTTGTGTTTTAAAGGGAGAATTAACAGAGCTGTGTCATTTTATTCTACTGTGGAAGTGAACAGACCTCTGATTGGTCAGTTACATACTTGATTGTTTTGATAGACAGGCCTGGCACTCCCACCTGTACAGGTCTAACCGGATGGTTTCAAAAATGCGTCTTTTCGAAGAAAATAGTAAAGAAGAGAATGTCTTAGTAATTCTTAATTACAGGAAGATAAAAGAATACAGGAAATAGACGTTTATTTACAAGTACTACTGGAGAAGATTAAAGAACAGGAAGGCAGTATGACGTCAGTAGGATGCCAAGATGAACGTTATTGGTGAGTCTCTCTCTCTCTCTCTCTCTCTCTCTCTCTCTCTCTCTCTCTCTCTCTCTCTCTCAGAGAGCGAGGTAATATTCTCTCACCTTCTTGCACCTCAAAAACGAAACATTTCAGTTATGCGTAAGTGCGAATTTTTTAGAAAATTATTTCTTGTAAAAGAAAATTATTTATGATAGAGCACGAGTGTTATCTCTGAAACAGACTCAATCAAATATGACTTAACTACTTAACTTCAGGATCAATATTGGCACCAAATCTTCACAGTTGACCAATTTTTTTCAGAGAAGAAAATCTTCATTTTGTTTGATAAAATCTTGTTCAGATTTAAATAATTTACAACTTGTATCATCAAAAACGAGTGAAGAACTTTGAAGAAGCAAATAAACTCGTACAGGAAGTGAGAATAGATTGATAGCTTAAATTAATTCTACACTGTGGTTGGATCTTTTATGTTCGATATAACTCTGATTTCAGTGTATGTATAGTACCTCCTGAATGCAAAAGTTGCGGTTTTGAAAATAAGTATTAATGTATTTACAAATAAATGTTTGTAGATTAAAAAGCACGAACTAGCAAGAGATAGGTACCCTTCTTCTATCTATGACTGATTCTTTCTTAATTGCAATACCACATACAAATATAAACATTAAAATAACTCCACGGCCTTTATTATTCTTTTATGCATGACGTAATAACGCTCATAACTTCCATTTCTCTGTTTTATGCATCTTACCTTTTCTCGAAAGAAACTAAATATTCCGTCTCAATTCTTATAATTACTTTCTTTTTTTTTTGTCTCAGTCCCAGTGGCTGCTCCGCTTTCAGATACCAGATTGTTCTGTTTAAACCAATACATTTTTACCTTTTCAGTATTTCAACCGTTCGAAAATACAAACAGACAATAAACGGCATTCTCACTGCGTTCGGAAAACACAAAAGATACGGTGACTTACATTCTCATGAAGTGTTCATCCACAAATCAGAAATGTAAGTAATTTCTTCAATGCATACTGCAGACATTTCCACAAAGTAAAATTTATTTTTTTCTCAGGACACTTTAGTACGTGAATGACTATTTAGTGCGGTGGCAATGGGAATAAAGTGTCTTGCACTGAGACAAAAACACTGCAGTCGACCATGGCTGTTCTAGACAGGATTTGAACCCGCAATCCCTTGATTCTTAGTTCGGCGCACTAATCTCTGAACCAAAAAGAGACAATACGGCGCAAAAATTATAAAGAAAATTGGTCATCGAAGAAGAAGTAAATACAAAGCAGGGGTCTTCTGTAGAAGTGAAATGTAGCAATGTGTCTTGTAGAACATTGGTTTATCTTATTTGTTTTGGGGTCTTTTTTGAATGAAAAATACATTATTATTTATTATACGTATTATACGTTTTATTACTAAAACCTTTTTTTGTAACTATTAAATTTGATATGGAAATCAGTCATATAGCAAACTTGTTAGATAGATAATGTGGAAAATGTAGTTTTTTGATAATTATATTTTTTTGGTCTCAACTTTAGCCTCCAATATACCCGCCACAGCGGCCATCTTGAAAATATTGTTATTGCTACTCCTTCTAGATGCATAGTCATATCTACACGGGGTTTTCACCAACAGACTTCTTGTGATATCAAGTTGAATCTAAATGAAAATGCTGCCATTCTGACATCCAATGTGACAACCATCGCTCTTATCTTGCAAAACTTGTTATCGCTACTTCTCCTCAACGGAAAGTCATATCGACATGGAGATTCGATCAGAAAACTCCTTATGATATCTAGTTGGTTCTAAATTAAAATGGTACCTACCAACCTCCAGTATGGTTGCCATAGTGGCCATTTTGAAAATCTGAAAATCTTGTTATAGCTACTCCCCCTGAATGGATGGTGATATTGACATGGGTTTTTCACCAAAAGTCTTCTAAAGATGTCTATTTGGTCCTAAATGAAAATTGTGCCGATTGTACATCCAATATGGCTACCACAGAGGCTAATTTGAAAATCTTGTTATTACTGAAAAATATCAGAGGCTGTTTCAACACTCAGCAGTTACAAAAATGAAACGGTCTTATCTGGAATTCATGGATATACTTTTCGGACAGTAGAGCGTCAGTTCCTTCAAGGAATGCTTATTTTAATTAAGATTTAAGAAGCAAATATTTATTCTGAAACATTTCGCGTTGTTTTACACTTTTATGTCGGCGACTAGAAAATACTAATATGATATTCATTTTCATTGAATTTTAAAGGCATAAATTGGAAGAGAACAGCTTGAGGCTTGTGTCAGTCTTTCAAGGTTGTCTTGACGATTTAAAGAGAGTTCATCGAGAAGTAAAGAAATATTCTGGGTGAGTATGGACCAAATTATACGAAATTACCCCCACCTCCACCCCCATCATCATCATCATCATCATCATCATCATCATCATCATCATCATCGCTGACTCCAAAGTTTGGCAATGTGACAGAATATTCCTTATGCTAATCTATTAAAACACATATTTGTCAGTTCAAAAGATATGTGGTAAGGTCATTTAGTTTTATCTCCGCGCTTTAGTGGGAGATATTGTGATATCTACCGTTCGTCTATCTGTCTGTAACTCTATCTCCTCCTAAACTGCTTGCTTGATATTCACCAAACTTGGTACATACGTTGCCCATGTGATGACCATATCATTAAGTATATATTTTGGGCCCATCCCCTGTGCTCCCTTCGAAAGGGGAGGGGGGGGGAGTCAGCTTTCAAAATAAAACAATTGCAGTGAATTTATTTTTAAAAAATATTTTTCGACTAATATTTAAGCATGCAGTCATATCATTAGGACGCAAAATATACGTAACCGGATTTTGAGTGTCACTCTCGGTCAGGGTCTGCGTTGGGTGTGAAGTATGTAATAAAACACCCGGGGATTCGCCATGGCATGCAGGTAATTCTAGTTTTATGTATTGAAGTACATAGGCTAAACTTAAAATATCACGCACCTTACATCATAGTCAACCGTTGGATTTAATTTAATAAATCAATGATTGAAATCATTTTGAATTACCACACACGTTTAATAATTATGTAATTATTTTCTTTTTTTGTGTGAATTCTTCAGGTTCACTTTAGTTTTAACAGTCTATCGTGCATCTTATTTCAGACTCCTTTTGAAACATTTAGCACGTGCCAAGAAAGTCGAAGTAAATATGAAGTGCGTCACTGACTTTCACAGAGAAATCGACGTTCGACTTGGAAGAGTAAGTACAAATGTACATCTGTAAACCATTCCCAAGTTTATTCTTAAATGACCTTCTTACGAAGAGATATTGGCGACAATTGAACTTCCGACAACTGTCAACCATCTACTCCTTATTTGTAATACAGGTGGACCGCTGACCAATAGTATAACGAGCAAATTGTAAAGCATAATAGAATCAACTCTGCACTGGATGTTTCTCTGAGCTTTGATAGCGGAGACGCGTACGGTTAGGTCTCACTTCATATTGTACAGAAGTTCAAATAATCATCACTGAACCATTTTCTACCCATTTTTTTCTCTCTCATTGATTTGTTTACAATTTTTTTTCAATATATTCAAAGATATGCTTTATCCTATTTCACTCACCATCCTCTCCTTCTCTTTCTGTCTCGTGTTATGTCAAGTGTTTCTTTTGTAGAGAGAGGGCTGTGTTTAACTTGGAGAACTTGCTTTCAAACCCCTTTTTTTACTATGGCAATGAAATATATTTAAATTAGATGTACTTCAAACATTTTTAAGAGGTTCTTTATGGCAACAAAATGGATAATGAGCTAGAAATTAATGTTCTGTTGAATAGGAATAGCGTAGTTGAAAGAGTTATTATAGATGTACTTCGTTGAATGAAATTTTCAAATATGAAGAAAAAAATGCTGCTCTGAACTGTGAGATTATTTCTGAAGGATTGATTTACAACAAGGCACTTTACTCTTATTGCCTCATCCAGTGTAGTGTGTCTCTGAGCAAGGCACTTTACTCCTGTTGCCTCATCTGGTGTAGCGTATCTGGGCAAGGGACTGTATTCCTATTGCCTAATCCGGTGCAGTGTGCTTTTAGGCAAGGCAGTTTATTTCTATTGCCTCATCTGATGTAGTGTATCTGGGCAAGGGCTTTTATTCCTTTTGCCTCATCCGGTGTAGTGTGTCTCTTGGCAAGGTACTTTTCTCCTATTGCCTCATCTGGTGTAGTGTATCTGGACAAGGGACTTTATTCCTATTGCCTTGTCCGGTGTAGTGTGTCTCTGTGCAAAAGACTTTATTCCTATTGCCTCATCCGGTGTAGTGTGTCTCTCCACAAGGCACTTTATTCATATTGCCTCATCTGATGTAGTGTATCTTGGCAAGGGACTTTATTCCTATTGCCTCATCCGGTGTAGTGTGTCTCTCGGCAAGGCACTTTTCTCCAATTGCCTCATCTGGTGTAGGGTATCTGGACAAGGCACTTTATTCCTATTGCCTCATCTAGTGTAGTGTGTCTCTGGGCAAGGCACTTTACTCCTATACTCTCAGCATTCTATACCATTTAATGTGCTTATGTGACTTTAAACACCAAACAAACTCGACACCTCAAAGAAAGTTAAGATTAAGGTCAAAACGTTTCATTTTATACATGATTGCGTACGTACTTTATTTCTGCAGCTGGACACAACTTATAAAGAAGCCGCTGTGACCTTTACCCAGCTTCTAGAGTGGAAAAGTACAGAGCCCAGACCCTCAAAACCTGATGGGAGCGTAACTTTAGTGAAAGAAGAGCCTAGTATACATGATTTAGCAGTGAAGGAAAAGATTTTGCAATATGGTGCAACTGGTTTTACAGATAGAGAACAAATGTCAAAATCAGGCTCTACATTCAAGGCAAAGATGTATTGTGATCTTGCAAAACAGTAAGTACACAAACTCTCTCTCTCTCAAATACAGAACAATATTACAAAAGCTGCTGTAATTACAAGTAACTATTTAATATTGCCATATAGAAAGTCATACCAAAGTTTGTAAAATTAGTGTATAATTGTCCTTATTCGTTTTCAGATGTGATTAACAATTGTATTGAACGTAAAATATCTTGATCTTGATCTTTCGAGGAAAACTATGGAAAAAGTTCATTGATTGTTAATTGACACGGGCAAATGTTAAGGACGTATCATGCAGTTTCAAACAAGTAAACTTCAACCCAATCAATTTATTTTCTTGTCTCCATTAATTAAACGCTACATATGAATACTGTTTCATATTCCAATGTTTAAACAATTGCTGTTGGAAAATAAAGCCAGGACTATTTTCCATAGAGTAGGAATATTAAACAAAAAGAAAGATAATTATTGTATGATATGTACCTTGTCCCGTCGACTAAATTTAAGATCACTGAAATTAAAATAAAGTAACTAAAAAAAGAAGCAATAAAAAACACGAAATAAAATTATTCACTTATTCACGAGTAAATAATATTTGCATTTATTATATAGGCACGCATCTTCTAATACTAAATTCGTCAAAACATGTTTTAGTTCCCAGTGGAATTTTGGTGACCCTGGATTTTTCATTAAAAAATTTTGAATATTCAGAATTAATATAAAGCTGTACCACTACCTCCGTAATTCTGTTCTGTAATGCCCCCTCCACACACGTACACACACACCTCTCACCCCCACCTAAACTAAACCCCAACCCCAAAGTGGCAGCTAAGATGGTTATCTCTGTCCCCTGATTGAGTTAGTATGGATATCATCTGGACCAGATATATTAAAATGTGCTTGAGGATTCAATTTTGAACTGTAATGATTGGCTTGCAAGGTACATCGTCAGCAGTGCATAACGCGAAAGAAAAAAGTAGTAATTCAGTTAACAGTAAGTAACTGCGGTCACATCAGCACCTGAAGTGCGACTCACTTGTAAGCGCACAATTCCAGTATATGTGAAGAATATAAACATTTTTTAATTACTTTCTGTCACAGTAGCTCCATTCCAGGCCATTTATATGTAGAGCAGAAGACAATTAGTGATTTAAATTATTTATTTGAAAAAAATGGAGAACGTTTATGAGGTTGTGGTGGTCTGTTATTAAATAAAGAATCATTTATTAATGTATACATATTGTACAAGGTACATATAGGGTGCATGCTGTACGCTGTACATGTTGTGTACATACTGTGCACTCTACATATATTGTACATACCGTACTATATATGGCAACCTCTTGGATGCAACATTTTTTAGCGTGTTTTTGTCTGTATTCTCTTTCAAATTCTTCCACACGGGATGACTGGAAAAGTGTTTTCAAATGTTCTAGTTTCAAGTAAATTAATGTATACATTTTGTTTGCCATAATGTCAGTAAGTATATAGTTTTACTTAACAGAATCCTTTGCATGTGTGACGTTGACTGAGATGTTACGAATTAACTCAATACTACTACTACTACCAATAATAATAATAATAATAATAATAAAACAGACTAATTGTTTCGCAGGTTGTGCTCTTAGTTCGAAATGTCACTACCAGGACAAACTGTTTTCTGTAAGAATCTTCCAAAACACACTCTTTCCTGGTATATCAGTAGCGTTACCTTTTGACTAGATAAATCTGATAATGTACGAATGAATGTATCCACATTTGCGTGTAAAAAGTCGAAATGATGTTGAAGATAATTGAAAATGATCAAGACCTTAAGATCAAAAGGTCTGTGCAGAGAGTTTACCAATGATATGAGGGAGGAGTCTGACAAACATTCCTCTCTTTTTTTGCCCCCTCACCCCACCCCTGCTTGCCCCAGTCCCTTACCTTAATCAGCCTAGGAGCCTCGAATGTTACAGATAAATCCACTTTATTACTTTCAGACTCAACGAAACACGATTAGCAACTGAATCCACCATGAAAGATTTGGCTGAGAATAAAAAGAGTCTTGAGAGGTAAGCACATTGTTTTCATATTAAAATATGGAACATTGACATTTTCTTCTTGAAGTAAGGCACATAGCGTTCATATTAAAATATGGAACATATATATTTTCTTCTTGAAGTAAGGCACATAGCGTTCATATTAAAATATGGAACATATATATTTTCTTCTTGAAGTAAGGCACATAGCGTTCATATTAAAATATGGAACATAGACATTTTCTTCTTGATTTATGTGGTTACTTTTTTATTCACCTTTCAACTATTTTATTCTTCAATTTCAACTCCTAAATTATCATTCTTCTTTTATCTTTCCTTTCGGTTTTCAATAATATTTTGTCTATGAACTTGAGTTAGTATAAAAGTATATCGCTGCACACACTTATCAGTAAAATCAATACATTTTAGCAGCATAATTAATAACACGATTTTTCTGTGCCTTTCCTTTTCCATATTTTTTGTTTGTTTGTTGATGATATTTTAGTAAGATTGGGATACTGTTGTATGAAAGATATGCATCTTGCAGTAAACTATCTTAAACTAGATGTATTATAACTGCATTTATCTTTCTATATGTATATAGACATTTTACCAGACACTGTTTACAAACTAGGTATTACATCTATGTAATACATACACAGTGCACCCTTTCACCTTTTCTCAAGACCCCGTTGCTCAAATATTGGTAATTGGTTTATTTAATCCAAAGGTACATCTCTAAATTTACAGTAACTCAATGCATCATTGTCCCAATATTGCCAACTGCTTTAATTGGAACCATTTTATGTTCTGCTTTTAATTCTGATAATCGAGTGCTTACATTTTATAATTGTTTTCAATGCCTGTAAGGTTTGCATTTAATCTCTTTTCAGCATTGTAATTATGCTCAAGAAAGGCGGAGAAAAATCAAAATGACATCACTGGAGCAACTAATTTTGTTCAATCTAAGCACTTGCTCACCACAGGAGCACGTGGGCATGTTTTCCCAGTACGTACTCGTGAGCACATACTTTTCTAAAAGCATCTCTCCCTTTCTCTATCTCTATCTCTCTCTCTCTCTCTCTCTCTCTCTGTTAACTCTACCGAATCAGGCAGACCTCAAGAAGTTGTTGACGGAATAAACACAAAATAATAATAAAAACAACAAAAACCCAAGGAAAATTCACAAAAATGCGCAAAAAAAAAAATCTGAAACTTCGCTGCGTGCAAATTCCAATTTTTGTAACATTTAGTTTTTATCGTCGCGGTCATTCTACATTTCAAGTCAAATACGGATTGTAAATACGTTTAAGTGCAAAATCTACGCTCCGATAAAAATATAATTTTCGCGTTGATTGTGTGCTACAATCAGCTATCTACTACGGTCTATCAACCCAAATGAATGAATCATGAAACGTGCAAGCTCAGATGTCCTTTATAATTCTTCAAACATTTATGGGAAATACTCAAAGCTTCTTATCAAAACGTTCATCTTAAAAGAAAAGGGTACAGAATAGTAAAAAATATGCTTTGAATCAAAAAGTCAGCTTTTCAAAAGAGGTTATTAAAAAAAACAAAAAAAAAAAAAAACAAAAAAAACCCCACACAAATCAACAACAACAAAAAACAAAAAGAAAACTTGTGGAATATTTTAAAGATTGAACTTTATTATGGCCCTGTGCTCTGTGGGTATTGTAGGTGTTAGCATTTTAATTTCATTCGCGAAATAGTCAAACCGTAAAAGTTCAAATTAGTGCAATAATCTTTGTTTCAAAAATGTCGATAACGCGAAGGTTGCAAATGTTGAGCTATTCATCGAACGAAGATTGAAAATCAAAGAAAACTTAAGGAATATATGATAAACTTATCTGGACTTAAAACTTTCGAGCAATTGCAAACTTTCCAACAATCTGAACACGTTTGACCTTTTGGGTCATTTTCTGGAGAAGTCGAGATGATTGTTCGATAAGAGTCCAAATGTGTCCCATTTAGCTGGCAACCAGAAAAGAGACAGAGCAAAGGTTAGAGTATTGGAGAGACAGGGATTTTGTATGTAGATTTAACTTTAGAACATGCATTATAAGGCTGTGTTAGACATTAATGAAAGCGTATTATAGAACCCAACATAAAGGACTTTTTGTCGATACGGCCTGGAAAAAAATGAAAATGGGTCATGCAGTTTAGAATCACTAAGTGATCAATGAATCGTTCTGGATAAAATGTCCCATTTGAAAGGTTGTCTAAATCCGATGATTTTTTCGATTTTCAACATTTTGCAACAAAATTATATTAAACAGTTCACTTAATACAGTTAGGGCTTAAAGATTGAACAATCTAAGTGACCTTACAATTTTATAATTACATATTTATAATTCCGGTCTGGCATTTGACAATTTTACGAGCAAATTATTAAGTTTTACAATGTTGTATATTTCTCTTCGATAATAATAATCGTACGAGTCGTTTCTGTTAACTTCTGCTTTCCTTTCACTTTACTACGAGAAAGCTGTCAAGTGGGGGGGTGGGGTGTGAGGGTGATGTTTAAAACAAATTGAATGCGTTCACGAGTGCGCATGCGTTTTGTCAAGCTATTGACAAGAACGCTTCATAAATTGAAAATACAGTTAGGACAACGTAAACATGTTATGAAAATACAAATTGGCATAAACAAAATGTATCGAGTCATGAAGAGACAGGAAAGCGACACTCCGTTGAAAAAATTACAACAGCTATGATTAGGGAGATTAGCGAAATGGGCAAATTCAATAGAATCGTTGAAATGAAACGTGAGGTGCACTGAGAAATATAGATTGACAGATGAAAAGTTCCTATGTGACGAAGACAAGAAAAATCTAGTCTGGCAATAAGATTGATAGAAATGGGCAATTTCATCTGATTGTCGGAATGAAACCTCAGCGATGCTAAAAGGGTCAGACTGGCATAGAGTAAGTGGCAAGCTCCAGTCAAAAGCTTCAATAAAGCAGATAATCTGGCTAGACAAATACCATTGTGACAAAAGGTACTGAGATAAATGGATACATTCACAATGATTGCTCGAATAAATGATGACTTCAGTACATTAAAGACCGGAAAAAAGAAAGTATATCTCCAGTGACAAAAACAGAAAATATATGATCTTGCAAGAAATAAGAGGATAATTGAAAGAAATCTTTGCGAGAATGAAAGGTGAGGGATATTTGGAAAGTATTGACTAGCAGAAAGCTAGCAAATATATACAAAATAGAAAATCAGGTGAGAAGATTTTCTTTATAATAAAGGGTTAAAGAGAAATGATAAAATTAATTATAATTGCTGCAATAAAATGTGAGGCATACAGACATAAATTATCTCAAGAGACGAAGTCACAGAATATCGACAATCTGGTAAGAAATTAATCAAGTTGAAGAGGACAATTAAAGGAAATGAACAATTTCATTTAAATTAACGGAATCAACATGAGGAATATTAAGGAAATGCAGTTTGGCAAAGAGAAAGTGTCATGAAGTCACAGATAATCGACAGATTTGATAGAGAATTACCATTGTGGTACGGGAGCTGGTATCAATGGACAATTTCACCACGATCGCTGGAATTAAATATGAGCCTATGTTGGGAGAATGCAGACTTTCAGGAGGAAAGTATCTCCAGTGATGAAGTAACTGAGAATCTACACTCTTGCAAGAAAATGATTATATCGAAGAGGAAGACTAAAAGAAAAGAGAAAACCTATCATTATCGTCGTGAAAAAAATGTGTGAAATGTGGAAAAAATTCAGACTGGTAGGAAAAAGAGTGCCTTTTAGATGAAGAAATAGAAAATAGATATTCTGGAAAGACGATGATTACTGTGATGAGGTAGATTTAAAAAGTGAACAAATTCACCATGATCATCACAAAAAAGCAGCGAGGAATGTCAGCAGAATAAACAGTTTCAGAGAGATGTTCACTGTGACAAAAAAGATATAGAAAATATACCCTCGGACAAGAACTCTGTTATCATTTTCATGAGGGAACTGAAGGGCAAATTTACTATGATTATCGAAATAGTCAGGCCATCGAAAGTATTAGGAACGAAAAGAAATATTTGTATTTTATTTTGGACGAAGTGATTGTCTGAATAGTGTATTAGAGTTCACGACCCATACATGATATAAATAGTCGCGTAACTAGTTGTGTGTGCGTGTGTGTGGAATACAGTAAAATCTCATATAGGACACCTAAATTAGGCGGACAACTGATCATTAAAGACAGATTTTCAGGTTACCATATTTATCATGTAATACTATTGTAGTGTTGAAATAATGAACATCTGATCATGATATAACGATTCAAGCCGCCGTGGCTCACTGGTTAGCGTGAAGGCTGAGGTTTGGAAGCCTCCACTGGATCATTCCAGGTCGGCTACTGTGGTGTGTCCTTGGGCAAGGTCATTTATCCCAATTGCCCCGGTATTAGGTGACCTGTATGTGTTTCTGTGCCGTAGAACCCTGAACTATGTCAGTGGATATACATGCTCTTATGGTGTATATTTCATAACCTATTGACAACAAGGGTTACATTAGCGCTGGTTCGCTTGTATAAATGTTGTTTACATTGCGTAGACTATTTTAATTATGACATTTTAGAATTCAAATAACTTATTATAATGTATGACATTTGCTGCTACACACTGGGCAGTAGAATTAGATTTCACACGAGGAATGGGCATAAATGCACACGAGGAATGGGCATAATGTGCAATATGCAGGAAATATAATTTTGAACATAATATGCAAAAAGTATTGCTCATACATTTTATGTTTGTCCGTTCATCCAGTGTATATGTTTTAGTTTTCATTCACATTTTCATTGAAAGACTTTATGATGATTTTCTCAGTCATTCATTGTCAGTTTTATTGACTACCTCGACATAACTGTACATAGTTTTCTAAATGTTAAAATATATTTGCTGCAAAAGTGTAGCAAAAACGGATGACATTTTTTTTATCAAACACGCAAAATCTGCACATCATTTTGATACTGTTTTCACGCTACTACTGACCACTAAAACTACTGCCTTTTGCAACCATGTGATCTGTATATATATATATATATATATATATATATATATATATATATATATATATATATATATATATATATTAGTGTTTTGTCTGAGAGAAAGAGCGATAGAGAGAGTAGTATTTTAATGAGCATCAGTGATATGTATGTATGCATGTATGTATGTATGTATACAAACATAATGTCCATGCAGATATATATATATATATATATATATATATATATATATATATATATATATATATATATATATATATATATATATATATATAATGATAATAAATGATGATTAATTTTGCAATGTTATAGTCATTCATAGTTCTTAACAGTAATGTTACATCACTCGTGAGCTTTCTCGGTAAGACAACCGTATGGCTGACTCGCTAACCCCAAAGGGGGGATACTCCATTAGCACAATGTACGTTACAGCAACATATAACGTACGAGCTGTGGCGCATTTTAAACTTTTCAAAAAAAAAACTTTTTAAGAAAGTTCCACATAAAGGAAACTCAGCCAAGCTTCTACCTTTAAAATTGATTTTCACAAAACAAAAACTGTATATACTACACACAATATACAGTATCTCAATGAGTTACCAAAATTATCTAAACACATATTATCTTCTGGAAATTTGTTTTGAAAAGACAGACTGATGAACAGATTACAAAATGCATCTATTTAACAGCGACATTTTTTGGTCTAGGTACGCTCTCGCGTAGCCAGTCATAATTTTATGCATTCTCTTATTTGTTAGTTCTTTGGTTTAGCTATTGTGTTAAATGATTCATTCGCTTTTTTTACAAATGTTATGGTGGAATGATTTAATTATTTTAATTTTTGTCGTCTGCTTATCTCTAATTCATTTTCTAGATTTTCAAAAGATTTACTATAGACTTCATCTGATTTTTCAAATGACACGAAGAATAGTGATATAAAATAGTTTGAAAGTGTACAAAAATATACCTATAATTGTGCCTAAATAAATAAATCACTAATGCCACTAATAGGTAGCTTTCGCTAATCAATGAACGGCATATGCACATATTTGGAAAAAAAGAAGAATTGCAATTGTTTCAGATGGCATTATAATTAGTATATACATTACCAAAACTGAGTGATTTAGGGGCCCTGGGTGGGCGAGTGGTCATAGGCGCTCACTGACATCTCACCTCTGTCCACGTGGGTTCGAGTCTCAGGCTCGGTCAAAGTGATTATGTGAGGAAGCTTGCCTGTAGCTTCCCGGGGGTCGATGGTTCTTCCCGGGAGTTTCCCGTACTCTTTCTGCACCTGATAAACTGACCGCCATGTATAGCCTATCATGTGCTGAAAAATGGCCTTAAACCCACCAAACCAAACTGAGTGATTTAAATTAATTCATAGGTAGATTGCAGAATGAAATGCAATACATTATGGACTTTTTGCAAGGTATCAAACATTGTAGACATTGCGACAGACTCTATGGAAATAAACCAGTCAGTAAAAAGGAACGAGAATAGTTGCCTCGGAAACTATTCCACTATGTATTAAACCGTGTACGATCATGTAGTTTATGGCTATGTTTTATAAAGAGACTGATAAAAGCAATTTTATAATCTACTCAAAAGAGATTTTAGATAAATTATGCTGATAATATTGTTTTCTCTGACATTTTGCTAGACAATTTATGTGGTGCAGAAAAGTGGATAAAGATATGTTCAGAGTCACACTCGCCGACAGAAATTCTGGGCCCCTGGGCAGAGCAGTCATGGGCCCCAAAACTAGTTTAATTTTTTGTATATAAAAACCTGTGTACAGTTTTGCATATAAAACCTATACCATAACTTAGACTCTTGCAAGGAACAAATTTTAATATTTACTGCAAAAGATTAATTTATTTTTTATAACTGAGTTGACGGCGGGCTCTTAGAAATCGCCGGGCCCCTGGGCAATTGCCTCCACTCCCCTTCTTGGCTGGCCTACTCAGAGTATACTCCTCGTCTAAAGTGTCAATAGTTGTGTCTAGGAACACCTACAACATTTCTGGGATGTTATAATGGAATGCTATATTCTTAACTTTTCTGCTGTACACTCCACATCTGCAAACATCTGACCCAGTTTATACAGGTTTAGGCGTTCTTCTTCTAATCCTCAGTTATGGTGGACACTCCGTGTGCATTTAACAACGTAATTTTGTACAGGTTTAGTACATGTCTCAAGTTTGCAAACGATGTTACCGATGCTAATTAACATGAGAAAATTTTATATGTGAAGCGATCCATAAAAAACGATTTCCTTTTTATTTTTTTTATATTTTTTCCTGTGAAGCCAAGCAATTAATCCTCCATTTGTTTTTCGTCTGTCTTCATTTGTTCCATGTCATTGATTGATATGATTATTTCCACCAGGATACGAAGAGTACATTCAGTCATACAAATACAACAAGAATGAACAGTTGAAACTTAGCAGTAATGTGAAGAGAAAAAAATTAATATTAAACACAAAATACCGTTGTTAACAAGCTGAGTGAACGCTGCACATTCGTCTTGGAAATACACGAGAAAAGTTATACCGTTAAATAAACATGAATAATCCTTTTATTATTCTACACCTTGAAGATGCACCAAAAGCTAGAGGCTAAAAGTACTCAAGGTGGCATAAGGGCGTTGAGAGTATACATTGTAAGAAAAAAAAAGGCAGAATCAAAACATTAGATATCAGCACGATGCACTGACAAACATTTCTTATATACAGTTTCCACATGGAAACAAGAACTGTGATACACAAGAGATGGAAATACATAATTTGATCATTAGTAATAAGGACTAGTAAATTACGGGTCATCATTCATAAAGAATATTGATAAAAATCAATATATGTCAGTAACTCTAAATACATGAAAACATGGTCATCGAATTTGTCAATAATATGGCACCAAAACCCATCATGGTCTGGTGCAAGAAAACTATATGCAGCTATGAAATGATCAACGAAAAAAATACGAAAGATTTCACAGCGAGTACAAACAGTCTCATCACAGATGAAAAAGTTTAGTAACAATGTTGGCAAAAACTCGACATGACTCAAGAAAATTGAAACGTTTATAGCTAATTTTATATTACAGATGGAATCAAACTGTCATCAAGGAATACCTTTTGAAATCTATTCAAAAAAAGCATCTTCAATTTCTCGGCATTTAAAACTATGTTCATGTATTATATGGACTTTGTATTTAAAAATACATTTTTTTTGCAATCAGGTTTTTTGACCGGGAATCGACTTTTGAAGTATGAACTATTTTATAAACACATTTAGTTCAAATTCTTATAGTAGTCTGTAAGTGTCAAGAATAAAACAAGTTTGTTTTATTGTACTCTTGTGTTTTGATAGTTGAAAAGGCGGAGTAAAAATAGGTGTTTTGCAAAATAAGCTGCAGGTATTCTACAAAGCTCTTCAATGAAAACCAGTTTATTCATATCAACGAAGGCGTCAGTGGGTGAAACACACAGTAAACTGAGCGCAACGTCAGTTGGTGAGTATCTAGATATTCCTTGCATATGTTTAATGTAAAAAAGCTATGACCTCTCTCTAACATAATTATTTTCTGAGCGCTGTTGTTACACCAGGTTTGACAACCATACAGCTAGTTTTATACAAATTCTCGCTGTGACTGCATTAAAATCACACTTATGAATGAAACTGAATAGAGCAGTTACAATTTTATCTTTAGCCGTTTTTTTTTATCTTAGTGACTGCTCTGTGTACTTAGTCGCATTAGCACGTAAATGTCGACATGATTCTGCTTCTTTAAGTTTGTCGAACAAAATGTCGAATTTTCCTCTTTTAATGTTTAATTCCTTAGACAACAGAGTAAATGCCTATTCAGTTGTATTATTTTTATCTGCTATGACAAGGCTATCCTAAACATATTTCAACTCCAGTCGTTCAATATTGTCCTTTTGTCTTTCCCATGCTTGTGTGATTGCAGGCTTTGCCGGTTTAAGAGAAATAGCTTCATGTGTCTCGTTGGTCTGTTTGCTTTTAACTTGTTGTGCAAGATTCCAAATGTCCATAGACGAGTGGCGGCAATATGGGCACTATTTAGGCATCCCTACCTATTTAGGTAGATAAAAATAACTTAGGTGGTCACTAAAAGTATTTTAAGTAGGCACTAAAAATCACTTTCAGTCACTAAAGCCAATATTAGGCACCTTTAGGTAGCCATTTTCATTAATTTTAGGTAGTCGCTTTAGTGAATAATTTGTTGAACATTGAAATTTCAGTAAATCGGTCAAATAGTTGTTGATACAAATATTACTGTTGTTGATGATGATTACGATTCCTTGTGTAAATCAGTCTGATGGTTGTTGATTCAAATATTATTGCTGCTGATGATTATTACGATCCCTTGTGTAAATCAGTCAAATGGTTGTTGATACAAATATAATTGTTGTTGATGACGATGATTACGATCCCTTGTGCAAAAAAGATCAAATTAGCTTGTGGAGAGTGCAATAAACATAAACTTCTACACGAATTTGAGAAAAAGAAAGGAAACATGGATGGATGAGGCGTACAAAATGTGCAAATAGACAGAAAGCTGGATGGCTAGGAAACATATGATACAATATGAAAAGATAACCATTCAGTGTAAATGTGGAATAAAGGTAAAAATTCACTGTCTGACAGAACATGACAGAACATTTTAAAATTATTACTAAAATACCGCAATAAACTAATGTTTGAATCTAATGCAAATACATTGAAACAATTTCCATTATACAAATGAGAGGATTTAACAGTTATGGATAATAAGATTGAAAGTTTGACGAATTATTTCGAGAAAATGATGAACTTACAAATTAAGACAAACAGTGGATGAACTCAAATAGAAATGTTTGGAAACTCATATGATTAGAGCACTACGAATGATATTAGATTAGAAGCAGGGTTCATAAGCAAAGACAAGAACGTTTTAGACTATAAAGCAGGTCTCAAAAGCAAAGACTAGAACGTCTTAGAATGCAAAGCAGGTCTCAAAAGCAAAGACTAGAACGTCTTAGACTACAAAGCAGGTCTCATAAGCAAAGACTAAAACGTCTTAGAATACAAAGCAGGTCTCATAAGCAAAGACTAGAACGTCTTAGAATACAAAGCAGGTCTCATAAGCAAAGACTAGAACGTCTTAGAATACAAAGCAGATCTCATAAGCAAAGACCAGAACGTCTTAGGCTACAAAGCAGAGTGTCACATCAAAGACAACGAGGGCAAGAGGAATTACAACCTCGAAGACTGGAAAATGCACACAATCAAAATTTCGAAGGTCATGACTTAGATAACGTTGTAAGCAACACAAATTATATCAAAATACAATTACGATTAAAAGGAGAGGATTATGTATTCCCAGAATCAATGGATACGCATTTTTCATTGACAACGACCAAAACCTATATGCGTTCTTTAGTTAGGTTGAACTACACATGAAGAAAACAATTAGTAGAAAACTGAAACCAGTTGAACTAGTACTGAATTATTGTGTCTTCACTTGACGAGAGTGTTCAACGAAAACAAGCAAATACATATTTCCATGCAAGTAATTTCAAAGCTATCATGAACAAATTAGACATGAATGTTAACAACTACACTCTGTCGTCTGAAAGTCATACAGTTTGACCAAAATGACACTGATAGCACACAATAGGTACTTGACAGGATCGAATACCTAATTATCAACATCGATAAATACGAAACTTTCAAGGGAAGCTCGTGCATAGATTTATGCGATTGCGTGAAAACCAGAATATCATATGTTAACGTTACAAGTAATAAATTATTTTTTATTATACATTTAAATCAATTTTAAATCTTCATAAAACGATGTTCTTCAGAGGCCAACAAAATACAATTTTGACAGATAAACATTGTTTGGATAGATGTCCTATTAAAATTTAGAAAATGGACAAAATTGAAAACTAATTCGTTATATATGTGAATTTGTACGAGATAGTGGACGAAAATACATTAGGCATGTGAGGGTAATATAAAATTAGAAAGAGAGGCACCATGACATGATAAGAGTATTTTTTTAAAAATATTTTTATTTGTACCAAAATAACTACTAGGCAGAAAAGTATAATTATTTGTGAATACATAAATCTCTCGATATTGATGTATATTTAGATAATAGACATCACGGTCAATAGTTTTGTAAATGCTTTTCAAAAGTACTGCTCTTTTATTCAGATACAAAATTAACCGAGCCCAAAAGAGTATGTTGCGATGTAGATAACACGATAGACATCATACCTGAAAAGTTTTCTCTTGTCAATTTAAAAAAAAATACCAATATCACCTAAAAGTTCCATTCATGATGGTTAAAACTAATGATGTAATGGAATAATTCTAAAATTATTCCAAATGGCTACTGTTTTTATCTAAAATCAGGATACATGAATTTTTAACTACTTGTTTACAGAGGTATGATTGTTTACAGGTGTTTTATAATACATTAGGTAAAATCACAGAACTAGTGTATACTAGAATTAAAGCCAAAGAATGAAAACCAGTACCAATAACAGAGGAGATGAGAAACATTTTAACCCAACCGACGTGTTCCGTATCTGTGAGAAAGAGATCTTCGCACACTAAGTTTGCAACATCGATTAACAGATAAGTAAAGAGGTTATGTGTATAACAATTTTCAAACATTAAATATTCATACCACATTTCGTTCATAGCAGTCACCTGTTCATTAAGGAAATAGACACGATCTCGACCAAGAGGTAAAAACCATTCCGAAAAAATGACGAAAAATACAATTCGTTCAGCAAGAAGTTCATAGCCGATAGGTTCGTCAAAGAGGGAAAAGATATTTAAGTCCAAGTCAGCTGCAGATGTATGTATACCTTGATAATCAAGTTAGTTTTTTATTGGCTCTGGTTTTGTCTGTCTATTTGTCTCTCCCTCTCTCTCTCTCTCTCTCTCTCTCTCTCTCTCTCTCTCTCTCTCTCTCTCTCTCCTGAATATGTGGAAATTAAGAATCAAACAGGGTGGCAATTATATAATAATAATAATAATAATAATAATAATAATAATAATAATAATAACTTAAATGTTTAAGATTACGATACAATTATAGCGTTTAAACTCTGATTTGAAGGATAAATTCATGGACATTTTCTTTTGTTTCATCGGGAATGATTTTCGATAGCCTTTCAACAGAAAGAAAGGAACATATGCAAAAACAAACAAAACCAAGAAAAAAGTCTCTTAGAAGGTTATTAAGGACTATCGTAAGATATCCAGGAAACACTTATCCTTATTCGTTATAGGGAATTGTTGAGGTTTTCTCTTCTGTATTCAATATAACCATGATTTATCGGATCTTATCAGATTGTTAGACCAATTGTAACCCTAGAATGTTCTTTAAAAGACAACGACGATAAAAACCCGGAACAGTTGAGAGAATTTATAGTCCGACGTCACCTATTGGTAATTTTAAAAAATCTTGTAACTTCCTTCTTCGCTTGTATTTCTATATTTCGAATTAAGTGTCACATACAGGGTATTTCCATAGCCTTCATATATATATATATATATATATATATATATATATATATATATATATATATATATATATATATGATGAGTGTTCATAGTAAGAAAACTCCATGGCTGAAATGTATACTGCAAAGGGGTATATTCCATTAGTACAATGCATAATAGTTGCAACTTATGACTGTTACTCTAGACGACTAACTGGAACCATGCATATGAATTAGTCTCGGAGGTGGAGGAAACTAGAGCACTCGCAGAAAAATCCCCGATAAAGCTCTGATGACCACAACTATTAAATATATTTACTTAATTAACCGAGAGCATGAATGAAGAAACGAAAAGTGATTCCTTTCCACGTTCCATGAGCATGCCAACTGCCTTTCCTAATTGTTCTTTACTTCTGTGTATATTCAATAAGAGACATGGTCCATCGACATTTTGTTCGATCAGATTTAACATAAAAGAGAAGTATAAAGTAGGTGAAAGAATTTTTACCTGCAGTAAGACAGGTCAGTGAAAAACAAGGGTTGCCGTTCTTACTGTTGGATCTTCGAACTCGATTTTTCAATAAGGCGTGCACGCACACACACTCACACACACAGTGCCTACGTGTTCATTTGTACACACGACTTAAGTTTCGGATTCCAACTATCCAGGCCACTCGACTAGGTATCCTCGTATAAATTTGGTGCTGTGCACGTGTATAGACCTCTGGACTGTGTACCCGCGCATATATTTTGTGCAGTGGACGTGTCTTTACCTCTCCACTAAGTATCATCACATATATTTGGTGTTGTGTACGTGGTCACAGATGCTACACACTTTGTGTGTACAGTTTATACTTGTTTTTCTAAACTTGGATAAAATCATCGTCAATCGTGCATTGAACACGAAACAGCAAGTGAATTTTTGAAAAGGTGTACAAAATATATTTTTAAACAAAACGCTAATAGAAAGTAATTTTCTCACAATTTAGAAACCATTCGTGTACACGTACATCGCTTCTACAGACAAAATAATATCCACGTTCTCTTCATTGAAATTATAAATTAAATGAATTAATGTCAATATAATCTACTTCACACTTCATTTGGGATATGTGGGTGATTCTATGAAGCTAGGGTAGATCACCCTAAGCAAAATTTAGAAAATATGGGACAAAATGAGGACTTGACCCAGAGAAGTAGTACCACATGCCCTGCAGACTCTTTTGACTGAAGACCGCCCTAAGGTGGCACCCTGGTTATCAGATCTTTACACTTTTGTTGTATGTATTAGTACATTTCCTATGAGGTCATTGCTTCTTTTTCTCCACAGGGCCTTCCCTAACTTTCAGAGCAGGTGGCTGTTCAAGAAATATAGGCGGCTACAAAGGGGAGCGAGCGCAGCGAGCGAGTTTCCTGGGGTTTTGGTGGGTCTGGCGACTTTCTTCCTCGAAGAAAAAAATTAAATCAAAAATGCAATATTGGTCCTGCTGTAGGCGTTCTTTGGGCATTGTTTTCTTCAATATATTATGTATGTAAGTATCAACGTATGTATGTATGTATGTATGTATGTATGTATGTATGTATGTATGTATGTATGTATGTATGTATGTATGTATGTATGTATGTATGTATGTATGTATGTATGTAGTGTTTTACGGCACATCAGAACAAAAGTGGCAGAATAGGGCCAACGTAAGATAAAGTTCGACAAATGTACAATTGAGTTGCACAAAGTTCTGAGAAGATAAACCCTTCCAAACAAATGTAAACATGAACTACAAGATAAAATGGAAAAAGTAAGAATATTAAAATTCTGTCAAATTATTTGAAATAAGGGATAAAAGTAAACCATTTAAAGTCCAAAAAAAAAACAAAAACAAAAAAAAAACATAACTAAAAGTTTGTATATAAACCTCATTTCCTCAAAAAATCAATAATGTTTTGGGTGATACATCATCATACAATTTCTTCACTCAACTCACGTGAAATAATTCTTTCTCATAGGGTGGAAGTCAACACACTCGACAAGAATATGTTCGACTGTGAGTGGACACTAGCATGGTACGCACTCTGGTCGAGGTTTGCCCTTCAGGAGATATGCATGAGTCGGGTATGTGTGCCTGATACGCAATCAGCGCACAAAATCCCACCTCATCCCTGCGATTTGTTCAATACGAGGAATACCACTCTCCAATTGTGCGTTTGATATTCTTACCTTTCTTTGTGAAGTTTTCATTCCACAAATATTTTGCTATGTATGACGAACATGCTGATTTATACAACATTTGAAGTCAGTACAATGAATCTTCCACTCGGAAACGGGTGACTGCTGGACAGATTTGGCTGCTTTATCTGCCCTTTCATTACCCTTTACACCAATGTGACTAGGCAGCCAACAGTACAGAATACTTTTTCCAGATTGTAAGAGGACATAATGTTTATGCATTATCTCGGATATTAACGGATTGTCAGATTAAAGACTTTGCTAGGCGTTCAATGTGGAAAAGGAATCCGAAAAAATGAGGACATTTGTTGAAGAGGTTGTAATGTAGTTAAAATCTTTTAGTGAGGCTATAAGTTCAGCTTTACAAATTGAGGCTTTATCCAGTAACCGACTCGAGATGGCACCATGGGGTGTTTGCAATTGCAGCTCCAACATTGTCTCCATCTTTCGAACCGTGTGTATACAGGGACGGATATATACGACAGGATGCTCTGATTTCATTGAATTTACTCTGAAAAAAGAAAGGAATCGTTGAGGACTTAATTAATGAACAAAGGTAAAATATTATTTGGAAGGTTTTGATAACCACGGTGGTGACTTGGGAACACATAATTTTTTATTATTTGCAACGCTGATTTTTGCTCCTACTAGGTGGGGACGGATTCTTATGCCAAAAGGTGGAATGAACTTTGGTGTCTGAATTTACAAGGTTTGGTATTTGGGCCTAAAGACTACATCATAAGCGGGATCAGACAGCTTAGAATATTGTCTGATAGTATACCGGAGAGTCAGTTTCGTTCGTCTGAGATGAAGTGATGGTTCATGTGCTTCAGTAAAGGGGCTTTCTCAAGGGAAAGTTCTAAATGCACCCAGACAAAGTCTAAGTTCTTGACTGTTTATCGGATCAAGCATTTGTAGGTAAGATTTACAAGCTGATCCGAACACACAATGGAGCCATGGTCAAGTTAGATCTTACTCATGAGCTGCATAACCGGAGCAAGACCTTCCGATCAGCTACCCAATCTGTGTTAGCCACTACTCGTATGAAATCCATGGCTCTTTATTACATTTGTCCCTGAGGTATCGAATATATGGAAGATAAGTTCGTTTACGGTCGAAAATAAGGCCTACAAATTTGGTCTCCTCTACAACAGGTATAATACAACCGTAAAATAGAGCTTGGGTCATTATCAATGCGATGTGACTGGATAAAATGCATATAAACAGTTTAAGATTTTGAAAATTTGAACCCGTTTTCTTCTGCCCATTTTTGAACTCTATTTAAGCATATCAGTAGTTGATATTCAGTAGTGTGCATACTCTTTGGTCTATATCAGCTAACATAAAGTCGACAACATACACTAAGCAGACAGTTCCTGGATTAAGGCATTTCACTATGCTGTTAAACTTTTGATGTTGAACACGATGACTGAAAATATGCTGCCCTGAGGTACACCCATCTCCTGATGAGAGCTTATATAAAGGGTGCTGCCTACCTTCACTCTATAATTTCTATCTTTCAAAACTTTTTAACTAAAGTTAGGTAGGTGGTCTATTAGACCTAGGTTGAATAAGTCATTTATTATGCCGTAATGTTATGTAGTGGCATAAGCTATCTTCAAGTTGAAAAAGACGGCAACTATATGTTCTTTCTTCAGGAAAGCTTTTCAAATAAATGCTTCAAGTCTGACAAGATAGTCTATTGTGCTTCTCTGGCATCTGAACGTCTGATAGCAGTTTGTTTGATTCGAGATATCAAAGTAGTCTATCATTTATCGTCCGTTCCATGGTTTTGCAAATACAGCTTCTTAATGATATGGGAAGAAAGCTGGAAGGGTCGGTATGGTCCTCTCCAGGTTTAGGTTCTGGTATCACCGTCCCTTCTCGCCAAGACAACGGAAAGTCGCCAGTTTCTCAAAATTGTACTGACAATGTTCAGCAGTGTATTGAGAGCTGTATCAGGTAAGTGTTTCAAAAGTTGATAGTGGATATCATCTGGTCCTGCTGGAGTGTTACCGGCTTGATCAAGGGAGTATTGTACTTCTCTGAGAGTGAGATGCTTATTGTAATCTTTAACACAAGCAAATCTGGAATTTAAAGGAAACTTTTCTTTCGGAATTTTACAGGGCGGACGTGTTCAGAATAATTCTCTTATGAGGAGTTTTCCAGAATGTTTCCGACGATGCACTTGAGATTATGATACGATTGTGACCATTTCATCAGATTTCTTCAAATGTTTTCAATATATAAAGTAATTTATGCATCTAATGATTTTTACACAGCTTTGCTTTCTGAAACATATCTTCTTGAGATAAAACAACCGGCGACATACAGCAAAACAGGCGGCAAAATTCACCGTGTACCGGTTGTTAGAGAGAGCCCAATATCTGTATGAAAAAGGACAGTATGGCAGCGTATTATCAAACTGAATGTTGTACGACGCATAACATCGTACCATACCGTCAAATCTATTGTCTAATCTATCTTTATATCTATCTGTTTTCGTGCTGAATACATCAATATTCTTTGGGTTCGTTGCTCCTTCCCTTTTCTTCTATATCAAAGATCATTATTTTATAATGTACGTCAAACAGGATGAACACTTACCGGTCCTTTAACCAAGAATTAAATTCAATTCCACTGGATAAAAATGATTTTTACGTTGTAGATATCAGGTTTAAAGATGTTGTGTAGATTTTGCTTTGTTATTACTTCCTTGTAGATTAGATTAAGTTACTTCTCTCTAGCTTACATGTAGATCAAGTAGCAGCTGCGTTATGTGTGAAGATGTTGCTTCACGTGTACCTAGTTTGAAAGTATTGATGAATTTATGGAAAGACCGACAGTCAGACAGATAGATAGATAAACAAAACTCTACATACATACATACATACATACATACATACATACATACATACATACATACATACATACATACATACATACATACTTGTACAGTTAAAAATTTGTAAATTTATCGGAAATGGACTAACGAACTGTGTTGTTCAATATTTATCATAAAATACAACCGGAGCAGTCAAGTGGAATGTATCTCGAGGCAAGACTGTATTGGTATTAATTAAATTTAACTTTGAAAGCGGTTCTTGATTTTCCAAACGCTTCTGTTAATAATCATATACTATGCTTTATATATTACTCTGAAATACCTCAGCTTGAGGATTCAATATGCTAACATTGAGAAGATTCTAACTTCGTAATGTCTACGATATATGTAGTCTGTACTGGAAAACCTTTTAAGACAATGCAATAATCAATGATTTGTAAACGCCTGCCGACTCTGGCCTATTATTATATCCCGCTTACTTACATGATGACGTGGGAGGAAATAAAATACTCTAGCACTGCCACTTACGAAATCATCGAACACTTCATTACGCCTTGGTTCGAACTTAGTGCAGACGCCATTATGCAAATTATTGATTAGATTTAAGTAGGTTTATTGTTGTCGTTGGTTTTGTTTTTGCCCGTCCTTTATGATAAAAATGGAAGTTACAGAAGTAGACAAATACCAGATGACGAGCTGAATACACATGCTTAAATAAATTGAAAGTATCAACTTAAAATACAAGTTATACAGGTCATGCAGGCGTGCGGTACCCACTATTTCAGCTTTGAGAATTTGATCGCACATGCCTCTTAAATGGCGATTATTCAGTTTATTTCGCTGCTACTCGATCAATATTCCTTGTAAGATCATTATATAACCGCCCCAGGAAATGCATGTAACCAAATTAGTGTGAAGTACGCGTACATTTTTAGACGCCGCCAACTAAGAGCTGTGATCCATTGTAACAATCAGAGCATCGGTCAGTCTTTTTCATCAAGGAGAAGAAAAAAAAATCCGATGTAGTTCGCCGCCATTGAGAACTATATTCGGGACTACTTTTGTTCTCAAGGCAGAATATGGCGGCAGAAGGAGATAAAGTCACATTCAGAACATTGTCGGCCTTTTCTGTCGCAACATACGTTGTGCACTCCGCCAGAACTGAATCACCAAAATCCATCCAATGTATGTGTATTCCCACAAGTATTTCCAATTTTCATCTTCTCCGACTTAACGGAAAAGGCCGAGCCATGTACCAATTTCCAGTGTAAACCGGATTTAATGTCGCGCGCTTTGATGATGATGATGATCATCATCATCATAATGATTGCAATTCCCTCCAGTACTTTATCGGAGAACCCTAGTTTTGTCGTCTGGGTAAACAATGTGTAGTCTAGTTGTGTTGGTGGAGAACTAGGGCTCTGCACAACTAGATTGAATGACTATGTTAGTATTGACAATTTATATTTCTACTAAACTGCACCAGGATGACGTCCACATGAAGACACGGGATCCACGAATACATATATAACTGGTTAACACATTTCTAGCCATTAAGGATTAAGAATGCAGGGCTGAAGCAACAATTAGGTCATTTTCAAGGGCACATGAGTATACACAGGGATGCTAGCAGCTAGGTCCTTTTACAGGGCGAATGAATTTATACACAGTACTGCAGTAGCTAGGTCCTTTCTTTAAGGCACTTACATATACACTAGGATGGTATTAACTAGGTCCATTCCTGGAAAAACAGAAATATAAACGGAGATAGTGACAGCTCCAACTTTAACTAGCGATACCCGTAAGTACACAGACAAATGTGGTATGCAGGTACTTTCCTGGAAACCCAAAGAGACGAAATCGACAAGATCTTTTCCTATGACTTTGCACAATACGTATGGGAAGATGGAAGCAATAAGTCTATTCCTGTGATAATACTGGAATATGTAACAAGAACATTATCCTGAAGAGTCATTTGCTTTTAGCTATGAGCATGATTGACAAAGAGATGAATGTATGTCAATGAGGTATATGCTGTAACACTCTATTTTCTTCATTTGGTTTGTACTTAGATTAAAAGAAAAATCCTTGGTGGTTGGAGTACTGCAAACTAATACACACTCAAACATTATCAAACTATCATTGCTAATGATATATATTACCCCTGCCCTAGAGGACTGAATCAATCCAAGAAATTTATTGTGATGTTTCTTCCGTTTACGCATTAGGGAGGGACATAGGAGAAGAAAGGGAATTCTATCTTAAGCTGAATCAATTCTTGACCGACCCAAACGTTGTAGTAATATAGGTAAACCTTCTCTCACTAGACGTCTATATTTACACGCTAAAATTCCATCACAGACATTACAAGATGGATAATACTTGAACCGCTCTAGCTACGTGTCTTCGTCTAAATAAATCAGCTTCTCGTATCTTAACATATATCAACATATTACCACATATTTTTATTATCTTAATCTTTGGGAGATAATTAATTCATGTGAAAAACAAGGTTGGGATGTTTTTCACCAGACACAGATTCTCTTTATATCCAGTAACTCTGAAATCCAGTAAAGTACGCCTCTTTGGACAGGCTGAACATGATTTAATTAATGCCTCCTATCTATCCACAGTAAACTGTGACATACAAAACCTTGAGTATTGAAAACAGAACTTGTCCCCTTTGCCTTGGAAAAGGTCGAGGAAAATACGTTCGTTACTTGTATGTGAAACTTGTGAGAAATACTGTCATTTGGTAAATCATTCCACGTGCGGCACAGTTTATCTTTGTCGCATCTCTCGAGACGTACTTCACCAGAATTTAGTAGTAATAATGTTACTTATTCATTACGAATTGACATTTCTCTTCCAAGTGTAGACATCGTATTAACGTATTAACTCTGTAATTTGCGTGTTTATTTATATCAGGTACATTGACTTGTACAATATGGTTTGTAAAATAAACTGTTTTAGTTTTGACCTTTAAAAAATCATTGGAATCATTTATCAACAAACTTTTGTTGTTGGAAGAGACAAAAAACATTTGACGCTTTACTGGATTTTACATTTCATGTTAAAAACAATGAAAATTACATATTTCGTTGGTTTTAAGATTGGTCATAAAAGCGACAAATATCAATGCGGAACTTTTTACACACAATGCTTGAAGATTTGTGAAGACTCATTTTTCTTCATTATTGTGTGTTGGCTAGCTTGTTTGTTTGTGTTTTGTAAAACCGATCATATATTCATCTACTTTGGTTTCTCTACGGCGATGTAAGAAATAATGCATCCAAGCCATTATTGCGCAGTAGTTAATGTCACCTGTGAATCATCGATAACAAAGTAGATACAGTCTCATGGGAAAATTACCTGTTAGTACTCGTACATACATGTGATATGACTAAAAACACGTTGTCAACTTATGTGTACTCAAATAAATAATTTCTTGAAGTAGTTTTCATAATGCACAATTATATCTTGGCCCGATGTAACGTGGCATCACTATTATTTTATCAGGTCTATAATGGTGCACTGATGTTGATATAACAAGGCAAAGATGTATGTTACCTTGGCTGTAAAAAATAAAAACTTTTTAAAAAAATGTTACTTTATTTTCAAAATCTTAACGAAATTGATTTTTAAGTAATTAAACTAGGTTGGATTCTAGTATGTATATTAACTAGCTTTGAAATACCTACCCTTTATTCTATTCGGTCACAAAAGATGGGGGAGTTATTTGAAAAAGATGAGTCTGCCGCCGTGCATTCCGGCATACCTAGATTTCGTTCTTCGTTGAATCGGCCGATAGCATACAAAACTGTCCATTATAAGTAGTTCATTTTATCCAAGGTACTTGCACTTGAGTGTGCAATATATATATATATATATATATATATATATATATATATATATATATATATATATATATATATATATATATATATATATATATATATATATATATAACCTAAATCTTTACTCCGAAAGCTTTCTAAATCTTAAGATTCCTAAAATCAACAGAATATATTACCCTTCGTATATTTTCCCATGGCCATCACTTTGTACTTCTTCTTAGGTCACACGGATATAGTTATAATAGTTTGAAGTTTGGACAGCAAATATCTGAAATATTATTGTAGATGAAATTTATATACATTTGATCTTAAATCCTCTCCCCGAGACCCCAAGGCTGGGAATTAAGGATGACATCCATCTCTCAAATAGTTGCCATATGGGCTAAAAAACTAATATGTGTTGTGAATTTTCACATAGCGTAGTGGTTTGGGAGAATATGTGGTAACAGACAAAAGGACAGAGAGACGAAGAGTATCAATATCCACGATGCATCTGTAAAAACTATTGTGGGCCAATAAATCACTACCCTTCATATTACTGTTTTCATTGGCATGTTTGTTAAAAAATTTCATTACAGAACACCGGCTTAGAATTAGTTTGAAAACGGGTTCCAAGTTGTATAAGTGCGTCACATTTAGTACAGCTTATTGTTCTTCCACCAACGAAGTTGGTAGGGAATAATGAACTTTCCCTGTTTATTTATGTGTTCGCTGGTTCGCACATACGTTCGTTCGTTCCTTACATCTTCAGTATCTTGAACCATTTTTTCCCTCCACATGAAAATTGTAATGTGGATGCATTTTAAGAAATGTAACTCAACCATACCAAAAACAGGTCGATGTAACCTTGTTTTCATGCTTGAATGACTTACATGTTTTTAGCTATCGGTTCGTTACCCCCATAATATACTGGACCCTGTTTCACCTACTCTAATGAAAATTGGCATGTGGATGCATCGAAAGATGAGTAACCCAACTAAAACGAACTAGGTCACTGCGTTTTGTATTGTCAGTCATGTGTTTGATACATCCTCTGTATTTCTAACGCTATTACCCTAAGGCTAATCAAATTTTGTTTCTACCCTACAATGATGAAATTTTGATGTTGATGATCTTAAGTACAAGCATGTTACATATAGTATATGGCAGTGATATTAAGTACAAGTATGTTACATATAGTATATGGCAATGATCTTAATGACAGGTATGTTACATATAGTATATAGCAATGATATCAAATACAAGTATGTTACACATAGTATATGGCAATGATATTTTCCAATTCTACTTTAAAAAAAGTTCCTGGTCCACCAGAAAAGTTACTTGTCTTCCAGAATTTCTTTTCATAAATTTGTAACATTTTGAGATGATCACAAGAACGAGCTCATTCAATTTTTATACTCTCCATAAAATTATCGGCGTCAGACTGGCGGACAGGCGCCAGTTTCAAACGTTGGAAGTCGCATAACTCCTATGACCTCAGCATTATTCCTCCATACCACTCTTTATATTTTGGCCACTCCCAATGTGCTCCTGTCTGCAAGGAGATTCGTGTTTAGGAGTAAACACTTTATTCTTCAGAGTTAAAATCACGTTTTACCAGTTATGTACACGACCAGTCACCTTAATCTGAGTAATACAAGACGTGACTTGAGTCACAATTAATGGTCTATGACCGATATACGTAGATATAGGGTATTCAATCCATGTACACCAGGTGATTTCTCCTTTGAGTTAGCGATGATTGAGTACACATCGTATAGCTATTGATCTATCAATGTTTTGTAAGAGTTTCTGACAATATCCTACTTAAGGTAACATAAATAAGGGCATCTATTGTGACAGAAGACTAATAATACCAACATTGCGTGTACCCGGTTCAATGCAGGTCAGAATATGTATATATATATATATATATATATATATATATATATATATATATATATATATATATATATATATATATATACATATCAACAGTGGGTGTAGCCGGTTCATTGGAGGTCGGAAGATATATATATATATATATATATATATATATATATAAATAGGTGCAAGATTTTTGTTCTCCAAATCCTTGTTGCTTTAATGGATTTGTAAGTTGTTTATATCTGCCCTATCAACGATGTCGTAGTTTATGTAACACTGACATTAAATTTTCGAGATACTTTAAAAGTATAATCTACCTGCATCAGAGCTGCCATGACGATGACGCGAAAGCGCTAGAAGGAATATGGATACCTTACTGATTTCCTGTTGAGTGACAAAATATCTCTATGTGAATCGGCATATTGACTTGTTCATGAAAACACTTGATCTGTCTCTAGATAAACGAAGGAATGTAACATCAAAGGAAGTGCATTAGTGTCAATTTTAATTAACATTTCAGTATAGTATTTTTTCGACAATCTAATTCCGGATCAGAGAGGGAGGCTAGGGAAACTGACGGAGGTTGTGGTGGTGGGTGGGTGGAGGCGCAGACTAAGTTCTTGGTGATTTTAGTAGATGGTGAGAACATAAACATAGAAAAAAGCATTTTGAAGTAAAAATTTGCAGAATTGTTTCAATTTTGATGGTTGTTTTTTCTCTCTCTCTCTCTCTCTCTCTCTCTCTATATATATATATATATATATATATATGATTTTTGATTTGTTAACAAATAATTTCCACAATGCAGAACGGGAAGGGCGACAAACAGATATAAAACCTTTCAACTTTCGAAAAAAGGCGGTGACCTAAGAGACCTGGAGAGAGAGAGAGAGAGAGAGAGAGAGAGAGAGAGAGAGAGAGAGAATGAATCAGTTTAAAGAATAGTATAATTCTTTAATGGAATAGGTAGTGATATCAAAAGATGAAGTATCAATCAATAACGGTGGCAATCAATCAATCAATCAATAATAAGACTCCAAGACATTCCATTCAATAATCATCAACGCTGACATGAAAAATTAGTAAATGGCAATCCTTACCCCTGTGAATTAAACGTTGGCGTGGACGGAGGTGTTTACTTGGGCTGTTGACACAGAATTAAAATTGTTTTCACAGAATTTGTTTCACGAATTGGAGGTCTTGAAATATTCATCTTTTCATTCAGTAAAGTGGGGATTTCGCTGCATCTTGAATTACTAATCAGTTTTTATGGGACACAATGAAACATTAGATATATTCTGACGTAGGAATGACAGCAACTGGAGAAACTACAAATACTATTGAGGAAAATAGCATCAAAGCTAAAATAAGGGGGGGGGGTGAGAAAAACAAGATCACCATATATATATATATATATATATATATATATATATATATATATATATATATATATAAACTCTATCGTCACTTTATTAGTCAATCGATGTTATCTAACTCGGTTAACATTTTTAGTCTATTGATAATAACGTTCTATAAATGTTTTTTGAAGCAAAAATACCGTTCAGTATCCATAACTTCCAGTCGAGTATTTAAGAATGGAAATTTATTGCCAATCATTTTTTGTTTACTTTTTTCCGGTGCCTTGGACTAAGAAAGAAGGCGGGAGGAGCCCGAGACTAGAACATGAGACGCACGCAAACAACATTTCTGGTTTGGTTGGGTTAAGTCCGCCTTCAGGTGTCTTGCCTATTGGATTTCGTTAGTTTCTGTTGTGTAATGAGAGTAAGGTGTCTTGCGTTGATGCAGGTTCAACCGCACCCCTAAATATGGTCAAAATTTGTTGGGTCAGTCCTTTTTTACTAATTTACTTTTCGTTTCCGAATTAACCGTCACACATTTCGTGGTCCTTTCTTATAAATATAGTTAAATGCAGTAGAGTGGAAGAAAATTGTTTTAGCTATCACGCCATTTGTTACATAGTTCAAAAGAAGCTCTATCCCTTGTCTAAATTTTTAAAACTGTCCACACTTCTTTGTAGCTCCCCATGTACGCCGATGATGTTATAAACGTGGTAAACCAGAAAACAGCTTCAGGATTACTATGTTTGGGCATTAATGATAATAGTTTCGACACTGTTATTTATTCCTCACAAAGAGACCTTTCTCTACTACATGCTCGTTGCTATCCCCACCCCCAACAATGCTAATATTGTTAACTTTCTGTATATTATTTTTCTTTCTGTCTATCTTTCTTTGTCTAAGCTTTCTCCCCCTGTTGGATAGAGGTAATTATGTCATTTTCTTATTTCTAGAGTACAGTTATTAATTGTCTTTTATGAAACCCAGAACGTATTTTCTAACATAATGATGCCAGGCAGTGCACCTTACCCCTAAATTACGCCTGAGACAGATTTGTATCAGCTCTTGACGATTGATATTAGCTGCAATTTCAACTTTGTTTGACTGCTAAAGTTATTGATGATAAAAAAGAAAGAAACGCTTTTACATATTTGAAATGGATCTCACGCTTATTTCTGCATATATGTTGACAAAATCACACCCCTAACTACACCCCCTTCTTCCTTTTTTCTTATACCTATTATTATTATTATTCGCCTCCTCCTTCTTATTCCTTTTCCTCTTCTTCTTCTTCTTCTTATTATTATTATTATTATTATTTCTTTTCTTTTCTTTTTACACAGACATCTCTATACCTTTATTGGTTCACTACAATATTGATGTTTCTCACAGGTACAATAAATATATTCGTTCCACATTTGTTACAAAGTCTGACTACACCTAAATCATCCTTCCACCTACGATAACTGCACCATAAGAGCTAGCTATTCCTTCTCTACAATTATATATCAGAAATAGCAACTCTTCAAATTTAATCGACTTATTTTAAACATGACTCTGCGTTCCATACCAATCCGTATTAAACCTATTACAGTGTGATACATAGTACTGTTGGAAAGTATACTGACATTAAATCTTGCTGGTTAAAAATAGGTGTGAAATAATTATCATGATACATCAAATATTTTAATCTAAACTGCATCGCACAGGAAACATCACGCGTCAGCTGGATGTAACATGGTGTGCGAGCCCCCATTCAAAAATTGTTTTCATGCGCCATGTTTGAAATTTATTTGAAGACTCGATTTTGATCCTTTCCTATCTGTTTGAATGTATCCATGTATATATGTATGTATATAGGTTGGTATGTAAGTAGATAAGTAGGTATTTTATGATGATGATGACGATGGTTATTATTATTGATTTGTCTACAACACTAAAGTTTCATGTATAATGCAGCACTACAGTAATACAAACATTCAACATTTTGTTAGTGCACCACTTCTTTCGCAACACTAGATGAAAATATTTCTAAACTACTTTATTTTCTTTTCCTTACACCGAACGACCCTGCACTTAAACAGTTGTATAACGAAAGTGCTGACCGAATAGAGTTTATGACTAATACATGTGCTTGATAATGTATGCCGAATAATCAGACACAGTATTGCTCAACTGTATCAATCTTTAAGGCAACTGGAAACTCAAACATGTACACATATCTATGCAATTTACGCACACAATGTTGACTATGTCGATCAGCGATCAGTCTCTGATATTGTCCATAGAGCAAGACTACAGTAAACGTGTTTACGCGAAGTGAGAACTGACGCGTGAACACCTTGACCTTCATGAGATTGTTGACGCAGATCTATATATTGAAGAAGTAGGCGTAATCATTTACCTACATGTAATACACCAAGCCAACATCGTCATAATGACGTCAAAAAATTCAGGTCCACTAAAAATTTAAAGTGCATGACTTTCAGTGCTCACGAGCTTCCTTAGCGAGTATATTGTCATATTCTGGTCTGCACAATATGGAGACTGGCCATTTAATTTGAGAGAGAGAGAGAGAGAGAGAGAGAGAGAGAGAGAGAGAGAGAGAGAGAGAGAGAGAGAGAGAGAGAGAGAGAAAGAGAGAGATTTTCTTTCGAATGGGGATATTTGGTTTTGCTTATCTCAAGATATTATTTTCTTTTCTACTAATATAGTGGATATAATTAGTTCTTTTTTGTTTTTAAAATCAGAGCAAGAATATTTGTTTCAAGCTATTTGGGGGCCGGAAGGGTGCCGTTGTTGAGTCACTTTCAAACAAGAATTGCATTTTAATGATGCCCCATTTCGCCCGCTGTGTCATAGGTAATAAAGTTATTCAAGTAAAATGAACAAAAGCGTTTATTTTTATATAACAGTACACAAATCTATCCCATAAAACATATCATCATAAACTTCCATACTCTTAAACCTACTAAACTTTCTGGCTGCTGTATATGTACGCACTCTCCATGGAGCTACTATACTTTCGTTAAAAAAGTACTTCAAAAGAATGGATCTGGCTAACTTTGGCACAATAATCATACATGTCAGAGGGACTGATTGCAATCATTGCATGGATCTAAGTACATTCTCTTATCAATACCAGTCACTGATCAGATTGATTTCAGCAAGTTAAAATGTGAGGAGGGAGTGTTGATATTGGTCCCAATGATAGGGTACCAAGAGATCTCCGTTCAGAATTAGATGTAACATATATTCATAATTACAATTCATTCATACTTGGAACAGGATAAATCCTATCGGATCTTTTTCATAGAGATAGAGTGCACCTGAGAAATGAGGGTGTTTACATTCTACTCTGAAACAGTAACATTTTGCATCATATCCTTCGAACGGGGAAACCATCAAGAAACTTCCATATCAATCAGTACTCGCCAGACACAGAACCAAAACGACAAAATACTCGTTATGGGCAAAGCAACCGTAGGCGTATCACACACATAGGCGTATCACACACAATGTTGTTATTCGTCCTTCGAGTTCGAAGATGACCATGACGTCACTAACTGGTTTGGTTTCTGTGGGTACGTGAGTGGTTGATCAGGCCAATTTGTTCTCTGAACTGTCTGTGGCACACTTGACCGGAGATGCCTCTTCGGTTTGCTTGGTCGGTAGAGGGCGTGATACATTTCTGAGATTTATGCTGCTCTCGCTTCTGAACTTTCTCTGCAATTCTCCTCAGTTCAAAGTCTGTATCTCCAGTATGGATGAGACTGCGCCAGGTGGAGCGATCCTGTGCGAGATCTTCGCAAGACTCAGGGTCAATGTTGAAGTATTTCAAGGATGATTTAAGGGAATCTTTGACCCGTTTCTTCTGACCATCCTGAGATTGCTTCCCTCCTTCAGCTCGCCGTAGAAAATCTTTTTTGGTAGTCGCTCTCTGAGATCGTAGTGACGTGGAATGCCCATCTCAAGTGTAATTTCATCAGTAGAGTGTGGATGCTTGGAATGCTTGCTCGTGTGAGAAACTCAGTGTCTGGGACCCTGTCCTGCCAGCCTATCCTGATCAGTTTCCTCAGACAGCCCATCTGCAAATGGTCAAACTTCTTGGTTTCGAAAGCATAGCGCAGGGTTGGCAAAACAATGGCGTTGTAGGTCTTACGTTTTGTGTGTAGACTGATTCCTCTGCGCTCCCACACATTAGCGCGTAGTCTGCCAAAAACCACATTTGCTTTAGCAATTCTGGCATTGGTTTCATCATCGATGTGGACTGCATGCTACCAAAATAGCTGAACTTGTCAACTGACAGGAGGTTTTGGCCATTTACTGTGATGGTAGGCTCTACGTAAGGACTTCCTGG
Organism: Margaritifera margaritifera; assembly: GCA_029931535.1. NCBI lineage: Eukaryota > Metazoa > Mollusca > Bivalvia > Unionida > Margaritiferidae > Margaritifera > Margaritifera margaritifera. The sequence continues at coordinate 507,378 of JAQPZY010001636.1, read as the reverse complement.
TGCAGGTTGATGCGGTACCTGTCTTCTTCATGCAGATTGTGTTATGACTCTAGGTCTTAAAATATTGTAGCAGAAAGAAAGTGAAACCAACAATGTAAGTAAAATCAACAAGCAATTTATTTCTAGACAATTAAGTGAAAATTCAAAAGACACTTACAATAACGTGTATGAAAGTCCAAATAATCCAATAATCCTAAGTATCCTAACACAAGTCCTAAATATAGAATGTTCCGAATTAATTCCAGTAGCCTTGAATATCATGATGTGCCAATAGTCTTGAATGTTCTGATGTGTCAATAGTCTTGAATGTCCTGATATGCCTGAATGATGTAATCCAGAATATCTTTGAATGGAATACCAAAGTCAAGTATTAATCCAGAACGAGAATGAGCACTTTTAGTAATTCAAATGAATGTTTCAAATAAATAATTCCTTTCTCTGAATTTGTTCTGATTTTCACAGCTGTAACGTCTGATTACTAAAATAATTTCCTTAATAGACTGATTTTTCTAACATAAAGTTTAGTATAGGAATGGTCTCCTGCTTACCAAGCGTGTGTATATATATATATATATATATATATATATATATATATATATATATATATATATATATATATATATATATATATATATATATATATATATTGAACGTGACAAATCTCACATCAGAATATGGGTAATAAAAATGGAAAAATACCTGGCTACATGCCTTTGGTAACACATGACAAATCTCATATCAGAATATGGGTAATAAAAATAGAAAAATTCCTGGCTACATGCCTTTTGTCACATCAAGACAAGGAAAATTCAAATCTAATTGTTAAATGCTATGTAAACAAGACTGACCTTGAACTCAATTGCTGTAAATATGTTGTTTACAAAATGACTATAATCTGACTAAAGTACAACATACCTCATGGACACATATTATAAATTCAATATACATAACAATTGTGAGACCGAAATTGTCGCAAGCGGAAGAGAAATTGTTCATACTCTGTTGCATGTCAGACTCAGATTTGGCATTGAGGCAACAATCGTCAGCAAATAGGAGATCACGAACAGTCACTTTCTAGACTGAAGCTCTTGCCGTCTGTCCGGTATTTGATGTCGATCCCAGTGTCATAGTCACGGAAGGCATCGGTAAGCATGGCAGAGAACATCATACTGACGAAGGTTGAAGTCGACGCACAACCTTGCTTGACTCCATTGGTGACTAGGAATGGTTCAGATAACTCGCCGTCATACACAACACGAGTGAGCATGACATCATGGAATTGCCGAACCATCACGATGAATTTCTTTAGGCAACCAAATTTTGCCATGATCTTCCAAAGGCCTCCACGGCTGACTATGTCAAAGGCTTTTGTCAGGTCGATGAATGTCGGGTACAGGTTAGAGTTTTGTTCCTGGCATTTCTCCTGGAGTTGACGAGCTGCACACACCATGTTTGTGGTCCCTCGTCCTTTCCTGAAGCCACACTGACTCTCTCAGGCAGGAGCCCTTAATCGATGTAGTGCGCAAGGCGATTGAGCAGAATTATTTCTGGCGAGGGTTTTGTCGGATATTGACATCAAGCAGATGTCCCGATGGTTGCCGCAGGATTGTCTGTTGCCTTTCCGCTTGTACAAGTGGACGATGGATGCATCCTTGTACTCCTGGTGTATAGTTCCTTGAGTGCACATTGACTGGAAGAGTTCAATCAGTTTATGTGTCATGTGAAAGCCTCCGGGTTTGTAGACCTCTACTGGTATATCATCTGCTCCAGGTGCTTTGGCATTTGACCGCAGGTCATTGGCTTTCTGAGTTTCAGTCAGCGTTGGTAAGATCAGCAAATGATATGTTGATTTCCACTTGGAGCAGTCAATCAATTGCCTCCTCACTGATAGATGGCTGCTGATTGAGGATGTTGTTGAAGTGTTCTTTCCATCTTTGAAGTATCTTTCCATTGTCAGTGAGCAGTGTGGTGCTGTCAACACTCAGTATTGGACATATTCCTGATGACTGTAGCCCGTAGATTGTTTTCAAAGCATCATAGAATGTCTTCATGTCATTCCTGTCTGCGTAGGACTGAATCCCATCTGCTTTATTGCTCAGACATGATTCTTGCAACTCTCTTGAGTTTGCATTAGACAGTCTTTTAGATGTTGCTGAAGCTGCCTTCTTAGACGATAAAGTGCTGTCTTCTAAATAGGCCTTCGGTAGCGGATGTTTCTCATTCAGAAGTCTTTGTATAGCAGCATCGTTCTCATCAAACCAATCTTGATGTTTACGTGAGATGGGACCGAGGGTTTTGGATGCAGTTGAGTACACAGAGGCTCTGAATGATGCTCAGATTTCCTCGACATTATTGGAGTTCACATCGATTGTATCTTGTTGGCTACACAGTTCTTCGACAAATGCCTGTTTCACATTCTTCTGTTTCAGTTTGGAGACATTAAGCTTTTTAGATACTTTTTGCCTTGTGGTCGTCTGCTAGGCTTAACCTGATTATTGAGATTGGAGACTATGAACCTGTGGTCAGTCCAGCATTCTTCACTTCTCATGGCCTTCGTCACTCGGACATCCTGCCTGTTTTCTCCTGACGATGACGTAGTACTTTGGCAGCCGGTAGACTGTGTTGCTGATTAGGAGATCGTGTTCAGCTCATTTCCTCAGTAGGAGGAGCCCGCTGTTGTTGCATTTGCCAAGTCATTGTTGCCAATGACACCTGCCAACGTCTGGTGATCTGTGCAAACTCTAGCATTAAAGTCACCAAGGATGATGAGCTTGTCGCCTTTGGCATTTCTGCGATAAGAGACTCCAGGTCTTCATAAAATTTGTCCTTGATTTCATCTGGGTTGGTCATGGTGGCTGCATAGGCACTTATGATAGTTGCATATCTTTTTTTAAACAGTGGGAGTCTCATTTGCATTAGTCGCTCAAAACAAAATCGCATTTGCATTAGTCGCTCAAGACAAAATCTCATTCGCATTATTCGCTTAAGACACAATCATTACAGTCGAAAACAAAACATGACTAGATATTGTGCACATTGTGATTCTACAGGCATAATTCATCTGACTGTTAGTACCGGAACCTTGTCGTTAGCAAACAATTATTGACCTATATAAATTTTTCCAATCTTATCTGGGGCTCCGGGTGGCCGAGTGATCTAATGCGCTCTCCTTTACAGATCACTGACGTCTCACCTCTGTCTACGTGGGTTCGAGTCTTGGCTCGGCCAACGTGGTATGTGAGAAAGCTTGCCAGTAGCTTCCAGTGGGTCGGTGGTTTTCCCGGGTTCTGCCTCCACCAAATATACTGGCCGCCATGTATAGCCTATCATGTGATGATAAATGGCGTTAAAGCAAAACAAAAAAAAAAACAAAAAACAAAAAAAAAGTATGTAAAATGTTTTTTAAAACACATCGCCCTTTATCTTCTCTATTTTTTTTAAAAGAAATATATAGAGAATATCTACTTTATTTGAGTAGATATACCAAAATATTTCACGAGTGAAGTGGAAACATTGTATTATCAAATATTTGTGTGACCGTAGCGAGCTTGCAATCTAGCTCAGTAGCAGACGCTGTATCCAAGTTTCGATTGTCACTTAATTTCAGTTTGCCATCCACGAGTGTTAAAGCAAAATGTTTTCACTTCACGAGTAAAATATTTTATTATGTCTACTCAAAAAATGTAGATTTTCTTTTTGTTATGTATTTTTAAGGCAAAAATCTTCGATTTGCATGGATTTGTTTCTTCATTCTGTGTCGATGCCATTAACGGCTGTATTAGTACATAGATAATAAGAAGTTCCGAAATTTTACAATAATTTTAGATCAGCGACTTTGTACAAATTTAGATTGTACATATAATGCTTCAAATTGTGTCAAATAAAGGAATGTTTTCATACAAAAATGAAGAGATTTTTATTTCCGTTTACACTATTCTTGCGCGGATTGATACAGTGAACATTGATGGGGTGGAACTGCTATAGAAACATGACAGAACGTTCCAACAGACTTTATAGCACAACATCATTAAACAGCATATTTTAATGATTGTGAGTTTACTTGTAAGGGTTTTGGTTGCTGTTTTTTGTTTCTGCATGCAGATGTGCATTTTGTGTGTTGGCAAGCTTACAGTCTATTTCGGTAACAGACTCTGTACTTAAATTTCGATTGTCACTTAATTTCGGTTTGCAATCGAGACTAATCAATGGCCGATTTCTCCATCATTTTCAGACATGATTATGACTTTTCTGACAGTTAAAATCGCCACTTAAACAAGTTTATTACTATTTGTAATCAAGAGTTTTTCATAAAAATGCGTACCGTTTGTTGTTGAGTGTAACATTTATACGATAATATAAAGTTGACAGAATATCCAATAGCAAAAGGTCATGTAAGTTCAGTTTGTCCCTGCCTTGCAACTGCCTTTGATAACGACTGAATGAGGGTTGAAAGTGCATAAGCTGGTGGAAACTAGCTTCGCAAAATTCGTTGTCGGTTTCCAATATTTACAAATACATACGTTTTACGCTCGGGAGTTGTGCTGCTCCCCTTTTTTGCGAGATTTATTTATGGGAGTTGTTAATTGTGTGTAGAAGTGCATTCGTAATATTTTTGGAAGAAGAAACGGTTCAGTGGCTAGTAATAACACGCGCTACTCTGCATGAAGTAAAGAAAGTAATAAATTTGTACAATAAACACGTAGTAAGTGATTTGCGTGTTTTCTTAATTTTTTTTATTGGATATTTATTTAGGATGAGTCAGCTATACAAAAAAAATAGTTGTGTATGTGCCTATTGACTTCTGAAACGTATTGGGGAAAACCCCCTTATCTTAAGGGCCTAACAAAATCGGATATTTCTCGTCAATAATCGGATCGGACTAGAAACAAGAGTTTTCTTTTCATGTACAGATACTTTGTTTATGTTGAAAATATTCAGTTGTGCTTATTATTGTATGACAGATGAATAATTGATGTGGCAAATGTTGTTTACTCCGCTTCCCTCGGGATCGGCTTCGGGAGTTAGAGGCTAAAAAAAAACAAAAAAAAAAACAAAAAAAAAAAAACAACATAAAACAAACAAACAAGCAAACCTAAGTGGCTTTTTAATTAATTAATCATTGAACATGTTATAGTGTGTGTGCGATTCTACAGACAATGGTCTCTCTTTCATTGTTCTGTAATTCAGTGAACTGCGTATTATAATTTAGATTTTATTTTACTGTAATTAAGGGTCGAGGTTCCGATACCCGCTATTGCAGGGTGCCTCTGTGTACCCTTGGCAAAGACACTTAGCTCACATTTCCTCGGCATGATATAACCAATAATGTGTTTAAAACAGTGCCCTTTCACCCCCCCCCCCAAGAAAAAAGCACAAAATTTAAATCTTTTAAAAAATCACTTTAATTATTATTGAGCATTCTGGACCGACATTGAACGAGTGCGTAATGTAACGCAACTCCTATTGCATTGTTCAAGATAGAGTCTTTCAACGTTGCGATTTTATTGGAGTAGGTGTGTAATGTGGAGTTGTGTGGAGTTTATTGGAGTAATGTGTATTACGGCTTTATAATTTCGATGATCTCTAGTTCAATGTTCTCCCCAGGGCCTTTTACCGTAGCGGGCCCACTACGCTATCGTTTCAAACCCCTATAACCCCCGATGCTTTAGAACCTGCCGCTACGCTATGCTTTAATGTTTCCCACTACCCTTATAAAATTAATCTGTTAATCAAACATCCTGTCACCTAATTCAAAGCCCTATTACTCAAATCACAGATGTTCTTACCTTTTCTCGGGTATTTTATTAAGACAATGCAGGATAATTACTCACTCACTTAACCATTATCTTTTGTACCTGGCTTGCGCGACTGTCGTGGACGACCTTGGGCGCGGGTTTCGTCTGGACATATATAGTCATGTGATTGGCCAGCGACGATGGAGTCTACTGGTAGTTTGTTATGTATATTTCAGTCATTTTCACTACCAGCCAAAGCAGTTATTACATTAAAATTTCTTGTGAAAAATGAATACACCACCTTCCAAGAAACGTAAAATTACCTAGCGCCCGGCTAGCCCCATGTTAGCTTTTTAACGAAAATCAGAAATTGGCGTCACCAATAGTGGCATAGATTCCGATGCCGATAGCGTCAGCATCATTTTCACAAAGAAAGAGAGCAGGAAACGAAGGACGGGATTTAACTATGAATGGAAGACGTTATACCCTTGGGTGGAAATTGCTGGATCCGATGGTAAGTTTTCCATATTGCTAAATTTTGGTTCAGATCTACTGGGGGGAGGGTGTGTGTGTTGTGATATATTTTTTTATAGTAGTAACGAGTAGTTGTAGTTGCAATTGTTGTCGTTCTTATTAAGTCGTGACTAGGAATGAAAGTTGCATTTTATTCACGAGTTGTTATTATGTTTACATAGTTTACTCTGAGCAAGAGAAATATAATTTGGTTGGTAAACCTTAACTTAAGTGTGTGCTTCCCTATTAATTTCTCATTTCTCTTTTCTGTCTATCCAAGTAATAAACAGAACAATCTTTATCTTCCAGTTTTACCTCTTTTGAAAAGATATAAATAAAAAGTATTCCTTCATAAACATAACTTAAATAGTTTCATCCATATGCTTACTAATTAACCAGTAAAGTCATTTTTGAACATTTTTAAGCTCTCTGACATTGATTCAATGAAGAAATTAAACAATAGCAAACACCTTGATATACTGTTCTCAATGGAAAGGAATATGCATTATCTTATTCTGTTATGATTATTTGAAAACACATCAGTGTCTTGACTCTTGAAGAATCTGTCCTAGGTAATTCACTTAATTAGGATTCAGGTAGTTTTGTCTCTTCTTTTTTGCACATCCATTAATACATTTTATGTTCCATTTTTTTCATATTGCGAAAGGTCATTCTCCTCAATGAATAGAATTAAGAGTGTTTTAAGGAACAGGTTGTCACAGAGGGTACTGAACTACCTGATGACAATCAGTACTGAAGGACAATCCTTAAAAGACTTTAATTTTGATGTGGCAGTCAGTATATATGTCGAAAAGAAGAAAAGATGTATATCATTTATTTAAATTAAGAAAAAAATGTGATAGACATTAAGCCTTGTCATAACCAGGGTAAATAAAGAATACTATGTAAATATATACTTCTTTTTTATTTAACTGATATTAATTTGTTTCACTTTTATGACGTTAACGCTCGCTTTTTAAAACATTTTATGACCATAACGCGCTTATCGCGATGCTATCGAAAATTTCTGGGGAGATCACTGTCTATAGTGGTGGGGTAGAGTGGAAGCACTTTTGTACAATACGTACGGTGTTTAAATTAATAACATTGGGGTGAAGGGGGGATGTTGCCTTAGAGCAAAATCGTTAAATAATATTAAGATTCACTCTTAAAACTACATACATTTGCTGCTTAACATTAAAAATTTAACACATCTATGCATTCAAGATCGACCTCTAGGTCAAAACATGGCCTCAGATCACAATTATATTCCTACTATTTCATGCATAAGCATTCAACAGTATGCAACCTTTTTACCATACATGATAGACCTCTATCGCTTTCTGCTATGTATTAGTAAACCTTAATTCAAGAAATCCTGAACAGTTTGTTTATGTGTATTACTAGCGTAAACAAAATGACGTAGAGGAAGTAAGCAAACAGCGTCTGAATGACCCAGAAAACAGGGGTATTTTACGTCATTTTGCATCGTACTGTTGTCATTAAACAACAAGCAAATGGAACATTTTGTTCAATTTCACAAAGTTAGCTGTCTACCTTTTCATAATTATTAAAATAAGTAACTTTACCAAGTAAGTCAGTGGCAAACAGCCGATGCAAACAAGGCACTATTTTGTCGATATATCTGCATGACTTCAGTCAATTTCTAGTTATGGGGGGGGGGAGGGATGTGGTCAGTAATTTTGCTCTTAGGCCACATGGGGGGGGGGCGTATTGTTGTTGTGCCCGTGAGTACCGAATAATACATAGGTGCTGAGCCACCACCCTCCAGACCTTGTTTTTAAAACTCACTTCATCTTATAACAGTCCCCGTTTAAGTAGTACGTAATAACTGTAGAGCGGAACCATATAAACCAAACAGGTGTTATTATTGTATGATTAATTTTGGTTGTATAGCTGAAACATTTAAGTTCCGAGCATCTAAACAGTTCTTTTTTCATAATTATCATGCATTTCTTCCACAGGACAGTATTCGCTAGTACCAAATTCGGACACAAGCCTCCTCCACCCCATCCCCCACCCCCCGATGAAAAGTGAGCTATTTTAAAAATGCACATGGCATTTTCTCTGCATAGCAACCAATGTTATGCTAAAAGACAGGAACATGAAACTTACAACAATTATTCCTGAGATGTCATATATAAATTTTGCAGTTTAAACAGATACCAATGATATGTAAATGCATCTCAAAGTGAATAATTATATCATATTAAAAGTACTGTCACGATTAAGTATCTTATATATTGTCAGATATTCGTTTCGTTACATTTTCAATACATTGAAGAAACACGTGGATATTGATATGTAGAGGCATCTCAAGGAGAGTAACACAACGATACTGAAACTTGTTCACGGCGACCTCATTTTACGCTTCAGTGAAGTTTGTATTTTCAGTCAATGTTTACTAGAGCCTCTGTATCCTTAACCCTATTACATCTTGTCTAATCCAATTCTGTTTCTGTCCTAAGCTGATGAAACTTTGCATATTGATACATCCTAAGTAGTGCATTGCAGTAATATTTGCCTTCTTCCACAAGGTGGCGCAACCGTTAGATTAAACTCGTAGTCAGCTGGTAACGGGTTCGAATCCTGAGTTAGATTTAGCAGATTTTTGCGAATTAGAAATTCACCTTAAGTTGAGATAATAAATGGATGCTTAATTGTATGTGTGCCTGTGTGTGTATCTATCTATCTATCAATATATCTATCTATCTATCTATATATATATATATATATATATATATATATATATATATATGTACTCCTCGTCAATGCTAGAACAAATATGAGAAGAAGACGTTAGAAGAGGATTAAAGCGGCATCGACAGCTGTTCTTTAATTAGATTTGTTTGTACTAAACTATAATAATATAACTCATTACCGTCCTTGTTGACCAATGTATTTAGTATATTCCTACTAAAACTGCAAACCAATTTTACAATTTGCGAAGAAATAAATTTCGACATCGGGCAATTTCGCTTAATCAGCACAGCGCAGTATTTCATCCATCTCATAGAATAATCATCATGGCTAGCTGGCGAGACCATGTACTTGGGTCGGAAAAAGGCCAACACTATATAATGGTGGAAAAAATAAATACACTTGGCAGTGTGCAGCATGCATGAAAAGTCAAATATTTATGCCACACACCTTTACATTTTTCACAAGGAGAAATCAGTGTCAATAAAAACTAGGTGGTGTGGTAGCAACTTCTCCTTTGTGCTTTCAAAACAGAATTGTGTATAGATCTCACATATGCATGATACACAAGGAAGAACACAAAATCCTGACTCTAACTTAAGTGAACACAATAATGACAGTAACATGTCCCTCAAATTAACACTTGGCAATTTTTCCACAAATCACGGATTTTTCAATAGGTATGCGATTTTGGGGCGAATTTGATAACATTGTGGACTTTTCGAGTTATTTTAAAAATTTTGACATTTATAGACTCAGCACATGTATAGATACACCCCTGATAAAAAAAAAAGAAATGCAGTGCTCGAACAAGTGAGTGAGCGATGAGTGACTGGGTACGTGTAGCAATACATCCCTGTTATGACGACACAGTGTTCATATCCAAGGAAGAATCTATTTGGAGAAAATAAGGAGTGCTCAGCAGCTTTTCATTAAATAATAGCTTGCAATTGTATGCACACTTAATGTTCCTATTCACGCAGTTGTGTATTTTGATTGAGATGCCGGTAAGTTTTAGAATTAGATAATATATAAAACAAATAACAAAATAAATGACGGATGCAGGATTGTGGTAAGCTGATAAAGGCCTGTTGCTTACATTTTTACGTGTTTTTTTATAAGTTAAATATGCAGTACTGTGACCTCAGGATATTGTATTCTTTCTTCTATGCAATTCTATTTTCGAAACGGAAAGGATACAGATTCCACACGATCTAGATTTTTATTTACACCGATTTCTCCTAGTGATAAATGTAAAAATGCTGCCTCTTTAATATTGTATTTGCCATATATGCAGCGCAGTGTGCTTATTTGTCCACCGTTATATAATACTAGCCCCTCTTCCGCCTTCCACCTACCCATGCCCTAGGTCCTGCCGTCTAGCCTTGATAATGATGTAATGCGCTGAATTATACGCTGATTGGTCGAACGAATATAATGCAGGATCGAAATTTATTTCATGGGAAGTTTTAAAATTAATGTGCAATTTGAGTAGGAATGTACTTAATATATATGTAAAATTTGCGTTCCTAATAGTGTTTTGTATTTAAAGTTTGCAGATTCTCCGGGAAAGGGGGATACGCTAGTTCTCTGACTAGCGGACTAAAGATAGTATCGTAGGTGATCGAAATTTCGAGTATTCGAAACTAGAATACACAAGAGGAGCGCATTTGGATTAGCCGACAATATAAAGACTGGCATGGAGTATTGATGCTGATGAAATGAGAGTTAAATGTCTTTCAAAGAGGTTCTGCATGGCATTCGACCCAGGCTGGTCTGGACAGGATTGAGGATTGAACCCGTTACCAAATGACCGCGATTTTACGCTAAAGAATGAGCAACCATGCAAAGGAAAGAAATATAACTGGAATATACTGTTTAGGATGCACCAATATGCAAAGTTTCATCAGTGTAAGAGCGAAACAAATTTGGATCATCCTAGATGTAATAGGATGAAAGATATAGAGGCTCACAGAACCAAATGAATGAAACAACAAACGTTACTCAATCATAACAAATAGGTCGCAGTGACCAATGTTTGGTATGGTTGCGTTATTCTGCTAAAGATACTACTTCCACATACTGATTTCCATGAGTGTATGTGAAATAGGGTCAATATATTAAAGGTGTAACGAATGAATAGCTGCCAATACGAAAAGCCACTCAGTTAAAATTAGAATAGTTTATTTGGTGAGAAACATGATTTTATTGGGGTTTCGTATTTGCAATATTCTTGAAACTTTTATCCCAACTACTACAGTCATATGAATAATAATAAAAAATAATAACGTTATTAATAATAATAGTAATATCAATCTTCTAACCACTAACTCGAAGAAATTTGATTTCTCTTTAAGATATATTTTACTCGTCTATTACATATGTCTTTTGTGCTGAATAAACGGCCTAAATCTGCAATGACAACGTAGACTTGGGGTTGTTCATTAATACAAGTATGACAACAATGTTGAAATAAACTATTGTATGGGATCTGTATTTTCTTCATTCAATTCAAAGCATTCAAAGTCTTTGTTTCAATCATAATTGCCTATAAGGCGTGTAAGACAATCGCTAATGTTACACGTGCTAAAAAAACATTCGTCTAGATCCTTAAATTTCTTGTACCCTTGGGAGTGTAGCGCTATTGTCGCTTGTACCCATGGGAGTGTAGCGCTATTGTCGCTTGTACCCTTGGGAGTGTAGCGCTATTGTCGCTTGTACCCTTGGGAGTGTAGCGCTATTGTCGCTTGTACCCTTGGGAGTGTAGCGCTATTGTCGCTTGTACCCATGGGAGTGTAGCGCTATTGTCGCTTGTACCCATGGGAGTGTAGCGCTATTGTCGCTTGTACCCATGGGAGTGTAGCGCTATTGTCGCTTGTACCCATGGGAGTGTAGCGCTATTGTCGCTTGTACCCTTGGGAGTGTAGCGCTATTGTCGCTTGTACCCATGGGAGTGTAGCGCTATTGTCGCTTGTACCCATGGGAGTGTAGCGCTATTGTCGCTTCAAATATTTCAGATGCCTCGTTATGCAACTACCTCCTTGCCAAATAATTAAAATGCACAGACAAAAATTTTTTCTTTTAAAATAAAGTTTGTAATTAATATTTGCAGAGTATACGTGCCTTTTGAAAGAATGTCATGCATATCTACTTAGATGAAACTTAATCGTGACACAGATACTTTTTTGCATGATTCGTAGATATAAAAAAGTTTCTATTTAACTTTGACTGATAAGTATTATATCAACATCAGAAATTTTAAAAATACAGAAACAATAGTAAAACAAGAAAAACTACGCTTGGTGTAGTACCTCTAAGTTGTGTCATACGAAAACGTATCCATCTGTAAAAGATAGATTTTCACACTTTTCCCTCTTTAGACGGGAAGGTGTAGACATTAAAAAGTCGATTGTGACTTGAATAGAGGTCGTTTTTAATAGGTGTTGGATCACAGTCCAACACTTGATCCCTTCATATGTACCAGCTCATGTAAATATGTTATATATCCTGTAATTTATTAACTCAAAACTTTATGAAAGAAAGATATATATTAGGATAAGACATATATTTAGGATTACGCATATATTTCTCTATTTTTCTTATAAAATATCAATTTGTGAAAAAAATAAAAAAACTTTTGAAAGAATAGATTCGCAACGTCGTTTTGACTATTCACTGTAGGTTGTAAGGATTTAGCTTTAAAACATATACAGTTTTGGGAATTTAGATTTTAAGTTAAGTGCTCATACTTAGGTATTTTGGAAATATAAACTTTTAAAGTGCGTTTTGTTTCGATGAAAGAGCTAAACTATAATTCAAATGTGAAACGTATTTGAGGATAAAGTCAGATCTAAAACAGCACATGGTGACTTATATAAATAAGTTATAGAAGCGTTAACTATAGGTATGGTAACATTTGACATAAATCTGAAATCATTCATACGCTGAAAAGGACTGAATAAACGTTGCAAACTGCTGAAAAGAACGTATAGAAAAACTCAGAGAATACGTTGTGCTGCAAAAATTGTCTTTAGGTGTTATTAACAAGCCAACACGACGGCCGTCTAAGACAAGTGCTTGTATTGTTAGCAATTTGATACGTTTCTGTGATCCGTTTAAACGATATTTATGTAAAACTTTACCATCAATATGATCGACTCTTCTACAGCTTATTCATATTCCGAGTGATCATGCTGTTTTAATTCAAGGTGTCACTGCACTAATTGAGCGAATCAATTATTATTACATATATTACGCAAGAACATGTTCCCCCCAATTATAGTCTAAGAGATTGTGTTGGTTGCAGTGTTGATCATAAAAGTTATGTTTTCACCATGATTCCCATCATGTTTATGTAGATAGAAATGAGAGAGAGAGAGAGAGAGAGAGAGTAAGAACATTCTCTTGTCCTCCTCTCCGTCACAGTGACTAGGGAGGTATCACTCCATTAAGATACATAATAGGTGTGACATTACGGGGTGCGAGAGGTGATCAGATTCGAACTACGTCTGTAACGAAGAGAAGAGAACTCTCAGGATTGCAGACAAAACTATGTTTTATTAAATCAAACAATATTCTATATCTAAAATTATACATGACAACAACATGAAGTTATCTAATTAATTAAGGACTACGAACTACATATTTTTCTAGAATTCCTGTATATGAAATATCATGTAATATTCTGTCAATAATCAAATAATCAATTAACCAAAACGATGTTAAGATATACTTTAGATGTAATAGAAAACCAGTATTTCTTAAAAATATTCAAATCGTTGTGTAAGAATTTAATTCAATATACAATTTTGAATGTTAGACCATAATGTCAAAACGCCATTCTTTATGACTTTCAAAGCATTAAAATTAATTTCCAAATATAATTATCTTAGGTCATGAAGTTGGCAGCCAAATACCTTTACAAACACAAATGTATCACTATCAACACAAAACATAACGACAAAATTACAAAGAATCAATTCCTAACATTACTGTGTTTTCCTAGTTACTAGACATATATACATTTCTAACAAATATATAACACTCCGTTGCACTATATATTTGCAATTTCATAAATGAAAAATTGAAACGATGGCTATATTGTTTTAAAACACGCATCATTATTAAGCTGACAGAGCGTACGAGAACGGGACTTAAAATATAGAAAGAACAAAGAGACAAAATGTATAATTTACAAAGATTAAGATAATTTCATACCTGTAACGAAGAAAACTGAACTCTCAGGATTGTAAACACATATAAGTTTGGGATCTGCCCACCAAGGGCGGATTATATAGAGTTCCTTGTCCGGAAGGTGCCGCACTTTGTCATAAATGTACAGACAAGATGCTGTTACTCAGTAAACCCTAAAGTCTAGAAAAAATTCATTGTATCCCCAGTCAGAATCTATGATTCTCCTCGCGTTACATATCGATGTTATCTGTATTTGATTGACATAACGTAAAAGGAAGGAAAGTCGTTTGACTGATAAACAAATGGTATCTGTCCGCAACGGACAAAACGAAAGAGAGAGAAACAGGGTTAGCTGACTTTTCTTATGTTAACAGGTGTTATCTGTCCTTAACTGACACAGAGAAACGGGAACGTCGGCTAAGTATCATGTACTTTGCACTGAGAGTAGCAATACTTTACAGTCAATGAAAATTCGGCTTCTGAAAAATATGGGAAATTCAGTCGCAACATTAAAAATTGGATTTTATGAAAAATCGTTGTATATTTAGTCGTAACACATCCTATTGTTGTTCCTAGGAAAATCTTTAATATATTTTCTCTGATTTTTCCTGGAAATTTGCTAACCAGTGGAAACCATTACTCGCATTCAATAGAAAGCAGCATTAAATTCTAGAAATAAAGTAAAATGTTTATTAAGTTCCGACTCTTAGATTTTGCGTTGGATGAAAAAACAAACAAGTCTGATTAGGATGGTTCCGGTAAATCGGTTACAATCAAAATTCCAGTTATGTCATTCAAATACAACTATTTGCGCCAAAGCAATATAATCTATACTAATTTTGGATACAAGTTGTGTCCAAGTGACATAGTCTTTGTACTTCTTAACTTATAACAAATGCACTGGATCTCGAAAGGTCCGCCTAACTTCACACTACGTTCAGGCAGTTTCCGTAACAACAGAATATCAGAAAGACAATTTTGGTTTTACCAGTTTCCATGGAAGAGAAGGAAATAAACCATATTTTACGCTTTTCTATCACGTGGGCAAAACTATTTGACCTACAAAAGGAGGATCAAAGCACCATCTATTTCTTAATGTCAAGTGATGCAGGCGTAAAGTATATCCCGGATAATTCATTGTCTCCTTATTAACAATAATTACAACAATAATACTAATTCGAACAAGAAATACTCTATTTTAATTTCCTTTTTGGTTTGCAAGATGTGACAGTATGCGACACACACACTCACACACAAAATTGCTTTCACTTCAAATGTACCTTCAATCACTATATGTTTATGATACTGGATGAGAGATATACATATTGAATATTTTCTCCATGCATCACCTTTAAACACATGTAAGCGTAATTCCAGGTAACATAAATACTTATTAAAAACTTACATTAGGATCTTAGGACTATCATTTTAATACGAACAGTAAAAATCACACAGATCAATAATATGCTGTACTAAACAAAAATAAAACAATTTAATAAACATATTGTTACTATGGCAAAAGTATATTACATAATCAATTGTTGTCGACAGCCTTAATTTACATGGTAAAATGGAAAAATTGTTGTGAAACATGCCTGTGGTCGAATCAGATATCTAGAAAAAGAAAATAAGATAAGATATGTATACTTCAAAGAGCAGGAAAAATACAATATTAAAAAAGGTTTTAATAAAATGTATGTATTTATGCATGTATACCTGCATGCATGTATGTACATATATACATGCTAGCATTGCATACATACATACATACATACATACATACATACATACATACATACATACATACATACATACATACATACATACATAATTACGTATGTGTGACTGACTGACTCTTTTTATTTCCTCTTCTTACATTCAGTCATTTTCATTATTAGATAATAGAAAAAGAAAACTTACGGTTACATTAATGAATATATGGTACACTGATCATGCCAAAACACACGTAATGGTACAGTGTTTGTCATTAGACCTCCACAGTAGGATTAAGATTTTAAACTTGTAACGTATGTTAAAAATGAAGCTATTATATAAATGTGTTTAGACAAAGAATATTCACGTATAAATGGAAAATCCTTCCAGGCGGTATTTCATAAGAACGCAGTATATATCTTCAATAAAGTTTTTTTTTCTTCATAAGAAAACCTAATTTGATTTAAGCTACATATTCCTCAGCTGACAGTACACATTTTAACTTCAGTATATTCAACTATGCTTTTATGTAGTATAAAACTACTTACTGAGGACAAGGAGCAGTGTGATCAAGGAGAGAACTGCACAGGCATTTCGATTATTGTCATCTCCAACTATAGACACATTATAAAACAAAGAAATCAATACGGTATTAGAACGCTAAAATCACAGTTTTGTCTGTATTATTCTACAGTTTGTGTTGGTGTTTATTTAACAAGGGTAAAGATAATATTGTGCTGATATATCTGGTTATCTTTTTTGCACAAAAAGTATGACAATGTTTTTCTCTTAAATTCTCTCACTAACTAGCTAACAAACTAACTGACTAGTCTAATTCAGATACTATTGGATCAATAAAGAACATTTTGAGCTTTCCGATAAAGTTTTCCTTTTTTTCCCATGCAGTAAAAAACATTAATGTTTTTAAAAGTTTGCAATACTACTGTGTATTTTCTTTTTTCTTTTGGGTGTAGAATATGACGTTCTCGTGTATATGTCTAAATAGAGCTACATATTTTTGGGCATGTAGTTTTTAACTTTTTTCTAATATAACTATTAGAGAAAAGGATTTGAAAATGTTTCCATTACACATGAACGTACTGCAGAGGTGCACTACCACCACCACCGTCGCTGCAGCCTCTTCAACCAGTACCACCATCACCACTAGTACTACTGCTGCTACTACTACTAATAATAATAATAAGTTGATGTCACCAAAGGTGAGTGAGGTACAATAAACAAAAAGGTCGAAATCTGATGCATAGAAGCTTAAATAAACATTTGTTAGGCCACTTTTCATTCAAGCACATTTTTTTTTCATGGGTTTGTCTCTATTTATCTTTTCAGACACTTTTATTAACAGTCCATCTGCGCTTTGTCTCAGTGGGTAGCACTGAAAACTTAGTGTTCGGCTGAGTCGACATGGCTGGTCAATTTGTCTCTCTCTTGATCAATATTTTTCCGATATTGCTTTTGTTGTTGATCATTCTTTTTCTAACGTTAGTCGTTTTGCCAATAAAATGGGTGGCACGATGCTTAGTCGTCAGGGAGTTAATAACTTTTTCATGCACTTCTTAAGGCAGAGTTATGCGGGATGTACTTAGAACTTCTAAAGCAGCGGCAAGCCCCCACTGATTTTAATATTGCGACAAGGATATTTCTCATGTATACGGGACCCACTATCTAAGGTCTCATCCGATTGATATCAATACATTCCATCGAAATACTATAAAGCAATATTCTAAGAATTGATGCTAAATGAATCTTCTACGTAAGATTTGGTTAGTTTCAATTAGTGTGAAGCACGTTCGTTACTAATAACCAAAACTTTACCTTCCTGACAAACTGGAGACCCTCACTCTGAGAGCTGGAACTCCCATCCATCTGCAAATACAGCACGTTACTCTCCAGTATTAAAAATTTTCTATTCAAAACAACAATTTGGGTAATTTTCAATATGTAAAATGCTAATTGGAATTCTTGTGGAAACAAATACATTCTCAGAAAAGAAAAATCTGATGACGTACATTTTTCACTCTTGTGCTTCTGTTTGTAAACCAAACAATATGCGGAGAGCAGCAGTACAACATATTGAAATTATCAATGAAATAGCTCATCCTTGAATCATTTGATTTTCTGGGGGTTATGGCGATAGTGCAGTTTTTGTTAGAACCGGAAGAGTTTCTTCAAGGCTTTTTCAGATGGAAATATAAAAAATGTAGACAGACAGGGTCAGCAGATTGAAATGAAATTAATTTTTCCAGCAGAAATGAGGCTGGGATCTTTTAAGGAAGAGAATGGGAAACAAAACAAAAAAATACTTCTATCCCAGCCGCCTCTACACACCATCGAAAATGTTCAGCGCAGATGAATTATACCTTTTGTCTCTTTTTCCTCCCCAGATCCGAAAGGGTTCAGGGACTTGATGCAATTATTTCTCACCTTGGGCATAATTTGCCCAAACATATGCAACAAATATATCTACATTATGATCGTTAGACGATCATCTTCATTTCATATTGAAATAACATGAAACTATATCCTTAGAATGCATATGTCAATCAATAAAACATTAAAAATAGCCATAGCAAGTTACTTACTGGATTACAGCCAGATGCATGCAATAGTGTGTTATAATCTACTCGTTTTTCTTTCGTGATCTATAGTTTGCCTCCCGTAACAACCATTTTCCTTAAACTACCATTTTTAATCCATCCCACATTTAGGTAGCACTAATGCTAGTTCCCTAGCTCACCCTGACCAATCCTCATGCTTTTTATTATATGTTTGATGCCCCAACCCAACCACAATCCCCAGAAAACCCCAAATCATTACACATAGTATATGCTGTCGTAAGAATACATGTACAAAGTTTGCTCCAAAACTATATTAAAATGTCACTGTAATAGCAATTTTGTTTAATTTGACTTTTGACCCCCTCCCAGGGACCACAAGAAAGAAGCTCAAAACTCGTATACATTTTGCAGATAGTCGCTCAATGGGCAGCCTGTGTACCAAGTCTGGTGAATTTTGACCTAGCGGTTTAGGAGAAGCGGTTACGTCCAGACATACGAAGGGTATCGTAATATCAAAATGCTTTTTTAAAGAAACCATGGAAAAACAAGAGATATTGACATAATCAGCTTTACATATTTTAAGCTTTTCCAAAACGATTTTCTCTTAAAACATAATCAGTATGTTCTAAGCAATGGTGATTCATTATCCTTTGAAAATTATCCTGTAAAATAATTCCATCTTACTCATTATGAAATGCATGGAGAGAAATATATATCTAGCACAATATACTTCATTTTTAATGTAGAGGTTTGTACTTTTTATTTGTAATTGTGATATTTTTCGAGAAAGGTCTCCATTGTTACAATGACAGTCTACTTAAGATATTTTGAGTCAAGGTAACTGCTTTTATTAGCAATGGTGATAAACATAAAATTATCCTATTTAATATCTTGAGAAGCCGCTTACTGGTTAGCATCCTGGATTACTGCTTAGCATCCTGGATTACTGGTTAGCATCCTGGATTCACGAACAGAAGAGAATATTGATTCAACCAGGCCAGATAAGTCGATGAGGTTATCCCTGTGCGAGACAGTTAACTCCCTTGCCTGGCACGATACTACCTTTCATGTGCTGATGTGTCAAACAAACAAAAAGAAGACAAAAACAAACAAACAAACAAACAAAACAAAACTTTAACATCAAGACGCACTCCTTCCGTTAAATGAGAACAGGTATGCACCAAATTGTTATTTTAACCAATTAGAGATTCGGACAATTTAATTCGCTTTTATAAATTTGTGGCAATAATAACTTTAGTCCTATCTCCAGATTGAGATAATGTAATTCTGCCACCCAGAGTCGGATACCAATGATTAGTCATTCGACCATGTTACGTAGTGCATGAAAGAACTACTTGCTAAGATAATTTCGTACTTTCCATCTTAAGACGAGGAATTCTATATCACAGAAGACTGATTACTTAAATAATCCTTTACTGTGATTCAAAGAAACTTCCAGGAAAATCAAACTTCATAAATTCATGGGGAACATTTACGCCTAAACCTTTTTTCAGCTACTAAAGAGCACGCCATTTATAATGGGTTTAAGAACAAATATAACGAGGTAATATAGACATGCATACATACAAAGATACATTCAAGTTTATCTGCCCGTCCATGATATACCCTCCCTTAACACAAAATGGGTCTGTAGAAGCTGCTTTATTGTAGTTTTGTATCTATCGTGTCTAAAAATATTTCTGCTATGTTGAGGGAAAGGAAAGATTTCACATGAATTTAAGTACTTACTCAGATTAACTAGCAGTGCAAACAGTAACAAGAGCAAAAGTTGTCTTTGCATCTCTCCAATCTCCCGTCCTGTGAATACATTTGTAAAATCGTGAACATTGTCTTGGAGTTCTTCAAAAACAAGCGTTACATGTAAAATAATTTTCATATGCTATAACTGAAGTAAATAGCACGAACCTGGTAGCAAATGTTCAAAAGTGTTATTAAAGCAATGCCCTCGAAACCAACTTTTGTAAAATTATGTTTGAATCCTATTTTATTGGAAGTCGAAATTTCTCTGTGTGTATTATATAATGCCAACAAAGGTTCGAACATATTAAAATCTTGTCTGTCGCATTGGTTATTCTGGCAAATTGTACTTGCAAACTGCTCGTGTAACTTGTAGAAATGTTATATTTAACATTCCGGAACTAAAATATACAAACAGATTTAAAGCTATCTAAATCTCCAAAAATAACATAAACATTTAATGTTACCCCTAACGTAATCTTGTCGATTCGTTTCGTCAGGCATTATCTGTAAAAAAAAAAAAAATACAATAAAAGGCAATATTTGGTTGTAATCTTTCTTACTGTCACTTGGTTTGTATATCCACCATTTGTATAGCCTAACACACACACACAAAACTTGTTGTAAAACTTTTAAAGTCATATGTCGCACAATATAGTTCCTAATCATCTTTGCTCTGTCTTGAAAATATGTAAATCGGGTCCTACCAGGTCTAATTATGGTGAAATATATAAGTAATATTTTATGTTGAATAGTTATTGTAATTACTGAATAACACTTACCTTAGCCACTATGAAAATTATCCAAAACGTCCTGTTCAAAACACTTTGCTGTCAAGTAAGATGAAAGTATGTATGTATGTATGTATGTATGTATGTATGTATGTATGTATGTATGTATGTATGTATGTATGTATGTATGTATGTATGTATGTATGTAATATGCAAGTAATATGCAAGCGCATCGTGTCACAATAGTTTTATCCCTTGTGATCTAGGAATTCCCATGTTGTATTTTAAGAAGTCACGTCACGAGTTCATAGCCAGTTTAAGACTAGTTATGAAAAGGTGCAGTTGCTGTGTATTGTGCGCGTGTGCACCGGTGTGTGTGTGTGTGTGTGTGTGTGAGAGAGAGAGAGAGAGAGAGAGAGAGAGAGAGAGAGAGAGAGAGAGAGAGAGTAATGTAAAGTGTTTTCACGGACATAGGTTATGGAATATACAAGTAAATCATAAATTGCCTGTCTATATTATAGGATATATCAAGAGTGTTATTTCGGTAAGCTAAAAATCTTTCTGTCAATAAAAGCAAAATTTGATTGGGTAGGGAGCAAGATCCGAGGGGTATGGACTGTCCTATGACCGCCAGATGTGTTGTATTAATCAACTCAATGTAATATATTTTTTTAAAAGTCCATAGCTAAGCAGGCTTTGTACGATGCTTTATCCATGACCTTATTCGGGGCCCTACGGCTATGTCTTAAGGAAGAAGTATATACCGCCGTTTCAGCCTAGTGTAAGATCCTGCAAAAAGTCACATCGTGTCACAATAATTTTATCCCTTCTGATCTAGGAATTCCCATGTTCTATTTTAAGAAGTCACGTGACGATTTCATTCCAAATGTTTTAGGCATTCGACTCAAAGGCATGGTCAAATAACCTTTGAATTGTACTTGTCCCACTTGCATGTAAATGAATTTGGCTCCGTTCATGGTGACTTTGGGGCATTCGGTGCCTTGTTCTGAATAATATTTCAACAGAAATTGTCCATCGTATCCCGAGAAATTGTGAGCCATGACGGTAGCATATCGATGACAATCCAGGAAACGTTGAATGTCCTCTTCGCTCCAAGTGTCGTCGATAGGATCTAAGGTCCATTGGGCAAAATCGGACAGAGTGTTGGGACCACGAAAGTTTTTTTCACGTCTTCCTGGAATCTTACTACAATGGGGACAGTGAAAACAGATAGGTTCTTGTATGCACTTCTCACAAGCCCGATGAGCGACACAGAAATTAGGGATGTCAATACCCGTCTCTTGCATGCATTCAAAGTAAAAAAAAAATAAAATCCACTTTTGTCTTTTTCTTGTTCTGCTGCTGATCCCCCTTTAATTCTTTCTCCAGTGTATTGTCATAATTTTGCATGTAACATTGATGTTGATAGTCCACGATTTGGTCACAAATACGACATCTTTTCTTTCCGGGACAAACGTGTTTCTTGGGGTTGTTGGTTCGAATCAGTTGTCCACACTGGGAGCACAATTTTAATAAATCACAAGCACTTTTCTGCTGGTGAGACGGTGTCCAGCGATGTTGTTCGTTGTTGCATTTGAGAAATACCACACACGGTCTCTTTTGTTATGCCTGCTTGTTGTAACAGAAGTTCTGCTTCTTTCCGTTGTTTGGCTCTGTCCGATGTCGAATGCTCTTCCATGCTCTTCTCCATTCTGTGGTCTCGTTCTTGTTGGCATACGTTCGCCCCACCACGATGGCACGGGCCAAGCACATTTGGTCTTGGGAGTTGTCAATTTGGACGATACTGCGTTTGGTACTGCGAAGGTCGTCCACCAATAACACTTTGCGTGGTCCGCTACCTCTAGGAGGTGAAACGTGGGTCATGTGAAGCGTGACTTTTTACATCGGTGATGGTAAACTCGTCATTGGATTGTTGCACGTGTTCAATTTTGTCCATGACTTTGGACGGTGTTAATTCTGCAGGCGTACTGAACTCGATCCAGACAGGAGACTTCAAACTGTCGTGATGGATGGAAAGTCTCAACCGATCGTCCTCTTTGGCTCCGCATTTTCGTTTCAATATCTCTAACAAGGAATCCCACAAATCAGTAATGAAACCTGCAGATTTCTCCGGAGGCACTTCAGACCTGAAGTCTTTAAAGCGGACCTTGTAAGAGTAAGCCGTGGTTCTAAATTTTCTACATGAAATTTTTTGCGTCTCTCGAATGTGACAGTAATTTTCGGGAGCAACGGAACGACTTTCTTTGTTAGGGGTTCTAGACTCTCTGTGTCTTGTGGAAGGTGTGGCTTCAGGTTCACTCATCTCCTCTTCGAAATCGCTGGCATGGACTTGAGCTAGCACTTCAGCTAACGGTGTTTGAGACGTTACGGAAAGTCGCCATCGTGGCCTCTTCGTTTCTTCTTCTGGTTTCTCAGTGAAATGGCGTGATCGTTTCATCTTGATGTCTAACTTGGATCTGATTGAGTTTTACACAGGCTCTCTCCCCTATATATAGAGAGAGCTTCTTACCCTCAGAGTAACTATTCGTTATTCAACTTTCAAACAGTGAAGATGGAAGAGCAGTCAGAAAAGCTTACCCTTCTGGTCAGAGATTTAGCACAACAGACGGTTGTTGCTATCAGAAATTTACAGAGCGTCCTTGGAAAGTATACCAGTAAGACCAAGGACAACTCCCCCTCCTCCTCTAGAGATAAAAGTCAAGATACTTGCTATATCTGCCAAGAGAAAGGACATTGGGCTCCAGAATGTCGAATGTCCACAACGTCAAAGTAAAAGAAAAGAAAACAGAGACAAAAGGAAAGATACCTGTTATCATTGTCAAGAAAAAAAATATTGGTCCTCAGAGTGTCCTATGAAACAAGAGAACAAACAAGAGAGGGAGGGGGCAGAGGGCTCTTCAGAAACAGAAGAAGAAGAACCCATTCCCGTCGTCAAGAAATGTAAGAAGGCAAGACGACTGGAAGGCAGTGAAGAAGAAGAAGAAGAACCCTTGATACCTGGGAAGAAATTCAAGAAAAGAGACAGACAGTGAACTATGAACTTGAGTGATGTGTTATGAAATGTTCTTTGTGATTTTCTAAAAAGAGAATATACCAAAATGGAAAAAAGTAAGTGTCTTTTGGCTTTGATTTTGTTTTAGAGTATGGACGCACACAGGCACTCATACACAATCCAATGATGGGATTAAAGTTTTATTTGATTTCTTTTCTAAGAAATGTGTGTGGTTCTGAAAAGGACCGTTCGGGTGTTTGTTTTTTTTAAAACAAATTTATGGACTGGAAATGATGAGTTTTAACTGCCTCAATCCCTTTCCACGGCCAAGTCCTACTCCTCCTGCTGCTGCTGCTTTGGTAGTGGTAGTAGTAGTAGTCAATGGTGGTGGTGGTAGCATCTCAGTAGTAGTGACGGGTTTAGAATGTTTAGCCCGTGATGGTCTCTTTCTCTTTGGTTGAGTTAAAGAAATCTGATACATGTTTCTCAGATTCTTTAACTCGGCTAAAATATCTTGTAGCAGACTCAGCGTTAGATTGTCACTACTCCTTCCTTCTGTCCTTCACACTTCAAAGATTTCTGCTTCTCTTCTTCTTCTAGCTTTCTTCTTTCCTCTTCTTGCTGAATAAATGCTTCTTCTGCTTCTCTCTGATGCTGCCAACATTTTTCAAATTCTTCTTTCTGTCTCTTTTTAACATCATCCACCATGGATAAGGACGGTGGTACTACTACGGCTGTTCTTTCAGGCAAAAGCTCTTGCGACGACAGAAAATCCCCAAAATCCAAATTAAAATTTTCTGGTCGTAGGTTGACCACTGCATTCGCCGTCGTACTCTCACTCCGAACATAAGAACTTTCCGTCGCAGGCTCACCCCAATACATCGTCTTCATTGTATCAACCATACATGCCGCATAAAGGCAAAACCGTACGAACGCTGTGACGCCTATATACTGAAGGTTACGTCACAACCCGCTCTCTTCTTATTGGAAGAGAGACCCTCCTACCTGTTGTAACGCGCCTTTGGATTGGCGGAACATTTTGATCCGTTTCGATCCACTCTTAGGCTATATATACCAGCGTTGTTGTGACATAGTTTCACATGTTCTCAAGATGTATATATCCGTAGAATCTTAAAGCATCGTATCGGGCTAGCTGTTCAACCCGGACTATCCGATGTATGTGAAAGCATCATGGGCTATCACGAAGATGACAGATACAGCTCTTTGGAAGAGAAGTATCTATATAGAGAGACAAGGGTGTCTGAAGCGGGTGCTCATCTACGGACCTGAAGTGGTAGAAGTTTAAGGAGAAGAAGACCCGTGAAGAGGTGTGATATGTGTTAACTTCGTTAACAAAAAACTTCATTTTCAGGGCCACCCACCTCTCTTAGAGAAGAAACAATCAAAACTTTCCAATAGTGTTTCTATGTTTGTTTGTCTATGTGTATGTGTCTATTCTGTCCGTCTAAAATACTTCTACCCCTATAAACATTTCTACCCCCATAAACACTTTTGAGGCTATAAACCTTTTTGAGGCTATAAACACTTTTGACACCCAAGTGCCATCTCCATGTTAATTTCCCCTTGAGGCCATACTGCATATTTGAAGCTCGGTTCCCACACATTACTACTAGTGTAAATATAATATTTAGCCAAAATAAGCAAGAAATTAAACAAAATGTCGAGCTGTTCACTTCCTAAAAATAGTTATTTTTTTGGACAAATATGCAATATTTGGACAGCAACCTGGACAATATTTAATAAAACAGTACAAAAAATTTGAATTAAAATTGCAATCACAGAAGAGATGTTCAAAACTATGTTTCTCATTCTTACAGAAAGTATATTTGTCTTCGTCTAGTATGTTAATTCTTTTCAAAAAATTATTAGCAGCCTTTATTCTATGAATTCATTCAAAATGAAAAGATATCAGCTTGGTATCCTTGGTAAAAAAGTTTGCCCGACTATAAATCTCAGAGCACCCCTCGCTACTTATTTTTGTATTCAATACTTGCAGCCAAGTTTCTTGCTTAGCAGTATGTTGCCTTTGTACCTTTTTTAATCTTTGTAAACAAATTTCAGAGATTTGTATTTTTGCAAGTTCATTACTTTATCCTCCTGCTAATCAAATTAATGTGTACTGAAATGTTTTTTGGTATTATCTTTTCATGATTTTGTAATTTTGGATATTAAAGAGAATAATTTCAAGAAAACATTGCTTCTAGTTTGTTTTTTTCATTTCAAAAGGTATTAAATTACCCTGATCATCTACTAAATCATTAAGAATTTCAATGCCGGCTTGTGTCCGGGAATAATATTGACAGAAAGGTCTAGTGGGGACAAAGTTTAAAATACGCTAGGATATATATTCATTTGGACTTTGCGGTTCCTCTTTCCAATAAAATACTGCTAAAATGACATCCGTCCAAAAGCTGTTTTTAATAAGCTTACGAAATTCTTCTAATTTCCTTCTCCCTAAATTCCAAATATCCTCTCTATTTTTGAATATAATTGTATTGACTAAATTTTGCCACGATCCATCTTCATTTTCCAGCAGCCTTTTAACCCATCTTATCTTAATGTAACCAATAAAGAAATAAATATGAATAATATTTTGGTCCTCCCTCGTCACAGGAGCTACAAGGATGTCACGTTTAATTCTCTCTAATTTACCGCCACATACAAATTCAAATAAAGTACTCTTAAGATATGTTTCAACTTTTGCTGTTGGATTTGGAAGTGCTGAAAAAAGACGCATAAATACGGACAGAACAAAAGTTTTACAACAAATACCTTACCAACTACTGAAAGATGACTTTGACTCCAGCTTGAATATATTCTTTTTGCAGTCGTTAATTTCTTCCTATTTTCCACCATTTGTTGAAAATGAAAATCTAGAGAAACATCTATGGCAAAGAAAGTAAAGTTAAAAAGGCCAATTTAGGTTCATATTGGGACAAATTAAATTAGAACATTTCTTGCTTCCAATCCAAATAGCCTGTTGTTTTTTGTTTTGTTTTGTTGTTGTTTTGTTGGTTTTTTTTGCTGTTTTTTTATGTTACACAAGTCCAGATAATAAAAAAAAAGAAAAAAAGGCAAGATATTAATAGTTGCTTTGAGAGGACGTTAAGATCCATCAAGAAAATTAAAAGCATCGTCGGCATACTGACCAAATTTATACACACTTACATCAAAGATCAGTCTCCGTACATCCACATTTTTTGAAAAAAATGTATCGCTAAAATCTCACAACCGATCATAAACAAAAAAGGCGCAGGGGGATCTTCTTTACAGCATCCTCTTTTAACTCTTAAAATGATGCCATATCTCCATTATTTATAACACAACTTTAAGAGTTATTACAAAGCAGTTTACACAAGTTACAAACAGAATCACCGAAGCCAAAGTTGTAAGTCTTTTTCCACAAAGCTCCTGATAATTGAATCAAAGTCTTTTTCAATGTCTATTAGCAATAATAAACCATATATTTGTTCGCTCTCTTGCTGATCCATGATATCGTATAATAACCTAGTATTTTCTCCAATGAATCGACCCTTCATAAATCCTTTTTGGGTGTCATGATTATTGATAGAAGAACTTTTTAAATCCGAGCTGTAATAACTCCCAAAGCAATCATATAGTCAATACTTCAAAGAGATATATGTCTCCATTTTTAATGTATCTTCCGTCTTTTTCTTCATTTGGTAAACATGTGATGAGTCCTTAAGTCTGAAAATCTGAAAGTTTTCCTACATAATATCAATAAGTTATTGATCTGCAAAGAAAGCGCCCAAGATCCTTCTAAAATTTTTTATAGAACTCTGCAGTGAATCCATGCGATCCTGGATATTTTCCATTTTTCCATCCGTTTTAAAGACTTATCGTATTCATTAATTGCACATAGACCCTTACATGATTCTATTTCGTCTTGGCTAAGTTTAATATTGTGATTTTAAAAAAAATATATATTTTGAGCTTCTTGAGAATCAGTCCATATCTATACAATTCCATATAAACTGTTTTTTAGCTTCCAAAATATTTATTTATTCTGATATATATGCCCCATCATCTAAAATTCACGCCCTTCATTGTCTTATTGAATACTTTCTTTTTTCAAGATTTAAGAAGTATTTTGTACTTTTCGTTCCCCAAACTCATACAATCTAGCCTTGGATTTTAATATAACAGCTATTATGTATATTTGTTCTTGATTCCTCTAATTCTGCTTTGTTTCTAAATTTTCCAGAGTCTCCTTACCTATGTTGTCTGACAATCCCCTTTGAATTACTAATATTTCCTGTTCAATTTCCTTTGGTTTTTCCCGTATTTCTTTTGTTTTCCTAATAGATTAACCTATAGTTGCAGATCTTATTTTCATTTTCAAAATTTCAAAGAAAATTTGATCATTACATGAAAGAGAAATATGTAGAAGGTCCTCTTTATTTCCCCCTAAGTAATATTCTTCTATAGTATCAGTTATATACTTTCTAACCAGATCAATATATTTAATGTTCCTCAATAGTTAAGCATTAAATTTCCAATATCCATTTCCCCTTGGACACTTTGTACAAACCCCATGTATTCATATGAAAATCATCGGATACAAGAAAATAATTAAATCTACTTTGTTTTAAGGGAGTTTTTTGTCGCCAGGTATACATATCTATGTTTTCATTGGAATTTCTCCAGGAGTCAGTTAATTTAAATTCGTTTTTCAGGTCTTGAATTGTTACTCTAGACTGTTGGTGTTTGTCATGTAAGATATTATATGTATCCTGTAGCGTACTAACGTGGGTGGGGTGCGGGGGTGCGGACGGGGCGGTTGCCCCGGGCGCAAGAGGTCTTGGGTCATCAAAACAGCTGATACAAATTCAAGCCTCGTTTTCCGGCCCATTGGGCCATCATCGTCGCCCCGGGTGCCATTTACCCTTAGTACGCCACTGCATGTATATGAATCTAAGTCTTGAACAGTATTCCGATATCTTTCTATCTGAAGTTGTCAGTGATCTCCATGAAATTTCAAGATCTTCAGCCTGTGGAGCAATCAATGATGCTGTATCATCCATCAACACAAATTTAATGAACATCAACTTTCCCTTGTCTGATGTAAAAATACCCCGATTCTTATATTGATCCACTATTTCAAAAGATGTTTTATCAAATTCAAGATTGAATTTAGCTCTAC
This sequence comes from Margaritifera margaritifera, assembly GCA_029931535.1. Classification (NCBI taxonomy): domain Eukaryota; kingdom Metazoa; phylum Mollusca; class Bivalvia; order Unionida; family Margaritiferidae; genus Margaritifera; species Margaritifera margaritifera. The sequence continues at coordinate 478,240 of JAQPZY010001636.1, read as the reverse complement.
CTTTACTTCCAAAACTTATGACCTTCGTTTTGTTTAACTTTGCATTTACTCGTAACATAAGGAGCTTACAATATTTAGTGAAGACATTCGAAATTTGTTGTAACACAGGTGCAGACTCAGCACAATTTACAGTATCATCTGCGTAGAGTAATACTAAAATCTGAAATATATGTGTGATATAAAAAATCAGTTCAATCCATCGCAATATCTGTCCTTTAAAAACTGTTTTAAGCCATTAAAGAATAGAGAAAACATTATTGGTGAGATGCTTTCACCCTAACAAAGTCTTTTTTGACAGTAAAGAAAATGTGATAATATTTATTGACCGAAATACACAATTTTATGTTATTATACCTATTTTGTTTACAATCCTAAGAATTGTCCCATCTGTTCCATTAGACAGCAGTTAGCCTCATAACTCAACCTGCCAAACGTTATCAAAAACTTTTTCAATATCTACAAAAGTACAGAATAATATCTTTTTAGACCTAATGAGATTAATCAAAACGTGGAGAACAAATGTATTGTCAGTCGTTGAATAGCTATTTCTAAATCCAGCTTGATTTTCTTCTACTACACCATGCATATCAACACGTTTATTTAGTCTTTTACTTATAGCTATTGGGAATAATACCTGTATCAAGTGTGAGGTTATCTTACATACGGCTTAACAATATATTTATTCATTCAGAATACCATCAATATCTGGGGATCATTTTATCGTTTTACTAATGTGCGTAATGTACGGCTGACGTAAGTTACGTAAACGACCTCGCGTAAGTAGACTTTTCCCGTTTCACTAACGTTTCGTTAACTACGCAACAACGTAAATACTTGCGTAACTTTAAGTCAGGCACCTAAGTTTGCGCAATGAAAAAAATGGCGTCTTTTATTATCTTTGGAATCAAAATCAAAATGCCAGACGAAGTTTGATACGCCAACGTGTGTTCCGGGACAGAACACAGGTCCTCGATACTTTGGATGACCTAAGTTTAATATCAAGATATCATATCACTTTCCAAGAATCATCATTCTGCAACTGACAGATTTGATGAGAGATGATACTGAGAGACCAACGCTGAGATCTCATCAAATGATCCAGTGCCCGCACACATTCAGGTTTGTAAAACATCATCAATACAAATTCAAATATGCCACTCGGAAATACCCTGCTAAAAAAAGCCTTTACTTACCCAATGAGAATCGGCCCGTCGGCAGTGAGCCACCGTGGGTTAATTTTTTAAATACTATTCACATAATTCAGTATGCATCGTGTGTGTGTGTGTCTGTTTGTGAAATAAGAACAATAAGTTACAAGAAAATATTAAAACTGTACTATTAGTAATATCGCAAGAAATGTGCCAATTGAATTAGCTTTTGATTTAACGTTGTATACAGTTCTGAAGTCTTTATGACTGTGTGTCTTCAGACTGTCAAAGCATTATCTCCCCTCCCAATAATTTCGTTTTTTCAATACACTGATTTATTTGTTCATTAAAGGACCATATACATTTGTAAATGTGGACTATAACCCAATTCTAGCTACGTATATGAGGTGTGGAAGCACTTAATGACCCCACGTCTACATGTCGTTAACTATTTGAGGTTCTGTTAGAGCGCATTATAAGCATGTGACTCTCACATACATTAGTTTATATCGTTTTATACCAATTCAATTCTATTATTTCAACAACATTAAAAAAATCATTATAAATATAATGAACTTTAAAAGATAATTTCTTTCTATATATGATTATCATAAAAAAAATGGTTTATGTATGTAATAAAAGGTTAATGCTAGTAGTTCACACTCTATGATTGAAAATATAAAACTGAATAAAAAAAATTTCAATATCAATTTCCCTTTTTTTAGTGTGCATCTTTTCTAGATTTCTGAAGATGTAATCAAATATTTGTTTGTTTTTTGTAAAATTGTTTGAGTATGTACTTAATAAATACGAATAAATATAGACAGATATATAGAATGCTGGAAAAGAAAATGACATATAGATACAGATCAATGGACTGAATTGAGATGACAAGATATTCTGTGTATACATTTTTTTTTTTTTTTTTGGGGGGGGGGTATGACTCAGAGTGTGAGGGTGGGATGAAGCGGTAGTTTTTTTTTATATAAGGTACAACCTGTATCATTACATTTTTAAAATACAACTTGCTTTACTACAGCTCTATTGACAGTGTCTATTATAGGATCAGATGTCAATCAGCTATCATTTAGCAGACATTACAATGATGTAGAAAAAAGAAGAAGAAAAGAAGTATTTTACAGAATAGCCAGATTTCCAAAGGTATTAGGAGCCACTGATGGGACATTGATACCATTAATTGCTCCTGTGGATGAAGAAACCAATTATATTTGTAGGAAAGGGTTTCATGTCATAAATATGCAATCTGTGGTAGATGCTGATTTAAGGTATATCATATAATATAAGTATACAAACTTTTATATGTATGATTATTTATATGCAAATATTTGTTTATTATGAAAACAATTCAAAATATAGGTGTTAACTTGCAATAATGAATCACCTCATTAACAGGAGCACATTTTGAGTACCAAAGAATATATATAGTGGTAAGAAAACACTTGTTGCGGATGCTATTTGTCAATTTTACTTTTAATGGACATTATCTCACATTTTATATATATATAAATATATATATATATATATCTTATATTTATGTTACAGAATTATCAGCTTAGTTTGTAAATGGCCTCGGTCTGTGCATGATTTGAGTGAACATATGGAGAACAGTGGAGAGGGGTGGCTTATTGGGGACTCAGGGTACCCACTACAACCCTGACTGATGCCTCCCATACTCAAACCAAGGACAACGGCAGAACAGAGGTATAATGAAGCCACTCAAAAACTAGAGTTGCTGTGAAAAGGGAATTTGGATTGTGCAAATCAAGACTTAGGTAAACGTTAATGTGTTTTCTTATAGTTTCAACTGCTGTTATGAGATACCAGAACCAATTCGAACCATTTGCAGAAAGAATGCATGGAATTACATTTCACTAATTATATATTAATGGAAAATTTTCTATAGTTTCCATTTTCAAAACTTTTATTGATTACAAATCATTTGAAACTAGAGATTACAATCTAACACATATATAAATATGCATCCTAAGTAGGTTGAAATCAAACACTCTTTAGCATAGTAATTAAAGTAATGTTGTGGAAAGGGAAGCAAGAAGGACATACAATCTGGGTTTATAACTCCCCTAAATGCCACACAGTACCAGAATGCAAACTCATTATAGGTAAAATAAATATAGAAGTGTGGGCGTAATTTGGTTGAAATCCAACAACCCATGGAAAAGTTATGCTGCAGAAACCAAAGTAAGGAGGACAGATAATCAGCAGCTATAACTCCTCTAAATGATGTTCTTAAACGTTTTATCAGTATATTGATTTTTTTAAAATTTTAACTAAATGATGTTTTATGGTGCATTCTACTAATTATGCCAAATTAATTAAGGCATATTCTAATTACAAAGTATAAAGTTTTTAAGTACAACTATAAATCATTTTGATTTAACCATGTCAAGTGAAATATTGTTTTATTTTTATTCATATAAATGTAAAGCTTGGTTAGTTTTATTTATAGGTGTATCCACAAAACAGAAGGCCACCTATCCTTTCAGCCACCAAAATGTGTGAAGATAAAAGCTTCTGTCTTCAAACTACACAACAAAAGCCATTGATGAAAAGCCACCCATGGACTATGATAGTGATGACAATGAAGAGAATGATAATGAAATAGTATCTGATGGCCTTGTCAATAAAAGTGGAAACATTATCAGACAGAGGATATTAGGAAGATTTTGAAACACATTTTCTTAATTGTGAATTACGTGCAAGGCAATGTTTAGTATATAGTGACAAATTTATCATAATATTTGGTTCGTTAATTGTCATGTGTTTTGAGGTAGTCTCAAAAATGTGCATATCACCAGATTAATAATGATCATTTAAAAATAAAAGTTATAAATTCAAAACATAATTACACTTCCATTGAATTATGCAAAATATTTAAACATTAATTAAATTTAATAACTGGAGACACAGAGAAGTATAATGTTGCATCATCATACTTTCTTTTTTTTGCAGTTAATACATCTTCTCTAGAATTTCTAATTTTCTTCTTTTTAATAGCAATTTCTCCTCTTCAATATCAATCAGTTTCTTATGACAATTACAAGTTGTCTGGTTATCTACACATAGAGATAATTAATTTTATATTGACTGGTATAGTAAATATATAGAAAAGAAATAATGTCAAAAATAAAACTGATAACAAGATATTAATTCAAAATTCTCTTACTTCAAATAAATCAAAGCACAAAAAATATGTATACATTTTTCATTGGCATAAATACTCCTATTTACAATGTTTATAACATGGATGTTGATATAACAAAATTAAAAAATTTATTTTTCAAGTAATATATATAGTATAAACTAATTGTATTTCAATTTTCTGTTATCCATATTTTGCTTACTGATTAAACTTTTCCACTGTTCTTAATCAGTAACATAATATATTTATATGCCCAGTGTTTGTTGTCCTGAACAGCTTTCTACTTAGATATATTTTTTACTATGTATCTTACTATAGAGATGATATTTCTTACAATGTATTCCTTGTGTTGATGTAATAAATAATTATTGTATGGGATAGGATTCTAAAAAAGTTCGGATTATTTGTTGGTCCCATCCCCTTGCAATTAGTTTTAGTACAAATGAAGAAAATGCAATTGTGTAAGTAAATGCTGATATTATGTAATTGACATTTAAAAACAAAATCTTGGATTGATGATTGCTTATATTTGGATCATTGTCAACGATGTCATATATGGAAAACAAACAATAATTATATTAACTTGACTTCATGTTCTTCAATCTGTTTCTTTTAATTGTGGCTTTATTTGCTATTTCTGAAAAACAATAACTAAATTGTGAATACAGCTGCATCATAAAAGACTATAATAAAAGGACTTATCACCATGCTTCTTCATAAGGTAAATGTGAACCCTATAGGCAGTTTGTTTGTATTTCATATAAATGTACATGGATTGTAATGAAAATACATCATATAATGCATAATTTACTCCAATCTCAGATTATATTGTAATATATATTATTCTGCTATGTTGAAAGTATAACAGGTATATATTAATATATATATATATATATATATATATATATATATATATATATATATATATATATATATATATATATATATATTAATGTTAATGAAATACATAATAAATACCATATTAATCCATTCAATTGTATCCTGGTTTCATTTGAGCAGTCATTTATCAAAATTGATAGGATAAGAAAAGCTAGTAACAAGCTGATACATAATATTCACAATCAACTTCTTGTCTAATTTCCATAATGATCCCATCCATACCCCCACATACACACAAACACACACAATTAGTATATCCTTTATGTGAAAACAGTGTAAGAATGAAACAGGAATGACAAAACTGAGTAAAGTATAATTCAAAAAGCTATTATCTGAGCAAAAGATAATTGTAAAAATATGATATTTATTTTACCAATTGATTCATCGTGTCTCATGTTCAAATGTTCAAACTGCATGCTTGCTCTGGTTCATATAAAAAAGGTAAATGAATAAATAAATGGGTAATATATTTAATATGCTTTGATAACTACAACTTGTTAACATGTTAATGTGATCTTATTTAAGGATCTGTTGACTTTTAAAATGTTTTCACTATTGGCGGATTGTATCAGATATCATTTATTTTCCTCTTTATGCTTAAAATGTATAAATTATATATTGAATTGAAACTATAAAAAGTTATTTATGAATTTTAATGACTAATCATGATAAACCTATTTCACCTTCCTCAGTGTCAATGGTATTATATACTACATGTTCATCTGCAAATGATAAAATATATAATTGAATGAAAGCAAGCATTAAAAATATAAAATGATGGATAATAAACATTTCAATTCTCAGCAATTAATGCATAAATAAAGTATTGCTATTTGTGATTGCCAAAAATGATAGTATTTTAAGAAGGTAACAGCTGGAAATGTTCAGTTTGAAAAGTTCATGTTAAATTGATGTTTTATGTTTTTAATTATTATGTTTAAAATCAATGATATGATTCATTGTTATGTTCCTTTAGAAGCTTTCCGAAATGTTCCATTAATTGTCAGTGCATATCATGTGAGTGCTTTATATATCCTTATAAAGAAAAATAAACTACCCTTGAACCCATATTTTCCACAGGAATTGTTGAGGCACCTTCTGAAAAATGAGCTATTTTCAATAAATGTCTTGCTTTGCATCACATTAATTAGGAAAAAATATATAAATAATTTCTATAATAAATAGTATCATGAACAAATAGGTTGTTTTCATGTAACTGTTAATAAACCTTTGATAAGCACTTTATATTACATTGCATTTTCTCAATACCAATGTTTATATATTTTTAACGAATTCTATATTTCTGTCTCAACATCCTTGCATGCATGTATTCATTATCTGTATGCACAAAGTCATGTTATGAAATCAAATAACACAGTTTAAGTTAATCATACAGCTATTATATTATGTTATGAAATCAAATAACACAGTTAAAGTTAATCGTACAACTATTAGGTTATGTTATGAAATCAAATAACACAGTTCAAGTTAATCATACAACTATTAGGTTATGTTATGATATCAAATAACACAGTTCAAGTTAATCATACAACTATTAGGTTATGTTATGATATCAAATAACACAGTTCAAGTTAATCATACAACTATTAGGTTATGTTATGAAATCAAATAACACAGTTCAAGTTAATGATACAAATATTAGGTCATGTTATGAAATCAAATAACAGTTGAAGTTAATGATAAAAATATTATGTCATTTTATGAAATTAAATAACACAGTTTAAGTTAATCATACAACTATTAGGTCATCATAAGACTGAAATGCATGTAAAACAAAATATTGCATGAAGTACAAATATTTAAAATTGATACATTAAACAAATTGGATAGTTTAAGTTGAAGGCAGGGTTTGAGTTTCATTATTTTACCATATGTGACGAATATATAGTTGTAAAAAAATCAGCATGGCAGTGTTTTACATTGGTTAAACTGTTAGGTGGACATTCTGTGTACCTGTGTACCCCTATAATGATCAAGATAGGGGTATTTGTTAAACTTAGGAGTACAATGGCAGTTTGGATGGGGTAGAATATCACCTTAACGCACTCAAGGAGCAACACTATCTTGTAAATACTAGTACTGAAAGGTGTGTGTGTGTGTGTGTGTGTGTGTGTGTGTGTGTGTGTGTGTATCTGATGGCCTTAGACATAGTGAAAGGCATTCAAACAAGCCCATCCAACCCTATGCATTCCCCTCTTTCATATGACTTATTTTCCATTCTTCCACGCTCAATTTAGAAAATTTCCCATACTTCATATAACCAATTCAGAATTATTAATTTTATTTATTTCAGGTTATAATGGCTTTTATTATATGAGTGAGTAATGTAATGATATGGAAAGAAGGTTGCAATAAATAGGATATTTTTCTTAATATCATTATCCTGTGTTAACAGTTATAAAATTATACCCAAAACACCATTACTTTTCAATGATATAAATGATAACTGGCAAAATATCTCCCTGTTACAATCAATACAATGAACTATATCTAATAATTGCATAAATACCTGTTAAAATTATATTGTGTCCACTGACCCAGCTATGCCTGTCAGCTGAGTCTCTCCTAATACTGACACAATCTGAAATATATTTATTACTGATTTTTCATAATATTTAAATGATCAAAATGCCAACAATATTTATAACAATAAAAAAGTGCATATATGTACTCTCCTTTGTTTATGTTACCTTTAGAATATTTCTTAATTATTAACAACTCGTAGTAGTTGTATATCACATTTTGATTTAAAATCTCACAGAACGTAGGACATTATCTCAGTATCAATACAATTTTTGTTTATCAGGGAATAATGTGTTTTCTTTGATTAGTTTTTTCTTATGGATATTATTAAACCAAATGTCTGTACTTGCTAGTGTTGTCAAATTAAGTTTCAATTTTATGAAATTTCATAATTTTAATTTTCTATTATGGATATTAGAACAATGATTAACTTACTGATGCATATTCACTGTGAATACAAAGGACAACTTGTGTGCATTAATTCACATAGATGACATTTGGAAACAAATTTAGATCGATCAAAATTTGTCTGTACTCAACTACATTTATCACAATATTTAATCAAATCTTACAAAATGTTATGCACTAAGTATGACAGTATCACAACAGTAGTAAATTTTAAATTGAGCAACTGCAATGGATTGCTGTTTAAAATCCCAGGCTTTTTATTGTAAACTGAAATCTCTCCATAACCCCTACCTAGAAATCATCACCATATGGTGACCTAGGGCTCATAATGCATATCATTTAATATCTAGTGATTGCTGTTGATTTCCTTAAAACTCAGCTTTATGCTGTACAATAAAGATATAATCAGATTAGAAGCAGTAATGATTAATGGAAATGATTGAGGAAATTTCTGTGTATGGTAATCACCTTTTCTTCATAATCCCTGAGTCCCTTGTTCATGGGACCACCTCCAGTTGATACAATGTGTTGTCTTCTCTCTACTTCCTTCTTTGTTGCTGACTGCTTCAAATCCGACCATTTCTTCTTAACCTGTTTTAATGTTCTCTTGGCAATTCCACAGGCATTCACTCTGTAAAATAAATTATTTTGAACAATGTAAAGTAAAAGTTCATATGTAATCATTGTAAAGCATCATGTGAATATTTCATAAGTTTGTAAAGCACCTCTTCTAGTAATTGTAACCCAAACTACATCTCGATCATAGTTTTTTTTTTGTGCTAGAGGTAGTGTGTCAAAATTGTTAAATGTTGAAACTTAGAAGCATAGGAAGCAGGAATATTTTTGGTGAAGAATTAAAATTTACATAATTGTAATGTAATAGAATACATAATTTTATAGTAAATGTTGTGCGCAGAATTATTGAAATCAGGTCGATCTGTAGCAAAAGCGAACCATATTCAAATCCCACTAGTAACTTAATTATTTTTTAAAATAATTTTTCCCCAAAGACATGTGTGCTTTATCACCTTGAATTAGGCAACAGAATTATGTTACTACTCATATTTTCTGTGTGAATTTACACAAACACAACAGAACATGAACGATAAACAGCTGACATTACCCTAAGACATCCGTTACTTCTACCTGTTATACACCTTAGGTAAACAACATGTTTTATATTAAAATAAAATAAAAAATATTCTTGTTATAAGTCAATAACGGATATATTTCATTTCATGGGTAAATTTTTTTTATGATAGTGTAATTCAAATACTCTCTCTCATTGTATGCTACACATTTAAAAATAATGCAGTGGTAATAATAAAGGCTTTATACTATTTTTGTAAAATTCATAATTAAGTTGCATTTAAAATGTTAGTGCTTTAACTACATTTAAAGTAATAATTAAAATATTCTGATGACAATATTTTTTTAACCAAATCAATGATGACTCAAAATAAAAGCAGAAATAATATTCTAAAATAATGGTTGATAGTTTTGTTGTAAGAAGCATGGTTGTGATGCGGATCTATACTGTATACACCAAGCAAGATGCCTACCGCTTTAATGACTACGACTATAATAAAGGGATACAAAACTACAGTAACAAAATTCTCTAAATCATAAATATGTCATTCTCCAAATCATAAATATGTCATATAATTAAATTATAGATTTGTGTAATTTGTTTAAATATTATATGCAAAACATTCCAAAAAAATGCAGTATGATCTTAAGTGTCATCACCACAGACATGTTTAATTTATATTGAGATGGCATAAATTTGACTAACATTTAAAAAGAATATGTAACGTAGACAATATTATTGTTATTATTATTACTGTTGATGTTGTCGCAAATACAATGCAAATCATTTCAAAATATAAGTGTAAATGTCTGATAAACATATAAATCTTTATTATAAAAATTTAGTATGTCAAAATCTGAATAAATTTCTTAATTTTAAAATTATGATAAAACAATATCAGCCATTACTTTACAAAATTATTTCTTTTTTATTTGTATTCATCATTTTTCAAGTAAAAAAAAAACTTGTTGGCGTTTCAATCAAATGGGTGTTTCTTTAGTAACACGGTCGCCATATTTGCATGGGCGAGTCTATATTTTCAAACAACAGATGTGATGTAGTTCATCGTCTTTGATACTCTCAATAATTCCGTAAATTTAGGAGTTACATCTATTTGAACACACGTATGCAAGAGTTCCTCCTTTTCATTTGCTCAATTTTTTTTTTATAGAAATATTAAAACTAGACATTGCAAATATTGGACACAGACAACACAGTTCTTACTCAAATGGAATGTTATAGAAAGCAGAAAAGGACAGTGAGCAGTCTGTCTGCTTGTTTACATTGAGAGCTTCCATTTGTTTTGAAACGCCAATAAGTTGATAGTGTTAGGGACTCCCTGGCGACAATCAGGTTAGAAATTATAAATTGATGAATGAAATGACAAAGTTTTGTACATTTTTCATATCCTTGATGCTTTTCGTTTTTAAAATCTGTAGAGGGGTACAAACAAATGGGAGGGTGTGTGAATATCCGTCCAATAGCCAGTTGTCGTTCACTTCCTTCAATCGTGCGCCATGTTTCTCGCGATCTAACGCGCTTGTTGTGAGATAATGATGTCATCAGCTGTCGTTCTTAAAGAGCGGCAGAATTTAATTATATAGTAAAATCAAACAAAATGAGATTCAAATAAGGTAATTTCACGTAATTTAAAAAAATCATAATGAAAATCTATGTTTTCACTTATGCCTTTTTTGTGTCAGACATTTTGGCCTTGAATTTTCTATTATATGCTAAAGATAGCGCCGCCGATCACATAATGACTTTGTTTTCATATTTTGAACAGGAAAACCAACTTTGGGAATTAATACAACTAGATAGCCAATGTAAATATTTGGTTGTAATCATGTGGGGTTCTTATACAACGTAAGAAAAATGTACACTCTAAATGTATATTCACTACGGACTTTTTAGTTTCAGTATTAATTCATAATAAACATATATTCCACATCAAAAGACATTGAATCTATTATGATAAAATGTGTATCCATTCACCAGTGTCTATTTTTAAATTTCTCTCTCCCTCTGTCTCTCTGTCTCTCTCTCAGTCTATTGAGTCATGTGTCTATATGGTAAAGAACAAGCAAGCAGTAATGTAAGTGCACAAACTGCATATAGAATTAACGGAAAAAAATTATTCACTTTTAAATTTAATTTTTTTTAATTTCAAAAACACGGAGACGCTATAAACTAATATCCATACCTTGGTCTAATTGGCACGGTCCGGTCATATGCCACGTGACTTTTTAGTGAGTGTCACGAACCATGGATGTCACTTCTGGAAATAAGTAAACATACACACGCAGGGAAAAACGGTATCGTCCGACGGCCAGTTGTCGTTTGCCTTCTTCAACCGTGCATCATGTTTCTCGCGATATAACGCGCTTGTTTCGAAATAATAACGTCATCAGTTGCGTCACCTGCGTTCTTCAGAACCGAAATAATATCATTTTATAGTACAAGCATAGAAAATGCAATTTAAAAAGGTAATTTCATGTAATTTAAAAAAAATCATAATGAAAATCTGTTTTCACTAATGCCTTATTTGTGTCCGACTTTTTGACATTGAATTTTCTATTATATGCTACAGACAGCGCCGCCGATCACATGATGGCTTTGTTTACATATTTGTTTTACAGGGAAACCTACATTGGGAATTTATAGAAGATGAAAACAAATGTAAATATTTGGTTTTAATCATGTGGGGTTCTTATACAACGTAACAAAAATTTACACTCTAAATGTATATTCACTATGGTCTATATCATTTCAGTATTATTTCAATGGGAAGAGAATTTTTTTATATAGTTACACCCTGGAATACACTATAAGAAATGAACCATATGTTTCTGTTGTATTTATATTGTATTATTTATTCATGTTATATTGATTTCAATATGTCATTCACAGCAAGACAATATGATAAAAATGGAGATAAAAATTCCTTCATTTTTTTAAAAAAAAATAACAGAAAAAAAGACAAATATGACCATTTTCGTTGTAATTTTAATGTTTTATTTCAGGTTCAATCACTTCATTGCACAAATAAACAATACAAATTGGGGAGTTTCAAGTGCCAACACAAACATTTAGAGACAGAGTAATAGGAAAAATCGACCCCAATAATGTCAATTATGGGATGTCTCCAATGTTGAATCTAGAAGAGGAGGCACAATTAGCAAATCACTTAAAAGAAATGGCCAAATATGGATATGACTATACATGTCAGGAGGTTAGAGATATCGCTTCTGACCTTGGAGTTCAGAATAGTAAGAGGAAGAAGAATCATCCACTGAGTGACAAAATTGGTTTAGAGGTTTTATCAAGAGATGGCCAGATTTGAAAGTTGTTCGACCAGGAGCCCTTAAAGCACTGAGAGCGAGTTCTACAAATATACAGAATGTCAAGAAATACTTTAACCAACTTGACCATGTACTTACCAAGTACAATCTAAAGGAAGGGCCAGACTTGATATACAACATAGATGAAAAAGGAGTTACCATAAACCATACCCCTCCCTTCATAGTTGCTGGAAAAGAATTCCATCCTCATGCGGTAGTGTCTGGAAAATCATCTACAGTAACTATTATTTCAAGTGGAAGCGCATCAGACATTGCAGTTCCTCCTTTCTTTGTCTTTCCTGGTAACAGAATGAGGGCTGAATTATGCAGGGTGCAAGCCCAGGGGCTGATACTGATGTGTCAGAGAATGGATGGTCCAATTCTGTAATATTCCGCCATTACCTTGAGACCCATTTTATTCGTTTTGCATCATGTAGAGGTGATGAACCGCTCCTACTTATTCTAGATGGACACAAAACTCATATTTCAGTGGGACTCGTAGAATGGGCAAAAGAACACAACATAATTATACAAATCCTTCCAGCACACACAAGTCTATTGTCCTGCAGCCCCTTGATGTTGGATGCTTTGGGCCTTTTCAGAGAATATATAACTTTGAATGCCATAAAAGGATGAGAACTTACACTGGTGTAGTTACCAAGCACAATATATGTGAGCTAGGGTGCAAAGCTTATACTCAATCATTGTCATCAGGTAACCTACAGCCAGCATTCAGAAAAACCGGAATATATCTCTTTTGCCCTGATATAATACCAAAGCATGCCCTGGCACCAGCAGAAGTTTTCATAGAAGAGAGCAACATCACTAATCCCATTTCTGATCACAACACAGATGACCAATACAGTAGCAGTAAAGTGGGAGAAAAAATGGATGACAAACAAGTAACACATCAGAACATGTTTGAAAAAAGAATTTCAACACTGAAAAATATAAAATCACAAAAAATAGGAAAAGCCAGAAAAACATTAGGCAAAATTGTTTCAGGTAGCTGCATCACAGAGGATGAGATTGAAAATCAAGTGAGAGAACATATCACAAAGAGTTAGAAAAAAATGGTAATAGAACAGAAGGACATAAAGAAGATTTGGAAGACTAAGAAACAAAAACAGAAAGGAAAACAAGACCCATCAAAATTATTCTCTGTATGCAAGAATGGAAAGAGGAAAAAGAACCATATTTACATTGATGATTCTGTTGACACAGACACTGATGATGATGAAATTGCTGAAGAAGAAAAGTGCTGTGTTTGCAAAAAAATGTACTCCTGACACAGTTAGGCAGAGTGTATCATTGGTATTTGTAAAGTGGGCAAAGTACGATACATGCGAACACTGGGTGCATCTTATGTACTGTTCAGAGGTTCGTTTCATCAGAAGGGGGAGCAGTTTTTCTGTGTACACTGTAAAAAATTTAACATGTGAAATTTTATTTCAATGATATTAATAAAAATGTTTCTATCTCTCATTCTCTCTGTGTGTGAATGATATCAAATAAACAGCAATCCACATATATTATTAATTATTTAATATGTTCATTGAATTATTAAAATTGTTTCATTTTTTCTATGAATATTAAAATCTGTAATAATCATAAATAAAGATTTTGTAAATTTTATGTATTTACAAGATACTGACACTAAAAAACATGCAATAAATTAAATATAAATAACTTCTCACTACCTTTAACAAAATCTAGAGAAAGATTTTAATTATGATATAATTGAATTACATAGATATGATAAACATATATTCTACATCAAAAGACATTGAATCTATTATAATAACATGTGTATCCATTCACCAGTGTATATTTTTAAATTTCTTTCTCTGTCTCTCTCTCCCTCTCTCTCTCAGTATATAGATTCATGTATTTATATCTTAAAAACATCCAAGCAGTAATGTAATTGCACAAACTGCATAAAAAAATGTTTTTTGTTTTTTTTTCATTTTTAAATTTTTTTTTTTAAAATGTCAAAAACACCAAGTCGCTATAAACTAATCATATCCATACCTGGGCCCAACCGGCACGTTCCGGTCATATGTCACGTGACTTTTTAGACAGTGCCAGGAACCATGACGCAACTTCCGGAAATAATTAAACATACACACGCTCGGAAAAACGATAATTATGAACTAATGTGCATGAATGCCAATTTTTTTTCACGCTGATTAAATGAAGTAGATATAGTTGAACACTTGTTATGGTTTATTTGAATAGATTATCATAATATTATAACGAACGCGTTAAAATTCACGTTAAGTGAACGAAAGGAGGTTACTCGAGACTACTATACTATCCTGGACTACCCTATTTTGACGCACTTAAGAACTTACTTTCACCTTTTCAGAAATATACTCCTTTCATAGTGATGCCTCTCATTAGTATAGAAACATTAGTTATTTTAGCAAAGCATGCATAAAAAATGACAATGATATATTCCCTAATACTCTTCCTTGCATGCTTTCGACCAGAGGACCCCTCGTCGGAAAGTTTGTGTAATACGTCACCCTTAATGACGCACTTCACAGAAGTCTATTCTAGTAGTGACACCATTGTACATATGCGCGGGGAAAAAAACTATAATACAGAGGAACATCAATAGGACATAGAAAACTCAAGTTTATGGGAAAAATTACAGACAGAAATTTAACTTGGCATTCCTAAATTTTTCTTACATTTATCATTAATCTGGTTTTGGTACAGATTTTGTCTTGAAAGGAAAAAATAATCAAATTTGGAAAAATCATGATGGTATTAATTTTAAAATTGTGTAGTTATAATTATAAAATAATTAGATTCAGCATGTGACCTTTTTCCCAATACTTAATTAGCATTGTGAACATGCAGAACCTCAATCTTTGTATGTACTGTTTTTGGAACATCTAAACTGTTTTGCATCCTTCACAACTTATTTATCCAGAATGCAAATAACCAAAGACAGAAGACATAAAATTACAGGAGAAGGTTTTATTTTCATTATTTATCATTCGTGCCATTATCAAACAAATCTTAAAGAAATAAATTGGTCAAAACAAGTTAAAGATCAAGAATGTGTTAAAAGATTATTGAAAATTTACTGTTAAAGTAAAATTGCTTAATTATCAGATAAAAAATCCTAATAATTGATTTAAATAAGCAAAAATGTAAAGGATACTAATTTAATTATTAAATATATCATAAAAGTATATGTTTTTTTGTAAATTTCCACAAATTATAATAACAAATAACCACCTCTGAAAATCAGTTATGACACATCCACATGAAACTGTATAACATTGTACACCTTTCTAAACAGTGTTACTGATGCAGTTATCAGCTGTGAGTCACGTTGCTAACACATGTTGAGTAGCAGACTGGATGCTTATTATGGCGGGAAGTTGATTTGCCCCGTCAGAATAATTAGTAAGGATTTTTATGAGGATTTGCTGGTTGAAAAAAAGAGAATTAGTGAAATGGTGTTTTTTTCATGGTATGTGTCTTTGTTTCATTTCACAACCGATAAGGATAGGATTTGCGACAAATTTTTCTGTCTGTGTGACTCGATGTTGATCAGTGTACAATAATGATGTGGTTGTGACGTCATTGAAAGATGCGTTCTCTCGAAAACTGGGAGTTTATGACACTGCGTCAAAAGAGGGTAGCGTCAAAAGAGGGTGTGGGACGATACAGTAAACAATACGATTGAATTGACAATTTTCGCCCAAATCTCCTTCTTCGTTTTCTCTGTTACTTCAGTGTTGTGTCTACAAAAAAAAGGTTGTGATAGTTTCCTGTAATTTCGTCTGTTAAACACTGAATTTCTCCCTCAGACCAATTCCTTGACCGTGAATCTAGATTTTCCATTACTGTCGTCTGTCAAGATGTTTATGTCGTATGTGAAGCTGTCATTCGTACACTTTTCTTACCTCCTGTCGCTGAAGATCCACAAGATTAAATCCTACAACAGGTGCGCACGTTGAGACGATGTATCGGATTTATGTACACGTTTGAGAAACGCTCACTTTGCGTAAGTTACGGCGTGCGTAACTTCTTCCTTTGTGCGTCAGTTACGCCAGTGACGATCCCCAGGTGCCTTGCTATTTCGTACTTTCTTTATTGCTCATCACATACAATATTCATAAAACTTGTCGGTGGACACAATGTATTCATTTTCTTATGAACATTGTTAATGAGTTTCCAATATTCCTTAGGCTGATTGGAGTTTTTTGTTTGTTTTGTTTTTATATTTTTTTTTGCGTATATTTGCATATTTATTTTGCTTGTTTATATATTAATTGATTATCTTTTTATATTGCTTGCTTGCCATAACCAAGTCACATCTGCTAGAATGAGTACCTTGGAAGTTGATGACTTTTTGGAGCTATGTGATTTTTATGTCGAACTGTTTAACATTTTAAACTGAACCAAGCCGGGTTTGTCTTACTTTCTTTGCTTAGGTGTCATACATAACGTTAATTTCAGCACTTACATAAAATGTGTCACATATATATGTGTTGAAATCATATTAATTTTACCTTCATTGTCATCAGTTTGTACATTCAAAGTATCAATACAATCACAAACATTATTTAGTTTCCTATTATTGATATTGTGGACAAACAGATTGGATCTTTTAGGTATTCATTTCCTCACTTTAATAAATATACCATTTTAAAAATGTATTCGATCAACATCATCACCACCAACATCACCACAACCATCATCATCATAATCATCATCGCTAGCATTCTCTACATTTAAGGTCCATCATATCGGTGGACATCAGATAACATCATACATCATACATCTTAAAAAGTTCCACCTTTAATAACAAGGTTTAATTTTCAATAACACAGACAATAATTGTTCTGTCTTTACTTGTATATTTACCAATAATGTATCATCCTCTATTCTACTATTTAAGATAATTAGATTTATTACTCTTGCATAGATGAATCAAGTTTTATCCATACGAGTTAGTTCTACCATTGTCAAGTGTGGAGCATTTAAACTTCATATTATGTCAATGAAATGTCTCAGAAGAAGTTGCATCAAATTTAGATATTTAAATAAATGAAAAACAATTCCAAAACAAAATCATTCACATCACAAATATCGCTGAGTTTTCCTGTTCAGGCATTAAAATCACACGGAAGAAGGATTAAATATTTTTTTTACATTTTGCTCAGTTTGTCAATCAATGATCATATCATTATGAGCGTATGTTGGTCTTTCAGGAGATAGATAAACTACTACACCGATTATCAAATCCGTTTTTATTTTTATAATTTTTCTTATTTGCATCACAGAAGAAGGATTAAATCATTTTTTAAAAATATTTTACTTAGTTATTTATCTTTGTAAATCAAAGAACGTATCATTATGAGCATAAGTTAATCCATCAAGTGATAGATAAACTACTAAACCAAGTATCAAATAGGTCTTTGCTTTTATGATTTTTCTGGAGATATAGGTCCACAGAGCATTTTCAGCCTCCGTTTTTATTTCATTTATAAACAGTCTGAGTTCTTCTTTATAATATAATTCTAAACTGCCAGATATTTTTTTTAACTCAAAATTTTCCTACTTTTATGTAATACTGTTGTAGTGTGGAAATGAAACTAAATCTAATTCATTTAAATTTGTCTCTGAGAAACCGATAATGTCAATATTACATTAATTAGATCACGCTAAACTGATTTTTGTTTGTACACCATTGTTAATAGAAGTTTCTCAGGAGTCCAAATTGGTCCTTCAAGACATGCGCAAAATGGTTATAACTCCCCTCAGGAAGTACATGCTATTTTATGCATGAATGTTAGAACGATGGCTTACATCCACGCGTTTTATTACATCCACTACCATTCCTTCTCCGACCCCATGCCACAGGATAGTGAGCCATGGTTTAAAACACGAAATCAGTTATATATTATGTGCTTTTCTGCTCTCTCTCTCTCTCTCTCTCTCTCTCTCTCTCTCTCTCTCTCTCTCTCTCTCTCTCTCTCTATATATATATATATATATATATATATATATATATATATATATATATATATACACACACACCCAACCACATCCAACCCCAAAGAGTTGAAGCTATAAAGAAAACCCTTCTTGAAGACCTCGTATGGGGAAGCAACTTCCAAGTTTGACAACTCTCTACAGAGAGGTTTAAGATGAGAAAGAGTTACGTACTGAAGGACAGACATATTGACTATCACAATATCCAAATTGAATATATATTTATCTCTGTCCATATGTATGTATGAATGTCTGAGCTTATTTATACATTTATGTATATTTGTGTCTGCCTGTCTGCATGTATCTATGCATGCAAGCATGTATGTATATATGTAGGTTTATGTGTGTTTGTCTTAATACTACTACTACTAATAATAATGATAATAATAATAACGATTCGATCAAATCATATACTAAAACGATTGAACTGATTGATCCAAGCTGATCTTTTAACCCAGATCATTCACCGATTCGGAAAAAACAAAACAAGAAGAAATAGAAGCTTCAAACTGAAACTTTGGTTTTTCCGTAAACTAAAAGTCCAACACAGCATCTCTTTAGCTGGAATCTGCTTAGTAATCGTACAAGCTATAGATAGTATGAGTCATTTACAACACCGTTTTTTTTTTCTTCCGGATATTTGCTCCAGCTCATTGGGGAAGTAGAATGAATGTGCTGACTAAGGTGGTGGATTTTTCAGAAGCTGGGGAAAAGTTTGAAAGACAATTTTCACATGATTTGTAAAAGAAATAATGTATTGAGTATCCCGAAGTAGAACTGATATTGTATGTCGGTATGTATTAACATTTTCTTCCAATTTAAGAACGCAAATATTACATAAATGTGGGAAACTTAAATAATTAGGATCAATGAGACAGCTTGGCAAAAATGATATTAAAGTCAGTGGTTTGCCCCGAGTTATCGGATGAAAATTTTATTTATTAAATACGGCAATATAAATCAGAGAATTTTCTCTAAAATCGTATAAAGATCGGTGATGCAATTTATTGATGAGATTTGTATACAAGGCGAGTAACCTTTAACATTTTATATTTGGTAAGTTTAAATTTAGAATGCACAGGTTATTGTTATGGTTCATAACTGATAGGTATTTTCCTTACTTGCGTATTTTGTTGGCTTAAAAGAAACAATTCCCATACACAGACTTATCAACTGATTCACTCCAAGGGAAGTAACAAATATAAATATAATACCGGTACATATTTTCAGATTTAGCTCTCTTGTATCGATGTGCTGTTTTGCTAGTCAAGAAAATGTTTCTGCTTCACATCTTGAGAATTTCCTGAAATTGCCTTTTATGGGGGTGGGGGTGGGGTGTCTGATTAAAACAAATATGTTCAACTTTGTTTTACATATTCTCCTTCTAAAAAAGTTTTAAAGTACGATTGTATTTTATTCAATAATAGTTGGGTTTTTTAAAAAACTTGAGAGTATGGTAAAATATGCTAGCATTGTTTGCTTGCATGGCTAACTGATATTTTAAGTATATTTTAGGGCATAGCATTTCCATACAAAATCAATATATCCAAATACAAATGATAGGTATTTTCTAATAATAAATCATAGTATTTTCATACAAAATCAATATATGCAAATAAAAATGATAGGCATTTTCTAAATATAAATCATAGCATTTTTATACTGTAGATTTATTTCAGCACAAAAAATCACACTTATATTATTTTTTTTTACTTATATTATTTTTTCAAAACAAATTGCTTATAGTGTGTGATTTAAAGGTACTTGATGGAAGTAGTAAAATATTTTTCTTTAACATCGTGTAGATAATCTACTTTAAAAATAGAAAATCATTTAAAATTGTTTCAATGATTCTTTCATATTCGATATACACACATTTCCTTAAATAGCTTGTTTTAAAGTTGTGCCACGTTGTTACCATTTCTTTGGCATGATAAATAATGGAATTACTGATTCCTGCCATGCTGTTACCATATCTTTGGCATGATAAATAATGAAATTACTGTGTCGAAAAATTCCTACATATACGCTAGAACAGATCAAAAAAGGTTTTCTGTCTAAGAGATTTCGTGCTTCTTTCGGATAGATTCCTTCATATAGTTCTTATATATCTATGAGGTTAACAGTGGTGTGTGTACGCGTGTGTGCATGGACATAAGTGCCACTGACATGTACACATTGTCTACTGTTTTAGTGTGTGTGTATATATATATATATATATATATATATATATATATAGAGAGAGAGAGAGAGAGAGAGAGAGAGAGAGAGAGAGAGAGAGAGAGAGAGAGAGGATATTTTCTTTTCCTACGTTAATAGGATGGCATACCGTATTATGGCGGTACTAAACAAGAAACGAATCGCAAATAAAAGACAATAATTTACCTGCTAATGAAAGGTGTCTTACTTGCTTATTTATCATTTATCTCCAATCCTGTATTCAGAAATAGTGTAAATGATGCCAGTTTTGCAATAAACAACGTCCAATGGAACATACTGTGTCTACCGCAATAGAAAACGAGATCCTCGTATTCTCGTAGCAAATGATGTAATCGCTGTACGGGGGCCCGAACAGGGTATGAAAGGAACAGGATGACAATAATAACACACCATCATCGCGCATTGCAGAAAGCTTTAAATGATCAATTTTAATTTATTAAATATTTACACTCATTCTGAATCTACACACACACACACACACACACACACACACACACACACACATATATATATATATATATATATATATATATATATATATATATATATATATATATATATATATATATATATCCAGTTCTTCTCTGAAGAGGTAATGCGGACACCTGAAAACACGTTCTCTCCTCAATACTCGAATCTTAAAAATAGTGAGTCCACCACATTTTCTCTAATTTACAATCATCAGCTGTTTGCAGTTAATAAGCTCCTCGGGGTCAGCGACTTTCGACTCCTTCAGACTTCTGCTCTCATACACACTGCTATTGTGTTTGTCAAAAGGCAACTACTGTTCTATAGGTGATTTTATGTTGTTTTTTTGTTTTTATTTCATTATTAAAAAAAGTATATCTTTGCAAACTTTCGTCCTCTTCATTTTCGTATATGGTTGACGGTGTTACTTACCCATCTTTTATGGGCATGGTATCAAAGGAATAGATTCTGTACTTTCTAAAGGTAGCTGTGACGTTTTAAGAAAACATAGTTCTTCCATTTTCACTCCTTTAGTTCAATATTTTTTAAGTATAAGAATTAATTGACTATTACGTATTCATTACGGAATTTCTCGTAATGTAGTAATTATTATGAATTACTGGTATAATTTCATTTATATATTCTGACATATATACTATATACATCAACTATATGAATAGAGAGAGTCATACACGATTGCAACATTCCGGGACGACGTCAAGGTTTCAAAATAATGACCCTTATTGTCTACCATGATTTTGGCACTGAGCGATATGTTAACAAGGTAAATCATATGACTACGCTTGCATAATTGCAAACCATCATCAAGACGATGACTTTATTCAGCCAAGCGGGACGTGATTCGGCTTTCAGCATCAGATGTAGGAGACTTATTTGAATACAAAGTGACATTTAATAATTAGATAATCAGACTGAGAAAGTGTGTAGAGGTGCATGGGGAGTACTCTGTCTCTTACGACATACAACAGGGCGCATCGGTTAGAACGGTACCAATTGCGCAGTCTTGGGTGGTGGGGGTGGGTGAAACTAAAGGTGTAGGGAACATTGTATTCATAAATAAACAGCAAAGCTAACTGTGATTGGTGCATTATGCAAAAGATGTAGTTCATGTCAGGGTTTAAAAAAAAGTGGAGTCACTTGGCTACACGTGAGATTAAGTTAATTTATATTTAGATCATGTTTTGTATTTTTCATGATTTTTTAAAAATGTGATACACATCAGTGAAAATGTATCTCTTATGATAGGATAACTCTTTGGTCTGTATAGTTCTGGCATAGTTATCTCTCTTAAGTGCTATCGAGTACATGGTTCTGTCCTCGTCAAATTGTCAATCTAAGATTGCTTTCTATGACAGTGTGTGACACGCATGCTGATGTAGGACAGAAGATATATTTATTTTACAGAACGTTAGCATTGTGGTCTATGGAAAAGCAATTGATACCGTGCTACCATCGTACCTATTCTACAGCCCCGAGTTCACAGATGGTTATTCATGGAAGGCTTTAATTATACTTTTTCTTTTTAAATCAACATCATCTCTTGTAAAAACGAACAAATAAATACACACACATCACAAATTTTTCGATGCTGAACTGCAAATCTGCCCATGTTTCGCACGATTTACATGCGTTATTTTCAATGATGTCATTTTAGAGTATGGTGTCAATCTATACCCCCCCCCCCAACTCACACTTAACATTCCGCATACAGAGAGAGAGAGAGAGAGATAAAGAGCTTTCGTCCATGAGCTTATACATCCACGTATCATTCATCCCGTAGATGCTTGTCATTGTCGTAATATCCATCGCTTTGTTCCTAGTTCCTTTCAATAAACACAGGTCGCTCAGGTATCACGGTACCAATTGTTTTTCCATAGACCTTAATGTTAATGTTTGGTGAAATAAATATACCTTCTCTTCTACTTTAGCATGCGTGTCACACACTGTCATAGAGAACAATATTAGATTGTCAATTTGACAGTGACAGAACCAGGTACTCCATTGCAGTTAAGAGAGATAACTCTGCTGGAACTAGACAGGGGTCAGAGTTGTCCAGTCACAACAGACACATTTTCAGTGATGTGTATCACATTTTTAAAAAATCATAAAAAATACAAAACATGATCTACATATGAATTAACATAATCTCACATGTTACTAAGAGACTCAACTTTTTTTTAAGCCAGACAGAAACTACAACTCTTACATAATACACCAATCACAGCTAGTTTTGTTGTTTATTTCTGAAAACAATGTTCCTACACCTTAAGCTCCGCCCCCCTGGGCTTGCGCAATTGGTACCGTGATACCTAAAATAAACACGCACTTGAATGCTAAAAATAGAAGTAGGAAAATCCCAAGGCACAACCGTTAAAAGCAGAGCATTCGAAACGGCTGTCAAATCGGTACGAGATGGATCTATGGAATACTTTTTATATTTTACATAATGTCTAAGGTAAGCTTTACATTATTTGATGACCATTATGAAGAAATGCGGTTTAAAAATGATTTGATAAAATGATATGATAAAAGCGTAATACCAGCTTCATATATTAGATAGATAGATAGATAGATAGATAGATAGATAGATAGATAGATAGATGGATGGATGAATGAATGAATGAATGAATGAATGAATGAATGAATGAATGAATGAATGAATGAATGAATGATAGGCTCCTAACTGCACTACTTAAACAGTATAAGCACATACATACATACATACTAGTTAGGTATTATTGCATGTACCTATCAGTCGCCTGCAGTAGGAATACATATAGCAGTAATCTTAAATATATTCCGTAAAAAATGCTTGTCTTTACTATCTCAAAGGTAATGTTAATCATTTGACTATAGATACCCTGTGTACTTGCATTATTTGTACCATTACTGGCATCAAGCAAATATTTAAAGAATATCAGTGCTATACCAAACTAAACTATATCAGTTCTTATATTTCTGTAGACATATGTATATGGTTGTACTTAGTTAGGTGTTTCATTGTGTCAATGTGTTAGTTAACGCAGCATTTCTCTTTTATGTCGTAATTTGATTCTTTGTTGTGTTTCAAGATCATGTATTATCCTGAATTTTATAAACCTGATGTAATCTCTCTTCAAGAGGAAATACAGTAATTCAGTCAGTCATACACACATACATTCAATGTAACAGACAGACAGACAGAACAGTTATAAATACATACTTACTTTAATTATTTCAGATGCAATCGAATGGGAACGAAAAGAGCGGCCCACTTAGTCGCTCTGAGAATTACATTTGGAACAATGCTGACTGCATTGGAAAAGGCGCAACAGCAGAAGTATATATGGGTCGGCATAAAGTACGTCAGAATTCTTACATATGGGTTGGAGAAAAATATGAAAAGTGACAATTTTCAAAACAGGATTTTATAATCCCATCTCCCCGGCAACTTGAAGAGAGAGAGAGAGAGAGAGAGAGAGAGAGAGAGAGAGAGAGAGAGAGAGAGAGAGAGAGAGAAGAGAGAGAGAGAGAACCATTTCTTCACCTTTTCCAAATATGTGCGGTAAAACTCTATAGTGAAATTGTTTTATATTTTAGCTGTTGAAAATTGTGCGCATATATATGACGACAACTGAAGATTTTCTTTTAAAAAAATAGATATTGTACTCAATCTCTTTCTTCAGTAATTCAGGAAGCAAAGTTGCCTTGTACATAGTAGTTCATTTTGGACACTTCCTTGTTGAAAACAACCCTGATAATATAACTTGAATCTTCCATTCAGAAAGAGAAAGAGAGAGAGAGAGAGAGAGTTTGATGGGAAGGTTTTATGATTTAAGTCGAAATAATCATCGCGGGGCATGTGATACGCGAATTCTATATGGTTTACAAATTATTTTGTAAATGGTTAGTAAACCAATTTAAAATGATGAAACTTCATTATCCAATTTTTTTAAAGAGTATTGTTAATCTTGTAACAGTATTGTTAATCTTGTAACAGTTACAGCTATATGCTCAGAAGTCGGGGATTTACAACCAATAGTTTTAGTTGAGCTAAGATAAATGCCCTTAAAAAGATTGCAATCAAAAAAAAAAAAAAGAAAAAAAAAATTACAACTTTTATCAGTCTGACTTCTGTCTGACTGTAGCACCTGTTAGCCTCACTTTCATATCGGCACACCTTTGGTTGACAAAAGCCTTACCTAATATTGATCCAAACACGACTCGTGCACGTGTTCTATTGATTAAAACATAGATTACTTTTAACCATGTTTCATAATAGTGGATATTTCTGATTTTTCTACATCGAACATTCTTGAAGTGTTTACTTATTTTAACCTGGTTTCGTGATAGTGGATGTTCCTGATTTTCGAAATGGAACATTCTGGAAGTGTTTACTTCTTTTAACCTGGTTTCGTGATAGTGGATGTTCCTGCTTTTCGACATTGACCATTCTTGAAGTGTTTCTATGTTCAACGTCACGTGTTCTTTTGACACGCTTTCTAGAACATTCAGTATATTTTTAGACAATGATGGAATACTTCCAATTTTATCCGAAAAACATTTTCATGTCAAAAGTTACTGTCGAGCAACAAACAACTTTTTAAATTAATATAATGAATCTTCTTTCGTGAATCCGGCAATGACAATGACATTTTCTCGAAAAAACAACAACATGAAGTGACGTTTTAAGATGAGTTTGCGAAATATCGGTTGCAGAAAATCCACCAAAGAACCAAACTATTACTTTTTCCAAACGAGTTATTAAACACATTGTATAAACTGTATGTTCAACCGAAAGCTAAGGCAAACTCAGGCAATATTTACCTTGTATGTAATCATGTTCAGGTCTCCATGGAAGATTGTTGCTTTGCCAAATTTATCGCCTGCATAAATATAGTATAAATAAATAAAGAAATAACACTTACAGGTCAGGGCACCAAGTAGGTTATTTTACCACATACCTTTTGCAGTCGGAGCTTTTATCTGTGGTGTGGAATATCCACACACATTTAATGTTTGTTAAGTAGAAGCTAACTCTACTGTTTCTCGGTCGAAAGCCTTTTATTGCTTATAAAGACTTGTATCCCTCCATACCTAACAAAACCTCTGCGCGGATTTTCGCAATTTAATAAAGAAATCATCATATATGTGATAATGTAAAGAACCAGAATCGAATCGGAAACAAAGTTGCATTCCATTTCCACAATTGTATTGCTTTTATGTATAGAAGAACAATAGTACTGGACCACAGATTTCTACAACTTATCAAGGGTGCTATCCCTTGCAAGTATTATTTATTGACAGTTAAGTAAAATTGGTGGCACTAAGCGTGTAATGATAAAAACACCATAAAAAGACAACAACAAAAAACATATCACAATACTGAAACATTTGCTAAGACACAAAATAGAAAAGAATAAAAAGAAAAGGAAAGAGGAGAAGAAGAAAGATAAATGGTTGACAGGAAAAGAAAACCAGAATGATTTAGAGCACACAGTAAACAAACAGAAAATCATCAGTAAAATCTATGAGTTTCCTGAATATAATTTGAGCATGTTGCAAAATAAAATCACTCTGAATGGGAAAAAATTGTATAAATTCGGGTTCAGATGCAGACTCCCTGATATATATATATATATGTCTGATCACTGTACACACCGATACTTTCCAAGCTATGAATCAGTCAGGCTCGAATGTCGAATGTGAAAAGAAAAAAATACTCACGATTTATTGATTTATCGTATTTAACGGCGCATCAGTACATGACAGACTATTGTCTGCCGAAACAATGGAATTACAGTGTCTTGACTAGAGACACCCCGCTCCCCCAGCCAACCCGGGCTTGTCTCTGCAAGATTCAGACCCGAAACCCACTGATTGTTTGTCCTCCAAGGATAAAATATGTGCAACTTTTGTGCACTGAACACAATGGAATACTTTACATTTATTTTATTACAAAATTGTTAACATTTTCATATTAGTAAAATCTGTATAGTTTGGAAGCTTCTAAAAAGCGTCAGTAAGATCAATGACCTGCTTTTTTCTTATTGTCTCGCGACCTTCCGATTCCATCAAAGGCAACCATCTAATAGCATTATGTCTAAAACACATGCATTATTTATGCATGCTTAACATAAGACATTTTAATTCAATCTGATTTTAGACCGAGTTTTCTCTATCTTGGAATCCTATATTAATAATTGTATATTACTGTGCTAACAGAACATCCCCAAAAAATTAAACGTAAATTCCCAGACAATGGAAAATCAGCTTAGTCTGACTCAAAATGATCATTTTTTCTTTTTTTTTTTTCTTTTCTTCAGGTAACGGGAGAAGTTTGTGCCATTAAACTGTTCAATCCACGAGAATCTAGGACCTTAGCAATTTCACGGAAACGAGAGATAGAATTGTTAAAAAATTTGGATCATAGAAATGTTATCAAATTTGTGGCATCAGAATTTGAGGTATGTCTTAACGTCATTGATATTTTACGTTCTTGAATTGTCGTTTAATGATGCTAATGAGTTTAAAACTGTGAAGGAAAGAAGGAAGGAAGAAAAGTAGAAACGAAAGAGCAAGTAAAGAAATAGAATGGACAGAAAAAAAAGAAAGAAAGAGGGAGGACAGAAAAAAGCAGTCTACTGTTTTACACTTTGAAGCTTCAAATCAGTGGCGATGACAGAGAGAGAGAGAGAGAGAGAGAGAGAGAGAGAGAGAGAGAGAGAGAGAGAGAGAGAGAGAGAGAGAGAGAGTTACCAGGAGACTTGTTATAAAATTGTCTTGAAATAAAAGTGTAAAATCACCCTTTCATTCTAAGTTATATGTATATATAAGAAAAAAAAAGTAGACTGATTTTTATATAGAACAAATGTACCTTCGATTATATTACATACTATTCATATGAACTCCTGATATTACCATCGCATTAACAAGACAGACACATGGTGTCGTTTATTGTTGTAGTTGAGTAGTTTTCTTCTAATTTAGTAATGGTCCTTGTTAATGAAGCTGAAAGCTAAGTCTGTCTAGAATTAATGTTTTAATTGTATACCATGCTTCCTTTAATTTGTCCTGTAGTATAAAGTAGTTCATCGGATATATTTACAGAACTTTGACAAAATATTATTCAAGAGAGCTTTACTTAAAATTTAATGATTTATCGCATATTAATTAACAAATATACCTAATTTGAGAGTCTGATAAGTCGAAAGTTGTTCAACATTTTTAAAAGTTCCACTAAACTGCCTTAAAATATCTTTGTTAGCAGTAGTAGACGTATCAGGATTTTTGTCAAGTTTAGTTTTTCTTATCCAATTTTATTTGTTGATAGTTATCAACCAGAAATGAGGTTCTCGTCATGCCGTATTGTCAGGGAGGCAGTTTACACACAATGCTCGAGCAGCCTCAATATGGTTTTGGTTTTCCGGAAGAAGAATTCCTTATATTCCTTGGGGATATAGGTAAGTGGAAAAAATCATGTAATTGGATTCTGTTGTTACTGTAATCATCTCATGCCCCTCTTAAATGCCTGTAAAAAAAGAAAATAAACAAATTTGTTTAATATAGAAGTCTTTGGGTTTTAAAAAATGGTAGCGCGTCAAACTCATGATCTAAGAGTCGCGGATTCAATACCCGCCCAAGCCAGACCGGGTCGGGTGGCTCGGTTTGTCCTTGGTAAAGCCATTTAGCTCCCATTTTCTCGGCATGATATAGCCAATAATGTGTTAAAAGTGCCGTTAAAACCAAGAAAAGCAAAAATAAAAATTGTATATATGTATCACTTTTGTATGCATATATGAATGTATCTACGTAATATATAGGTCAAATACGTTATTTCATATTTGTAGAGGGGGGAATAGAGTACCTTCGATCAACAGGAATCACTCATCGAGATATCAAACCAGGAAATATCATGAGATTTATAGACGATAATGGAAGGTATGTACATTTAATCGCTTTCTTCAGTGTTGAGAGAGAGAGAGAGAAGGGGGAGGGGAGAAGGGAGATGAGGGTGCAGGGTGAGAGATTTCGTAGTTAAAAGCAATATACGTATATCTGATCTCATGATAAGGAAAAAGCAAAAGTATTTTATGCAGTTTTGTTTTCTAAATGAGTTTACATTGTTTAGGAGAAGAAAGAAAAAAAAATGCATTGGTTAAAACGTTTCTAAATTGAAGGTTAGAAAGATACTCCGTATAATTGTTTTTCAGTTTATTTTATTTTGTTTCAGTATCTGTTAATACCTCTTTCAATATTTTCTTACCTTAAGTCCTAATCTGAAAGTAATTTATTATTGTTTTTAATTTTAATATTTGTATGTTTTTTATGTTGCTACACAGATGGTATTGCTATTTATAGCGTGTATAAAACAGCGGAAATTTTGTTTTCCCAATACACAAATTCCAAAAAAATGTAAAAGTTGCCAAAGTAACTTTTTTTTTCATTGTAAAGCAAAGGGAGGTCATTGTCACTTCATTGGAAAAATAAAAACCAACAACCAATCCTAATTGAGCACCTAACAACAAAATAACTACAGCCAACACAAATTGTTATTGCTAAACTAGGTGTACCCAACACAATTTGTTTTTACAGCTCACACAGGTATGCATACGACTTTTAGGCAAATCAGGTTATCTCCAAAACTAAAAATAGTACATCGCACCACCATAACTTTCAATAAGGGTTAAAGGCATGTTCCGATAGGTGACAACATTTGGGTAACTCTGACCTTGTGTAAAATTAGTAACCCCTGTTTCCTGTTCAATATTTATTAAAGAGCAAAAAGTCATAGAAATGAATGATACAGTTCTTTTCATGGCTAAACTTTCTCCCAAATAAAAAGCAGCTTTGTTTTCGTATTATATTTGTCACTGAATTTATCGGAGGTGTACGGATAAATACCGAATAAATATCCGCTTCAGATAAAGCAATATCGATTTCTGATTGGTTGATATAATGAATGATGCCGATTATGGATTATAAATGGGATATATTTTTATGATGCACGATCAATAGACAGTGGTGAGAGGAAACATTTACGTATGTTCATGCCTTGTTTACAAGGTATATACATTCCACGTGTCTTTTCCTTGTTGATTTTTTTCTCTTACTGACGAACGACGTAAGTTATGAAAGATTTTCTCAAATGGCACAACACTCGATTCACTGCGTATTGAGAAGTGTGTATTGTGCTCCACTCTCAAAAACGTTGTTTAAAATGAAACATGAGTGGTTGTGCACACATGAAATTACGTCAACAAGTATGACACTGACACCACATGATTCATCAGCAGGACTTTGTCCAGACAAAACAGTACGGTTCAAAATCTGTAGTACCAGATCTTGAACTCAGTTCCTTTGCTTTATAAAAGGGAAATAATATATACTTTAATTTGTCTAGAGGATGAGCAAGAGCGCAGTAACTTCATAATTTCTTAGTGTATTGCGTACGTGACAAGTGGTCCCGTAACAAATCAAGGAGGTAACAATGACAATATAAAGTCCTCGTTTTTAACTGTGAAGAAGTAAACACGACATTATAAACCATAATCGAACAATCAGGTGGATACCCTTTCACACTTCCCTTTTACGTATGCTATGAGAATACAAATGAAAGCTATCTGGGATTCAAAATATGGGACATTTAGATTAACTTCGTAACCAAAAAAGGACTTCTCATTTTCTTTTTGTTCTAGTTTATTACCCTTGAGCGTGCTATTACACCCTAGATATGTATACACCACTCACGTGATAGTAATTGTACTTTGGTCAGAAAATACCCGGTCCACTTAAAAATCATAAGATAAGAAATGATCCATTATGCTGTCATAGATTACTGAGACTAACGTGTTACATTCAGTCCTTGTAGGGTGCTTCGATCAGATGTTGGCTGAGGGAAGAGTAGATTCGTCCCCTACCCTTCTGAGCCACTCATCCTTCTGGGATGGATCAAAACTCTATCACTGTCTCTCTCTATCAGTCTCCCTCTATAGCTGTCTCTGATCTACCCATCATCATCATCATTATCTCTCTCTCTCTCTCTCACACACACACACACACACACATAAATACGCTCGTACACTTATGAAAATCATATTTGCAGAAAAGCTATTCTTCACTTTAATGTGAATCAGGATGTATAACTGAACACACTATCACAATACCGGTGCTGTGACATTATTTAGCTTGTAAATTGCTTCCGAGGAAATTCATGGCATATCGTCATTTGCTTCTCTGCACAACATCTATTATCTGACGTTATGTACAAGTTTTTGAATAAACATTCATCGCTGAAGGTTTTACAGGAACATACAAATGCATATTTTTTTCGTCTCATAAAGGCATGAAAACATGCTTATTAACAAATATATATCTTTTTTATCTGCTTATTTAAGCTCAGGGATCTCCCTGGGATGGGTCAGTATCAATTTGCAAGAAAAGTATAACAGATAAAGTTACTTTGAATTCATTTTTGAATGGGCCCCCTATATGACCAATTGAAATATAGCATGTGTTTCGCTCCAAGAGCAATATTAAGAGATGCTTGTCCCATCAAATTTTCTTGATGTGCCCTTAAATTTTCAAATGGCCCATTGTTTTCCTTAATTTTTATTAGATTTATATAGGAAAGGGCTCGCTGGTTTTCTGAGCTAGGGAGATCACTACCAGCTGTCATTCAATCTTTGTTTATTCAACTTTCCAATTTTTAATGTTCGACATTCAGAAACCCATTACCACAATCTAAATTAAAACAGTGTCCGAAATTTTCGTTTAATTTTTAAAATATATAATTTTCAGAAAACCCTCCCTTCCTAAGTTTCCCCCCCCCCCAATCTCTTTGATTATGATTATGATGAGATGGCATTAATATGGGGTTGGCACATGAAAATTTGATAACTCAAACATCAAACAGCAATCATTCAAATACCCGGCCATGCTCATATGACTCGCTCAGTCCCGGTTTTAAGCCTTCTCTTATATTTGCAACCCCAGGTAACTCCAAACTACCGAAAACTCTAACCAAACATTGGTCTCGGGGAGCTTTGAATCTTGGTCTCGGGGAGCTTTGAATCTCCGAAGTTTTGCTCCAGATAAGTTCTTACTGCACATTGTGTTTGACATTTCAATGTCACTGAATAGAGTCTCTATTTTACGATAAAAATACATTTCTTTCAACAACTTGCGCAAAATCATCCCCTTCGCCGACACGCACACACATACACACACCAAACACACACACACACTAACAACATATTTTTTCCGTTTTTCGTCAGGTCTGTTTATAAGCTCACTGACTTCGGCGCTGCAAAACAATTGGAACATGAAGAAGAACAGTTTCAGAGTATATATGGCACTGAGGAATATCTGGCATGTATAACATTTTTTCCTGAAACTATGCTAAAACGTCCAATTTTTCGAATGTTTTTTAAAAAAACGTTTAAAACAATATTATTTCACAGTAAATGCATGTAACAGGCGATAGTTAATGTTTATTCGATGGCGATGAATTGGTTCTCTTTCATCTGTATATAATAATAATAATAATAATAATAATAATAATAATAATAATAATAATAATGGCAATAATAAATGGTAGTAGTAGTAGTAGTGTGGTAAATCTATTCTTGGAATCCCCATCCACCTTTTCTATATCTTTTCTTCTTCCTCTAAACAATAAAAAGGCATTAGTTGTATTTTTCAATTTTACAAAAGTCGATGCTTGTAATTATGCTCTTATTCTCTGACATGTTGTAGGATAAATGCTTGTCAAATATATAAGAAATTTCATTTAGGAAAAAACTGAAGGAAAAAGGGGTGGAGCAAACGAATACTTTTTACGATCCGCCGACAGTTTTGAAAAGAATTTTCATTAATTTCTTTCTTCTAAATGGCCACTTTATTTTTTTTTTCTTTCTAATAACATTAAAAGTTCATATTTGTGTCAATAATTGAAGAACACATATATATTATTATCACAGTAACGCGATCCTGATTGCTAGATCACGTCGAGTTGTCAGCATCAGAAATCCGGATCATTGTGCTGACATTTAACGTTGGTAGATAAATTAATAAATGAATGAATGAATGATTGAAGAAATGCTATTGTCACCAGGAAATCTCTAGGATAAAGTAGCTCCAGCCTCGTTTGAGAATATGGTAATACGGAATCAGAAAACGACAATATAATTTTCCTGCTTGTAGGAATTGACGGTAAAATTCTGACTCTTTTTTGGGTAGAAAATTGATAGGTATATAATACAATTCAAGATTTCCTTTTTGTGGTACCGAACTTTGCAGCTGATGCCTCTTCAAACAGAATATTGCATGTTCTGAACGTTTAATGCAATTATTCAGCAGTAATCATCATAATAATGCCACATTTTAGATATTTGGATTGGTCAATTTTAACTTGGACTTATGGATCAACCAATCAGATGACTGGATTCTATACCTAAACTTCTAGACCTTGTTTTGTTGGTCAAATCAAAACCTGTTATGCTATCTTGACCTTCTGGGTTCATCATGCAATAAATTAAATTAATAATTAATTGATTTATTAATTTTAGCATCCGAATATGTACCAGAGAGCAGTTTTAAAAGAGCCTGGTCAGCAATATTTCGATGCCTCGGTCGATTTGTGGAGCTTAGGCTGCACCATCTACCATGTGGCGACAGGCCAGCTTCCGTTTCAGGCGTATGGCGGACGTAACAACACTGCTGTGATGTAATTATTATTATTATTATTAATATTATTATTATTATTATTATTATTGTGCAATTAGGTAAAACCTAATGAGCGAACGCAACCAAGGATTGGGTTTTCCGACTTGGTGGTTCTCCATTGATTGGAGAAATCAACCAGGACATCAACTACAATACCGTATCACGTCATATCATGGAGATATTTTGCATTAGGGCACGTGAGGATTCTGCTCTCACTTCTGTTATTATTATTATTATTATTATTATTATTATTATTAAGAACAACAACAACGTGACATTATTGATCCGTTAACTGACCTATACTGATTGCACTCATTTCAAGAACACAGAAACATTTGATACAATTTCTTCAATTCAATTTCAGGTCTTTTTAAAAATTTTATCAACAAACTATGATTTGAATAAACATACTGATATGAGTCTCGTTGGTTTGTAATTTGTTCCAAAGGCATGTTAAAGCAGTTGTCCACGACTTTTACAGACAAGTTAGAGCCTTGTTTTCGTTAGCCTGAAAGCACCATTTGCTGGTGTCTTTTTGGCTCATTCTGTCATAAAAGTATCTTGTTGTTTTCTGTTGATTAAATTAAAAGAGATCTACAATGGTGTTATTGTAGAATCTGTCAAAATAATATAGAAACATTAGCAAAACAAGGTTAGCACTCTGTTTACAATATTTTTGTATTATTTTAAAATGTCACTGAAGTAGAGTAATGGTTAAAGGCTCTACATGATGTAAATGGCCTCTTTAAATGCACAGGTAGCTGCATCTTCGCTAGCTAACTGTCGTCGATCCACATCGTTCAAGATCGACCCTGGGCATATGTAGCTAGCCGAAACAGTATCTACAGCTCCGCTTTCTGATTGGATGTAGCTAAAAGAAACTGAAAAAAGTAGTTTACCTGTTACATTTACCTAGGACGATATAATAGGATCCTGTGCAGACAACGGCACATGTCGCATGTCAGTTTCTCCAATTCAGATCGTTCACCGCAAGTTTTTCTTTCGAGTCAAGGCATGCTGACATCATGTAAGTCACCTTAAACACGTAACAAGTGTACCGAGCTCTCTCATTAGTCAGTTGAATTCAGTTGCTAAGGACTGTAAGTCCTTGACCCACAAGATGGTTGCTCGAAACAATATTTTGGCTATCTACATACGCCAAGGGTAGATTTAGATGTACAATGAAATGGATCGATGCCCCTTGATGAGGTATATGTATATTTGTATGTGATTGTTTGAATGTCAGTTATACTGAAATAATAAATAAATATTTGTTGATTTTATTCTTTTAGGCATAAAATAACGTCAGAGAAAGAGTCTGGGGTAATTTCTGCTATACAAACAGAACCAGACGGAAATATCACATGGTCTAGAGTTCTTCCGAACACATGCTTACTACCTGAGTGAGTACTCAATCCTTTTATTTCTCTGTAATATGACGATTTCACACCGAAGCAATGATTAGTACATGAGCCGTGGTTTTTTCTTTATGATATTACATTATCTTCTGCAAAACAGCAACAACGACGACAGCAAAAACAAAATCAAACAAACAGAATGGATTATTCGCATAAATTATGTTCAAACATTTTTAATTTAGTAAGGTGCCTTGCTGTTAATTCTGTCATACAGTCAGCGCAAACATTTAATGTTAGTAGATAAATGAATGAATGAATGATTGAATAACTGAAGGAAAGAAAATGCAAATAGAGATAGTGAGAGAAAAAAAATTGCATTTGATCTAATGACTGTGTTATGCTTTTGCAAAGAACTTGAAGAGTATGTATATATATATGTGTGTATGTAGGTATGTATATCAGCATATCAGCAGGATAAACAAAAAAAAAAAATAATTTTTCATACAGATCTCTCAAAAAACTAATTACACCAGTGCTTGCGGGGCTGATGGAGACAAACAAATCCAAGGCATATACGTTTGAACAGTTTTTCGGTCACGTAAAATCCATCATCAACAGGAAACGGATTGAAATATTTCTACCGGCGACCTGTTCAGAATTGATTCTCTATATGAAACGGCACGATAAGTAAGTAATAACTTTTAATTATCCAAATTATTAATCCGTCTCACCTTGTTTTTCTAATCAATTTCATCATGATGACAAAGAGGATTAAGAAATCTAGAATATTTAACATAGTCACCTAACTCGATTGTTTATTTCTTTCATAAATATCACATATATGTGAACTTTTTAATATGATTTCAAAACAATTCTTATTGTCTGCTGAATTATTATCAGAATTAATTTTAGGACAAGATGATGTGTAGGAGAATACAGTTCATTACAGATGGCATATTATGATATATTGAATTACTGCAAGTAAAAGCCAAATAAATTTCTAAATTCATAATAATAAGTATGCTAATAATGTATCTCCTTGTCTTAACCCTCTTTCCTTTGCAAAGTAACTTCGAAAGAAATTGTTATTTTTAACAAATGCTTGAAATATTCTCCAAATGAAAGATGCTCCAAGTGAAATATGCTCTAATGAAAGATGTTCCAAATGAAAGATGCTCCAAATTAAAGCATTTAAGTACTTTTTTGAGAAATATCCAGCTTACTGAATCCATAAATAAACGTCAGTTTTAAGGTTAACTCTTTCAGTGGTTTCTGATTTTGGAAGGCAGTAGGGTATTATCAGCTGAGGTCTTATCTGAAACGAAATTATTTTGGAAAACTTAACTTAATATTTTTATAATATAATAAGTGTCGGTGTTAAGAAGTTGTTTCCATTTAAATCATTACACATTTAATTCATATAATTATATGAATGACATAATTTGCACCTCATCTTGTTCTAGATATTCCAATATTCAAGAAGAAGTGGCTTCATATACTGGTGTAATGCTCGAGAATCAACTTTTGTTGTGTAGAGATAAGGAATTGTGCACTATTGTGTCCACAACAGACGAAATTTCTAAGTATTCGAAAATTATTCTCGAAAGCGACATTTGTCTGTTCAACATGGATACGCTGGTAGAAATGAAGCCTTGTATACTAGAAACAGGTACTCTTATTTCCGCTATGCAAAGGGCTTTTGTAAAATAATCATAAAGATAGTGTAGACATCCCACAATACATGGATTTTAGAAACATATTTTGGTCTAAATTTCTAATGATTTTCCTATTTCTTTCGAATAGTAAATCGATACATCTGTCCTTATTTTTCTGTAATAATTAACTTAAATGATTTTAGTTTGCACTAAATGGGAATAATTCATCATTATCAAATATATTATACATTTAGTGATCTCCATACTAATTTATAACTACAAAGTATAATTTTGTATTTAATAATAAAATATTATTGGTTTAAGTAAGACTTTTCTTTTTCTCATTTTCATCACTTCTGAGTTCTGAAAAGAACATGATCAAAGCGTTCTCTGCGTCATTCTTCATATTTCACTGGACGGAGAGAATACTGTTTTCTGTATTTTTCAAATCTGCGATGTATGGATTGCTCTAGTCTCCGTGCATGTTATAGAATTTGCATTAGAATTAAGTTTTCTCTATATATCAGTTAGGATATTGCATGCATCATTTATAAAATAACTAAATGAAGCGAATCAAAGTGACCTCACTTTCATACACAAGTGACAGCACAAAGCATGCATTTAAATACTATGTGCTACAATTTTTTGTTCTTCAGAGGATGCATGTCTTTTTATGGGCGGATCCAGGGTTTTTCCATAGGGGTTCGATCTTAAGTTGCGATCGTTTGTTCTGCTTTAAATTGCCATCTTTTTCCCATATTTCATTGATAAAGTGTACTATTTTAACTGGGGAAGGGCTGGGGATGGAGGAGTGCAACTGCACCACCACTCCCTCTTTATCCGCCACTGCTTTAAATTGGTAATTATGAATCTAAATTCACAACGAACCATTCATAAGCAACGTTTAGATCAATATTTCTGAACATAATATATCTATACATGTTTAGCATTGAATATTTTTTATATCTAGTGCCATTTCCACAATGCAATCTTGCCTGTGATCTCAATGAAGATGTGAAATTAGCGAAACGAAGTTGTTCTCTGGCTTATTATTATGAATTTCACACAGAAAAAGTTGTCCGCTGTCAGAAACATGCAAAGCAGTCACTCTACTACCTAAGGTATATATTCTGATTCTGCTTACTATTTTTAATCCATAACAGGTATACTCCCATTAACGTTGCATTTTATGATACTGAAAGAAAATATTGATGATAATGCAATGATTATAATTTAAAATCAGATGTACATATTTTCCAAAGAGGACACCCATTCCGTATCGTATTTAAGGCCTCATAATTGTAAAGCACTTTTAGGTATCTTTTCATAGTTGATATTCCCTATTACAGACTTACAGTAAAGTGAAAGGCTGAGTGTTATTAGAAGGTATAGGATACAACTAAATCACAATTAAACTTTTTCTGAATGGAAGAAAGAATTTGCTTGCAAGTACCTTAGAAAGTATTATGCCATGTTGTTGATTCCGCACATCCGGTCATTTTCAACATTAACTTCAACCGTATAATGTGAAAGCATTTGTTTTTATCCTTATCAAATCAAGAAAACCATAATCTTCTGTTCAATAACTAAATGACTCCTACCAAAAGGCCCTCCAAGGGGGGTGGCAGGGGCAATTGCCTAGGGGCTCGGCGATTTCTTGGGGCCCGCTGTCAACTCAGTTATAAAAAATAAATTAATCTCTGCAGTAATTGTTAAAATGTGTTCCTTGCAAGAGTCTAAGTTATGTTAGATTACTACATGTTTTTATGCAAAACTGTACACAGGTTTTTATATATAAAAAATTAAATTAGTTTTAGGGCCCATGACTGCTCTCCTCAGGGACCCGGAATTTCTGTTGGCGGGCCTGCTTACCAATTAGTTCTCTAGTAATAATTAATATTGTCATTAACGGTTTACAAATCAATGTGATACATATTCTTGAAAAAAACAAAAAGCAAAGAAACAACAACAAAACACACAAAGAAAAACAAACAACAGAAACACCCCACAACCACCACTAACACGATCATACATACACGGATGTTTGGTCCAAAGCCTGAGTACGAAAAAGACCAATTCTTGTATCTCCCGAATTATGCTTTCTTAAAAGATAGGAAACAATGAATAATAGTACATAACTTTCCAGCGAGATAAAGAATGTTCACATGTGGGTTCAGATACACTGACTGTTTTTGTTTCTTTCTTTCTTACCACAGTCTTATTACCGCATTTTCGGTCGACATTTGCTACCTTACCTTCAATTAATCCAAGAAACAACATCTTTTCTTTAAATTTCAGGGAATACATCAGGGTTTATCTGAATCCCATAAACGTATGGTTACCAGAAGCGAAGAAACTTGCAGCAGAATCAAAAAGAAACTTGGGAATTCTAGAGTCTAGTCTAACGTTATTTGGAACTCTTGAGCCAGTTCTAAAGTTGACAAGTTACAAAGACTGTGAAAAAATAGCCGAATTTGCACATAAACGAGATGTCGTTGAAAATCTAAAATTGAGTTTAGCTAAGGTAATTAAATCTCTCTCTCTCTCTCTCTCTCTCTCTCTCTCTCTCTCTCTCTCTCTCTCTCTCTCTCTCTCTCTCTCACCAAAACAAACAAAAGACAGACTATTTAACATGTTTGTATTATCTTAGTTTTAACGCATCTGCCGTTTATGTCAGTACGTTTGCTTTAATGTTCGTACAATGGAAGGCATATTGCATTTTTAACAAATCATATATATGAATGGTATCACTTCCAGGGATTTTGAATAAGGCTTTGTTTGGCAGGGGCATAACCGTTGTCATTATCTGAGTAGCAGGCGTCCATTTAAAGACCTGATTTTGATTTAAAATCACTTAATTTGCTAAAATACTCTTCTTGGCGTATTACTCAAATATGTTATCTTCAGATCTCAACAATAATTTGCATATTATCAGAGAAAAACGATTCAATACATTCTTTTCAGCAGGATTATTAGCAAACCATTTTAAGTCTTGATGGTCATGAATTTACCTGTATGGAGTACAAGCTGGTAGTTTGTCATATATAATTCAACCATAATTTGCCATTATCTGGAAGTCATGCTGAGACAAAAGGAAGAAACAATATATTGTTATCTATACTTAGATAAATCCCGTTTTCTGTTCTTTTTTCATAATATTTTTACGATGTTGAAAGAATTTACTTCTGTCGACATATTCCTCCTATAATCAATAATAGTTTCATAATGTGACGCACCCCCCCCCCAAAAAAAAAAAAAAATGTTATTAGTTCAGTTATAGCTGATATTATGAGTAAATATGTATCGGCTATAATACAGCACGTGGCTTTATTCCGATTTCAAAACGCTGTATCTTTTTGTCGAAAAATGTGTGCAAGACTCGAAATAATAAATATTTAAGATTAAATAACTTAGAAAAGCTGACAAATCTTTATGAAACACATGAATCAGATGCAAAACGAGTCTAACTTATCCTTTAATAATTTAAAACAAAATGATCTCGCGGTTGTGTTTTAAGGGGAGAATTAACTGAGCTGTGTCATTTTATTCTACTGTGGAAGTGAACAGACCTCTGAATAGGCACCTGATTGGCCAGTTACATACTTGATTGCTTTGATAGACAGGCCTGGCACTCCCACCTGTACAGGTCTAACCGGATGGTTTCAAAAATGCGTCTTTAAGAAGAAAAAAATGAAGAAGACAATGTCTTAGTAATTCTTAATTACAGGAAGATAAAAGAATACAGGAAATAGACGTTTATTTACAAGTACTACTGGAGAAGATTAAAGAACAGGAAGACAGTGTGATGTCAGTAGGATGCCAAGATGAACGTTATTAGTGAGTCACTTGCTCTCTCTCTCTCTCTCTCTCTCTCTCTCTCTCTCTCTCTCAGAGAGAGAAAGAGAGGTAATTTTCTCTCACCCTCTTGCACCTCAAAAAACGAAACATTTCAGTTATGCGTAAGTGCGACTTTTATCGAAAATTATTTCTCGTAAAATAAAATTTTATACGATAGAGTACGAGTGTTATCTCGGAAATATACTCAATCAAGAAATGAAACATTTGAGGTATGCGTGAGTGCAAATTTTTTAGACAATTATTTCGCATAAAAGAAACTTATTTATGATAGAGTACGAGTGTTATTTCTGAAACATACTCAATCAATTATGACAACTACTTAACTTCAGGATCAATATTGGCACCAAATCTTCACAGTTTAATTTTTTTTTCAGAAAGAAAGAACATTGTTAGCTTTACGAAACTAAATACGTAAAACGAAAGATGTTCGTTTTAGTTGGACAACTAAATTTTTTCTTTGCATTCTGGATCCCATTCAAGCGTAACTGAATGATCCAACTCAGTGTTTTCTCGTCATAGCATTTTATATTCCATATTACGAAAATCTTCAGTTTCTGTGATAAAATTTTGTTCAGATTTAAATAATGTACAATTGGCATCATTGCAAACGAGTGAAGAACTCTGAAGAAACAAATAAACTCACACAGGAAGTGAGAATCGATTGATAGCTTGAATTAATTTTACAAACTGGGACTGGATCTTTTATGTTCGATCTAACTCTGATTTCAGGGTATGTATGGTACATGCTGAATGCAAAAGTAGCGGTTTTGAAAATAATTACTAATGTATTTACAAATAAATGTTTGTAGATTAAAAAGCACGAACTAGCAAGAGCTAAGAATCCATTAACCTCCTTCTACGTATTATTAATTCTTTCTTTATTGCAATACCACATACAAATATAAACATTAAAATAATTGCACTGCCTTTATTGCCGAGATCTTCTTTTATGCCTGACATAATAACGCTCATAACTTCTATTTGTTTTTTTTACGCATCGTACCTTTTCTTGAAACAAACTAAATATTCCGTCTGTATTCTTAAAAGTACTCTCTCTTTGTTTTCCCATTCCAAGTGGCAGCTCTGCTTTCAGATACCAGATTGTTCTGTTTAAACCAATACATTTTCACCTTTTCAGTATTTCAACTGTTCGACAATACAGACAGACAATAAACGGCATTCTCACTACGTTCGGAAAACACAAAAGATATGGTGACTTACATTCTCATGAAGTGTTCATCCACCAGTCAGAAATGTAAGTAATTTCTTCAATGTATACTGCAGACATTTCCACAAAGTAAAGTTGGTTGGTTTCTCACGACACTTTAGTACATGAATGAATATTTAGTGCTATGGCAATGAGAATAGAGTGCCTTGCTCTGAGACAAAACCCGGCAGTCGACCATGGCTGTTCTAGACAGGATTTGAACCCGTAACCCCCTGATTCTTAGTTCGGCACGCTAATCTCTGAACCAAAAAGATACAAAACGGCGCAAACGTTATAAAGAAAATTGGTCATCGAAGAAGAAGTAAATACAAAGCACGGGTCTTCTTTAGAAGTGAAATGTAGCAAAGTGCCTTGTAGAACATTGGTTTATCTTATTTGTTTTTGGGTCTTTTCTGAATGAAAAATACGTTGTTATTTATTAGAAAGATAATGTGGAAAATGTACTGTTTTTATAATTAGATTTTTAGTTCTACTGGTCATAGACCAGAAGAGCTTATCAAATGGTCTATTGTCCGACGTCCGTCCGTCCGTTAACACAAGATTGTTATCGCTACTCCTCCTAAACTACTTTGAGGAATTCCATGACACTTTACACGCACATTCATCCCATGGACTGCTTGGTCCTAAATGAATGGTGGTGCTTGGACATCCAATATGGCCGACACAGGGGCCATCTTGAACATCTTGTTATCGCTACTCCTCCTGAATGGATGGTTGTATCAACATGGGGTTTTTCACTTAAATATTTCTTATAATGCCTAGTCTGTCTTTTATGAGAATGATACCGATCTTACGTCCAATATGGTCGCCACGGCAGCCATATTGAAAATCGTGTTCTCGCTACTCCTCCTGAATGGAAAGTGATATTGACATAAGGTTTTCACAGGAAGACTTCGTATGATGTCGAGTTGGTCCTAAATGAAAATGGTGCTTATTTGGCCTCTAATATGGCCGCAACAGCGGTCATATTGAAAATCTTGTTATCGCTACTCCTTCTGAATGGTTGATGGTATAATCATGGGGTTTTCACCAGGAGACTTCATATGATGTCTGCTTGATTCCAAATGACAATGGTGCCGCTCAGCCATCCAATATGTGCGACACAGTGGCCATGTTGAACATCTTGTTATCGCTACTCCTCTTGAATATATGATCATATCAGTATGGAGTTTTCACTAAGAGACTTCATAAAACCATATGAACTTGGGGTTTCCCCCACAAGACTTCTTATGATGTCTAATTGTTATAAAAGAAAATCGTGTCACTCGGACATCCAATGTAGCTGACACACCGACAATCTTGAACATTGTGCTATTCCTACTTCTCCTAATTGGATGGTCATATCATCATGGGGTTTCAATGAATGACTTCTTATGATATCGAGTTGTTCCTAAATGAAAATAGTGATGATCTGACGTCCAAAATGGCCGGCATAGCAGCCATCTAGAAAATCTTCTTATTGCTACTGCTCCTGAATGGAAGGTCATATCAACGTGGGATTTTAACCAAAAGACTTCCTATGATGTATAGTTGCTCATAAATGAAAATGGTGCCAATCTGACATTCAATATGGCCGCAACGGCAGCCATCTTGCAAATCTTGTTATCGCTACTCCTTCTGAATGAAAAGTCACACTGACATAAGGTTTTCACAGGAAGACTTCGTATAACGTCTAGATTGTACTAAATGAAAATGGTTCTGATTTGGCCTCCGATATGAACGCCACAACGGCCATCTTGAAAATATTGTTATTGTTACAAATTTTAGATGCATAGTCATATCGACACGGGGTTTTCACCAGCAGACTTCTTGTGATATCAAGTTGGACCTAAATGAAAATGCTGCCGTTCTGATATCCAATGTGACTACCATCGCTGTTATCTTGCAACTCTTGTTATCGCTACTTCTCCTCAACGGAAAGTCATATCGACATGGAGACTCCATCAGAAAACTCCTTATGATATCTAGTTGGTTCTAAATTAAAATGACGCCTACCACGATCCAGTATGGCTGCCATGGTGGCCATTTAGAAAATCTGAAAAAAATTGTTATCGCTACTCCCTTTGAATGGATGGTGATATTGACATGGACGTTTCACCAAAAGTCTTCTAAAGATGTATATTTGGTCATAAATGAAAATTGTGCCGATTTTACATCCAATATGGCTACCACAGAGGCTAATTTGAAAATATTGTTATTACTGAAAAATATCAAAGGCGGTTTCAACACTCAGCAGTTATAAAGAGAAACGGTCTTATCTTCTTGAATATACTTTTCGGCCAATAGAGCGTCAGTCCATTCAAGGAACTTTTAAGAAGCAAATAGTTTATTCTGAAACATTTGGCGTTGTTTTGCACTTTTATGTCGACGAAAAGAAAATACTAATATGTTAATTATTTTCATTGACTTT
This sequence comes from Margaritifera margaritifera, assembly GCA_029931535.1. Lineage (NCBI taxonomy): Eukaryota > Metazoa > Mollusca > Bivalvia > Unionida > Margaritiferidae > Margaritifera > Margaritifera margaritifera. The sequence goes on along the minus strand of JAQPZY010001636.1, from coordinate 433,684 downwards.
TAAAGGCATAAACTAGAAGAGAGCAGCTTGAGGCTTTTGTCAGTCTTTCAAGGCTGTCTTGATGATTTAAAGAGAGTTCATGGAGAAGTAAAGAAACATTCTGGGTGAGTATGGACCACATTATACAAAATTACCCGCACCCCACCCCATGATGAGGATCATCATCATCATCATCATCATCAACATCATAATCACTGACTCTAAAGTTTGACAATGTGACAGTTTAATCGTTATGCTGATCTATTAAAACGCATATTTGTCAGTTCAAAAGATATGTAGTGAGGTCATTCAGTTTTATCACCGCGCTTTAGTAACTCTATCTCCTCCTAAACTGCTGGCTGGATGTTCACTCAAGTTGGTCCATACGTTGCCCATGTGATGACCATATCACGAAGTGTATATTTTGGGCCCCTCCCCTGTACCCCTTCGAAGGGGGGTCAGCTTTCAAAATACAAATAATTGTAGTGAATTTATTAAAAAATATATTTCGACGAATCTTTAAACATGCAGTCATAGCATTAGGACGCAAAATATACGTAACCGGATTGTGGGTGATACTCTCGGTCAGGGTCTGGGTGGGTGTGAAGTATGTAATTAAACACCTGTGGATTCGCCATGACATGCCATGGAAGTAATTCTAGTTTTGTGTATTGAAGTACATAGGCTAAACTTAAAAATATCACGCACCATATATCATAGTCAACCGTTGTATTTAAATTCAATAAATCAATGATTGAAAGCATTTTGAATTACCTCACATGTTTAATAATTATTTAATTATTTTCTTTTTTATTAATTTCTTCATGTTCACTTTAGTTTTAACTGTCTATCATGCATCTTATTTCAGACTCCTTTTGAAACATTTAGCACGTGCCAAGAAAGTCGAAGTAAATATGAAGTGCGTCACTGACTTTCACAGAGAAATCGACGTTCGACTTGGAAGAGTAAGTACAAGTGTACATCTGTAAACCATTCCCAAGTTTATTCTTAAATGACCTTCTTAGGAAGAGATATTGTGAAAATTAAACTTTCGACAACTGTCAACCATCTACTCCTTATCTGTAATCCAGGTGGACCGCTGACCAATAGTATCACGAGCATATGGTAAAGCATAATAGAATCAGCTGTGCACTGGATGTTTGTCTGAGCTTTGATAGCGGAGACGCGTACGGTTAGGTCTCAATTCATATTGTACAGAAGTTCAAATAATCATCACTGAACCATTTTCTGCACATTTGTTCTCTTTCATTGATTTGTTTTCACTTTTACTCGAATATATTCAAAGATATGCTTTATCCTATTTCACTCACCTCACCCCCTTCTCTTTCTGTCTCGTATTATGTCAAGTGTTTCTTTTGTAGAGAGAGGGCTGTGTTTAACTTGGAGAACTGGCTTTCAAACCACTTTTTTTTTTACTATGGCAATGAAATATATTTAAATTAGATGTACTTCAAGCATTTTTAAGAGGGTTTTTTTATTGAAAAAATGGATGATAAGCTAGAAATTGATGTCCTGTTGAATAGGAAGATCGTAGTTGAAAGAGTTAGTATAGATGTGCTTCGTTGAGTGAATTTCTCAAATATGAAGAAAAAATGTAGCTCTAAACTATGAGATTATTTCTGTAAGGATTGATTTAGAACAAGGCACTTTACTCCTATTGCCTCATCTAGTGTAGTGTCTCTGGGTAAGGCACTTTACTCCTGTTGCCTCATCCAGTGTAGTGTATCTGGGTAAGGGACTTTATTCCTATTGCCTCATCTGGTGTAGTGTGTCTCTGGGCAAGGCAATTTATTCCTGTTGCCTCATCCAGTGTAGTGTGTCTCTGGACAAAGCACTTTTCTCCTATTGCCTCATCTGGTGTAGTGTATCTGGGCAAGGAACTTCATTCCGATTGCCTCATCCGGTCTAGTGTGTCTCTGGGCAAGGCACTTTACTCCTATACTCTCAGCATTCTATACCATCTAATGTGCTTATGTGACTTTAAACACCAAACAAACTCGACACCTCAAAGAAAGTTAATATTAAGGTTAAAACGTTTCATTTTATACATGATTGCGTACGTGCTTTATTTATGCAGCTGGACACAACTTATAAAGAAGCCGCTGTGACCTTGATCCAGCTTCTACAGTGCACAAGTACAGAGCTCAGACCCTCAAAATCTGATGGGAGAATTTTTTTAGTGAAAGAAGAGCCTAGTACCCATGATTTAGCAGTGAAGGAAACGATTTTGCAATATGGTGCAACTGGTTTTACAGATAGAGAACAAATGTCAAAATCAGGCTCTACATTCAAGGCAAAGATGTATTGTGATCTTGCAAAACAGTAAATACACAAACTCTCTCTCTCTCTCTCTCTCTCTCTCTCTCTCTCTCTCTCTCTCTCTCTCTCTCTCATAAACAGAACAATATTACAAAAGCTGCTGTCATTACAATTAACTCTTTCATATTGCTATATAGGAAGTCATACCAAACCTTGTAAAATTAGTGTATACTTGTCCTTATTTCGTTTTCAGATGTGATTAACAATTGTATTAAACGTAATACATCTTGATCTTTCGAGGCAAAACGATGGGAAACGTTCATTGATTGTTAATTGACACGGGCAGTTTTAAGGACGTATCATGCAGTTTCAAACAAGTATACTTACGCCCAAACTATTTATTATCTTTTCTCCATTGATTATACACTACATATGAATACTGTTTCATTTTCCAATGTTTAAACAATTGCTGTTGGAAAATAAAGCCTGGACTATTTTCCACAGAGTAAGAATGTTGAACAAAAAGAACGGACATTATTGTATGATATGTACTGTTATGTATGATGTTTATATAATATTATAAATATTTTAGGAAATTGTAAATGTTTCTTCACTTTAATATTTGCTTAAATCTTAATGTTATCAGGAAAAACATGTTTAACTAGTGTCCTTGAATTAGGTTGTTTTGATCAATATGTTTTCTCAATTTGAAGGTCAAGGTTGATTTTGTTTACAAGTAAAATTCCATTAAGATGACACATGTTCTAGAACATTCTGTCATGTGACCAATCTAGAACATTCTGTCATGTGACCAATCTTTATATATACCATGTTTGGTGGACATTTTTTCAGTTTTGACATTACCATCAGTCTTGTAAAGAGCTATTACAGTTGTGAAAATTCATTCCAAATTCTAAGAGAGGAATTATTTTAAATATTCATTGGATTATAACAGTGCTCATAAACTTTTGGATTTTGGATTTTTAATTGATGATTTTGGAATTTATGTGAACTTATTCAGAGATTTTGGAATACTTCATTTTGACATCAGCACATCAAGATTTCTAGTACATCAGGACTTTGGAGACCATTAGCACATCATAACATTCAAGGACACAGCCGTGAATTCGGAACATTCTATATTTAGGACTTGTGATTAGAACAATCATTCTTATTGGATTATTAGGATTTCAAAACACATTACTGTAAGTGACTTTTTTGATTTTTCATTTTAATTATCTAGTAATAAATTGCTTGTTGATTTTTTACTTGATTTGTTGATTTCACTTTCTTTCTGTTACATTTTTCTTAGACCATAGAGTCGTAACATGTACCTTGTCCCGTCGACTAAATTTAAGATCACTGAAATTAAAATAAAGTAACTTACAAAAAACAGTGATAAAAATATAATGAAATAAAATTATTCACTTATTCACGAGTAAATGATATTTGTATTTAATGAAATAAATTTATTCACTTATTCATGAGTATATGATATTTGTATTTATGATGTAGGTATGCATCTTGTAATACTAAATTCGTCAAAATCGGTGTTTTTTAAAACAGTTTTTTTAGTTCCCTGTGGAATTGTGGGGACAGCATAATGCACGCGTAATGGATCGCATGCACACGGGATTCTTCATTTACAAATTTTCAATATTCAGAATTAATATAAAGCTGTACCACTACTTATGTAATTCTGTTCTGTAATTCCCACTCCACACACACGTACACACACACACACACACACACCTTCAACCTGCACCCCAAATAAACCCCCAACTCCAAAGTGGCAGCTAACATGGCTATCTCTGTCCCCTGATTGAGTTAGTATGGATATCATCTGGACCAGATATGCTAAATTGTGTTTGAGGATTTAATTTTGAACTGCAGTGATTAGCTTGCAAGGTACATCGTCAGCAGTGCATTTCGGTCACGATAGCTCAATTCCAGGCCATTTATATGTAGAGCAGAAGACAATCAGTGATTTAAATTATTTATTTTTTAAAAAATGTGCAAACTTGTGAGTTGTCGTGGTAGGTTTTTGCATAAAGAATTATTTATTATAGTATATATATTGTACAGTGTACATATAGGATGCATATTGAACACTGTAGATGTACTGTACATTCTGTGCACTATACATATATTGTACATACTGTACTATATGGCAACCTCTTGGATAAAACATTTTTTTTGTGTGTTTTTATCTGTATTCTTCTTCACATATTTCCACACAGGATGACTGGAAAGGTATTTTCAAATGTTCTAGTCCTAAGTAAACTCATTTATACATTTTGTTTGCCATAATGTCAGTAATTATATAGTTTTACATCGCAGAATCCTTTGCATGTGTGACGTTGACTGAGATATTACGAACTGACTCAATACTACTACTTCTACTACTACTACTACTAAAACAATCTTATTGTTCTGCAGATTGCGCTTTTAGTTTGAAATGCCACTATCCGGACAAACTATTTTCTGTAAGAATCATCCAAAAATACGCTCTTTCCTGGCTTTTGCAAAGAACTTGAAGTATGTCGGTAGCATTACCTTTTGACTAGATAAATCTGATAATGTAATAATTAATGTATATACTCGTGTGTAAAATGTCGAAATGATGTTGAAGATAATTGAAAATGATCAAGACCTTAAGATCAAACGGTCTGTGCAGACAGTTTACCAATGCTATCAGGGAGGAGTCTGACAAATATACCTCTCTCTTTCGCCCCTCACCCCACCCCCGCTTCCCCCAATCCGTTACGTTAATCAGCCTAGAGCCGCGAATGTTATAGTTATATCCACTTTATTACTTTCAGACTCAACGAAACACGGTTAGGAACTGAATCCGCCATGAAAGATTTGGCTGAGAATAAAAAGAGTCTTGAGAGGTAAGCACATTGTTTTCATATTAAAATATGGAACATATATATTTTCTTCTTGAAGTAAGGCAAATAGCGTTCATATTAAAATATGGAACATAGACATTTTCTTCTTGAAGTAAGGCAAATACCGTTAATATTAAAATATGGAACATAGACATTTTCTTCTTGAAGTAAGGCACGTAGCGTTCATATTAAAATATGGAACATAGACATTTTCTTCTTGAAGTAAGGCAAATAGCGTTCATATTAAAATATGGAACATATATATTTTCTTCTTGAAGTAAGGCAAATAGCGTTCATATTAAAATATGGAACATAGACATTTTCTTCTTGAAGTAAGGCAAATACCGTTAATATTAAAATATGGAACATAGACATTTTCTTCTTGAAGTAAGGAACATAGCGTTCATATTAAAATATGGAACATAGACATTTTCTTCTTGAAGTAAGGCAAATAGCGTTCATATTAAAATATGGAACATATATATTTTCTTCTTGAGGTAAGGCACATAGCGTTCATGTTAAAATATGGAACATATATATTTTCTTCTTGAAGTAAGGCACATAGCGTTCATATTAAAATATGGAACATATATATTTTCTTCTTGAAGTAAGGCACATAGCGTTCATGTTAAAATATGGAACATAGACATTTTCTTCTTGAAGTAAGGCAAATAGCGTTCATATTAAAATATGGAACATATATATTTTCTCCTTGAAGTAAGGCACATAGCGTTCATATTAAAACATGGAACATATATATTTTCTTCTTGAAGTAAGGCACATAGCGTTCATATATAAAATATGGAACATATATATTTTCTTCTTGAAGTAAGCACATAGCGTTCATATTAAAATATGGAACATATATATTTTCTTCTTGAAGTAAGGCACATAGCGTTCATATTAAAATATGGAACGTATACATTTTCTTCTTGAAGTAAGGCAAATAGCGTTCATATTAAAATATGGAACGTATACATTTTCTTCTTGAAGTAAGGCACATAGCGTTCATATTAAAATATGGAACGTATATATTTTCTTCTTGACGTAAGGCACATAGCGTTCATATTAAAATATGGAACGTATACAATTTCTTCTTGAAGTAAGCACATAGCCTTCATATTAAAATATGGAACATAGACATTTTCTTCTTGATTTGTGTGGTTATTTTTTTCTTCACCTTTCAACTTTTGTATTCTTCCCTTTCGTCTCCTAATTTATCATACTTTTTTATCTTTCCCTGCGGTTCTCAATAATATTTTGTCTATGAACTTGAGTAAAAGTATGTCGCTGCACACACTAATCAGTAAAATCAATATATATTAGCGGCATAATTAATAACTACAAGAATTGTCTTTGTGTCTTTCCTTTCTCATATTTTGTTGTTGTTGTTGTTGTTGTTGTTGTTTCCTGATGACATTTTAGTAAGATTGGGATACTGTTGTATGAAAGATATGCATCGTAAAGTAAACTATCTTAAACTAGATGTATTATAACTGCATTTTTCTTTCTATATGTATATAGACATTTAGCAGACACTGTTTACAAACTAGGCATTACATCTATATAATTCATACACAGTGCGCCCTCGCACCTTTTCTAAAGACCCTGTTTCTCAAATATTGGTAATTGATTATTTATTCCAAAGGTACATCTCTAAGTTTACTGTAACTCAATGCATCATTGTCCTAATATTGCAAACTGTTTTAATTGGAACCATTTTGTTGTCTGCTTTTAATTCGGATAATCCAGTGTTTAAATTTTTAAATTTTTTTTTGCATTTAATCTCTTTTCAGCATTGCAATTATGCTCCAGAAAGGCGGCGAAAATCAAAATGGCATCACTGGAGCAACTGAGTTTGTTCAATCTTAGCACTTGCTCAGCAAAGGATCACTTGAGCATACTTACCCAGTACGCACTCGCACTCGTGACCACAGATTTTTCTAAAAACACCTCTCTGTCTCTCTCTGTCCCTCTCTCTCTCTCTCTCTGTTAACCCTACCTAATCAAGCTGACCAAAACGAATTGACGAAATATACACAAAACGCCACCAGCAACAACAAAATTACACAAAATTCCTCAAAGTAAAAATCTGAAACTTCGCTGCGTGCAAATTTCATTTTTTTGCAACATTCAGTTTTTATCTACGCTGTCATTCTACATTTAAAAAAAACGCTACATAACATCATCCCATGTATTTGATGATCAGAGTAAGGACACACATAGTAATTTTTTCTAGATTTAGCATATTCCTATTCATTTACAAAAACCTTCGAGAAAATCTTTAAAATTAATAGAAAGCACAAACTTGAAGAAAATCAGCAGAACTGTGAATTCCGCGTCAAGTCCGCAATCTCTGCGAAAAATCTACAGTTTGCGGAAAAATTCACAAGCGTGGTCATCCTGCCCAATACTCTTTCCTACCTCGCTGCTATGCAAGTTGCGTGATGACGCAGAATTATAATGGCCAAGCACGTCTGATTATACGGGACTTTTCGGCCAGCGATCTGAAGGTAGATCCTGTTGTTGAATCGAGAGTTCAACATATCAAATCCGCCATTATTACTGCATACGGATTGTAAAAACGTTTGAGTGCAAAATCTACGCTCCAATAAAAGCATAATTTTTGCGCTGATTGTGTGCTACAATCAGCTATCTACTACGGTCCATGAACCCAAATTGAAACAACAGTAGCGCGCAATAAGTTAGATCCACGTCTGAAACATTTCTATTGATTAATCATACAGTAAATTACATTATTCAAACAGTTTCCTTTGAAAATATAGGAAAATAAACTTTAGATACTTTTAAAATCATTATTGATAAATTGAAAGCTTTTTAAAGAGAACTATCCATAACTTTTGGACACTCAAATATTTAACAAGCAAAAGGAAATGAATCATAAAATGTTTCAAGCTCAAATTTCCTTTTTTAATTCTTCAATAATTTATTGGAAATACTCAAAGCTTCTTATCAAAACGTTCATCTTAATAGTAAAGGAAACAGAAGAATAAAACAATATGCTTTGAATAAAACAATCAGCTTTTCGACAAATGTAGATTTTTTTTCTTCAAAAAAGAACAAATGCAAAATAAAACTTGTGGAATTCTCTAGGTATCGTAGGTGAGAAAATTTTTAAGTTGTTGCATTTTAACTTCACTCGCGAAACAGTCAAACAATACATGTTGAAATTCGTGTAATACTTTTCGTTTCGAAAAGGTCGATAACGCGAAGGTTGCAAATGTTGAGCTATTGGTAGAACGAAGATTGAAAAATGCAAAGAAAACTTAAGTAATGTAGGACAAACTTATCTGGACTTAAAACTTTCGAACAATTTAAAACTTTCGAACAGTCATTTTCTGGAGAAATCGAGATGATTGTTCGATAAGAGTCCAACTGTGTCCCATTTACCTGGCAATTAGAGGAGAGAAAGCAAAGGTTAGAGTATTGGAGATACAGAGCTTTTGTATGTAGATTTAACATGTAGAGACAGGGCTTTTGTATGTAAATTTAACATGTAGAGACAGGGCTTTTGCATGCAGATTTAAAATGGAGAGACAGGGCTTTTGTAGGTAGATATAACATGTAGAGACAGGGATTTTGTATGTAGGTTTAACTTTAGAAAATTCATTATTATTCTCTATTGGACTTTAATGATGTAGTATTTTTGGACTCCAACATAAAGGACTGACTGACTTTCATAAAAGAGAATAACACAATTTGAAATGGTTGCAAATGTATTCAAATGCAAGACTTTGTGGACTTTTTGTCGATACGGCGTGAAAAAATGAAAATGAGTCATGCAGTTTATGATCACTAAGTAATCAATGACTTTTTCCGGATAAAAAATATCCCATTTGAAAGGGGGTCTAAATCAGACGATTTTTTTATTTTCGACATTTTGCAACAAAATTTTATTCAACAGTTCACTACATACAGTTAGGGCTTAAAGATCGAAGAATCTAAGTGACCTTACTATTTTATAATTACATATTTAAATTTCTGGTCTGGCATTTGTCAATTTTACGAGTAAATTATTAAGTTTTACAACGTTGTATATTTCTCTTCGATAATAACAATCGAATGAGTCTTTTCTGTTAACTTTTATTTTCCTTTCACTTTGCTACGAGAAAGCTTTCAGGATGGGGCGAGGGTGAGATTTTTGAAAAAAAAATTGAATGCGTTCACGAGTGCGATGGCGTTTAATCAAGCTATTGACAAGAACACATCCGAAATTGAAAATACAATTAGGACAATGTCAAACATGTTAAGAAATTATAAATTGGCTTAAACAAAATGTCTATAGAGAGGAAAGCAAAGAAAAGGGACAGACTGTTAAAATATTCCTATGTCCATGATTAAGGAGATTAGCGAAAATGGGCAAGTCCATCAGAATCGTTCATATGAAACGTGAGGTACACTGAGAAATATAGACAGGCAGAATGAAGGCTCAAGGAAACTCTACAATCTGGCAAGAAGTTTGAAAGAAATGGGCAATTTCATCTGATTGTCGGAATGAAACCTCAGGGATGTTAAAAGAAAAGAACAGACTGGCATATAGGAAGTGGCAAGCACCAGTCAAGAAGTCACAGAGAACCGATAATCTATCTCCAGAAATACAATTGTGACGAGAGGTACTGAGATAAATGGACACATTCACTATGATTGCTCGAATACAAGATGACTTCAGGACAATAAAGAGCAGAAGAAATAAAATATATCTCCAGTGGCAAAAACAACAGCAAATTTATGATATTGCAAGAAAATAAAAGAGGAAACTTGAAAGAAATCTTTGTGAGAAATAAAGGCGAGGGATATTTAGAAAATATCGACTAACGGAAAACTAACGAAGATATACAGAATAGAAAATCTGGTAAAAGGATATTCTTTATAATAGAAGGTTTAAGAGAAATTAGCAAATTAATTATAATTGCTGGAATAAAATGTGAGACATAGAGACAGAAATTATCTCAAGTGACGAGGTCACAGAAAGTCGACAATCTGGCATGAAAATTATCAAGTTGAAGAGGACAATTAAATAAAATGGTCAATTTCATTGTAATTAATGGAATCAAACATGAGGGCTATTATGGAAATGCAGATTGGCAAAGAGAAAATGTCTTCAGTCATGAAGTCACAGAAAATCGACAATTTTAACAGAAAATTACCATCGTGATACGGGAGATGGTGAAAATGGACAGGTTCACCACGATCGTTGGAATAAAATACGAGCTATGTTGGGAGATATCCAGACATTCAGGAAGAAAGTATCTCCAGTGATGAACCAGCTACAAATCGACACTATTGCAAGAAAATAATTATATCGCAGAGGAAGATTAAAAGACAAGGGAAAATCTACCATGATCGAAAAGAATACATGATGTGTGGAATGTTGAAAAATTCAGAATGGTAGAAAAAAGAGTGCCTTTTGATGAAGAAATAGAAAACGTATTCTGGAAAGATGATGGTTACTGTGGTGGGCAGATTTAAAAAATGAAAAAATTCACCGTGATCATTAGAAGGAACAGTAAGGGATGTTAGTAGAATCAAGAGTTTTTATTTTATTTTGGACTATGTGATTGTCTGAATTGTGTGTTAGAGTTCATATATAGATATGTGTGTGTGTGTGTGTGTGTGTGTGTGTAATACAGTGAAAGTCTCACATCGGACACCTGAATTATGGGGACAACTGCTCATTAAAGAGAGATTTTCAGGGTACCATTTTTATTATGTTATACTATTGTTATCTTGAATTAATGAACACCTGATTATGACAGGCATTATCATTCAACTCGCCGTGGCTCAGGGGTGAGGGTTGGAAACCTGCCATTGGAACAGCCCAGGTCTGCTACCGTGTTGTGTTGCTGGGCAAGGTAATAATTTCCTAATTGCCCGGCACTAAGTGACTTTTTGTGTTTCTGTGCCGTAGAACACTAACACAAACCCTTGGGTGTCCATCCAGAACAAGTTTTGCTCTGTACTTTTTATGTGTCCAGTTTGACATTTCACATTGAAATGTAATGTGCGATATTATTTCATAAATGATAGTCGCATAAACACGGGTATCTGGACGAGTCCTATTGATGCAAACGGGTTGGTAGAGCAAGGCATAACCATTATTATCTTTTTCTAGATTACTTATAAATTTTTATGTTGTACTTATATTTGTTGTATGTAGATTTTATATGGAGTGACAGGTCCGTAGATATACATGTTCTTATGTTGTATATTTCATAGCCTATTGACAACAAGGCTTACCATAGCGCTGGTTAGCTTGTATGAATTTTGTTTACATTTCTTAAGTTCAATTTCAATTATGTCATTTTGCAATTGAAAATAATTTATTATAATGTGTGACCTTTACTGCTCTAGCATTGAGTTTAGTGGCTTTATGTGCAGCGTCTACATACATGGCCAAATAATTGAATACAGATTTCACATAAAGATTGGGCAAACTGTGCAATACACGTGAACTATAATTTTGTATATAATATGCATACAACATTAATGATGCTTTTTATGTTTGTCTGTTTATCCAGTGTATATGTTTTAGTTTTCAGTCACATTTTCATTAACAGGCTTTATGCCGAATTGCTCAGTCATTCATTGTCAGTTTTACTGAGTGCCCTGACATAACTGTACATAGTTTTCTAAATGTTTAAAATATCTTTGCTGCAAAAGTGTAGCAAAAACGGATATATTTTTTATAAAAACGCAGCATCTACACATCATTGTTATATTGTTTTCACGCTGTTACTGACCACTAAAACTACTGCCTTTTGCAACCATGTGATCTGTGTGTAAATTAGTGTTTTGTACGTGTGTGTGTGTGTGAGAGAGAGAGAGATAGCGAGAGAGAGCGTAGCGTTTTAATGAACATCAGCGATATGTATGTATGTATGTATGTATGTATGTATGTATGTATGTATGTATGTATGTATGTATGTATACAAACATAATATCCATGGATATTGCAAAACATTTATATAATAATGCTTGCTCCCTGATCGAAAAAACATTTTTCCTGAAATCTTTATGTACAAGTTTTTATAGCGTTTATAACAGAACTATTTCATGAACCAGAAATACTAACGGTATGAACAATATTTAAATGTACACCCAACATATGCATACAATACAAAATCCGCGTATTAGTGAAATTTACACTTACCATATCGAATTTCTGCATTTAATACTAATTCTTCTTTCATTTTATATCTGGTAATTGAAAATATTGCAAGATGACCGATTTTTCAGTTTTAAGGTCCCCGGATTCCTTATTGAATTTATCTGAGACCAGCATGTCCCTGGTTTTATCTAACTGCTGACTTTTTTTTGATACCTGAGGACAGGAAATAAGATTAACTGCCAAGTATGTATGGTCACCCTGCTTGATTCTTAATTTCTACATATTCAGGAGAGAGATAGAAAGGGAGAGAGAGAGAGATGGTCAGCTGCAGATGTAAATACATCAGTTTGATATAAGGAAGCAATTCTCCATGAAATACTCAGATTTGACCCTCGGATACCTTGATAATCGAGTATTTTTTTACTGGCTGTGGTTTTTACTGTCTATGTGTTTCTCCTCCGCCCCCCTCTCTTTCTCTCTCTCTCTCTCTCTCTCTCTCTCTCTCTCTCTCTCTATATATATATATATATATATATATATATATATATATATATATATATATTGTTATGTATGACGTGTATATAATATTATAAATATTTTAGGAAATTATAAATGTTTCTTGACTTTAATATTTGCTTAAACCTTAATGTTAAGTATAAGGTTGACATGTTTAGCTATTGTCCTTGAATTAGGTTGTTTACTTAGTATTTGAGTTCAAGTACGGTTTTGGTAAACAAGTTGTTTATTCCATTTGAGGTCAAGGTTGATTTTGTTTACTGATAAAACCAGAATTTCCTTTAGAGTTATGTGTCAAAAGTCATATACACTATAATATTCTAGAATATTCTGTCATGTGACTTGTCTTATATTTATACAGCATTTGATAAACAAGATTCCATTCCAATTTTAAATCTTGAAAACATTCTTGTTTTTTATGATCAGTCTATTGGAATCATCAGATTGTTTGGAATCATAGTTGTGCTGTAATCTTGTAATTCTGTAGTACTGTAATCTCGTGATGATGTACTGTTGTATACATAATTCGAAAGGAATTATTTATTGGAACATTCATTGGAGTTATCTAAAGTGTTTACATCAACCTTTGGATTTAGGTACATGACTTTTGGATAACTGTGGACATTCTCGAAGATGATCTGGATTACATTATTGGGGTACATCAGGACATTCCAGACTACCCACTCACACGGAACATTCATGCATTCGGAACATTCATTCACTCAGAAGATTCATTGATTCGGAACATTCATTGATTCAGAACATTCATTCGTTCAGAACATTCTATATTTAAAGCTTGTGATTAGGACACCTAAGATTGTCTAGAAATAAATTGCTTGTTGATTTTTACTTGATTTGTTGGTTTCACTTTCTTTCTGTTATATTTTTCTTAGACCATAGAGTCGTAGCAATATATATATATATATATATATATATATATATATGAGAAAATATTTAAAAATTACGGTCCACATCATACCAATATCCTGGCTGTCGACAAAGTTTTCTCGATATAATCAATGCAAAGGGCTAAAATAAACCTACGACTTCTAGTCCCAGACAAACGACCCACCACATAAGAGTGCACACCTTGCTGAGTTTTCTGTTAAAGAAAGATGAATAAGATTTCGCTTGATAAAAACTCTTACAATTTTATATCTTTACATAACCATCTAATGCATATTTATGAGATAACTCAATTTCACAGTCTGCGATTTTCTTTAGTGCAATTTCTTCTTTGACTTTATCCTGCTTGAACAACATCTAACCAAATCATATTGTTTTTTTCACCCTACGATCTGTTTCTCATTTCACATATTATTATTGTCAATTATAAATCTTGTTCTACGTGTGCAAGATTTAAATTATGATATAGGCAACATGCACAAGGAACAGGAAAAATGACAAGTATATTGAGACGTGATTTTCCAAATCTGTAATATGAAAATTGTCATATTTTCACCCGACTCCAATTAAAGCTTGCTGAAATTGAACATAGGTGTGTGTATGCGTGTGTTTGTTTGTCTGAGAGAGAGAGAGAGAGAGAGAGAGAGAGAGAGAGAGAGAGAGAGAGAGAGAGAGAGATGTGTGCCATAACATTGTTCTTACATCTATTCCCTGATGGGAAGGTATCACTCCCTAACTTGTTTCACATAGATAACGAAGCTATTCTGAGTATATTTCACATCTTATTAACACCTGACACGTGTCTTTCTACTGGATGTAGGGAAAGGCATTTTCTTCCTCTTTTTAAAAGAATTTGTAACTTAAAACAATATTCATTTGTAACTTAGTAAACTGTGCATGTAGATTAACACGGCAGTGTGTCTGTCACCAGCTAAAATTGACTTGGGGTAACTGTGCGTTCATGTTGACACGAGTGACCGATGAAATTCAGAGAGAGATAGGGATCAAGGAAAGATACTGATCACATACTGGCATATGCGTGTTCTCTGTATATATATATATAATAATATTAATAATAATTTAAATGGTTAAGATTCCAATACAGTTATAGCGTTTAAACTCTGATTTGAAGGATAAATTCACGGAGATTTTATTTTGTTTCATCCTGATGATTTTCGATAGCCTTTTAACAAAAAGAAACGAATGAAAGAACAGACCAAATCAAGAAAGAAAAGTCTCTTAGGAGGTTATTAAGAACTATCCAGGAAACACTTATCCTTATTCGGTGTAGGGAATGTTTGAAGTTTTCCCTTATCTATTTAATATAACCATGATTGATCGGATCTTACTAGATTGTGACACCAATTGTAACCCAAGGATGACCTTTAAGTAACAACGACGATAAAAACCAGGAACAATTGAACAAATATATCATGAAATATAGTCCGACGGCACCTATTGGTAATTGTACAAAATCTTGTAACTTCCTTCTTCGCTTGTAATTTGGGTTAAGTGTCACATTCAGGGTATTTACATAGCCCCCACGCGTATATATATATATATATATATATATATATATATATATATATATATATATATATATATATATAGATATATATATATATATATATATATATATATATATATATACACACACACACACACACACACACATATATATATATATATATATATATATATATATATATTGAGCGTTTATAGGAAGAAAACCTCATGGCTGACACGTATATTGCAAAGTGGTCTATAGTTGCCCCCTTATTGGTCGACTGAAAATCAGGTTATCAGTAGACATCATTTTCGGTCGACCAATGAAAGGGCTGTATTCCATTCAGCTTGTTGCACTTGAAAAGTAAGCACTGGCATTCCTTAAAAGTGTGGTACTTAGTTAAACTTTATGTCGACGTAAAAAGTCGAATGCCTGAGCTAAACATCGGTACTAAATTTATTACGCTATGCGAAGTGTTGCTTGAAATATAAGCGTCAATTCTTAAATAGGTCTTAAATAGGTCTTAAATAGGTCGCGCGAGAAAGGAGAGTGTCCTGTCTGTTATTTTTATATAGTACATGTATGACTGATAGGTAAATTGTAAGCAACAACACGAGCCACTGTGATTCCAACTATCCCGGCCACTCGACTACGTATCCTCATATAAATGTGGTGCCGTGCACGTGTCTAGACCTTTGGACTATGTATTCTCACATATATTTGGTGCCGTGCACGTGTCTAGACCTTCGAGTATGTATTCTCACATATATGTGGTGCCGTGCACGTGTCTAGCCATCTGGACTGTGTACCCTCGCATATATTTGGTGTTGTGGACATGTCGTTATCTCTCCATGTACTAAGTATCATCACATATATTTGGCGTTATTGTACATGGTTAAAGTGCAAGATTTTCTCGGCTGGTGCATTATCGTACAGTTTCCTCTTGCAGTTGACGTCAAAACACTTCTGTCTCACAGGGCAGAAGTCGACACACTGGACAGGAATACGTTTCACTGTCAGTGGACACTGGCATGGTATGCACTCTGGTCGAGATTCACTCTTCAGGAGGTATGCATGCGTCAGGTATGTGTGTCTGATAAGCGATCGGCACAAAACCCCACCACATCTTTGCAATTTACGAGAGATGCTACTCTCCAATAATGGGGTTGATGTTCTTAAGTTTGGTGAGTTTTTATTCCACATATTTTAGTATCAATAACATGCTGATTTAATGAAAATTTGAAATCATTACGTCGAATCTTCCATTTGAAAATGGGTGACTGCAGGATATCTTTGGCTGCTTTATCTGCCCTTCCGTCACCCCCTATATCAATATGACTAGGCGGCCAACAGTACAGAATACTTTTCCCAGATTGTTCGAGGACATGATGTTTCTATAATATCTGGGATATTGACGGGTTGTCAGATTTAACATTTTGCGAGGCTTTCAGTGTAGAAAGGGAATCCCAAAAAGATTATGAAAATTTGTTTTTGAGAGGTTTCAAAGCATTTAGTATGGCTGTAATTTCTGCTGTAAAAATGAGGGTTTATCCAGTAACGGTTTGAGATTGTACCATGTGGTGTTGCAATGGCAGCTCCAACTTTGTCTCCATCTTCGAACTGTCTGTATACAGGAACGTATGGCTATGATTTCATTGAATTTACTCTGAAACAAAAGAAAAAAGATTTGTTGATGATTTTCTGAGTTCGCAAAGGTCAAATATTATTTTGGGAGGTTTTGATAACCACGCTGGGAATAGAGACTTTTGACATATTTGCAACCTTGATTTTTACACCTTCTAGATGGAGAAGGATTCGTATGACAAAATGTGGAATGAAATTTAGCTTCTGAGTGTACTAAGTTTAGTCCCTGGGGCTAAACACTACACAATATGCGGGATCGGACGTATTAGAATATAGTTTGGGAGTATACCGAAGAGACAATTTCGTTCGTTTGAGATGAAGTGATGGATCATTTTCCTCAACGTAGAGGTTTTCCGAAGGGGAGGTTCTAAATGCACCCAGAAAAAGTCTAAGTTCCTGACTGTGTATCGGATGATGCATCTGTGGGTAAAATGTACAAGTTGATCTGTACACAATCAACCATAGTCAAGTTAGATCTTACTAATGAGCTGTATAACCGGAGCAAGACCTTCCGATCTATTCCCCAATCTGTGTTAGCCACGACTCATATTAAATCCAGGGCTTTTTTGACATTTGTCCCTGAGGTATCGAATATATGGAAGATAAATTAGTTTACGGTCGAAAATAATGACCTTAATATTTGGTCTCCACCACAACAGGGATAAGTCAACCGCTATGGATCATCATGAATGTGATGTAATCGGCAAAAGTACATGCAATCAGTTTTAGATTTCCAAAATTTGAACCCGTTTTCTTCTTCTTCCCATTTTTGAACTCTATTTAAGCATATCTGCAGTTGACGTTTAATGGTATACATACTTTTTAATATATAGCAGATCAAAAAGTCTTCAACATATAAAGAGCAGCCAGTTCCTGGATTAAGGCATTTCGCTGTGGTGTTAATTTTGATATTGAATATGATGACTGACAATATGCTAACCTGAGGTATAAAAATCTCATGGGGATAGCTTTCAAAAAGGGTGCTGCCTACCTTCACTCTAAAATTTCTATCTTCCATAAAATGGGAGATAAAGTTAGGTGGGCGGGCCCTTAGACCTTGTTTGAATAGGTCATTCATTATGCCGTACTTCCACGTGGTGTCATAAGTTTTCTCCAAGTCGAAAAAGACGGCAACTAGATGTTAAGCTTCTCTAATAAATGCTTCAAGTCTGACAAGATGGTCTATTGTGCTTCTCTGGCATCAGAATCCATATTGAACGTCTGATAGTAGTTTGTTGGACTCGAGGTTCCAGAGTAGTCTGTCATTTATCACCCGTTCCATGGTTTTGCAAATACAGCTTATTAATGATATGCAACGATAGTTGCAAGGGTCGGTATGGCCCGTCCAGGTTTAGGTACTAATATTACCGTTGCTTCTCGCCAAGACTGGGGGAATTCGCCAGTTTCCAAAATTGTATTGAAAATGTTTAGCAGTGTATTAAGAGCTGTATTAGGTAATTGTTTCAAAAGTTGATAATGGATATCATCAGGTCCTGCTGAAGTGTCATGGGCTTGATCAAGAGAGTCTTGTAATTCTTTGAGAGTGAAAGGTTTATTGTAAGCTGCAGAAATAGCAGATTTGAAATTTTAAGGCACCCTTTCTTTCGGGTTTTTGCACGGCGGAAGTTTTCAGAATAATTCTCTTGTGAGGAGTTTTCGAGAATGTTTCGGCCAGAGTATTTGAGATTTCTGGTATGGTTGTGACCATTTCATCAGATTTCGTCAAATATTTTCAATATATTAAGTCATTTATGCATCTAATCATTTTCACACAGCCTTACTTTCTGAAACATATTTTCTTGAGATGAAACAACCGGCGACAGACGGCAAAATAGGAGGCGAAATTCGCCGTGTACCGGTTGTTAGGTTGAAATTCCGGTATCTGTATGAAAAAGGACAGTATGGCAGCTTATTGTCAAAATGAATTTTGTACAGAGGATTACATCATACTATGCCATCAAATCTGTTGTCTAATTTATCTGTTTTCGTTTGAATAAGTAAGTATTTTTTGGGTTCGAAGATCGTTATTTTAGAATGTGGGTTAAACAATGTACACCCTTAACTAATGAGTAACTGTAATTGTATTGGATATTTTTTTTAAAATTACGTTGTAGATACCAGGTTGAAAGATCTGGTGTTGCATGTCCTTCGTTATTACTTCATTTTTATCCTAGATCGAGTTACATTCTCTATAGCTTACATGTATATCAAGTAGCAGCTGCGTTTAGAGTGAAGATGTTGCTTCACATGTACGTAGTAGTTTGAAGGTTGTGGTGAATTTTATAGACAGCCCGACAAGCAGTCAGACTGATAAAAAAACAGTACTCTACATACATACATACATACATACATACATACATACATACATACATACATGCATGCATACATACATACATACATAAATACATAAATACATACATACATACATGCATGCATACATACATACATACTGCATGCATGCATGCATACATACATACATGCATACATACATACATACATACATACATACATACATACATACATACATACATACATACATACATACATGCATGCATGCATGCATGCATACATGCATACATGCATGCATGCATGCATGCATGCATACATACATACATACAGTTACCAAACTGTTAATTTATCGGAGATGAACTAATAAACCGTGTTGTTCAGTTTTAATCTTAAAATACAACCAGAGCAGTCACGTGGAATGCATCAATGTAGCGGAACATATTTGTATTTGTATTTTTATTTTTCAATTTGTTCTCGCTGCAAGACTATATTAGTAAGTGTATTAGTATTAATTAAATGTAACGTTTTCAAAGCGGTTCTTGATATTCCAAACGCAAGCTTCTGTTAATAATGATATAGTATGCTTTAAACAGTACTTTGAAATATCACAGCTTGACAATTCAATATCCTGTCATTGAAAAAAATTATAACTGCGTCATATTTATGATAAATGTAGTCTGTACTGGAAAACCTTTTAAGACAATCCACTAATCAATATAATAATCAATATAAATGCGTAAACCCGCCTACCGACTTTTACATGTTGTTATATCCCGCTTATTGACAATATGACGTGGGAGGAAATAAAATGCTCAAGCACTGCCAGTCACGAAATAATCGAACACATCCTTACGCCTTGATTCGAAGTTTGTGCAGAACCCATTATGTAAATCAATGATTAAATTTAAACTTATTTGTTGTTTTTGTTCTTTGCTCATCCTTTATGATAATATTGGAAGTGACACAAGTAGATACACATCAGATGATGAACTCGCTATAGCATGCGTTCAGAATCACGATAAGATAATATAAAATAGGGTAAGATATAACTCTGAATAAATAGTAATGGTCAACTTAAAGTACAAGTCATACATGTCATGTAGATGTACGGTACCGACTATTTCAGCTATAGGTGACATTTCTGAGAATTTGATCAAACATGCCTCTTAAATGGAGATTATTCAGTTTATTTCGCTGCTCTTCGAACAATATTCTGTGTAAGATCATTACATAATCACCCCAGGAAATACATGCAACCAAATCAGCGTGAAAGTACGTGGACATTTTTAGACGCGGCCAACTAAGAATTGTGATCGAGTATAACAATCAGAACATCGCTCAGCCTTTTCCGTCAAGTCGGAGAAAAAACCTCGGATGTAAATCGCCACCATTGAGAACTATAACTAATTTCTTCTATTTTATGTAAAAGCATTCAACACTCTGCCACTTTTACCATAAATGCTAGACCCCTAGCGCTGTTTTTACTACACATTAACCACCTTAGTTAAATAAATCATGCAAGGTTTCATCATAGGTTGACCGGCTCCATTTAGTGTATTACGTATGTAAACAAACTGGCGTAGTGAAAGTAACCAAAAAGCGTCTGTATGGCCCAGTAAACAGGGACATTTTAGACCCTACTGTTTTCATTAAACAACGAAAAGATGGAACTTTCTATACAATTTCATAAAGTTTCAAGTATACCCTTTCATAATTATTACATTAAGCAACTTTACTACATAAGTCAGTGGCAAAGAGACCATGCCATCAAGGCCATATTTCTTCGGAATAACTTCCTGATCTTGGTCAACCTTGGGGGTGGGGGGAAGTGTAATTGTAGTCTGAGGCCACATAGCACGCCAATTGCGGCGGAAGGAGACAACATCACAATCGAAATACAGTCGGCCTTTTCTGTCGCAATATATTTAGTTCACTCTGCCAGAGGCGAATCACCGAAACCCATTATTCCTACAATTACATCAGAGGTTTTTTTTTTTCTTTTTCTTCTTCTTTTTTTTTTTATCTCCGACTTGACGGAAAAGGCCAAGCGACGTACCGATTGTCAGTGTAAACGGGATTTAATGTTGCGCGCTTTGATGATAATGATGATGACGATTATTGCAATTCCCTCGGGTACTTTATCGGAGCACCCCAGTTTTGTAGTCTGGGCAAAAGCATGTAGTCTAGTGGTGGTGGAGGACTATGGTTCTACACGACTAGATTTAATGACTATGTTAGTATTGACAATTTATATTTCTACTAAATTCCACCAGGATGACGTCCACGTGAAGGCACAGGATCCATGAATATATACGCAGCTGGTTAACACATTTCGAGCCAGTAAGTAATCAGAATGCAGGGCTGAAACAGCTGTTATGTTCCTTTCTAGGGCACATAAGTATTTACAGGGATGCTAGTACCTAGATCCTTTCCTTAGGGCACTTAAATATACACAAGGATGCTACTATCTACGTCCATTCCTAGAAATATACACGGGGATGGTGATAGCTCCGTCTTTCACTAGATATACCCGTAAGTACACAGATAACTGTGGCATGCCGAGCCTTTCCTGGTAATGCAGGTATATATACCCACACATAGAGACAAAATCGACAAGATCTTTTCCGATGACTATGCACAATAAATATGGAAAGATAGAAATACTAAGTATTTTCCTGTGATAATATTGGAATGTGTGACAAGAACATTATCACGCAGAGAAATTTGCTTTTAGCTATGGGCATGATTGATAGAGATTAGAAGATCAGCTCTCAAAAGATGAAGGTGATAAATGAGGTTTCTACTGTAACACTCTACTGGATTTGGTATGTGCTTAGATAAAAAAAAGTCCTTGATGGTTGGAGCAGTGCAGTCTAACACACACTTTAACATGAGCTCGCTGTCATTACTAATTATGTTAATTGCCCCTGCCCTACAGGACAGAATAAACCCAAGGATTGTATTGAGATGTTTATCACGTTGCACTTTAGGGAGGGGCATAGGAAGAAAAAAGTACTCACTATCTTGAGCTGAATCAATTCTTGACCAACTCAAACGTTGGAGTAATACATGTGCACCTGCAGAAATAGGCATACACTCTCTCTCACTAGACGTCTATATTCCCATGCTAAAATTCCACCAAAGACATTACAAAATGGATAATACTTGAACCTCTCTTGTTACGTGTCTTCGTCTACATGAATCAGCTTCTCGTATCTTAAAATCTATCAACATATTACCACATTTTTTTTTTTATCTTAATCTTTGGAAGATAATTAATTCATGTGAAAAAACAATGTTGGGAATTTTTTCGCCAGACACAGATTCTCTTTATATCCAGTAACTCTCAAATCCAGTAAAGCACGCCTCTTTGGATTTAATTAATGCCTCCTATCTATTCACAATAAACTGGGACATACAAAACCTTAAGTATTTGAAAGCAGAACGTGTCCCCTTTGCCATGCAAAAAGTCGAGGGAAGCACATTTCTTACTTGAATGTGAAACTTACGCTCATGTGACAAATACTTTCTTTAGGGAATACATATTATGCGCGCCATACTTTATCTTAACCAGTTTCTCTGAACAAATAAAAATCTTATTTATCCCCATGAAATAACTGTATGGCCAACTGGCAGATTTATAGCGTGACTCATTAAGTCCTGGTATAAACACCGTCATAATATATCAAGTCTCTAATTTGCATGTTTATTTATAACATGTGCATTGACTTGAACAAGATGGTTTCTACAATAAAGTTTGAGTTCGGAAAAAATTAACTGAAACCATTTTTCAAAAAACAATGTTGCTGTTGGAAGACATAGGAAACATTTGGGCTTTAATTTTCATGTTAAAAACGATAAAAATTGTATATCTCGTTGGCCATAAAAGCGACAAATATTATATGTGTAACTTTACACACAGTACTTAAAAGATTTTTGAAGACTCTTGTTTTTTTCCTCATTATTACTTGTTTGTTTGCTTGTTTTGTTATTTTGTTAAAAACCGATTTAGTATTCACGAACTTTGATACCTTTTCGGCCACGTTAGATGTTTTACATCCAAGTCATTAATGCACAGTAGTTAATTTCACACGTGAATCATCGATGACAAAGTAGATACATTCCCATGGGGAAATAACATTTTGCTAGTCGTACAACCATGTGATTGACTAAAAGCACGTTGTACACTCAAGTGTGTTCAAATAATTACTTTCGTCCCGTAGTTTTCATAAGGCATACTTATATCTTGGTCTGATGTAAACTTAGGATCGCTATCAGGTACTTAATTGTGAACTAATGTTGATACAAAAAGGAACAAACGTATGTTACCTTGAATGTAAGAAAATATTTCTTTATTTTCAAAATCTTAGAGATTTTCATTCTTAAGTAATTAAAAATGGTTGTATTCTAGTATGTAGCTTTACCAGCTTTGAAATGCCAAGCCTTTACTCCCCTCGGCCACATAAAGATAGGGGAGCTCGTGGTTAAAGGGATGAGACTGTCGACGTGCTTTCCGGTGTGTCTAGATTTCGTTCGTCCAGTAATCGCCCAATCGCATACAAAACATGCCGTTATAAGATAAGTAGTTCATTTTATCCAAGTTACAAGCACTTGAAAGTGCAAAGACGTAAATCTAATCTAAATCTTCAATCTGAAGCTCGTTTAAATCGTAAGGTTCCTAAATCAACAGAATTGACTACTTCATGTATATTTTCCCCTCGCCATAACTTTGTGGTCGAAATTGTATTCTAGGGTCACACGGATATAGGTAGGATAATTTGAAGTTTGGTCACAAAATAACGTCATTGTACATGAAATTTATGTACATTTGACCTTAAATTCCCTCCCCGGGATTCCAGAGCTAGGGAGTGAAGGATGATACCTTTTTCGCAGGTGCCTTTCCATAGGGGCTAAAAATTAAAACGTTTTGTGAATTTCCACCTAGCGTTAAAATTTTGGAGAATATGTGGTAACGGAGAGACGAAGGATATCACAATATCCCCTACGCTCTTTGAAGAAAATATTGTGGGATAATAAATCACTACCTTTGCTCATTACTGATTTCATTAGTTACAAAATTTCATTACAAAATTCCTGCTGAAAACTTCTTTGAAAATGGGTCCCACGTTTTGTTATTGTGTTACACTTAATACGGGTTATTGTTCTTTAGCCAACTAAGTTGGGAGGGGATATATCATTTTTCTCGTTTTTTTCGTGTGTTTGTTGGTTCGCACGTACGTTCGTTTGTGTGTTCGTTCGTCCCTTGGCCTATTAGGTATCTTAAACTCTATTTTACCTGCACATGAAAGTGGTATGCGGATAAATTTCAAGAAATGTAACTCAAACATACCAAAAGCAGGTCACTGTGATCTTATATTAATGTTTGAGTGACTAAATATGCTTTCAGTTATCGATTCAATACACCGTCATAATATTGGACCCGATTACAACACTAATGTAAATTTGTATGTCGATTCATCTGAAGGTGAGTAACTCAACCAAACCAAAGTAGGTCACTGTGATTTTATTTTCATGCTTGGGTGACTTTGCATCGTCAGTCATTTGTTTGTTACATCCTCTGTATCTCTAACCTATTACGTGTAGACTAATCAAACTTCGTTTCGCCCCTACATTGATACAACTTGTATGTTGATGCATCTTAAGTATAAGTAGAGAACATATAGTATATTGTAATGATATTTTTCGCCTCCACATAACCACCAGTTTTTAGCTTAGATTCACAACCATTAGGTAGAGTTTGAATCATATCCAGACAAGCCTGGGTCGGATGTCATGCCGTATCTCTGTGCATGGCACCAGCGTTCCCCCTTTCCCTCAGTTTCTCTATGGCCTGAAGGACCAGCAACTGTAAAAAGTTCCTGGTCCACCACCACCAGCACATTTACTTGTCTTCCAAATATACTTTTCATAAGCTTATAACATTTTGAGCTGATCATTAGTGCGAGCTACTTTAATTTTTGTGTGGACTCTCTTGAAAATTATTGGCGTCATACTGGCGGACAGGCCCTAATTTGATACGTTGCAAGGCACTTAACTCCCATTGCCTGAGCATTAATCCTCCATTCCAGACTGCATATTGTTGGCTACCCCCAATGTGCTCCTGTCGGCGAGGGAATTCGTGTTTACGAGTAAATACCTTGTTTTTCAGTTGAAATTCACGTTGTACCAGTTATGTACGACCAGCTACCTTAATCTGAGTAATACAGGACGTGACTTGAGTCACAATCATGGGTCTATGACCAATATATGTAGATAGGGGTGATTCAATATTTTTACACACGGAGGGTGATTTTATGAGTCGTATTTGCAAGAGTTAACAATGTGTAACTATTGATCAGTCAATGTATTTAAAGAGTTTCTGACAATATCCTACTTAGGGTAAGATAAATAAGCGCATGTATTTGAACAGAAGGGTATCAATAACAAAAGTGCATGTACCCGGTTCAGTGGAGGTCTGACTATAATAAACAAGTGTAATACCTTCTTTTCGCAAATCCTTGTTGCTCTAACGAATTTGTAAGTTGTTTATATCTCGCCCTATAAAAAAGACGTGGTTTACATAACAAAAACGTCAAAATTGTTTAGTTGCGAAGATACTCTGAAAGTATAATATAACTACCAGAAGAGCTGCCATGACTATGATGTGAAAGCGCAAGAGGGAATAGATTATGGATATATTACTCATTTCCTGTTGAATGAACAAATATTTCAATACTAACCGACACATGGACATGTTAATTGTTTTCACACACACACACACACACACACACACACACACACACATACATATATATATATATATATATATATATATATATATATATATATATATATATATATATATATATATATATATATATATATATGACAAACAATTTCCTTTGCATTATACTGGCTCTAGAGGTTACACGCTGCTATGAGTAAGGAGCAATTTGTATGAGTAATTACTGTGCAAAAATTTCTGTTCTTGAATTCAAGTTTGTTAACCATGGCAAAGTTTGTGACAAGGGGAGTGTGAAGGATATTGGCTCCAGCAACATAATCGAAGCGGAACAACAGCTGCAAGATGAAGTCGTCAAAAGAACCACGTTGCTCATTAAATACAAATGCGTGTGTGTGGTTGTAGATACGATTTGTAGGCTTGCCGTGGCATCAGCTGTTGGCCTTGGTGTGGCGGGAATCACGACCACGACAACTAGTATAGGCGCGCCAATAGGAATTGTTGTCGTGGATATACCGATAGTAACCGGTGTCTCTGGTGGTGCTAGCAAAATAACATCAATACGAATACATTCACGAATACGTATCTTATACGTGTCCTTATCCTTTAACATTTTATGACCTCGGAAGAGTTTACAACGAATCTTGCATTATATCTTCCTTTATTAGATAAATTTATAAATTCGACTTCCCGGTTCACTTCTGGAAATTCCCGCTAGCACCCCATGTGTCTCGACTTACGAGGACCACTCTACCATAAAGAGTGCATGACATAAGGATTGGATTACAGTTCTGACAAAAGTCACTTATAGATTCCTCAAGGTCAGGGGGTTAGTTCAAACTTTACACCCCACCCCTTCCCCATTCCTAAAAAAGTAAAATACCACGCAGAGGTCTAATAGACACAACAGGGCAGATTTTACACCTGGGTAGCTTTAGCTGATCCTTCGGTTCTTATCTCGATATTAGTCGTCAAGTTTAACTACAAAGTAAGTGTTGTACCTATGTCGAGGAAGTGGGAGCTAAGTGCCTTTCTCAAGGACACATTGAGGCAGCCGACCTAAACTGGCCTGGGCTAGTATCGAACCCGCGACCCTTGGATTACGAGTCCGAAGCCCTACCAACTGAACTACCGCGGCTCCCCGAGAGAGAGAGAGAGAGAGAGAGAGAGAGAGAGAGAGAGAGAGAGAGAGAGAGAGAAAGAATCTAAAGAGCATTATGATTCTTTAAGAACCTTTCGTTATTATTGACAAGATTTTTTCAAAGATATTTTTCTAATTTAGGACAGTTTAGACAACGTAGAGAAAATATTATAAATCAAACGGTGCAATAGTACCATCCGCAAATACTGGGTCCTATTCGGTTCTCCCTCCCCCGACACACACACACACACACACACACACACACACACACACACACACACACAATAAAAATTAAAATTCGTGTACATGGTAAAACGAATGCTGGGCATACAATAAAATCATATTTAAGAGTTACTCAGTCGTCCTTGAAAGCAGAAACCCAAGTCATTACACTCTACATTCAGTTAGTAGCAATTTGATACGATTCAATTTTAATTCAACTCAATTTTTAATCCGATTGGTTGTAATTCAATTCAATACAACCTATTCTTATTACAAGACACTTTAATCAAAGTCCATTACTATATAATTATTTCAACTGTAACAAATAACTGTCTAGATATGTTGTATCACTGTTTTCGTCAACCGTTGTTCATGATTTATCGATTTTATCGATACTATAGTAGCTATATTAATATTCGACAAATATTTCCCCCAAAAGTAGTATGTGATGAGGAAGAAGAATCCTAGCGATACCAAAATCTGAAACAAAGTACTGCAGTTATGCCAAACAAGTCACTGTCTGTCTGTCTCTCTTTTAATACCAATATTCCCTAATACTCCTTTCAATAATTATAAATGCTCACAAGGAACATTAGTAAAGGGTAACCCTTACTATCTCCCTCGTAATTACCCATTGTTGACGGATGTGTTAGTTTGAACTGCTGACTGAACTGAACTAAATTCAGCTCAATTTTCCACAGAATGTTTTCATTTTCTTTCTTATTTTTTTTCGGGGGTGGGCGTGGGGGTGGGCTGGATTTAAAGTCTTGAAATTTTAATCTTTTAAATAAATTATTTGAATTGTGTGGTACTCACTTGCCTTTTTTAATATATGTGAGACACAATCATCGGAATGTTTGAAGTATGGATTTCATTTCAATCAATCAGGTGCACTAATGGCCCATAAATCAGTGTTCGTATTGAATCTTTCCATACATGTACCAACGCACATGGAAAATTTATATAGGTTAGTCATCGCTCTCTCTGAATTTCTGAATTAAACGTTGGCGTGGTTTATTTGGACTACTGACAAAACTAAACTTAATTCATTTCTTTTTGTTAACATAAGTGATTCTAAACACGAGAAACTAAATGTTTGAAATATGAATTTCAATTCGAATACAATGCTCTCATGACTCACAAACCATTTATAATGTTACATGAATTAATCTCTGACACATACGCCAAACCTACGGAAAGATACGAATTGTATGTACTTTTAACTTCCAAAG
The DNA here is from genome assembly GCA_029931535.1 of Margaritifera margaritifera. Classification (NCBI taxonomy): domain Eukaryota; kingdom Metazoa; phylum Mollusca; class Bivalvia; order Unionida; family Margaritiferidae; genus Margaritifera; species Margaritifera margaritifera. The sequence continues at coordinate 405,206 of JAQPZY010001636.1, read as the reverse complement.
TACATGTTCATGTAATAAAACTATAAGATGCCCATAGGGTTGGGGTGATTGGTGGTGTACTTTTATATGTTGGTGCTCATTGGTTTGACAAAGGACAATATCCCCCCCCCCCTAAAATCCCCCAAAATTAGAAGACACCCTCTCCAATACAAATAAATATACGCATTCAAAAAGATCTTTACTCCCTCCCCCACCTTGAAATAACATTCATCATAAATACGTCAGTATGAATTGTACAGGCTTATACAAAGAAATCAAAACTTCATACTGAGCCCTTTCCTTGATTAGGGTAATATTGTGACACTGATGTAGTTAGATTTGTTTCTTATTCTCTCTCTCTCTCTCTCTCTCTCTCTCTCTATATATATATATATATATATATATATATATATATATATATCTGTGTGTGTGTGTGTGTGTGTGTGTGTGTGTGTGTGTGATAACAGGCTCTACCACAGCAACATTATAGCTTGAATGCCCATTAATTGACTGTATTCGTAGCTGAAACTCTTATCAAGGGGAGATTTTATACTGGATGACCCTAACAAACACCGAACTTACAAGACAAAAACAAATATAAAAACTGTTTTCAGATCCGAGAAAAACCAGTTGAAATTTAATACTCCGTAAAGTTGTCAAAATTGACAATTGTGCCCTCCTCTGGAATATTATGATTCTTTAAGCATTAGCATAAGCCAGATATTAAAGATCCAATGAACCTGCTGCAGCATTAAAAAAAAAAAAAGAAATTAAAAAGGAAAGAAATTGTATACATTGTGGAACGTTTGTAGTAACTCCTCTTTTGCATACAGTAAACGCGAATTCAAACTTTCAAAATTGAAATTCAAGTAATTTCAACTTACATTAGATTCAATTCTATTTAATTCAATCCGGGGAACCGCGATTGCTCAGTCAGACTCGTAATCCAACGCGTGTCTTTGGAAAAGGTATTTAGCTCCTATTTCCGTGGCATGATGTAGCCAAAAACAAACAAACACACAAAAATAATAATGCAATCCGATTAATTTTTCGATTTATTTTTCAACATAATTAGTGGAAGATACTTGAATCCAAGTCCATTACTATTAACTAATTTTGATAATAACAAATAACTGTCTACAGATATCGCATCGCTATTATCGTTGACAGACATCCATACTTTATCGGTTCTAAATCAGTTATATTAATAATCTGACAAGTAGTTTCCAAAATAGGTCATGTATTCAAGGATAAATAAAAAGAAACCGCTGTGATCTAAATAGAAAAATTAGTTTTCTGTGCATAGACCAGATCAATTTTCATGCGATTTGTCAATGGAATACTCTCTCTCTCTCTCTCTCTCTCTCTCTCTCTCTATATATATATATATATATATATATATATATGATCTAAAATTTAGGTGTGCTAGGTTTTTATATATAGTGAGTTTCTAAATTTAGACTAAAAATGTAATAGCTTCTGTACCTGTATTTATTTAGCATGCTTCTAATGTCAACTTTCTCAATTTATTATTCATGATACCATTTTCTATTGTTTCTTCTTGCAGAAGTGGCTAACCACAACTCGTTGTATCCCATAAGGATATTGCAGTCGTTCAACTTAAAAAAAAAATCATCGCTACCATCAGAAATGGTTATGTCTTCAAACAGAATTCTCCCGACAATGTTTAACAAACATTTGTTGGCATCTCCTTCAACTTTAAACGAAATGATCTGAAAAATAATCTAGGTAGGATCACGACACTGGATCCCAGCTTGGGTATTTCCACTTGTAAATTCTATTCAGGTTTAATATTATTTGGAGTGTGTGTAATACAATTATGTGCTAGATCAAGATATGTAATACCCTGTAGTGTTTTCTCTTGTTTGTGTGCAGTTAAGTATTTACTGTACCTTGATGCACACATTAGCGTAGCTTTAAATAAGCTTGCAAACAACATACATATAACAAGGGCAATAAATACATACCCATACCTGCTCATCAGAGGCTGGTACAACCACCAAATTTAGGCTGTCTAGGTTTATCAAAAGAAACATTAAAACGAGCAGATGTGTAAAGAGGGAAAACATCATCTAAATTATTCAACAACTGAGCAACGAAACCGTGTTCTATCAATCCTTCATTCAGGTAGTCGGGTGCCTTTGCTGTTTGAGTTATCAAGTGAGCGAAAGTCACTTGTAAGTCACTTGCAAACTGATCCATACCATATTTCAACTAACCTTTATATCAGCTTAAACTGGACTTATTATTATGTAGAATAGTAGTTAAATGTCAATTTGTTTAACGTTCATTAAAAAAGTAATAGCAAAATATAAGTAATGGATTGAAAGATATGTTTGTAGTGCAGAAAAGATTAAGACGTAACTCAGTTTAATAAAGGTAATGGTTACTGCAAACAGGGTACCATCATAGGTGAGGAGAGAATGACAAAGACTATATAACACAATTTGTAAGAAGAAAAAAAACACCCTTATAATCAATTCATAAATGAATACATAAATTAAAGATGCTATATTGATGAAAATTTCAGATTAAATCATAAAACAAGAGTTAGAATTCTCAATGCATTGAATGACGGCAGCAAATCAGATACGTTATTGAAAATACTCTGAGTTTTGATGTTCTGAAGCTTGTTTGTGGAGTTCTCATTCCACATATTTTGCAAGTGTTAAGAACATGCTGATTTATATAATATTTGAAGTCAGTACATGGAATCTTCCATTCGGAAAAAATGGGTAATTGCAGCTGGGATAAGAGGCTCTGATTTCATTAAATTTACTCTGAAAAAGGACAGGTTTTGTTAAAGACTGTTTGAATTTGCGAAGATCAAATACAATTTTTGGTTGGTGTTGATAACCAAGGTGGTGATTTTGGAACATATAATTTTGCAGTATTCACAACATTGATGTTTGCTGTTTCTAAGTAAGGGTGAACTCGCATTCGAAAATGTGGAATGGTGTTCAGTTTCTGAGTATACAAGATTTGGTATTTGGACCTAAAGATTACATCATATGCTGGATTACATTGATAAGAAGACAGTTTGGTAATATACTGAAGAGCCAATTTAGTTAGCTGGTTTACCTCGACATAAAGGTTTTCTGAAGTGGAAGATCAAAATGCACACAAACAAATTCTAATTTCCTGATTGTGCATCGGATCAAGCATCCGGAGGTACGATTTACAACTAACTCGAACGCAGTTGAACCATAGTCTAGCTAGATCTTATTAATGACCTGTATAACCACAGCAAGACCTTCCGATCTGCTCCCCAATATGTGCTTTCCACGATTAAATCCAGGGCATTTAAACATTTGAGGTATATAATTTGTGGAAGGAAAGTTTGTTTGCGGTTGAAAATAAGCCCTACAAATTTGTCTCCTCCACAACAGGAAGAAGATAACAATCCAGATAGATCTTTGAGTCATCATACATTCGATGTAATCGGCAGAAGTGTATAGAAACAATTTTAGATTTCGAAAATTTTAACCCGCTTTTTTGTGTGCCTACTTTTGAACTCAATGTAAGCTTATATGTTGTTGACGTTGAATAGTATGCATATACTTTGATCTATTAGCAGATAAAACGTTCGTCGACATATAATGAATAATCAGCCCCTGGATTAAGACATTTCACAATATTGTTAATTTGGATGTTGAATAGGGTGACTGACAATAAGCAGAGAGTATAATAGATGCAAAGATTATTTAAAATTATTTTGCAAGAAGAAAAAAGAAAATTAAGAGGTTATGTAAAGGCAGTAACAGTTGTCGAATCGGTGATAAAACATACGAAATTAAACGTTGAAATATATGACAAACAGATACAGAACATAAAGAAGGATACCAGCAAAGAGACAGATGCAACCAAGAAAGTTAAATTGAGAACTGCTTGAATGTGTTGAGTGTGAAAAAATAGAGGTGGTTGGACATTTAAAGATCTCAAGCGAAATGTTACAAATAAAACTGAAGAAAAATAAATCAAAAATGTTAAAGAAATATTACCATTTGGTAAAAGACAAAAAAAAAAGTGTTTAAAGAGATAGGTGTGACAACTGCCATGATTATTACACCGATTGGTATGATTGTAGCAACTCTTGCTCCCTCTATAACAAATCTGGCCAAAGGTTTAACAGGAGGTTCTTGAGGAGCAGGTACTGATGATAGTGATAGTGGAAATTGTAGAATAGAATTATTCGTGGACAAAATTAAGCAAGACATTACAAATATTGCCAACTATTTGTTTGTGCTATCGAAAAACACACTAGCAGCATTGGCTGTTATAATTGGCAGTATAATAAATTGACTTTTAAAAAAGAGTTGGACATGTTGTTTCTTTCTTAGCTGATCATGCAATTTTGCTTATTCTGGCATTAGTTGGCTTGTTGTTTGCATTGCTTATTTTTTCATTAGCTGGCTTGATGTTTGCATTTTGGATCAGATGTGTAAATGGAGGGTCAATGAGGTTACAAAATGAATAATATATTATAAAACGTAAATTAAACCAGCTGCAGATAAACCATTGCCACGATTATAGATGATTGTTTGTTTGTTTCGTGATCTTAGTCTTGTAAATCATGTTCAGTTGTGTCCTTCTTGTGTACATAATCCTTACCTACGTTCTCTTCTTTTGTTCCGTTTTCTCTTTTTTGACGAATTGTTTAAGACTTATCATGTGCTGGAATAATATATTCTTTTACCACGTCGGAATTTATAGCAGTGCTGAGTCCTAGTTTAAAGCTATCGGATGTCTTTCTCAACTTCTTGCTGTAGCTAACAACGCTGCCTATTTTCATCACCGTATCACTCGATAATAAAAATATATCATCACCACCAACATCATATTCTAATCTAACTTTTGAATCTGATATATATTGTTGACATCTTACCGTGATGTTTCCAAATGGGTCGTAGCTTTGTTTGCTCAAAAGTGATTTTTAAAAAACTTTTGAACAGTATCTTGTATAGTCGAATCAGACCGTGTAAGAGATGTTCCGTTTTCAACTTGAGCACCTAAAACGCATATCACATAAAACACATTAGTAATATTTTGATTGCTATTCACTCCTGAGTGAGTCCGTTACTATCGGATAAAAAGTAGAATACCTATCCTGTGTTTTCCTCACTTGTTACCACTGACTTAATTTCATCAGCTCACAATTTCTTTCAGTATTCAACAGTGCATGCCTCATAGTTGTAATGACGTTTGTATCTTCTAACACACCAGTAGGTGTAGACTCTCCTAAAGCCTGATGTTCCGTTTTGTTTTTCAGTTCCAGCGTCAATGAAGTATTTATTGTTTTGCATTATTGTATCTCCAGTCATGATTTGGTGAAATGTTAAAGTTATTACAGATTGGGTTATATTGTTTATGTTGATGTCATTGTTGGTTACATTAAAAGCTTGTTCATCAGGCAAAGGCATTGCACATTCAGACACCAATTTTCGCATTTGAAATAAATAAGAAACCGGTATTTATAATTTACTATGCTTCACATTGATGTCTTATATTCCAATAAGATAAGCCACATCCGGTTGTTGTTACCCATACTGCCAAATTACACTGGTTATGCCAAATATATATCATACTATGTTTTGTATCTATTAACAGTCATCACTATCAAATCTTAAAGTGTAGTTATGACAAAGTGTTTAATGGCTTGTATGTCAAAAAGTTGTTTTCGATGTTGATTTCTGTAAATATACGTGCAATGTCTCGGCAAATTGATGCGCTAATCTGAATTGCAGACAAGAATAATGTGCACTACTTGTTAATTTCTTTTAAAGCTGATGTCCATTATTTATTTGTCACAGATTTCATATATCATGTAAATCATAACATATAGCATATTTACTCTCTTGGTTTTCGTTAACTTGCTGTATGCTTGATTATTTTTCTCTTCTCATCGTTTTCGTAATTCCTATCTAGCTTCTTTATCTCGTTGTTGCATACATTAATTCTTATGATTCTCAATTTCCTTCTCTATTTCTTTCTAGTCGTCTTCCACGTGACTTTGCTGTACTTTTGTTTTGCAGAATTTGCCCGAAGATACATTTTATCGTCCTACCACACTTACATGTAATCGTTTCATCATCAGTGATTTCCAATATGGAATACTAAGTACCTTTTGTCGCCATCGCGTATCTTATCAGGCCTCTATTAGAGTTGAAAAAATACCCGCACCCACCCCCCCCCACCCACCCCCCCAAAAAAAAAATGACAAGAAAAAGAAAAGATTCTTCTGGAAACGCGCTCGTCTTATCAGTGTCATCACTTAAGAACAATGCTCTTCCTTTCCAAAAGAATAGTCTCAGAGTGTAATCGGAGTGTAACCAGTAGAGATTTGATGATTGGGACTTTTCAATTGAATAAAAGTTAAAATGTGTGGCATGCAATTATAGATACATTATGACGAAAATGTCAAATAATATCGACACGTAAGTAGTCTTTCAGTTTTATTGGATTGGAGCATTTCGATGTTGATTCTGAAACCAGGTGTGAAATCGCACATCCCTCTGTGGAATTATGATCGTTGAATTCAAAGAATTGAACTTTCCTTTTTAGAAATTGAATAATACATCCCTGTATTTATATCTGGAAATGTGAAACGATGTTTATGAAAAATCCAAACATGACGAGAAACAATTCAGTTTCTTTGGCCTGTTGCACTTTGATGATCATTAGACATATATTGATTTATATTCCATCAATATTAGTTCTCATGTGAATAAATCAATTTAGCTGATAGATAATCATAATTACCTACATAATGACGAGAGAGAGAGAGAGAGAGAGAGAGAGAGAGAGAGAGAGAGAGAGAGAGAGAGAGAGGGGGGGGAGGTGGTATTTTTCTGGTGTTCTAGACCCTGTGGAACAAAAAGGAAATTTGTTTCAAATTACCGAATTGTCTTCATTAAAAATAAACGCATTATACATAAAAAGGTTGGAAGGATTGCGTACAAAATCTTAGTCCCAACAATCTAACTGGTACTACCTCTTTTAATGATTATCAGATGCAGACGTGTGTGAACCAACCAATAAACGATCCTAGAATAATTGATAAATTATCAAGCAAGCGATCTAAATGTAGTGTCACCAAACGGAGGTGGTGATGGATAATGGGGAATATTTTTCCAAGTGAAACAATCAACCGGTTTGATGGATCCATCCATCCATCCATCTGTATATATCTGCTAGTACACATCAATAAAGCAAATTTGCGCTGCTGTTTATTTCAGTAAGTGGTGTACATCAATGCAAAATATTTAAACATTTTGAAGAGATTAGTTAAACATAACATTTCTCACTAAACCACAGGGGGAGGGCTCTGTATCATGTACGGGGATTGTCTCAGAGCTATGGAATTTGACCCGTTTTATACCGATTGGTTGACCGCATTTTACTTTGAGTTGATTGTGTCTAAATTTGGTTTTAGACAAACTAGGAAGGCAAGAATGTATCAGCTTACAACGATCGATTATCAAGTGTAAAAGCTGCAATCAATTTTTAAAAATATCTTTTCTTTCAGCATTTAATGTCTTATTATTTCTATATGTCTCCTCGCTGTGTAGATATCTCTCCATATGACTAACGGTTAGGAGTGTCCATGAATGACATGTAACTGCATGTATAAAGTTTAGCAAAGAAATATTTAAAAAATGTCACTGTCACTGCAGTGTTTGTATATTTAACCCATGAACCTCATGGGAAGAGCCCACCCACCCACCCACCCCCACTCCCCACCAACCCCCAATAAATAAATAAAAATAATGCATCTCTCAGAGATGACTATCGCGTGGGTAACCTTTGTACAATGTTTGGTGAATTTCCACCTGGAGATTTAAGAGAATATATAGTTACGAACAAACGGACGGGTTGATGGACAGAAGGATATCACAATATCCCCCGCTAAAGCATAAGGATAATAAAGTTACATGTCAAAACCAAACAAGTAAACGTCGACTTTATTCTTATAAATTGCAATACAATTTAATACTTTTGCTTTGAAAACCTAGAGGATTCCCCGTTTGCTTGAACCATCAAGCAAATGATTGAGCTCTGTACGAGTTACCTAAAAGGGACGACAATTCTTATTGAAAATAATGCAAATATTATATGGGATTAGCCATTCATTTCGATCGAAAAATAAGGGACCTGCATGTTTAGAACTAAAACAAATTACACCTGGTTGCATTATCCTGTCAAATATGGATTGTTTGAGTCTTACACTGCTCCGGGAAATTTTTTGAGAAGACTGGATATACGTGAATGAGAGTTAGTCTTGTCTAGTCGTATTCAAATCCATCATGATTTAAACGTCAGAGAAGCGGATATTTTAGTTTGTTAGCACTGCAACATCAAATCTCAATGCCCGCACACGCACCCCCTCCCCATGAACATTATAACATAGCACACACGTTCAGCTAAGAAATACATCATTGTATGTGGTAATGTTTCGAACATTCACAGAGTCGGCACTGAGTGCTCTTGGGTCTGACATCGCAAAACTGTTACCCCATTGAAATTTAGAGATCCGCGGTAGCTCAGTTGGTGTCGGACTCGTAATTCAAAAGTCGCGGCTTCTATACCGCCCCCCCCCCCCCCCCCCCCAGCCAGCCCGGTTCGGGTGCCTAGACTTGTCTTTGGTAAAAGCACTTAGCTCCCATTTCGTCCACATGATATAGCCAAAATCATGAGATAATCGAGAAATAGTTCAAAGTACTGGAAGTAAAGTCAGTTTCATACCATTGTAATAGTTGCACACTGCTCGTGAAAATAAAAAGTAAAAGGAACCATTCTTTCCAGTGGGGAATGATAACAGAAGTTTTAAGATGGTTGCCGAAGCAGCCATGATCGATATCATGTCAGTTGCATGTTCACGTAACACCATCTGCATTATCATAAGAAGTTTTTGGGGGAATCCTCCATGTCAATATGACCATCTATTCAGGAGAACTAATAAAAACAAGATTTTCAACAAAATGGTTATGGCAATGGTGGAGATTAGATAGGCACCATCTTTATGTAGAACCAACCAAATATCAGTTTGTAAAGATTTTCTTCTAGGATCAACTAAATAAAAGAACTCTTTTAGGGAAAACATAGTGTCAAGATGAACAATCATTCAGGAGGAGTAGTGACAACAAAATTTTTAGAATGGCTGTCTTGACGACGATGTTGCCATTTTCATTCGTGACTAACTAGAAGAAACTTTCTAGTTAATTAAAGCTCCATGTTTGTATGACAATTTGTTCAGAAGGAAGAGGGATAACAAGAATGTTCAAGACAGCCGCTATGACGACAATGTTGGACATCAAATTGGCACCAATTTCTTCAAGGACTCAGGTGAAAAACCTCAAAGCCTGTAAAGTTCCCAATCAGTGGTCAGAAAAGTAGTGTCTGAACCTCTATTGTGGGAAGAACTAAAATCTGTACCCAATGAAGCGGTTGCGGATCAATGAATCGATTTGTCTGGAGAATATTTATTGCAAATAAGAACCCAGCATTACTGGTAGAAAACAAATGCCATATTGTGTTCATTGCATTATATCACGATTTCAGGTATTGACATACTTCAACGTACTTGGTTTTGGATTTCAAAGATAGTGTCGAGTTGTTACTAGCCTCATAACTTATAAAATAGTTCTTATTCCTCGAGACAATTAATGTTGACAAGCACATCATATCGAAATAGGTGAATGCTATGTTTGCAATTATTATTTCGTGCAAATATTCATGAATAATTTATTTTATATTGAATCTGCTCACCAGCAATAACAAGTAAGTCACATGTATATGATATATCGAGGCATGCTCATAAAAAGTCGGAGGCAGCAATCTGGTTCTTTTCCTGGATGCACTGTACATCGTTTGCAGGAATACACAACAGGAAGAAATCACCCCGAGACTATTGCGCAAGGTAAACAAAAAGGGCCGCTAGATGGTACTCAAAAACTTTTCCTTCAGGCTGGAAACGGACGATGACATTAAGCGTGAAGCCTGAGAAGATCTCAGCCTAAAACCTTTTCTGGACCACAGAATAATGAGCGCACGCCTGAGCTAGCTACTAATTAAATCAAAAATATATGGCCGATTGATTTCAGACACTCGCAAGTACATTCTGTGCTTCGAGGGCAGCCATTATGGACATAGTTCTAACGTTACTAGATAAATTCCGGACTATCGCCGATATAAAGATTGTTTTGTATTTTGGAACTGTTGAAAACAAGTATTACATCGAAGAAGGATGCTAAACTATACAGAAAATAACGAAGGTGAAATTCGAATTATGGAGGTACACAAGGAACCAATTTATACGGCTGTCATTTATGCCACTCAATCAAGGAGCCTGTCACTTTTTACTATGGTTGTCATTTGTGCCATCCAATAAGGGAACCTGCCACTTTTTATTACGGCAAGATAATCTACAGATTCATGAGGTAAACTCAAACTTTTATTAAGATATTGCTAAGACGTATATTTGTAAGATCATATTCAACTGTATAAAAATTAAATTTAAACTTACTAACATTTACGAAATCTTTCAAGAGACTGTCAACTTGTCGCATAACCAGAATGTACTAAGCAACGTCACAGTACGAACGATTGCTGCTTTCACAGCAGTAGTAATAAAATACATTACAAATATGGTGACATCCTATGCATCGTCGATTACGGAAAAGAAAACGTTCAAGCATCCCTTATAAGAGTGCTAAAAAGCGAACCTTTGATTTGATAAAATACAGATATTTCTACACTTTATGCATTGAATAAAAACCGGTTTGTCACAAGCATTTTGTTTTCTTTAAAGGTCGATGAAAAAGGTTTCAGCTAACTGGTGTCCTTGTGAACCTGTGCGTTGTCAAATATCTTTATGGTCTTGTAATTATGAAAGATGAGCAGATTTTTGAAAAGGTTTAAGGCTGATCAGACAGTTGATATAGAATTCAATACTATGAAATGAAGATTATCAGCACGACCTAACAATTTCAGTTATATATCATCATCATCAGCAGCAGCAGCATTTGTAGAAACTAGTAAGACCAGAATGTTTTCTGTCTAATTATATTGATTGGATTTTGAGAATAAGTCATTTAAATCTTTATCTCTTCGCAATAACAGCGGCTACTTTGAACGGCGGATAGAATCATTAGTGTAAAATCGAAAGGTCTTCATGCCAGAATGCGTTATGCCGTGCTTGGTCTAATTGTGTTAATTGGGTTTGGAGAAGAAGAAGTTATTATTATCTTCTTTTTTTTATTTTCGGTAATACGGCCACATTTGGCATCATTTCTATAAACTTACAAGGCCTTCTTGCCAGGATACTGCCTTTTGCCAAATTTGATCAAATTCTGTACAGTAATGTTTGAGTAAAGGATGTTTATAGATTTTTCTGTTTTTAGTAGCAGATGTCATATTTAGTAGCATATCAGCATCATGTGTACAAATAATAAAGGCTTTCATAATCAGCAGTTTGTGAGATGAAGTATTTTAAAGGCTTCTTTAGTTTTAGTAACGGCCCCCATATTTGATGGCGGATTGCCATACATTTTTAAAACCTTAAAAGGCTTTTTTGCCGGGATGCTTGATGCCAAATTTATAAAATTCTGTTCTGTTTTGTTTTGTTTGTTTTTTTCCCCAAAAGAACCTACTTAAAGTTTTTTTTCTTTCTATTTATTGTAACGGCAGCCATATTGTATGGCATCATTTGTACAAAATAGAAAAGTCTTCATGCAACAATACTTTCTGGCAAATTTAGTCAAAGTCTGTTTATCGGTTTTGGAGAAGTCGTTTAAAGGTTTTTCGATTTGTAATAACAGACATGAATCTAAATCAGCATCATTTGCACAAAGTTGAAAGGTCGTCATATCAAGACAGTTTCATTCAAACTTGGTCAAATCATGTTTAGCGGTTTGGGAGAAAAAGCCGTTATGCCAGAATGTTTTAGTGGTCCAGCGGTTTTTGAAAGACTTATTTTTGGTCATGTAGGGTTTAACGCCATTTTTTCAGCACATTGCGGCCAGTATATATGATGGTGGAAGAACCCGGGAAGACCCCAACAAGAACCAACGACCCACGAGAAGCTACTGGCAAGCTTTCTCGCATACTTACGTTGATCGAACCGAGACTCGAACCCACGCGGACAGAGGTGAGATGTGTGAGTGATCTGTAAAGACGAGCGCCTTAGACCACTCGGCCACCCGTTTGAGATGAAAATAATAATTGTTGACGGACGACGGTGCAAAAGTGTCGCCCCTCTATCTTACCCACATCTATCTCCGCCTCTACTGAATCGAACAAAATTCTAAAATATTTGTGTACATATGCAGACCACCCAAGTCAAATCGCAAGATTTTAAAGTCTTTATCGTCAACGATGTAGGCGGAGTTGCACCACATTACGCACACACGCAAGGACGGGCAGTATCACTTGCTCTCTTCTCCTTGGCGCCTTCTGTCTTGAAAGCTCGAGGATAATTGCAGTACAGGAAATTACATCTACAATGCACGTAAACAAGATTTGTAACACTTATTGTGGATTTTTCAAAAAACAATACGCACAACGCAATTTTTCAATGTAAACAAAGTTCATGTATATGTAAAGTGTACTGTTGCGTCTAGTCGGATGAGATTACGGAAGTCAAATATCAGGTTCGGCCTTTAAGATTAGGGGTTTTTCCGTCATCACTGTTAATCGGTCAAGAGGCGCTTAAAGGACAATAACTGTTTCTATGGTTGACTCAATCCCCACAAACACATTCGTTTATTGTAGAAATTGATTACTACGGCTTTTACGTGCAGAGTGGCGTGTGTTATTACTATCCACTGAACCGTTTCTTGTTTAAAAATATTCTGAGTGCACGTCTACACATAATGTATCTACTACAAAAAATGAAATGTCGCAATGAAAAAGAGGAGCAACACAAATACAGGACGTAAAATGTGAAATATAAGCTCTACGTACATAAGCACGCAAACACGCGCGGAAGCGCATACACTTTTAAAGGCTGTGTCTTAATTACTGAGGTCAGAAAGATGTGTGCATGCATGCGTGTGTTTGAGTACATCCTCTGACAGAAATCTTCACTGACTGTAGCTCTATTATTAGGTAAAGTTAAATACCACGCTACAGTTTCGCAGAGTTCTAAAAATCTTTCCTCAAATTGAGATTTTTCACTATCTTGTTTATGAAATTGTATGACAATGTTTGTATTTTTGTGAGGGGTAGATATAATACAAGAGATGGAAAAAAACTCTTTAGTTTTAAAATTGTACACTTGTGAGACCTTTTATTCTTAAAAAAAAAAACAATTGAGGAATTCCTCAAATTTTAGAAAATCCTCAAGTTTTCCACAGACATAGAACAAAACTTATTTTAGGTAAATATAGATTAGCATGCATTTTCATCCTTAATGCCTACCTAATGTTAATGAAAAGCTCATAATTCCACACCAAGTAGTAAGACAGATACTGAAAAATCTCAGCTTGAGCAAGAAAATTTGAGATGTTTGGTCGCCACATTTGATCCAGTGCACATTTTACTCCCTCCCTCGGCCTCCATCATGTTGGGAAAACACACTCACCTGACAAATCTATGAGTGAAAGCAAGAAGAGAAAGAATCTTTACTCACAATGCATCTCCAGGAGAGTCTCCGATCCGTAGAAACCTATGTTCTATGCTGTACCCCCTTATCTCTCTCTCTCTCTCATTAGTTTAGTTTAAATATATTTTAATATCATATTAAAGAAGCAACTGGGGTTTGGTAACAAGTTCACCAAGTTAGGTACAGCCCTCCCCGACATACATACGTACACACACACACACACACACACACACACACACACACACACACACACACATATATATATGAGAGAGAGAGAGATGAGCATGAGTGAAATACATGAATATGTATGATAGAAATAATAATATTTGCATAGAATTTTAAGGAATCGTTTACATACATATGAATAACATCAAGAAAATTTCCTGATTTCCTTAATAAAATCTTGAACAGCTTTAAACAATTTAAAATTTAGGTCATAAAATAGTAGAAATGACCCTTGAAGCAGCAGGTTAGTCGTCAGATGCCTCAGTGTATCCTTAAGAAAGGCACTTATCTCCCATTTCCTCGGCATTATATAACCAATAATGTGCTAAAAGTGACATTAAAACCAACAACAACTTCATCGTGTATTGGAACGGTTCACAATATGTAAGTCGTCTGAATTCACGAATTGATGGGGCAAGTCTTACGTTTACACGGAGGTTGTTCCACATAGATAGTGGTCGAATTGATAAATGACTTCCTTGATATTTAAAATCCAAAATTTAAAATTTCGAAATTAAATGTATTTCTCATGTTATAACTTGTTAGATTGGCAGGGAGAGGTAGTAGTAAGTTATAAGATATGCCGGTCATTGATTAAATATAATTTTATAAAAATTACATCATTTATGGAAATTTCGTCTTTCGCATTATTTGACCAGCCAGTTTCCTGATACACGTTTGCAATTCTGATACTTGCGGTAAGTCCAGTAACAATCCTTGCTGCCTCTAATTGAATGTTTTCGAATAAATGCGAGTCGTCTCGAGGACAACTGTTCCAGACAACACCTGCATTCTAAATGTGGTTCTATAAATTCCATATTTTTTTCTAAGGACTTCCTGGTTTGTTAGAATTTTAATTCCATTACGTAATTCTATTAGTTTTTATACATAATTATATAGCTCTTATATATATATATATATATATATATATATATATATATATATATATATATATATATATATATATATATATATATGATATCTATTTTCCACTACTACTGAAAGTTACATCCCGATGTTAGTGACATTGTGTAAAGCGGAGTATTTTTATGTCAAAGACCAGATATGAGATGGAGACTGACAGTCTAGTAGCAGTAAAAAGCATAAAATCGGTTTTGTTTGGATTAAACTTTACAAACCATTGATTAGGCCAGGCCTTTAGAGTTTCAAGATCAGTGTTCAAAACGTATATAATTTCATCAGCGTCCATTGACGAATATCCCAAGTATATATCATCAGCAATAATCTCACAACAGTATGTATATCATCAGCCATTTTGTATATATATATATATATATATATATATATATATATATATATATATATATATATATATATATATATATATATATATATACCATGCACATATTATTATTATTATTATTTAGAGATGTACCAATTTTACTATGGGCTGGTGAGTAGTTGAATGACAAGTTAGAAATTCTGACAGGTTCTTGTGAAGTAGAGCGTTTTGATAAAGATAATTGTACGGAATATGATCCTTTCCATAATTTTTCCTACACAACTCAAAATTGATATTGGTCTATAATTGGTAGAATCAATCCCTGTTTTAAATCAGAAATAACGACTTCAGTTTTCCAAATTCTAAGAAAACAGTGTTCTGTACGTGATTTATTAAATAGTAATCAAAATGCCTTACTACTCGCAGAAGCTGGGCCTTTAAGCATTTGGTGACTAATTTTATCATATTTACTTGCTTTAAAAGTAGGAATGTTTTGTATTATATTCAAAATGTCTTGTCCTAGGATATTACTAAACTGAATATTTTGGTCCGTACTACTCCTGAATATTGGCATTCGAGCCCCAGGGTCATTTACAATCGGAGTAGTATTTTTTTACATCTATGAGAGAGAGAGAGAGAGAGAGAGAGAGAGAGAGAGAGAGAGAGAGAGAGAGAGAGAGAGAGAGAGAGAGATTGTATTGTTAAGACCAATTAAGAAGCATTTATTTAATATATGTGTTTTTGTTTCCAGTCAAAGTGTATGCACCCATGCGATGGGAGTTTAGTTTCATAGTTTCAAGGTCAAAGATCATGAGTAACACTTAATTACTTTAAGGACAAAGAACAATTAAGTGTCTCATTATAAAAACTCAAAATAATTTCAAAGAGGTGCAGATGTTTTCCGCATTTTCAGATCTGACATTCTAGTCTAGTGACATAATCAGAACAGTGGCTTTTAATAGGTCCTGGAAATGGGATGGGGGAATCTTCTTAATAGCAACTACTACCATTGGGTAAGATCTATGGGTCGCTGGAATACCATTTCGTCCAGTTGTCAGTTTACCCGCCCTTTATTGTACCGCATTTACCCGCTTAAAAGCCTGAAAAACTAACGTGTAACACTACCTCCACCCTCTGTATGTGCTTATTTCTACACAATGTGTATCCAAGACTTTAACAAGACGGTGTAGCATGTAATATGTGCACGAGCTGTGATGTTATGTCTTGCCTACAGTGGCAAATACGAAACGTAGACGTCTCCCAATCAATAAATGGCAGAGACCATGGTTAAGCTGTTGATTGATGCTTTCCCTGTGACAGAAACATTTGAAATACCTGGACTGTAGAATCAGTACAAATTGCTCTTTTAGCTCCTCAGATCCCAATATTCTGTTCCCGAGGCAAGGTCAGTGTCATTTTTATTTTTTTTTATTTTTTTATTGTGGTAGGTTTCGATCAACGTTTTTCTGGATGCTGGACATAATATGATAATCACAAAACATGAATAGATTTATACCTAATTCAGTCTATAGAATCAGTCAGTAATATCCTGCCATCTTTATACATTCATACCCTTCCTCTGTCCATTAAGCAAGGTCAATGTTATTTCAAAATGTTGTTACGGTCTTGTTTAAAGACTTTCTGTGTGGTCATAAGTTCCAAACCTGTGCAGGGGATGCTGTAATACTTTCAGTGCAGAATCAGTAGGAATTATCTTTTTATCTCTATACACCTGCGCCCTCCCTCCCTTGATATCTGAAATCAGTTCGGGTTTCTCTATATGGCCATAACTCCCAATCCTTTTGAGTTAAAAGTGAGACACTCTGCAGTAAAAAGAGTTGATAAGTTATTTAATATTAGGTTTCTACCGATCAGGCTTCAGGAGTATACAGCGAGGTTGCCACAAGTCATTCAGAGCTGACAATGCCAGAGATAGATGGTGTCAAAGTTTCAGTTAGCATTATTCTATTTTAATTTTCCTATAAGTAATCTTTGTCTAAAACGATCCAGAGAAACAAAGGAACTACATTATAAGCTAATGATTTACCACTGATAGTTTTCTTGCCTGAGCGACTCAGATTTCTTTTTCTACTTCGACGAAGTCTTGCGTTTGGCTGACACATAAAGCCACCATCAAAAGGTCCGGAGTATTCTCAATGCTCGTGACGTAGTATGGTGAGATTGAAGATGAGGAATGTGAAAATTAAGACCGCGACCGTTTGGCACCGGATAGAAAAATACAGTAACACCAAAATGGAGACATTTCATTGTCACGAACTCTTTTACACTTTCAAGTGTATCCGAAATCACTTAATTTTAAATAATGTGAGATAGTTTCATGAGAAATGCGAAACTCTTTGATGGGAAACAATCTCCAATAAGGAGAGAACGTTGTTTTAATTTCCTTTAGCTGATGCATAGATCTGATCTATTTAAATGTAATCATAATTATGGTAAAGCAGGAAATTGAAGTATGGTCCGAAAACTCATGCCATCAAAATTTCGAAACAAATAATTGCCGTAGATGTCGCTGATTTGCGAGTCTGTATTGGCCAGGAAACTATTAGAGGCCTTTCCTTCAATGCTTATTAACAGGAACTTGTTTGAGGCCTATTTTTCAATTCGTGTCTGTCATTAAGAAACACAGAAGGTTACTTTTAAACGTTCGTTTCCTTGATAACACTTCAACTTGGCACATCACCCATATAGGTCTTGTCGAGCAATAACATTAATTTGCGAACATTTTTGTGAATCAAGTGCTTTTCTGGGAAAAATTTTAACTTAGTCCATTGCTTTAACTTATATGTAGCTTTGCTTTAATTTCCAAAATGTGCATTACATGTTTAAGTACGAGTGCACTCTAATTTGTTCACAAAATAGTATCGAATCAGTGAACTGGTACACACATAATGCTCACCTATTGCACAAGGAATAGTTTAGGCGCATATGTATGTATGTATGTATGTATGTATGTATGTATGTATGTATGTATGTATGCAAACACATACAAATACAATGATATATCAATTTGACTTACGCGTTTTTTAAGACAAAAGTATAGGAAGCAGGTTTATTGCATTTGAAAAGTGGCATAATGCTCGATGCCAATAATATCTGCTCATTTCTATCATATATCCATCTATGCATCCGTCTGTCTGTCTGTGTATGTATCTATGTATGTATGTATGTATGTATGCATACTTGCATGCATGAATACGTTGATGTATGTATATATTTATGTACGTATATGTCCATCTTTCTGTCTCTGTCTATATACATATATATATATATATATATATATATATATATATATATATATATATATATATATATATATATATATATATAGACAATGATTAACTATATATCATAAGAACTCTTTTAGGGAAAAGCTCGTGTCAAGATGAATATTCATTCATTCAGAAGGAGCAGTGACAACAAGATTTTTAGAATGGCTGTCTTGACGGCGATGTTGCCATTTGATTCGGGACTAACTGGAAGAAGTCTTTTGTTTAATTAAAGCTCCATGTTGGTATGGCAATTTGTTCAGAGGAGGAGGGATAACAAGCATATTCAAGATAGCCGCTATGACGACAATGTTGGACATCACATTGGCACCATTTTCTTCAAGTAACCAAGTGAAAAACTCCAAAGCCTGTAAAGTTCCCAATCAGTGGTCAGAAAAGTAGTGTCTGAACCTTTATTGTGGGAAGAACTAAAATCTGTACCCCCGTAGCGGTTGCGGATCAATGAATCGATTTTTCTGGAGAATATTTATTGCAAATAAGAACCCAGCATTACTAGTAGAAATCAAATGCCATATATTTTCATTGCATTATATCATGATTTCAGGTACTGACATGTACTTCAACGTACTTTGGTTTTGGATTTCAAAGATGGTGTCGAGTTGTTACTAGCCTCATAACTAATAACAATAGTTCTTATTCCTCGAGACATTAATGTTGTCATGCGCATCATACCGAAATAGGTGAATGCTATGTTTGTAATTATTATTTCGTGCAAATATTCATGAATAATTTATTTGAAATTGAATCTCCTCGCCCGTAACAACAAGTAAGTCATATGCATATGATATGTGGAGGCATGCTCATAAAAAGTCGGAGGCGGCAATCTGGTTCCTTTTCTTGATGCACTATACATCGTTTGCAGGTATACACAACAGCAAGAAATCACCCCAAGACTATTGTGCAAGGTAAACAAAGGGGCGCTAGGTGGTACTCAAACTTTTCCTTCAGGTTGGAAACGGACGATGAAATTATGCGTGAAACCTGAAAAGGACTCAGTCTAAAAACTTAGCTGGATCACAAAATAATGATACACGTTAACATGAGCGCATGCTTGTGCTAGCTACTAATTAAATTAAAACTATATACAAAAACTGTATTCAGATCCTCTTAACAGTTTTAAAGATATGGCTAATTGATTTCAGACACTCGCGAGTACAGTCTGTGCTTCCAGGGCTGTCATGATGGATATAGTTCTAACTTGACTAGATCAATTCCTGACTATCACCAATATAAAGGTTGTTTTGTGTTTTGGAACTGTTGAAAAAAAATTCTCATCGAAGAACGATGTTAAACTACACAGAACGTAACGAATGTGAAATTCGGATTATGGAGATACAAGAGAAACCAATTTATACGGCTGTTATTTGTGCCACCCAATCAGGGAACCTGTCACTTTTTACTACGGCAATATAATCTACAGATTCATTAAGTAAACTCCACATTTTATTAAGATATTGCTAAATCCTTTTCTTTTTAAGATCATATTAAATTGTATCAAAATTAAATTTAAACTTACTAATATTAATGAAATCTTTCAAGCGACTGTCAACATGTCGCATAACCAGAATGGACTAAGCAACGTCACAGTACAAACGATTGCTGCTTTCACAGGAGTAGTAATAAAAGACATTACAAATTCTGTACAGTAATGTTTGAGAAGAATGTGTTAATAGGTTGTTCTGTTTTTAGTCGCAGTTGTCATATTTAATAGCAGTTCAGTATCATGTGTACAAATTAGAAAGGCTTTCAGACCAGATTGCTTTCTATCAAATTTAGTCAAATTCTGCTCAGCAGTTTGTGAGATGAAATCGTTTAAAGGCTTCTCTATTTTAGTAGCGACAGCCATATTTGATGGTGGATCGGCATCATGTTTTAAAACCTTGAAAGGCCCTTATACCAGGTTGCTCTATGCCAAATTTGGTAAAATTCTGTTCCGGGATTTTTTAAAAGAAAGTTGTTTTAAGTTTCTCTATAATTAGTAACGGCACCCATATTTCATGGCATCATTTGTACAAAATTGAAAAGTCTTCATGCAAGGATGCTTTCTGTTAAATTTAGTCAAAGTCTGTTTATCGGTTTTGGAGAAGTCATTTAAAGGTTTTTCTATTTTTAATAACAGCGGTCATAATTAAATCTAAAATCAGCATCACTTGCACAAAGTTGAAAGGTCTTGATATCAAGATATTCTCAGTCACATTTGGTCAAATTATGTTTAGCGGTTTTGGAGAAAAAGTCGTATAAAGGTTTGTCTATGTTTAGTAATAGAGGCAATATTTGATGACGGATCAGCATAATTTATTCAAAATCGAAAGGTCTTCATGCTCGGATGCTTTCTGCCAAATAGTCAAATTCTGTTCAGCGGTTTTGGAGAAGTAGTCACTTAAAGGTTTTTCTATTTTTTAGTAACACACATATGCAGACCACCCAAGTCAAATCGCAAGGTTTTAAAGTCTTTATCTTGAACGATGTAGGCCGAGTTGCACCACATTACGCACATATGCAATAACGGGCAGTATCACATATTCTCTTCCCCTTGGCGCCTTTTGTCTTGAAAGCTTGGGGATAATTGCAGTACAGGAATTATATCTATATTGTACGTAAACAAGATCTGTAACATTCAGTATGGATCTCTCATACAACAGTACACACAACCCAATTTTCATTGTAAACAAAGTTCTTGTACCTATATGTAAAGTGCAATGTTTTATCTAGTCCGATGATATTACTGAAGTCAAATATCCTGTTCTGTTCAGCCCTTAAGATATAGGAGTTTTCCCTCATCACTGTTAATCGGTCAAGAGGCGCATAAAGAACACAAGCTGTTTGTAAGGTTGACTCAACCCAATTCGTTAATTATAGAAATTGATTATTAAAGCTTATACTTCCTTCTGTGTAGCATGTATTATTACTACCCACTAAATTATCATAAATGCACTTCTACACGTAATTAGCTACTCCCAAAAACGAATGTCGCAAAGAAAAAGAGGAGGAATTCAATTTGAAGGCTGTGTCGTAATTACTGAGGTCAGAAAGGAGTGTGCATGCACGCATGTGTTTGAGTACATCTTCTGACAGAAATCTTATCTGACCCTCTAATATTACGTAAAGTTAAATACCAGGCTTCCGTTTCACAAACTTTCTAAACCTCAAACCTCAAATTGAGATTTTGCAATATATTGATTATAATATTTTATGAAAATATTTGGATTTTACTCCCTCCCCCCGCCCCCATTATGTTGGGAAAAGACACTCACCTGACAAATATATGAGTGAAAAGAAGAATGGATAGAATCTTTACTTATAATGCATCTCCAGGAGAGTCTCCTATATGTAGAAACCTATGTTCTATACTATACACCCTTTTCACTCTCTCTCTCTCTCTCTCTCTCTCTCTCTCTCTCTCTCTCTCTCTCTCTCTCTCTCTCTCTCTCTCTCTCTCTCATTAGTTTAGTTTAAACATATTTTATTATCATATTAAAGAAGCAATTTAGGTTCGGTAACAAGTTGTCCAAGTTAGGTACAATCCTCCCCGACACACACACACACACACACACACACACACACACACATATATATATATATATATATATATATATATATATATATATATATATATAGAGAGAGAGAGAGAGAGAGAGAGAGAGAGAGAGAGAGAGAGATGAGCATGAGTGAAATACATAAATAAGCATGATATGAATAATACTATTAGAAACTCACCTGACAAATCTATGAACGAAAAGAAGAAGAGAAAGAATCTGTACTCATAATTCATCTCCAGTAGAGTCTCCGATACGTAGAAACCTATGTTCTAGATCATACCCTCAAACTCCATTTCTCTCTCTCTCTCTCTCTCTCTCTCTCTCTCTCTCTCTCTCTCTCTCTCTCTCTCATTAGTTTAGTTTAAACATATGTTATTGTCATATTCAAGAAGCAGTTGAGGTTAGGTAACAAGTTGTCCAAGTTAGGTACAATCCTCCCCGACACACACACACACACACACACACACACACACACATATATATATATATATATATATATATATATATATATATATATATATATTGAGAGAGAGAGAGAGAGAGATGAGCATGAGTGAAATACATAAATAAGCATGATAGGAATAATACTATTAGAAACTCACCTGACAAATCTATGAACGAAAAGAAGAAGAGAAAGAATATGTACTCATAATTCATCTCCAGTAGAGTCTCTGATACGTAGAAACCTATGTTCTAGATCATACCCCCATACTCCATTTCTCTCTCTCTCTCTCTCTCTCTCTCTCTCTCTCTCTCTCTCTCTCTCATTAGTTTAGTTTAAACATAATTTATTGTCATATTCAAGAAGCAATTGAGGTTCGGTAACAAGTTTTCCAAGTTAGGT
The DNA here is from genome assembly GCA_029931535.1 of Margaritifera margaritifera. NCBI lineage: Eukaryota > Metazoa > Mollusca > Bivalvia > Unionida > Margaritiferidae > Margaritifera > Margaritifera margaritifera. The sequence goes on along the minus strand of JAQPZY010001636.1, from coordinate 382,447 downwards.
ACAGTCCTCCCGGACACACACACACACACACACACACACACACACACACACACCATGAGTGAAATACATGAATATGCGTGATAGAAATAATAATATTTGCATAGGTATTAATTATAAAGCAATCGTTTACATACATATAACTAACATCAAGAAAATCGCCTGATTTCCTTAATAAAATCTTGAACAGCTTTAAACACTTTACAATTATGGTCATAAGATAGTAGAGATGGCCCTTGAAGTAGCAGATTATTCGTCGAAGGCAAAATTATGAGATAAGATTTATAATAAGACCATGCGTCGATCTCCATTATTGCTACATTATAAAAACACGACGACTGAATTACATGGTTAATAAATAAGTCATTATCTAGAGCATTACAATTATTTCTAATTCTTGCCTAGACTATATAATATTTCCCTTCACCATGTGTGTAGAGCCCCGGTGGCTTAGTTGGTTGGTTGGTTGGTTTGTTGGTTGGTTGTTATGGGTTTAACGCCATTTTTCAGCACATGATAGGCTATACATGGCGGCCAGTATATTTGGTGGAGGAAGAGTCGTCTGAATTCACGAATTGATAAGACAAGTCTTACGTTTTCACGAATATTGTTCGACATAAGGTCGAATTTATAAATCTAAAATTGAAAATTTTGAAATTAAATATATTTCTCAGACTAAAACTTGTTAGATTGGCAGGGAGATGTAGTAGTAAGTTATAAGATATACCGGTCATTGATTATCTATAATTGTAAAAAAGGAACATAATTTATAGAATTTTCGTCTTTCGCATTTTTTTTAACCAACCAGTTTCCTTATGCAAGTTTTCAATTCCGATACTTGCAGAAAGTCCAGTAACAATCCGTACTGCCTCGAATTGGAGTTTTTCGAATATATGAGAGTCTTCTCGAGAATAATGTTCCAGACAACACCTGCATTATAAATGCGGTCGTATCAAATTACATAATTTTTTTCTAAAGACTTCCTGGTTTGTTTGAATTTTAATTCCTAAGTGATCATATTAATTTGGATACATAATTATACATCTCGTATATATGTGATGTCCATTTTCCAGTACTACTGGAAGTTACACCCAAATGTTTATGACATTGTGTAAAGCTAAGTATTATTTATGTCAAAAACCAGATTTGGGATGGAGACTGACAGTATAGTAGTAGTAAAAAGATAAAATCGGTATTTGTTGATACTAAACTTCACAAACCATTAATTAGACCAGGCCTTTAGAGTGTTCCGTGTTCAAAACATATTCAATTTCATCAGCATCCTTTGACGAATATCCCAAGTAGATATCATCACCAATAACCTCACAAGATTAAGTATATCATCAGCAATTTAAAAAAATATATCACAATATATTTTTATATATATATATATTATATATATATATATATATTTATTATATATATATATATGTGTGTGTGTTTGTGTGTGTGTTTGTGTGTGTGTGTGTGTGTGTGTGCTTACACTGGCTTAAATTCCGATAGATATGCGTTGATCCACATACAGTTTTCTCTATCAAAAAAAAAAAAATCCAAATGTGTATGTTTAATTCCATAGGTTATTAAATAACCTATGTGTGTGTGTGCTTACACTGGCTTAAATTCCGATAGATATGCGTTGATCCACATACAGTTTTCTCTATAAAAAAAAAAAAAAAAAAAAAAATCCAAATGTGTATGTTTAATTCCATAGGTTATTAATTTGTATAAAACACTACAAGGCTAAACCCGGTCGAAAGCCTTAAAATATCATAGAAGACCATACACATATTTTCATTATTATTTAGAGCTGTACCAATTTGATGATAAATATCTATTGGCTGGTGAGTATTTGAATGACAGGTTAGAAATCCTGACTGGTTCGCATGAAATAGACCGTTTTGATAAAGATAATTATATTGAATATGATCTTTTTTAGAATTCTTCCTATACAACTCAGATTTGCTATTTTTCTAAAATTGGTAGAATCGCTCCCTGTTTTTAAAAACAGGAATAACGACTGCAGTTTTCCAAATTCCAAGAAAATAGTGTTCTGTACGTGATTTATTAAATAGTAAACATAACGGCTTACTAATCGTAGAAGCTGGGCCTCTAAACATTTCATGACTAATTTTATCATAACCACTTGTTTTATAAGTAGGAATGTTTGTACTATATTCAAAATATTTTGTTCCAGGATATTAATAAATTGAATAACTTGCTTCGTTCTACTCTGGAATAATGGCATTCGAGCCCCAGGGTTATTTACAGTGGATATCGATGTAAATAAGTCACTGAGACAAATCAGAGAAGTATTTTGTTTTACATCCGAGAGAGAGAGAGAGAGAGAGAGAGAGAGAGAGAGAGAGAGAGAGAGAGAGAGAGAGAGAGAGGTGGAGAGAGATTATATTTTTAAGACCAATTTAAAAGCATTTATTTAATATATGTGTTTTCGATTCCAGTCAAAGTGTAAGTATTCATGCGATGGAATTTTAGTTTCATAGTTTCAAGGTCAAAGATCATGAGTAACAAGGACAAAGAACAATTAAGTGTCTCATTGCGAGTTATATACACTATACACGTATAATAAGAACTCAAAATAATTTCAAAGAGGCGGAAATGTTTTCCGCATTTTCAGATCCGATATATTAGTACTAGTCTAGTGACACAATCAGAAAAGTGGCGTTTAATAGGTCCTTGAAATGGGATGGGATAATCTTGTTAGAAACAGCCACTAACATTGGATAAGGTCTATGGGTCATTGGAATACCATTTCTCCCAGTTGTCCGTTTATCCGCCCTTTATTTACGCTATTTACCAGCTTAAAACGATGAAAACTAACGTGGAACACTATCTCCTCCCTTTGTCTGTGCTTATTTCTACATAATTTGTATCCTAGACTTTAACAAGATGGTGCAGCATGTACTATATGAATGAGTTATTGTGATATTTTGTTTTATCTGCTGTAGCAAATGCGAAAGATAGACGTCACCAGGTCCAATAATGGCAGAGGCTGTAGTTAAACTGTTGATTTAAGCTTTTCTGTATGATTATACAGACGGGTTCAAATACCTGGCCTGTAGAATCAATAAAACTTGCTCTTGCATCTCCTCAGATACCAACCATATGTCCCCAAGACAAGGTGAATGTCATTTGAAAATATTTTTAAGGTTTCAATGTATGAAAAAGCATTCATGTCTATCTATAAGAAACACGGAAGGTTACTTTTACAGGTCTGTTTCCATGAAAAAACTTCAAACTTGGCACATCACCCATATAAGTCATCCGGTCTAGCAATAACATTAATTTGCGAACATTTCTGTGTATCAAGTGCTTCTCTGGGAAAAGTTGTAACTTAATCCATTTTTTTAACTTACATGTAGCTTTGCTTTAAGTTACAAAATGTGCATTACATTTTCAAGTAGAAGTGCGCTCCAATTTGTACACAAATTAGTATGAAATCGGTGACCTATTGGTACACATCTAATCCTCACCTAGTGCACAAGGATTAGTTTTAGCGCATGTGTATGTATGTATGTATGTATGTATGTATGTATGTATGTATGTATGTATGTATGTATGTATGTATGTATGTATGTATTTATGTATGCATTTATGTTTTAAACACATACAAACACAATGATATATCAATTTAACTGATGCGTTTTGTAAGACAAAAGTATAGGAAGCGGGTATCACTTTCATTGCTTTTGTAAAGTGGTATAAGGCTCACTGTCATACATATCTGCTCATTTCCATCATCTATCCATCTATGCATCCGTCTGTCTGTCTATGTATGTATGTATGTATGTATACTTGCGTGTATGTATGCATTGATGTATCTATATATGTATGTACCTGTCTGTCTATCTCTCTCTGTCTCTTTATATTCTCCTCAAAATACGGTAGATATAATCATCGAGGACTAAATGTGTTATTTATTTATTATTTAAAAATGCGCGAATGAAATTATCGAGTCATATATGATTCACTGAGTATGTATGTATGTAAGTACGTACGCACGTACGAACACATGTATGTATGCAGACTCTATGTTGCTTTCGTTCTATCTGCCAATTCACCTATCAAGATATGCTCATAATCACCGCCAAGAATAGTTTTAAAATACTACTTTGCTTTCGATTGGCATATAAATAGAGAAGAAAAAAAAAAGAAAAGAAGAAAAAAACCGCACCCCACCCACCCCACCCTACCTTTTATTTAGATCTCCTAATCCTTTTCATATGCATTGATTATTTTTCCCTGAAGATGTGGAAGGTCAAATTAGCTTCGCTAGAAGTTTTGGGTTGTTATTAGTTTTGTTGTTTTGATTTTACCTTTTTATTGTCCTCAATCATATTTAACTTTTTTTTCTAAAATACAGTTGACTACGAAATGTGTTTATTTTCTTATTAGGAATATGTGCCAGTTAAATTATTGAGTCATACATAATTCACTGATTAAAATGCGTACTGAAGTGGCACAAAGGTTATAATATATACAAGGGAAAACCTTGATCAAACATTATTGACTAACGACTAATCCACATTTGCTGGAGTTTCATTCATCTCTTTTTCACTATCAATGAAAAAAGAGACAGCAATCTAGTTTCCACACATAAAGGTTATTCATACCGACAGAAAGTACATCACACTGAGTCATTTTCTCAACCGTTTAAGAGTCATTTACGTGCAAAAGAATTACAAACAGACTTTAACAAAGAAAATAAAAGAAAGGTAAGCTTGGAGTGGTGAGGTAGAAGGGTACAATGTATTCGCAAAAAATATAAATTACCTTCAATCACTTCAGTATGTTGCCTTACCTTCAATCACCACAATAGGAATACATGTTGCCTTACTTTCAATCACCACAATAGGCATGCATGTTGATTTATTTTACTTTTATTTTCAGTTTCAGATCTGTAATTACACTGGTATCGGTTCCACTGTCTCACGGAATTCTTTGTTTGGTTTGTTTTTTAGAAAGTCGCCACAATTTTTCGAAACTTGTAAGGGAAAAAAGTAACGTTACTTTTGTTTCATCGTTGTAACTAGAGGAGACGCCCTGTCGGTAAAATTGTTACACGTGTTCAGGCAAATTCACAGGTAATCAAGGAAATTTTAAGGGAATTCTCAAATTTATATGGCTTTAAACTTATTTGAATGAAAGTTGTAGACTACTAGCATTTTTAAAGTCCGAGCTTGAGCTTTAGTGTTGTAATCAGTATTTATACTAAAATAGTGAGTAAGATGTATTGAAACAGCATTTATACTAAAATACTGGGTAAGATTTATTGAAACTGTCCCCTGCGGACTCGGAGATGTAGAATAGGCTCGGCGCGTCCTCATGCTAAGAGTGAGCTAATGCAGGCAACCTTCTAACCCTGATGTCAATCCCGGGATCATGTTACGGTTAAGTTCATGGACTTATTAAAAGAGTGTTCTTTATATACAAAAACTGGGCTTTATATTGTAAGTATATTAGCCAATTAGGCTTTGTTTTGAGTGCCTTCTTTAGGATATCTAAACTTGGCACTGTATAGCCAGAATTGTGCTGATTTGCCGTTAAACCATATACATACACACATATATACATACATACATACATTTATTGAAAGAAATTGTACCTGTAGTCATTGAAGACGATAAGTACATAAAAGCTTTGACAGAAATTTTAGTCCAAAATACCCCCCCCCCCCCGAAACATTGCCATATGCTTTTTGGTTTGCTTTCTTGTGTTCTTGGTTTTGTTTTTTAACAAATGAAATACTAAAACAATTGATAATCAGAGTTCATACGCATATGAAATCATGACAACGGATTGAAAAAAATATTGGTTTCATATGACATATTTTTTTAAAATACGTAATAAATTTAGAAGAAAAGAAATTCAGACTTTATGTGCAAACAGAAGAGAGGAATTTGATATTTATGAAAGAGATACAATTATAGATATGGTATGTAATTTTGCCCATGATTTCTAAATTATGCATTTATAAATTGAGTCTTACTTAACCAGGGGTGAAAAATAGACACTAAAATAATATCATACTTTATTCTGTTCAAGTGTTTATTTGTTAAAGGTAATTAAATTCACACAAGCATTCTATTGTTCCAGTGTGTTATGTGCATCAAGAAGCATTTTAATATTTAAGCACCATTTAAACAATAATTTTTGATAGTGCATTTTACAAAAAAACTTCAAATGGCTTTATTGTTATTTGCAGCTTATAGAGATCGACCAGAATTACATGTCCATTTGGCATTTCAGTGCAACATTCAGGAGGGCCTGGTCTATTCGCAAAATATGCATTGTGTGCATGCATCTTGCTTGCATGGTCTGACTCCCCCTCCCCCAGTCATACAGTTGTACTCGACTCCAAATCCTAAAGATTGTTACAAATGTAAAAGCTGCATCTATCGATTTTGAATAAGATTTCAAAACATGGAAAAATATTTATACATCGAAATGTTGAGCAAAGTTTGATGACAGAGGAGCCTGGGTGATTATGCATACATACTCCATACGCTCAAGTAGACTAGGCTAAATATATATATATATATAATGAAAGATCAAACGTACAGATCACATTGGCCGAGCTTTACAAAGCCAGAAACAATCTAACATCACAATATCCATCCGGAGACTTTGCTCTGTATCTATTATTGGACGTATACCAGATTTTTCCTTCACAGAGACCAATATTTTAGACATTTGATATTTAAATACATTAAAAGTATGGAGAATTCAATGATAGGAATATTCCTTCAAATAGTGCCTTCATTTTCTATCCATTGAACTTTTGTCAGATACTTTATTGAACGTCCTAGACACCAATCTTTCATGCAGTTTCTGCTTCAGAGCCTGCACAAGGTAGCAGAACTCCGAGAAGAAAATATTCCTCTGAACTTTTTATTTACCATTAAACCTACTTTAACCAGAACATTGCCTAGGCCAGGTCAGCCCAGGTCGGCTGCCTCTGTGTGTCATTAGGAAAGGCACATAGCTCCCATTTCCTTGGCATGGCATAGCGAATAATGTGTGAAAAGTTCTGGTAAAACTAAAAACAAAAAATATATATAAAATACCAGAACAGTTTCTTTTCCGTTCTCGAGGCTACATTATTCTGCTCTGTACTTGTTGTTTAAGTAAAGTCTGAATTATTCTCAATCGGAATTTTCTTTAAAAACAACACACGCTATTCATTACACGTTACAAAACTTTTTTCCGTCCCAGAGTTAAATCTATTATGTAGTTTATGTTTCAGCACACGCAAAGTCTGAAATGCTCTTAGATCGGATTCATTCACTATCCATTTACTTTTGCAATAATCTTTTCAGTACCAAAGTACTATTTTATATAATTGGGTCGGCAAGTACAAAGTCTAGAAGACTCTAAGATTTATTATCTTTCCTTGACACACTTCATTCTGCATTCATTAATCTTTTTTTGCGGGAATTCTTGTCATCCCACACTTGATCCATTTACACAATGGTGACAGTCATTTTACAGTACCCATGACAGTATCTTGCGTGATATTGGTGACAGTCATTTTACGGTACCCATAACAGTATCTAGGATGATATTGTCCTTATAACAGTACAGACTTTATGCAACCAAAATGCGACCCCAACGTTACAGGAATAGTGGATGCATGGATTTTTCGTTGGAATAAGTTGTATTACAAAACTTCCTTAATTTGGATGCAATTTCTGGCACCATCTTCCAGTACTTAGCAATTTCTAATGTTCTTTCAATGGTGCCAATATTAAATGGCAATACTGAATACGTATTTTATTATATTTCCATCGAATTATGTGCTCAGATATGACTTTTAAGCAATAACTGAACTGAAACCCATATACATGTACTTCTGAGGACGCGCTGAATAATACATTCCTGGAATTATTTTGCATACCTTGTAGTTCGCAACGCTCCCGATAGGGTGATTTTGAAATACGTAGCTAGGCCATATCCCTCGTGAAACATGATTTCCTACTTTGTCATCGATAAGCGCCATTTTTATCTTCATCTGGGAAAATACAAACTCTGAAATGCACACAAATGTATACAAAATTTAAATTCCTTACAGACATGTATCGATATACTTCATTTCTCAGTTGCAGTCACATCTAAAGCACGAGCACACTGGTTGATACCTAGTCAGAATTATCGCCCTGAGATGGTGGTATCTTTTGCAGCTAGACTTAAACTCAAACAAACAGGCCGTGTTTCGAGTCCTTCATTTACTAGCAGCTGCTTCTCGAATATTTGGAAATTTATCCAAGAGGCTGATATTAGATTTAGTGGCCGATTTCAGATCTGCAATAACTTCCAAAAAGGAATGTGGAAGGATTAATTCAACCGATTCCCGAGGTAAATAGCTTTGATTGGCCTCAGTTGCTCCCTGAAAATTTCTAAACGATCTCCACTGACTCTGAGTAGATCTGGAGCCACTAAGTTATATCAACAGGGAAACTAATGAACCGTTGGGGTGTTGGTCTGCCGTTTGAGCACTGTCCCATATTTGTTCTAATACAAATACTTTTTTTCGTTTTAAAATTTCTGATCTGATACCGATATGTTTTCAAGTGTCACCCTTTTAATACTTCTCGGATTTGTTGGGGACCGGTTAAAACTATTTCTTCTATTTCCATCATTTCTTATCCATCTTCATTGATCCCGAGTCATACCAGGATTTGTTCACAAACATATCCTTAGACCATCATGGTCTGAAGTCATTCTGTACCAGAGTTTCCGTTTTGGCACCATTCCATTGTAAACGTGAAAGAATTCTCCAAAGTGACAAGTTCGTACGTTGTCTATTCAGTTTGGGCTATGACCAAGATAGCTGGAGTTGAAAAACTGAAAAATAAATATAAAAAATACCCATGAAGTTGATTCATAAAAGGTGACAGGACCAAATTATGCATATAAGAAACTAATGAATTCAAGATAACAAGTGAATAAACAACCAAAAATAAGTACATAATAATACATAAATGTTAATATATTTGCCAAGAAGTTTTGCAATTTGTTTAATTTTAAATTCTTCACATGATCTGCTTAGATATTGTTTTAATTACAAAAGTTTTTCATCCGTATTAGAAAGAGTCATTTTTTTTTACAAATCTTATGTTATTTTCCAATACATAAAAATTAAGTTGTGCTGCTATCTTTAATTGCAAGAAGTTGGTAGAGCTTTTTGATACAGTTAATGCCAAAATTGTTGGGTTTTTTGTCGACAACGGTAAAGACTATATTTATTGATATCTTTCATCAATAAAATATATATTTGCGAAATGAAAATTATATTATTGCATACTTCTTTTCTTCCGCACTGCATCCTCGAACTGCCTCACTTTTCCCTTTTTATCTGGAGGGAGAAGTCACTTCTCCCATTTTCCTGACCCTAGTCTGAGCCCTAATTTTGTGTGAGAATCACTCTGTTTCCATAGGTGAAATGTAGCTAAAATTACAAAACCATCTACATCACCATTATCTTCGGTTAAATGGGTTATAATCGCATGATGTGACTCAGAAAACTAGATATTATTAGCAGAATTGTAAGTCTCAGCACCATTGTTGCTAGGAGACAAGCCTCACCCCTTTGGGAATATGCTAGCTGGCTAACATATTGGCTACATATATTAATAACATGTCTTACGGAACAAAAGAACGAAGCTATTGAAGTTTACAATTGGTTCTCCATCAACAAGGGATACCGGAGAAGTTTTCAAGCTGATCATTCCAGTTTCTCTTGCCCAATTAACAATACACAATAGACTGCCTGATAGCCAAGTGACTTTTACCTGACAAAAGTGTTAGGCAATATAAAGAGTAGCTTATGTTGCTAGGTAAACAGAATATTAAAGCGAGGTGAGTGTAACGGCAACACAACGTCTATGAGACGTTATGGAGATCAAACATGATTTGGTGAAGGACTTTGAACACTACAAAGTCATGAGAAAACAGAAAGCAGAACGATAGCAGAAATGGTTAGGCTGATATGAAACAGTTTCAGGACTCAAGGTACTAATTCAGCTCATATAGTAAAACCTATGGAAACACCATGATATTAAAAATTCAATAACTTTAAATTTCTGAATGTTTATGATCAAACCTATATTTCTTAGTATAGACCTATCCTTGATGCAAACTTCTGTGTGGAGAAAACCATATGTCCCGCGGTATTTTTATGATCTACATGTGTCTGAAATGTGTGTTTTTAATTCCTAATCTAAAAAATCAGGTGCTAATTTCGGTAATGAGTTTTCCAAAGTTAAGTATGTAAAAGGACTAAAATTTCATCAATAAAACACGGTCTCTATTTTTTTTTTCAATTACAAATAGGATAAGCTCTCAAAAGATTCCTTTTACTAACATTTTACTTTTCATTATCAACCAATCATGGCCAGCCAAACCCATATAAACTCTATATTATGTTTACCCATTTCTAGACTGGTTCCCATTTGTCCTTATAATTAGTACCGTAAGTCATTCAACTAGCGTATGTATTTCAACAGCTGCATTGTGCTATCTGGAAAAGCTACTGGTATAGTTCCATTACACTTCACTGGATTTAGTCCAGCTGCTATCGGAATTGTTTTAAAGGTTTTGAAAGAAAAAATTATTAGCAACAAAGTTTTGAAACATGAGGAAATAGTAGCATCGGCCATTTATAAACTAAACAGTATCTATAAAGTGATCGGCAAAGCGATCATTGCTAACAAGATCAACGATGATGAGTTCATTTTCATCGTCAACGAGTACAAAGAGTGCATAGAGATATAAAGAACAAAATCAGGAAAAGAATTATTGGAAGAATTGAAGATAACAAAGCATATGCAGATAGGCAGTACAAATCAAGAGCTATATTACAATAGACTCACTTCGTAAAATCGAAATGTATTTTGACAATACAATTGATATCAGAAATGACTGACTATCCGTTTCGTTGTAGAGAGTAGATTTTGTAACAGGTGGATCCGATGACTGCTTGTATGCCCTCATCCTTGCTTTGAACTCCAGATACTGCTCATGAATGACATGTTGGTCTTCCTGTTTGAAAATCACTTCCAAACATGTCATGAGACTTGATTGGTTCAATCCTGAAAATATCACTTCCACTGACAAATACACTGGGTGAATTTCCAACCTGTGCCAGTTTTGGATATTGTTGTCAATAACTGCAAAACATCTTTCCTTCCGAGTCAATACATTCAAGCCAGGGATAACAATCAACCCAATGCGGCTGAAAATTTCTCTGTCTCTTAGTAGTGTCATATTTGACATTTTTTCCCATCACAGATTGTTGCTTATGTCTCTTTGGAGAAATAGCTACCGCACACTCAGTATCAGTCTTACGTTTTATCCCTCCACTTTCAAACAAATTTTCTTTCTCCGAATCACCGTTATTACCTTCTTTGCGAAAATAATTTAGCAAACTCATTTTATCCACAGAGTAACTATCAGCTTGCTTGACAACTACTTCTAAAGTGATCATAACATACATTTTCTCTTTTAAATACGAACAGAGACAGCTCATTAATTAGCGTAATTGTTTCGCTTCAAACGCAATATCGCACGTGGAAGTTAATCATCTGTATAATCAATTAAAAATTAAAGAATCATTACTGCCATTTAATCAGTTCATAAAAGAAACCAACACTGATGTCGGTAAAGTACCTTTCATTAATTTAATTTCCCTGACTCGCTGGATTAAAATCATAGTGAGCCGCTCGTGATAATCTGGCTTGAGTAAACTCAATGCAACAAAGCCGCTTAAAACACTACTAATTGATCATACTGGCTTTCTTTTGTTTGACGTGTTTTGATTTGCCGATAATTTGGTCTCTTAGCCCAATATGCAGTCAAGCGGTAACAGGATGTAAATGTATACACGAAGAGGGGAAGAATCAAGTATTCAGTACGCCCGGACGGGATGACTGGCCAAATAAAGATAGATATAGTGATTAAAGCACGAAAATAAGGACTAGCTCGACTTTTTAAAAAAGCACTTGTCCCGGACTAGCTACTTGGAAAATTTTACTTGCCCGACTTCAAAAATGACTAGTCCGGGACGTCGGGCTATGGGATTTGCTCAGCCCTGTTGTTGTTGGGTATTTCAATATTTCAGATGAAGTCAAAACAATCCTTTTTACTACATCAGTGACAAGAATGAAACTAAAAGCCGTTTTTCTTTCCGATGGTTATTACAACCTCGAAATGTACATGAAAAACTTCAAAGAGGGAGTGACTGCAAATTGTGGCATATGGAGCGAAGTCACCGGAAGTTTCTGTAGTTTAAGCGTTTTTTTGTAACCATCTAACTGTAATGAAAACTTACTTTAGGAAACGTTCCGGTTATTTTGCACCCCATTTTTTTTGGGGGGGGTGGGGGGATGGGGGGGGGGGTGGGGAGAGGTGTGCGGAGTGCTGCTCTGCATTCCCCCTGATCCGTCCCTGTGTTGTATTCTTTTTACATTCATTTTTCAGAAGTAGCGTGAATTCAAAGAATTCATATTAAACTTAACTTTCTAGAACCTGAATATTATTGTATCCATGTGGTTCTATCTATGAAGAATATTAAAAAAAGAAGGGAAACTGCTCAATTTCGATCGCCTGCTGCATTTTAATGATCAGGAAGTACATCAAATTAGTGTGTATTCCATAAATATCAGTTCTCATGCGAAGTTATCGATTTAGTTTATAGATAGTTGCTTGCTGTTTGGTTGGATGGTTTTTAGCCACAGTTTATATATATATATATATATATATATATATATATATATATATATATATATATATATATATATATATACAGACACACATGGGTAGGTGGGTAGATAGATAGATAGACAGACAGATAGACAGACAGACAGACATACCAACAGACCGATATATAGATGAGGATAATTATCCACACATTGAGAGAGAGATAGACGGACGGATAGATAGATACCTTCTATATGCCTTCATATTGACTGAAGAGAGAGAGAGAGAGAGAGAGAGAGAGAGAGAGAGAGAGAGAGAGAGAGAGAGAGGGTGGACGGGTTGTGTAGGTAGATAGACGATCACACAGATAGAGAAATAATCACAATTACCTATATATTGACTAAGCACTGGAGAGAGAGAGAGAGAGAGAGAGAGAGAGAGAGAGAGAGAGAGAGAGAGAGAGAGAGAGTGTGTGTGTGTGAGAGAGAGAGAGAGAGAGAGAGAGAGAGAGATTTAATCTGTCTGGTGACTAACCCGCTGTTTAACGAAGAGTAATTTTCTTAAAACTTTAAATTACCCCTGCCAATAATATATATATATATATATATATATATATATATATATATATATATATATATATATATATATATATATATCCGGTGTTACGTCCTCTGAACTCTGAATGCAGATGCATAAGTGTGCGAACAAACAAGAATGCAAAATATTTCAACAATCTGGAGGGATTACCAAAAGGTAACTGTGCGGACAACTGATATAAACTGATATATTTCTCAGCGCCGATAAATCATAGGGGCAGGGGTAGGCGACATATGTTGTATAGGATGGTCTCTGACTGAGATGGGAGTTAGTCATCAGTGTACAACGAAAAATAGTTTTTTACATATCAAGTGAAAATTATATATATATATATATATATATATATATATATATATATATATATATATATATATATATATATATATATATTAAAAACATTCTCTCTCTCTCTCTCAGCACATTTTAGTAGAGTCCATATTTGACATTAGGCAGGTACTCATATGTTGTTTTTCTTAGGTACTCTGAGAATAAGCTCTGCACATGTTGACTAAAGAATAAGGAGATAAATTGAAACCTTAAGGTTAACGATTACGATTTCTTGATTTAGGACACCAAATATATATCTGAGACACACATGTATTTAGTTCAGTCTTTATTCGCAATAATCTGGCCAACGTCATTACATTCTATATTTTACACAAAAAGAATAAAAAAAAAAGAGAAAAAAAAAACAAACAAAAACATTGTTTGCAATAAACAAGAAAGAAAAAAAAAAGCATTTAAATATTCAACAATGAAAATACACAAAATTGGTGCAACAGGAAGTACATCAGGCGCGGTGCATCAGAGGTTAGCGTGCCGCAGTCGTGACCTGACCCCTCTGCCATAAAACTTTACTGGACATTTGGAGTAATAAATGTTACTTCAGACATGAAAATCTTTCTTGAAATGTGCAAGTGCAGCCTTTGGATTGGTCAGGTTGTTTTCGAATAAAATTTTGAGTCGAGTAAAGGTTTATGACAAAGGGCCCAGAAGGGAGCGGGTTTGAATCATCTCCAGACTAGGCCAGATGGGTCGCCGTACACATTTTACTCCCATTTACTTCGGCACAATATAACCTTTTTATGTGTTGGTGTGCCGATAAATACAAATCAATCGATAAAAAAACAAAACTTCAGACCTGTGTGACCATCGGTCTTGATAAATGCACAACAATGCCACTTTCGCCGCAAATCCTGTAGAGCAACGATAATTCATCAAACTGATGGGGGAAAATTGAAATACGTGAGTGTTCAGCTTGCACGCGTGCAATTCGAGGCACACCATAACTGTTATAAAGCTTAACTGTGACAACAGTATTAGAGTGGGCGTATTGTAAAATAGAGAATAAAGAAAAGAAGCATGAACAAAATACTCCGCATTGACATTATTCGGTATACGATAGACAAGTTCTTAAAGTACGACGAGGAGAGTCCCGAACAAAGAATGTTCTCTTTTAGCCGCATATGCGTAGACAATTATGTGGTCGTGTTGTATTCAAAGAAAGAAAAACAGGTATAGAAAACGATGTGGCTAATTAGACAATTAACACATGGTAAGACTGTGAATACATAGCAATTAGCAGGAAGTCAAGATAAAATTCCGGAAGAGAGATGTGGAATTATAATTCTGTTTGAGCACGACATGATCATTATAGTACAAGTTATACAGGTCATGTAGACGTTCAGTACCGACTATTTCAATAATGTGTCATTTTTTAGACTTTGATTACAAATACCTTTAAATGGCGATTATTCACTTTATTCGAATTCTCATACATCCGTATTTCTTTGGAAGGTCATTATTTACAAGCCCTGAGAAATACATGCGGCAAAAAAAAATCAATGTTAAAGTACGTGGACATTTTTTGATGACAGTAACCCAAAGGTGATCCAGTACAAACCGGATTGAATGTCACGCGCTGTGATGTCACAATGAAGCTGCGCGTTGACAAAATTCATACTACCCTGTAATTTGTTATGATAGACCGACGTCCTCTTTACGTGACCGAGTTTAGTACCTGGCCACCATTGTAAAAGTTCATAACGATCAATAATTTTCATCTGCAAGTTTTTTTTTTTTTAATGACATTTCAGGTGCGGAGCATTCAACGATCAGGATTGAATAGACTTTGGTTAAACTATATTAGTATTAAATTTTAGAAGAACAATGAATATTTATTTTAATTTGAGTAATTGCGCGAACATGTTCACGTTGACATACACTTTAGAGTGGTGTAATCTACTAAATTGTGAATTTTATAATAAGAATATTCATGTATAATGAGTTACGAATTTGTGAAGAAATTGCCGTGTCTCTCTCTCTCTCTCTCTCTCTCTCTCTCTCTCTCTCTGTTTGGTAACATTTGTAATTCACTCTCTCTCTCTCTCTCTCTCTCTCTCTCTCTCTCTCTCTCTCTCTCTCTCTCTCGAGTGAATTACGAATTACAAATATATACCAAACAGAGCGGAAAATGCTATCCTTGGATTCTAAACGAGAATGCTTGATAACATTAACATAATTTTAAAATACGAATAAATACTATTATCATACATGTTAGATAATTTTAATTCGTACTCTACGGAGATTCGAACCCGGATCCGCGGGTTCCGGCACCCATTGCCTGTAAGCACCAACCCCTATACCATCTCGATCATGCACACATCATCTATCTGAAACCCTCCCAACAAGGATCGTTTCTTTCTTAAATCCGCAGGAGTTTCATATCACAAGGCTTACATGCTATTTTGAACGATATAGGAGGAGTTTCAACATTCAATACACACGCACGGACGGGCGGTATCACATTATATTCAGCCTTTCTCCGTAAATCACAGGGCTAATAAAAGCAAATATATCAATATTGGACGTATACGTGATATTTATCACATCAGTTATGCACTTTTCATATAGTATTACACACCGACCCAATTTTTCGATGTAAACAAGGTACATGTAAATATACTCATGCGTCTGGACCGTTCCAAATATCGAGGGAATAATCGCTCCTGTTCGGCTTTTACGATTATGGGGTTTGCCCTGAAATATAGCTTGTTTTTGTGTTGTTGTTGTGTTTGTTTTAAAATGAATAAACTGTCAGGTCTCCTAAGACTTGTTTATCGTAAAAATTGATTGTTATGTCTTAAAGTGTACACATAGTAAGTGACGTTATTATCCAGCATTGACCCATTTCTTGTCTCAGAAATAATTTAAAAGCACTGCTACATATAGTTAGCCACTCCCTGAAGTGAACTTCGCTAACAATAACAGCAACAACAAGGACAAGGACAACAAGAAGAAAAATAACAACAACATTTCTGGAACATAAACGTGAAATCTAAGCTTAGAACACACACAGACACACACACACACACACACACACACACACACACACACACACACACACTTTACTCGGTTGTGCCACAAACGGTGTATGCGTCCATGCGTGTGTATATGTGTCTACGTAGAGAAAGGTACTTATCTTATAAGTTACAGTTAAGTACCAGACAATTTGACTCTCTCCATGTCCGTACATTTCTATGCAGCTTGTAATAGGTGCATGAGTCACTGCGTTTATATATATATATATATATATATATATATATATATATATATATATATATATATATATATATATATATATATATATATATATATGTATATCTTGGATGCTGTAGTAAATGAGAGACGTAGACGTTACTCAATCCAAGAGCGACGGAGGCTATGATTAAGCATTTGATGGGGATGGAGAAACGGGGCTTACTTTGTATATAGATGCACATTTGTTGTACATTCTTTGCTTTTTGTTTTGCGTTTAGCTACAAAAAATTTGTTTATTTATTTTTTTATTTTAATTTATTTTATTTTATTT
The DNA here is from genome assembly GCA_029931535.1 of Margaritifera margaritifera. Lineage (NCBI taxonomy): Eukaryota > Metazoa > Mollusca > Bivalvia > Unionida > Margaritiferidae > Margaritifera > Margaritifera margaritifera. The sequence goes on along the minus strand of JAQPZY010001636.1, from coordinate 365,268 downwards.
TATTTTATTTTTTTTGAGGGGGGGGGGGGGGCACACCGTATACATGCTATTATACCTGCAATCGTGAAACTTGGTGAAGGGATGCACCGTGTACTACATCCTCATAACAAAAATAGGTTACCGAGACTCATATTGCACTCTTCACTGACGTTTGTTCAATTTTGTTTTAACTTTATTTCTCAAGCACTGTTTATGCTAGAATCATGAAACTAAACGAGTATCTGCATCTCTATTAGCACCACACCGTTGCAACAAACGAAGGCCATTGTGACATACATTTCACATTTTACTGGTGTAGGCTACGTTTTTGCTTTTAGCTCATGACCAAACTGTTCTTTTTTTTTTTTTTTTTTAGCCCCTTGTATCAAACTTCATAAGTTCCGGTGTTTTTCAAAGCCGATCACTTCTATTTAGGCATCATGGGATTGCGGACTACACGTAAGATTTACTTATCTCAGAAATTAAAGAATTTAACAACGTTCTAAACTACGCAACTTCGAAACTGAATATTTGACAACGGAGGTGCTCCAGTAAGCATGGATAATTTTACGTTTTGCAAAAACAGATGTTAACACACGTCTCGTCTTTACGATCAAAGAAACAAGGCATGTCAAATGTTTCCAAGCACCAATTATATGCGCTCAATACTGGTATGAGCTACCTCCCATGGACCTGTTATCCTTAACTTATCACGTGATTTAAGGAGTGTATTAATAACATAATTCAAAAATTAAAAATTAAAAATTAAAAAATTAAAAAATGAAACGAACAAAAAAAAAAGATAAAGAAGACTTGGGAGATATATTTAGGTAAAATATCTTATGCTGAAATGAATCGTTTTCAATTTCCGACGTAGGCATATAAATATTGTTTCTTTTTATTTTCACTTCTACTTTCATTTTCGGATCTATGGCCACACAGGTATTGGTTCCACTTTCGGATGGAATTTTTGTACTTTTCAATTTCTAGCTAAGAGAAGGTCGCCACAATTTTTCAAAACTTAATAGGATGTATAAAAAGGAACAAAACAAAAATTAAACATTCATCACCTTCGTTTATTAGCGGAACAAACAAACACTGTTGGTAAAATGTAAGTCGTTGCATATAAAGTCACTTTTCTTAATTCAATCGTGTTGTAAGTCGTGATTAGTGAAAGGGTGAACAGGAATCTTTCTTTCTGTTGTTCTTTCAATAACTGCAATATTCCATTAGCATATACCAACTGGTTTTTAAAATAATTGGATAGGGGAGGTAGGGGCACGTCTGACCCCGTAAAATTTACATATTGCCTCCTTTTTATTTCGTTATTAAATTTGAAAAATGATAAGAGAGCGTGCGCAAGAGAGAGAGAGAGAGAGAGAGAGAGAGAGAGAGAGAGAGAGAGAGAGAGAGAGAGAGAGAGAGAGAGAGAGAACTCTGAATGCGGAAGGTAAATAGATGCATGAAAATTGATTGTAATCTTTAAAAAAAAAACCCACAATCAACTTAGTGTTAAAAGCGGTCAACCAATCGGTATGAAACAGGTCAGGAATACAATATGCCAGAGACAATCCCATATAATATCTTCCACAGCCCTACCCCAGCGGTTGAGCAGTCTTGGGAAATGTATACATAACATTGACCTCAATGATTTTTTTGTTGTTGTCTAATCTCCTCAAAATATTCAAATACATGTTGTATGCATTTTTAAAAACCACTCGCTGAAGTACTGGATGTTATCCTAGACTTTGAACAATTTCTTTAGAATGATAACTAAGTTACGGTTTTACCAGTCGTGAATATATTTAAATTCTTATTCGTATTTAAACTCGAGCCCTCCAGTGAATACATATTAAAAATATATAGTTTACGTGACTCTTGGTACGATTCTGCAGTCTTAATAGCGTGGCAATGGCTTAAGTCTTTGAAGACGTAAACAATAAACTAATCGTGTCAAGTCTTGAATAACATCAATCTCTCTCACGGGCAGGAGTGTACTGGGTAAGCAACTCGGCCCTGGACTTATCTGCCGGGACAGGCCAGGGGTTTTGCTCACACCAGTAAAACACCGGTAAAAACGGATTTTTTTGACGGCCCACCGATGGTAAAAACGGATTTTTTTCGGCGGCCCACCGGGATTTGTCCCGGTATGCCCAATGGCCAGTACACCACTGCTCACGGGTGTACACTTCTTTTACAGCGCTCTCCGAAAATATATCATATAGCTGCTATACGAGAAAATACGGATATAACAGGAATAAAATAGCAACCCTGATAAACTTTACGCTTATCTGTAAAAGGGAAGCCGAGATTAATATGCTATAAGCTAATCAGCGAAAGAATATTTAAAATCATATACATCCGGTGCCTTTATCACCTTTTTGATCGTATCAATCACCCATTACATCTGAAAAGCGATTCGTTGGAAAACACGATTATTCATTTTAGATCAAACATACTATTTATTTATAAGAAAACAGGTTCAGGATGTTACCAATATAGATTAGAGCATTGGGTCAATTACATTCAAGCAAAATTAAAATCTTTCTCTGGCAAATATGAAACCTTATGATGAAAGTTTAATGTAATATTTTCACTTACGTAATCTTCCAATTTCAAAGGATTGCCCCCAAAATTCAGATTTGATTAGAAAACTACGTGCGAAATTGCATGCGATCTGTGGAGGTATGATTAAAGTTAAACTTCCCTTTTTAGAACCTGAACCAAAACAGGCCGGGAAGCTATTAAATTTGGATGACTCGTTACATACTGTAGATCAGGAAGCTTAGAATATAAAATTAATTTATATTCCACAGAGATAAGTTTTCGTGCGAAATATCATATGGCGAACAACAGTCCTTTCAAGTGCACTGGATCCAGCAAGAGATCGCGTATATCAGGAATTGACTGAAAAAACTGTAAAAAGATTGACCACTAACAGGTGTCTTTGCCAAAAGTAAACTTACAAAACAGAGACAAACAAGACAAACAATAGACTCAAAATAAAACGTTGAATTTACTACAAAAAAGTAGTAAGTATAGGTAAGTGAATGAATAATAAACTAGTGAAAAAACTATATCATTGAAAAATTATGGGCTCAAAGCAGATAATGATTTTATGTTATTTTATTTGCATGTGGGTGTTCGTTTGGAGTCTTCTTGATTTAAGCCACTTGGTTTCAGTGTTCTTAGGCGGCGTATCCAGTACGATTCCTTTTCTTTCCTGGTTTCGGAACCCCCCGGTTGCGGTTGTGGACAATTGCAATTAGTATGATGTCACTGAAAGCTTGGCCAGGGGAAGAAAAGTGTTCTGCTACTGGGCTTCTGTCCAACTTCTTTGTCATCCAATCAGATCTGTGCAGATTGATCATTTTGTGTAGTTTTTCGGTTTCTTCGACATACTAATGGCAGCAAATCTTACATGTGAAGAGATACACACACACACACACACACACACACACACATACAGGATAGATAGATAGGTAGATAATCATAATTTATTACATCGTGACAAAAGGAGTCTGAGAGAGATTTCATTTTTTCAGGTAACTAAGGTGCTATGCGACGAAGAGGAAAATTATTTTTAACGCCGAAATAGCTTTTATTAAAAATCTTTGAAGGGACAGTATGCATGTCAAGCCTAAGTAGGTTGGGAAAATAGTTTGGATGATCTTAGTTCATACAAATCTAAATGGTGCCGCCTCAGTGAATGCAGATGCAGATGCGTGCGAATCAACCATTAAATCATATTTTAATGTTTTATAAATATTAAGAGTAAATTAAGTTCCAATAGACGGAGACGGAAATGGATGCTGGGGATTACATTTTCAAGTAGGTAATAGATTCCATCCATCCATCCACCCGCCCATCTATCTATGAAGCAAACTTGCGTTACTCTAACCTCAGCGGTTGATGTTCAAAAATGCAAAAGAATATTTTTGGAGGGATTAGCAAAAGATACATTTCTCAAAGCCGATACACCACAAAGGCAGGGTAGGGAGCATCTTTGGCATAGGATGGTCTTTGACTTACGGAAGTCTTTACCTACTTGAAACAGATTAGATGGCATTATTATACTTACACAATAGTTACTAATGAAGAGGGCAATATCATTGGATATGGACTGCCCGAGGGACAGACCATGGACCACCAGGTTGATATGGACTGCCCGAGGGACAGACCATGGACCACCAGGTTGATATAGATTGCCCGAGGGACAGACCATGGACCACCAGGTTGATATGGACAGAGCGATCTTTTCTTTGATTTACTCTGTATGTCATGCAACGCGACATGCGCGACGTACTGTCATCGGCTGATATGGATCGGTCACTATCATAAAATTAGACTAATAGACTATGTACTTTAGATTTGATCGTTTAATATCTGGTGGAATAGTTCCCTAGTCACATATTCTCCTGTTTTATTTTTGTTAATTACCTTTTATATCTGCAGGTGTGGTTACAATGTTTACGGTGTTTGATGCCGTGCAAAAGGTCCATAATGTACTGCATTTCTTGATGCAATCTACCAATGCATACATTTAAATCTTTAGCAGTTTTGTATGTGTATGATGTTGCTATGATATCACCAAAAACAACTGCAATTTTGTCCCAATTACTGCGAACTCTGTATATCGCTTTATGCAAGCTATCTGTTAGTGTCATTGATGATTTATTTGTTTTTGTACTGTTAGAAAAATATTTTTGTACACTTTTAAACTATTTTATTACACTATTGTAAGTGGTATTTTTCAATAAATTTTAGGCAATTATTGAAGACAATAGGGTTAAATCAGTCGACCACAACATTGTTGAAAAGGCAAAAACGAATCATTTAACACAATAACAAAGCCAGTAGAACCAACTAAACAAGATAAGACATACACATTGAGTGTGTACGAAACAATATATAGATGATAACAAATCTCTATTTGTATCTGTTTATCATTCTGTCCTTACTACACACATTTTCAGAAGATCGTGAAATTTTCGAGCGTTTAATTCGGGGCTTCTATAGTTGAAAAGGTGGGAGTTTTTGGAACACTGGAGTTGTAATTTAAAAATCAAGCTTTAAAGGTATGATCAATTCTGCGATATCTGATATATGTAAGTTTTGAAAAGTCGGGGAAAAAAATACCGTAGTGTTCTAGAACTCCCAGCTTCATAACACCTGGTTACGATATAAGTATTTGATGAATTCATGTTAAACGTTCCTTTTTTAGAACCCGAAGTTTACATTGATGTATTTTCTATATGAAAATTGGAAACGGTGCTAGTGAAAAATACAAAAGAGACGGGAAACTACATTATTTAATTTCGATGACCTACCACATTTTAAATATCAGGGCGCATATTAAATTAATTTATATTTCATGTAAGTTCTCATATGAAATTATCAATATAGTTGAGAGAGAGGTACAGTATAACCCCGCCTAACGACCACCCCGGTAGAACGAACTCATATTTAAATACCCGAAGTTGAATTTCAGTATTTATCGGACTTTGTTACTAAGATCACCCAGGTTAAAAGACTACTTTTCTCAAGTCACGTGAGTGGTTTTATTAGCGTGATTTTACTGTAGATAGATCATCATAATTACTTACATAGTGTGTGTGTGTGTGTGTGTGTGTGTGTGAGAGAGAGAGAGAGAGAGAGAGAGAGAGAGAGAGAGAGAGAGAGAGAGAGGGTATTTTTCTGGTTAGTTAGAATCGCCCTTTTGAGTGCAGATGAAGAAGTGTGCGAACCAACCAAGCAATCCTTTAATAGTTGATAAAATGGCAAGCAATTATTCAAGAGGCAATGTAGTTCCTTTAAGACATAACTATACATATCGAGTTCCTTATATAGTTCCTTCATATTTCTACATTTTTCATGAAATCCAGTGTATAGATTATCTTACTTCTGTTAGGTACTAAAGTGGACACAACATATAAAAAAGCAGTATATGTTCTGTTGCATTTTCTGGAAATAGTTGTATTTGAATGATGTGACTGGAATTTAAAGTGCAAGTGACCTTTCCGGAATTGTCGGAATCGCACCTATTTGCCTTGCTGAATTCAATAACTTGTATTTTCTGTTAAGGTTTTAATGCTGCCTTCTATTGAATGCAAGTAACGTTTTTTACTGGTCAGAAAATCTCCAGGAACAAATCAGAGAAAGGATCTAAATGACTTTCTTAGAGATTCCAGTAGAGTAGTATAACAGTCAACTGTTTCAATTAGTGGAATGTTACCAGTAAACGGAGGCAGTGATGGATGCTTGCGATTACGTTTTCAAGTGAACTAATAAACCGACTCTATCTATCTATCTGTCCATGAAGTACGTTTGTGCTTCTATTATATCAGCGAGTGGGTTTTTTTTTTTTTTTTTTACAAAATGCATAATACATGTATTCGAATAGTTTGAAGAGATTAACTTGAAAAACCCATTGCGGTCAATGTTATGTACACATTTCCCAAGACCGCTCAACCGCATGGATAGAGCTATGGAATATATTATATGGGATTGTCTCTGGGATTTTGTTTTCCGCACCAATTTCATACCGATTGGTTGACTGCATTTTGCCCCGAGCTGATTTGTCTAAATTGTTTCAGACAAACTGGGATGGTAAGAATTTATCAGTGATTTATCAGTGTACAACAATGCAAAAGTTACAATCATTTATAAAACATATCTTTCCCTTCAGTATTCAGTCTCTCTCTCTCTCTCTCCCAAGGGGAGAGTACAATGTGTCCCCCACCATCCAAATCTGGGGGGCACACAACATTTTTGAGGGACAAAGGAAAATAATAGTACATAATGCACTAAAAATGCTATAAAAATGAGATAATCCAATTTGTTTCAACAGTTTTGCCACCTTAACTTTGAGGTCTGCACTGTACACTCATATTTTCCTTAAACACTTACATTATTGCAATAAAAATGTTTCCATGCGGTCGAATAACTCTTGAGAACATTAACATGTTGGAATATCTGCTTAACCTGAAATGAGCTGCATAATGCAATTTTCCTTTCCAGATCTTGCTCTCATTTTATTTTAGTCTACACTCATTGTCCACTTGCATTTATTATAATAAATACATATGTTTCCTGGATTGCTTTTCTTTCCAAACATACAACTCATTAATGAAATGACACATTAAGTATTTGCATAAATTAAGTCTATTTTATCATTATTTGAATCTCAAAATAAATTAAATCTTAATCACTCCCGGGGCGACTTTATACTCGAAAATACGTTACACTGATGGCGTCGAAAAACTTTACATTGCAACTACGCCAGCTACTACCATCAACCTTAAATGTTTTCATTGCCAGATATAATGTTTTAAAATAGATATTCATTTCAATCTTACATGTTTACTCACGTTTTGCGACTTTGGCCATTGCTAAAGCCAACAGAGACACGGATGGACATCCACTAATGTAAAGCTGGTGGCGTATTTATCAAATTTTTGTTAATTTGTTTTGTTTTTTTTTCTGATGAAAAAGTGCATCAATGTGGGCGTATATGGTCAAGATTTGGGGGAGATATAACAAAAAAATGGACTCTCAATGTGCAACACTGCCTACGTATTGTTGTAACATGTGATTCACATGTTCAGATAAAGAATTTTGGGAGACAATCCGCAGTTGCGAAATTGTACGGCTAATAGTTGTGTGATACATAGTACATGAATAAAATTATCACAGGATTAATATTTAATGCAGCACATTTTTCAATGCCATTACATTTTAAATAGTGTGTGGTTTTCTTTAAAAAAATGTTTTAAAATGTTTTTATTGTTAATTTCATGGACATGTTGGAAAGATTGGAACCACGTGCGTACGGGATAAGGGAAGTAGCTCATTAGCTTTGGATCCATGTGGTGCAGGAGTTAAGTCCCTTAAACCAAGGCGTATTTACTGGATATGCACATTATGGTGTTTCCTCCTGTTCTGACCTTTATTTATGCAAGGAACAGTTTTTGCAAATGTTTTCTTTAAACTTTTCATGTTCTGCCTGCACATAGGGGCCATATTTGTTTGTATGCGCAACGATTCATTGGTTTCATTTACGCAGTTTTTCCCCTCTTGTTGTTTTCATTTTATTTTCTCTAATTTTATTTTCCCTGTATTTTCCACTCGCTTAAAACACGTGAGAGGTATTTCATATTCTGCACGAGGCATACTCTAGCCACATAGGCAGAATCTGAAAATTTACGTCTATTGAATGACCAATAAAATTCCACAGATATGATTGAACGTGTACATATTCCTCATTTATTGAGAAAAGACACGAAAGAATGAATACATTACTTCGTCCCTTATGTTCAAGGGTAACGCAGAGCCCTCTGATATGGAAACACAGCTGCTATCCATGCACAGTCTGTCCAGTGGCCCTAGTTTTTCCTACTTTTTTTCACTTTTTCTACTTTTTGTCAGACACCCAATTTTCCATACTTTTCCCAAAATGGCCCTAATATCCCTGCTTTTTTTTCCAATTTTATGTTGAAAGTCCAGTATACACCGCATGAGCGGCCCTGCAAAAGTGTATTCAAAATGGTCTCTGTGATGTGGAGCTGGGAGTTTAAGTTGATAGAAACAACGTGGAGTACGATACAGTTAGTACGTGAGTAAGAGCATGTTCAAGTTTACGAAGTCAATCAAGTAAGGTTTATTTTTTTCTCAGTCATTTACATAAATTTCATTCTATTATTCTTGATAAAATATCCATAAGTTATCCTATTTTTCCATACTTTTTCACAAAATGTTTTCTGGAAAGACTGCATACAAAACTTTTGACATGCTTATTATTGGTATTGTTGTTGTTGTTGTAGTTGTTGTTATTGCTATTTTAGTTAATAAGCATCATCATAAAGTATGGATCATCAATTTTCCATAGTTTATGACCCTAGATGATGTAGAAAAGATATCACAACATAATTGTCATGCAAGCTGTTTCCTTCTAAAAACAAGTAGCAAATTACAATTTTACATTTTTTCACATGGTTTATATATAGAAATGGGAACTAAGTGCTTTTCCCAAGGGCACACCGAGGCAGCCGACCCGGGCTGGCCTGGGCGGGTATTGAGCCCGCGACCCTTGGATATATAGAATAAACTTGGTGAAGGGTGCCAGCAACTAATTATATCGGACTATTTCTTACTGTATGGCCTTGAATAATAATAATAATAATAATAATAATAATAATAATAATAATAATAATAATAATAATAATAAGGAGATCTTTGTATCTGAGAAGATGGGCGTTTGGGCTTTCTTTTAGGCACATTGCTCAGTCTAGTCCACTAAATTTTACGAGACGTGGATTTACTAAAAATGGGGGCGAGGGTTGAGGCTTAGCACTTGCTATCAAAAGCTTATGTTAAATCAGCTTTTCGTCTTCTTACAGTGGTTCTGAGGGACCTTGATCAATATTGGGTTTCAAATTTGAATCAAATAATTATTGTGACAAATGGATCCAAATGGGTTGTTCAGTATCATGTGCCACCTTTGAGAAGTTTGTAACAGATATTTAAAAATTCAGAAATTCTAAATCAGCATTACATTATACGGATAATGTTGGAGGAGAACCAAGCTCATATCAGTGTCAAAATACCTTACATACTTTTAATGATGTAGTTACATTTTTAAGGTACCTGTAGCTGAAAAAATCCCCCAAAAATCACCCCCCCCCCCATAAAAAAAAACAATAGACGCGCCATGAACAGTTTGGGCGTTTCAGTTGGTCTCGAAATAGACTGTGTTGAGATAATGGTCATAATTCCTTAAATAAATTTAAACCAAAAAAAAAAAAGGAAAACAGAAAGCAGAAAAAATACTTCTCGTACTCGTTTAATCAAAACACTCTAGTAACTAAGAAAACTACAAGACTTACAATCTTTGACTGGATCCTTACATTTAGCATGTAGATCATGGAAAATTACATTTAGCATGTAGATCGTGGACCATAACATTCAGCATGTAGATCGTGAACTATTACATTTAACATGTAGATCGTGGACTATTACATTTAGCGTTTATATCGTGGACCATTATATTTAGCATGTAGATCATGGACCATTACATTTAGCATGTAGATGATGGACCACTACATTTAGCATGTAGATCATGCACCACTACATTTAGTACATAGATGATGGACCATTACATTTAGCATGTAGATCATAGACCATTACATTTAGCATGCAGATCATTGACCATTACATTTAGCATGTAGATCATGGACCATTACATTTAGCATGTAAATCGTTGACCATTGCATTTAGCATGTAGATTATGGACCTTTACGTTTAGCAAGTTGATTATGGACCATTATATTTAGCATGTAGATCATGGACCATTGCATTTAGCATGTATATCGTGGGCCTTTGCATTTAGCAGCTAGATCGTGGCCCATTACATTTAGCATGTAGATCGCGGCCCATTATATTTACCATGTAGATCGTGGACCATTACATTTGCCATGTAGATTGTTGCCCATTACATTTACCATGTAGATGGTGGACCATTACATTTACCATGTAGATCGTGGACCATAAAATTTAGCATGTAGATGATGGACCATTACATTTAGCACGTAGATCACGGAGCATTACATCTAGCATGTAGATAGTGGACCATTACATTTAGCCTGTAGATCGTTGACCAGTACATTTAGCATGCATATCGTGGACCATACCATTTAGAAAGTTGATCGTAGACCATTACATTTAGCATGTAGATGATGGACGATTACATTTAGCATGTTGATTATGGACCATTACATTTAGCAGTTAGATTGTGGACCATTACATTTAGCATGTATATCATGGACCATTAAATTTAACATGTAGATCGTTGACTACTACATTTAGCATGTATATCATGAACTATTACATTTAGAATGTAGATCTTGGACTATTATATTTAGCTTGTAGATGATGGACCATTGCATTTAGCGTGTAGATTATGGACAAGTACATTTAGCATGTAGAACATCGACCATTACATCTATCATGTAGATCATGGACCAATAAATTTAGCATGCATATATTGGATCATTACATTTACCATAGAGATCATGGACAATTACATTTAGCATGTAGATCGTGGACCATTGCAGTTAGCATGTAGATCGTGGATCATTACATTTAGCATGTAGATTGTGGACCTTTACATATAACATGTAGATGATGGACCATTACATTTAGCACGTAGATCATCAACAGTTCCATTTAGGATTAAGATCGTGGATCATTACATTTAGCACGTAGATCGTGGACCTATACATGTAGCATGTCGATGATGGACCATTACATTTAGCACGTAGATCATCGACCATTTTATTTAGCATGTAGATCGTGGACCACTACATTTAGCATGTATATCATGGACTACTACATTTAACATGTAAATCGTGGACCATTATATTTTGCTTGTAGATGATGGATAATTGCATTTAGCGTCTAGATTATGGAACACTACATTTAGCATGTAGATCGTAGACCATTACATTTAGCAGTTAGATCGTGGACCATTACATTTAGCATGTATATCGTGGACCATTAGATTTAGCATGTAGCTCGTTGATCACTACATTTAGCATGTATATCATGAACTATTACATTTAGCATGTAGATCGTGGACCATTATATTTAGCTTGTAGATGATGGACCATTGCATTTAGCGTGTAGATTATGGACCAGTACATTTAGCATGTAGAAAGTGGACAATTACATTTAGCATGTAGATCATGGACCATTAAATTGAGCATGCAGATCATGGACCATTACATTTACCATAGAGATCATGGACAATTACATTTAGCATGTAGATCGTGGATCATTACACGTAGCATGTAGATCGTGGACCATTCCATTTAGCATGTAGATCGTGGACCATTACATTTAGCATTCTTCGACCCTTAAATTTAGCATGTAGATGATGGACCATTACATTTAGCACTTAGATCATCGACAGTTCAATTTAGCATAAAGATCGTAGATCATTACATTTAGCACGTTGTTCGTGGACCTATACATGTAGCATGTAGATCGTGGACCATTATATTTTGCTTGTAGATGATTGACCATTGCATTTAGCGTCGAGATTATGGACAACTACATTTAGCATGTAGATCGTGGATCAGTACATTTAGCGTGCAGATGATGGACCTTTAACTTGAGCAATAAGATCATGGACAATTACATTTAGCATTAGATCATGGACCATTAAATTTACATGCAGATCATGGACCATTACATTTACCATTGAGATCATGGAGAATTACATTTAGCATTAAGATCGTGGATCATTGCATTTAGCATGTAGATCGTGGACCATTACATTTAGCAATGAGATTGTGGACCTTTACATATAACATGTAGATGATTGACCATTACATTTCGCACGTAAATGATGGACAATTACATTTAGCATTAAGATCGAGTACCAATACATTTATCATGTAGATCGTTGACCAGTACTTTTAGCATGCATATCATGGACCATTACATTTAGCATGTATATCCTGGACCATTACATTTAGCATATAGATCGATGACCATTACATTTAGCATGCATAACATGGACTATGACATTTAGCATATAGATCGTGGACCATTATATTTAGCTTGTAGATGATGGACCATTGCATTTAGAGTGTAGGTTATGGACCATTACATTTAGCGTGTAGATCGTGGAAGATTACATTTATGATGTAGATGATAGACCATTAACTTTAGCATTGAGATCAAGGACAATTACATTTCGCATGTAGATCATGGACCATTAAATTTAGCATGCAGATCATGGACCATTAAATTTACCAAAGAGATCATAGACAATTATATTTAGCATTGAGATCGTGGACCATTACATTTAGCATGTATATCATGGACCTTTACATCTAGCATGTAGATCGTGGACCATCACATTTAGCACGTAGATCATGAACCATTACATTTAGCATGTAGATCGTGGACCATTACATTTAGCATGTAGATCGTGGACCGTTAGATTTAGCATGCAGATAGTTGTCCATTACATTTAGCATGTATATCATAGCCCATTGCATTTAGCATGTAGATGATGGACCATTACATTTAGCACGTAGATAGTGAACCATTACATTTAGCATGCAGATCGTGGACCATTACATTTAGCATGTATATCATGGATCTTTACATTTAGCATGTAGATGATGGACCATTACATTTAGCATGTAGATCATAGACCATTACATTTAGCATGCAGATCATTGACCATTACCTTTAGGATGTAGATCGTGGACCTTTACATTTAGCATGTAGATGATGGATCATTACATTTAGCACGTAGATCATGAACCATTACATTTAGCTTGTCGATCGTGGACCATTACATTTAGCATGTAGATCGTGGACCATTACATTTACCATGTAGATCATGGATAATGACTAGCATAGAGATCATGGACAATTACATTTAGCATGTAGATCGTGGATCATTACATTGAGCATGTAGATGATGTACAATTACATTTAACATGCAGATCGTGGACCATTACATTTAGCATGTAGATCATTGACTATAACATTTAGCATGCAAATCATGGACAATTACATTTAGCATGCAGATCGTGGACCAATACATTTAGCATGTAGATCATGGACAATTACATATATCATTCAGATAATGGACCATTACATTTAGCATAAAGATAATGGACCATTACATTTATCATGTAGATGATCGACCATTACATTTATCATTGAGATCATGGGCCATTACATTTAGCATGTAGATGATGGACCATTACATTAACCGTGAAGATGATGGACCATTACATTTAGCATGTAGATGATAAACCATTACATTTAGCATGTAGATGATGGACCATAACATTATGCATGTAGATCATGGACCATTACACTTAGTATGCAGATCATGGACCAGTATATTCAACATGTAGATCAGTTCGACATGGTAAGCCATCTGATGCAGGATAATCAGTGCAATGAAAGGCTTAAGGTAACTCCATCATTATATGAAGCTGAACAAAGACGTTAAGTCGGACCTGTTTTGCCAGTGTCAATATTTGTAGTAGTGCTCCAAGTTCATGAGATTATGTCACATGCGCAGAACCAATTTTTGCAATTGACGTTTAGGGCCATGACAAATAGATGTGTTTCTCACAGAAGGAAACATAATTTAATTTAAAAAAATAATAAAAAGAAATTAATAAAAACATGATTTCGCTCGCCTCGGTAGTTGATATATGTCAGCTTGTCTTTGGCGGGGTGGTGGTAGTGGGAGGGGATGGTTTTAACGGTACTTTTAACACATTATTGGATATATCATGTCTAGGAAATGGGAGCTAAGTACCTTTCCTAAGGAAACACTGAGGCAGCCAATCCAAGTTGGTCTGGGCGGTATAAAACCCGCGACCCTTGGATTACGCTTCCGACGCTCTACCAAATGAGCTACCAGTAGTGGGGAAATAAAAAGCTTGAAGTATATCGCTGGTACATAGTCTGTTATTGTCGTATTTGTCTTCTTTCCTAGGCCATACATATAGGATCACATTCTCAGCATAAAAAGGACAAGTCATTTATACAATCAGCATTGTCCCTTGGATCTCTCTGCCCCTGGAGACCACGCCCTGATATATAACGCAGAAGCTGTTCATTGTCCCACCCTTAAAGTACATACACTTACTTGACATTACAAGGGGAGTTAATATGTACATTGAGCATGAACTCCTGGGTCTGTTCGTACCCCCCTCCCATAATTTGAAAACCACTGAGAACTCAAGGGAGCTGTGGTGTCTCAGTGGTGCCCAGATGGTTGCGGGTTCGATTCCTACCATTTCATCATCCTGGATCCTTAGTAATATGTATGGACCTCGCGCATAATTGAACCCATTTGAGATCTTGATAATACAACCTTACATAGCATGTGTAATCAAAATCCGTTCCGTAATATGGACATTAGAATGCTCGTAAACTCAGACAGTCAGATGCAAGACCATGGTGGGCCATGTGCGTCAGCAGGAATTGTTGGGGGGGGGGGAGAGTAATAATCCCGGGGGCGGGGGAATCCGAAATCAAAGGTTTATTATATATATATATATATATATATATATATATATATATATATATATATATATATATATCGCACAATGGATTTTTTTTAATCGGGGGGAGCCACTGCCCCCTCCCCCGCGGACGCCCATGTGCAAGACCACCTCATTAGTATACATGGATATACATGTAGTTTATAATCGAAATCATCCAAGATCTTGATGAGACGAGCTTATACACCATGTGTGATCAAAATCTGATCAGAAACATGAACTCTTGAGAGCTTACAAGCTCAGCCAGTCTAACGGAAGACCACCTCAATGATATGCGTTTATGTCGCTCATAATCGAACTCGTCCGAGATCATGGTGCCATAAGCTTAAATACCAAATTTGATCAGAAATGTGGCCTATTGAGAGTTCACAAGTCAACCAGATGTAAGTTCACCTCATTGATGTACATCGATGTCACTCATTCTCTATCATCAGAGATTTTGATAATAAAAGCTTACATACTAAATCTGATCAAAATCTAATCAGAAATATGGCCTCTAGAGTGTTAACATTAGCAACCAATCAGATGCAAGACCACCTCATCAATATGCGTGAATGTCGCTTATAGTCGAACCCATCTTCACGATACAAACTAATATATAGCATATCGGATCAAAACCTGATTATAAATATCCTGATTATAAATATGGACTGTCAGAGTTTTCGCAACGTCAGTCTATCACGTGCCAGGTCGTCTCATTAATATGCATGCATTGTATCGAGAGTGAAGTATCGCAATATAATGCGAATAAAATTGAGTCTTTAATAAATAAGTCAAAAACATGTCATGAAAACTCATTGTTACTTAATATTAAAATTAAAGAAGATACCTAAACCAATATCTTGGTGTCTGAAATTCGGTACTGTAGGAAAACGATGAATTATACAGGGTACATTCTTTCGAGTGATGAATACGGGGTTATATAGCGCACTAATCAAGTGCATTGAAAAAACGTGACAGCCACACCTGTGCTTGCGAATTACCTTGAATGACCGAGTTTGAATCTGGGTCATTGAACTGGTTCATAGCTATGGGGTTTGTCGACATTGTAGGCCAATCCTGTTGGGGGGTGACCTTGAATGACCTGGTTTGAAACTAGTACACTGGCCAGGGTGTAAAGTATGTGAAAAATACATGTATCATCAAAGAATATTGTGCTCTGTATCGCGATATATTTACAATACGCATATCGTCACAAAGCGTATCGATACCATCGATGAATCGTGACACCTCTATTGTCTATATCTGCTGCCACCGGGGTCATAGGATAAACTCTCCTGAGTGCATAACGAACACACAACATATGGTGGGCAACCAATACTGACAGACCTAATAAAACTATTTAACGCCATTTTGTATACTTAATGCGTACACAGGAGATGGAAAAAAGGAATAAGCATTAAAGTGCATAAGGGGTGTGCTAAAAATAAATATAAAATGTACACATATAGACATACAACTCTTCTGCCAATATATTTGATAATTTTTGAGAAAATATTGCAAAACGTCCATTACAACAGGGTTTTCAAATAGATCTTTGCTGCATTCCAACAACCTAAAGCGATTCGATACAACATTATGCGAGGAAGCAACACATATACTGCATTCATAGAATCCCATAAAGCCTTTAATACAGTTCGATGCAATGTTAACCATATTACACGAAATTAGTGTCAAAGGTAAAATCAGGTAATTCATATGAAAATAATACACGTCAAGGTCTGACGTTTCCGATGAATCAGGGTGTAAGACAGGGTGGAGTTCTATCGACATTCTTATACTTTGTATTCATTGATGAATTGCTTAATAAATTGTATACTGAGCTAAGCCAATTACAAAATTGAATCACTGTAGCTGTCCTACGTTTGCTTATGATCTTAGTTGTCTTGCATGTTGTCCTGGTCAATTACAAACTATGTCAGACACCGTCATTTGCTATGCATCAATGGAAATACGATATTAATGTTAAAAAATCTCTTGGTACAATAAAGGTAACAACTTATGTCAGTACTTAGCATGGATACAAGAATGGATCAATAATTCCAGTTTATATAGTTTGTTACGACTCTATGGTCTAAGAAAAATGTAACAGAAAGAAAGTGAAACCAACAAATCAAGTAGAAATCAACAAGCAATTTATTACTAGATAATTAAAATGAAAAATCAAAAAGTCAATTACAGTAATGTGTTTTGAAATCCTAATAATCCAATAAGAATGATTGTTCTAATCACAAGTCCTAAATATAGAATGTGTCCTTGAATGTTATTATGTGCCAATGGTCTCCAAAGTCCTGATGTACTAGAAATCTTGAGGTGCTGAAGTCAAAATGAAGTATTCCAAAATCTCTGAATAAGTTCACATAAATTCCAAAATTGTCAATTAAAAATCCAAAATCCAAAAGTTTATGAGCACTGTTATAATCCAATGAATATTTAAAATAATTCTTCTCTTAGAATTTGGAATGAATTTTCACAACTGTAATAGCTCTTTACAAGACTGATGGTAATGTCAAAACTGAATAAATGTCCACCAAACATGGTATATATAAAGATTGGTCACATGACAGAATGTTCTAGAACATGAGTCATCTTAATGGAATTTTAACTGTAAACAAAATTCAACCTTGACCTTCAAATTGAGAAAACATATTGATCAAAACAACCTAATTCAAGGACACTAGTTAAACATGTTTTTCCTGATAACATTAAGATTTAAGCAAATATTAAAGTGAAGAAACATTTATAATTTCCTAAAATATTTATAATATTATATAAACATCATACATAACACCTCCCCTCATAAAGAAAAAGAAAGATTTATGTAATAAAGCTTTCTTTTGAATATACATCTTATACTATAATAACCAAAATTACATAAGAACATGTTTTATGATACTGGACTTAATTACATCAAGCAATATTACATTTCTAGGCACGTGAGAGTGCATCTGCAATCACATTGTCTTTTCCCCTGATGTGTTTGATGTCAATGTTATATTCTTGCAATATCAAACTCCATCTCAACAATCTCCGATTTTTATCTTTCATTTTGTTCATGAAAGTAAGGGGATTGTGATCACTGTACACAATAATTGGAGAAAGAGCTGAGGTAACATACACTTCAAAATGCTGTAAAGCCAATATCAAAGCCAAACATTCCTTCTCAATTGTGGAATAATTTTTCTGGTGCTTGTTTAGTTTTTTAGAAAAATAACACACAGGGTGATCCACACCACTTTTGTCTTCCTGAATCAATACTCCACCAACCCCTACATCACTTGCATCAACAGATAATTTAAATGATTGGCTAAAATTTGGTGCAGAAAGAACTGGTGCATTCTTAAGCATGGCCTTTAACTTGTCAAAAGATTCCTGACACTTGTCAGACCAAAAAATTTGGTTTTCTTACTCAATTAACTTGTCAAAGGTTCAGCAATTTTGGAAAAATTGGAACAAAATTTCCGATAATATCCAGCCATACCTAGAAATCGCATCAGTTGCTTTTTACAAATTGGAACTTGAAATTCAGAGATAGCTTTGACCTTAGCTTCTATAGGTTTAACTTGACCTTGTCCCACAATATGTCCTAAAAATGTGACACAAGCATGGCAAAACTCACTTTTGCTCAAATTAATTGTCAGATTCGCATCACTGAGTCGATCGAAGAATTTTCGAATGGTTTCCAAATGATCTTCCCAGGTGCTGTTGTAGATAATGACATCATCGATATAAGCGTCACAATTATCAAGACCAAATGTTATCATGTTCATCAGACGTTGAAACGTTGCAGGCGAATTTTTCATTCCAAACGGCATGACTTTATATTGATAAAGTCCATCTGGAGTTACAAATGTTGAAATTTCTTTTGCCCTTTCCGTCAGTGGAATTTGCCAGAATCCTTTTAAAAGGTCAAACTTGGTGACATATTCCACATTTCCAATTTTATCAATGCAATCGTCCATTCTTGGGATTGGAAATGAATCAGTTTTGGTGACAATGTTGACTTTTCTATAGTCAGTACACATACGGAATGTATTATCTGGCTTGGGAACAAGAATACATGGTGAGCTCCAGTTACTTTTACTTGGTTCTATGAAATCATTCTCCAGTAAATACTGAATTTCTTTCTTCAGATAGTTCTGTTTGAGAGGATTCATCCTATAAGGATGCCGTTTCACAGACGCAGAATCTACAATGTCAACGTCATGATAAATTTTATTTGTTCGTGTTGGAACATCAGGAAACAAGTGCTCATAGTCATGTAATAGCTGTTTTAGTTCATTTCTTTCCTGTTGTTGTAGATGTGAAAGTTTCTGGTCTAGGTTGTTCAATATTTCTGAATTCCGAAGATTGGTTATACCAGAGTCACTATAGTCTGATCGTACTCCATCGCTGATATCTTCACTGTGTGGGACAGGTACAACTAAATTAACAGAATAATTAGCTGGGCTATCTCTGTCAAAATATTCCTTTAACATATTTATATGACAAAGTTGTTTTTGTTTCCGTCTCCCAGGAGTGTTAATTATATAATTTAAGTCATTTACTTTCTTTTCAACGGTATAAGGACCAAAAAATTTAGCCTGAAGAGGATTCTGAGGTATGGGAAAGAGAGCCAGAACTTTGTCACCAGGTTTAAAACTCCTTTCCTGTGAATTTCTGTCATACCTTAATTTCATTTTTGACTGGGTAGTGTGAAGATTAGTTCTTGCTACTTCACAGGCCTTTGACAACTTGTATTTGAAATGAGAGACATAATCAAGAAGATTAATCTTTGAGTCTTCATTTGAAAGAAGTTTCTCTTTCAATAATTTCAATGGTCCACGGACAGTATGACCAAAAACTAGTTCAAAGGGACTAAAACCCAACGACTCTTGAACTGATTCCCTAACAGCAAACAACAACAAATGAACACCCTCATCCCAATCCTTTTCTGTATCAAAGCAATATGATCGAATCATATTCTTCAAAGTTTGATGAAATCTTTCCAAAGCACCTTGACTTTCAGGGTGATAGGCAGAAGATTTAAACTGTTGGATGCCTAATTCATGCATAACTTGTTGGAAAATTCCAGACATAAAATTTGACCCTTGATCTGACTGGACAGATTTGGGAAGGCCAACAAGTGTAAAAAACTTCACCAAAGCTTTCACAATAGTTTTAGTTTTTATATTTCTCAGAGGAATTGCCTCTGGAAATCTTGTAGATGCACACATGATGGTCAACAAGTATTGGTTGCCTGACTTGGTTTTGGGTAAAGGACCAACAAAGTCTACCATTATTCTACTAAATGGTTCATCAAATGCAGGAATAGGTTGCAGATGAGCCTTAGGTATCTTCTGATTGGGTTTTCCCACCATTTGACAAGTGTGACAAGATCTGCAGTATTTAGAAACATCACTTTTGACTTTCGGCCAATAAAAATGATTCAAGATCTTGTGATAAGTCTTACGGACTCCTAAATGACTAGCCAAAGGAGTTTCATGGGCTAAATTAAGAATTTCCTGTCTATATGACTTAGGAACAACAATTTGATAGCTCACTGACCACTCGTCACCAGCGGGTACATCAGGTGGTCTCCATTTCCTCATAAGGACCCCATTTTTCACAAAGTAACACACTGGAACTTGTGTGGCTTCAGTTTCACTAATAGCCCTCTGAAACAAACAAGATATCTCGGGATCTTGCTCCTGTTCAACGACAAGGGATTGTCGTTTGTCATCCTGATTAGAACAAAGAGAATGAGTTGCCAAAAGAGGATCACTGTGATCAATACCATTTGATTGATCAATACCTGAGGAAAAAGTGACCTCATCAAAAGACTGACCAATACATGTGTCAGGTAAAGGAATAATATCCTGATCAACATCACTCTCAAGAGCTCTTTTTGCCATAGCTCTAGTAACTGCACAAGCAGGGTACAAATCAGGGATTTCAGTTTCGACAGGATCAACTTTCTGATCCAAACAAGGCTTGTCAGTTACCAGTGGATTAACCACAACCTTATCTCCAGCTAGGTCATTGCCTAGTAATAAATGAACACCCTCTATGGGTAAAGAAGTCACTGCCCCAACAGTCACAGGTCCAGAAACTAAGTCTGATGCCAAATTTACACAATGAAGAGGAACATTTACAAAGCCGCACTCTACTCCCTGAACAAGAACACTTTCACTTGAAGAAGACTCCTCAGACAAAGGCAAAGTACCTGACAATAAAAGACTCTGAGAAGCTCCAGTGTCCCTTAATATTTTAATTGGGATAGGTTTGGCAGAATCACCAATAAGTGATATAGAACCTTCTGACATGAATGGTTCATAAGCCTCCAAAATAGAATCAGACTGGGGTTTGTTTGACCCAACAAATGTATTGCTTTCAATACAAGACCGTGACCTTGACCTCGTAGAAATAAGAGCATTTGGAAAAGCTCTGTCTTTTCTCTGTTGCTTATTTTTCAACTTGAAGCAATCAGAAATAACGTGCCCTTTCTTTTTACAATAAGTGGACGTAGGAAGAGATAAGGATTTCTGATCAGTCTTATCAGATGTTTGATTCCTAACAGTTGTGCTGTTGTGAAATTTGGAAGTACTCGAATGAGATTGAAATGGTTTTTTACCAGAAAACTGCTGAGAGGACGACTTATTGCCAAATGAAATTTTGTGAGTCAAGGAATAATCATCAGCCATACGAGCAGCATTTTCCAAAGTTTCCACATTCTGCTCGTCAAGATAGGTTTTAACATCACTATGGATACACCTCTTGAACTCTTCAATTAATACGAGCTGTCGGAGGTTATCATAACCTTGATCAACTTTCTTGGCTGAGCACCACCTATCAAATAGTTGTTCTTTATCCCTTGCAAATTCGACATGAGTTTGTCCAGTTTCTTTTCTACAATTCCTAAACCTTTGTTGATATGCCTCTGGTACCAACTCATAAGCTTTCAAGATGTACTCCTTAACCACATCATAATCAGTGCTTTGTTGTACTGACAGTGAAGTGTAGACTTCACGAGCTTTGCCAATAAGTACACTTTGTAATAACAAAGTCCAATGCTCTCTGGGCCATTTCAAGTTTTCAGCTATTTTCTCGAAATGAAGAAAGTATTTATCTACTTCTTTTTCCTGAAAAGGGGGTACTAACCTAATATATCTAGTAACATCAAAACCTGAACTTGTATTTAAAGGAGTGGAGTGTGTTCTGTTTGCCAGTTCTAATTCTCTTAATTTAAATTGCATTTCCCTTTCTTCTCTTTGCATCTGCATCTGCATTTGTATTTGTCTATCTTCTTTCTCTCTCTCTCTCTCCATCTGCATTTGCCTCTCTTCTTTCTCTCTCTCCATCTGCATTTGCCTCTCTTCTTTCTCTCTCTCCATCTGTATCTGCATTTGTCTCTCTTCTTTCTCTCTCTCCAACTGCCTCTCTTCTTTTTCTCTCTCCATCTGCCTCTCTTCTTTCTGCATTTGGATCTGCCTCTCTTCTTTCTGCATTTGGATCTGCCTATCTTCCTTCTCTCTCTCTCTCTCTGAATCTGAAGCTTTGCCAATTCTAAATCAATCTGGTTCTTTAACTCTAATTCCCTTAATTTCCTGTCAGAACCAGATACAGGCTTTCTTTTCAAACTTAAAGCCCTATTTTCAAAAATTCCCTTTCCTACTAAATACTGAATCAAAATAATCTTTATCTCCTGTTTTGTCAATGATACTTTTGCCTCAGATAGACTGTATTTTCTGGCAAGCTCGAGCAACTCATCCTTTCTCATGCACTCTAACCCCTCCTGGGTAGGTTTTGAAATGAAATTCTGAACATTAGATGCCATTGTAAATGCTTGTTGGTTTCACACAAAAAAAAATTTCTCTATTAAAAATCTTTGCCAAAGACAAAAAAAAAATTCCAAGACAAAATCAATATGAATTTCAAAAAATAACTTTAATATCTCTAATATGCTTTAAAGAAATTCAATCCCGGATGACGAGCCCCCAATTTATGTTACGACTCTATGGTCTAAGAAAAATGTAACAGAAAGAAAGTGAAACCAACAAATCAAGTAAAAATCAACAAGCAATTTATTACTAGATAATTAAAATGAAAAATCAAAAAGTCAATTACAGTAATGTGTTTTGAAATCCTAATAATCCAATAAGAATGATTGTTCTAATCACAAGTCCTAAATATAGAATGTGTCCTTGAATGTTATTATGTGCCAATGGTCTCCAAAGTCCTGATGTACTAGAAATCTTGAGGTGCTGAAGTCAAAATGAAGTATTCCAAAATCTCTGAATAAGTTCACATAAATTCCAAAATTGTCAATTAAAAATCCAAAATCCAAAAGTTTATGAGCACTGTTATAATCCAATGAATATTTAAAATAATTCTTCTCTTAGAATTTGGAATGAATTTTCACAACTGTAATAGCTCTTTACAAGACTGATGGTAATGTCAAAACTGAATAAATGTCCACCAAACATGGTATATATAAAGATTGGTCACATGACAGAATGTTCTAGAACATGAGTCATCTTAATGGAATTTTAACTGTAAACAAAATTCAACCTTGACCTTCAAATTGAGAAAACATATTGATCAAAACAACCTAATTCAAGGACACTAGTTAAACATGTTTTTCCTGATAACATTAAGATTTGAGCAAATATTAAAGTGAAGAAACATTTATAATTTCCTAAAATATTTATAATATTATATAAACATCATACATAACAAGTTTAATCTATTTCCAATTATTAATCATACAAAATAATTTGAGGAACCATCTTGAAATTTAATTCATTTTTACCCATCTGTTGGGAAATACACAGTACTACAACTTACCTGAAGACAAATAGTCATTTCGCCCATTTCTGCATGGTGGGAGACTATAGTGGTGGCCAATTGCCTAGAACCATTCATCATTAGGTAATGCTGGAACGATCCATCAACCCCCCACAGATTATACAGATCAGTTGTAGTTTTTTGTTTCTATGCACGCTTGTAATGTAAATTTGTATATAATGGTACTACCACTTTCATGTAACTTTATATTTTCATCACATTTCTATGTGTTTTGCTATAAATCTCCTAATGGGGTAAAATAAAAATAAAAAAAAGAAAGAATGATGTCACCTTCCACTAGTCGCTTTATCACTTCACACTGCACATAGTTCATTCTTTACACTTTTTTGCATTCATTTGAAGTGACATAGCTCATGTGGGGTCTTTAGTGAAATAAAATGTTCCCCAAAAAGGCATCTAATGTCTGGGTGTTTTTTATTAGAAAATTGTTTATATGTTTTCAAAATTTCTATTTTCAGTAATGATGACCATATTTGATGGCTGATCAGCATCATTTGTACAAATTTGAAAGACCCTCATTCCCGGATATTTGTTTTCAAAGTTGGTTAAATTCTGTGGAGCAGCTTGAGAAGTTGCTTAAAGATTTTTCTATCTTTAGTACAGCTGTAATGGCAGCCAAATCTAATAGTTTCTATTTCCTCAGCACAATGTAGCCAATAATGCATTGAAAGTGTCCTTAAAAACCAACCAGCAACACAGTAATAAATGATCTTGATTTTTATAATTACATCAAGTGCTGTTTGTGTTACATAGTCTAACCCATCAGTCGGTTGAGACATGCATACATTTTGCTATCTACATCAGTATCTATTCAAGAACTGAAAAGTTGGCTCATACATTCCCGTCTCCGTTTGAAATAAAGGGGATTTTTTTTTAAATATAAAAGGGATTTAATGAAGACATAACTGTAGGGCTTTAAAATATTTTGCATGATTTTCGCACATTTGTTTGATTTCTGTGAATGTGTTTTTTGAGAAATTAGCATGAATTACATGTCCTACAATACACACTGTTCCATTATATAATTTTTATTTTAAAAAATTTTCTTCTACTGGAGATGGCAAAATTGTGAAGTTCTCTTCACCCCCACCCACTGTTCAATCTTTTATAGAGTAATCAATAATACTATGCAAGGACGACTGTTCAATGACAAAATTACTCATAATCTCGTAAATATGGCTGAAGAATTATTTGCATTGAAAATATAAATAGATATGTTAATATCCATTGAAAATAACCTTCTGAAGTAATAGCTTAGATTTAATAGAACCAATATGAAAGAGTCACATGATTCCCCGACTGTAATGCTAGTGGCACTATGAAGAGTGGTCATTACTGCCCGAGAAAAGACTCCAAGATCTGTGGAGTACTGCTAACAAGTTGTAATTTTGAAATTGCCTATTCTTTTGAGTGGCTTTTTAGAAGTCATTTAAAGGCTTTTCTATTTTTCGTAATGGTGGCTATATTTAATGGTGAACTGCCATTTAAAACTTTTTACATTTTTAGTACTGGTGTCCATATTTCATAGTGAATGGATATCACTGTAAAACTTTTTAAAGCCCTTCATGCCAGGAAGCTCTCAAATTTGGTTAAATCATGTTCAGTGGTTTTTGAGAAGTCATTAAAAGCTTTCGTCTAGTTTTAGCATTTGGCCATATTTGATGGTGGATTGGCATCATTTGAAGAAAACTTGAAAGAACTTTATGCCAGGATGCTTTCTGTCAAATTTTGTTAAATTCTGCATAGCATTTTTTGAGAAGTTGTTGAAAGATTTTGTATTTTTAGTAATGGTGGCCACATTTGATAGCGGATCAGAATCATATGTACAAACTTGAAAGGCATTCATACCAGGATGCTGTCTGCCAAGTTGAAATGGGTTTAGTGGGTTTTGAGAAGTTGAAAACAGCAATAGTTGACACATGCATGGTGCACTGTAGACGATGAACTCTGGAGCCATACTGTAAGTTCATTTTGTCTTACAGCCAGGTGAGCTAAAAGAAAACTTATAAAAACTTCCAAATCAATCAAATTTAATTAATTTAATCTATTCAGACCATTTACATATTGATACATGTGTGCTGACTGAATTTCATTTGCCTTGGTTAAATTTATTTTTGGAGATTGGCGGGGGTTTGTTATAAAAAAAAGTCTATTAGAAGTACAAAAAGTTATTTTAAAAAAAATAATTAAAAAATAATTCAAACTATGTGAGAATCTAATCAGTTATTCATCATATGAATTGAAAAATGTCTGCTAAAAATTGTGTTTGTCTATGTCAGGTAGTTTTTGCATAATCATTCTAACATGCTTCCTGGAACAAATGGGTAGGATGAAATCTTGAAGCAGCAGGGGCATACAGCCAGCTAGATTAATAGAAGCATAAGCTCCATTAAATCCATTTAATACAAATGTTACTAGTCTTTTATACATACGGAATAAAATTATAAGAAATTTAGAACATGAATGAGTTTCACAACATTCTTGGTGCACATAACTTGTTACTGATGTCGCTAGGAATTAATGCGACTTGAGAAAAATTATTATGAAGAACATCAAAGCACAATAATCACAATGATTTTGCGAAACGTGGCATCTCAACTTTGTCCCATGCTGTCATGCACTCGAACTGTATCCGACTTATAAAAACATTAACACAAAACATTTTCATGGAATTTTAAAGTTGATGCCTGGTATCACTGCTGGAAAACCGATACCCCTATCCTACCCTGCTAATGCAGGGGAGATAAAAGATAACCTACTTTACACAATAAGTCTTAAACAAATGTGATCTTCTCCATATTATATTATACAAGGTCCATCTACTAATACATCCATTCTATAGAGAATGCTACAATGTGTAAAACTCGTCTTCATACAACAGCTTTCATCTTCTCATTTACATTTAAAAATTGTTTTCAAATAATTTTATCGATACAGTTTTCTTCCCAGGCCAATAAGCCGTATAAAGCCTGCTTCAGCTTCATATCAACTCTTAGGTTGATGATACGGCTTCCTTGCCTTGCCACATCTTCTTCAAGGTCTATTCTAGAACTGAAAATTTTGAGGGGAAATTCAACCTTTAATTTGGAAAAATGGGGGAATTTTCAAAATATGGGGAGATTTAATGATGTAAGGAAGGTACAGCTTGCAAAAGTGATGAAATTTTTGGTGCAATGTTTCAGAAATCAGTGTGAATCCCACTATTGTATTCCCAGAATTTACCCTGCTTAATAATGGGCCCTGTTACAGCTTTTAAAAATTATTTACAACTGAGTAGTTCCCCATGATTAGCAAGATTGCTATTTACACTATCCAGTTATTGCTTTGTACACAGTGCACTGATTATACCAGGTATCTGTCACAGTTGATTCGCACAATTGCTATTTACACTGCCCAGATTTTGCTGTGTACATAGCATGCTAATTATACCAGGTATCTGTCACTATTGATATGCATAATTGCACCACATGCATTAGCAGCAGCAAGTGGCCCAGTGTTTTTATAGAAATGAACATGATAAAGTCAACAGTTAAAATCGTATTTCTGGTTATGTTTAACAACAGGATTTTAAAGTCAAACTTGTACAGATGTGATATCAGGGGTGGCTATCGAAAGAACCAGATATGTAATTGACCATTCAAGTGCCTACATGTATATTGAGGTCTGTTCACTGCCACATGTGTGAGGCTGACATGATTATCAAGAAAATCTGGCATGTAATTGACCAGTCAGGTGCCTATTCAGAGATCTGTTCAATGCTACAGCCATAGAGAAAATGACATAGCTGTTTTAATCCTCTTTCAATACTAGAGCCCTGTCTTTAAGACAATGAAATTTTTCTTTCTTTGTCCAAAACAGTAATAATTCACTAAAATAACCTAACAAAAGAGGATAAATAAATGCAGCCTACAATATCTCTTCAGTCAATGACCTTCATCTTCCAACATAGTCCAAGACCTAGATATGGTCTCAAAATGAGAAAAAAAAGCCTACTTTTCTTTTTGTGCGTATTGAGAAAAATTATTCCATGTCTGTGAAAAAATGTTTGGATTCCATGCCACTAGGTACTAAACATATTTATAGGAGGTCACTTACCATATATACTCGTTTACAAGTCAAGTCCAATTGCAAACAACATAGACCATGCATATTGTGATTGCAGATTAGTGTCTATGTTGTTTGCTCTACTGATTATTCCTAACAAACTGAGTAGACCTAGATCTGCTGGTGCATTATGTGATGGCAGATCTGGGTCTGTGCAGTATGCAGTTGGACGTATAAGAGAGTATATATGGTGCATTGCATAAGTATCTGGAGAGATAACTTGCATCTCTATTTGAATACATGTGCACTGTGCAATCTAAGAAAAAACTTTTTTTCAATTGTCATATTTTTCATTAAAAAAGTATATTTTTATGACAATTTTATAACATCAAGTAAAGCTCATACTTAAAAGTGCCTATTCACTTATTAAAATAATGTGACTTTGTACATGATTTCAACACTATTAAGACTAGGGATATGCAGATAAATATTTCTCTCAACCATTTCATGAGTTTCTTCAACATTTATGTAATATAATGATACTAAGCTTTACATAAAAAACAAATATTTATGCACTTGTATAGTCATTTGTGATTTGAACAACCTTAAACTAGGCATGTACATCTACAGCTTCAAAATTTTCTGGTGAGAACCATTACAAAATTTAATGTTCATTTCTAGCTTCTTGTAAATAGCATCTTTCTAATAGTAGAGTTAATGTGATAGCTTTGATAATACAGTGCAAAGTATAGAAATATTTAACTTACAGACATAAAATTAATAAGAAAAAAAAAGTTGGAACAAGACTAAAAGAAACCTGAAATAAATGCCCATCTTCTTTCTCGTATTGTAATTATAATGAATTGTGGAGTTAAGTTTTTAATTATTTTTTCTTTAACAGAAAGGTTATAATCTGTTAATAACCTGAATACGTTTCTGTCTGAATTCACATCTATCTGGGAGCAGTCCGCTAGGGAGTTAATTATCTCATACAGAACAGAGAAATGGATTTTGTACATATCGTACATCATACTTTTATTTCTAAAGCAGGACTCCAAAACAGTGTAAAATATCTCTATGAAATTTATTACACACATTAGACTAGTTGTGTATATGTCACTTTTGATATTCACAATTCCCCCGTTTCAATATTTTTAACAATTGTGTCCATTTTGACTGCTCATCCATCCAACTATCATTCACACGTCCAGAGCACGACTCCAAAACCATGTAAGATATCTTTATCAATCATGGTATACATATTTTGCTAGTTGACAAGATGTGCATTGTGCTATTCAATTCTTCAGTTTCAACATTTTTCACATTTTCATCAACTTGTCTCATCATCCAGCCATCCATCATTTACACTTTTTATTTCTTGAGCACAACTCCAAAACCATTTAAAATATCTCAATGAAACTTGGTACACAGATCAGACTAGTGGTCTATATATGCCTTTAACTTCTCACAATTCTTCAGTTTCAATACTTTTAAAGTTTTTGTCTGTCTATCCATCCATTATCCACACTTTTAATTTCGAGGTAAAACTCCAAAACTGTTTAAGATATCTCTATGAAATGTGGTGCATGTATTGGACTAGTGGCTTTTGTTATTAAGAATTCTTCATTTTCAATATTTTCATCCGTCCCTCCATTCATCATTTACAGTTTCATTTCCAAAGCAGAACTCCAAAATTATTCAAGATATCTCTAAGAAACTTGGTACACATATTATACTAGAGGTCTAGATGTGCCTTTTGTTATTCACAATTCTTCAGTTTCTATATCTGTAATGTTTGTGTCCATTTGTCTGTCCATCCATCCATCATCCACACTTTTGTTTCTGGGATAAAACTAAAAAACCATTAAGGATATCTCTATGAAATTTGATACAAATGTATTTTGTTATTCACAATTCTTCAGGTTAAATGTTTTAAATGTTTTCAGCGACTGGTCAGTTCATTCATCCATCCATCATTCACACTTTAGCTTCTGGAGCAAAACTCCAACAGTTCATAATATCTCTATTAAAGTTGGTACACCTATTAGTCTAGTGGTGTACGTGTTGCTTTTGCTATTCACAATTCTTCAGTTTAAATATCTTTTACATTTGTGTCTGTATGTCAGTTCATCCAACCATTCACCATTTACACTTTTATTTCCAGCGTAAATCTCACGATGCCTATCTCTTCCCTGTATATTTTGTATATACAAACTTCCTATACATCAATTATTTGACAAATCCTTGTTTTCTGCCACACATTTTGGCAGGGCATATACATGACTCTATCTTCCTGTTTTTGTGTTAGGGGCAATAGCTATCAGAAGAAAAAAATACTTCACTGTTATTTCCCCTTAGCAGCAATAACAGGGTGCTGACTCCGCTATTTTGAAGACCAGCTTCCAGGATTCCGTGCTAGATGCAATAAAGACTTTTTCTTTATTCCGAGTTCTTTACCATCAGAAATAGTCATTTACATTCAGATGTTGTACACTATGCACACAATTTTAATTATGAAACATTAAATGAATTAAGGGTGAATATGGTTACAAATTAAACCCCTCATTTCTCTAAATATCCCATCTTTTATGGGTTTTATGCACGTAAAGCTTTGAATTTTCAACCAGTGGTCTTTTATGATTGGTTCAACTGTTGCAAAATATTTTGTGCATGGTAGATATTGTGGAAAATAACTGCTATTTCCCACAAGCAAAATATACTCAGGATGGTTCGAAAGATGGACACAAAGTTGGACCTGCCATTGCAACACCCCATGCCACCGCACCATCTTTAGCTGGTTACTGCAGAAATTACAACCCTTTTGAAATCTTTGGACTACATCGAAACCTTACAAAAACAAATTTCATCAGCTGTCTGGATACCCATTCCACACTGAAAACCTTACAAAACCTAAAATTTGGACAATCTGTTAATATCCGAAATATAACAGAAACATGATTTGCTCATAAAATCTGGAAAAGTATTCTGTACTAATGGCTGCACATTGGCATTTAGAGTAATGAAAGATAAAACAGCCAAAGCTGCCCTGCAGTCACCCATTTCTGAATGTGAGAGTCCCTATAGTGGCTTTAAATGTTAAATAAATTGGTATGTTCTATATTCCTGGCAAAATATGTGGAACGAAAACTCCAAAAACAAACTTTTAACATCAAATACATCATGGGAGAATGGCATTCCTCATATAGAACTGATCAGAGATGAGGAGGTATTGTACCACGCACATACAGGACACACATACCTGATCCATGCATACCTTCTGCAGGGTGAACCTCAACCACAGTGCATACCCTGCCAGTTGGCCGCTGACAGTAGAACACATTTTTGTTCAGTTTATTGATTTCCACCCTGCAAGACAGAGGTTTTTTGCTCGGAACTCATTTAAGAATGTTCTTGATCATGTACCACAAGAGAAAATCTTTGACCTTCTAAAAGAATTCAGTTATATAACAAATTTTGACCCTATATATAAGGATTTAAATTTTTATCATGATCTTTTCATTCATAAAGCTTTTCAAGTTTTTTTATATCTTTACCTTTCTTCTTTAAGCTCGAAGGACCACAAGGGTTTATCTTCCTAAAGTGTTTTGCAATTCTGTATCTTTATATTTTTGGAACCTAACTTTTAACTGGCACTATATAGCCAGGACTGTACTGATGAACAGTTAAACCCTACATACATACATATGAACATATATTCTTTCACTGTACACCCTGCCCTCTTTCTGAGTTTGGGACAAATATTATTTTTGTTGACTGAATTATGGAAAATTGTGGCTTCTCATTCTAACAAGGTCACGGCCAGCACATTGAGTCCATGGTCAATGCATCGATGTAAAATATGTGACCTTGACCCCAAGGACAAAAGTTTGAGGGAGCATATCGCAGAATAATCTCTTTAAGCTTCATAATCATTTATTCAGGGTATGAATAAATTCGTCAAGGGGTTTAGGAAATATAGCAAATTAAAAAAGGTCTAAGGGGCAAGTACTGATGTCTCGGAATGAACTGTCTTAACTTCATAATGATTCTCCAAAGTATGAACAAACTCCATGCAGGAGTTTAGGAAATAGAAGCAAATGAAAAAACTTTAACCAGAACCAAACCACAAATTACCTGTTGCTATGACCTTGGTTCCAAAGTCAAAGAGGTGAGCGGCATGTCACAGAATTAAACTGTCTTGGCTTCGTGATGATTCTTTGCAAGTATGAAGAAAATCCATCAAAGGGTTTAGAAAATATAAGCAAATTAAAAAAACCTTCAACCAAAACCTTAGAGCTATATTTGTACATGACCTTCACCCCAATGTCAAAGGGGCAAGCGAGTATATATCAGAATGAATTGCCTTAGCTTCATAATGATTCATACCATGAATGAACAAAATCCATCAAGGGGTTTAGGAAATGTAAACAAATGCAAAAACTTCAACCACAATCTTAAAGCAAATTTTCTATGACTGTGACCTCGACTTCAAGGTAAACACGGTGAGGATGCATGTCACCGAATGATTTGTCTTAACTTCATAATGATGATAAGTATTTCTTAGCCAAAACCTTAATTGTTTAAGATAAACCCAACGTTGGCACCATAAAAGTGACTGTTATGTCTAGCTTTCTTACTAATATGGGCTCAACACAAAGTATATGCAATTAGTAAAAGCCCTGAGCAAAACAGTTACTAATTTAATTTATAAAACAGAATATAATATAGTAGTTTTATATATATATATATATATATGCACATACATGTTTTCATGTGTGTGTACAGCCCTTTCCAATGAGGATTATTTCCCTTAGAGATGTACTTCTCCTGATGTTACCCATAATGCACATCATTTCCATGTAGCAAAATTCTCTAATGTATGCATTCAATTATTTTCCCCCCCTTTTTTTTCTTTTTTTGTTGGTTTTAATGGCACATTTAACACAGTAATGGCTATATCATGCTGAGGAAATGGATTCTAAGTGCCTTTCCCAAGGACACACCAAGGCAGCCGACCTGGGCATGCCTGGACAGGTACTGAAACCAATGAACCTTGGATTACGAGTTTGACACTCTAACCCCCCCCCCCCACCATACAATTATATACATAAATAAATACTGACATATAGAAACATCAAAGAAGTCAGCACTGACATTGGCAGGTATATAATCATTAAAACTACTACTGCTGCATCTAAAACAATTTCAGATTCTCCAGTCTATTTCATTTTGTTAAAAAAAATTATTTTGGCAAATTTTCAAAATTCATATAATTTAGTGGATCAGTTAATTGGAAGAACTATCCAACAATATAATCTATGAACAATGCTTAAAAAGATCTGAGTTGTGAAATGTTTGGATAAATTCACTATTCAATCAGTCACCGATTCATTTGTGCAGCAATAATTTTAAGTAAAATTATTAAATTAATAATTTTTTTTTTATACTTAATTACATAAAATAACAAATTAATTAATTTTATTGTTTATATTAAAATCTAATAAAAAATCATTATAACTATTAAATCAACATCATGATTAGAAATAATAATCATCATAATTATTATTATAATGGTAATTACAATGATCATCTATCATCATCTTATTATCAATAATAATAATAATAATAATAATAATAATAATCTCTACATATTATAATTGATTATTGTCACCATGTTTATAACAATGACAGTCATCATCTTTCATTATTATTCTTATTATTTACATGGTCATGATACATTTATTGATCGTCATCATATAAATTTAATTTTTACTGTTATATAAAAATAATAATAATAATAATAATAATAATAATAATAAAAAGGAGAAGAGGAAAAGTAGTAATAATAGATGAGTCATTATCAAAATATAATAAGAAATAGATAATGATGATAATTATCTTAATCATGACATCACTATTGTTATTGACTTTGTCAATGAAACATCTATCAATCACTTTATCATTATTATCATAATAGTTATTTATAATTGTCATTTATGGAAGAAGAAATATCAACAGTCTTATTTTCTTCTTTACATCTCCACTTAACTTTGCTACACAGAAGTCAGCTCTTGATACCATGTTTAATGTATTTGTACCAGAGGCGTAGCAACCGCCCAAGCAACCCCTGTAAATGCAGGAGGCGGGCCCAATTCCCATCAAACAACTTTTTTTTATTTGGAGGGGGCCAGAATTAAGTTTTCCAGGGGAGGGAGGAAAGAGGAATGGGCACATAATTTCTTGATATGCCACTGATTTGTGCAGAAGAAGTCAGTTGTTGAGACCATGTCTAATGTATTTGTACCGAAGAAAGGAAGCTACAGTAGCTCAGATCGTAGAGCATCAGACTTGTAATCCAAGGGTCGTGGGTTTGATACCTGCGCAGGTGGGCTGCCTCTGTCTGTCCATGGGAAAGGCACTTACCTTGCATTTCCTCTGCATGAGATAGCCATTGATGTGTTAAAATTGCTGTTAAAACCAACAAAACAAAAACAATTGTACCAAAGAGTTAAAGATGGGATATAATTTTCAGGAGTGGTAACAACAATTATATAACTACCCTAAATACACACATTAGTAAATCCTTGATATAAATAAGTCCAAATCCAAGTAATCATCCTTATCTGCCAAATCTAATGTGAGATTAAATACCTGCAGTAAAAGCTATGAGCAATGCACATATACAAGCCTAAATTACAATACAGAAAATATCTGACATTTTAGGTATGTACCTATGAATGTATACACTAATTAGTCAAGTTTTCATATAAAGAAGTCCAAATCTGTGTCATCATCATCATCATCATCATCATCTGACGAGTCTAATGTCAGATTAAAAATCAAGTCATTCAGTTCATCCTCCAGTTCAAACAAAAGCAGTCTATTTTCCCGTTCCTCTAGAAAATCCCAAAGTATTAGCTGTTGTAATAGATCCATATCACCGTCAGCATTCTGACGATGTCGTGCTTTTCGGGGCTGAGGTTTAGCCTTTGTTCCATCTGGGTAAGCATGGAGATAGAAGCATTTGTCATTAAATGGACACTCCCCTTTCCCTTGTTTGAAATACCTGCACTGCTTTGTACTGAAATGTAAAGGAAATTATTTGTTTTTGCAACACATGTATGACCACACTGCAGGCCAAGAAGAATGATTAAAAAGTTCGAACAATTTTTAAATGTGCTATAATGGTATGAAAATCTAATCAAGTCAACTACATATGAATACAAATATACTTACCAAATTTGTATTCATCAACTTAAAGTAGTTTTTGCTTAAGAGTGTCAACAAGATTTTGACAAACAAATCCCAAAATTGCAACAAGGGGTCCTAAGTGGGCCTGATATTCCTCAACTTGCATGAACTGGTCTCAAAGGCAAATGTAGTAATAAGGCAGGTAACTTGGGTTGAAAGAGATCAATGTCAGGATAGTTTGTTTAACTGTATTAATTTTCTACTTTGAGTAACTTCAGCTGAACTAGAAACTTTATTGGAATTTTTGATATAAATATGAAAAGTGTTCATGCTACAACTCTACCTACCAAATCTGGTCTGATATGGTCTGAAAGTTTTGAAGAGAAAGTTGTTCAATTCCTCTTTTTACTATAGTGTAGAAGAACTTTATATTTTCTTTCCTTTAAGGCCAATGGCTCAAGTACAAAATTGTACAATGACAAATAAATAAATAAATAAATATATATATATATATATATATATATATATATATATATATATATATATATATATATATATATATATATATATATATATATATATATATATATATATATATTTATATATATATATATAAAACTATCACTGAGTGGAAAACACATGAGTATTCTCTAAGTCTAAATTAAGTCATATAATCACATATGTATCACAACATAAATAATTACAGACTTTGCAAAGTAATTTTTCCTTAGCTTAAAGGCAAAATATATAAACTGTGCTGTTTTTCTAATTACCTCATCAAATTTATTATAAGGTAAATTGCAAAATATTTCATAAGATGGTTATTCAAAATAGTACTTTGGAAGAAACTTGCATCTTAATTCTGAGCATTTTTGGCATTTTAATACAAAATGGAATTTATCTTCAATTTCCCAACTGTCACATAAATAACAATCTATGCGCCCATATTTGCATTTTTTTCTATGCCTGTAACTATATTAATAATAGGCAGTTCTCCTAATCTAATGAGTGTACAACTGTCTTATTTCATTATATTCAACAACATACAATTATTTTTCACATTCTATAAGACTTTTTAAATTTCTATAATTCTTTAGAAGGGTTGATCCATTTACTTCTTCATGCCACTCCATTTTGCAATAATGCATACCACAGCCTCTTTCTATCCACTGAATCAAATGCCTTTTCAAAGTTGATGTATAAGCAACAGTATCTTCCTCTTTTTTTCTAAAGATATTTCTGTATTAAAGATTGCAATATACAATTATTATTTGTTGTCGAATAACCAAATACGGTCTGACATGGTCTGAAAGTTTTGGAGAGAAAGTAATTGTATTAATTTTTTAAAATTATATATTAGTAACAATAGCTGTACTTGATGGGAATGAGTATCATTTGTAGGTTTTCCACCTGGCTGTTATGGAAGCCATACAGCTGCTTGGGGATCCACCCTGAATTCAATTCTAGCACAGAATATCCTACAGAACATTCCTACTATATTTTTATTGAAGTTGGCTGAGCTACACCAAAGATGAAATTACAAATGGGTTTTCTTCCAGGTTGCTATAGAAGCCAGACCATTGCTAGAAGTTCCAAACCCAAATTTTACTAGAACATGTCCAAAGAATCGTTCCAACCAAGTTTGATCAAAATTGGCTCAGCTGTTCTGGAGAAGATGTAAATAGGTTTTCCACCTAGTTGCAAGAGAAGTCACACCACTGCAAGGAAACAAGTCTGGTAGGACATATCATACAAATTGTTCCTACCAAGTTTAATCAAAATTGGCTTAGCTGTTCTTGAGAACAAGTTGAAAATAGGTTTCCCACATGGTTGCTATGAAAGCAACTGTTGCTAGAGGAGCCATCCTGCATAAAAAAAAATTGACAAAGCATAACTAAATAAACATTCCTACCATGTTTAATCAAAAATGGTTAATCTGTTCCAGAGAAGAGGCTGAAAATAGGTTTTCCATATTGTTGTTATGAAGGCCAAACCTTTGCCAGTGGAGCCATCCCAAAGCCAATTCTAACACAGCATGTCTTGTGAAACATGTGTACCAAGTTTGATCAAAACCAGCCTGACTGTTCTTGAGAAGAACTTGAAAAAGTATTTTCCACCATCGGTGCCCAGGAAGTCACACCACTGCTAGGGGAGCCACCATGGACACAATTTTTAAATAGCGTATCCTACGAAACATTCTGACCAAGTCTGATCAAATTTGGCTCAGCCCTTCTGGAAAAGAAGTTGAAAATATGTTTTTCATCCAGTTGCTATGGAAGTCACACCTTTGCTTGTGGCAAACAATTCTGATAAAGCATGTCCCAAGAAACATTTCTAACTAATCTAATATGAGTCCCTTGAAGATACTGATGCTCTACTGGTCAAAATGAATTTCCCGGAATCTAAGATAAGTCCATTTATTCTTTTTAGCTGCTGCATGCTGAAACTATCTCTGATATTCTTGAGTAATAAAATGATTGCCAAGATGGCCGATGTGGCTGCCATATTGGATATAAAGTCAGCACAGAGGATGACTTCTTCTGGAAGGATGATGCCAAGCACCAACAGCACTAGGAGAATGAAGAATGAAGATGAAGATGAAAGCTATTACATAGAATAATGACAGATGAGGATATAGATTGATTTTTTTAGTGTGATGATGATGAATAGGAATTGTAGGAATTTGATGAAAATAACTCCATAGATAAAGTGAACCTTAAATGGACCTTTTGAGGGGCAACCATATAATCAAGAAGATCTACTTTTACTATTGCAACTTTTTTCTTTCTCATATGATGTTCTACAAAAAATCAATATTGAAGCACAGTTTGAATTGCTTCAAAGAATTCGATTTTCAGATTGTTATTGGTTGCTATCAGCTGCTGTGTACAAGTATTAACAACAGAGAAACAGTCAAGCACTGTTTTATCGTAAACCAATCAAACAAGCAAGAAATGACGATTAGTACATTATCCAAAATGGTGGAGTAACTTGCTTCAAGACGAAAACTATGCAAAATGATAACAATTTTGAAATGTGGGATATGCATGTTATATGGCAGAACTAAGTTTTCACCTCATTCTGGGTCAAAAATCAGATGCACATTCTATATTAGTGCATGTTATATATAACAAAACATTGTAGAATAAAATGACAAATTCTGCCATTTTGTTTCACTCAGGCAAATTTCACTTTCCTTCAGTATAATAAAACCACTATTGCCTTCATTTTGAGGTTAAATGACCATCCGTGACATATATATCATGTTAACCTCTGGTGAAGTAGCATACATTACCCAGGGGTAAAATGACGTTACCCTCAGGACAAATAACATATGCCTACGGTGGACAATTTATCATTTAACCTCAAAACAGGAGTCATCATTGTATATAGTGGAAGTTACCTCAAAGCTTTCTTGTATCCTTCTATTAACCTGACTTTTTCCTCTGTACTTTCCACCCAATATTTACTTGGGGTGACAAAATCTGATGTAACTCTACATTCTGGACAAGACCTGGAAGAGAAATGACGAGTGTTGTCATTTAAGTTTCCACTGATCATTTACCCAAAAAGAAGCAAAGAAAAGTCTATATAAATGAAATGCTATCAATAAAACTGTCAACTGATTCATTCAATTCTGCTTTATTGATGAAAAATGCATTTATATTCATGCATATAGAGCTAATCAAGCTGGAGAGCCAAATGATGAGGGGTACAAATACAAGTGCTCTGCAGAATGTGGAGTCTTGTGTATGAATGGTGTAATGATGATTCAGCTTTCTGTTTACACAAACAAGACAGAAAATCCTAGCATTATTAGGGTATGAACTTTAGACATAAAGTAATATTACAACAAGACATGAAATCCTAGCATTATTAGGGTATGAACTTTAGACATAAAGTAATATTACAAGACATGAAATCCTATCATTATTAGATTATGAACTTTTGACATAAAGTAATATTACAAGACATGAAATCCTAGCATTATCAGAGTATGAACTTTAGACATAAAGTAATATTACAACAAGACATGAAATCCTAGCATTATTAGGGTATGAACTTTAGACATAAAGTATATTACAAGACATGAAATCCTAGCATTATTAGGGTATGAACTTTAGACATAACGTAATATTACAAGCCATGAAATCCTAGCATTATTAGGGTATGAACTTTAGACATAAAGTAATATTACAAGACATGAAATCCTAGCATTATTAGGGTATGAACTTTAGACATAATGTAATATTACAAGACATGAAATCCTAGCATTATTAGGGTATGAACTTTAGACATAAAGTAATATTACAACAAGACATGAAATCCTAACATTATTAGGGTATGAACTTTAGACAAAGTAATATTACAACAAGATACGAAATCCTAACATTAATAGGGTATGAACTTTTGACATAAAGTAATATTACAACACAGAGTCAGTTATATACATCCACTGATATTATAAGATATAAGGAATCTTAAAAACACTCAGCACATTGTTGACGATGATGACACTGTTGCCCATGTTATCCCTACTAGAATGGTAATACCTAGGTCTTGCAATTTGACACAGGACAAAAATAATACTTCCATGATGCAAATTTCATCTAACTACAAAATCTCCCACTCCCCCAGAGTCCTTTTTTGGTGCTGCTACTCCATCTTAAACAGGCCACACTAATCGCTTTTGTACTAAATATTAGTCCATGTTATGTAGTTCAACACATACCATTATCCATACTTTTCTTTATCTGTTTCTATTTTAAATGGGGTAAAAATGTTTTCTTTCTTCTGGTGGTCTGAAATTACAGGTATTGTTGTTGCTGTCTATTTTTTTTGCCTTGGTAATTTGGTCACCACTATTTTTGCACAGCAATTATTGCATGTAATGGCCAAGTGAAATTTTAATTTTACCTGGCAACCTCCATTTAATACCTGATTGTCTTGTTTTCAAATTGTTTTGCTGCTCTCCACTGCCGGATACAGGTCAGACAGAAACAGTGGTTACAGTGAGACAGGATACCGAAACGCCTTTCTGTGGATGGCTCTTTATCCATAATTATCTCCAGGCAGATTCCACATGCTTTGTCTTTGCTTTGGGCAACCGCAAAAGCTAGTTCCATTTCCTTTTCATGGTGATTCATGCACTCCTGAAATCAGAAATTGTACATGTATGCACTCATGAAATCAGAAATTGTACATGTATGTACTCCTGAAATCAGAAATTATACATGTATGCACAGTAATTCCTGTAATTTTTTTTACAGAATTTTTTTTTTTTTTAATCAAAGTACAACGTTTTTTATGCAAAATAATTATTAGTTTTTTTAGTGACCATGTATGAAAAAGAATGGGTCTGGACCTGAAAAAGATCTAAGTGACCTTCAATACCTGCTGACCTACCTGTGTGGTAAGTTGAAAAAAATATACTGGTACAATTTTACTGTCTCATTTTGCCCATACACAGCTCTATTCCTATAAATAACATATTTTTTCAGTAACAAATAATAAATCATGAATGATTAGTAATAACTAAGAAGCCACTGTGCATTGCAGACAGATACTTCCTACATTTGTCAAAGTCTGACAAGAGGCAATCAAGTTAATTAAGTGCTGAAGTTATATGCAACTTACATTCCAGCAGTAACATTAACCTTATGAATCTAATTACAGTAAAAAATAAAGAATAACTAAAAGTCCTTTCAAACTAGAGATAATCAAAGGTCTTTCTGCATGATACATAATACCTATTATAAATGGAGATTATTTTAACACTTAGTAACCATTTCTCACTTCTTAATTGTAAGCCTGATTATACCAAGCTTCCAATCAAATAGTGTAAGGTTGTGGTGATGAGGAAACTAGCCTTTAGTTGCATCACTGTGTCAATATGATGACTTGACCTTCATTATATGGAGATGTATGTAATAAAGTAATATATGACCCTGTGTATGAATTATGAGAATGCTTTAACTTGGTTTTTAAAGGTATTTCATAATTCTGGTCGGCAATGTTTCCTCACCACTGTAAACATGAATATTTGTGATTTACTACCTTTTAAAGTAACAGAGTGATGTTTCCTTACATATATCAAATGAATAAAAACCACTCGCATTCTGATACCTGTTTGGTGGGTCGCATACAGGTGATGTGGAGCCCTCAACCTCTGTTGTATTGGGCAAAATATATCTTGAATACCGAAATGATATTATGTTGTTACATGGCTTGACATAAGGTATTACTGGGGTTAAAGTAGTGATCCAATGAGTATAGGTCTAGCTAGGAGTCTGCAGCCTATAGGATCAAAAATGATTGGTACAAGCTGAGGAGAAGTGATCTAATGAATAGGTCTGGTTATGGTTCTAGAGCCTAGTGGATCTTGGGCAAAAGTTTTAGTTAGAAGGTCCGGTTGATAATCCAGAGAGTTTGGGTCACTAATGACTTTCATGCATTTAGAAAGAGTGATCACATCGAATAGGTCCATGCAAGGTGCTGGAGCCTAATCATCACAGGTAAAAATTCAAGCTTAAATAGATTAGCCCAGCTGTTTTTAACATATTGCAGTTATGATCACAGACAAGTTGATTATATGGTGTCAGAAATATAATGGTGTTCAACTGGCACAAGATTTTCAAAAAAGTCTCATATACAGGTAGTGTAAGAAAATAAAAACAAATGCAAAACAGAAACTTCATTTCATCTCATTTTTCTTCCTTTCTTTCTTCATCTTTCTGACTTCCTTCCTCTTTCTTTCCTCTCTCATCTTTTGTTCCTCCATCCCTCTGCCTTCCTTCCTCCCACATTCATCCCTGTTAATTTATTCTCCATTTCTTTCTTCATTTTTTCATTCATGCATTCTCTTTTTCTTGTCTTCTAGTTCTTTTTCATTTCCTCCTTCATTCAGATATATGGGTGGCCACTTGTCAGAGGGGCACTACTGTAGAACCCAGGACAGATTCCATTTGGAAATTGGGCAAGAGGTATTGGCATATACATGTCAAAATGGATAGCAGGTCTGACAGATCCTTATTGTGCCCAATATCCCCTCTATCATGACACCTGAACATGTCGGAAATCATGGAAAAGTAGCCTTTAATCATAATAGTGACTAACCTTTTCTCCTTGAAAACCCAGAGCACTGAATGTGATGATACTGTAGTCATTGCACCAGTTCCTGAAATCTATCACTTTCCCTCGTAAGCCTTTAAAGTGGAGGGCCTTCTAGTTTGTGAGATTCTCTCCACAACAGAAGGTTGAAATTCCTTTTCATACAGGGCTCTAATGAAAGGAGCCAGGCATAAAGCAGAATCTTGTTCAAGCAGATGGATGAAGTACCTGTGACCATGACTGTGTGAGCAGATTGGTCTTTAGGGGGATTTTTCTGGGGACATCTATTGCTAGATTGAGCTGATCATTTAAGCAGGGCTTGTCCCACCTGAAGGGGGCTATCAGAATCACTTTGCATTTCTGGCTGCTCATTTTTTGTATTATCTTCAGTGCTAGAACCGTGGGAAGGGGTAGGTGTGGGCCCCAAACCGCTCCCAACTGATTGAAAGTGTCTACAGCCCAGGCTTTCGTGTTCAGGACTGGGAAGATGAAGGTGTGCAACTTGCAATTCCACCTCATCGTGAAAAGGTCTATTATTGGATCCCTCGAAAGAACACAAATCCAATGAAAAACCAACAGATGGATGGATCAATCTGTGTGAAAGGTCTGGCTTTTTCTCGACAGTGAGTTGGACAGGACATTAAGCCTGCCTGGGATATGACTGATCTGATTTTTCTTCCAGCCACCACCACTGAATTGTCTGACATGATGAGAACTGTCTTCAAATAAAATTTTACCCTTCCAGAAATGAGAAGCATTTACTATGGCTTTCATTTCAAGAAGGTTTATGTAAAGAGGTAACTCCTCTGGCCCCCACTTGCCACCGACCATGGTGAAGATGGGTAACAAGTGGGTTCCCTAACTGTACGAACTGGCATTCGTGAAGATCATAACTTTTGGTTGGGAATTTTCAGGAGAAATTCCTGCTGTGAGCCAAATTGAATGTTTGTTGTGCAACTGATACAAGAATGATACTATTTTAGTCAAGATCATAATTTGTTGATCGAGTTGACTGGAAAAGGGGTGCCAATGGGCAAGCTGGGCAATCTGCAATGGGGCATATGAAAAGGCTGCTGAGAAGAATTAAATCTGCTTCTGCATTGAGCAGACCAAGGAGCTTAAGAAACTCTTGTTTAAATCCACTCCCTATTGGAAATTGACTCTGTGATCTCAATAATCCAAGCTACCATTTAAGGGCGGCAAATGAGGTTGCAATTGGTAAAAAAACCTCCATGCACAGGTTGACAAAATGTGAAATGAAATGAGATCTGACTTGTCCCAGTTCACTAGGAAGATTGTTCCCGCCCTATACCAAAAATGCACTTACCATGTGTTATGCGAGATGACAATATTCTTACACTTCCAAAGTGTGGAGATAACAAATGAATAAGTGTTCTGTACAACCCAGTGTCTCACCTGTGTCTGTATGCTCGTCAGTATAACCCCTGTATCTGACTTTCATAAATTTTCACACCTGTGTCCGTATGCTTTTAAGTATAACCCCTGTATCTCACTTTCATAAATTTTCACACCTATGTCCGTATGCTTGTAAGTATAACCCCTGTATCTGACTTTCATAAATTTTCATACGAAACTTTAATATTGTTGACCATGATTCAAGTAGTTTTTCTGCTAAAGCAGGCAAGACAGGAGCTTCTCACATATATCAAATTATCAACTTCAGAACTACAGTAATATTATCCCAAAGTTACTCTTGAATGCAGCAACAAATGTAGAGGACAAGTGACTTTTAAAAACTATAATACAAATCTTTAACACTGTTGACAATGATGAAACACTTTCTGCTTAAGCAGGCATGACAGGAAAAACAGGAATTTCAGATTGGAACTTTAGACTTGAAACTGTGACATGAACTCCAACATCTGGATGAAAAATCTTTTTTTTTTAAAAATGGACTTTCCTACCATATTTTT
This sequence comes from Margaritifera margaritifera, assembly GCA_029931535.1. Taxonomy (NCBI): domain Eukaryota; kingdom Metazoa; phylum Mollusca; class Bivalvia; order Unionida; family Margaritiferidae; genus Margaritifera; species Margaritifera margaritifera. Next base: position 321,059 of record JAQPZY010001636.1, on the reverse strand, counting down.
TAACACAGTTATCAGAACAACATATTTTTTATATGGTCTAAGGAGGCCATACAGTCAAGACAGGAATTTTTAACATATCAATGTATAAACTTTAGACCCACAGTACTATCATACAAAAGTTTCAGTCACTGTTGCAGAACATACATGACTTTCAAAAAAATGTTAACCAAACCTTTAACTTTGTTCACCTGATGAAACAAGATTTCTGTTAAAGCAGGTGAGACAGGCAAGGCAGGAACTACTAGCATATCACAGCAAAAATTTGAGACCAACAGTGATACAATCCAAAAATTTCAATTGAATGCAGCACCTGATGTAGAAGCTATGTGACTTTCGCAAAACTTTAATATTGTTGAAAACGATGATGATAATGACACTAGCAGAAAAGTGACTGCTATATTCCAGCATGCTTGCACAGCGAAACAATAAGCATCCATTTATAGCAAATTATTAAAAGGTATTATGCAACATGTAGTATGGCATCATCCCTCTCGCCAGAAGAAAATAACATGTCTACTAAGTGGACAATAGAGCTGAAATGAATTGCTAAAACATTTGACTACTAAGTGGACTAAAGAGCTTAAACGAATAACCAAACATTTGATTATTTGATTACTAAGTGGAAAAAAGAGCTGAAATGAATAACCAAACATTTGACTACTAAGTGGAAAAAAAGAGCTGAAATGAATAACCAAACATTTGATTACTAAGTGGACAAAAGAGCTGAAACAAATAACCAAACATCTGAATCAGAATACTTTTTCACAAATATTCCAATAGAAACTGATATTTGAATATTTGTTTGTTTACCCAGTGAGTAGCGACACCTTAAACTAGATTCAGCAGTCAACCACGCTGACCATGGATATCTAAAGCACTGTTTCACAGCATATTGTATAAGAAACAAACAAGGCAAAATGTAAACTATGCAACATTGAATTAGATTACAAAGGAACAAGTTTAATCCTGCTAAATTGTCTGAAATTCAATATCCACTCACAAGGTAATCACAGTGTCAAGATTCTGAATAGTCAGACTGCTCCCTAGAGCAGCATTTCTATTCACTTTCATTCAGGCACTCATTGAAAGATAATGTTAGTACCGCAAGTTGATGAGGAACAGGGGTGATACCCAAGTCAACAAAGCCTTTATATATCAATAAATGTATCCAAATTAACTTCTGGTATAATCTGCACATGATTACTATATATAAAATAAAATAGGCATGATTTCGAAAACCAACTTAAAAAACCAATCGAGTCATCATATGTGTGCATGAACTCTCTTCAAATTTTTGCATTTGTGTCAAGTTACATTGAAAGCTGATTTGTGTGATTTTCATTTTGAAGAAATCACTGCCTAGATAAAAAAAATTGTGAGTCCTCATATTTAACTGAAGTAACTGAGAGTTACTGCCCTTCTTTATTTACAGCCTGTCTGCAGCACTAAACAAATGACTTTAATCATACTCATTTTGAAGGTAAACAGGGAAAATAACACCTACATTTGATTATTACTAGATTACCAGGGCTCTCAATTCAGACAAAAAAGGTACTCAAGACTCCCAAAATGTAATTTAATTATATTTGATGACTGAGCTAACAGAATTTTCAGTGTGACTTGATGGGGGATGGGGACCTGTCAATAAATACCAAATTAGACACAAAAAGGGTAGATTTGACAGCTTTATTAACATTGACAAACATTTGAATTCTATCTGAATACATTTGATGAATAGTTTAATAGGAAAATTCTGGTATTCATTTCAGTTCTAGTGGACATTTTTTCTTCTTTTTTTCTCTTCGTTTTAAATAAAATGAACACAATGGTGTCAGAACACAAGTCTCTGGATAAAAGTGTACTTTGTAGTAAGAAACTATCCATTCTGTAAAAAAATGCAGGGTTTCCACTGGGATATTTTTCCAGTGGTTTAGTGTGACCCTTTATATGTTCTGATAGGGTCACAGAGAGAAAGGAGAGGGTCAAACAGGGATAAAAGCACATCAGACATTATGGACAGAAAATCAATCAAAGAAGCCATTTGAAAAGAAAATATTACCTTATAGACAAAAAGACAATTCCTTAATGATTGTCTCTGATATATTTAATTATTCGATGTACTAGAAAAAATGTTCTTTTCCAGATCTGGCTATAAATGAACTTGAGTTTACATCCTTCATTTATTGTTTTCTTTAAAAAATCACCCCATTCCCTATTTATTTCCTTCCCCCAAACTGCACTTGGTTATTGACCGATTTAATACTCAACTGTGCAGTTGTGGAAGTTGTGTTTATCAGAAATTAAGTCACCTAATACATCAGCAATACAGCCTCAATAATACTTTATGTTGGAGGTGGACAGTAACTTTCCACAGACATCAGAATATAGGGTCCATGCTGGACTCAAATTTTTGGGCAAAGTGACTTCTCTCTCCAGGCAAATTTTGGAACGCTTACAGCTGTAGTCACTTAAAACAGCTGGTTTACTAAATTTTAAATCAAATAAAATCAAAACAAAAGAAATATAAAATGTTTGAAAAATCTTCATCTTTTAAAATTTAAATTCAGCAAAATTGTTCTATTACTTTGCTATTGCAAAAGACACTAACTTTCTCATGTTTCATTCTTTATACTTTTACAGGATCAAATATGAAAGAAATTGAATTCCTCAACTAGCAATTGGTCTATTAACCTCCAGAGAGTAGCAATGGCAGAAATCTTGTAGATTGGAATGTTTTTAGTTGCAGGCATAAATAATTATTTGACTGACATGAAAGTTGATCAAAAAGCACAAAATACTCTGCTGAAACGGTTTTATATTGCTCATTGAACAGAAAAAAATATGAGATGATACTGTATTCAGAATATAAAACCATTCAATGGCCTGAAAAGTTGTGTGTAGGGGGGGGCTTGAAACTGTCAATTAAAGTAAAGGCAAATTCAAGTTTCCTTTTTTCTGCATATTTGGGTGAAATGATCGGTGCTAGGGCAACTATTTCACCTGAACTGCCAACAAGTGCAGATCCAGGGAGAATACTAAAAATCTTAAATTGCCAATTTGTTGTTTCTAATTAATTACAATGCCATCAGAAAATCTGATTGCTTTTGGTGACTTTAGCGATCATCAGTGCCAACAAAGCACAGGCCTGTCTCTAAAATTGACAAAATTAGCAGGTACACAACTCAAAACACAAGTGCATAAATCTCCTTCCCTGTTCTTAGGTAAATACATTTTTAAATAAGTTTTCATGATACGTGCATTATGAATCCAAATAACACCTTCTCTTCTCAGGTGATTTTCACATGCAGTTGTTTTGTTAGCAGGATATTGTCTAGAAATGGAAGTTACCTATTTTGTGGCAGAACCAAACAGTGCTGAATTTATTTGTACTTCAGCCAATGAAAAAGGGACTTTCAAAACCAATTTGGAGGTCAATATGAGTATTTTAATCCATATACATGGTCTACCCGAGAGCATCTACACTTAATTTGTTGACAGATATGCCACCTAGGGCAAGATAAGGCTTTAGCTGACCCCTGACAGCAATAAAAAATGCTGATTTCAAAAGAGGGTCAGAATAAAATATCATTGTGTCAGAATGACACAGTGAATTTCTTCTAGAGAATCAATCTTCCTGAAATATTACATTCATGGCATAAATATTACATAAATGGAAGTCCTGAATTTGTCAAGCAAACCTGATAGCTGGATATTCATGAGTTACACATTTGTCATCTACATATCACATAACTTTCTTTTCAATGTGAATGAAATCTATTCAAATTTGATGGTCTTGGTGAATTTGAGAAACTAATTGCTTGTAATAATATGTGGTTTACAGCAGCAGCTACATTAGTTACAACTCACACTTTTGTGCTTCTCCTGCTGTTCTTTATCTGCTGGGTGTAATACCGCCAATCCACACAGGTCACAAACATCACCATGGAGATACGTGCACTGATCGCCATATGGACACTCTTTACCCACGGAGAAAGGGCAAAGAAGGTTACCATCTCCCACAGGAAGTGATGTACTTGTGGCTTCATATTCTGAATTTGTACCCACCTTGGCAGCTTTAGCATAAGAAAATGGAACTGGAAAAGGCAATGAGAAAGATAATGTGCTGTAACAGAATTAAAATCTTGCTAAGGACTGTTTTAGAAATAAAGTTACTGGGGTGGTTGGAAGGAAATTTTTAAAAAATGCACCACACATCACATTTTAATTAGACTGGTCAGCATAAAACACTGAGAACAGCGTGGATTACTCCTACCACCCATATGTGCTGTGAATTCATTTATTTTCATTAGTGTCAATGAAAGGTGTAAAGATTCATCGATGCACATTGGTACTGTGATACTTCTTCATGCAGATGCATGTATAAGCTGAAGTCAGTAATTTCTGATTTATCATAATGCAATACATCCATGTATCAACATAACTCATAAGATATTGTAAATCACGATGCATAAAAAAAGAAAGAAAAAAAAATCAGACACCTCCTCCCACTCCCCCCTCGCAAAATCTGACTCGCCTCATTTTCTACCAACAGAGAACAATCTATAATCAAAGCAACAATAAACAGTAAGCATATCCCAATAACATTAAATGGGGTAGAAGAGTATGTCAAGAAGAATGGCCTCTTCTCTGAATATTAAGTACAAGTAGAGCCTCTGGAAATTTCCACTCGTCCTGGTCACTATAATATTTGTCATGCTTCTAGATTTGTTGTTTAACAATGCATATTACATTGCAAAGTCAATATCACAACGTGCATCAGGCCCAGAATTTAACCAAACTTTCCTTGTAGCCTGAAGGACTAGTCGATTGTGAAATTTACTAGTCCTGTTGAATCTTTACTAGTCCTTCCCACAAAACAATGTCAGAGACATATCTAGATTAGCAACACTTTTTTTTCTTAAATATCACCATCATTCATAATTCAGATGTACAAATCTTGCCCTAGAAAACCACCAAGGTTTCCTGAAAATATTCACTACAAATTCATAAGAAAAACAATGACTGATTCTCCAAAAATTAACTGTAAAACAAAAATGACACAGTAAACATTTTTTAAAGCCTCCTCATCTGGATAAAAAAAAAAAAACTTAATAAGAGAAAAAGACAAAAACCTCATTCACACTGAAAGACAACATAAAGCAGTACCTGTTATGTGAAAGCAGGGTGAGAAGATCTCTCATTACAGCAGTATAGGCATAGTAAGGGTTTTCACAACAGATACTTTGAACAAAATATGTCTCCATCATGCAAATGGGTAATCATAATAGGGATTTTGATGACTGGCACTAGAGTTTTCTCTGACCTTTCCTACCCCATTTTAGATATTCTGACATTTATGCTGGGGTGTGAGGTCAGAGCTCATTGCCTATCGAAACGTTGGTATTCACCAAAACCGCACAATGTCGGCATAAGGTAGCTGCTTACTACCAGGCCTAGCAAACTTACATGACCTTACATCGAACGCTACCCGAATGAAACTGACAGGAAGATGATTTATCTTCTCCGAAATTGCAAGTATGATATTCATTATGTCTTTAATTTGTTGACAGATTCATCAGACAGAGAACACATGTCAACACAGTTTTGGTTAGTATCACATGACTACTGCATTGACATATGCTCGCTACATGAGGAATCTGGCTTTTTCCAGGTTGCTGCAACAGTGACAGGTTTCTGGTGGTTGTTTTCTGAATAAATATGTTGAAAATTATGTGTCTTTTTTTTCCTTAAATAACATTACATCACTTTCATTTAGTATTTTCAAAATTTTTGTACAAAAACACTGGAAAGGGAGTGTTTTGTTGGTATCATGTGACTATTGGACCTCTGATGTCATGGATATGTAGGCAGCGAGATTTGGGAAGTCATATGACTAGCAATTCAAATGGAGAGAACCAGGTCTTATTTCATCCATGCAGTAGTTTCGTCTCATCTGTGAATGAATTAAAGAGATAACAAATGTTATACTTGCAATTTCTGAGAAGATAAATCATCTTCCTATTGGTTTCATGCATGTAGGACTCGACGTAAAGTCATTTAAGTTTGTTAGACCTGGTAGTAAGCAGCTACCCTATGCTGACACCACGTGGCTTCAGTTAATTCCAACTTTTCAATAGGCAATGCGCTCCAACCTCACACTCCAAAAGAAATGTCAAAATATCTAAAATGGGGTAGGAAAGGTCAGAGGAAACTGTGACTCACAGTCTTTGACATACAGCTTTACCTTATAAACCTAACAAAACCGGTAAAGATGTACACAGGCTCATTTTGAAATACGAGCTGTAAAATCCTCATTTGTTCTAGCCCTCTAGGGGAGCAACTGAATCTCGGGGATTTATGCTATTAGCTCCGAGACAACTAGTACATCATCCGATCATTCAGATTTTGAAAATTACGTATAATTGCATAAATAAATGCTGACTGTCGACAACTGAAACTTTACTAACCATCGAACAATTAAAATTATGAAAACTACTAGTCCAATGGGAAATTTACTAGCCTCAGGCTAGCAAACTACCACTAATTTCGAACCCTGTGCATTGTGTCAGTCTTCAAACCAATACATATCGTGTTACGTGTTTCATTAACTATGTATTGTGATACATACTGCACCTCGGATCTTTAAACCATGTATCATAACAAATGTTATACTTGCAATTTCTGAGAAGATAAATCATCTTCCTATTGATTTCTATTATCAATTTTGTGGATTCGCGAAAAATTACATTTTTGTCAATACCTGAATTCATAGATTTGGAAAGGGGTTCTATTGTTTCCATGGAATAAACATTATTTATTAGGTCTTTAAATATGTGGTATGTAGCAAAATCAATGACAACTGTCCCCACCTCCCCATTTCCCTTGAAAAATAGTGAATTCTGAGTAATTAGTAGACATAGATGCAGTTCTGCCATCACATAATGTGCTTTAACTCTTCAACTACTAGTGCTACTGTAGTGGCTCACTACTATGCCTAGCTGCAGGGGTCACTATTTCAGCTGATTTGGGGGCTCACTACCTGATCCTAATGCTGCTGCAGCCAAATGATAACTTTTTAGCTGATGATTTGGGGACATGGGCTAATTGTTTTAGTTATTTTTTGTATAACAGAGTGATTTATTGACTAGAAACATGCATATATAAAAGCTATAACCTGATGTCTTGTTCATTTTTTTTATCCTGCTGACATCCACAAGATTGGTATAAAATCCACGAATATAACACAAAACACTATTTTTAAAGACTAAAATTTATCTTTCCATCTTTTTATACAAAAATATTGGTTGAATATATACATGTAATTACTTAAAAATGTTTAACTAGTCACTATGTTCTACTATTTCTTACATTGCTCTTCATGGTATTTATAGATGCAATTATGCTTTATACACAAATGGACATGGCACTGTTTGTCAATTTCTTTCTTCCCCTTGTCTAAAACGAAAGTTGGGCCCACACTTTCGGTAAACACAGTGACTTTCGGAGCATGTAGCTCTCTTATCCACAATTCGCTGTCTTCATCATCAGATTCTCAATTTCGGACAGACTTGACAAAGAAGATAGTTTAATGTCACTACCTACACTTCTTAATGCAACACTGTCAAGTTCGTCCTCATAAAAACCTGAAAATTCAGATTCTGAATTGCTAGAATAAGCAAAAGCCATTGTTTCCACTGTCAACTACAAATGCATGTATTAACTAACATGTGGTACAAAATTGCAAAAATCCATGGATTTAGTAAGAACAATAATTTGTTAACTCTATTTTGATTGAATGTCCTTTAACTTCCAATTATTGACCAATAAGACCGATTGTAACATGAACATACAGAACGGCTCTATCAGCCACTGAGGTCTAAGGAGTATAACTAGCAAGCGGATATATCAGTCACTGCAGAAAGTAGTGCTTTGTTTACAAGCCGATTTATCAGTCACTGCATAGGCAAGGTACATTTATGCAGCAGATATACACGTGAGTCATAGTTAAAGAGTTAACCAGTACATTATGCGATGGCAGATCTGGGTCTGTGCAGTTAGACTTGACTTGTTTATTTGAGTCTTTCTAACATCAAATTCTTGGCAAGGTTTCTAGAACTCTCCACCTTTTCGTTAAGTAAAATTACTATAACTTTTTCTTCTAAATTGAGAATTTTTCTCTTCCTCACCAACAGTTTGCACTTTTCACAACAGCTTATTCCTTCGCTGGCAACTTTACCACTGTCCAACTAATTTGCAGCTTTTAAAGGAAATGTTGTGTTTAAAAAAGGAAGTGATCTTGACACGTGGTTGACTGGTTATAGTGTGGTACCCTGTCCCATGCATTTCTTTTCTCCATATGTGAGAAGCCAAAAAGGCATTCATACAATTTTTGTGTCATGCTAACTTGTGCTGAACAATATAGCACTTCTCAGCTGTAAGCTTTTGTAATCTTTTGTAATCTTGATAATTGTCAGCAGTAATAATAGCCAGTAATTATCAAAGTGACAAAACCCGACATCTAAGGAACACAACAGTAAGGATAATCAGATTACTTACCTCTTCGTAGAGGATAAAGTTAGGTACTTTATCAACATGTTGGAAAAAATGTCTTTGTGTAGAATTTTGAAATCAACAAATATTCATTACACGTAATTACGAGGCCATCACTATGAGAAATTTATAGCTACTGTATATACTCACTTATAAATGAGGTCAAACTGCAAACAACACAGACCCTGATCTGCCTTTGCATAATGTACTAGCAGGACAGAGTCTATGTTTTGTGTTCTACTGATTTTTCCTAACAAACTGTACAGACCCAGATTTGCCTGCTCAGTATGCATGGCATATCTGGGTCTGTGTAGTTTGCAGCTGGACATGACTTATAACTGAGTGTATACAGTATTTCTCCCTCTCTGCCAGACAAAGGTAAGACAAAAACACTTTTGTGCAAGCAAATTGGTAGCACACGGATTGTGCCCATTTTCCTTCAACCATCAGAATGAATGTAATAAAATCTCAGTCATGAATAGTTCATATTGTATTACCTGAGTAGCAGACAAAAGGTTGCCCAGGAACAAACTCATTGGCCTGGATCCACTCCTCTGGTGGTAGCGGAGTGCTGGGAGTAGTCTCCCCTTTCAGAACTTTCTTCAAGGAAACCATATTAGATGCTGGTGGGTACTCATTTGCCAACATTTGCAAGTTTGATGTCCTAACTGCACTATCCACTTTGTGACCAAAACTTAAAGAATTTGATGGTTTAACATGGTCATATCTGCAATGAGAATCAAATTCCTGCTGAATTTTGTTTTAATTAAAGATCAAACCATTGTAAAATAGGTAAGATCGGAGAGTCAGTACTTTTTCAAACAATTTCGTGAAAATATTTTTTTTATATCCAGATGATAGTAAATGGTACTTTAATTTTGTAGAAATATATTTTAACAGGTCGATTTGCAATTCAAAACAATATGACTTTTGTATGCTTACTTGTAGTATTACTTACCGATTTTAAACAAAAGCACAAGTATTTGGAATGTGAGGTCAAGTAAACGTTCTCACTTAGGTGCAATGAACAATAAGGTAGTGTTTAATACGATTACACAGTATTCTTTTAAACTAGAAAGTACTTACTGTATATACTCGCTTATAAGTTGAGTTCAACTGCAAACAACATATATACTGATCTACCATTGTTCTAATGATTATTCCTAACACACCGCATAGACCCAGATCTGACAGCGCATTATGCAACAGCAGATCTGGGTCAATGCAGTCTGCAATTGGACTCGACTTACAAGTGTGTACTTACTTATAAATGCTGCAAAGAGCTTTATTGTACACATACCTGCATCTCTCTCCATAGGCACAACACCCTCGAAGATAATACCGGCAGACATTATCAGGTCGGTCTCTGCGATCGTGAGAATAATGGCAGTCACTCCCTGCACGGCAAGCCCCATGAAGAAAATACCTGCATGGATAAAAAGAAGAAAATTAGCTCTTTGATGTCATTTCTCTAAATCTGACCTTGAATGCATGATAAAAAGATATAGTAAGCTTGGGTCAAGATAGACTTGAATTTTAGGGAGAAGTGACATCTCTGTTTGGACAGGGAGAAGTGAGAGCTGAACAGGGAGATGTTGGAGCAAATCAAGAAATGCAATATATATATATATATATATATATATATATATATATATATATATATATATATATACATATATATATATTGTGTGTGTGTGTGTATGTGTTTTGGGATCTCTTATTATAACTGTCCTCTTTTTCCCACTATGCTTATTTGCATTCAACATTGTTTTTAAGCAATATTATATTTTCAAGTAGAAAATTATTTGTATGTATATCATGAACACATATGAAGTGAATTCAAACTTAAAAGTGTGTATGTTTGGATGGAGATATATATAAAATGATTGCTCGATGAAAGATGGATGTATGAACATAAATAAAATAAACATTTATTACAATCATCATCATAATATCATTACACTTCTATTTCATAAATATAGAAGGTTTACAACTTTTGAAGGTTAATAACTCACGATCTTAAATGTGCTAGAACACATACAAGCTATCACAGCATAACTTTACATGTTATATATCTTTCTCACTTTTTCTTCCTTCCACTTTCCCAAGGCTTTGGTCAAGTCAAACTCATTCATATTTGGCCCATCTTCAGATATTGGCATTGAATATCATTCACATATTCAAATTCTTTCACTAAGTTTTGTGCAGTACTTGCTTTTGATTCTATTCTTAGTAGAAAAGCCACATTCACAATGAACAGTTGACACGGGAAGTATCACACAGCACTTAGTGGCTGACCATATCACTTTCTAGAGGTGGCGATGGGAGAAGGATGAGTTTTTTTGTTTTTTTTTAGTTTTATGTATGATGTTTATATAATATTAAAAAATATTTTAGGAAATTATAAATGTTTCTTGACTTTAATATTTGCTCAAACCTTAATGTTATGTATAAGGTTTACATGTTTAGCTGTTGTCCTTGAATTAGGTTGTTTACTTAGTATTCGAGTTCAAGGACAATTTTGGTAAACAAGTTGTTTATTTAATTTGAGGTCAGATTTGATTTTGTTTACAGATAAAACTAGAATTTCTTTTAGAGTTGTGTTAAAAGTCACATACACCATATAATTTTCTAGAACATTGTCATGTGATCTATCTTTATATATACCATGTTTAGCATTTTCAGTTTCAACCTTACTATCAGTCTATAAAGAGTCATTACAGTTGTGAAAAATCATTCCAAATTCAGAGAGAGGAATTATTTAAAATATTCATTGGATTATAAAAATGCTCATAGACTTTTGGATTTTGGATTTTGAATTGATGACTTTGGGATTTATGTGAACTTATTTAAAGATATTCAGCACATTAAAGACTACTAGCACATCAGGACATTAAAGACTATTGGCACATTTGCACATTCAAGGATACCGTAGTTGACTCGGAACATTCTATATTCTAGGACTTGTGATTAATACATTCTGGATTATTTTTGGAATTTAATTCACAATACTGTAAGTGCCTTTTGATTTTCATTTTAATTATCTAGAAATAAATTGCTTGTTGATTTTTACTTGATTAGTTGGTTTCACTTTCTTTCTGTTACATTTTTCTTAGACCATAAAAAAGTCGTAACATGAGAAAAAAAAATTCCAGCTGTAAAATAGCTTGAAAAAAATATTCTTGCTCTAATTAGAAGCAAAAAAACCCTATTCTATTAATTATATTAGTTGAAAAAAATATTCTGGCTCAAAGAAAATCCCAGACTCACCACACCACATCCACAATCACTTGAAAATTAAATGGTCAGTTCCATAAGGTTTATGTGTCTTTCTTGAACATTATGCCATGTATTTTGGCCATATGACTTCAAATAACACAGCAAAAACTATGCTTTGTAATTAATTTTAACTGATAGAAAAAATATCTAGATTACTTTATTGTAATTACAAATAGGTACAAATACTTAATTTTCAATTGCCTGTTGAGCAAGCAATTTAATATTTTTACCTTCTAAAACTTCACCAGAAAATGCAAAGTTGAAAACACTTCCAAAACTAGTTGGAAACAACCCCTATAAACATACATGAGAGCACAGCCGGAGGTTTCTTCAGACCACAGTGTTAATTTATACAAACTGTAGTGGTCACTTATGTTATGGATGAGTAACCTCAACTTTAAAACAACAACTAAATGTGAAATCTTATGGACTTTGTCAATTTTTGGTAAAGTTTTGAAACAAAAAAAAAAATCCTAATTATCAAATCTAGATACTCTTATCATTTAGAAGTAATTACAATGTATAGTCTCTGCTGCCAAAATACATGGTCTAACGACAAGAAGGGCACATAAAACGTATGTAACATGCACATATTTGAAATTGTCCATGTATTTCCTGTTGATGATACTTTTACATTCCATTAATAAGCACTGTTTCATTCGTCAATCATCTTTTTTTAAGAGTTTGTTTTGTCAGTGCGATTGATATCAACATCTGCAAAGACTGCAATACATTTTGCCAGGGGATACAACACTGTAACTACTCAGTTGGGTCAAGGGAGCATCTCAAAAGCTATAAACTACTATCACCCAGTAAACATCTTAAAAATCACAGGGCAAAGTCATTTTCACTATCCTTAAAGTTTAAGGTAAAAATTACATTACAGTGTGAATATAGATGGTTATAAAGTAGAAAACACAGTCACGCTGTGTTTTCTATGCACAAGATTAACAAAAAGAATGGTACCCAATCAATGTTGTAAGAACTATCGTGGTATGAATTAACTTCTACCGAGTGCCTCCAACTGGAGTCCTTCACACCTTCTTCAACTACTGGAAGTTTTTTTCACCATACAATACATGCAGTCATCATAAAAAAGTAAAATCCAGCCATTAGTATTTTATCATTATAGCTGCTTAAATAAGATCACGATCGTGAACACAGGACCTTTACTTAAACAATCCATCACTTGTGTTGAAGTAAATATAAAAAACTGAAGTTGTCCATTGCTTGGTAAATGTTCATCTACATGTATATTTCAAATTGAAACTTTCATACAATGAAAATATTCCCATGTTTAATTATGTATAGTTGTGGTTACAGAAATCAAGGACACATTCATAAACATTTCCAACTTCATGGAGATGAATTCTACAAATTTGATTAAAATCCTTAAAGCAGTTTTGGAGTTGTAGCTTTCCAAAGAAGCTTCAATAATAGTGCTTATGATTACACCATATATACTCGCTTATAAGTCGAATCCAACTGCAAACAACACAGACCCTGATCTGCCATCGTATAATGTGCCAGCAGATAGCATCTATGTTGCTTGTTCTACTGATTACTCCTAACAAACAGCATATACCCAGATCTGCCAGCACATTATGTGAAGGCAGATCTGGGTCTGTGCAGCTTGAAATCAGATTTGACTTAAAGTGAGTATACATCTATATGGTATGTGAAAAATTGGCAACATAGAAAATTGGCAATAAAACATTGTACAACATATACTGAATGATAACATACAAAAAGCCATGAACCCAAATCAAACACGTACATGTTTCAGTTACTCTCTCCATCTCTTCCTCTCTCTGATTATTCCATTTCAAATATACGTTACATGTTGCTCCAAGAGTAAAGAAAGTTAGTCGTGATAAATTATTTTGTGTTGTCATTAATAGTTTGGAAAATTGGGAAAATATGCAGACACAGCCTGCAATATGGCATTGATATGTCTGAAAAAGAAAAGCAATTTTGTTTCCTGATTCACATAATGACTTTTGATCCTGTCTGGTAAAAAACAAAAGCAACATAAAATTTTAATTTGTTAACAGTATAAAATAAATTATATGCAAAAATATCAGAAATCCAGTGCAAACACTCAGACAATTTTCTCTCTGATTATTCCATTTCAAATATACGTTACATGTTGCTCCAAGAGTAAAGAAAGTTAGTCGTGATAAATTATTTTGTGTTGTCATTAATAGTTTGGAAAATTGGGAAAATATGCAGACACAGCCTGCAATATGGCATTGATATGTCTGAAAAAGAAAAGCAATTTTGTTTCCTGATTCACATAATGACTTTTGATCCTGTCTGGTAAAAAACAAAAGCAACATAAAATTTTAATTTGTTAACAGTATAAAATAAATTATATGCAAAAATATCAGAAATCCAGTGCAAACACTCAGACAATTCTAATTAAGAAATTGACAAAACATCGAGGTGCAAAATCCAAAGGCCTGGTGATAGTTTCTATGTTATCATTACGAGAGTGCCAAGTGTACATTTGTTTTCAAAGATTTACTTTTAGGTCATAAAGAGACGTGTATAAAGGTACTAAAATGAATTGTGTGTAATGCATATTTATTATTTACAATGTACATGAAGAGCCTTATAATGCCTCATAAATGTTATTGCATACTTACCATGACAATAAGTTTGACAAGGGACCTAATTCAAAGAACTGAAAAAATTGAAAAAGGAGAATTCTTGAACAGAAGGAGTTTATAAAGCTAAAAAGAACAATTAACAAATTATAATGAATTGTTTGGAATTTACAAGTTTTACTAATTTGTGGTTTAAGTATTAAAAAAAGAAGGATTTGGGATATTTTTCAAGGTCTCATTTCATACAATATGGACTCTTCAATATTAGAAATTAAAGAAGTTCTCTCTGTCTCCATCTGAGTCAGTCTGTTTGTCTCTGTCTCTCTGAATAATACTATTTATATAACCATAAAGCTCCATCCGCACATCTCTCTCTCTGACTTAAAGATCAAATACCGGTATGGAGGTTTCTGTTTACACTTATTTTTAAATCTTCCATACCTGAAAACAACATAATTGTTACTATTATAAATTTCTATTGCACAGTTTATGAATAACTGCATTTAAAAGTATGATCCTATCAAAAGTTATGTATGCAGAAGTGATGTACACTATACCACTAGAACAAAGAACTCATTAACATAGATGCTGTATTAAAGTGTATGGAATATGCAATAGGTTATGAAATGAACAGTGATCCTGCGGAAATTTAAGAAACTGAAATGTCTAATGCTACATCTACGGTCAGTATTAGGGGTGAAACGATACACCTGTGCAGTGTATTGATATGATTCACGATACACAGCCTACAATACGATACATTATCGATTCTCAGTTTAAAGAATAAGAAGTAAATGACTAATAATTATTCATGACAGCTGAAGATTAAAGTAACTTATATAGGGTAGATATTGTTTTGTATCGATTCTTCACCTCTTGTATTGATACGTGTATCGATATGGCAAAAGTATTGATGCATCGATATATCAATGAATCGTTTCACCCCTAGTCAGTATAGTCATGAACAGATTGAGAGAAAAAAGAAAATAATGATGACAATTATTGGAAAGAATGATGAAAATACTGTGCATTGAAATGCAGAAGTGCAACCACAGCATACTTTTTAACTGCATATTGTGTTTATACAAGCCACATTGAAACTGTAACCATCTGATTATACAGGGATTTACTTTGGTCAGGAAAAAGGCATCGCAGTACATTAAAACTAAAGGAATTAAACTCTAAGCTATGCGTCAGTGTCAACTACCAACTATGCGATATATTCTGGGCTCCAATTCCACCGGAGAAACATGTGGAATAGAGCTATGGGGCATTATGAAGAAGAGAAGACATCCCCTCCCCACCATCTATAACAGGGTGGATGTCCAAGGATTTTTCTTGATCAATTTTGGGACTAAATGAAGGCCACATTCCCATTGCAAACAAGAGTTCCTCCAAGGGACTGACACTCTACTTGCTGAAAAGAATTTCTGAGTGTTTAAACCATCTATGATATTCTTTAGCAATAACAAGATTTTCAAATTAGCTGATGTGGTGGACATACTGGATGTCAACTTGGCACCATTTTCATTTAGGCCCAACAAGGCATCATAAGAAGTCTTCTGGTGGAAACCCCATGCTGATATGACATTCCGTTTTTTTGGAGCAATGATAACAAGATTTTCAAGATGGATGCCATGTTGGCCATATTCGATATCAGATTCGCACCATTTCTATTTAGTACCAGCCAGACCTCATAAGTCTTTTGGTGAAAGGACAATGTCGATATGACCAGCCATCTAGGAGAAGTAGTGATAACAAGATTTTCAAGATAGCTATTGTGGCAGCCATATTAGAAGTCGGATCTGCACCATTTTCATTTAAGACCAACTAGACATCATAAGAAGTCTTTCAGTGAAAACCCCATGCTGAGATGAGTATTCATTCAGCAGAAATAGTGATAACAAGATTTTCAAGGTGGCCACTGTGGCAGGCATACTGAATGTCTGAATGGCACCATTAGGACCAACTAGACATTGTGATAACAATATTTTCAAGATGGCCACTGTTGTGGCCATATTGGACATCAGATCAGCACCATTTTCATTTAGGACCAAATAGACATCATAAGAAGTGTAATGGTGAAAACTCCATGGCAATATTACATTTTGTTCAGGAGATGTAGTGATAAGATTTTCAAGATGGCTACTGTGATGACTATATTGGACATCAGATCAGTACCATTTTCATAATAGGACCAACTAGACATCATAAGAAGTCTTTTAGTTAAACCCCATATTGATATGACCATCCATTCAGGAGTAGCGATAACAAGATTTTCAAGATGACCACTCTGGTGGCCATATTGGCCATCAGGTCAGCACCATCTTCATTTAGGACCAAATAGACATCATAAGAAGTCTTCTGGTGAAAACCCCAAGTCAATATGACTTTCCATTCAGGAGGAGCAGCCAGGGTTCTCAGGGACCCAAGCTTCTGGGTCAAATACGCATGAAATTCTGAGGATGCACCATTCCTCCAGGTAATGTGTCAAGGGACGTGCCTCATTTTCCCCTTTGATGATCTCCTTTTTATATATTTGGCCAATCTGCAGAATAGCTACTGGCTAGACTTAGGTAAACAGGCATGAAGCCACTGTGACTAATTAATAGTTAATCCTTCTCTGATGTGATGACTTCAGAGAAACCGATATTCAATTGAATGTGGACGTAAGCAGCTGCGATCATCGGCAAATAAACAATGCCCTTTGTTGTTTTGACTCATTAACCCCTAGCGCCATGTTTACGCGTCATGAGGTTGTACCCTACTTCCGAGCTCTGTAACATCAACATCATTTAAGATACACTAAAGTGGATGGTATTGCAGGAAAGTAGACAGATGTAGCTCTACAATGATACCAAATAATGTTGACTTTCTACTCGCATTAAAAAGTACAGCGAACAAAATGCATTTTTTGAGACCCGATTTTATTTAGATCGAAAATTGACAGTTGTGGAACCGGAGTTTGTGTCCGGATTTTAGACTTTTTGGCCTTAGATCTAAAGCAGACCCTTCTGAACTGCACACAGACAGATGAACCTTTGCAAAAAGTAGGATAAGTTTGAGATTTGGAGAAAAAAGGGGCCAGGACACAAAAATCGAGGTTCCATTCCGAAAAAAAAAAAAGAAGAAGTCTAACTTTTACTCTTCTGCACATGTGCAAGCATAATAGCCAATGAAAAACAATGTTTCTGATACACCTAAACATCCGGCTAAACGATAAACTTTCTTAAGCAGATCTGTTTGGCTGAATTCAGAAGTAACCCCAAAAATGCGTTGCCTACCCCCATTTCACGCGAAAATGAAAAATGTTGACCCTGATATTTATGATGAGAAGGGGCAATGTCTTACTGTTAGCACAAGCAGTGCTGTGTAATGTGTTGTAAGGTCAGTCAACCTTGCAACAACAGGCAAAACTGTCAGGAATATCTCACATACTTTGCAGTTTATATTGACACTGCCGTACAGCTTTGACTGTAATTGCTTTAATTGAACTATACTAACTCGCATGTGTTTTTCCTGACAGAATCAAATCCTGGCACGATCAAGTGGATCGGTTTTAAAGATCCATCTACATAAATTTCAGTTGGCTGAAATGCGATGGTAGCTGAGGAATGCTGAAGTCAATTAAAGTTGGACATGCACATTAAGTCTGACAGATATAAGCCCAATTTTCTAGTATAATACTTGTATATGAGATATTCTTGAAAATTTAGCCTGTAGTTATGAGGTCGACTAACTTCACAACACTCTATAAAGCACTGCTAGTGCCAACATTAAGACATTGCCCTTTCCCATCATAAATATCAGGGTCGATGTCTTGCACTGTAGAACTATAGTAAAAGTCATACAGGTCATGCAGAGATGATGCCAGGATTTTATCTAAAGGGGGAGCTCCCCCCTTGTCACCAAAATAAGGAGGGAGTAGAAAAAAAAATGAGGAGGATGAAATGGCCATAGTTCAATATTTACCTAACACATAATAATCCGTCTCTTTCTATTTTCCTGCTCTATTGATATCAAAATCCTCAAAAGATGTCTCCTCTAGTTGTATACACATTAATCTGTTGATCAATTCTGAGCTTAATTTGTTCCTTATCTGTGTATGAATATTGTTCTGTGCTGACCCCCTTTCACATATGCATAGCTAGCTAAGACAGCTTGAACAAGTTGGAAAAATGTACTTTATGGTTATGTACAATTTTCAGCAGCTCATAGATACTGTCTCTTGGATATCTCTGCTCAAAAATAATATTTTTCACTAACAAGAGCTCTGCCAAAGTTTCACTTTCTTGATGAAGTGCTTTGCTGACTACTACATGTTAGTCCGAGTTTCCTCTGACCCTTTCCACCCCAATTTAGATATTTTGATACACCCCAACATAAATGTCAAAATATCTAAAATGGGGTGGGAAGGGTCAGAGGAAACTCGGACTAACTACATGTATGCCATATTTCTGATCTGTTCCACAATTTTGTATTAAGGTATTAGTGAAAATATGACTTTCATTCTGATGTGTTAAAATTATCATCCAACCTCTTAAATTCGTGACAGAGCTTCAATTGTGCGGCATGTTTCTCATGACCTAACGCACTTGTTTTGAGATAATGACATCATCAACTGTGTAACCAGCATTCTTCAAGAGTGACTGGAAGTATTTTATAAGTAAATTCAGACAAAATTAGATTCAAACACGTAATTTCATGTAATTTTTAAAAAATCTGAATGAAAATCTATATTTTCACTAATGCCTTATTTGTGTCAGACATTTTGGCCTTGAATTTTCTATTATATGCTAAAGATAGGTCTTCCGATCACATGATGGCTTTGTTTACATATCTTGAACAGGAAAACCCACTTTCGGAATTTATGCAACGGGATAGCCAATGTAAATATTTGGTTTTAATCATGTAGTTTTTTTTTAAACAACGCAAGAAAAATGTACACTGGAAATGTATATTCACTATGGACTTTTTTGTTTCAGCATTATTTCATAATAAACATCTTCTACATCAAAAGACATTGAAATCTATTATAATAAAATGTGTATCCATTCACCAGTGTCTATTTTTAAATTTCTCTCTCCCTCTGTCTCTCTCACTCTCTCTATAGTTTCATGTATTTATATGGTAAAGAACATCAAGTAGTAATGTAAGTGCACAAACTGCATATACAATGAACGGAAAAAACAATTCATTTCAAAATTTTATTATATTTAAAAAAACACTGAGATGCTATAAACTAAAAATATCCATACCTTGACCTATCTAGCACATTCCAGTTATATGCCACGTGACTTTTAGTCAGTGTCACGAACCATGAACGCACTTCTGGAAATAAGTAAACTTACACACACTCTGAAAAAAGGTAATTCTGAACTAATGTACATGAATGCCAAAATATTTTTAACGATGATTAAATGAAGTAGATATAGTTGAACACTTTCTATGGTTATTTGAATAGATTCTCACAATATTATAATGAATGCGTTAAAATTCACATTAAGTGCACGAAATATGGCTGTTCGACGATACATGTAATTACCTGTTTAAATCGCATTTTGTCTGATTTTACTTATTAAATATTTGCTGTCACTCATGAAAAACGCTGGTGACAGTTGATGACGTTATTATCTTGAAACAGGCGCGTTAGGTCGCAAGAAACATGGCGCACGATTGTAGGGTAGATAATAAAACTAGAGGTTGGACGATATCTGGCCACAAATTGTAAAAGTCGGTGACTGGATATCTCTGCCCAAAACGGATTCGGCCTATACAAATTTAACCCCATAACATAATCGGCCCATTATGGAGTCGGCCCATGACTAAGTCTGCCCATAATTACTAAGTCAGCGCATAATTACTAAAGCGCATGTCTCATTGCACAAAATTTATATACATAAAATATTTAATTACGGTTAGTATTGAGAGAAGGAATTTCGATGCCATACAAGATCAAAGGTAAGGCCGACAAACAGTTGAAGGCAGCACGTGTCTATTCTACTACTTGTTATTGTAAACATGTGTTGACACGTGTGAATCTGATTACGGTCGCACTTCCCATCTGTATACCATAAATTTTTTATCAACAGTTTAATAGATATATTTTTAAAAAATAAATAAAATAAGCACTGTGACAAAGCAAATATATCTAATTCTTATGTGTTTTTTTTTTTTTTTTGTAGTATAACCTTTTTTATCTTTACCCGGTGTTATTCCTTCTCTCAATACTAACCGTAATTAAATATTGTATTTATTGTTGACATCAAACAGAGACTGATGGGCGAAGAACATATACTCAGAGCACATCGTAGCCAGCATAGGGACAATGAGGGCCGACTTCACCAGTTCTGGGCGGAATATTCGAAACTACTAAAGTGTGCACATATATATGGTCCAACAAATGACTGATTCCGTGAATAATTTATTGTTATTGCCGATTTGAACTGAAATAAAAAGTAACAATATCAAATGTTTTTAATTTTTTTGACAACTGGTTTTTCGTAAAGTGTAAAAATCATACACAGATGCACTAAACGTACAAAGATTAAAAGACAAATGAAATGACTGTTGAAAAAAAACCATTACATCAACATTACTATTATATAAATCGTGGACCGAGTACGTAATGGGGCCGAGTACGTAAATGGGTCGATTTGGGTAGGCCGAGTTCGTTATGGGCCGAGAACGTTAGTGGGCCGACTCTGCTATGGGCCGAGTTGTCCCGTAATCGTAAAAGTCCATAGCAATCAATAATTTTCGTCTGGAAGTTTCTTGATGATAGTTAATATGCAGAGCATGCAATAATCAGGACTGATTAGACTTTGGTTAAACTATATTAATGTTAAATTTTAGAACAACAATTAATATTTAAGAGGAGTAAATACGCTTACATGACCATAGTGACATACACTTTAGAAAAGCAAGTGAAGTTAATGTGCCATTAGTGCAGAATTTTATACAGGATCAAAAGGAAACCTTGTCATCATTCTGTGGGATGTTTTTCTCAACTAATCACGGTGGTAAAATATATTCCCATACTCTGACTTTGGGCTTTTCAAATTTAACGAGGTATGTCGTATGGTCGAAAATAATATAGAAAACTATCGGTGGGAAACTGGCACATCTCATGTACTGGTACAGTTGTCAAGGCACAATTGAAAATGTTTTACACGCCATCCAAATATTTAACATAAAACCCCAAAAGTGTTACAACCTGCACAATGTTTGGCTTGATGTTGGCCTGTGCGACGTAGACACTGCCTCAGCCATTTGCTTACCACAAGGTTGCCCAATCTGTACGCACGCTCGGCTAAACAATTGCTGCTAAATTTATTTCTCGGGACATACTAATAAAAGAAAAACCATGACAGTATTTACGCGGAAAAGGAATGTTGTTGTTTATATTGTTATTGTTGTTGCTGTTTGTGGCTGTTGTCGTGGTACTTTTGCTCAACAAGTGCCACAACGATACACAAATAAATACCAACTCAGTTATAATTGACTTAAATTCTTTTAATTGTCACCAGCTTCTTACAGGATTCATGAGAAAGTAATACAAGCAAGGATAACAATGTACACATAGTAAACACATGCAACAGAAACGTAACTGAGACTCAAACACAACGCTAAAATTACTAAATGAGAATAAAACTAATGATGTGTAATATGTTAAAATTAATACACCTAGAGGAACAGCTCACTTATAATTAACAAAGCTGTGTCTGTCTCAAAACATTCTTAACTGAATTTCATATAAATAAGTAATTTTGTAATTAAAGTTCCTGAGAAGAGAATAAAAAGAGATTCTTTTTCATTTATAAACTTATCTGTTGCTTTCTTATTATGCTATATAATGTACAATCTATAATAAGTGAATGTCATCTTCTATAATATAAAATATTGTTATCTTGGAATAACAAGTGATTTTTATCTACCTTTCTATGTTCTTAATAAATGAGAACTTACAGTTAGTCTAGTGCAAATATAGATATACTATTTATCAACATTAGTAAAAAGATGGGGATCAAATTAAAAGTTAGTTTTAATTTGTCATTGGTACACAACTTACAGAAGAAGATATTCCTTTTTCTCCACAATGTAGTATGGTTCTAATTTGTGTCTTTAAGGTGTGAACCATATTAGATACATTAAAGGTGGTTTAATTATTCCATACATGACCAAAGCTGAGGTAGTTAAATATTTTTTCAATAGAATTAAACCAATTGTAAAATTTACTCCTCTACGGACAAAAAGACAAATATGACTGACATAGTCACAAGGCAGTTGAGCCTAAATTTTGTACCATTATTAAAAGATCTTAGAAAAACAAAGACAGAAGAAAAGGAAAAAAAAAATTATATAAAAAAAACCTAAACAAGCAAACACCTGGAATTTTCTTTCATGTAAATATTTAAATTAGATGTTATCATTTATATCAATTTTAGTGGATAAAATGTTAAGATTAAAAATAGTTTGTAACAGACAATGTCCCCCAAAATGTTGTATCAGCTTTCTTTGAAAAAGTCATAGTGACCATCACTTTCACCCTCAATGGATCTCTACAACTATTATTATTATTATTTATTATCATTATTATTATTATTATTATTATTATTATTATTATTATTATTATTATTATTATTATAGAATCTAGGCATGTTATTTGGTTTTATATGCACCTTCTAGTCAAATTAGAGTAAGATCTGGATCAGATTTAGCTCGGAGCAGAATATTTAATCGTAAGTTTGGCGTACTCGATTTGGATTGTACGAAAATTTAACATATTTTATCATAAATTACCTCCAACCACAAAAAGGAATCGCCATGTATTTTTTTGTAAATTTAATTTTTTTTTTTTTTTTTAACGTTTTCCAGCAATTTTCTTACGAAAAGACAGCAATCATAGAATAAAGATATCACTATTGTCATGAATGGCAAGCTAAGCTTATATTATATGCTAAGTTTTGTTCACAACGGCATTCTTTATTTATTTATCTTAAATATATTTTCTGCGGTGATCGAATATAATTCTTTATTTTATGCTAGGCAGTGAATTACTAGATTTTCCGAGTAAAATAATTGTGATATTTCACTGCAGTGAAAAAATATGATATTTTTTCACTGGCCGTCAATAAACATTGATAACGTTATAACTAAGAAATTCCAAACTCGCTGTAAGACGCTTGCGTGGTGTAAAGGTTAAGATGGCTGCTTCGCATCCAGGCGAACCGGGTTCAAATCCTTTCTTTTTTTTTTCATCTGCTGTTTTACGTTGAATTGGGAAGGAGCATTATGTAACTACTGATATTTTATGTGCAAATATACACAAAACAGAGCAGAACATAAACGGTAAACTGCTGACATTATCGCGCAGGATGCAGTAAGAAATCAGCTACTTCAGTGTGTTATACAAATTGCTAGATAATACGTTTGAGCATACAATAAAAAGAATATTTGCTTGCTCCGAGTGAATAACGGATATATTTCATCTCATGGGTGAAAAACTTCAGTATTTTCACCCACTTGTTGAAATATATCCGTTATTCACTGCTTCAAAGCAAATACCCTCTCTTTCGTAAATTTCTGCTGGGGGGAAAAAAAAAAAAAGCTTTATTTCTCTCTCTCTCTCTTTCGTTTGATAATAATAATAATAATAATAATAATAATAATAATAATAATAATAATAATAATAATAATAATATATATATTTGTAACACACATCCATCAGTTTCATTTTGTGGAAGATGACTACGGTAAAAGAATAAAACCAAATTACAGCTGTTATACTGATATATGAATAATTCTGAAAATAGGTATTGTATACGGATCCATTCCATTATTTGCTGTAGATTTACTGACCGAAGTTAGACTTCATTTTTAACCTGACCATAACAAGGACAATAGGTCTCTCGTGCAGTCATTTTTCGAACGTATTTTGTTTCCGACCGTCATCAGAAAAGATGGCATAACCCACAGGGCATGGACCCGTTCTCCTAAGATCGCCGTTCTGATATAGTTATCTCTTGGCCTCCACTTTCGTATCCCCGTGAGTTTGTCCTCGTATTTCGCTCAAACTTTACACTCATCGTCAGGGCCGTCGTAAGGGGCGAGCGATACGGGCGGGGTAGGCACGCCATTTCGCTGATCATCTTTTTTTTTGTTTGTATTTTACTTCAATAAACGTACAACTTTTTATTAACATATCTACGTTTAGTTATTATTCTCATGACTATTAATATATTTAAAAAATAACTAATTTGCGGATTTTTTCTGAGGGGGTGGGTGGGTGGTGGTTTCGTTTTCGGGGCGCCGTTCGTCCAGCGCAAACTTGCGACAGTGCTGCTCATCGTATCTGCACATCATTTGTAACTATTATGGATTGATAGAAGAGATTTTGATTTATATCTCCATAGTTTTTTTGCTTTTCCCCGTTGTGTAGTTATGGGGATAATCGTCACTAAATGCAAGTACCAGTACCTGAGGGCGTTTGTTTCTCACCCATTGTCTTTATATATACATATCGGCATTAAGGTGAAATTTCAGACTGTCTTTTAGATATGTTTTTCATTGCAAATGCCTTCTTAGGGTCAGTACCGAAGGATTAAGTACAATAAATTAACGTATGCTACATTAGATGCGTTAGATTTCTGTTAACGAGTACACTGTATTAAGAAACGGTAAATGAAAACAACTCATACAATTCAATTCAATGAGTAGAATGTCCCGAGTAGTAATGGGAGATACCCTGGCGACAAAAGTGACCCTTTGGCGGAAATGGGAGTTAACATTACGGCCGCCATTTTGTAGGGATTTGATGTCACTCCAGACGAAGGCAGTGACGACGACATTTCTACTCTATAAAATCAGAACAACTCTTTGTAGAACTTCAATGTACAGTATCCCTCGAGAGCACAGTGAGCATGATCTTGTATGCAGAATTCGACAATACCCTTGAAATCAACAGTCTCGGAGAAGTGGTGGTAGAATATTAAACACATGGAACACGAAGCCAGGGATATAGATTATGATGATCAAACTATGAACTACAGCAATCGGAAACACAACATCCAAGGGATGGTAGTGGTAGACAAGAAGAAACAGAAGTGCTGTTACGGTTGAATTTTCAAGGAATTTTTATAAAGACCAATGTTTGTTTTTATAATTCAAATTTTTATAATTTTTAATAAAAGAGAATTTGGAGTATTTGAGTCCTATAATCATACAGGTAAGATTTTGCTTATGCTAGCGAATTCCTTCACATATACTTAGGTCAACAGGGTTATGAATATCTTAGCTAAGGCAGCAACTCCGATGTAAAATGGCGTAAGCTTTGACCAGCCTGCGACCATTTTTGGAATCAGAAATGCGTTATGTAGAGATCTCGTAAAATCTCGCGGCCCCAGAGCACGAGTTTGAGTGTGTCTGATAAGTTCTCTGTATATGTCTTTGGCATAGACTTAAGTTGTAAACTATTTCCAAATTCCTCCAAGAAAATAGTTACAGAAGCTTATTGTGATGCCGAAGCGTAAAATTCATTATTCCAAAAGATCTATGTTTTGGCCGTGTGGTGATTACCGCAAAAACTGTATTACACATTCCGTCGAGTGTGATGTTTGCAAGTTATTTTACCATTATGATTGCCAGAATGTGAGTTCTGATGACATTAGGACCTTGGAAGGATCATCTAGTTTCTCCTGCTTCAACTGTTTGAGAGAAGAAATAGGATCATGCTATTCATACTCGGCAGCCTTACTGAGACTTACAATGGTAAGATTATTAGTTTCTGTAAGTAAGATACATATATTATAAATGCAGGCTGATGATGCCATGGATCCATTGTACATACAGGGACGTCAGTAAATAGTCATATAACTAATACATCCAGTACAACTTGCTGCAGTCCTCTTACAAGCTTAAGATATACGTATACGTTTCAAGAAACGAGTACCACAAGAAAAAATTTATAAACATTGTCAACATGTGAAAGATAAGATTTCATATACAAAACTACAGAAAGACAATCTCCTTGTGACTATGAAATGATACAAATTGAAACTATATTTATTAACATACTTGATTGCACCTTTCTAGATGAAAGTAGTTAATTTAGGTTAGTTTGCCTTTATTTCATTAATATATATATACAATAATAATAATAATAATAAAAACTTAAAAGAGAATTAAACATTCCAAATCCTATAAATATATGAAACAACAATCTAATGTATAGAATCATGAATATAAATCTAATCACCAGACTCTATAATCATTTCGATTTAATTATCTAAAAATAACTTATTTTCACATTTTAAAGCATTATTTCACATGCCAAACTACTAAAAATACTTTTATTGTTATGTTGTCTTCTGTAATGTAGAACCGAAGTTCATTACACATGGAAGAGTTACTTCCCATGGCAGTTCTTGAGCGCATTAATTTTCCCGTAAAAGAAACACGTAAATGTTTTTTTTTTTAATGAAGAACGGTTATAAGTAAATAATTTTGAAAAAGAGTTGTATTAATTTTGTATACTTATTTAATAATAATTGAATGCAGGCATCCGTCAGTCTCATGAGACCATGGATCTGCGCAGATGGATGTTGACATCTGCTTGGCAGTATAAGTTGTGTCTACATAGTCCGATGCGAGAGTGGCAGTCTCTGCCACACTTATTACACTTTTGATCTGTAGTTCGATAATTTCCTTGGTGCTGGGCTTTTCTGTGGGTCCTTTTTTCTTCTGCTTTCCGCCTCAGATCCCTCTCGTACTTTATGAGTCCCTCCTGAACCTAGTGTTGCCATGCACGTCTATCTGAGGCAACCTCTTCCCATGTGTCTGTTTTGATGCCAAGTGCCTTTAGTAATAATAATAATAATAAAAATAACGTATAAGAGAACCATCAAAAGAGCGGTCAGTTGTAACAAACGCTATAATCATTTCGATTATATGAAAATGACATATCTTCACATTTTGAAGCATTAGTTTACACCCAAACTAAAAGTACTTTTATTAGATGTAATTGGTGCAATTTGATGTGTTCTGTGGCGTTCTGTGGTGAAAAGACGCGCCCACCTATGGGCTAATGTTAAATTCCCCTTGTCGGCATTGGGTCATACTTTCAAGATAGCAGCCGTAATATCAATTCCCTTCGTTGCCAGATGATACTTTTTTTTGACCCCATTGTATCCCCCATTACTACTGCCCAGTCCCAAAAGTGATAACAAAATGGATCAGAAATTTCAAATCGAGTGCAACCTTTACTTCCGATAGCCAAGAACCCGGAGACCGCTGCGAAACGACAAACAACCGAAAACAGCTTGGAAACTATGGAAAAATGAGGCTTTGATGCAGTGCATGTTTCGTTTCCTAGCACTCTATAAAGATTTCAACAAATATATTGGTATGGACACCTTAGATTTGACAGAATCTCTGGTTGCACTGACTACTTCCTTTACAAATTCAGTGTGGCTGGGGACTAAACTTTGGTGCTAGCCAAAATATTTTTACGTTTTTGTAGCGATAACAATGTAGCCAGGGGCGCTTCCGTCGCAAAATGCCACCATCTTACTACTTTTGTACAGAGACGGTACCCCTGTTTACGGGCCTCACATTCTTTTACCTCTGATTGATTATATCATGAATGGCGGGAACATTTTATCATCATCTGCGCAAAGGAAACAAATTAGCTTTTCTTATAAACCATGCATTATTGGTAAGAATTTGATACGGTTCTGAGAAAAGTTTCTTGAAGAATCCAGAAACTGTGTTGATCGGGGCCGGTTTCACTCGGGAGAGGCTTTATTTATTTATCTAAATATGGAATGTGTGGATAAATTTTTTTCTTTTCATTTCGTGGGAATAGAGCTGTATTTTAACATGCCTCCCTGCTCCTTTTCAACCCGAAATGCGTATCAGTTCTCTCTATTGAACAGCTGGTAGAGGTAGCAAGATCTGTTATACTCCGTTTGTATACTCTTTGTCAAATTATACAACAGCCTGGGAGCCCTTCAAGGAAAACTAAGGATTAGGTCATTGTTTTCATCCATTTGATAATGAAAGTAAATCGCTAGTATTTGTATTGTTGCAATTCTTTTTCTTTTACTGCTGGTCTTTCGGTAAAGTTAAAAGTTTTCTAGAATCACAGTAGCCTGCCAATCCTCACCATATTTTGATGCCATTATTTAAAATGCACATCATCGTGTCATTATTGGTGATAAATAAAATATTGTTGGAAAATGTAATGATATAAATTTACCCAAATCTGTTAGTTCCTGATTTTTAAGTGATCTGCACCTTAGTTGTCATCACAAAACTTCCAGATGAATGCTATCGATTGCTATGAACATTTACAATGGCAGCTAGGTACTAAACTGTGTCAAAAAAAGAGGATGTTGGGGCTAATCATTACCAGTGCAGGGTAGTACACATTTTTCAAATACAGTGCATGGGACAGTAATGGATTATCAACAGTAACAGGTCATTTTCATGTTTGTCTTTTCTTTTCTTGGCAATTACTAAATTGACCATGATAATTATGTTGCAGTCATTTACTGTAATCAGTTACCTAAATTATACCAAAAGTTTGACTCGCAAGGACACTTCCAGGCTAATCTAGGTCTGTAAATGAAAGTGCGTTCTTCCGAATGAAGCGGAATTTTAGCTTCGATGTGAAACATACTTCCAAGAATTGCTGAAAAAAACAATTTCCCAGGTAAAATATACAAACGGGTATTATTTTTAAAAACCGTATTTTTTGGAATGAGATACATTGTTATTGATGTATAAAAAAGCTGCAATAATAATCTAGAAATTAACTCTGGTAGTTCTGCATTGTTTTTATATGACCTTGTTACCAGTGCTGATTTGTTTGTAACTGCTCCATTCGTGTACGTGTATGCTGAGTTCTTTCAGAACAATTCAGACTTTGAGCCGAATCCATAAAACTGCTTCAAAACTGGTATTTAAATTCAGATTGGGAGGAAATTGTATGAAAATTGATAAGACCAAAAATGTCACTTAAATTTATGCTTGTTCATGGTTACCATAGCAACCAAATAGGGAAAAAGGGTGGAAAAGTATTTGCTGAAAAGAAAATCCAATATAATGTATACTTTTCAATAAAATATAATTATTCAAAATGTTTTTATGGACAGTTACATTTCTGTCTACATATCACTTATATCCTCAGTGCATTATTTCTAGGTCTAAGCTTTGAAACATGTCCATACATTTCAGTATGTTATAATATTTAGATGATAATATATTTCTGTAGTGTTCAGTCATTTACAAATTATCTCCATATAAAATATAACTATATTCAATTATTTATAGTTCAGTGATAAGAAACCAATACTAATCATACAGAAAATGATAAATAATTATAGAATTTGCTGTGGTTGCCATGGTGACCAAAAATAATTCACCATGGTTGAAAAAATAAAAAAGACTTTTTAAAAATTGTTGGCAGAATCTTTTATCCAAATAAAAACAGCATTAATTTTTCAGAGAACTCAATGTGATCAACCTGTTTAAATCTGACGGTAAAATACTAATTATTATACATGCAGAACAATTATATTATGTTTTAATGGGAAAAGAATACTGTTTATGCATTGAAGTCAAAGTAAGGGGGAATAATAAAACTAATTTTCTAATGTGAAAATTGTTGAAAGGCAGATATCTCACAGATTTTTATGTAAACACATCTATATGCAATTACTACTGCTAGCAAGAATAAATCAGACATACATGTGACAAATGTAATAACTGACACAAATTCAAATTGCACTTTTACCATCAACTGCAATGGACTTAATTGTTTTTTTTAAATTTTTGATGATGTCATGTTTAAATGAAACAAAAATCGATTTTTCTTTTAAAATATAAAAAAGTGTTCAAAAATTTAAGATTTTATTCATGGATTTTAAGACTTTTCATGTTATCTCATACTAAATAAAATTTAATTTTTGCTAGCTCCACTACTTTGTGTCTTAACTTTTCTTTTTATAGTATTAATATGCAAACTGAATGCATATCACTAGTATTGAATACATTCTGTTTGTGATTGCCGGCAGATCTGGTCTATGCAGTTTGTAAGGACTAATCAATAGAACAAACAACATAGACCCTGATCTGCTGGCGCATTATGTGACGGAAGATCAGGATCTATGTTGTTTGCATTTGGACCCGGTTTATACGCGAGTATATACGATACATCTATATATGCTGTTGACAACAGACTTTCCTGGCCTATTGTAATGCTTGTTTCACTGATGTACTGTTACAGTGATGCAAAACTGATATATATTGACCTATAGCTTGTGTTATCTCCCTGGTGTTATTAGCACACGATTAATGATTAGCCAAGATTTCACATCTGTAGACGTCATTGTCCTGATCCATATTTTTATGGTATCCACATATAGACAGGTTCCATTTGACCATAAAGATATGGTCCTGGCATACAGAACTAGGTGATGTCATCCATAAATATATATCTCATGCTCTACCAGGGTTAACATATGAATGTGCCCATGTGAATATGACAATAATGGATTGTTCTTGTTACAGCAGCTGGTGAATGAGGGGAAATGTTTGTTGAAAAGCTGTATATTAATTACGGTTCAGTTTTATAAACCTAGGGGTTTATGACAGCAGAAAAAAATATAGTCACTGCCAGTTTGCGAAAATGTTTTCTCAGGTTGTATTTTGAAATAAAAAAAAGTGTTTTTTCATAGTTTTGCTTTTCTTCCAATCTTGGTTGAAAATGAGATGTGACTGACACCAACGTTTTCAATCCTGTGTGGTGCCATACAGCCAGTTTTGTGCTGGTGTGCTGTAAAACTCAACACCCACTCACGTTATATAAAATAAACTGTTTTGAGATGACCCCCAGATGTGCACCTTGAACTGTACTATGCGATCCGGTACTGTCAACTGCGATCCCATAATGTCTTAAAAACAGCGCTGATTAGAATCGATATTGCTTTCTTAATAATTGTATTTAGTGAATAGTTTTACATCAAAAGGTATGAGGGGATCATTTTCATTCCAATCATGTATAGTGTGTCCAAACAAATTCATAAATAAGCATGGTAACACCATTTATACAAAAAGTGATCCGTTACTATCACAAGCACTGTATGCAGCAATTTCTTTGTGACATCATAGCATGGAACATTCAATCCAGTTTACACATGATCACACCTCTTGGTTGGTCGCGTCTGAAAATGTTCATGTACTTGAACACTGATATTGTTGTATGTATTTCCTGGGGTGGTAATATAATGATCTTGCAAGGAATATTGATAAACGAGCAAGCACAATAAACTGAATAATCACCAAGTGACATCTGTATAGCTGAAATAGTCTGTACAACATGCCTACATGATTTTTGTGACTTGTACTTCAGAACGTAATGATCAGCTTTAAATCTGACAAATTGTTGACAGAAATAAGTTTGTTGTCATAATTTATGTGATATATTGTGATTGTTGTCATCATTGAAATGCCTGAGTATTTTGCTCTCCAGGGAAACTGGTTTATTGGAAAAAATATAACTAGGCACCATATTTGCAATCACATGTTCTCAGATGCAAGATGCAAGTGAGAAATCATTTTCTTGAGTAGAAAAAGATAATTATTATCAGCCACTAATAAAATATTGTTTTAAAAAGTCATAACTAGCACATAGAAAGACTTTGAAAGTACAACAGCACATATTGAAAGGAAAATAAATTATATAAAGTGCAAGAGAACAATCATGTAAAACGAGCAGCAATTGTTGAATGTTGCAGTATTTGACGATGAAATAGGTGTTTTTTTTCTTCAAAAGAGCAATTATTTTGATACTTGGATTTTTTTTGCCAGGAGAACAGTTTATTATAGTTAATGATACTAACACTTGTAGTGAAAAAGTGAAGATTCTGACTTTAAACAATATAGATAAAACAGAGTTATCATGATGGATTTGTACAAAACATATTTAAAATTCAGTATTTCAAAATATTATAAAACTTAAGTATGTCAATAACATTTTAAACAAAATTTATTCAGTTAACATAGAAATCAGAAAATTATATATTTCCACTTGCCATGTTTAATGATTTTCAGAAGTCTACATAGCATCTGATTTTTTCTTCCTTATTTTATGTAAAAAAAAAATCACAACCCTTGCTGCAAAAATGTTTTACTTGAAGTGAAGTTAACTTTGGATTTTTCCTATGATTAATATTCAGTGATGAAGTCGGAAAGGGGGTGTTCATTCTTCTCATCTCTGTGCACAGGAAGAAACAGACACACAGTCCTCAGTGACCATATTGAGGAATTCCTCAAATCATTTTAATTAAGTCCATCTGCTGTCTGAAGATGAAAAATATTATGATTTCAATTTGCAGAGTACCTATACAACTTTATAGGTCTAACATTATTATTATTATTATTATTATTATTATTATTATTTCTGCTGTGTCAAGAAGAAAAATATGATTTCAATTTGCAGATTACCAATAACACTTAATAGGTCTAACTATTATTATTATTATTTATGATAATAGTTGGTAATGGTCTTATAAAAGTCTTGTTCTTTGACAAATACAAAAACTACACGTCCTAGATAAATGAATGGTTAAATCAATAAAATCTTTAATACGTAGAAAGAAAAGAAAAAGAGTCTCAGTTTGAGTTTTGGTTTTGTTTTTTTATTTAAAAAAAAGATTATTATTTTAATATAAAATGTATCCATTGAATGCTCAATGACTGTATGATATCCTGACTTGTATATGTCTTAAAAAAGTGTGAGTAATAGTGAGTGCCAGTTTAACAGTTATAAATTGGGTATTTTACTCCCTGGTTTGGAACTAACAACATTTTTAAAAATTCAGTCTAGTATATGGTGAACACTGCAAAACCCACAAAGTGAAACTTGCGCTACCAGACTGAGTCTTAATCATCAAGATGTTGATCCTGATTATTTGAAAGCATCAAATGGCTGATTGACTAAGACTAATTCAGGGTGTGTTTGATTATTTGACTCGGTTTGAGTTAGTGTTCTCATAGTGAGCTAGGACTGTTGTTTAAAATGTGTGTGTAACATGTAAACTTGAACCTATATGTATAACAGTTTATATTGATTGAACTTGCCATCATACAACATGGACTGTGTACTGCAATACACCGACAACTTTGCACTAAATGCCTAAAATTAAAA
The DNA here is from genome assembly GCA_029931535.1 of Margaritifera margaritifera. Taxonomy (NCBI): domain Eukaryota; kingdom Metazoa; phylum Mollusca; class Bivalvia; order Unionida; family Margaritiferidae; genus Margaritifera; species Margaritifera margaritifera. Next base: position 287,411 of record JAQPZY010001636.1, on the reverse strand, counting down.
TGTATGCACAATTTGAATACATTATGAAATCTATTGAATCTGCATTTTTTTTCAATTTGCATTAAATATGCATATTTATTATATACTCATTTTTTTCTCCATTAACTTTACATTGTCAGAATCATGCAGTATGGTATTTCTCCATACTGCACTGCTTCATACTGCATGACGCGTGTGTCAAAAAATAGTATCGCATGTTAGGAACTACTTTTTATTGTAAACAAACAATATACGCTAATGTAGCAAATGCCAGAGCTTTTGATTTATTAAATTTGTCTGTGGATGAACTAAGCAAGCTGTTTGAGCCATTTGAAAGTAGAGATAAAGTTGACGATGTGGATGGGTTCATTGAGTCACAAAAGAAACTTTCAGCCAAGCAAGCGACTGTACATGATATCCACAATATCCAGCAATGGCTTTACTAGTTTATGACAATGTGAGTCATACAGTATTGAAAATATCATTCTGATCATTTAAACACTTATTTAGTAGACTGAAATGTTAATTACGATTTGCAAATCGAATGGTTCAGAGTATGAGCTGTGCTGTCTCTCGAGTCTATAAAAAAAATAGCATAGAAAGGCATCTTAAGGCCAAGGGGTATCCCTTCTCTCTCAGAGACAACCCATTTTACAAGTCAGTCCAAGCACTAAATTAAAAAAAATGCAACTGAAGAAGGCGGGTTTTTGGTAGAAAAGCAAAAGCCTCAGAGCCAGTAAGCCAAGATGACAAACAAGCCTTATTTTCCATTGGCGAAATGGGCTCTCACACCCTAGCTGCTTTGCAATATTCCCTGTTTTACTTTATTGAGAAAATGTTTGGATTTATAGTACAAGTCATACAGGTCATGTAGCTGGGGTCCCTCCTACTAAGATCATCCAAGTGATGGGGCATACAAATATGTTATCTATAGCTGGTAATGACAATGGCAATAAATGTACTAACCTTTCTGCATCTAGAATTTCATCAAAATGTAATTTCTGATATACTGTGCGAAATTGTACTGCAATCTAGTCTACATTTCCAACAGAAATCACATTCCAAAGGAGAATTTACTGCACTCCAAAATGAAATGAATTTGATATTCATCTTCTTGAGAATTTCAATTAAAAGAACTTCATATTTTGTCCACCTTATGATTCCAAAACTATCAATGGCAGAACAGAAACACATGGTCAACTTGCTATCAAGGCCAGTCCCTCCAGCTACATGTACATCGTACAGAATCGACCCTGCTATAATAACTCCAGTCCACCACAATTATAGAAGAGCAGAATTTAGTTGGATCGACAGAAAAACAAAATTCCTCCATTCCAGACCAAATGGGAAAGTTGTTCCAATGTGCAGTCATTCACAGTATGACTAATTTTCAATTTTAAGTAGACCAAAATGAGATTTATTTTTGAAACGAATGACTGAGTGCGCGGTACACTACTAAGTTCAAAGGTCGCTGGGCGGTGCTATGTGCGCATGAATACTGTTATTGTGTATTTGTTTAACTACTTTTGTTTCTTGTAGTGTGTTCTTTTTATTATTCAGCCTTAGGTAGAAAAGCAAAATGAATATATAATAAAAAGGTTACTACATTTGTATGGGAAAATATGAACTTGTTTTTCCTGAGCTATACTGCTCTCCTGACATTGTGCAATATAGCTCAGAAAAACTTGTTCATATTTTCCCATACAAATGCAGTAACCTATAAATGCTGCTTATCTAGAGCTCTGAACACACATGCTCACATGAAAGAACTATGAACACACATGTTCACATGGAAGAACTCTGAACATACATCTTCACATTGAAGAACTCTGAACACATGATTACCGTATATACTTGCGTATAATCCGGGTCCAAATGCAAACAACATAGACCTTATCTGTCATCGCATAATGCGACGGCAGATCTGGGTCTATGCAGTTTGCAGTTGGTATGGGTTTATACGCAAGTAGATCGGTACATAGAAGAACTCTGAACACATGTTCACATGGAAGAGCTCTGAACACATGTTCACATGGAAGAACTCTGCAAAGCAGAGATGGGAGAGATGTTTTATTTGATGTGTCAAATCCCTAGTTGTATTTAATGGTAAGTACTCCAGAATATGTATAATTTCTCACTGTCATCGTAAAAAAAAAAAGATTGAATATTTGCTGGATTCAGATAAAGATATGATGTCTACAAAAAGGGTGCGTAGTTGTCTAATTCAGTCTTTGTATGCACCCTGACTGCATCATTTTAGCAAGTGAGTTCATGTATGTAGAGTCATGTCATTGCAAGAGCATGAAGACTAGAATCAACAAAGTCTTTACTCTGTAGAATTCATATTTCAGTGTATTATCTCGCTGCTTATTCAAGTCCTGGAAGGAGGAACTTTCACTACAGTAAATTCGGTGATTGTGCAGCAAGCTCTTGCACTGATATGACACACTCTCAATTACTGAGATGCTAGCATGATGTGGTTTTTAAGGTTGAGAAAACCATAGAACCCAGAGGAAACCACTAGCATCATACCCAAGCACATGTCAAAGCTGGGAATAGGACCCACTTGCTTCTTTAAAACTTGACTCGGAACACTGGATAGTGCAGTGTTTAGAATGGTATAGGTTAATACAAACTTCATCACTATAAATTACGTACAGTCAAACCTGTCAATAGCAGCCACTCATGGGATAAGGCTAAACTGGCCTGTGTACACAGGTGACCTCTGTACACAGGTTCACCTTTTAAAATTGTCTTTTTGAACAAATACCATGCACCGAATATCATTATCATTAATATTATTATTATTATTGTTATTATGTTTTAAAGATTGCTTGATGTGCACTATACAACAAAATCATAAATATGTGTATATGTTCTCTCCTAAATTTATGTTCCACACAAGATTACTGTGTCCTGCTCACTTTAATCCATCCTATAAATTTAATCATCACTGACTTAAAATAATCACTGATGATCTTAGTTTGTTCACATTTTAAAAACAATATCTGGATTAGCCAGTTGCTCAACTCACCGAGATCAAACAAGTCGGCTTATGTGAGAGGCCTGTGATAAATAGGAAATCAAAAGAAGCCGTATATACTCGCGTATAAGCTGAATGGTTGAGGAAAAAATAAAAGCCTGGAAGAAGGGGGGTCGGCTCATCTTGAAATTTTTTAAGTTTTCTTGTTGACTACTTGTATATATTAGATGATACTGGATGGATAGACAGATAGATAGTTAGGAATAATAAAGACAAAACCAGTGTAAATTATAATAGGTATATTATCAAGTGGAATATATCACAAATAAATTGACAACTTGAATTTTGTTCAACTTCATGTCATAAAAATCCATAGGAATCTATAATGATTGATATTTTAAATCCGTTGATATGATAAATCCATGAATTCTATCATAGGTCACATACCAGCATAAAAATAGCAGCCCCAGAATGATCCGATTCACAATATCCCGTAATATGTCAATTCCACACATCTCACAAATAAACAATGAAAGTCAAGTTCACACTTTTGTGATTCACAGTATCCTATAAAGGTCACTGTCTAATGTCATCTGGTAAAAAGCCCAAGAATTCATTCACATCGTCTGATTGTCTGAGTGACCAATTATAGTGCTGAAATCCTCCATCATCGTCTAATCATTGTAAATATCATCCGACTCCGATTCCTCGTCTTTACTGTCATATGCGGGTGCTTATGTGGAGACTGTGCTTGGGCTCTGTAAGTGACACTTCGATCATACAGTCTGTGAAATCTATTAAAGGATGCAACTGAATATGTGTCAATTGTGTGGCAAGATCACAAATAACCACCCTCTGTTAACTTGGCACTAAACAAGTATCAAATACGTGGCTCGATCAAAGGGTTGTAATGTGGGAAAACAAAGAGGGTGCTAAGGGACTAAGGTCAAACGTGTGCTGCCTTTACAAGCCATAGGCTTATCAGACCACATGCACTGGCAGATAACATGGGAAATATCATTTAGGAATTAGATCTGGCTGATGAAAAAAGAAAATATAAATCAAATAAAAACTATTATTGCATCAAACACTGTGTTAATAAAGCAAAACAAAATGTAATTCAAATACAGGTTGTTCAGACTTGCACGAAAATGGAAGCAATATACTTACTAGTAAACACCCACAGTATAAAACACTGATGGACACTTCACTCTGCGGTGAATAATATTTAATTTACTGGTAATATTTCATGGGTTGGATTATGTGCAGGTCATGCACTTTATAATGCTTTTACCTATTCAGTTTGGGGGATCGACTCATACGCAAACAGGCTTATATGCAAGTTTATTCGGTAGCTATTTTTTGTGACCCATAACCAAAACTTTACGTGCGTTTACAGACAAATTTTTAAATATTGAATGACTCCTGACCCTAATGAAAAGGGATGTAACTCATATTTCTACTCAAAGACAAACTTTTTTTCTTCAGAGATAGCTTTAATTAACAGGCAAATAGATGAAGATATTGAAATTTGCCAGGGGGAAATTAAAATGGCTGTTGTGAACAGGTGACCGCTGAGTAAAGGTGACCATTAGGACAGGTTTGACTGTACAATCATCACACTTTGTACTGCATTTACAAATTTCATTCACAAATCTTATTATAGATTATTAACTTGATCTATTATTCTGTTTTTTTTTTTTCCTTTCAGATAATGTTGTTCTGCTGAATCCTATCAAAAGAGACATCAGATGTAAGACCAGAAAATGGCAGGCGTATTCATTCAGGTGTGCAGTTCCATGCATCAAATTCCATCACGTGTTCTCTGTATATTACTCGTGCTAGTTCAGGGATTTATTTTAGACTATTACCTGGCATCCCATAAGAATGTTTACTGGTATGGATGGGTTGCTGCAGACATTGCCATAGGATTCATCTTCTTTGTAGCTTTTGTAATATCATATCGCCATCTCATTTTAGTTAAAAATTCCTCAAGAAAAGATGCTCCAATTCAGGCAGGTAGTTTGCCTCTAGCCTACTTTGCCTGGTTTTTGTATTCATCTTTTTTAGCAGCTCGAGTGGCCATTATCTTTAAACACTTTGCTTGGGAATTTGACGAGGAAAATTTTTTTGGTGCAAACACACTGAAAATTAATATCTCCCTGGCAAGCCTGATATTTGTCCTTCTGCTCATGTCACACCATGATGCAGAGTTGGATTCAAGCCGTCGCAGATATATTGAAGGACTTACAGCCACTGTTGTTTTTGATGTTTTGGATTCTGTTGATGTTTTGGATACACTATATGAAGACAAATCTGTACAGGAACTGGCCAATTTTGATACAGCCATTATCAGCATTGCCTGCATTAATTTTATCCTGCCTACGCTGCCTCTCATGATTTTGAGTCGATCTCACTTTGGCCACAAAGTTACACCGAAAGATATAGAAGTATTACACAAGCTTTTGCTTGTGTTTCTTGTGAATTTGCCACTGCTCATTATTCGTCTGATTCTGTGGCATGGCTTGCAGGAAGAGATTTCAATTTTCCCCATAAAAAACATCATACTTATTTTTTTGGTATTTCATGATTTATATGAGAAAAGGAGGAAGGAACTTCTTGAGAATGATTCAGACACTTCTCAATCTTATATTGACGATACTGATGCCCGTTGCCAGAAATATCCACTGTCTGATCATCCTGTAAGCATGAGTGTATCACACCCGATTGAAGAAGAAGAAGTGGGGGCAGTGAATGAGGTTTAGTTGACAATTCAGACCAAGCGGGAGACCTTGATTTTGTCTAGATAATTAATTGTCCGGACAACTAATAAATGTATACAGATTAGTCATGTATGCTATGGACAATTCATTGTTTTGTATGATTGAAAACTTGGACACCCATATAATTAACATTTTATTGTATTAATTTTTCAACCGTTTTGTTAATTTGGTAAAGCCTTTTTAATTTCCGATATGTTTAGACAAGATCTAGCTGTTGTGCACACTATCAGTTTCATGCCACAAGTAGCTGAAAACATTAGGATGTCACTTCAAATTTGAGTTAGGATTTCTGCAAAGATCTTTAGCTATAGTTTTAATATTAATTACAGTTTTGTGTATAGTTCCATAAATAATACCACTTTAAAAAAAAATTCCATAGACTTCTTTAGGAATTTATAAAAGCATATCATCTGACATTTTCAGAAAACATTTGCCCACATTGACTCATATTTTATAGGAAAAAGAAAATAATTTCAAAGGAATAAATGTTTCTTCGATGTAGAAAGTGCAATTTTACCACGGTGTTTGAAAATTTTGATCTTTATTTTTTTACTTAAATTTCCATAGGTCTCTGTTCAGTAGCCAAAGTCGCATTACTCTCAATGACCATCCAGTTTTTACGTGGTCTGTTCTCAGAGATTTGCTATTTGAATAGTTGAAATGTTCATAAATATTTAAATCTAGCATGTCATATAATTTCCTGAGTTTTTTGAAAAAATGGCAGTTACTAAAGAAGTGTCCAGGAGTTTTAAAGTGAAATCATTTATGGCACTATACTGTACATGTACACGAGACACAATATTATATTTGACATGCATGTATATTTTAACTCCTCAGGATATTGGCAGAGAAGTCAAGTAGACCATACCACATTAATTTGTTTTTCTTCAGGAATCCCTCTCCTTAAAACATTTAAGATAAGAAAAAATAAATGATTTGTTGTTTGCCAGAAATCCTGAAACATTAGGGAAAAATATTAAAATGAAAATTTTGCTTGAAATATTCTCACCCACTTCTGAAGTATGGTTTGAAAGCTGCAAACTTAAACAAAAAGAAGAAGCAACTCCCTTACGTCTGAAAATTTCAGTTTATAAAAAGAGGAATGAAAACCAAATAAATGTGCTCACATGTTTCATATTTTATTCTTTGAATTCTGAAGAACTTCAAATTAAGTTTGTGTGGCCCAAGTCATAATGTTTGAATTTGGTAATAATTTGTGATTAAGAGGAACATTCCAGATGTTGAAGGCTAACGCATGAAATGTGTTTGTCTTTATAAAAAAATCTTAGACCATCTCATACATTTGCTTTGTTAGATATTTTATATCATTGTCACGCTTTTTATATGAAATAAGTAATTTCTCAGGCATTTGTTTTTTATTTTACTGTTTTGATATTAATTGTGTAAATATGATGTAAATACACCTCATTGTATTTCAAGGTTTGTCAATCTCATAATTCATTTTAGTGCCGAGTTTTCATCTTGCCATATTCATCCGTTGCCAACCCAACGATAAACAGGTTAGACCGAGATTTGTCGTCACACGATTCACCAGCAAATCAGTCTCTGCATTGCGTCATTGAACTTGTACTGATAAATATTCATGTAGACAAATTGTTTTGAAAATTTCTGATGAGCTTGGAAGTTGATGGCAGAAGAATGAGTCCACATGATTATTTTTTAGTATTAATTCAAGAACCTATTTATTATATACTTTAACCAAATGAAAAATTAAAATGATATTTTGTACACTATCATTGAAATATAAACCTAAACATAATTTTGTAGCTTAAAGATTCAATTTTTCATCTTCACACGAATGAATTTAAAGATCTCGCCCATCATAAATTCTCAATGAATGAATAAATCCAATTCATTCCCATGGCAAAAATACTCAAACTCGTTTAAGTTTTGCCAGTGAAGTATCAACATTTCTGGAAGTAATTATGGGTTACCATTATTTGAACATATTCTTTTACTTTCAGATTAAAGCCAAAGTCATAAGGCCAAGTGAGCTTATGGTATGGCCCTGCATCCATCTTGCATTGTCCGTCATCTGTCATGTGCCAATTAACAATTGCTTGTTACCAGTCTGAAGTAAATATTTCTGATCCAGTTTCAATAAAAACGTGGAATATGTGCTTTGAGTTTGATAATGAGCAAAATACATGCATATTAATGAGGTGATCTTGCATCTGATTGTCTGAGCTTGCTACAACTCTGGAGGCTGTATATTTCTGATCTGATTTTGATTGAACTTGGAATTAATACTTATATCATCAAGATCTTGGACAAGTTTGATAATGAGTGTAATGCATGCATATTTAGGAGGTGATCTTGCATCTGATTATCTTGGCTTGTTGTTCAGTGTGGAAGCAGTTTTTCTGATACTGTTTTGATTAAGCTTGAAATAAGTGCTTATATCATCAAGATCTTGGATGGGTTAAGTAATGAGCAAGATTCACACATAATAATAAGCTGATCTGCATTTGATTGGCTGAGCTTATTACCCTGTGGAAGCCATAATTCTGATAAGATTTTGATCAAAATTGGAATTTGGGTTTATATCATCAAGATTTTGGACAATTTCGAAAGTGAGCATGATCCAGGCATAATAATGAGGTGATCTTGCATCTGATTGGCTGATCTAGTAACCACACTTAAAGCCATATTTTACACCTGATTTTGATCAGATATTAAATATAGACTTGTGTAATCAAGATCATACAGAAGTTTGATAATGCACAGGATCCATGCATATTAATGAATTGATCATGCACGTGATTCGCTGGCTTGTTATCAGTCTGGAGAATATCTTCCTGATCAAATTTTGATTAAATTTTGTCATTAGGCTTCAGCTCATTAAGATTATGGATGAGTACAATTATGAGCAAAATCCATGCATATTAATGAGACGAGTTTGCATCTGATTGGTTGAGCTTATGGAACTTTAGTAACTCTATTTCTGATCACATTTTCATCAAACTTGGTAAATATTCTTGTATCATCAAGATATGTAATGGTTTTTGTTATGAGCAAGATCTACCCATATTCATAAGATGATCTTGCATAATGATTGTCTGAGCTTCTTACCACTTGAGAGGCTGGGTTTCTGACCCAGATTGAATCAAAATTCATAAATAGGTTAATATCAAGATGTTGGATGATTTTTATTAAGAGTAGATCTGTGTATATTTATGCAGTGATCTTGCATCTGATGCAGATTTTTTGTTACCATTCTGGAGGGTGTATTTTTGATAGGATTTTGATCAAACTTGGGAAATAGACCAGTGCCGCCAAGCTCTTAGTTAAATTTGATTATGAGTGAAATTAATGGATATTAATGATATGACCTTGTGTCTGATTGGGTGAGCTTGTCAACAATGTATTGACTACATTCTGATCAGATTTTGATTAGAGCTTGTTCAATATCATCAGTGCATTGATGAATTGCAATGTTTTATGTGGTGATAGTGTATCAGAGTACAGACTTGAACTTTCGATACAGGACAATAGTAGAATTTAACATAAAGTAAATGATATGAATTGTCCAAAAGTATACATTTTCTTGTCATCTTTCTATCCCTTTGAATAAAGTAAACAATAACGTCCCTTACAACAAAATAATTCCTTGAGAGATTTCTGTTTAGATTTATTTTTTTGCTGGATTATTATTGTTCACTTTCGTTGAAATTCCTTTGCAGGTGCTTAAGAAGCTCTTAGGGAGAATTGTGTGCATTTGACCTGATTAACATTTGAACTATTTTCAACATTGGTATGGAAGTTCACATCATTTTCAATATTGTTCTTACTTTTCTAGCAGTTAAATTCAAAACTGAAACAGTGCTTTTATAAAAACTGACTTGTACTGCCGACATTTTGAGCACAGGCAAAGACTGGTCACATGTTCACGTAATCATGTAAAACTGGATATAGTCTGTTATAAACTTCCTACTGATTTGCATCATTATACGAGAGGCTGTTTTAAAAGTTTTGTTTTGTGATTTAAGTTATATTTTTAAATGGGAATACAATTCTGTTGGAAGTAAAAATTTTCAGTTTGCAGCAGTTTGTACAACGGCACTAATCATTATGGCAATGTAGGCTATACCCAGTTTGACGTGTTGACGTGTGATCAGTCTTAGCCTGTGTTCAGAATGTCTGCAGTGCAGGCAGATTTTCACTAACAGTGCTGTTTCAGTTTGGGATTTAGCTGCAAAGGAAGAAAGAACAATGTTGAAAATTTAAAGAGTGTGAGAGAAAAAATGTATCATCCAACAATAACTTGAGATTTTCTTATGTAGACTTTCATACCAACATTGAAATTTGTTAAAGTGTTAACCAGGTAAAATGCGCGCAAAGTGACAGTTCTCCCTAACGCTTTCTTTTGAACCCCAAAAGGAATTTTTATCATGGTAAACAAAAAATATCCAATACAAAAATACTCCCTCCTCCCCCACCCCCAGAGTCTAAATCCATGAAGGGTTGAACAACAAGTGTACATTCAAACTGTTTCCATCAACCCACAATATCTACCTAGTTACTTGCTGCACACACTATTTGTAAATTAAAAGTATTTTAGTTAATACTTGAAAGCATTTTTTTAAATGATACTCTGTGTACATTTTGATTAGTTCTGATAAATATTTGTTGCACCTCAGTATTTTTGGTATTAGTACAATTACCCTGTACTATAGATTGATTAATAATCTACCTGCCCTAAAAGTGCATATCATATTTACTTAAATAAACATCCCCTCCCTGTAAAGATACCATATATACTCGTGTATAACCCGGGTCCAAATGCAAACGACATAGACCCTGATCTGCCATCGGCTTATACGTGAGTACATATGGTAAGTAAGTGCCTACCTTTAACTCAGATATATCCAATAAATGAATTCTATAAATCTACATCCTTGAACTGTCCCATTTTGAACACAAGATACCCTAGGATAAACGAATTCAAGACAAAACATGACTTTGCAGGTGCTACACCAACTTGAGTTTTGCAATTCTACTTGATACACAATGCATAGTTCAGTGGGAAAATGACATCATTACATATTGTGTTTTGTTTCCAGACCTTGATTAATGTTTCTATTTTTGTCTGAAGTGGACCATATCAACAAGTGAAGTATATGTACCTAAAAGTGCACACAGAGAGAACAAGATACATTAGTTGTGTAAGTCTTAAATAGAAACACCTTCCTCATTTATTGTCATGAGCCTGGTGCATTTATTCAACTGAATATGATAATGAACGTGTTTTTAAATTATCTTGGCATACCTGATCAGTGTTTAGTGAATATTAAAAAGAAATGCACAAAAAAAAAAGAAGAAAAACAATTAGTTTTTGTTTGTTCTGGGAATTTATCATATACTACAGTGATACCACAAATATTTGTTTTGCAGATGTGGACTTTTGTATATTTTTCATTTTATGTATGTGATACTATCATGATGAATATCGTATCAAGGGCATATATCACGATACAAAATGGCTGGCGATACCTGGCTCAAATTTGATCAAATTTGCTCGGTAGCCTTATGTTATCATAATGTTGGAGGAATATGATTATAAGCAATAATTGTGCATATTAATGAGGTAATCTTATACCATAATGGCTTGGCTTGTTACCACTCTGGAGAATGAATTCCAATCAGATTTTGTTCCACTGCAAGCATATAATATTGTCATAGATGTTTCCTGTAATAAGTGAGATCAGTGCATATTAATTAGATACCTTGCATTTGATTGGCTGAGTTTGTTACCTCACTGGATGTAGACACTTTATTTCTCATCCAATTTCAATAAAACTTTGCAAAAGGGTTTATATCATCAGGATCTTGGATGACTTTGATTATGACTGAGACTTTACATATTAATTATGCCTTTATTTTTAGAGAGAATGAGGATATAGTAAAATAGGTAAAAATCAATATCATGATATAATGTTTGGGATATAGTTTACAAAGGATCCATTCTTACAGTACTGCATAAGCATGCATAGTGATATGGTCAACTATTAAGTTATGTAAGCCAGGTGAGCAGTATCAAGCCCACTTGGGCCTCTTGTTGATACAAAAATAGTTCTAGATTGTACATAATAGATTGCACTTCTCCCATTTTTGCAATTTCTTTTTCTTGTCAGCAAAATTGAAACTGGGAATCTCACTTGGTTAATAACTACTCTTCTCTCTCCTATCCATATTTACTGCTATACCACCAGCATCACCATTGCATTGACAATTTATTCTAAAATCTAAAATATCACTATTTTGATTACCCATCCATCAGCCTCTTGGCATGCCATATTTTCCATGAGCAAAAAATATACTTGCTTATAAGTTGGATCCAATTGCAGTCTGCATGGACCCAGATCTACCATCGCATAATGTATTTTCAGATCTGGGTCTATGCAGTTCGTTAGGACTAATCAGTAGAACAAACAACATAGACCCAAATCTGCCATCACATAAGGTGCCAGCAGATCAGGGTTGGACCTGGCTTATATATAAGTATGTACAGTAGTACTGCATTACAAGGTTGGCAATGGTATGTGCAAAAGATGGTTGCAATATGATGTTATCTGTGTCCAATACAAATTGAATAGTAATATTAATGCAAAATGAATGGAAATTAATTTAAAATATATTTTAAGCATGAAATATGTAGTGCAAACAATGTACACCCTTACCTGCTAACACATTATCTGATGTAGTAGATCTTAGTCTACACAGTTTTTCACTAAGCAAGCATTATTTCTACTAACATTATAAACATGTATTGCAGTATTTGCAAATGTTCTTGCCATAAGCATCATATGTAATTACAATGTATAATGTTAGATCTGCAATGGAGTGTTGTAATTTTTTACTATAACTAAAGTGTCAAAACTTTAGGAAGAATTTATCCATCAGATGTAATTTGATAATCATGTTTGAAAACAATTTAAAACAAAGTTCTTTTTTTCAATGGATGAATAAGAATTAGCTTTTTGAGGAATGATAAATCAGCTTTTTTAGGAATGATAAATCAGCTTTTTTAGGAATGATAAAGCAATTTTCTGCAACTCATTTTGTTTGTGTTTTAGAGCAAGAATTTTAATCTGTATATTTTGAACAGTTGAATCTCCATAAGCCTTGATTTTGATCAGCTTTGTATAAATTTATCACCAATGGCCAAAGTCTTGTCGCTCTTAATGACCATCCAGTTTTTATCTGGTCTGTACTCAGAGATTGGCTATTTGAATAGTTGAAATATTAAAACATAACTAAATTTTGCATGTCATATAATTTCCACAGGAAAAAGTCATGTGCTAAGGAAGTGTCTGGGAGTTTTAGAAAAGTGGAATCATTTATAGCACTCTAATGTACATGTACAAAAAAAACAATATTTTAGTTTACATGTTATTTTTTTTACATGTTATTTAACTCCTGAAAATATTGGCAGAGAGGTCGCCTAGGCCACATCAAATTAATTTGTTATTCTTCACGAATTCTTCACCCTAAATATTCAAGACAAGAAGAAATACTTTGTTTTGCTGATTGCCAGGAATCCTGCTCTGAAAATACGGATCATGAGTGGGAAAAAAAAAAAGAAAGGAAATCTTGCTTGAAATATTCTGGCACCCACATAAAGTATGGTGGGAAATCTTTAAAAAATGGTTGCTAGACAAGAGCAATTCCTTTAGCTCAGAAAATGTCAGTTTATAAAAAGAGAATTAAAAAAAATAATAAATGTGTTCACATTTTCCATATTTTACTCTTTGAATTTTGAAGAATTTCAAATTAATTTGGTGGGGCCCCAGTATAATGTTTGGTAACAAAATGTCTGTTAAAAGGAATTTTTCAGATGTTGAAGGCTAAAGCATGAGATTCTGTTTTGTCTTTAGAAAACCCCCTAGATCATCTCATAGATTTGCTTTTTAAGGTATTCTTATATCAGTCATGCTTTTTCTGTGAAAAAAGCAATTTCAGAGGCATATATAGTGATGTTGCAATAGCTTTCTTACATGAAATCCAAGTTTGTTTTTTTACTGTTTTGATACTGTGTAAAATTTATGTAAATACACATATAGGCATAGTAAGATTTGTAAATCTCATAATTCATTTTAACGTCCAATTTTCATGTTTCCATATTCATCCATGTGTATAGGATAGACCTGAATTTGTTGTCATATGTTTCACCAGCAAAATCAGCATCTGCATTGTGAGCACTGGTTATTGAATTTTGTATTGAAAAAATTTGTGAGCACAAAAAATCATTTTGGCAGAGGCCAATGAGCTTGCAAGTTGTTCTGTCAAAAGAACAAGTTCATGCGGATATTTTTCAGTACAAATTAAATAACCTTTTATTGTATACTTGAAATCAAATGAAAACATAAAAACACTTTTTGGTACACCATCATTTAAATTTAAGCCGAACACAGTGATATCAGATTTGTACATTTTTGTGACATCACATAACAGTGGTGGCATAAATGGTGTTGTGACATTTCCAGTAAAGTTTTCATGGTGCAAACTAGTATTTGTTCACATTTTGCTGATGAAGTATCTTCATTTTGCAGCTAATATTGCATACTGTTATTTTAAGTTTTTATTTTCCTTTCAAGTGGGATAGTTGTTGTTTCTGGTGCAAAAATAACTCTAGATTATACAAATATGTGTCTTTGTCCTTTCAAGCAGCACTTGTATCGACTTTTGCAATTTCATTTTTGTGTCACCATAATAGAAAATATATGCATGTGCAATATTAGAATAGGAACACATAAAAACAGTTAAGCAGTAAATCTAAATATTTTGAAGTAAATCAGCGTAAAGGATGGCAAAAGTTATTTATTAAGATTAAGTGGACATGAATATACCTGCCATAACACGATTTTTGACTACCATATGCCCCAACATGGTCATCTTTTGATAAACACTATTTTCAGCAGTAATCTTAAAATATAAAAATAAATAAATAAAAATAAACAGAGATATAGAGGAGACATTTTTTTAACCACCACTATATATATCCATAGCATATAAATCTGTATAAACAGTCCTGCTTAAAGCCGATGTAAAACTATCCTCTGGGCAGTTTATACAATAGATTACCATAGAGGGAATTAAAAGGTAAGATCTTCAGAGATAAGCAACAACCATTTCACAGATTACTTAATTGGCTGAAAATAGCTAGGGTTATGCCATGTTAAATCCTTTGAAGATTGCTGTGGGACATCCCATTAAGCTAATTTGCATAGGTTATGGACACTGTGTGGAACAACCCAATTAGCTTGAAGTTAGGTAAGTCTACCAACTATTTTTTGTTTGTAAGTGTTTCAAATGCTTCAAAGAAAACATGTTATTTTTTTTTTATCAGATTTGAATTTCCAGTAATTTTCTCTAGGCTTATATGAAAAGATAACTTTTTCTCAATTGGATGATGTCACTTTTATGGGTCATGTGCACTGACTCACCTTGGACCTCAGAATACACTTTTTGAGTCCCAAAACCACCTAACACTGTGTAGGAATATGGCAGGCATGCATGTAAAAGGAAACAATTGAATGAGTTTGTTTAGTATTGTAACTGTTGTGAATTGGACATGGTTAGAGAAAAATAAGGAAGTTTTCAACTTGCTTGGCTTTGAGTTTTTCAAAACAATTGCATAAATGAAAAATTTTCCTTTGTCTTTTAATTACATTTTTGGCAAGAGGCATAACATATTAGTCAGTTGGCATAAATTATTGCATGCCAAACACAATTTTTTTAAATATGAACCAGATTTGCAGGGACTTTTTTTGCTCATTGTTATTTTATAAAGATTAAAACTAAAAACTAGAAGAAAATTTGTGATGTCTGAACCAATCTTACTGCATTGGCTTTATGAATTTTTCAGCCCTATAGGAAATTTGCATAATCTGCTTTCTTTGCTTGTATTATATATTTTCTTCTCTTATGTTAGCTTGCTATGTTAAAGAAGTTTATATTTTTTAAAAATAGTTTGCTTTTCCATTCCTTTAGGAATTCTTACTTACCTTATGCACTTAAGTGGATTTAACAGGGCTTGAAATTAGCAGTAGTCTGTTGACTCAGGAAAATTTAAAATAGGGCTCGAAAATTTCATGAGTTTGCTTTTAGTCTGTAGGAAGGCACAGTTTTGTACATTTCCATGATTCAGCTGAATGTTTTTGGGTTTTTTTTGGTCTCAGAGAGGCACAAGTTATTAACAAAGCATTAATTTGAATCAAAAACATGTCATCATAATCTTAGCCAAACTTTTGGGGGCAGGGTTAATGTGTGGAGGAAAAGTACTTTTTTAAACCTACTTAGTACTACTTCATGTGACTACCAAAAATAAGTACATAAAATTCAAGTCCTGTTCAAGTTTTGATATCCATCATCTCCAGGCATGGGAGACAATCCGCTACACTCCTGTATCGCCCGCAGGTGCCTGTGCAGAGATTTCCTCATTTCTCGTGAATATACATAAACCTGCTGCACCAATCACTGTGAGCGCAAGTAAAATCTTCTCACTATTGCGACCCATCATGACTTTTCATGCTGTTTGAATAAGCCAATCATAGTTTCTCTTTCAAATATGATCGATAAATATGAGAACTTCCATTTATGTGTTGGAGAACGTTACATTGTTTTATTGATGACATATTTTTGTTTTTGTGAACTTGTATAAAATGAGGAAATCTCTGCACAGACAGCCAAGGTGATAAGGAAGCATAGTAGAGTGTTGCCCATGGCTTGCGACCATGAATGATACTAAGTAATGTAGACTTTTTTGTCATCTTAAAAAATGCAGCCTAGAAAACATCATTTTTGAGACCTAATTTTTTTAAGGAAAAATATTGCCAGTTCTGGAACCAGAGTTTGTATCTGGATTTAGACTTCCTGTAGTTAAATCTACAGCAGACCGATCCAGGCAGGATATGGACAAATGAACCTTTGCAAAATATAGGGTGAGTTTGAAATTTATAAATAAATGGGGCCTGGACATGAAATCATGGGTAAAGTAAGTTCACCCCCCCCCCCACCATCCCCCCTTAAAAAAATTATGGAATTCAAATTATGTGGGAGTTCATACAACTTACAATTTGTCCACATTATCAGTAAAATCACAATATGAAGAAACTTTTTATGGGCAGACAAAAGACAGCAAACAGACTAGTACACAGCTTTCAATTACAGTCAAACCTGTATTTATCTTAAAGGTTTCCTGCATTAAGCTATCACCCATCTTAAAGGTCACCTGCCTTAAACTATTGCATGTCTTAAATGTCACCTGCATTAAGCGATCACTTGTCTTAAAGGTCACCTGCATTGAAATCGTCTGTCTTGAAGGTCAGCTGCATTAAGTGGATCTGTTTTAAAGGTCACCTGCATTAAGCAATCACCAGTCTTAAAGGTCAGCTGCATTAAGTTCATCTTTTTTTAAGGTCAGATGCATTAGGTTCATCTGTCTTAAAGGTTACTTGGATTTAGTGATCACCTGTCTTAAAGGTCACCTGTAGTAAGCTTACACCTGTCTTAAAGGTCACCTGCAATAAGTTCATCCATCTTAAAGGTCACATGCATTAAGCTCTCACCAGTCTTAACAGTCACCTGCATTACACTATCTGTCTTAGAGGTCACCAGCATTAAGTTATCACCTGTTTGAAATAGTCACTTTTTTAAGGTCTTGTAATTCAATTATTTTAGCAATGAATCTCTGTTAACTAACTGCCTGTCTTCTAAGGCCAGTTTATTTTCATTTCCCAGAGGAGTTTGCTGGAAAGACAGGTTTAACTGTAGTAACATTGGGCTCATAAATGGTTGTGTTTATAGTATCAGGATTCACTGATCGATGTAGAAAAATTGGGGACTCACAGAAGTGAAGCATCCCAAATGTTAAGTACACATGGACTGTGACTAGAATGTATGGTTTGTGTTTGATAAGTAGAGTAAAGTGTCTTGCCTTAAGACAAACCATGGTGACAGATCTTTGCTGATTTTGATGGTGGGAATTGAACCTGTGCCCATTTGGTCATGAGTCAAGTTCCTTAACCACTGAGCCATTGCAGCTTCCATGACTTGAATATATAAAACTGCTCCGTGGAACAAAATTCAGTGATGTTTCCTATATCTGAACTCAGTCTTTGATGTGCCCACCTCAAGGCAGAGCGTATTATGTTGTGATGTTGTCCATCATCCATATGTCCATCTATTACTAATTTCTTTTTTCATAGTAACTGAGTTGCCCATCATCCACAGTTATTAAACTATCTGGATGGCATGCAGTTGGGCTAAGGATGAACCCTATAAATTTTGGGTTAAAAAGCTCAATGGTCAAGGTCACTGACAGAAAGAAGATATGGTTTCTGCACAATAACTCCAGTTCTTCACCGTCTACAGTTACCTAACTTTGTGGATGGCTTGCACACGATGTAAGGAAAAATGATCTCTATTTCAGGTTCAAAAGGTCAAAGTCACTGTGACTGAAAGAATAAAAATGGTTTCTGCACAAAAAATTTCAGTTGTCTACATAGAACAATTAAACGCAGGGCAGGTGTATAATTTGCAGTTCATGGTACTCTTGTTTGCCAGATGTCTTTCTATCTGAATGACAATTTCTGTGAAAAGATTTCCTGTGTTGTCTTTGAAGTGATTTGTTAATTTGGATTCTTCATTATCAGTATGAACGGGAGGGGTGTGCAAACAAATAACTGGATGGAGGTTAAAATGTTTGAGTTTTTCACAGTTTGAAAACAAAAAAATTATCCCCAATGTTTAAGAGTGTTGGTGCGGGATGGAGTGTGTTTTTTTCATTTGATTAGTGAATTAATTTTTATAGCGAAAACCATCATTATGATTTATGCTACTGTCAGAGCTGTATGCATTGCATGCGGTGATCTGAGTGAATTATACAAGTCATGTCTGAAAAAATCATTAGCAAAAAATATAATCATGTAATATTATAAAACACCAATGTTTTGATTGTTTTTCACTTATAGGAAATTAAAATATATTTTAAAAAAAGTGTATTTGTGGATCCCTCAACTTGTGTTTCCTTGTGCCTTTTTCGGTTCCAAGCTGACACATACAAAAAGCAAGTGTGGGTTCTTGGCACAAAAACACATGGAAGTTATCATGTTTTAGATGCTTGAGAGTCAAGAATGGCACATGCATGTGCACTGTTGTCAAGAACAGGCCTCCTGAATGCAGCCTTTGTTTGTATGTGCCCACTGCTTGCAGAGGGGCATCTTGATTTGGTCCTAAACATCCGTTTATACGTATGGTCCTGGTGGCTTGGTAACACAACTGCTCATACATATGGCCCTGGAGGTATGCTAACATAACTGCTCATCCATATTTACCTGGGGACTTGATAACAACTGCTCATCCATATGGCATTGGAGGCTTGGCAACACAACTGCTCATTCATATGGTCCTGGTGGCTTGGTAACAACTGCTCAACTGTATGGTCCTGGTGGCTTGGTAACACAACTGCTCATCCATATGGTATTGGTAACTTGGTAACACAACTACTAATCCATATGGTTCTGGTGGCTTGGTAACACAACTGCTCATCCATATGGTCCTTGTGGCATGGTAACACAACTGCTCATCCATATGGTCCTTATGGCTTGGTAACACAACTGTTCATCCATATGGTCCTTGTGGCTTAGTAACAACTGCTCAACTGTATGGTCCTGGTGGCTTGGTAACACAACTGCTCATCCATATGGTATTGGTAACTTGGTAACACAACTGCTGATCCATATGGTTCTGGTGGCTTGGTAACACAACTGCTCATCCATATGGTCCTTATGGCTTGGTAACACAACTGCTCAAAAACTTCTTGAATTAGAGAAAAGAAATTTGGTAGGCATGTTGATATGTCTATGTACATGACTTAATTATATTTTCATGACATTACAGCCAGTTTTAAATTTTTTAAAATTAATTTTTGAACATTGGTTTAATTAGACATTTTTTAATTGAAGACCTTGTAAGCAGGTTGTGTAAAAACCACTTGACAATGACTTTTATTTACATTTTAGAGTTTTCTTGATGAAAATCTTGTTAGCAAGATTGCACGAAAGCCACCTGCAGTTTGTATGTATATGTAGATAACCTGATTAGACTTTTTATGCTAATATTGCAGCTATTCCATTTTTTTAAATCAATTTATTTGAAATGGACTTTTTTTCAATGAACACCTTATTATCACAATTGTACAAAACCACTTGTCATAGGTGAAATGTAATATTTTCACATATTATATAATATGTTGATGTCCCAATTTTCACTTTTTAAAGAGAATTGAAATTTGGTAGGCATGTTTGTATGCTTGTGTAAATGACCCGGTTAGATTTTCATGCCACTGTAACGGTTATTCCATTTTTCATAATGTTGGAATTTTTTTTGACTTTTTGAACTGCAGTTGGCAGTGAGGGCATTTAAAGAAGAAAAAAAAATTCTGGACATGTAATAGAGTTTTTTTGTTTGTTGTAAACGTAACTTTATTTCAGATCTGAGGCACAAAGCAAATGTTGTAGCAATATTTTTGAGAGTTTTATGAATAGTGTCCTTGTGATGTATTGATTTATTCTTTGATGTATGCACACAATATATACAACCTATTCTTAAATATATTTGTTCTTTTTATTTTATCTCCTCCATATTTAATATGGGGGAATACAACTGTCACTATTTCCATCTCTCTGCCCATAAACATTTCATATGGGGAATACAACTGTCACTATTTCCATCTGTCTGCCCATAAACATTTCATTTCTGGAGCATAACTCTCAAACTGTTCAGAGTATTTCTGACACACTTAGTACACATGTCAAGCAAGTTGTATATTGGTACCTTTTAATACTTGGAATTTTCTGCATTCAGTATTTAATTTTGGTTATTTTTTGTGATACAGTACTAAGGACTTGTTTGTTTATTAAAAATCACTTTTTTTCTGAAAAATGTTGGTGTGGATACTTAAAAGAAGCATTTTCCTAAGTTTCCTTGCCCTAGACATAGACTTAAATTATATTTATAGTCAGAGTTACAGATGGAATATAAATATTAAAACACTATCACAGTGACCTATTTCTGGTGATTTTCCAAAAAAAACATGTTTGGCATACTGTGCAGAGAAACAAGAACTATTATATACAAGTTGTTGGATTTGAATTACATGCAAAACAATAAAGTTATTTATATTTGCACAGAGTGGGTATAAAAATATACTTAGAATAAAATTGCACAACATAATTCTGGGCATCTGACAAATGAAAATTAGCATGATGGATACATTACAATTGTGTTGGGTACAGACTAAGAATTCAACTCCAAAATTGATATAATATTTGTGACCTCTACTGAATAGTTGCACAACTGTAAAGGTGTCTGGAGAAATTAGGGTTCTTTGGCCTATAGTTTTCATTAATATTGATCAATATGCCAAGAATCTATATCAAATGAAGTATCAGTATCAGTCTATGCATGTAAATTAAGAAAATATTACAGTCTTGAGAAATTTAATGTGTCAGTATATCAATATGGAAACTTCAGTATTTGAAAGAAGTGCTGATATAAAAAAAAAAAAACAGTTATCATAAAAACATTTACTTTTTTCATATTTTGTCAAAGTCATGATAGCATTCAAGCTTTAAAATAGACTTTTTCATTTATAATTGGTGTAATTAATATTGTGAAATGATTTCAGAGCTCAGTAGTCTAAATACAACAATAATATGTCAGGAACACAGCGGTTATTTATAACATGAAACAGCCTGCAGTCTTTGAATGGCTGTACAGGAAATATATGCATAACATCATTGCATGATCACAAGTGATATTTGTGGGTTCTGAATGAAATGTCTTTTTTTTTTTTTCTATAGACATTCGAGAATGGTACTTGTGTTTGAATAAAGATTTCTCTTTAAGTACAGTTAATCAGCTTGGGGGGAAGTTAGGGTCAAATTCTTGAATCCTGTTCCAATCTACTGCTATGCATTGTTGTTTTCTGTAATATTTCTTTTCAGAATATTTGGCGGCAATGTGCAGTAGTGCTTAAATCGAGTGCAAATTGGCATACTTGCTGATCTGTCTTTTACCAGGAAATTATGCGTTTCCATAAATATTAGAAATAAAGTGTTAGATGCTACAATGTATTATATAGAAATACAAATTTAAGCATTGAAAAATCCTTTAGATCAGGCATGTGCAACCTATAGCCCATCGGCTGAATCCGGCCCGCAACCTGGTTTTACCCGCTTATTGACATCATAGGGTGTGGCTTTAAAAATCGCTTATCTGACCCATGCTCTGGAGGAAGTTGCACATGCCTGAATTGGTTTGATAAAAAAGATATTCAAATCTTCAATCTATTTTAATTTTTCTCTTAAGTGTTTATTTAAAATGTGTCTTAACAATGTTGTGTTACAAACTGTATTATGTTTCTGTGAATGATGTATACAGATACATTTTCAGACAAATCTTCTTGCATACATATAAATTTATGGGCAAAACATTACTTTTAAAAATGTTACTGCAATTTTATTCATATGTATTATGAAGAAAGTTTGAAAAGTGTTTATAATATAGTCATCCATGCTGTAGTAGTCAATGTCTTATTTTAGTACCCAACAATAGTCAATGCCTTATCCTAGAGCCTAACAATAGTCAATGCCTTATTCTAGTACCTAACAATAGTCAATGCCTTATCCTAGTGCCTAACAATAGCTGGCTCATTATTTTATCATTGCAGGTTACTTGTTAAATTAGGAGAAAACCTTGAAGCAAAGATTTTATTACAGCATTTGCAGCGAGTATAGAAAAAGGCCCAACATGGATTTTCTGTTGGGACATGACTTCTGAATTTCTAAACTTTGTGTATGCAGATGCATGACATTTAAAAAAAAAAATGTAATGAGTTTAATTTTGACTGCTTGATAGTACATGTATACACATTAGTTTTTAGTGCATAGGTAAGTGTTTGAAATCGAAGTGTTTGAACTAAACTTTTTACGTCTTTATTTTGTGTGATTCATCAATAACTGAATGAAGCAGGGGATAAAAGTTATTAGGCAAATTGCTCCAGTTAGAGATTTGTCACCTTTATACTAGGTTTTGAAGGATTATTTGCTGTAGTGTCTACACACAAAATTAAAAAAGTGATTTGTGGTTTGTTTGACTGCGTGTATTTAAGGTACATCACAGTGAGAGGAAAGATCTCAGAATTTTGAACCATCTCAGTCTCACTCCCTGAGTTCCATTTCTCACAGAATAATACATTTCTTCTGCAAATGTCTTTCCTGTTGATATTTTGAACCAAAATACCATACCTTGCTAGTGCTTCTATAGTAATTAATATGCTTGAGTAAACCAGTATGCATATTCCACACAGTAATTTACATGTTTGAGTAAACAAGTATGCATATTCCACACAGTCTGCAAAATGATTATTGTTAGAGGATAGTTGTTTGCATTTTGAATCCATGCATGTGGATGACCTTGGGGAAAAAATCGGATCTCACAGAATCTACTCAAAACTCACAGGAACTTTTATCATGTCTCGCAGTCTGGTAGCCTGAATGTATCACAGGTATGCATCCTCAGAAAAAAGTGATGCTTGGCAACATCCTACTTGAAGATAGTCAGTGCACAAGACGTAAGCTATTTTTAGCTCTTCTGGTCATAAAGCTTACAAGATGGCCTGTTGTCCATCATCCCATCTGCCCTTTAGCACAAGTTCATTATTACTACATTTCCTAAACATGAAACTTTACACACACATTCATCCCAAGGTCTAGTTGATCCAAATCAAAATGATGCTATATGGACATCCTCTATGGCCACCACAGTGGCTATCATGAAAATCTTGTTTTCGTCACTACTCCTAAATGGAAAGTCATATCCACAGGGGATTTGCACAAAAATGTTTCTTATGTCTAGTTGGTTCCAAATGAAAATAGTACCTAT
Organism: Margaritifera margaritifera; assembly: GCA_029931535.1. Classification (NCBI taxonomy): domain Eukaryota; kingdom Metazoa; phylum Mollusca; class Bivalvia; order Unionida; family Margaritiferidae; genus Margaritifera; species Margaritifera margaritifera. Next base: position 263,696 of record JAQPZY010001636.1, on the reverse strand, counting down.
CTGACATCCAATATGATCACCATCGTCAAAATATTCTTTTATCGCTACTCCTTCTAAATGGAAAGTCATTTTGACCTGGAGTTTCACCAGAAGACTTCTTGTGATATCTAGTTGTCCTAAATGAAAATGGTGACATCCAATATGATCACCATCGTCAAAATATTGTTTTATTGCTACTCCTTCTAAATGAAAGTCATTTTGACATGGAGTTTTCACCAGAAGACTTCTTGTGATATCTAGTTGTCCTAAATGAAAATGGTGCCAATCTTACATCCAGTATGGTTACCATGATGTTCATCTTGTAAATCTTATTATTGCTACTCCTGAATGATCATTATGGATTGGCGTTTTCACCAAAAGACTTCTTATGTCAAATTGGTGCTCAGTGAAAATGGTGTTGACCTTACATCCAGTATGGCCACCACAGTGGCCATCATAAAAATCTTGTTATCGCTCAAGAATATTTCAACACTCACCAGTTAAAAACCACAGTGGCCATCTATAAAATCTTGTTCTTGCTACTCCTTCTGAATGAATGGTCATATCTACATGGGGTTTTCACCAAAAGACCTCTTATGATGTCTTGCTGGTCCTAAGTGAAAATGGTGCTGATCTGATGTCCAATATGGTTGCCATAGTGGCCATCTTGAACAGCTTGTTATTGCTACTCCCCCTGAATGGATGGTCATATCAATATTGGGTTTTCACTGAAAGACTTCTTGTGTTGTCTAGTTGGTCCTAAATGAAATGGTGTTGATCTGTATCCAATATGGCCACCATCTTGAAAATCTTGTTATTGCTGCTCCTCCTGAATGGATGTTATATCGACATGGGGTTTTCGGTTTTCAACACTCGACAGTTAAAAGGAAGAAATGGTCTTATCTTGAATTCTTGGAATTTCTTTTTGCCCAGTAGAGTCAGTCACTTCGAGGAACTCTTGTTTTAAAGTCAGACTCTTTGTTGTTGTTGAGTAGGTATCAGCCATCTCCTGAGTGCCTGTGAACACATGCAGTTTGCATTATAAAGGGAAGTTAGATCAAATCAACTCTCTGTGGCACTATAAGTATAAAAATTACAGTTTAAAAATGTCATTTGTAATAACCACAAGAATCAAATAAACCAGTTTGTATAGACTAAACATTTGTATGGTAAAATTGTTAACCCCAGCACACTAGAATACAACATGTGAGTTCAGGTCCATGAATCTTGTCTTTAGAATACAAAAGAGTTTTGAAACTTGACCATAAATATGATCATCAAATGATAACAGCAATGGTTGCAGTCACATCACATGTGACATTCGTGTATATGCTAATTGTGACCCCACTCTGCATAAGTCAGAGCCCTTTAATAATAATGTTTGTCAGTCCATCTGTCAACAATTTGGTTTCCACAAGATAACTCTACTAGGAGTAAATGGATTTTGTACCAAATTTGATATGCAGCTTTCTATAGATTCGACCATGAAGAAAGTAAATTTTCAGTATTGTCATCATTTAGAGGAGTTATGGCCCCTGATTGCCTGTTCTCTAACTAAAGATGTGTTGGATTTTAACCAAATTTTGCATACAGCTCTACATCATCATTTGCAGGTGTTATTGTCCCTGAATTCCCATCCTCCTAACTTCAGTTTTAACAGCACAAGTTTACCAAGAGTTGTTTCATTTCAATCAAAATTTGGCATGTGGCTTTATATTGAGAAGGCACTGAGCTGGATTCAGTGTTCAGTGTCATCATTTACAGAATTTATTGCTCTGATAGCCCATTCTTTTATGGGCCTTGGGTGGTTGAGTGGTCTAAGGCACTTGCCTTTACAGATTACTCACATTTCACCTCTGTCCACATAGGTTCGAGTCTCGGCTTGGGTATGTGAGAAAGCTTGCTAGTAGCTTCCCATGGGTTGGTGGTTCTTCCTGGAGTCTTCCTGGATTTTTCCTCCACCAAATATACTGCTGCCATATATAGCCTATCATGTGCTGAAAAAGGGTGTTAAACCCACAAAACCACAAACCACATTTCCTAACTTTGTTTTGCACATAGCATAACAGCAACAAAGATTGTTGAATTTCTGCTTCATGCATCTTTATATTTATGAGACCTTCAGTGAGTTAGCTTTCGATATTATATGCTTTAAATTAGTTTTTGTTGTACTGGTTGTAGACAAAAGAGTTTATGGGATGGACTGTTGTCTGTTGTCTATCCGTTTGTTAACACTAATTTGTTATTGCTACTCCTAAACTATTTGGAGGATTGCCATGAAACTTTACACACACATTCATCCGAAGGTCTTGTTGGTCCTAAATGAAAATGGTTCAGCTCAGACATTCAATATGACTGCCACAGTGAACATCTTTAAAATCTTTTTTATTATTACTCTTCCTGAATGGATGGTCACATTAGCATGGGAGTTTCGCTAAAAGACTTCCTACGATATCTAGTTGGTCCTAAATAAAAATGGTGCTGCTCTGATGTCCAATATGGCCACCATGGCAGCCATCTTGAAAATCTTGTTATCACTGCACCTTCTGAATGGAAAGTCATAGTTATATGGGTTTTCACCAGAAGACTTCTTATGATGTCTTGTTGGTCCTACATGAAAATGGTTCCACTCCGACATTCAATATAGCCGCCACATTGGCCATCTTAAAAATCTTGTTTTAACTACTCCTCCTTAATGAGTGGTCATATCAACATAAGGTTTTCACTAAAATACTTCTTATAATGTCTAGTTGGTTCTAAATGAAAATGGTTATGATCTGACATATAATATGGCCACCACAGCAATCACCTTGAAAACCTTGTTATTGCTACTACTGAAGGGAAAGTCATATCAGCATGGAGTTTTCAGCAGAAGACTTCTTACTGTGTCTAAATACAAATTGTGCCAATCTGATATCCAAAATGGACATCATAGTGACCATCTTGAAAATCTTATTGCTACTCCTCCTAGATGGAAAGTCATATTGACATTGGGTTTTCACTAGAGGACTTCTTATGATGTCTTGTTGGTACTAAATGAAAATTGTACTGATCTGACATCCAGTATGGCCACCATGGCAGCCATCATCTTGAAAATCTTCTTATTGCTACAGTAAGTCCTCCTAAATGGAAGTCACATTGACATGGCATTTTACCAGCAGACTACTTATGATATCTAGTTGGTTCTGAATGAAAATGGTGCTGATGTGACCTTAGATATGGCCACCATGGCTACGATCTTAAAAATCTTTTTGTCACTTCTCCAAGACAGAAATTCATATCAACATGTGATTTTTACCTGAAGACTTTTTATGGTGTCTATTTGGTCATAAATGAAAATGATGCCAAGCAGACATCCAATATGACTGCCACAATGAACATATTGAAAATCATATCACTAATTCTCCTGAATGGATGGCCATATCAACATGGGGTTTCATCAAGATTGAAAATCACATCACTAATTCTCCTGAATGGATGGCCATATCAACATGGGGTTTCATCAAGATTGAAAATCATATCACTAATTCTCCTGAATGGATGGCCATATCAACATGGATAGCCATATCAACATGGATAGCCATATTAACATGGGGTTTCATCAAGATTGAAAATTATATCACTACTTCTCCTGAATGGATGGCCATATCAACATGGATAGCCATATCAACATGGATGGCCATATCAACATGAATGGCCATATCAACATGGGCTTTCATCAAAAGTATTATAATGGGGTCTGGTTTGTTCTAAATGAAAATGGTGCTGATCTTACATCCAATATGGCTGCCAAAGCAGCTAATTTGAAAATCTTATTGCTTAAGAAAATCGAATATGGTTTGAAGATTTGGCAGTAAAAAAAAAGAAATGGTCTTGTCTTGATTTCCTGGAAGTTTCTTTCAGACAGTAGAGCATCAGTCCCTTTGAAAATATTGTTATTGCTACTCCTCCTGAATGGAAAGTCATATTGGCATTGGGTTTTCACTATGAGGCTTCTGATGATGATCAGTTGGTCCCAAATGAAAATAGTGATTCTTTGACCTCTAATATGGCCACCACAGTGGCCATCTTGAAAATCTTATCACTTCTCCTCCTAGATCAATGGTCATATCGGAATTGGATTTTCACCAAATGATTTCTTGTGGTGCCTAGTTGGTCCTGCATGAAAATGGTGCTGATCTGACATCCAATATGGCTTCTACATGTATCTTGAAAATCTTGTTATTATTCAAAAATATCAGAGATGGTCTTAACACTCAGCTGTTAAAAGAAGAAATGATCTTAGCTTGAATTCCTGGAAATTATTTTCAATCAGTAGAGTGTCAGCCCCTTTGATGGACTCTTGTTTTTAACTTAATAATTACAATCCACCTATTGGACAAAAATGAGCAGTGTTTGAAAGCTGAATTTAATTATTCACATTATAACCAAAACATAGGAATTAGGGCTTACCATGATCTTAATTCCCAAACTATTATTAAGGAGCAAATACTGATATAAATTGGTGAATAGGTCATATTTTGATAATCTAAAACAAATTCAGGGTAAAATGTGTTCTTTTTTAATCTATTCTGATCAATACATTTAGTATGGGCATCAGTCATCAGTGAATCCCCACCCACCTCCAGAAAGGGGCATGGGGGTGGGATGAAAGAACGATGATTTACTTGGTGTATTTACCTCAACAATGAATTTCTAAGCAATAGTGTGGCTTTATTCAAATTCTAAAAATAACAATGGAGAGATTAGCCAGTTTAAAGTTACACTGATAAATTGATTTGAGTATAGTGAATACAAGCAAGATAAGGCATGTTTACACATCAGTTCACACACTTCAATTCACATGACCTGTCTTTACCTTCATCACAATACTTTTCTTGGAAAAACAAAAGCTTCATTTGCACAGATGATATGCTCAGTGACCACTTAAACCAATAAAAAACACTGTTTTGGTTAGGAAACACCTCGCCATTGACCACAGGAAGTGACAATTTAATACATGACTTTTATAAAGGAAATTCCACTGGAAGATATGGGAATGACCAGTAAGACCAGGTGACCACTAAATAAAGGTGACTGTTGGGGCATATATGACTAATTGTAAGGTTATAATACTATTAATTGGTGGAGTGGTTGCCCTTTTTTCCAATTTTGGTTTAACACCATTAGAGTTGCACAGTAATCATTGAATTCAAACACATTTCTTGTGCAGCTTTCAATTTATTGAACTCTTGAATGAATTTGATTCCCAGCATTTTACATCTCCTTTTTGTTAATGGAATTTTGGCCCATTATAGTTGGGGATGCCCCTATTGTATCCATAAACTTCCTCAGTTTATGACCCTCCAGAGCAAATTGTAGCAAGTGAGGTGCCCCAGTTTCTAATAGCTGCAGTTTTTGTCAAAGCTTGACTAACATTTCTGTACTTTGGTCAAGTAAAGTGAAAATGTGCAAGATTTTTTTGTTAGGGTCCCACTCAGGAAAGTTGGTTGAACCGGATAGTAATCATTTCCACCCAGCCAGCTGTCTGCCCATAAATGATTTGGTTTCCACAGGATAACTTTACTTGAAATTGTTGGACTTCAACCAAATTTGGTGTTAAGCTTTATATTGGCGAGACATCAAAATAGTTCAATTGCCAGCATTCTAAGTCATCATTTAGAGGAGTTATGGCCCCTGATTGCTTTTCCTCCTAACTTTGTTTCCACAGTTTAACTTTACCAAGGATTGTTAGATTTCAACCAAATTTAAAATGCAGTTAGCTATTGATGAGGCCTTACAAAAGTTCAGTTTCTAGCATCACATGGCATAAACTACAAGAATTATGCACCCAGTTTGCCTGTCCACCCAACGTTTGGTTTCTACTGTATAACTTTACTAAAGTTTGTTTGATATCAAGCAAATTTGGCATATGGCTTTGTATTAATGAAACCTTGAAAGAATTTGATTTCCAGTATTTCATAGCATCATTTACAAGAGTTATGGCCCCTGATAGCCTGTCCTGCTGACTTTAGTTTCTGCAGCTTAACTTGACCAAGATTCATTGGATTTCAACCAAATGTATTATGTTGATTTATAGTGATAAGACTTTTACAAAGTTGAATTTCCAGTATTCCATAGCATCATCAACTGGAGTTATTCCCCTTTATTGCCCGTCCTCCTAACTTTGGTTTTTACAGTATAACATTACCAAAGTTTGTTGGATTTCAAGCAAATTTGGTATATGACTTTGTATTAAGAAAACCTTGAGTGAATTCAATTCCCAGTGTTCCATAATATCATTTGCAAGAGTTATGGTCCATGATTACCTATTCTGCTAACTTTGGTTTTCACATCATATCTTTACTAAGGTTCGTTGGATGTCATCCAAATTTATTATGCTGCTTTATATTGATTAGTCCTTGAAAGAGTTTGATTTTCAAAGACATAATTTACAAGAGTTATGTCATCTGATTGCTTGTCCTCCCAACATTTGTCTCCATAGAATATTTCTAAAATGATTAGTTGGATTTTAACCAAATTTGGTATGCTGCTTTATATTTATGAGACCTTGAACAAGGTTCATTTTCAGTGTTCAATGACATCACTTACAATAGTTATGTCACATGATTGTCTGTCCTCCTGACTTTAGTTTCTGCAGCATTACTTTACTAATGATTTATGGAATTAATCCAAATTTGGCAGGAAGTTTGATATTGATGAACTCTTGAAAGAATATGATTTTCAGCATCACAACAATTATTACAGGAATTATGGCTCCTGATAGCCCATCCTCTTGACTTTGGTTTCCACAACATAACTTTACCTGATTTTTGGGGGATCTCCCTACTGTCTCTCCCCCGTGTGTCTGCAACATTACTTTATCAAGGATTCCTCGGTTTCAACCAAATTTGGCATGCTTATTTATAATGATGAGCTGGTGAATGAACTGGATACCAGTGTTCCACAATATCATTTAGTGGTCTTGTGACACCTGATTTTCTATCCACCTTTTTTAATGATTAGAGCTTGAATGAGTTCGATTTCTAGCATTCCATGATATCATTAGAAGAGCTACAGTATGGCTTCAGATTACCTGACCACCTAACTTTGGTTTCCAAAGCATAACTTTATGAAGGAGTGTTGGATTTCAATCAGATTTATAATTTACCTTTATATTGATAAGACCCTGAATAAGTTGGATTTCCAGAACTCAATGTCATGATTTATAGGGGTTATGGCCCCTGAATACCCATCATCTCTCTCTTACTTCAGTTTCCCAAATAAATAAAAAATCAGAATTCAAAAGAAACTAATGGACACATGATCAGTTTTAAAAAGTGTATTAAATATTTAGGTCTCCGTAGAGATAACTTCTGCTTGGGTGAAAACATAGTCAACAGTATGCTAAAAAAGGTAAATGCCAAGGTAAAGTTTCTCTATAGACAAGGTCAGTGTTTATCACTGAAAACTAGAAGAAAAAAACAGCATTTTGTTAGTCTTTAGTACAACGTAATTTCAACTATTCCTATTTGTTATAGTATTCTGGAATTGTTATAAAGGTAAAACACAAACTTCAAATAGTTCAGAATAAAAGCTAAGATATGTAAGTAATATTTAACCCAGATCAAGCATCAGACAGTATGAACTTGAAAGAGTGGAAATGATAAAAAAGTTGAGGACAGAATGAAAGAATTAAGAATAAATCATGTTCATGTAATTTGTTTATGATAAATGTTTTCTGAAAATTGGTCATCATCACCATTTTGTCACTAGGAGTAGTAAATTTAATTTTGTTACACAATGTGTTAGTGGCATAGTCTCAACAACTTTCTCTTATAACATCATAATAGATTGGAACCTATTACCAGTTCTATCAAGAACATTTCAAATATAGGTTATTTGAAATCAGCTATTATGTCATACCTTTTAAATAAGCAGACCAAGATAACAGATTTTAATTATATTTGACTCGTTTGAATTGCATTTAGTGATATTTTTAATTTTGAAAATCAGTTTTAAAATTTTAATACTATAAAGTTAGTTAAATCGAATACAGAATTTTATTTTGCAATATGTACTCTGCCCCAAAATAATAATCTTCCAGGACCCCATTGGAAATGAGTTTTTATAAACTTTTATGAGTCATCCTAAGTAAATTGTTTATTTTTATGTCTGTTTCTGTTACAATTGTTAATTGTGTTACTTGTGTTGCTGTGCTGTAAAGCACCAAAGCAAACCAAACTATTAAAGTTGTTTGTATATATGTGTTGTGTCACTGTTATGTTTCTTATTTAGATTTATTATATGTATTACCTGTGTTATTTGTTGATTCTACCTAAAAAAAAAACGAAAAAAAAAACAAACAAAAAAAAAAAACGAAAAAAACCCCCCCCCAAAAAACAACACAACGACACAAGTACCTCTGTCTAAGGCCCTGCAAAGTGAATTATTTTGAGTAGGCTTATAGTGATGCACTCATTTGAAATTATTCCAGTATATTTATGTTTTTCTAACAGTAATGGCAATGTATTTTACATTTCAGCTGTGACATGATACATATTGCTACTCTTGTGCAGATTTAAATAATTTTACATGTGAATTTGGAACATTGTTTTGTACAGAGTTCTTGTCAATATTGAAAATTATCCCCCTCTCCTCATTACCCTGCTTTTCTTTTGATTGCTGCATCAGTATCATGTATACTTTGATATTCATATGCAATAAAAAGTGAAATAAAAAACATAAAAAAACCCTCCCCCCAGAAACCCCCCAGTAACAACAAAACAGCAACATGGGGATGATGCAAAGTAAACGTTTAAACTCATACTTAGAAGCATGGCTAAAAACATACAGAAAGCAGAATGCAAAGAAATCGAGACAAAAATGAATATAAAATGTTTTCTCTCCTTATGGCTCTATTTCCTTGTATGGGCTAATTTAAAAGTAATCTGTAACTCTGCATATTCTCTGAAACACTTAAATATATCTTTTTATATTTGAAATTAACAAATGAACACTTTTCTTCTGGAGAAAGTTATTATTCTAGACAAATAACTTTGATGGCAAATTTATCCCATCCAAACTTGTATACTACTTGTGTGTAATTGTAGAACTGAAAAAGAAGCAACAGATTGAAGTACACAGTAATAATTTATCGATGGGAGATATGTTTTGAGACTCTCTACTTATTCACTATTATATTTGAGTCTCAAATGTAATACTGAATGATATATAGTCTCAAAACGTGTCTTTACCACAATCATTGCAGTCAATGCGCATACTCAGATATCAAACAGTTGTAGCAACAAATTTAAAAGGTTAAAAAGAAAAAAATACTTTGAATATAAAGAATGGTTAACCGAACAATCTACTTACACATTACACATGCAAGCAAAAGAAAAAAATGTGTGCACAACAAAAGACCTGGTTAAAGATTAAAACTGTTCTATGTTAAGATCGACTACATAGAATCACATGATAACCAAATTCGTAAAAAAATCTATATGTAACAAGAATAATCACTCAGGATCATACAAAGACAGAACACTTCTCATCGTTTACTAGATAGAACACAACAAATAATTTGACTGTAACATGTAACAGACCATATTAAATCTGACAGAATTATGTTATGTCAAATTTGTCTGACCAAATTGAAATTTTTAGGTAGAATTTCAAATCATCTATGGAAAGAATAGAAGAACGCATACAAGTATTAAATACGTCTATAGATGAGAGATCGATATCGTGAATGAGACGGCATACTGTCAAGGCATCAATGCAATGGGACTATACTGAAAAATTAGAACCCTGTATACATTACATGGCAGGAACCACAGACGGAAAACATGAAGTAAGTGAGCTCCTACCGTAGGCACTTTTCACGTGCCTCAGCAAGTCGGCCGACTAAATGATTAGGCAAAATGTCACAACCGTCCGACAGAACGAAAACACACACCATGGATGATGCTGTACGCGGTAACGCGACCCATGCTATTTTTACATTAAAAATATAATACAATTGCAACTTTGTGTACACATTTCCATGACAACTTATGCAATGCTTTAAAGAAATCTTTAAAAATACATTTTGACGAGGGAAAATATTTTTTTTTAAACATAACTGTTAAAGAAACACCATGAAGAAAAATAATACCACAAAGTTTGCTTTTTTGGGAGTGGGATGGGGGACCTCAACTATGCCAACTGATGCATGAAGGAAAAGCTATAGTTTATACTGTACTTTTTTGGGTTAGGCAAATAAGTTCCAGTATACTGTGCTGTTAAACTAGTCTTCACATCTCTGTTTTTCCCCACCCTATACTTCTCCCACATGTGTCAATAGTGGTAAATCAATACTTAGGGGAACAGTGTTGGCTGTATATTTTGAAATTGTCTTTAATACCCCGTATGCTTTATCAATGCAGTTTTCCACTTATAGATATGACCCACGTACAATCCCTTTTAACATCCATTCCCATCCATCAACTCAACTCATGATGAATGCACATGGGAAAAATTAAATGTTAAAAATATACTGATTTAACAAAGAGTTGCCATGCTACTATAACTGATATTAATTGTATCTATAGCAAGACAATTTTCTGTATGTTTGCAGTGAACCACACGTGTCTTGTGTAACAATGATCGGAACTGATAACAGTAATTTAAATGACAATGGGTTGCAATAACACTCATCGTAGATCAATAGACACGAGTCAGGTTGAAGACAGCAAGAAACAAAACCGGTCAAAGGTATGGAATAACCTATTCAGTTACATTTGTAACGCCTAATTTTAAAGTAGGCGAGGCATTAATAATTAGCAAAATATAAAATAATTTCTGAAAATGGTTACCTTCCTAACATTACTGAGGAAGTTTTTAAAATCAGGCAAATACATTTAGGTGATCCAGTCGTTTACAAACTGGAAGACTTTATAGAAAAGGATATATAGGGCATACTCTATGACCAACAAGATGACATATACAAAGTTGAAAACATTTTACAAGCAAAATGAACGAATGATGAATGGTATGTACTCGTTAAATGGAAAACACATGATGAATCGTTTATCAGTTGGTAACCAGCTGAAAATATATATGCACCTAAATAAACGGAGGAATTATAATATATAGATAACAATGTCAAGAATCATGACAACGTTCGAGTAAGTACATCAACAACATCCCCAGTAAGTAATTAAATGGTAAACATAAATAGGCGAGAAGGCGACTAATATCTACGCAGTGTCCTAGAAAATAAAAAGAGATAACTTTGAAACATTTGAAGCTGATTTCAACAATATAACTAAAAAACTGAAAAATAGTTACAACTTCAAAGACGACACGCAATTCTATGAGATATGAACGAAATAAAAGGTACCAAAAATTACATAAATGTTGAAGCAATCATGGAAAAGTTTAAACGTTTATCATTATAAATTTCTGTCGAATTTTATACGAAGAAAGTATAGTAATTACATAACCGACTATGCTTTGTGTTCAGGAGAAAGGTTTTGCACTGTACAATTATAACGCATCCGCAAAACCATCAGTCACAAAGAATTACCACAAACTAAACCAAAATCAACTGATCTGGGATGAATATTTACACCACATTGATGAAAAAATATCCATTACACTTGGAATTTTCTCAGAGCTTTCATTCGATATCTAGTATTTATAGAAATGAAACTGCACACATTTATGGTACAATCAACACTGTATATTGTGGACGAAGTGAAATTATGTTGGAGGAAATACGTTTCAACATCATAGTTCATCGATGATATTTTTGAATTGACAATTCTACATCATTTATATAACCCCTTAATTATCGTTCCTCTTACATAGAGAATAATCTTGTTATAGTGGATGGACGTTGTTCACTCTGATTATTTTCATGGTATTGATTAATAATAGTTTCATCTTTTAATGCTTGCTGATCAAACGTTGCATTTTTGTCTATTGTGAGCATCTCTATATCCTCAGGGATTTACACTGGTTGCATGCACATGTTGATGGCATCATAACGTTTTCATGCCTCTGGGGAAATATTTTTTATTTTTGAAGTTTTTGAATTTAGACATTATTTGGTGAAAACGTGTTACATGTAATATGATTACGCAAAATCCACATGAAAAGAGAAATGAAATATGATAGGCACGTTTGTACTCATATGCAGATGCCCTGACTAGATTTTCATGCCACTGAAACAATTATTTAAATTTTCATATATTTTGTAACTTATGTGGAAATATACTTCTTTGACTGCAGTTGGCAGTAGAGGCATTTAAGACAATTTATTTTTCGTTCTGGACTTGTAATAGAAGTTTAATTTCTTGTGTGTAAATGAGAAAATATTTTTGAGGTTTATGTACAGTGTATGCACGATATATTGATTGATTTACTCTTTGATGTATGCATAGCAAGATCTATGATCTATTTATTAATTATTTTTTTAAAAAATCTCCCGGGCTGTCTGTCCGTGAACATTTTCGTTTCTTGAGCATTACTTTCAACCTGTCCAAGGTATTTCAACTAAACTTGGTACACTTGGTCAAGCAAGTTGTGTAGAGATGCCCTCTGATACTGACCATTTTCCGTATTCAACAGTTTTATGTTACCATGGAAATACAGTGTAATATAAGTAGTATATAACACGAGAGTCATGGACTATATGCTCCTTCTGTAGGAGTCTTTACATAAGTATGGTTATGTCATCTCTAACTGACTCTTATTTTTGTATATTCTTAATATAAAATACTCCAAAATATGTTCCGTTTATCGACCTCTAGGATAAGTGCCGAGGTTGTCAAATCAACTGTCACATAACAGATATTCAAATGGCTCACTGACCAAGCTAGTCACACAGCTAATTAACACATGTTGGATTGCTCAAGTGTCTGGACAGGAACCCAGTGGTCACCAATGCAGTTTGAACTATATAAAATATACACAATCAAATATTACAATTTCAACATTTATTGTCTGAATTTCATGAAATTTTGACAAAATACTGAAAATCCTCTGATAATTGCATAATATGGTTTTATTGTTTTATGAGAGAAACCCCAATCATACAGAATTAGTTACGCTAATTAGTGGAATTTCCCAGAAGTTAGTTGTTTGCAATGACATAACGAAAGTAAGCAAAAAAACTTCATGTTTCAATGTATATTGTTTTGAACTTTATGTGAAGAAGTTGTATAGTGTTTATGCTTAATGTATATCTTTTTGGAGAAAAAGGTGATTTACTCCAGAAATGTGCTGATTTTGTGACTTTTTACACCCAAATTTAGTATTCTAACCGGAGCAATAGTCCCACATTCAACAGTGGAGTTACTTATTCAGAATTTATAAACAATATATTTTGTAAATATAATCCTGTTCAATAGTGTATAAGAAAATGTCCAACTACAACCCAACTACAGTGTTGATATTAATGGATGAATGGTCAGACATCGTCAACCCATAAGCTAGAAATACTTTGTTTCACACCGGCCAAAATTCGTATTTATCATCTTGCATCGAAGAACTAACGTTCCTCATTACTTATATAGCTTTTATGCAAAGTTTGACAATGATCCACCTATGTGCATACATGAGATCTGGTGAGTCAGAAAATTAACGATGGATGGACATTGTGACAACTCTTCTCACATTCATACGCGTGCGTGTTTGTGTTTACCAGTGTAAAACAACAATGGGAAATATCTCAATCTTTCACCAAGTGACTGCTGTCGTTAATCACCTGACCTTCTAAGATCATCGAACACATACAGTGGCAAAACTTCCCTGATTTTCATCGTCAGTTGAGGATTCTTTCACAATAATCAAGATAAAAATTAATTGCAAAACAATCTACATCTTGAGAAGTGTAGCGTTTGAAGTTAGTGTACCACAACGGACGTTTTTCACTGATCGACCTCGCTACAGATACCGATTCTGTATTCCGGTTTTAGTTGAAAAAGCCCTTATTGTAATTATTTCTTATATTCATCTTCCCCTTATTATTAGTTATGAAAGGAAAATTGATTCTAGATTAAAGTTGATTCGAGGACTGTATCATTGTTTGTGTCTGTGTCGTTTAAGGTATAAAAGTAGACTTTATGTCTTAATCTGTTTACATTTCTATCATTTTTAGGCTCTATCTTAAGGTGAGGAAATGTTCAATACATGTTTTCTTGTTTTAAAAAATTGCACAAGTACTCACAATATGCCTTAACACCAGCGGTCTTGCGGAAGTAGAACAGTCCCGATGCTCTTTCCCGCATGTCATAAGAGGCGACTAAGGGAGGCACGAGCTGCAGCAGCTCAGAGGTTAGCGTGCCTGACTCATGAACTGAATTGTGCGGGTTCCAATTCTACCATCAGGTCAGCCCGGGTCGTCTAGCGAGCTGTGTGATTGGGCAAGGCACTTTGCTCCAATTTCCTCAGTACTAAATAAGCTAATTGTGAAGAACAACATACGTTTTCATTATGCATCGGTATTGGATAGGTAAATTCCACCCTCAGTATCAGAAATTTGTAACAGCTAAAAATGCTGAGCCGCCTATGGAATTTTCCTATCCTATTATGGAATTTATCTATCCTATACCGATGCATATGAAGGATTATATTTGTCTTGCCCTCACAGGTAAATTGAAAATTACATAGGTCTTCGTAATGTAAAGATTCACACCAAATGGGTTTCAAACCATTTGTCTTTTGAAAGTTATTAAGCGGAAACACTTTTATGACAGTTGTAAGTCAAACAGGGGTCATACCTCATGTGCATTTTGTTAGCAAATGGTAACCATCAAACGTGAGAAACATTTTTTGTAAAATCTGTACCCAATTTGGTTTCAATACATTGAGTCCTAAAAATCATTGTGTGGAAATAAATTCCAGACAGACGTGAAGTAATGTAACAGCGCATGATTTGTTTAGTTTTTAAAAGTTTAATGATTAATCAGACAGAGGGTGAAAACTGAATGGAAACAAAATAAGCAGAATATTGCAAATAATTCAAGTTCAAAAACGTTTAACATAATAGTTTTATCAAAGCTAAGAAAAGGTCCTTCCGCTCCTGCCAAGTTGTTTCCAAAGATAGAACAGACTTTAATCTACATATCGACTGTCAAAAAGCATATTTTACTATGTTCATGGAAACAATCTTTGCGTGAAATTTGCAATGAGAAGTTATCTTAAATTTAATGTAACTGAAAAGTGACATATCTTCATATCAATTTCTCCACAGTGTATTATAATAGAACTATGTAACTAATTTGAAAATCCAATGATTTTTGTGATGGAAAAGGTGATCTACATGCAGAAAAACAAAACTAGCAATGTGTCCGCTGGTCAAGGATAAATACTGGTACCCGTAGCTGAAAGGTAAATACTGCAACTAGTAGCTGAAAGGTTATACCTCTCTTGAAGTCTATCAAATATACCTCGACTGACACATCTCTGCAATATTCACACTACTCTGCAGACGTGTACAACTTTTATTAAATATTGTCTTTTCACGAATTAAATATAATTATAATCTGTATACAAGTATGTTGTGAGAACTTGAACATTTGTGTACAAAGCACTGTTAATGCAATCTTTAAATAGTTACTGATGAATGGACTTGTGGATGCAAAAACGATTCATATCATGATGCACCCCCTGTTTTGTTAGAAGGCAAATGAAAACACTTACACTGTGCAAGCATTATCTGATTAGCTTTTTTAATATACCAAATGATCTGGGTCAATAGACTGTGAGCCATAACTGTATCAGTTCTTTATATAGCATCATCTGCTGTATACTCATTCCCAAATGACTTTATTAATCTTCAAAAATGGTTATAAAATTGTAAAAATAACAAATGTTATTTTCAAACTTGAAATACGTTTTGTATTTGCTATTATTAACATATAGAGTTTCCATTCTATACAATTAATGGGTTGCGTATACTTTACAAGTTTTAGGTTACACTGCAAGCTTAGGTAAATATCCCAGGAATGCAGGTATATATTGTCAAGCGAATGTTTTGCCCTTTCAAATTTAGATTTACTTTGTAGAAGGAATTGTTATATACCGAATAACTCCATTTGAGGTCATCCAGTTAGTTCTTGGTTTTTCTTGTCGTACGCTTAATGTGTGGAATGTAGTTGACCTATGATTTGGAGCCTCTGCACATACAGTATCCTTCGGAGACCCCTCCCATCTGCGAGACACTGCTATAGATAACTATAAACTTCACATGTAGTTTTGGTCACAGAATAATATAAATACCTTTGACATGTGGTCTTTAGATTTATAGGCTGTATATCACTTACAGAGTTGCCTATCTGGTCTTGTCTTGACATGGTAGACTGATCAGTTGACTATCTGGTACTGTCTTGCCATGGATGTCTGATCAGTTGTCAAAGGGTGGATCTCTTGTACCTCACCAGTCTATGTCGTTATGTCACACTTGTTAAACATTCTTGTCAAACTTTTATATTACTTTGTGATAAAAACAATACGTAAATTTTACAGTTACGTATAGCGGTTTCTCAGTCCCACCCCCCCCCCCCTATGAATGTAGGTAGGTTTTTAATAGTACGAATATACGAGGAAGTGTGGTGTTTACAGTAATTAGGTATATTATATCTGTTGAGGCCACTATATATATATATATATATGTATATATATATATATATATATATATATATAGATATATATATATATATATATATATATATATATATATATATGTATATATATATATATATATATATATATAGATAGATAGATAGATAGATAGATAGATACCACCTACCTTGACCAATGAAGGGCTTTTTGTATGGAAGAAGCTTATTAATTTTGGGTTAAAGGTCAAACATTAAGGTGCTTGTGGCTGAAAGAAAAATCGGTTTTTGCATAATAACTTTAGTTCTAGCATATATGCCTTGATCAAACTTTGTGGTTTGCCTGCATTTGAGATAATAAGGAAACCTATACATTCTGGTGTCAAAAGATTAGAGATCACAGTCATAGTAAGTCATAGAAAGTCTAATAAGAAAATAATGGTTTCTGCACTGTAAGTTTAGTTCCAGACCTCATGTCTTGACCAAATGTACAGGTCATTGAGACCTGTTGGACAATAATCTCCAGTGAACCGTGCCCTGCTAGTGCTTGCACAGATGACTGTTAACGGGACCGGCTCGTAATGTGCCGTTCACGGTATTTTTGTTACAATACTACATCGGCGTGTTTAGTGAAATGATCAACTCTTATATAAGCCAGGTTGCAATATCAGGCCCACTTGGACCTATTGTTATCTCGTTAGAGCTAAAGGCTCACTTGGGCTATTGTTACCACTAACCATCCCTCCTCCCTTCTCTGTCCGTCGCGTCTGTAAACGTTTTAGATTTTAAACGTCTTGTCTCTGAAACCGCTTGCAAAAATATATAATAATATTTTAGCTTACCCAAGTTGACTTGTGGTATAAACCTGAGTCTATGCTACATTATCCATCGTCTGTCCGTCAGCATTTACTCTTTTCAACAGCTTCTCAGAAAGCTTTAATTCAGTGTATACATAATTTGGCCGAGAACCTTCTGGTATGAAGGGCTTTTGTATTTTCATAAATGCTGCTTATTTGCCATCAAATACAGCCAACAATGCTAATAATAGAATACCCTTTAAACAACTTCTTCTCAAAAAGCACTCAACATAATTTGACCAAAACTGACAGAAAGCATTACAGCATAATGTGCCTTCAATTTTGTACAAATCATTCACATTTGCCATCAAATATGGCCACTGTCAGAGAAAATAGACAAATATTTAAACAAGTATATATATATATATATATATATATATATATATATATATATATATATATATATATATATATATATATATATAACAAAACAACAATGCCCAACAAAATTTGCCTGAATTTGAAAGAATGTATTGAGACGAAAAGGGCTTTCAACATTTTAAAATCGATGCTGAATGTGCGTCCAATATGACAGCTTCTTAAGGACCCTCCCCCCACAAAAACCCAAGCAAGCTTAAATGACTTCTTAAAAGCTGATCGAATGCATTTGACCAGATTTTACCAAAGCATCCTGACATTAGGGGCTTTCACTTTTTTAAAAATGATGCTCTTTGACCGTTAAATACGGTCATGGTAGATCAGTCATTTCTTTACAAGTTATTTTTAGAGTGTATTGATGATATGCAAGTTTTATTTCGAGTCGGGTAATCTGCAGACTGGCCTTAGAAACATCTTAGATTAATATAAGAAATACTTTTCTTGTTAATACATTCAGTTTCATATATTATTCATCTGTGTTAAATGATAATATGTGTATATTTTGTTTAATACATTTCATCCAAGCGTATGACGGGAAGAAGTAATGGTATTTATCATTTTGTAAATGATACAATAATCAGTTGTACGAATGAAAGGACCTTTAATATAATACACAGGTGGAACAGTTTCATCATGTATAAACCTTTTAATGAGACATCGCACATCGTGAGCTGAACAATATTTCAACAAAGCTACAACGTTAGTTTTTATCTTTTTAAGTTTGTGCTTAAAAATGCTTGCTCAGCTTGAGCATATTTGATTGTGTTACTATGGATAACGTATTGTCCAGTTATAGTCTTATGTAGTAATTTGCATCCCTTTTTTAAAAGGTTTTGTACTTGACACTGTCTAAAAGATAAGTTGTATGTGCTACAAGTTTATAGAGCAAGTAAAAAATCGGACACGAAGACTGTACATTGTTTTAAAGGACGGCCACATATATAGATAAAAAGTTTGCGGTCCAGAAAAGCCACGTTTATCCTAATATCAAAATCATTTCAACACAAGTTCCTTTGTTTACAATGTTGTGTTGTCAAAATTAATAAACAAACTTTAGTGTATAGTTTAGCCAGTTTATAATTTTGTGTTGTGGGTCTCTGTAAATAGTGCATGGTTGCCCGAATTTGTCAAGAACAACATTAATTGCATCTAGAGTTGTCTTCTCAATTAATACAGAAATTGTGTAGACATATGTTGGAAAAGGTGATAACATTGTCCAAAAATAACATAAAAGATCTGATTTACAGATTTTTGCAAGTTAGAACGTGGAAGAAAGGAACATATATGACCTATTGTGCAAACTCCTGTTGTTAATATGATACAGATAGATTCAGTTCGCCAAAACATATTGCCTTTGTTCAAAGGTTTGAAAAAATACATTATCCAGCATAGAAATGCCTAGCTAAAATTTCTGTTTAAAATTATGGTGCTGCCTTTTACACAATACCTATCCTCTCTGCACCATCGCCGATAAGTAAGCATTTCTGCTATCTGGTGATTTACTTTCCTATTTTGGATATTATCCCTTCGCTGACCTGCTTGGCGGACACATATGTATGTTAAGAGTCAAACAAAAAAGTTACAAACACTCGGTCCCTTTACGTATTTTGTTGTGATGACTTGTTAAATTTACTCTAATATATGTCTTGATTGTAATTTGAACCAGCTAAAATGTAAAGAACGAAAAATTGCCCATGCTCATTGGACGACTTCTGTTATCAAAAGGGCATAGTTTTTTTACATTATCAAGCTCTTCAATTTCGGAGGTCAGTAAATATTGCATGGAGTAGGCAATCCCATAATGCCTAAATATAAGTGATTGGTTATAAAAAATAAAAAACAAGACACCCCCCCCCCCGAAAAAAAGCACGAGAACTTATGAAGGTTGTATTATTGCCAGGACAGATAACTGAAATTTATTTTAATTTTCAACCCTTCCAGAACTTCTTGCCAGATTGAAATCAACTGTTTATCTGCTATCATTTATACACGTCACAAGGATAGCTGTCTAGTCGTGCAAATGGTCTGATTAGAAGCTACATTTACTCCAGAAAGCCGTCTCAGAAATAAACATTGTTACAACTTAGCTCATGTGTTTCACATACAGGTTGTCTCCAGCTAGCGTGACACTTCCAATAGACTGGTTCACACCGTAGTGTATAGTGCAGAAACATTCTTGAGTCAGCATCTTCGTGATTTGACTAGAGCTCAAATATTCTGCTAACCCGCCCACGTTCCACCACAAATGCCTTTCGTGTGTCTATGAAACCCCCCTGCCAAGAACAACTTTTTTTCTATCTGACAATCTTTCTTGGCCAACCTCCACCCAAGCATTCATCAAGAAATTTACCATGTTAGCCTTGTTCACTGGATTAGAAAGCATTTTCTGTAGCTGTTTTAGCAGGGGAGTAACTCTTGAAGGCTTCCTTATTTCCTGCGATTGGATTCTGCTACGTCTGGCTCGTACTCTATTTTTGATTAACAGGTCATGAGAATAACTGTTTGTCACCAACCATTGCAGTGTGTTGGAAGTTTTGAGAAAGAATCATTGCTAGAAGTTTCTCAGAAAGATCACCATCTGTAATGTGGATGTAGCGATGTTGAATAAAGGTTGCTTGTTTTCTGAAGATAAACCAGCTTCAATGTCAATTGGATTGACTATCCTCTCACTCACAGTCTTGACAACTCTTTCTACATCTTCATCTTCGTTTATCCTTGATGAACGAGCTTTCTTGTGGATTCCTGTGAGTGCACTTTGCATCCCACAGAGGGACTTAAAAACCGATGTGCATTCTCTCTTTAGGTGGACTGTCTGGTAATACTTCTGATGTGCCTCTTCTCTGGTACACAAGTGGGGATATTTACCTGTCTTTATTGATTGACTGCTCAATCCCCGTATCATGCCATACTCAAATGAAAGGTCTTGATGTGTGATGAACAGACAAGTTTCCATCGCAGAGTTCTTGGTAAATCTCAGGATGGTTCTTTTCTAGGAGTCTTCCCTCAATGACATTGATCGTGTCCCACCTGGCGTACTATAGGTGGCCACACATGAAGTCGAGTGGGATCATTTTAGCAAAAGGTTCAAGCTCTATTGTGCGTTTATCATCCCGCTTTGCTGCAGTGTGGTTTAACAGCAATTGAGACAAGTCTGTTACATAGTTGTCCCACAGAACAAACGTTTCAGAGCACTGACGTCCATGCTCCGTAAACTTGTCCATGACAATATGTATTGGATGGAAAACCTGGATGAACTTTCTAATTTCATCTTGCACGTCTGTTTTATTATCATCATATACTTTAGCAAGGTCAACAAGAAGTTGAATACATCTTGTTGCATGCTCTGAAATCTCAGCTCGCTCCTCTTCAGTTACAGGTGCATCTTCCTTTGTAAGTCGGTCACCGAGGGCCATCCACTTTAGCCTTTGAATGGTCTCATTCATGATCTTGTGTGTGCAAACACCCCTGTTGTAAGCTTTGCATTTCATCATAAGAGACACAGCTGTTGAGCCATAGATGTCACTCTCAACAAGTATGTCCTCAAAACCACTCTCCTCCATCACATGTCCAATGTCACCCATCATGTTCACCACTCTGTGCATGCCATCCATTTCCAGCTCATCCCTCTTGAACTCTGTGGGTTGCTCCACTTAATGATCTGTGCTTTGCTGTAAATTGCTTCATCAAAGGTGACAAGGGTCCAATCTTGGCCCACGGTATAGAAACACCATCGGAAACTTGTTTTATCGTTGTGTAAACAGTGTTGAAATCCACCACTGATGCTGGCACCAGTGGACAGTACCCAATATTTGTTTTTGCTTATCACAGCTTTGTTGCTGAGGATTACATGATACATAGTCCATCCTGGTACACTGTGTGTGGAATAATGTTGTATGTCTAAGTCAAACATCTTCATGGCATCATTCTGAGCACAATGAGTGCTTGATGAATGGCTCTTATATCTTTATGATTAGATTTACATTCAAGAACCATTCCATCTTCACCCCACCTGGCAGGTGTTGTGGAGCAATGTTTTTGCCACCCATGTTAGGGCACACATGTATGTTGGATGAACCAGAACTTGGTATTTCACTGCCCATAATAAGCGTTTGGAGACAGGTTCCCATTGACCAAATGCCTCTGGTGTCCTGGCATGTCCCTGTTTGGTTTGATACAACACCATGTTTAGAACATCATGGTGCTTACCTTGTACTGACTCTGTAGCTCTATTGAAATTGTCACCATCTTCAAGTGTGGTTCTACCATAAACCATATGTTGTGGCACAGCTGAATTTTCTGCGGACAGCAGAATAGTTGCCCAACAAGTGTCAATGCGCTGCATTTCGTCATAACTTATGACATGGCCAAGGTTGTTGAGCAATGTCACAACCTCTTTTGACTGGGCCATTTAATGCAGGGTGATCAAGCCCCACATGCTTTAACATTCTACATTTGCCCCGGGACTGCATGTAGGCTAGATCATGTCCCAGGGAAGGATGTATCTGTGAAGCTCAGGATCCTTCGTAGGCATCCGCTCAACAATATCTACCGAATTTGCCAATTGCCTGCATAAGATCCAGTAGAAAAAGGTGTATAGATCATCGGGCACTTGACACTCACAACTCTCTATTGATAGGTCCAAGAGTTGAAGTTGTTGAGGCTGGATTCTTTCACATGATTTAATCATGGACCGAAGGTTGAGTACTGCATGGAACACAAACAACATAGAGAATGATTCCTGATCCATGACATCATGGGAAACATCTTCCTTAATCTGAATATTTCATAAGCTTTCCTTTAGATTTGCTGCAGTGTTGATTACATCTTGAAGATGAAGATTCTTGCTAACCACAATTTCTGGCTTGGTCTGAGAAACAGGGTAAACCTGTATGTGGTCCCCACAGTGTTCTTCAAGCTTTGCCTTGAGCTTATGCTTTGTAAAGCACTGCGCATACTCCTCACTCACATACTTTGTCAGACGCTCCTATATTGGGACAGCATTTGGTTCATGTCAACTGCTTTCCCACTTTCCAAAGTTGGCATAATGAGACCCAGAAAGTCATCAAATGCTTTATCATATATATTTTCTGATGACGCAACAGTGGATGCCTTCTGCAAAATGTATCAACTATGGCAAGCCTTCTGGTACTGAGCCTCTACTGCAATCAATTTTGAGAAGTCACCTATCCTGCATTGCTGGATATGGTCACTCTTCTCCTGTATTCTTCTTATTCAGTGTCTTGCAGAACTCAAATATGGCCATTCTGATGAGAGTTTTGTCTTTGTTATTCATCAGTCACAAGCAACACAGAACTCACGCGTGTAGCAGATCCAAAGAATGATGAGCCTGCATCCACCTCGCAAGAACGGCCACAAAGGTCAGAATTCTATTTCAAAAAAACTTAGGACATAGGCTCATATCATCAGGATATATAATTTATTGTCATTATGAGCAATATTTATGCGTAATAATAAGGTGATCTTGCTATGATTGACTGAGTTACTAACCACATGAGAGATTGTGTTTCTGACCAGACTTTAATAAAATTCAGTAAATATGCTAATATTGTCACGACGTTTGCTGATTTTATTATCAGCGAGGCCTCTGCATATTTATAAGGTGAACTTGCATCTGATACGGAGATGTTTTACCACAATAGAGACTTTATTTTTGATAGGAGTTTAATCAAAATGAGTAAACAGGTATATATCGAGATATGGGTTGACTTCTGGTTTGAAAGAAAATACCAGCCCACACCCTCCAAAATGTATATGTTCAGTCCCTTATTTGTTTCTTTATATATAAATACAATTCAGACACAAGTCTGCATTGAATAAGTCGCTGTTGGAAGTGTAGTGCCTCATTTTGTACGACTTGTTTGAAGTACACGAACTCAGTAGTAACGATGTTTATTTCAGCGGTGGCTTTCTTTTTAAGTGAGTGTAGCTTTTAAACAGGCCGTTTGCGCAACCGCGTAGCTATCGTGACAACGAGTGAATTTAATACAGTCATTAAATCTTGTACTTCTCTGTAACGGCTAAACTTGATATGTTAAAACTTAGTTTTTCTGTCCTTTTCTACCCATTATACACGTATCACCATCTTGCTGCTCTACACATAATGTGTGTTGCTGCAGGCGAGGGGCTAGATCTCATCAGCACAAGGAAAACATGAATATACTAATCTCTTTTTCATGCATACCTTTCAAAGCAAAATATTAATTAAGGGTTGATCATAGCACAATTTGGGACCAATATTTTTACTCGAAAAATCGCATTTTCAACTGTTTGTGAAAAACAACTGGATATACACGGAAATCACGACAATATGAAACAAGAATTATCAATAGCTATGTGCTCATAATACAAACCTGGTAGTATAACCTATAGTGTAATTTAAATAGAACTCTATGGACATTTTACTACTTTTTGATAAAGCTTTCTCTATCTTTTCCATGTTATTACGGGTAGATCGGTATAGGTATGTCCTCAGACTTGTTACATATTAGGTAACTATTGCTCATTTCAGAAATAATATCAATTTTTACTATAGTCTTTATTTAGGTCGGAAAATCTGAATAGTTTTACGAAAGGAATATTTTGACTCTTTAAGAGATATGAGTGGTGGGCTAGAAGTGTTGTATCCCTCTTCTTAATAGGTTATTATACAACGTAAGCCAGGTAGACACCTCAGTGTGTGGGTAGCTGACTTTTGCCGATAGAAAGAATAGCATGTCGATAGCATGAACTAGTTGCAAACAATATACCACAGTTTACAATATTTGATGATGTCGACAGGTCAATATGAAGTTCGCAGATTACCTCTCTTTGTTGATGTCGTCTGCTTGCTAACTGCATAACCTTACTAGTGCAAGATATAATCGACGTATCAATATCAGGATCAAATTCCTTTTTAGATAAAATTCTTCGTGCAAATAGAGGGCAGCACATGTGTTGTTTTGGAAGTAGATTTTAAAACTGACAACAACAAAAAGGGTCTCCAATTGCACAAATTTAAAATATTTCTTGTAAACTGTGACTAAGAGGCGCAATTGCTTTCGCACACAAACTGCTAGAAAATTTCAGGAACATTGTTCACTATTATCGCATTTTTGGTATAGGAATCAGAACGCTTATTATTAAATGAGCAGAGTTCCAGGTTCGAAGTGGAAAAACGTTTAATACCGAACTTAATACTTGGAGATCGGGCCATTGACTGTAATATCAGCGTGAGTTACAAAAGACCTGACCGTAGATGGATGCATTTTCACTTTTACATTCATGTCATTTTCATTCATTTTGGTTACTCAAAATGATGTGGTTTGGTCAGTTTCAAAATATTTTTAAAAAATGCTCGTTTTACATGTCAATTCGTGCAAAAAAGTCATTAAAAAAATTATATATGTTCATTTCCAGCGTCTAAAATGATGGGGCTTTTTCTTGTTGAGTTTTTTCAATCTTCTCTTATTATTTTGAAACATTCGTGATTTTTTTCCTTATTATAATGTTTCGACGTTTTTCATTTTTTTGTCTCAATTATAAAATTAATAATGATTGTTTTTGTTTTCAAGGTCAAATAATGATAAAATTCACAATTTTCATAAAATTAACAATATTTCTTTTTAAAAAAGGTGTGCTTTGAAACGAGAGAAACATGATGTTTTAAGTAGTCGGTTCCGATAGTTTGAGAGGTTATGATAGTTTTTATGGATTTTAATGTTGTGATTCAATTATGAAAAAAATCATGTATTTTATTGGTTTCAAGGTTATATAATGGTAAAAAATACATCATTTTCATTAAAGCTATCAATTTTTGATGATGACAATGATATATTTTGAAAAGAGATAAAAATGGTATTTTAAATGGCCAATTCTAATGATTCAAGTGATTGTGATAGTTTTAAATTTTGAATCACAATCGTGAAATAAAGAGTGCATTTATTTGTTTTAAAGATGAAATAATGATAGAAGTACATCATAATATACACTGAAAAACGAATACAGTATTTTTGCAAATGACGTTGTTTGGAAGAATTGACATGCAAAAAGAGCAATTTTGTGATTTTTGAAAATGGGTAATATCATAATTTTGAGCGAAGAAAATGATAGAAAAAAAAAAAACGCGATCACTAAAAATTAATTAAAATAAATGTGCTTATTTATGGTAGCGTATAGTCGCTAATGACAACAATAAAGGCACTTAAATGGTCGAATCGGATGTTTTAATTAATTGATCAGTAATGGTTTTGAAAAGAATCATAGCTGAATAATTGTTTGCATGAATCAAAATATGGCTAAAATGTATCAATATTGTTAATCAAAAGTTATATCAAAATTGTTAATCAATATAGATATGAGAATAAGATTATTCAAATTCAGTTTTTTTTTTTCCATTGAGTGATAGAAATTTTAGTTTCATACTTAAGGTTTTTGATATAAGAAGTATACATATTAGATACAATATTTACAAAATTTGTAAAACATTTACTTTTATCAACATGTATGGTGCTTATTAAGATGTCAGTTAATCTCTGAAATTACCTTCTCCTTAATGATGGGAAAAAGAATAAATATCAGGCTTTTCCCAAAATCCAGTTGGTAGTAGGGCAAAGACATGTATTCCCTTTAAAAGTGCCTCCAAGCAGTCAGTTTGTTCCACTTTTATTTCAAATTTATGTGAAGTTTTTTTTGGGGTAACTCCCGAAATACGGTAAGAACATATATTGATTCGATCGCCATTGCATAACTTATGGCGGGTAATACGAATCTGGTACTTACCTAAGCACGTAAGTCTGTGTACATTTTACAGCAAATTCCGTTGTTGGACTGCACCAGGGATACTAAAATTTGATTGGCTGTCCGCTAAATTGAATAGCTAAAAATGTTGGATTTACCATCGTAGTCAGTTGATCGAGGGGTCTTGGAAATAAAGCTTATGTAGTAACTTTATTTTCGACTCAAAACCGCAACCGATGAAAAGAAAATATGTTCTTCTTTAAGACTGTGTGCTGTGAGTGTGATCTTCAAGCGACACACGTGTAAAGTTGCCACAAAAACTTTGTAAGCCAGATTTGGCTTACCTACCCAACGATAACCCTATGTACCCATATCTGTCCCCAATAACGACCACCAGAAAATAAAATCGTTATGGGGACAGATTTATCGGTCTAGTACAAAATCAGAAATGAAAGGAAGGCAACATATAGAGATAAAAAGAAGTCGGTCCAAAAAAGCCATGTTTTTCCTAATTGTAAAATCATTTCAGAACAAGTTTCTTTGTACGCGATATTTGTCTTGTCAAAATTCTTAAATAAACTTTAGTGTATAGTTTTTTGTTGCGGATCTCTGTAAATAGTGCATAGCTGCCACAATGTTTAAGAACAACATTAATTGCACCTAGATAATTTTCTACTGAATTAATGGAGAAATGGTGTACTAGCATATAAATATGTTGGAAAAGGCGACACAATTGTCCAAAAAAACATAAAAAGTCTGATTTACAGATTTTTGCAATTTATTATGCAGAACAAAGAAACAAATATGACCCAATTTGCAGTCTCCTGTTGTAAATATGATACAGGTAGATTCAGTTTGCCAAAACATATTGCCTTTGTTCAAAGTTTTGAAAAAATACATTATCCAATATGGCTGTCAGGGACAGAAAAATTCGTTATTTCAACATTCAACTCAAACGGTGGCTCTGCATTGTCCAATGCTGCCTACAGGCCGAGAAAGCTGAAAAGTTCTTTCAGTTTCGTCACCAGAAATGCTACCTGTTCAATAGTAGATTCAAATTTCTGTTTGAAATTGTGCTGCTTTTCACGCCCACTCTGCACAATCGGAGCTAAGAAAGCGTCTCTGCTATCATCCTATTTACCATCCAATTTTGGATATTATCCCTACAACGACCTGCTTGGCGAACACTTATGTATATTAAGAGTCTAACAAAATAGTTCGAAACTCTTGGCACTTTACGGATTTTGTTGTGATGACTTGCTAAAGTCAATTTCATATATGTCTTGATTGTAATTTGAACCAAATAAAGTGAACAAAATCGTAAAGTAATTGGAAAACTTCAGTTGTCAAATCTTCAGTTTCGGAAGTGTGTAGTTTTTCACGTTGTCAATCTCTTCAATTTCAGAGGTCAGAAGCTCGTGCACGTAGTCTACAAACCCATAATGCCTAAATATAAATGATAGGTTATGAAAAACAAAGGAACGTATGAAGTTTGTATGCTTGCCAGGAAAGATAACTGAAATTTATTTTAATTTTCAACTCCTCCAGAACTGGTTACCACATTGAGGTCGCCGTTAATCTGCTGTCATTTCCGCACAATAACTTGAGTTGTCCACCAGCCATAGTTACCAAACTGTGTGGATGGTTTCCACTTGGGAAAATGAACAACCCTATTGATTTCATAGTCAAACGCTCAAAGGTCAAGGTCTCTGTGGCTGGAAGAACGAATGTGGTTTCCACGCATTCAGCTCAAGTTCTCCACCGTCTACAGTTACCAAAGCTTGTGGATGGTTTGCATTTGAGACTCGGAAGAACCCTATCCATACAGAGTTCATAAGGTCAAAGATCAAAATCACTATATCTGAAAGAAAACAAAAAGGGTGTCTGCACAAAAACGTAACTTTTTCATATTCTATGTTTACAAAACTTTGTGGATGGCTTGCACATGGGGAAAGGAGAAACAAACTATAGCTTTTGGAGCCAAAAAGTCAAAGGTGATTGAAAGAATAAAAATATTTTCCGCACAATAACTTAGTTCTACATAACGTACCTGGACCAAACTGTGTGGTTGGCTTGCACTTGCGATAAGGAAGAGGCCTATTAAGTTTGGGATCAAAGGTCGAGGTCAATGTGACTTCGAGAAAAAAAAAATCCCCACAAAATATACAATTTGCATCAGAGATCTAGATCACACTTTGTGGATGGCCTATTTTAGGGTCAAAGGTGAATGGTCGAGTTCACTGTGAAAGAAGAAAAATTATCTGCACAGAAATGTCAGTTATCGACACAGATAACTATTAAACAAGGGGCGGGCGTATAATGTGCCGTTCACGGTACTCTTGTTAACTTTCTGGAATTGGACCATATTTTTTTACATGAACGACGTTAGTACAAGATGCACAAACTACATCAGGTAGAGAAATGAAATGCAGTATTCACCTGAGATACTGTACATTAATATATATGGCAGCCAGATTGTGAGACATGTATATTGGCAGAAAAGTACATAAGGACATCATACTATGTCTGAGCATACCAGGTCTAGAAGTTATGGAGACGTACAAGATTTACTTAACGTGTTAAATACACCCTTTGTCAGGATAGTTTCGCAGTCGCACAAACCGCTTGTTTAGAAGCTACAATCACTTCAAAAGAAAGTCGCCCCTGAAAGCTTGTACAACACTTCCAACAGCCCTATTCAGCAAATGCGGACTCACTGTTCACCTCGTCAACAATATCTGAGTTGTATTTTTAAAAAGAAAACGAGGTCTTTTTGAATTGTATAAATGTTTGTATGTGCATTGTAAATATTGGATTGGAAGTACGTTTGTGTCTGAGTGTGTGTGTGTGTGTGTGTGTGTGTGTGTGTGTGTGTGTGAGAGAGAGAGAGAGATTTAAAATATGAAATTGCTTCAAGATTTTTCTAAAAGGAAAACACGTGTTTGTTTAAAACAAAGGTAAGTCTGACTGTTGGCCATTGGTATTACATAAATGACAGAAAAATGTTACTATTTATCAATAACTATAGTTATAACCAGAAATGCACCCTTGTGGAGTGCAATAACACATTAATTTGAGACTTCTTGCAGTTTAAACTTAATGTTTAAAAGATTATGCAATTAAGAATCTTCACAGGAAATACAAAATAAATATTCATGTGTATGAAGTAACCTAATGTTGAAACTGTTGAGAAATATTTTCAAAACTCTCAACTATAATACACTTTTGAATTGCAAACTGTCTTAAGTTTGATATTAGGGCTGACATGATGCATTGCACCATTTCGTTACCACAAGAAAGCTAAGTTGAAATAAAACCTGTACTATGAAAAATAATCATATCTGTTGTCCTTTTTAGTACGAAGAATTATTGGTTTTCATTTCCAGGTAACAGTTACCAGTGCCATGCAATATTAAAGTTGTAATTTTGGATAATAAAGTTAGTTTTTAAACATGTGATCATGTTTTTCCTAGTAATTGGTCAAAAAATTTGCTTCTTATCTTGAAAAAAAGAACTTTTGTGATTCTGCTGTAAAAACTTGATCAAATTTGAAAAGGAAATATTCTGGACCGTAATGAGCAATTAAATGAAACTTTACGTAAAGATAATACATATATCCTCGAACAGTCATGTTTCGTGATCTTAATGTGAATTTTAACGCGTTCGTTATAATATGGTGAGAATCGATTCAAATAACCATAAAAATTGTTCAATTATATCTACTTCATTTAATCATCGTTAAAAATATTTTGGCATTCATGTACATTAGTTCAGAATTACCGTTTTTCCGAGCATGTGTAAGTTTACTTATTTCCGGAAATGCGTCCATGGTTCGTGACACTGACTAAAAAGTCACGTTGCATATAACCAGAATGTGCCAGTTAGGTCAAGGTATGGATATTATTAGTTTATAGCGTCTCCGAGTTTTTTAAATATACAAAAAAAAAATTAAAATGAATTTTTTTTCTGTTAAGAGAGAGAGAGAGAGAGAGACTGAGAGAGAAATTTAAAATTAGACACTGGTGTATGGATACACATTTTATTATAATAGATTAAATGTCTTTTGATGTAGAATATATGTATATTATGAAATAATTCTGAAACGAAAAAGTCCATAGTGAATATACAATTCTAGTGTAAATGTTTCTTACGTTGTATAAGAACCCCACATGATTAAACCAAATATTTACATTGGCTATCCCGTTGTATAAATTCCCAAAGTGAGCTTTCCTGTTCAAGATATGCCAACAGAGCCATCATGTGATCGGCGGACCTATCTTTAGCATATAATAAAAAATTCAAGGCCAAAATGTCTGACACAACTAAGGCATTAGTGAAAATACAGATTTTCATTATGATTGTTTTGAATTACATGAAATTACATGTTTGAATCTCATTTTGTCTGATTTTACTTATAAAATACTTCCTGTCGCTCTTGAATAACGCTAGTGACAAAGTTGATGACGTCATTATTTCGAAGCAAGCGCGTTAGGTCGCACGAAACATGAAGATCGATTGAAGGACTATTTCGAATTCAGGCTGTTGGACGATAATAAAGATCTCAATCCTACAAAATTCTCATCCGGTGAAGAGTTAGAGTTATATTCCCAGAAACTTGTTGAAAAAGCTGTTAATATTCCACTCCTTCAGACTGAGGCCTATGCTGGATTCTTCCGTTTGTCTGTTCATCCAATGCACTAACTTCAAAGATTTATTTAGCACATTGAGATAGGGAATATAAATTTGGTTGTGTTTGCTACGACTTCATGTAGATTCCTAGTTGATATTTTGCAAAAAGTTATCCAGAACATCCTGATTTTCTGCTACAACTCTGTTTTTGATCTTTCATATTTTCGTCAAAAATTTCTTAGTGATGCATAATGATAAACGAGTTGAAATGAAGTGTATATGCTAAGCATAGATATGGCAAACTATCAACGCTTCCCATTCCACCAACGTGCCAAATCATAATTCGCAAAATTACGACCAAATATAAGTTTGTCATTGCCCATCAATAATAATAATAATCTTCATTTCGTATTGTAGGCCACCAGCCCCAAAATACATACAATTTAATATACGGTACATCATTTTATGGTAGACATAAGTACATGGTATAGCATTACTGTTTACATGCACTTTCGGCTTGTAATTCATGACTATTCATGCACGATGGTAGTCCTAAATAGGGTCTAAGCATGGAGTTGGTTCTTATAGCTGTCTTGTTTAATACATACCTCGTCACCTGCCAAGACATGGTGTCATAGTACTTTCTCTACTTTTCAATGGTTTACAAATAAACTTAGCTAAATTTTACCTTATCAAATTCTTATTACTCATATGTAAATATGAGTAGAATTTTTGGATATTTTGAGTTTTGTAAATATTCAAGGGTATAAACTTTCTCCTTAGTTTAGCAAAAATAGGACATATCACAAAAAAGTTATAATCGTTTTCTATATCTGTGTTACATATCAGACATATTCTATCTTCCTACCGAATATATTCATACCATCCTGTATTTGCTCTAATTGGTAAATTTCTTGCTCTTAACCAACAAGTTTTTTTAAATGCATTCTCCCTAATTCATGATATACAAAAGCATGTGCTGTGTTTGTTGACAGGCCCATTATAAATTAGCAAAACTCAATGTACACCTTTTCTATATCAGGTGCTTCACGGAAGCCCCATATTTCGGATCCATAGTTTAAAATAGGTACAACGTTTGTGTCAAATATGCGAGGCAGGGTATGTACAGGTAATTTACCAAGTTTAGAAAAACTATTGTTCAGTGTGTGTATTGCTTTTGCTGCTTGACAGGCCAGAGTTTTCTGACAAATGAACCAAGAATATTTTGAGGAGAACATGCAGCCCAAATATTTATAGTGTGTTTCAGTTGCAATTTCTGTTGGATCATAATAGCAGTTCTCGTAGCTACGTAGATCGCCTCTCCTACGGAATACAACAATTCGTGTTTTTTCAAGGCTGACAGATAGTTTCCATCTCGATATTTTTTAACATTTTCTGGAGCTGAAACACTGTATCTGAGACTAGTATCAAATCATGTGCATACAACAATATGAACACTTCTATTGTTTCCAGTGATATCGCCCTAGACTCGTCGGCCATAATACTCTGAAGATCATTTAGAAACAAGGCAAAATGTAATGGAGAAAAAAACAGATCCTTGCCGTTATCCAGTTGGACAATCAAAAACATTACACAGACAATTATTAGACTGAACACAAGCATTCACATATGTACAGATTGCTTTAATCATTCGTAACATTTTGGTAACTATATTATAATCCAAAAGTTTATGGTATAAAATATTTCTCTCTACTTGGTCAAAAGCCTATTCAAAATCTATGAAAACGGCATAAAATCTCCCTCGTGCTTTCCTCAGATTTTTGCTTATTAATGTGTATAGTATCCCATCATTGGCCAGCTTCAAGACTATAATAATAATAATAATAATAATAATAATACTAATAATTTTCCATTATGACTTTGATAAAGATGCTCTTTGCCGTATCTTTTAAATGTTATGGTAGGCTCTCACAAGTAGTTATACCGACTTCAGTAACTGAATTCTTATCTCCTTCGTTGTTAGATAGATAAATATATAGCTTGCTAGATAAATAGATAAAAATATATATAGATAGAAACGTTACCTGTCTACCTACCTACCTACATGCATTCCCATGCATTATACACCTATACATACAGACATACGATCATATCTATTTTATGCAGGTAGATGGGATGATTGGTGGATAGACGGATAAGATTACGTCGCTAATATGGTCATGGTTTGGAGAGTTTCAAATAAAGATGCAAGTAATTATATATTTTTTTTTTTAAATTACGGTAAAAACTGGTTTATTTGGAAAGTCTACATTACCGCCTTTTTACTTCAGCCTTTTTTCTGGTTCATACTATTCATCTAAGGATCATGTTCAGCC
This sequence comes from Margaritifera margaritifera, assembly GCA_029931535.1. Lineage (NCBI taxonomy): Eukaryota > Metazoa > Mollusca > Bivalvia > Unionida > Margaritiferidae > Margaritifera > Margaritifera margaritifera. Next base: position 230,192 of record JAQPZY010001636.1, on the reverse strand, counting down.
TTAACAATTAACAACTGTAGGTCAAACATAGGGCTTTTCTACTGAAATAACAACCTTAGTAAGAAATGCCATACATAAAGGCTCTGATTACACTTCATTGTCGACTTTTTGCAATGAAACACATACAACAACTACAATAGTTCTACAATAGTTCTCATACTTATAAGCAAATTCAATGTATATATATATATATATATATATATATATATATATATATATATATATATATATATACCATTTATGCATACATATTAGGTTTATTTAGAATAATTAGCTAATGTAAAGAACTTTTCATTGTCTTTAGACTGGTATTAAGAACGAAGGACTGATAATACACAAGGAGATAAACCTCAGCGGAGTAATATTGACTGAATTACATGCGGTGAAAGAGGAGGGGAAAAGAAGTAAAATGTAAACACGCAAATGAGTCATTTTATAGTATGTATTTCAGGAATGTTAAGGAATTTTCTTAGCTATTAAAAGTACCATTCACAACTGTTATTTCAATATGGAAAGTTTCATTACCATCGGGTTAAAGGTATACATAAAACATGGCTGTTGGAAATGGGGCTGAGTTGACTGGAAGAAGACCAATGTTGCAGTCCCCATTACATGGCATCGTGACGTTTGCCACGTGCATTGTACGCAAGGCTCAGTGTATTTGAAAAATGTAACGCTCGTTGCATCTTGCTAAGTCTTCATGCAACGCGATAATTACAATGCAATAGCTCAATACTATCTCAATGCCGTGATCTATTACGCGTAAAATGCAATATCAAGTGCCTTTTTTTACCACTTATAAATATCTTTTCCGCAAAACAGATTGTACCTGCACATTTAAATTACAGTTTTTTTAAGTTAATAATTTATAACTTTTCACTATAAGTGATATATGGCTATACCACACCCACCCATCCTGTTAAACCTATTCGCATTACCAAAAGCCCTTAAGTCTGATGATTCTTTCAATTCAGTCATAACAATTAACAAGGTGTGCTGTTTCATATAACTTTTTTATTGAAAAAAAAAAAAAAAAAAAAGACACCACAAATAAATAGAGGATTGCTCACGCACAAGATGTCAAGTTACACTTCCGTGTTGTCTTGTGTTGAAATACAAATATTTTAGGCTTTAGCTTGAGATAAATGTTTCATCATAGCAAGGGGAATAAGGAATCAAAAGAGACTATACATGATATTTCGTCACTTACTGACTCTTGTTATTTGTGTTTGATGAAACAACTTGGAGTATAGTTAAGTAATCTAAGCAATTCCAGAATCAAGAAGAGAGTAAGTACACAGAGTTTCTATGCTAATATTATGTTATTTAACGAATCAAGGAAAAATGGTTCTTATGAGCAGCGAAAACAATTCACAGAGGACACTATGTCATTTTTTTTTCTTCATGGGCAGGTGTTCTGCTATACATAAAGGTTGTTGAAAATCTGCCTGAAATTAAAATTTTAAACATGAATTAGCTTTCCAAAAATCTTGAAGCCTCCGCTATGTTCAATTTGTTTGGTTTGGAAAGAAAGAAACTTTTAAAAATCTTTTGTGGCAAGGGACTGGAGAAGTGGGTCAGGGTGTTTATATGCAACAAGAAAAGTCCTTTCAATTTGAGCTTATGTGTCATTATTGAGCTTAATTGAATTTCTAGGACTGAGGAAATTCCTATATTGTGATATACACGGATTAGATTTCCTGTCAAATAGAGAATCTCGTAAAGCGCATGTAGCCTAACTCTAGTCATACAGTGGCGCTTTTGGTTTGATGCAACTCAACCGTCAGAAACGTCTGACAGAAACTAGTTCTTGTTTTTGTGTTTTGTTTATGGCGTGCTACTAAAACTTTAATGATCCTAAGTGCTTTTAATTTTTTGTTTCTTCACGTGTTGATAAATAGTTATACTAATATACATTGTATTGTGGCACTAATATCTAACAGGCTTTTAAATTGATGGATGTAGACTTTTGCTAAGTGAAGGGTAAAATGGTACCATGCATACTCGAAATTTAAACGCGCGAGTATTAAAAGAGGTTATAATTTCACTTAAGAACTTGAACAACATATATTTTTCTCCTTGTCATTTTATGTGTTTAGAATAAAGTCTGCAAACTTATAAACAATACATTTATAAAGATTTCTAATTTTTTTTATTTTAAAATATTGTATGTGATACCAAATGGGTGAATTTAGCTTGTGGAACATCGTTGCCAGAGGAAAAAAAAAAGATTTTTACAAACATTCCATTATAAAACAATCAAGACGATTTCTTATGCATTCGATTTGAATGGGATAAGTTTTTCCTATATTAACTTCCTCTTTATGGAAATAAAAGGTAATATCGGATTTAAACACAAATAAACAAACGATTCATTATCGTGCCTAAGTGTTTACTCCTACACTATCGTGAATAATTTGTTTGATTGTAATAAGAATGCAGTTGATTTATATATAAAAAGTAGTATATTTATTTGTAGACGTCTCCAGATCTTAAACTATGAGGAAGCTATCAGGCCTATGGGGAGATCCCTACCCACCCCCCGGCCCGAATATTAAGGGCTTTTATATCTGTATACGATCCTCCAGGTGTATGTACAAGTTTAGATTCCCATTTCCAGGTTTCCATCTTTTATGTTCCTGGGGCATATTAGACCCTTTTTTCAATGTTGTCTGTGCCCATGCATAGGTCCTTAAGGTAACGATAACCTCCGCAACAATATGCGAGGTTCCTCTCGAGGGTGTAAAACTATCAACTATCCGTAGGTCACTGAGAAACTGTTTGCAAAGAAAAATCAAACTCCGCAACGTCTTAAACTTATATTTTATACAGCAATGCTTTTATTTAATGTATGAACAGCAAAAAATTCGGATACTTAATTTATTGCAGAATAAAAAGTTTTAATATTATCGAAGGTATCTTTAACTATGAGAGCTTATTAATATATATTATGAGAGTTGTGAATTTTTGTAATTTCAATTATGATGCTCTGCTAATATTATTATGCATAACAAATACACAATGATAAAATAAAAACAAGATGTGGCAGATTACAAAATGACTTATTTTACTGTCTCAAAAACCTTTATTTAGAGGAGATTAGTGGCTTGTCAGCTACGTTGAACGTTTATTGTGAGCACGGTTAAATTACCAGATAAGATGATAATAGCTTTATTGCTCTGTGTATAAAAATGCTAAACACTCATTCAAAAGTAAAATTCGTCATTCTTGTAATTTATATCTCACAACTATTTCATTTTCTGGTTTCACTATAGTTAAAATGCCCACGTACCAAACAATGTGTCACTTTGTGAATGAAAATGTGTAAGTTTTCTATTTGATCCTATAATATTTCACTCTTGTAATGTTAATTTTGTACCCTCTTGATTATTGTTATTTGTTTGTGTATTCATATATTTCATAATTCTCCTATTTGTTTCTTTTCTTGTACTTTCATTTATTCGTTCGTTCATTCATTAATATGCTTACCTTCTCACTCTGCTGTTTTGTCTGTTTGTTCGTTAATTTATTTATACATTGCTTGTTTGAAAATGTTATTAATTTAAAGGATGACGTTTGAAATTGCAAATTGAATTAGATCATTAATGACAGTCTAAGTTCAATAATTTAGAAAAAGTAATTTGTCAGAAGAATCGTAACGCGCAGAGTGATTATTAAATCGAATCTTCATTAGTTGAAACGAATTGCTCAATATTTTTTGTATAAATATGCACAGGCCATTGAAGAATCTCAAACTGTTTTTCTTAAAAGTAATTTGGGATAAACGCTTCTCTCTCTCCACAAAGTAGCAATGTTGCAATTTTCATCCTGGTTAACTATGTCTTGATCGTCATTGAGAAAGTGACATAGAAATTTGTGTCAACATTTTTCTCTTTCTCCAAATAAGAATCTCTTTTCTTAGCTTAAAATAATTTCTCACAAAGAATGATACATTTTTGAGGAAGAAGTCGCGAATATTTAAAAGCCCACAAACGGCTCGACAAATTCGTTATATTTGATATTTTCTTTCCTTTTTACGGATTAATATCACATTGATCGTTTTCTTTGAAGGTTAATATTAAGGTGCAAATTATGGTCCCTTTTCTGGTTGTTTTTTTTTACAAGTGTTCGCAGACAATATGGTTAAACTTTCATAGTGAAATAATGAAAACAGCATTCTTTGCAACTTTGCTTTACGAAGAGCCATATCGTGAATCAAATGAACGGTCGAAGATTTTTCAAACGTTCTTTATATGACTGACATGAGATGAAAAATCATATACCTCCGTTTATTTAAACCGTGAAAGCATTAAAAATCATTTTTTAAAAAGTGATCAAGTAAAAGCTTGATCACATAAAACATTGTTTCTTTCGACTAAACATTTATTTATTTATTCAGCTTATTTACTCAGTGGGATTTACCGACAAATGCCCCTCTGTTTTCAAACCGCGCATTATCTCGCGAGAAATAGAGAGTAGGACTCAGACCACAATTATCTCCCCACCAGGTTGACCAAATTCAGGAAGATAATTCCGATAAAATTATCACCAAGTCTGAATGGTACGTGTCAAAGCTGACTTGTTTTGAAATGCTACAAGCTATGCTGATGTTTAAAGGGTAGACCTCAAAGTTTACGAAATTGTATAGATTGTTTAACTTACATGCTTTACAATGAGCACAATGATATGTAAAATGTCACCAAATTGTGTGTCGTTCAGGCGCTCTTAGGTTACTTTCCTTGAGACAGTCTGTTTAACGTATAATAACACAAAAGACAGTCAGTCAACCCTTGATAAGACTCTTAGGATGTAATGCACAAAGATTAATTAGAGTGTGCAGCAAGTTACAAACATCAATCAGTTATAATAAGAAAAGAAGAATAATGAAAGTTATAAATAAAACAGTACGAAAATAATTGCGGTATGAGACCAGTAGCTGCAAAGGGGAGGCAAGAATGCGAAAGTGATCCAATAGACACTTATTCTCATCCTTTCGTGCATTTACATACCGTAGGCGGGTTCCTTGCCTATTACCTTTTAAATTAAATACTTATCTTTGCGAGAGTTGTATTTATATCTCGTCCCTTTGGTGTGTGCATATTTTCCTGTGCAATTGGTGCGTGTATTTTTAACCCTAATTGTATAATTGTTAAGGACTAGCATTCCATTGTAAAATATGTTAGGAGTTTTTTTTATCAGAAATTAGAATAGGATAAGAGAACAGGTTAATAATTTAAAAAAGGTCAAATTTAAATGTGATGTATATCTGTATGGTATGCGTATCTTAAAATAACGGTTGTTAGTATATGCTTTTGTTGTACTCCCTTTTAGTTTGTTTCGATATGGTTATGCCCCTGAATCAGTCCACCTCGCCTGGCGCCTTAATTGCATAGCTCACCCCGTTAACACCTACTTAAAAGTCATGACCTCTCTGTCTTTTATAATTACATTAGTATGTGTTTTCTCTTTTCCATTTGATTAGTATGTAATCATTAGCTTTGTATATCGTTACTCCTGTAGTTGCCTCTATTATTACATTAAATCGCATATTAGCTACGTAATTTTTACCACGTGCATTTGTTGTCTACATATCACCCATTTCAGTATGCCCTTCCATGTAACATTGCTTGTCCACAACAATAATACTAATGTATTCACTTTTAAAACAAATACATTTTCAATACACTCCTGTTTCATAACACTCTAGAATGTTTTGAAACTAGCTTTAAAACACCCATATTTCAAAACACCCAATACACTCTAGAGTGTATTGAAACCAGTTTCAAACTACTCTGGAGTGTATTGAAACCAGCATTGTACGAGTGTTTGAGATTTAAGACTAGCTTTAGAAGTTTAAGCTGGAAATGAGTGGGCGGCTCTTGTATAGCTCTTGTTTCCCACGCTTCGTTACACGACTGTTTCCCTACACCATGCGGTATATTAGTATACAGAGATGTGATGTCTAAGGAAATATGCATTGTATCTGGCGATACTGGTTTGCTTGTTTTGCTTTCGATGAGATAATCCGTCGTGTCCTGAAGATAGGATGGTAATTTGTGGATATGTGGTATGATTAAATGATCCAGATATCCGGATATTCTATATGTGGGATGTCCATTACAGGAAATTATTGGTCTACCATACAAATCATATGGCATATAACAGTCCTTTCAAGTGCAATGGATCCATTATGGGATCGCGTGTCAGGAATTGATTAAGATAAATGTAAAAATCTGACAACGAACAGTGCAAAGCTTGTTTAACGAGCCTAAGTGCTTTTGACTCCAACTGAGTCCTTTCCAAAGGGGATTACAAAACCGAGACACACAAGATAAAAATTAAACGCAAAAGAAAGCGTTCAATTTACAGACTTTTACATGACTATGTTTAATGGAAGTATTGCTTTAAAATGTTAGGTTTCGCGCCTAATTGGTCTGAACTCTGATGACAAAATTGCAATCTAGTTGGTATTGACCTACAAAAGGAGGAGAAATAGCGCCACCAATTTTCTTAATGTAAAGTGGTGTAGCCGTATATTATATCCTAGATAATTCATTGTCTCTGTAACGACATTCATACTTAATAATCACAACAATATAAAGAATACCAATAAAAACTACAAAAAAACCCCAGTCGTAATTATAAGTGGGCGAGTGAATAATGAACTGAATGAACGAATTAGTTTATTGAAAAAATGTGGACTAGAAACAAGTGATGATTTTATCTGTGGATGCCCGTTTAGAGTCTTCTTGGTTTAAGCAGCTTGCTTTCAGTGTTCTTAGGCGTATCAAGTAAGATTCCTTTTTTATTTTCCTGGTTTCGGAACTCCAGTTGCGGTTGTGAGTTACTCACCTTTCACCTAGCCAACGAAGAAGGCATTATGTTTCTTACGACATGCTCTATCCAATTTGTGTCCGGGTGGCTCCCCTAGTAGCGCCTCCTCTACTGGGTGGAAAATATACAAATATTACTTATCTTTCACCTGCCAAAAGGCGGAAACGTATTATGCTGTCTGTTACCAATTTCGTTTCCGCAAGATAATGTTGGGGAAAGGAACAACTCTATTTATTTCATAGTCAAACGCTCAAAGGTCAAGGTCCCTGTGAATGAAAGAAGAAAAGTGGTTTCCACACGGTCAGCTCAAGTTCTCCACCATCTTCAATTACCAACATTTGTGGCTGGTTTGCATTTGAGACACGGGAAAACCCTATCCATACAGAGTTCAAAAGGTCAAAGATCAGGTCACTATGACTGAAAGAAATAAAGGGTTTCTGCACAATAACTTAACTTTTCCATATTCTATGTTTACAAAACTTTGTGGATTGCACTGGGGAAAAGGGAAAAAATATTAAAAAAACAATTGATTTTGGAGTTAAAAAGCCAAAGGTGATTGAAAGAATACAAATCGTTTCCGCACAATAACTTAGTGCTACATCACGTAGGTGGACCAAACTGTGCGGTTGACTTGCACTTGGGGTTAGGAAGAAGCCTATTACTTTTGGGGCCAACGGTCGAGGTCATTGTGACTTGAACTCGAAACAATATCCGCATAAAACCCCCCAAACAATCTGCATCAGAGACTTCAATAAAACTTTGTTGATGGGTTGCACTTAGGGTATATAAGAAATCTATCACTTTTAGGGTCAAAAGTGAAAGGTCGAGCTCAATGTGAAAGAAGAAAAATGGTATGTTCAGAAATGTCAGTTATTTACACAGAAAACTATTAAACAAGAGGCGGGCGTATATTGTGCCGTTCACGGTACTATTGTTAACTTTCTGGAATTGGACCTTATGTAACTAGAACATTGTAAGCATAATATGCAAAAACTACATCAGGTAGACAAATGAAATGCAGTATTTACCTGTGGTAATGTACATTAATATATATGGCAGCAAGATGGTGATACATGTATATTGGCAGAAAAAGTACATAAGGACATCATACTATGTCTCATCATACTAAGTCTAGCAGTCATGGAGAAGTACAAGGTTTACTGAACGTGTCGGGATAGCTACATGGTCGCACAAACGGCTTGATTAGAAGCTACACCCACTTTAAAAAAATGCCGCCTCTGAAAGCTAGCACAACACTTCCAACAGCCCTACTCAGTCAATGCTGACTCATGGTTGACCTCACCAACAATATCTGAATTGTATTTAAAATAAAATGATGGCTCTTCGAATTAGATAAATGTTTGTATGAACAGAGTAAATATTGGATTGGAAGTACGTTTGTGTGTAAGAAAGAGAGAGAGAGAGAGAGAGAGAGAGAGAGAGAGAGAGAGAGAGAGAGAGAGAGAGAGATTTAAAAGATGAAATTGCTAAAGATTTTATTTAAGGAAAACAAATGTTTGTTTAAAACAAAAGTAAGTCTGACTGCTGGACATTGGTATGTCATAAATGTAAAGACAAATGTTACGATCTCTCAAGAACTATGGTTTTCTATCTCCAGAAAGGCACCCTTGTGCAGTGCAATAACACATTCATTTGAGAGTTCTTGCAGTTAAAACTTAATATTTAAAATATTATTCAATTAAAAATCTTCAGAGGAAATACCTAATTTTGAAATTGTTGAGAAATTGTGTTTGCAGTTTTAAATTTGAAACAGTCTGAAGTTTGATGGTAAGGTTTTCATCTAGCATTGCACCATTTCATTATCACAACAAAACTAAGTTGAAATATAACCTGTATGATGAAAAATAATCATATGCGTTTTCTGTTTTAATCCGAAAGATTGTTGATTTTTATTTGACAGTAAGAGTTACCAGTGCCATGGAATATTAAAGTTGTATTTTTGGATAATAATATTAATTTTCAAACAAGTAATCATGTTATTCCTAGTAATTGGTCTGAAAATTTGCTTTCTATCTTTGACCCCCCCCCCCCTTTAAAATCTTGATCATATTTCAAATTTAAAATGGAAATCTGTTCTGGACCGTTTTCAGCACTTTAATGGAACTTTATGTAAGGTTAATACTCACACTAAAGGTCCCCATCCTACAAAATTGTGCATCCAGTGAAGACTTATGTTACAGTTATATTCCCAGAAACTTGTTGAAAACGTCGTTAATATCCCACTCCTTCAGACTGAGGCCTATGCTGGATTCTTTCATTTGTCTGTTCATCCAATGCACTAAATTTTGCCAGAGATTTCTTTAGCACATCGAGATAGGGAATATAAATGTGGTTGTGTTCGCAATGAATTCATGTAGATTCCTAGTTGTTATTTTTAAATAAAAGTATCCAGAACATCTTGACCTTCTGCGACAACTCTGCCTTTGATCGTTCATAATTTCGTCAATGATTTCTCAGTGATGCAAGAAGATAAATGAATTGAAATGATGTGTATATGTTAAGCATAATATCGCGTATTTTCTATTTTGTTTTTGAAAATAATTTACTGATTGGGTATGGCAAACTACACACGTTTCCCATTCCACAAAGGTGCCAAATTTTCATTCACAATGTTACAACGAAATATAAGTGTGTCACTGCCCATCAATAGACAGCTTCAAGACTATAATAATAATAATAATAATAATAATAACAATTAACAACTCTGGTTCAAACATAGAGCTTTTCTATTTAAATAATGCAACTGCACAAGCACAGTAAGGATCGTCATGCATAAAGGTTCTGATTACACTTCATTGCTGTCTTCTATTAATATACAACTTTTCTGAGATTTAGCCTAGAGATAAATATTTGGCGGTAGCAGGGGGAATAAGGATTATACATGTCATTTTGTCACATACTGACAATATTTATGTGTGCTGGATGAAGAAACTTGGAGTATATGTAGTAAAGCATTTTATCGTCAATTCAAGAATCAAGAAGAGACTGCAAGTACAGTGTGTATTTATACTAATATAGTGCGATGTAACGTAACTAGTAGAAATTACCTTTATGCGCAGCAAAACCTATTAACAGAGGACACTCTATACGACAATATCTCTTTCTGTATGGGCTAGCAAAAGGAATGTATTACACGACTACTGCGTCAGTTATGTTAATATTCCTATATCATAATTTTTTTTATATATGTAACAGGTATAATAATACCACGTGGCTTATTGCAAATAATTCGCAAGTGGCTCAGGTTTTTTTTTTTTGGCAGTATTTTCCCCAGACTGTCATTTGCAAATTCTCCATGCAGCTACGGTCTTGGTAGAGGGAAACAAAATCATTTCACTACTCTATTCTGCGCTTTCGTTAAATAAAATCCGTACTTTTGCATGCGATAATAAAATCTTACTTCTGTGCTCATTTCAAACGACATTTATGAAACTTATCGAATAATTTCAATCTTTCGGTCGCCAAGACTCGCAGGAGATAAGCATTATTCGACTCGTTTCATAAATTAAATTTAAAATGAGCACTCAGGTAACATAACCTATTTGCAAATCTGTTCCATCTGACCAGTTGTCCATTTTATGAATGTGTCCGCTAAGGCAAGGTTAAGGGTAGGCCATTAATATATATCCAGGGCCCGTACCCCAATTGTTAATTTTTATTTTAAAAAAAATAAAATCCAACACCTTACCTCACGCGAATAAAAAAGATGTAATAACCACCATAACCCTACTATCCTTATATAAGAAAACAAAATCTGAAAAAATATCAGACCCACCATGACTTTACTGTCAACCACTTTATGGAAAAAAATCCTAGACCTCCATATTAAAATATTCAATATCAACGAGTAAAATATAGACATCCAAATTTAAATAAAAAAAAATAGTGACGGAAGCACATGTCACCTGCCACCCACTATTTTTGGATTTTAAAATGTATACATTCTAATCTATGCAAAATAAAATTAATGTTTTCACTAGTTTTTCAAAAATATTCTTTCTTGATCTATACTTACAAGCTGAACTTTCATTGGAGTTCCCGCGTGACAATTTATCTATTCATCAAAATATTTTGTTAAAGGACGTGAAAATATTGAACCAGAAAATACTTAACACCTGAACATTAACGCCCAAGTCTGGGTGTAGGCACTATAACTTTCTATTCAGTCAATACATGATATCCACTCCACTCTATTGTATCCCTCAACACACAAATTGTCAAACATCAACGTCAATGGCTAGGCACCATAACTTCTTATTTAGTCAGTTCGTATACCCCCTCCACTCAATATACAGAATTTTAATATTCCAATGTTAAAACGTAAACAACAAGGTATAAACAATAACCCGTTTGTCAAATCTGCGCCGATCGGCCAGCACTAAGGAAATTAAACTATGTACACAAAGTTAAATACGGTATTACAGGTAATAAGGAAGTAAATGTTACTTTTGATTATAATATGCATAATTCTAAAAATGCGGTATTATATGTAATGCAGTAAAAACAAGCATTGTCATGAAATGTGAATACTTGGAGAGAGAGAGAGAGAGAGAGAGAGAGAGAGAGAGAGAGAGAGAGAGAGAGAGAGAGAGAGAGAGAGAGAGATACTCATTTAATCCACACGTGAATGCAATTAAGTAGTGTTATATATATATATATATATATATATATATATATATATATACATGTGTGTGTGTTAGTATATTACATAAGAAGAGTAGTCTGTTAATTGTCTGAAGTTTACAGTAATTATATTAATTTATGATAGAATGTTATGGCTGAATAGATATTAATAATAATATAACGTAACACATACTGAATTTGAGACCCTTCGTATTCGTACAACACACACACACACACACACACACACACACACACACACATATATATATATATATATATATTTCCGTTTATTGAGAACACTTGTTCTATCTCGCAAGTTCGTTGATAGTATGGCACCAGATTGGTACATTTAATACTTTTGTGCACTTACATCTTATTTTGCATCCAGTGTTTTAATATCACAAATATTCTATTTTATTTTTTGTCGAAGATTGTAGCTTTCTCTCCCCCTCTTTTGAACCTAATATTTTGGAAAGCTGAAACCTTTTGTGTCCTACTGAATTTGAGCGAACTTGTAGCATTTTACTACAGAAAACTAAAATAAGAACGTTTAAAAATCATGGACATTCTATATTACACTTCATACAAAACTTTATTTAAATCACAATGCTTGATTTTTTCGTTCCTTTGTCAGGTATTGGTGTCACAAAATAATATTAATAATCATGGCTGTGGAGCAGATGGATGTTTTTATTTTTAGAAGAAAATCCCTTTGTGCACTTTTCATTTCAATTGTGTCTTTTCACATCTAATGCGCGAGTTGTGTTTCTATCTGTTTCTATCCAATTAACAACAAAGCTTGTGTGACAATAAAACTATTTAAATACTGTGGAATCATGATGAATAATTACAGTACAATAACAGTAGAATAATTACAGCAACAGTAGAAATGTACTCTACAAATCTTTTCCCGTTATATCGCTACACTTAAGAATCACTCATCAATCATCTGATTGGCTCAGCTTGTTACCACTCGTTAGGCCATACTTTTTTAAAACCTGAAATTGATCTAACTTCATATATAGTGTTATATGATCAAGATCTTGCATGAGTTCTATAATGCACGGGATCCACACAAATTAATGATGTGATCTTGCATGTGATTGATTGAGCTAGAGACTCTATTCCTGATCTAAGTTTTATCAAACTTGGTAAAAAGGCATATATCGAGATCTTGGTTTAGTTCTGGTTTGAAAGAAAATACCAGCGGCCCCCCCCCCCCACTCCAAAATGTATATGGCCAGTCCCTTATTTTTGTTTTAATAAATACAATTCAGACATGATTGCTGGAGTTAAATATGAGTCTGCATTGTATAGGTCACTGTTTGAAGAGTTGTGCTACCTTTTTTACGACTTGTTTGAAATACACGAACTAAGTTGTAACAATGTTTATTTCAGAGGTGGCTTTCTTTTTAAGTGAGTGTAACTTTTAAACAGGCAGTTTGCGCAACCGCGAAGCTATCGTGACAATTAGTGAATTTAATACATTCATTAAATTTTGTAGTTCTCTGTAACTGCTAAACTTGATATGTTAAGACTTTGTTTTTCTGTCCTTTTATATCCAATATACATGTATCACCATCTTGCTGCCCTACACATAATGTGTGTTGCTCCAGGTGAGAGGCTAGATCTCATCAACATAAGGAAAACATGAATATACCAATCTTTGTTTTATGCATACCTTTCAAATTACCTTTCAAAGCAAAATATCAATGAAGGGCTGATCATAGCGCAATTTGGTTCTAAAATTTCTACTCGAAAAAATAGCATTTTCAACTGTTTGTGGAAAACTACTGGATATACACGGAAGTCATGACAATATGAAACAAGGATTATCAATAGCTATGTGCTCGTAATACAAACCTGGTAGTATAACCTATAGTGTAATTTCAATAGAACTCCATGGACACTTTGCTACTTTTTGATAAAGCTTTCTCCATCTTTTCCATGTTATTATAGGTAGATCGGTATAGGAATGTCCACAAAGGTGTTACATTAAGGTAGCTATTGCTCATTTAAGGAATAATATAAACTTTTAATATAGTATTTATTTAGGTCGGAAAATCCGAATAGTTTTTGCGAAAGGAGTGGTATTTTGACTCTGTTAGAGACATGAATGGTGGGCTAGAAGAGTTATTTCCCTCTTCTTAATAGATTATTATACAATGTAAGTCAGGTAGACACCTCGATGTGTGGGGAGCTGAATTTTGCCGATAGAACGAACAGTATGTCGATGGCATGAACTGGTTGCATGAAGTATACCTCAATTAACCATATTTCATGATGTCTACAGATCAATGTGAAATTGGCAGATTATCTCTCTTTGTTGATGTCGTCTGCTTACTAGCTGCATAACCTAACTAATGCAAGATATACCCAACGTATCAATATAAGGATCAAAATCCTCGCATGAAAATTCTTCATGCAAATGAAGGGCAGACCAGGCGTTGTTTTGAAAGTAGATTTTAAAACTGACAACAACAAAAATGGTCAAAAATTGCACAAATTTAAAAATAATTCTTGTAAACTGTGACTAAGAGGTGCAATTGCTTTCGCACTGAGACTGCTAGTAAAATATTCTTTAACATGGTTCACTATTATAAGATCGCATTTTAGTATAGGTATCAGAACGCTTATTATTAACTGAACAGAGTTCCAGGCTCGAAGTGGGGTAAAATTGAATACCGTACTTAATACTTGGAGATACTTATTACTTGGAGATCTGGCCATTGACTGTAATATCAGCGTGAGTTAGCGAAGACCTGACCGTAGATGGATGCATGTTCACTTTTACATTCATGTCATTTTCATTCATTTTTGTTACTCAGAATGATGTGTTTTGGTCATTTTCAAAAGATTTGTTTTAAAAAATGCTCGCTTTACATGTCAATTCGTGCAGAACACGTCATTTTAAAAAATTCCAGTGTCAAAAATGATGTTTTTCTAGCGTTTTTTTCAATTTTATTTCATTCTTTTGACAAATTCAAATTTTTTTCGTCATTCTAGTGTTTGGACTATTTTCATATTTTCGTCTCAATTATGAAATAAATAATGATTTGTATTGTTTTTAAAGGTCAAATAATGGTACAATTCATAATTTTCATAAAATTAACAGTATTTATTGGTAAAAAAGATGTGCTTTGAAACGAGAGAAATATGGTGTTTTAAGTAGTCAATTCGTATGATTTCAGATTTTTTGGTGATAGTTTTGATGGATTTAAATGTTGTGATTCAATTATGAAAAAAAAAAAAAAAAAGAATTTTATTGGTTTTCAAGGTTACGTAATGGTATCATTTTCATTAAAACTTTTCATATTTGATGATAAAAATGATACGGTTTGAAAAGAGATAAAAATGGTGTTTTAAATGGTGAATTCTAATGATTTAAGAGATTGTGATAGTTTTGATGGTTTTACATTTTGAATCACAATCATGAAATAAAGAATGCTTTTTATTTGTTTTAAAGACAAAAAATGATAAAAATACATCATAATATACATTGAAAAACGAAAACAGTATTTTTGCAAATGACGTTGTTTGGATGAATTGACATGCAGAACGAGCATTTTTGTGATTTTTGAAAATGAGTAAAAACATTATTTTGAGCAAAAATAATGATAGAAAAAGACGCGATCATTAAAAAATTATTTAAAATCAATGTGCTTATTTGATGGTAGCGTATAGTCGCAAATTACAACAATAATGGCATTTTAAATGGTCAAATCGGATAATTTGATTAATTGATAAATAATGATTTTGAAAAGAATGATCACTGATTAAATGTTGGTATCAATCAAAATATTAATAAAATATACCAAAATTGTTAATCAAAAGTTGTATCAAAATTAATGGACCCGAAATGTTATGTGGTTGTTTTTCAGACTTATGAATAATTGCTTCGAAAACATCCCTTATATTAGTACCAAGTTTGTTTTGAAGTGGAAGAGACCAAGCGTATTTTCTAAAAATATCAATAACGGTCAATGAAAATGTGTATGATTTATTATACTTAGAAAACATATGCATGTCATCTAAATCTGCACTCCATATTTTATCAGTTTTATTTTGCATAAACATGACGTTGAGGGAACTTTAATGTTTTAAATTTATGTAATTCTTCAGCTATTTTGTTTGTCCATCTGAGCGCCTTCTCAGTCTTTTTTGAGATTGTGCAATCCTAATTGATAATTAATTTTTAAATTTGGTTTAAGATTTTGTTACTTTTTCTCTGATTGCTTTACCAGAATGGCTATCTAATTGTTGAAGCATAATATTATCACAATGAGATTTTGGTGCATTGCTACTATAACAATTATCATGTTTTCACAAATTAGATCTAATTCGTTTACTGGATGAACATTTCCTAAAGGGTTTCAAGGACCACAATATCTATATCCTGGTTTTGTTAATCCTGAATTGCGTAATAAAGATAACATTTTAGAATGTAATCAATATCTCCACCAAATTTAGTGGATATAATTTTTTTCTATAATTTTTTTCTTCTTTATTTTTTTGTGTTATACATTGCAGATGAGTTTTCAGTTAGATTTAGAGCGACAAATAACATTATTTGTATCAGTTAGGTTTATGCATTTAGCGCAGAAGGAATTCATATAATCTATATTATACTGTTTTAGCATACTTATTTAAAAATAAATTTTTCATTAAAAATAGTTTGTTCTTGATTAAAATCAATAAAAATGTATATTTGAAGTTTTTCGCGATATCTATCGATGATATAATAAAGACAATAATAACCACACATGATGCTATTTCTATATTAAGTTTCAGATGAAGTTTCAGATGAATTATATATAATTTCTTTGTTAAAAGTGAACATATATTTTTAATAGTATTGTGGGGAGCAATTTCAAATAAATAAAAGTATTTAATATTATTTAATATTGGACTGTTATAAATGCAAACCCAATGTGAACCATTTTCGTCGTAAAAATCCTCGACGTAGTAATAAAATGGGAAATGTTTTGGAAAGAATGAGAATTATTAATAGTAACAGACAACCCAAATATTTGAAACAAACTCTTACCAGGTCCAAATTTAACTTCATTGAAAGAAAGGCCCGGGTAACCAAATGTGGTACGAGTGGATGCAAAACAAGTTTTAATATAACAGAAGGAAACTCGATTAAAGTTAAAAATAGTAAGATATTTAAAGTTAAAGAGGACATAGACTGCAATTTAAAAAGTGTCATTTATGCACTGACATATATGAAAGAGAACTGCAATACATACACAGAAGATCTCAGATTATTAAAAGTTAATGAACATCTACATAACTGTTCTGGAGGAAACTTCAATGTCCTCCCCTTATATAAATCATTTACTGATAATGAATATTTAAGAGAAGAAAAGGAACTTTATTTCATACGCACTCTACAACCAGATCGTAACAGTTCTAACTAGGTATTCGTGATTCATGAAAAATTAAAACGGGATGATTTCATGATCATAGGAAACTTATATTGGCTGTTTTAATTTGTATAGATCAATTGATACATTGTATCAATGCATCGACGCACTTTCATAACATACTATATTGAATGCATTTCTGTCAGAATTGTGTTTTTTTTTTAATTGGCTAGGGATTGTGAAGGGTTTTTATTCATATCTTCAGTCTTACAAATGTTTTTTTTTTGTATACAAGTGTTAGATATATAGATGTTAAAAAGTTGCTTATATCTCGCGATATCACTTTTGCAACTACTTTCGTTTCCCATTTAGGAAATATGTCTGCCCTTATGTACGTTATTCAAATCTGTATTTCAATATGTAGGCCAATTTCATTTATATTCTTCTGCTCTCTCTGTCTCTGTCTCTCTCTGTCTCTCCCTCCCTCCCCTCTCTCTCTCTCTCTCTCTCTCTCTCTCTCTCTCTCTCTCTCTCAGGATGAACAGATCTTCAAATGTGTCACGACTGTAGACCCTCTAGTATACATTTATTTAGTAAATAAGGAGGCGCCATCAAATAATGCCTAAAAATGAACTCTAAACAACAAAATGTAGGCTTCAAGTATTAACTTTTTGAAAATTAGTTTTCCACTGAATCCTGCAAATTATTAATGACTGAACTTACATGAACTGTTGCTATTTGATATTCTGTCACCCATACAATATTCTATTCTCCAACGCTGTATTATCGCGGTAAACGGGATTTCCAGAGGAATTTTGAACACGCGATATCTAGCGGTTGTTTACCTACGTAAAGCGGCAGCCAGGAAGTGCACAAATTTGTCGGAACAATATTTCCTCAAATATGTATTAATGTTTGGTCAGTTTTGACCGAAAACCCTTAACGTCAAGTTGTTGGAAAAGTACATGTAATTCCATGTATCCCCATATACAAAACTGCTATTGCACTTATTATATCTACATCAGTCTCGATAATGAAATACCCTCAATGAGTCGTCTGCAGGCTGATGTTTATAGGTCATATGCCGGTTGTGACGTACATGCTCTAACAAGGCTGCGCGTGGAATTTCATTCTGTGATAGCCAATAAGGACCACAATTGAGCATACATAGCATACGCTGCTACATAAATAGAAAAGCAACACTACTAAAACTTTTCTCAGCTTTATTTCAATACTACTACTACTACTACATTTATTTATATTTATATATTTTAATGATATATATATAATATATATATATATATATATATATATATATATATATATATATATATATATATATATATATATATTACAAACTTATGTTTGTTAACGTGTTTTATAATGCTCATCTGAAGAAAGCAAGGCGGCAATACAATTTTGCAAATTTACACCATGCATTTAATGCAACCCTTGCAGGCATGTCAGTATATCATGCAGCTAGGCAATTCGGTGTGCTCTTAGAGATAGGACTGGAGGAAATGTATCACTCGATGCCAACCCAGATCCAAAAAGGATTTTCAGTGAGAATGAAAAGCATCACTTGGTAAATCATCTAATGTACATGGCTGTGATCGGTTATGGACACGACAAGGCAAATGTGTAGTTCCTTGCAACAGACTATGCAGTTTCTTATGGAAAGAAAGATCAGAGTGACAGACATTTGAGAGATTGCTGGTTGTCTGGGTTTATGCATAGGTGGTCAGGTTCAAAGATTGCCAAGCCCCAGAAAATGTATATGCTGCGAGCAAAATGTGCTTCAAGGTAATGATTAAACCGCTATTTAAAGGAGATTCTAACCATCCGTAGATCACTAGTTTAAGTGACAGGCCAGAGAAAATATTCAACATTGATGAAACTGGAATCAACACTGAGCATTCCTGTCCAAACGTTGTATGTGGCAAAGATACTCAGGCACAAGCAATGTCACCATCAAGATCACAGAATATAACTATCAATGGATGGTGGGAATGTCATTGGAAACAACATCCCGCCATACTTTGTATTCACTGGAAAGAAGCGCATTGATCAACTTTTAGCAGGTGCTCCTCCTGGATCTGTTGGAGAGATGTCAGATAGTGGTTTGTCCAAAATTGTACCAAACAAATCAGTAAGTGTGACTCACAAGAGTGTCGGAAAATCATCCTCATTATCTGTGAAATTTTTTGCTGCATAATTTAAAAGTGTCAGAAAAACACTTACTATTCCAAAAAAGTCTTGTACTGTAGCTTATGAAATCACATATAATTAGAATCCCTTCTTCTACTCAAGCAGGTCCCTCTGCATATTATGTAGACGATTCTGATAGGAATAATTTCGAGGACAGTCAAGACAGCTTATACTCTACGACAAACAAGCACATTTTTAGGGGGAAAAAAACGCTTGGCTAAATATATTAATAAAATTCTTTAAGTAGCTATTCTAACTCTCAACACAATCATAATCATGCTTGAAAATGCTGGATAAATCGGGCATTTATGATGGTTAATTGCAAATCAAAATTAAGTGACAATCAACATGTGAGTGCAGCGTCTGTTACCGAAGTAGACTGTAAACTTGCCAAGGCCAAAAATTCACGTCTGAATGCAGAAATGAACAAAATAAAGAACCAAAATCCATACAAGTAAACTCGCAATCCTTAAAATCATTTGCTTAAAGATGTTACGCTGTGAAACCTGTCGGATGTGACCGCTCTGTTCTGTTTCTATAGTGAAAAGTCTGCTTGTAGTTTTAGTAACAAAGTAATATAAAATTTTGGAAGTGTGGTCTTTAGAATACTGGGCTGTATATCACTTACGGGGAGTTGTATACACTAGATCAGTTTGACCAGAATGTAGATGCACACTGAACATATAATCTGCGAGGAAGAAAGTCTGTAGCGATTGTTCTATTTTTTGCTGTTAATCAGATAAAGATTATCTATTATGTAAAACGTGTTGGGTAATGGGTATTTGATGGTGCAATTATAGGTAAATATCCTTCAAATATAGGTATATAGTAGAAGTGAATGTATTGCATATTCACTTTTGATTCTCTCTGCATAAATTATGGATGTATACATGATAACATGGGTGTTTATCAACTCGCTTGATGTGTGGGATGGACTTGTTCTTTACTTTAGTGTATGTGCATATGTACTATACTAGAGTAGAAAAATAAGAAACTACTATCCGTCACTGTAACGTTTACATGTAGGTTTAGTCAAACAAGTAATATAGATGTTGATAAAGGTGAAAAAAACCCAGTTTGAATATTGTTTTTTCATAGTAGAAAACAGGAAGAATATAATGTAAAACGTGCTTATTGATCACATTGCTAATATATCTTATGTAAATGGAGCTCTTATTTAATAAAGGCATTATGTTTTAGCTTTGTTTCAGTTCAGGTAAAATTTCCTCAACAAACCATTTAAGGCTAATAATAGTATATATGTACGAGGAAGTCTGGTCTTCAGACTTATAGTGGATTGATGTATACCGAATAACCCGTATACGTTCACACACACCTTGTGAGGCACCAACTATATTGTTTTCATTTTGTATTCGCTGTTAGTAACACATAGAGTTTCCAGGATATAAAATGAATGGGTGGAGTATATTTGACAAGTTTTAGATTACAATAGAAATTTAGGTAAATATCCCACCAATGTAGGTACATATTGTCAAGTGAATGTTGTTCCCTTTGAAATTTTGATTGTTTCTGAAGAAGGAATTGATATATACCGAATAATCCCATTTGTGGTCATACGCTTAATGTGTGGGATGTAGTTGTTCTTAGATTAGGAGCATCTGCACATACAGTATCCTTGAGGGATCCCGCCCTGCCCCCCCCCCTCCTTTCCTCGCCGAGAAACTGCTATAGATAACTGTAAAGTTTACGTGTAGGTTTGGTCACAAAGTAACATAACAATTTGGAAGTGTGGTCTTGAGAGTTATGGGCTGTATCTCACGTACAGAATATACTATCTGGTCTTGTCTTGTCATTCATGACTGATCAGTTGACCATCTGGTCTTGTCTTGCCATGAATGACAGACCAGTTGCCAAATGATGGCTCTATTGTACCGCACCAGTCTATGTTGTAACGTAATACATGTTAATCATCCTTGTAAAAATCTTTTTTTACATTAGATCAGTGTAACCACACTGTGTATGTACATTTATATATGCTTTGTGGGGCAGTAACATCTATATTGTTATATTGTACATTGCATTTTGTATTTGTTATTAATCAGACATAGAATCTACAGATTAATATGTGGATTGTTTTTGACAACGTTTCAGCTACATTGTAATTGTAGGCAAATACCCCACAAATGTAGGTACTTAATATAAAGTGAATGTTTTGTCCTTTTTTATTTTGATTCCCTCAGAGGAGATACATGATGAATACTGAGTAAATCCCGTGTTTTCGTCCATTTATTTCTTGGTTATTTTTATTTTATATTTAACATGTGGGATGTAGCTGTCCTTTGATTTAGTGTCTGTGCACATATAGTATGCTCGAAAAACCAGAGAAACTGCTACACGTAACTATAAGATTTGCATAGAGTTTTTATCGTAAAGTAATGTAAAATTTTGACTAGAATGCTTAACATGTGTTACATTACGACATAGACTGGATTTTTGTAAGTGGATGCTTATTTTATCTAAAAGAATGGACTCGGATACATATGAAAAGTGAAGAAATTTACTGAATCTCATTCTCTTCTGCTACACAAAGACAGCAAGCTGATAATGTAGAAAATGTGTATCTTCCACACTTTTAATGTTTCCAATGTGTATGGACTCTAATTTTATGAAGTCATTATGCTTTGGGTTTCATGATGTTGCATTAAGCGTAAATTGCCCAACTATTGAACGCTTTTAATAGTATATGCACGAGAAACTGAGGGCTCCACAATTTATATGGAGTATCAGTTAAGGGGCATTTTATAAAATAGGTCAGTGGGGGCCTCGATATATATATACACTGCATATATACTTCTTGTGAGGCATTTACTATATTGCAATAATTTTGTATTTGCTCTTAATCACATAAAGAATCTCCAGGGTGGAGTATAAAGTGAATGTTTCGCCCTTTGTGAATGTTGATTACCAGTGCAGAAGCAATCGACCTTACGCGAGGTAATAGATCGTCCGCCTACCGAATTACGTGATATGACGACCTGATAACCTCCGACAAACATTCAGTATTTGGCAAAAACATATGTTTCAATTTCAGTGATATGTTTATTAAAAATGACTTTTAGTATTCTTAACAATGTAAAATTACCAAGCTGCATAAATTATACTGCAGTGGACACTAATTTTATATTTTTATTTCAAATTCGTATAGTAATAACCTATGTGTTTTATTTCAGTAAATCATGAAAATCCATTTTCAAGCGGCTTGACAACATATTCATGTTAAGGAAATTCACTCCAAAAGATGTTAATGAATTTAAGATACAGTATTATCTTTATTAATTTTAAGTGACTTTTGTTTATGCTGCCTTAGAGGTAAAAAATATATAACAAAATTGTAAATAGTTACTGTTTTAAGGTATACAAATTTTAAAGTTCTATTCCGTTTGTGAGATGGAATTTTGATTAGTGATGTATGTTGATGTAAACATGTTAATACATGCTAAATATATCAGAAGAAAAAAATCTCGAAACTATTGTTTTGTATTTCTTTATTATTATTACAATTTTCACCCCCACCCCTCCTTTAGCTCAATGCCTGAAAGTAAAGAGTCACTCAAGTGTCTGAAAAATTGAGAGGATAAAGCATTATTTTTGGGACAAACCAACATTAAATTGTAAATTTTTAAACTTTAAAATAATGCAATCTGGGCTTCAGTGTTTCCTAAAGAAGAAAAAATACCCACAACAAAGCCCGAAGTTAGGGGCTTCTCCACCCATATTATAGACACGTTCATTTTTACATATGTGTTTTCAATTTCTATTTTCTTATGGTTTTGTTTCTTCAGATTATCGACTGGACATGCTTTTCTACATACTTCTGTGCAAACAAACACGTGGTAATTACCATCAATTGTGTCAATGTTCAGTTGATCGTGCGGGCGACCACAAGTCTCTATCCATCCAAGTTTCGTCTAGGTTTCTGGAAAGGAATAAATCTAACTCCTCGACTTAGACGATCTGGATATCGACTGTTAGAATTACAAAGCCCCAATTGACTCCTTTTCACCATTATCGATCGAAAAATCGACGAACCATTGCAAAATTTGTAAATATTTACGATAACCAAGTCATTATCGCGACAATCAGCGTGTCGGAGGAAAGTGGCGAACGTAAACGATGCCTGGAGGTGTGTCTAATTCACGCTCGCTGATTGGTTAATCGAACAGCGTGATTGACAAGTGGCGATGAGCTAATTAATGTATACCCACAACTACTGTGTGTCCATCCACTTATTTTTTGGTTATTCTTATTTTACACTTAATGCTCGAGATGCAGACTACTGTATAGGTAGCTGCAAAGTTTCTCAGTGACGCAACTATATATATATATATATATATATATATATATATATATATATATATATATATATATATATATATATATATATATATATGCACAGAAATGTAGCATTTGTTTGGCATTCTATATTAATCAGATATATATCATTCAGCATGTTGGTATTTGAAGCATGTAATTAAAGGTAAATATCTCACAAATGTAGGTTCATAACGTATTATGTTATGATATTAGTCCGTCCGTTACCAGTTTGGTTTCAACATCATCTACCATAATTTCTCCACTATCAACAGTTACCAGACTTTGTGGATGGCCTGAACTTTATATTAACGAAGAAGCGTATTGAATTCAGGGATGACAGGGAAATATAGTTTTTGCACAAAAATATTAGTTCTGTATGACATACATGGACCGAACTTAGGAGATGGTTAGCTCTTGGGGTAAGGAAGAAGACTAGAATTTGCAATGGCATCTTCAATGAAGACTCATCCATACCAGCAAGGAGGAATTGCTGTAAAGATTTCATCCTATAAATTTTTTTTGATCTAAACGTCTTTCATGGTCTGGTCACATTTTTGGAGGGAGCGAGAGTAAAACATAACTGATAGACAACCCCTTTTACCATCTTGGGCACATTGTACTACTTCTTGCCAAAATGTGAAGATTTTTCAATTCCTCAGTGAACAATTACATCTATATCAGAAATCTGAATTCCCATACCAAAAACAACAGTAGCTACTACAACCCGAATACGACTGCTGTCTTTGGAAAACTCCTCCAAAATTATGTCCATGGAAGGCTTATCTGTTCTACTATCAAACAATTGAACCAGACAAATCTTGGATGTTTGTTTCTGTAGAAGAGAAAGCAGATTCCCCAAGTTCTTGAATCAGCCACATGTAAATTGTCTGACATGCTTTGAGAGAACTACAGTATATCACTCTCTTATTGGAATTAATGCCCTTCTCCCCCACATGCTCTAGAAGCCATCCCAGGACATTCACATGGTTCTCCACACATGTTTCCATATGAAGGAAGATGTTTGGCCTGGAAAAAAATAAAATTGTACGGGTAATGTGTCACCATGTTGATATATTGTAATAACCTAGTATTGTATCCTTTTTATTTATATATTAACTGAATGATATTGGACATGAACAAATCTTTTCCAGGATGAAGATAAATTGTCCCTTTTTGACTGATTAATCATTTGACATGTAAATAAAAACATATGCATATACGTCCGTAGCTGTAGTCTAGTTAGAAAGAAAAGTTGTGATATACATTCCATTAAAAATAAAGAAAATTAAATTAATATGATATCATGTGAATCTTAATCTTTGTTGCAGACTATGCACAGTTGTAGCAAGTGTCTTCCTTTAACCATTAAAAGCATAAAAACTACTGTACATGCAAAGGTAGGTATATATATATATATATATATATATATATATATATATATATATATATATATAATTGTAAAGTACTGGTGATATTCATGGGCGGGTGATATTTATATACAGGTAATTAATTATGTTTGGTTACTTTCTATATGTGACCTAAGAACTTGACATTTAGATACAAGTGGTCAATACATTCAAGTCAGTATATAAAAACCACTAATCTGACTATTTATAAGGTCTGTATGAACAGGGTCCAGTATTTGCAGGTGAATCTATATTTATGACAATAGAAATGGGGTTTTTGTGTCTTGACCTTTATACAAAGGTGATCCTTTTATGCAGGATGGCATCAGAACGGGTGTGTATGTATGTATGTACGTACGTACGTATGTATGTATGTATGTATGTATGTATGTATATATGTATGTATTTCAACACAACTTGAGATAGTGAACGGCCCCATCAAGAATTGTATGGGAAAGATTAAATATCAATGAAAAGTTTTTGATCGGCATTTTCACAGGAAATAAATGCACATCCTATTCATTAGTATCATAGAATATTATATTCTAAAGAATATTGATTACAGGGCAATATTAATTTGTTGTTGACATATGAAAGTTAGAAGGAAATGTGATAAAACAGTACCTGTCGGGAACTTCGACAACTCTGTGGGTGTCTTATAGGAGAGGAAAAAGTGATGCAAGATCCTTCTCTACTTTGACTGTGGCAGTTGCACTAAGCAGCAAGGATGGAATATTAGAAAATAGACTAACCAGCTCTGCTATTTTACTGTAATGTGGTCTGAAGTAAAGACCCTGAAAGAAATGTACTTTTTATTGCGGATAATTATATGTGAAGTATCTATAAGACAATACTGCTACTTCTGCTACTACTATCAATATTAATATGTTTGCTGTTGTTGCTGTTCCTGGTGTTACCACAATGTTTCAGTTTATTATTTGAGTACAGTGGATGTACTATTGCAAACCAGACATAGCTTTTGTGTTAGATAATGTTTGAAAATTGACAACACTACATTGGTTAGTAAATGGCTAAAATCTGTCTGTATTGTTAAATGCCAAGGTAACTGGAATTGTTATGTCCATAGTTATATCTCATTTCTGGAACAGTGCAGCACAAAAAGAAGTATCATATTCACACCCATGAAAGTATAAATAATTCCTAATCAGTTCAAATTCATTCAGTATGGAGTATGATATATACAAAAACTAATGTGTTTTTCTTATCACTGACCTGACAAATACAATGTTCATCATCAAAGCACAAAAACGTTGCCGCTGAAAGGTTCCTCCTGGAAAACTTTTATCCACGAGTCAAGCAGTGGTGCTTCTGGTGATGCCAGCATCACATTAAACTTCCCAGACTTTGTCTCTGAAAATGTAAAATGAAATCAAATATTAATATAATTACATTATACATTTCAATATGATGACTAACTATGCATGTATGTATGTATATATTGAACAGTTTAGTAGAGACGAATAAAACCATACAATTAATTCAAAATTAATTAAAATTCAGTTATATCTTTTCTACAATGATATTATGGCTTCTGTATTTGTGAAGGTGAATGACTTTAAAAAAAATAACATTGAACTATGCATATGTCACAGTCTGTTCCATACAATTCATAGATGTAATGTGGGATACAATTTTATTTGCATCAGTTATGCTTTCTGTATCGGATTTGGCTTCAATGGATTCCCGGGCCATATCTTTCATAATGCACTCTGTTTTTATCCCATACTTAATTAGTGTGTCCCTCTGATCTAGCATACGGACTATCAGGAGAGAGATCACAAAACCTGTTTGCATCTTTCCTGTAATCTACAAAACAAAGAATTTCTAGATCATGTAATAAGGTTTCATATGTAGTAATATATGACTAAAACGGATGACATATTAATTTGTTTTATGCATAGTTTATATTGATCCATATCTCCTTGTCTGTCAAATTATTTCTGTGTTATTACAATCTCCGTTCAGTAAGGTTTTGAATACAACATATTCTGTGAATGCAAAGGCCATTATTTTGTATTTTTTTAAAACATGACCTTAATTTCTATGAATATATATATTATATACAATAATTACATAATGTGTAAAAGATTTACTTTTATCAATATGCATGGTGCTTATTAAGATGTCAGTTAATCTCTGAAATTACCTTCTCTTTAATGATGGGAAAGAGACTAAATATCAGATTATTTACAAAATCCAGTTGGTAGTAAACATGTTTTCCCCTTAAAAGTGCCTCCAAGTAATCAATTTGCTCCACTTTTATTTCAAAATGTATGTGAAGTGTTTTTGTATTCCCGAAATACGGTAAGAACATATATTGATTCGACCGCCATTGCATGACTTATGGCGGGTAAAACGAATCTGGTACTTACCTACGCACGTACGTCTGTGCACATTTTCCAGCAACTTCCGTTGTTAGACTGCACCTGGGATGATAAAATTTGATTAGCTGTCCGCTAAATTGAATAGCTAAAAATGGCAATTGATCGAGGGGTCTTGGAAATAAATCTTGCAGAACGTAAGTAGTAACTTTCTGTTTCGACTCGAAACCTTAACGGATGAAAAGAAAAAATGTTCTTCTTCAAGACTGTGCGCTATGAGTGTGATCTTCAAGCCGATACACGTGTAAAATCGCCCCAAAACTTTGTAGGCCAGACTTGGCCTACATCCCCAAAGATAACCCTATGTACCCATATCTGTCCCCAATAACGACCATCAGAAAATAAAATCGTTATGGGGACAGATTGATCGGTCAAGTACAAAATCGGAAATGAAAGGAAGGCCACATATAGAGATAAAAAGAAGGCGGTTCAAAAAAGCCATGTTTTTCCTAATTGTAAAATCATTTCAGAACAAGTTTCTTTGTGCGCGATTTTGCCTTGTCAAAATTCTTAAATAAACATTAATGTATAGTTTTGTGTTGTCTGTCTCTGTAAATAGTGCATAGATACCACAATTGTTCAAGAACAACAATAAATGCACCTAGATAATGTTCTACTGAATTAATGGAGAAATTGTGTACTAGCATATATATACTTGAAAAGGTGATACAATTGTTCAAAAATAACATAAAAAGTTTGATTTACAGAATGTTGCACTTTATTATGTAGAACAAAGAAACAAATATCACCCATTTTGCAATCTCCTGTTGTAAATATGGTACAGGTAGATTCAGTTGCCAAAACATATTGCCTTTGTTCAAAACTTGTTGAAAAAGCTGTTAATATCCGACTCCTTCAGACTGAGGCCTACGCTTGATTCTTCCATTTGTCTGTTCATCCAATGCACTAAATTTCGCCAGAGATTTCTTTAGCACATTGAGATAGGGAATATAAATTTGGTTGTTTTCTCTATGACTTCATGTAGATTCCTAGTTGTTATTTGTAAAAAAGGTATCCAGTACATCATGATCTCCTGTTTAACTATCTTTTTGATTTTTCATATTTTCGTCAAAGATTTCTTAGTGATGCATGAAGATAAATGCGTTGAAATGAAATGTATATGCTAAGCATAGACATGGAAACTATCCGCATTCCCCATTCCACCAACGTGCCAAATTTGAATTCACAAAGTTACGACCAAATGTAAGTGTGTCAGTAATAATAATCTTTATTTCGTATTGTAGGGCACCAGCTCCAAAATACATACAATTTAATATACGGTATATCATTTTATGGTAGACATAAATACATGGTATAACACTACTGGTTACATACA
Source organism: Margaritifera margaritifera (assembly GCA_029931535.1). Classification (NCBI taxonomy): domain Eukaryota; kingdom Metazoa; phylum Mollusca; class Bivalvia; order Unionida; family Margaritiferidae; genus Margaritifera; species Margaritifera margaritifera. The sequence continues at coordinate 201,658 of JAQPZY010001636.1, read as the reverse complement.
CATTCAGCTTTGTAATTCATGACTATTTATGCATGATAGTATTCCTAAATGGGATCTTAGCATGGAGTCGGTTCTTACAGCTGTCTAGTTTAATACATACCTAGTTACCTGTCAAGAGATGGTGTCATAGTACTTTCTCTACTTTTCAATGGTTTACAAATAAACTTAGCTAAATTTGTTGTTAGCAAATTCTTATTACGCATATGTATATATGAATAGAATTTCGGACGTTTGGATTTCTGTAAATATTCAAGGGTATATACTTTCTCTTTAGTTCAGCATAAATAGGACATGTCACAATAAAGTGATACTCGTTTTCTATATCTGTGTTACATATCAGACAATTCTATCTTTATACCGGATATATTCACACCTTCCTGTATTAGCTCTAATTGATAAATTTCCTGTTCTTCACCAACAAATTAGGTTACGTAAGTACGACTCACCTAGGTCATCTAAATATATTTAGATATATTAAAGTTATCTTTAATATACTTATAAACGTAATCTGTTCATTTCGTTAGACTCATCAGTTAGTTCTTGCATGAAAATATTTTTACATCACTGTCTAAATATTTCTATAAGCAATCGTTCATCAGTGACACCCTGTCTTAACCAAACATTACCAAATCCAAATTTTAATAATATATTTTTTTACATCATTTGCCCAACAATTGCAGTTTTCACCCCATTTCAATTGGAAATTGTAACATTGTCTTCGTACTCTGCCATTTGATATATTTAGAATCCGAAACCAGAATATATCGAACTTTTTAAAGTGCAGACTCCCTAATTCATGATATACAAAAACATGTGGTGTGTTTTTTCTGTTATGTATATTTAATCAATAATGTGTGTTCGAATCTAGTCCATGGAGTTGAGTTGCACATTAAGTTCTGGTCACTTGTCAACAGAAGGTTTACAAGTATTTTAGTTCAAGGTCAGTGATGTTGACAGTTAGACGTTTTTTTCCATTTTATTGTTTCACATCTAGTTGATATAGGGCAAGAGAAAAACTGTATAATCATTTGTGATCAGATTTTATATTGTGCCGTTGAAATCAGATATAATTCGGGAGGAATGATTTATTTAATATATATTAATTGGAATTACTAAAGCACACATTGATTTTTGAAGTAATACATTACTTTGGACCTTTGTGAACTCATTCATAGACATTCTGGATTGTATCATTGTGGTATCATGATATTCAAGACTATTGGAACTCATTCGGAATATTCTACATTCTTGGACTTGTGATTAGAACGTTTGGATTACTTGGAATTTGATTCATAATATTGTAAGTATCTTTTTAATTTCATTTTGTATTATAGTAAAATAAATGGCTTGTTGATATTACTTACATTGTTAGTTTCACTTTCTTTCTGTTACATAGTGTTGAGACCTAGAGTCGTAACAGTTGACAGACCCATTATAAATTTGGAAAAAACTCAATGTGCACCCTTTCTATATCAGGCGCTTCATAGAAGCCCCATATTTTGGATCCATGGTTTAAAATAGGTACAACGTTTGTGTCAAATATGTGAAGCAGGGTATGTACAGGTAATTTGACCAATATAGATAAACTACTTTTCAGTGTGTTTATAGCTTTTGCTGCTTGACAGGCCAGAGTTTTCTGACACATGTACCGAGAATTTTCTGAGTAGAATATGCAGCCCAAATATTTATAGTATGTTTCAGTTGCAATGTTTATTTTTGATCATAGTACCATTTCTCGTAGCTACGTAGATGGCCTCCAGTACATACTACAACAATTCGTGTTTTTCCAAGGTTGACCGATAGTTTCCATCGAGAGCAATACCTTCTCAATATATTTAACATTTTCTGGAGCTGAAACACTGTATCTGAGAATAGTATCAAATCATCGGCATACAACAATATGAACACTTCTGTTGTTTCCAGTGATATCCCCCTAGACTCGTCTGCCATTGTACCCTAAAGATCATTTAGAAACAAGGCAAAAAGTAATGGAGAAAAAACAGATCCTAGCCGTACTCCAGTTGGACAATCAAAAACATTACACAGATCATTATTAGACTTAACACAAGCATTCACATCTTTATAGATTACTTTAATCATTCGTAACATTTAGATACTTATATTATAATTTAAAAGTTTATGGTATAAAAGATTTCTCTCTACTCGGTCAAAAGCCTTTCCAAATCTATAAAAACGGCTTAAAATCTCCCTCGTGCTTTCCTCAGATATTTCCTTATTAATGTGTATAGGATCCTATCAATGGACAGCTTCAAGACTATACTACTACTACTACTAATAATAATAATAATGATAATAATAATAATAATTTTCCATGGTGACTGGAATTGATAAAGATGCTCTTTGCCGTGCCTTTTAAAATGTTATGGTAGGCTCTCAAAAGTAGTTATACCGACTTGCACCATAGTAACTGCATTCTTATCTCTCTTCTTCTTAGATATATAGCTTGTTAGACAAATAGATAAATAAATAGATATATAGATAAAAACTTTACCTGCCTACCTACCTACATACATGCATAAAGATCTGCATACATGCATACTACTCATATAGATACAGACATACGAACATATATGTTTTATGTAGGTACATGGGATAATTGGTGGATAGACAGATACGATGATGTCGCTAATATAGCAATGTTTTGGAGAGTTTCAAATAAATAATTATATTTTTTAAACATTTTTTACGACATGAACTGGTTAATTTGGAAAGTCTACAATACCACCTATTTACTTCAGTGCGTTTTCTGATTCATTCTATTCAGGCAAGGATCCTGTTCAGCCTTAACAATTAACAACTCCGGTTCAAACATAGGGCTTTTATACTGAAATAATGTGACTGCACAAACCCAATAAAAATATCACGCATAAAGGTTCTGATTACACTTCATTGCCGTCTTTTATGCAACAATAGTTGAGGCTTTAGACTTGAGATCAATGTTTCGTGGCAGCAAGGGGAAAAAGGACAATGAATGTAATTTTGTAACATACTGACAATATTTATGCGTGTTTAATAAAGAAACGTGGAGTATAGTAAAGTATTGGCAGCAATTCAAGAATAAGAAGAGATTGCAAGTACATGTAGTGCCTGTGATAATATGAGATTGAACGCATCGAGTAGAAATGGTTTTAATGCGCAGCAAAAACTATTCACAGAGGACACTCAAAGGACGACAATTTTTATTTCTCCATGGGCTGGTGTTCTTTATATATACAAGTTGAATATGATACTAAAACTGAATAAAATGAATGTATCGCATGACTACTGTGTCATTTATGTTAATATGCCTATATATTACTTTTTCGATATGCAACAGGTATAATAACACGTCGTGGCTTGTTTCAAATAAACTGCAACGGGGCACAATTTTTCCAAAGACTGTTTGCAACCAATTTTTCATGCAGATACAGTCTGGGTAGACTGAAACAAAGTCAGTTCACTACTCTATTCAGTACTTTTTGCTATGTGATAAATATAATCTTACCACAGGGCTCATTTGCAAACGAAATTTATGAAACTTATCGAATAATTTCAATCTTTCGGTCCCCAAGACTAGCAAGAGATAAGCATTATTCGACTCATTTCATCAATGATCACTTTGGTAAAATGCTCTATTTGCAAATCTGTTTCAACTGACCAGTTGTCCATTATATGAAGGTGTCCACTAAGGTAGGTGTAAGCGTAGACCATTAATATACATCCAGAGCCATTACCTCAATCTTTTTAATTTCTAATTGTTTTAAAAATCCAACACCTTACCCTACGCAAATAAAATAATTTAATAACCAGCATGACCCTACTATCCATATTAAAAAAAGAAGAAATCAAGGCCACCATGACTTTATTGTCAACCACTTTAAGAAAAAATAATCATAGACCTCCATACTAAAATATTCAATATCAAGAAATAGACAACCAAATTTAAAGATTAAAAAAAAAATAGCGACGCAAAAAGCCCTACACCTGCCACCCACTATTTTATATTTTAAAATTAATACACTCTAACATATACAAAAATGAAGTTTTATAATTTTTCATTAGTTTTTCAAAAATAGTTGTGATCTATAATTACAAGTTGAACGTTTATTTGAGTTCCCGCGTCAAAATATCCATCCAATAAAATATTTTGTAAAAGGAAGTAAAAAGTTTAAACCAGAAAATACTTAACACAAGTCTGATTTTAGGCTCTATAACTTTCTATTCAGTCAGTACAAGATAACCCCTCCACTGTATTTGTATCCCTCAAAACCCAAACCCTCAAACATCAACATTCATGGTTAGGCACAACAACTTCTTATTTAGTCAGTTCGTATAACCCCTCTACTAAATAAACAGTATTTTGAATTTTCAACACTGAAACATAAACAATAAAAGTATAAACAATAAGGCGTTTGTCAAATCTACGACGAGAGGTAAGCAATAAACAAATTAAACTATGTACACAAAGTTAAATCCGATATTACAGGTAATAAGGAAGTAAATGTTACTTTTGATTATAATATGCATAATTCTTAAAAGACGGTATTTTATATAATGCACTAAAAACAAGCATTGTCATGAAATGTGAATACCTGGAGAGAGAGAGAGAGAGAGAGAGAGAGAGAGAGAGAGAGAGAGAGAGAGAGAGAGAGAGAGAGAGAGAGAGAGAGACTTACTGAAATCCACACATGGATGCAATAATATATGTATATTAAATAGGAACACTAGTCTGTGTATTGTCTGAAGTTTAGAGTAATTATAATAATTTATGATAGAATTTTATGGCTGAATAGATTTCAATAATTATATAACGTAGCACACACAATTAGAAAAACACCAACATGTATTTTTATGACTATATACGATATAGATAAAACAATTATACATTAAATACTGTGTATTGTAAGAATTGTCTATATTATTTTAATACAATTTGGCATTGAGGTAATCAAATAATATCAGTTTATGGCAATATTTTGAATTACACATGAAAAAAAAGTAGACTTATTTGCTTGAATCACAGAGAGAAGTAAAGCTTATTTTTGTAAAGCCAATTGACAATAGATATTGTCACTGATTTTGCTTCTCAAAATGACTAAAATTATATGTTTGAGACCCTTCATAGGCATAGAACACACACACACATCTATATATATATATATATATATATATATATATATATATATATATATGTATTTCTATTCATTGAGAACACTTGTTCACTTTCGTCAGTTCGTTGTTAGTATGGCATCCGATTGGTACTTTTTGAATTCTGAGTACTTACGTTTTTTATGCATGCAAGTATTTTAATAACAGAAACCTTCTTTTTATTATTGGACCAAGATTTCAGCCTTCACGCCCCCTCTTTCAGACCCTAACATTTTGCAAAGCTGAAACTGTTTGTGTCCTGCTTAAATTGAGCGAACTAGTTTGATTTTAATAGAGAATACCAAAATACGAACCTTTAAAAATCATGAACATTCTATATCACCCTCCATACAAAAATTAATTTTATTCACACACCTGGAGTTTTCGTTTCCTTTTGTCATGTATCGGTGTCACCTAATGAAAATAATCATGGCGGTGGTGCAGATACATGTTTTTGTTTGTAAAAGCAAATCCCCTTGTGCAGTTTTGGTTTGAAAATTGTGTCTTTTAACATCTAATGGGCGAATTGCGTTTCTATCTGTTTCTATTCAAGTTGATTGACATCAAGGCTTCTGTGACAATAAAACTTCTTCCTATTTAAATACTGTGCAATAAAGATGAATATTTACAGTAAAATAACATAGCAATAGTAGAAAAGTACTCTGCAATTTTTTCCAGTTATTTTGCTACACGTAAGAGTCATTCACCTATCATCTTAGTGCCTCAGCTTCTTACCATTCCTGAACCCTATATCTGATCAAACTTCAGATATAGGGTTATATCATCAAAATCTTCCACGAACTATATAGTGCACGGGATCCACACATATTAATGAGATGATCTTGCGTGTGATTGATTGAGCTAGAGACTGCATTTCTAATCTAATTTGTATAAATCTTTGTAAATAGGCTTAAATCATTCAGATTTTGGATGAGTACAATAATGTGCAAGATTCATACGCATTAATGGGGTGATTTCCCATCTGACTTTTTGGGCTTGTCAACACTTGAGCAACTCTAGTTTTGATCATATTTGTTTTATAAAACTTAGTAAATAGACTTATATCATTAGTATATTTAATTCGTTTTTATTGCGAGCGATATCTATGCATATTAATAAGTCGATTTTGATGTGATTGGCTGAATGTCTTACCACCTGAGAGACTGTGTTTCTGACCCGATTTTAATCAAACACGATAAATAATCAAATCAAAGATAAATAAATAATATAATATCGTCAAGCTGTTTGATGATTTTATTATCAACGGGACTTATGGATATTTATAAGGTGGTATGCATCTGAGACTGAGATGTTTTAAAACTCTTGCATCTGAGACGGAGATGTTTCAATAATCTTGCATCTGAGACGAAGATGTTTTAATACTCTTGTATCTGAGACCGAGATGTTTTAATACTGTTGCATCTGAGTCGGAGATTTTCAATGCTCTAGAAACTTTGATTTTGATAGGAGTTTAATCAAACTGAGCAAAGAGACGCATGTATAGATTTTGGTTGAGTTTGATTATGAGTTAAATTTATATACATAACATATATGTCTCTTGCGAGGGAGAATATACAGCAGTTGTGGAACATGAGATGTATATTGGTTGTGGGATGGTGTATAGGATAGTTGGGGTGTAGGGTAAAAGTATTCTCCTATAATTTCAGTGTGTTTCATCACTTCCAGTCAATTATTAAACAACTGATAAAATATGGTCACTTTCGGAGATTCTCTAACAATTGCTAAGTAGTGTCTTACTTGTCACATAATTTCTTGGTAACTGGACTTAAGTAGCTCAGTATTTATATAAATGTATATGTTTATGGATTTGTATAGGTGGCGACACATGTCAAGTATCCCAGTATTCTTATATATGATATACAAACCCCACAACTTGGTGCAAATATGAAACCCCAGAAGTCGGTTTTAAACGCAGACTCCACAAATGGAAGATCTTCAGCATATATATATATATATATATATATATATATATATATATATATATATATATATATATACCATGACACAAAAATTGAAGAAACAATTTACATCTACAAAAGCAAACACTAAAGACAAAAGCCAAGAGAAATTCTTGACTCCTACATGTTTCAATGACGGGGAAATAAACAAAGGATAAACAATATAAGAAAAAAAGAAGACAAAATTGAAAGAAACAAAAAACGGTCTAAAATGAGTAAACTACATATCTATGTTATGCTGCCATCAGCCCCCAATTTTTTTAAAAAAAAATTCAAAGAAGTGTTTGTCGTGCCTATCACGAGAACCAAAGTGTTTTGACCTAATTCCTGGCTGGGAACAGGAGACTGACACCATGTGCAGCGAAAAATCAACGCCATCATCAAAATGTGCAAAAGAAATGATATCCAGGTAAAGTTATGTGTGGAGGTATTAAGGAAGTTTGTCAAGAGTATGGTACAGCGTGATAATCGACATGAGTTCAATAATAATAATAATAATAATATTAATACATGTAAAGAGTTACGGAATATTTACTTGGGTAAATATTATCGCAAAAATTGCATATGTCTGATAAACTGATGCCTGGCTGTAGGTTTGATGAGAATGCATTAGGAAGGTTAGAATTTTTCATTTAGGCCGAACTCCCTAAAAGTTTTCAATTTAAGTGTCCAGTATTGTTCCTTACGTGTGCGTTCTATATCGGTCCACTCCAGGTTAAAATCAATCGGTAGCATCTCGAAAGACTCGACTGAATACCCAAGACCAATGTCTAAGTTATTTATAATATGTGTCCAAAATATGTCTCATGTGAAGAATATATATATATATATATATATATATATATATATATATATATATATATATATATATATATATATATATATATATATATATATATATATATATTCAGTGCTCTGACAGCAAATAAATAGATTATTACGTCTGTGTAAGAATAACAGCAGTGTTTACAAAATTGCATAGTATTATTTGGAACAGTTGTCAGAGCATTTGCAAGAGATGTAATTAACTGTAACTCTCTTGTTGTTTTTGGAGTTTGATATAAAATTGAGGGTTTTATAGAAGTATTAACATTTTTGAATCTTTTGTAGGAAATGTCAGTATGGCACAAGTTTGTAAAGCGCTCGTTTTCATATTTATAAGTAGCATGTTTTATAATTTGTTTCCATTGTATTTTTACTGGAAATATTTTGTCTCTAACAAAAATTTAAATAAATTCATAAATATTATATTTCTGCAAAATGCTACAAATATCTGGAATAAAGCATTTCTGTTCTGCAACATCGTTTCTAGAAAGATATAAATATAGTCTGACTAAAAATATTCTTTTAGTTGTTACATTTTCTGGAAGATGGCATAATTTACCAAGAAAGTTCATTTTCATTTTATCGATTTCTGATATAATTCTCTGTATGCCCAGTAAACTTTCACTCATTCCTGACCGCTTTGTTTGAGGAAAGCCTTGCAGAGTTTTGGTACAATTATGCCGAAATACATCGAACTTTCTTAAGTCTTTGAGTCTGATATTCGACCAAACTTCACAACCATAAAGGGCTGATGGAATCACAATATTTTGTACAATCTGACGTAGATAAGAGGATTGGATCTAGCTTCATTTGTGCCAACTCCTACAAGAGAATAAAATGATTTTCTGCGTTTAGTACAAGCCCTGCCTACTTTAGTCAAGCATTTCATATTGGAACACACTGGAATTCCAACATGTTCGGTTTCATTTAAAATAGGTATATGATGATTGCCTATTTTGCAGTTAAACTTCTCACATGTTGTTTGTCTATTCTGATTAAAAACTCATACACAGCTTTTACTAACATTGAAGATGAAGTTCCATGTTAGGGAGTATCTGTTACATATATCAAGCATTTTTTGCAAATGGATTGGTGTGTTTGCGAGAAGAGTTATATCATCGGCTAATGCTGGATTTCCAGACGGAGTACACCCAACAAGTAGCCCTAATTTTGACTGATGTAATTCCTGTAAAAGATTATTAATATAAGCAAGATATAAAAATGTTGATAAAACACCTCCCTGTCGAATACCCCGTTCTATTGGAAAAGATTCGGATTTTGACTCGTTCATCAGGACAATACTTTGAATATTTTAGTACGATTCCTTTAATATATGTAAAATCTTTCCTTGAATGCCCAGATTTCTGAGTTTTAGAAAAAGTTTGTCGTGATTCACAGTGTCAAATGCCTTTTGGATATCTAGAAAGCAGCAAACACTCTTGATCCTAGTTCTAAAGTGGAAAAAAAACACCTTCATGTAGATTGAAATATGCTGTTATACCTCTCAGTCCCTTTTGAAACCCCTGTTGTTCAGTATTAGGGAAGTTATATATAGTGATATTACACTATGTAGTTAATCTATGGAATAAGCACTTTTCAAATAGTTTGTATAATACAGGCAACAGGGAAATAGCTCTGTAATTGTCAGGGTCAGTTTTAGATTTCCCTCCTCCTTTAATATGGGCACAATTAACCCTACTTTCCAATCACATGGTATGTAACACTGGTCTATTACCCCGTTGAAAAGCATTGTAATGAATTCTGTCAGTCTTCTTCCCCCGTAACGTAAATGCTCATTTTGAATACAATCAATGCCCGGGGCTTTCCTAAGTTTGAGCTGTTTTATGACAGAGGCTATTTTTTGATAGCTAAATTTTACTTTAACGATATGTTCATCAATACAGAACCCGTCCGTTAGTTCATTTTTTACAAATATGTCTGTAGACTGAGGTGTACAATTTAGAAAAATATTTAGCAAACAGTCGAGATATTTCATCCGGAGCAGTCGCTAATTCACAGTCATATTTTAATTCAAAACAACATTTGGAATATTTGCTCTTGTTACGTTGTCTGTTGTACAACTTCCAAAAAGGCCTCATTTCTAATTCGGCTGCTTCATCTAAGTCTTTAAAAATAGCTTCTTCATGAGCCTGTATCGCATATTTTTGTGTATTTCTAAATTCCCTTTTTGCAGTTTTATATTGCTTGTAAGATTCATGGACAAGCCCTCGCGGCCTTCCATTTTCTATCCACTTTTTCCGAAAGTATCGAGCTTTATTGTGAGGTTTATTAACTTCAGGCGACCAATAAGGCTTTTTGTGAGGATTAAACTTTTTTGATGGTAAGACCTGAAAAACTACATCCCTCATACAGATTTTAATTTACTATGAATGTTTTCTACAAGTTGGTAAATTATTAGTTTCTCATCTCCGCATTTAGACCAAGATTGGGATGGAAATATAGGAAAACGAGAGTTAAAATACTTTGCAGCCGCAAACGTAAAGGTGTTGCACACAACATGATGATCTGATTCTATGCACGTATCGTGATTTGTAAAAACCTCACATTCAACGACCCTATCTAGCATTCTTCTGTTAATAATTATATAGTCAAGAGTTGATCTGCACGGCTCGAACGTATAACTCAGTCCTTTTTTTAAATTTGACTTGTTCGATGGTATCAAGTCATTGTTGTCAGCAAAAGCCGCGAACACGTTACATTTATACCATGCACAGCATGATGATGGTGATTCTCTGTATCTGGCATTAAAATCCCCCATAATTATTACTTCACCGTAACACAAGTAATACTCATAGAGGGATTCAATTAAATCAATACATTCTTAATTCAAATATTTTTATCTTTGTCATTTATGTGTTTAGAATAAAGTCTGCAAACTTAGATACAATAAGTTGGTAAAGATTTCAAATTTTTTTTATTTCAAAATATTGTTTGTGATACCAAAGGAGCGAATTTAGCTTGTGGAACATCGTTGTCAGAGATAAAAAATAAAATGATTTTTACAAACATTCCATTATTAAAAAAATCAAGACAATTTCTAATGCGTTCGAGTAGAATGGGATATTTTTGACTAGTTTTTTATGGAAATAAAAGGTAATATCGGATTTTTAAAAAATAAATAAATAACGATTCATTATCGTGCCTAAGTGTTTACTCACACACTATCGTGAATAATTTGTTTGTTTGTAATAAGAATGCAGTTGCTTTATATATAAAAAGTAGTATATTTATTTTGTAGACATCTTCATATCTTAAGCAACGAGGAAGCAAGCAGGCCTATGAAGAGATCCCCCCCCTCGGCCCGAATATCAAAGGATTTTATATCTATATATGATCCTCCCGGTGTACGTACTAGTTTAGATTCCAGTTTCCAGATGTCCGTATTTTCTGTTCCTGGGGTATATTAGACCTTTTTTCCATGTTGTCTGTGCGCATGCATAGATCATTCAGATAACGATAACCTCCGCGAAAATATGCGAGGTTCCCCTCGATGGAGGAAAACTATCAACTATCCATAGGTCACTGAGAAACTGTTTGCAAAAAATAATCAAAATTCGCAACATATTAAACTTAGTTTTTATAGAGCAATGCTTTTATTTGATGTATGAACAAAAGATTCAAATCCTTGATTTATTGCAGAATAAAAAGTTTTAATGTTACCAAAGGTATCTTTAACCAAAGAGCTAATTATTATATCACCTGAGAGTTGTGAATTTTTTTGTAATTTTAATTATGATACTCTGCTCATGTTATTATGCACAACATAGCTAATGGTTTGACATTTATACTGAGAAACTATCTCCTCACGCTATTTGGTCCTAACTGAGTCGATAATGGAATGAATTAGACACGAGCATATAATCGAGGATTACCAGAGAAAAACTGATTACTTCAATGAAAACAGGGCCAAGACGCTTGACTACTTGAACGAAAGAATAAGGGAACACGTTTTGGTCACTCAGTACTTAAACAACCTGGACGATGCTTTTTCTCTGTATGCATCTACACATGATGATGATGGTAGACATGGTTTAAACGAAAAGCTAAAATTGAAAAAGAAAGACAACCTAAAATGAATGAATTTTACCAACCTTCAAATGAACTAATCAAATAAAAATACATATTCTCTGCAACTATGATTTATGTTTGAGTTTATTTTCCTTACAACTTGTGTAGGATTTTGTAGCTAATAAATAGCAAAGATGTCAACGTTCAGTAAATACATAACTCCCAAGAAGCAGGTGAAAATATACCAGAGAGTTATACACCTCAATCAAACATATCATTGTATCAACTCACACATCCAGCAGCATCAAAATCGAGCGAACTTTGCAAGTTTGTATACCAAAACTCAGCCCAAATGTTATAATTGTATCTGGTAGTTTCTTCGTGCTGTTTGACATGAAGGTAAAAGGAATGTTTCCAATTCAGTGGTAAACAACTTGGGATCATGGTTGAGAAAGACATAATGGTATCATACAGAAGCGATGTTTTTGTCAAGTTAAATGAACAAAACGTTTTTGCTACATAAAAAGATTGGTGGCTAAAGGTATAGGTTAGGACAAACAGAATCGAACACAGTACCATGAGTAAAACACTGAGGACGTTAAAATCATGAGAGGGCAACGAGCAAAATACTGTTACTGAAGCTGTGTAGTTTATAGTGTTGGGAAAGAAGTTTAGTATACCAATTTACTTCAGATACTAACACATCATTGTCCACGGTATCTATATGCCCTTCCACAGGATTTCAGATTTAACATTAGACTCTCCAAAGCGAATGAAGTTAGAGAAGGTGCTAATGGAAAAGATTTGTTACGATACGATTACATCGGAATCAATTGCTCAATCGATGAATAACAAGTACAGAAATGGACTCGCTTTATTCTATGATTAGTTAACGAGAGAGAGAGAGAGAGAGAGAGAGAGAGAGAGAGAGAGAGAGAGAGAGAAAAGACTCATAGTAATAGTAGCCAATATACCTTTAACGGACTTTACACTTGACTCTTCCAGAATGACCTTCAAGGGTGTTTTTATACTGAGCTAAAAGACTGAAACGTTTTTCAATTCGACACTATAGAAGATCTCGGTGTTGATAAAAGGTCTGCCAAACATGATTTATCTCAGTGTCTGCAGAAGGTCAACCAGACATGATTTATTCCCAGGGCTGAAGGCAACAGCTTACAGAAGCCACTAAGTATTTCTTCGATGAGCAAGAAAAGTAGATACAAATGAGCGACGTCAGTGTCAGCTATTGCTTCACTGACATTCATTATATCTGGCTTGATGTGAGAAGTACGTTAGCAACAAAATATTCCGTTAAAATCAATTCTCTGTTCGACATGTATACCTTGTATTTGAAAGAAACCCATCACATGATCATTTGTAGAGCGACTAATTGTGTTAAAACATTATTTGTACCAAATCTGATAGAGATTGAATACAAAGTAGTTTTCGATCATGTAAATTTTCATCTGTCCAACTTTCCTCTGCAACAAGATATGTGATAGAAGTAGATATTCATAGATAAAACTCTGATTGCAATATATCCAGAAGATATATTGGGTAAGTGGTTAGAGTTACTGGTTGATATGTACCAAGGGACCAATCGTTTTTTTTGTTGTTGTTGTGATTGATGATTGTGTCATCTTGATGATGGAAAAAGATGGAAAGCAACTAATTTAACAATGCTAGATTTTAGTGGTAGACATTTTAAAATATTTGTATGGTTGATTGTACAGAAGTACAACACCGTGATGAAAGATTAAGGGAGAATACATATGTTTTGATTGTATTTTACATAATATATCAACATTTTCTTTCGAAGTCACCATCACTTATTATCTTGCCGTCATCATCAACATAATATTCGTTATTTGCCTTTTGCCTTCCTATGTGGCATCATGCTAATACCACCTGTAATTCCACTCTCTGTCATAAAGAATATGTCATTATGTGTCAAAAATTTAAGTTATACGCCTGATCTCTTTAGACCATCATCAGCTAAACCGAATGCACTGTAATATTGCGCTGTATCGAGTTTGTAATGTGGCTTACAATCATTTCGAAACTCCTCGATAGTGTCACATAGCATTAGTGTGTCCTTCTTCATGTGTTAGTCGAAAGGTCACTGAGTGTGCTCAAGTTTGAGTGTGATATCACATAGTGTACATACTGGTAATCGTTATCTGAAATGTTTGAATCATTTAAATTTGAGTAAAACTTTTCTGTAGCTGGTATATCCATTTCATTGAATCTACTAAAACTATCCATGTATTCATATGGGTAGATGTATTTACTACAAATATTAAGTTTCATGTTTTCAAAATGTTTCAGTGTTTTTGTACATTTTTCGTGATTTAAATTTTTAGCAATTGCTGTAGAGGACCTAAAAATATCTGCAAATCGAATGGTTCTTTTTAACTGTTATTTCCTTACCATCTTTCATGAACATATATACTATGAAATTATTGCTGAATGAAATGTATTTCTCGTCTTTGTTCGGTATGATGTTGACCTCGTAACCCGGGGCATTAATCACAAATGTTTCAATGAGTAGATGACTGTCATGACCTGACAAGTTATGAATGAATGTGGAATGTATTTTGGGTATAAAAAATTAAAATTGCAGTCTTCATGGGCAGGCCCTCGTTAATTGCCTGTTAAGTGATCGTGGTCTCTAACGTTGTCGTTTGATATTTTGCTCTCACAGATATGACATGTACTAGTTGAGTTTAAATGTTTGTCATCTCTATCTGTGAACAAAATAGGTATTGCATTTTAAAATTATTTAAAGACTGGTCTCGCTATCCTACCCACCCAGTTATAAAACACCTGTATACAATCAGCAACTCTGTAAGCGATTATCTTGTAACATCTGTGAACTGAACTGTACACACAGAAACCCGATTGGATGTTGATATCTGTTTTCCTGTCCAGATTTGTTGAATCTCCGACGTTAAGTATTACAATTTTATGGTTAATAGCTCAAACATAACGAAATATACGGTGTGATGATACTTTTAAAATAACAATGAAATACATATGGGACTTTCAAGTGATGATGACAACTTCTAAAACTGATAACTGATCCCTTTTCAGAAAGATTATTCTAACCATTTACATAAATAAGGCCGCTTTAGGCATTGTTTCTGAAATTGTTTCAAATGGATATTTTATGATTATCATTTTCAGAAAGTAATTAAGTTTACAGTGTATTTCCAATTTTACATGTAAAAGCCCCAAAATTAAAGTACAACATAAAAACTGCACATTCTTTCTCTCAACAAAAATGCATACACACCTTCAAGACGTAGAAAGGCCTGATTTCATAAAGTGAACCTGTCGTGCAATTCTAAAATTGACATTCATTGTTTTTCGCCAAGGCGAGCATCAACGTCACAAAGAATGAATAAAACTAAAACATTCGGTGCCAATTACATTGCTGAGAACTTCTTTAGTAAATTTTATGTTAGCTTCGTTTATTGATTTGTTTACTACTACTACTGATGATGATTATTATTATATATCTCGGGCTTCTTCCGGATTGCTTCTGGAACTTAAAACGTGAAACATTTGCTCCCAATAATTTTTCTTGAGTTTCCGCATATGAAGTAACTTTGTCTAGTTAAGAAATGTCAATGAAAGCTAAACAATCAATTAGGATTCAAAACATTCGAGACATTAGTTATTTTCCTCAACACCATCTAGTGATCGAATAAATTACATGTTGCTCTTTTATTTCCCGCTTATCATTGATCTTGCGACATAAGATTACATAACATTAATGTCATCAGATACGAAAGAATATAAAACTTGTTTATTCAGATTTTGAGAAATACACATTCATTTGCATGTGAGAGAAATGGATTTAGAGTTTTTCTTAAGCAATATTTTGAAATGGGATAAGTCTACATTCTAGAAAATGCAACAACATAAATAGATAATTGGGTCAGCTAGGGCCTTGAGATGAACAGAGTATTTTTAAGGTTCAGACGAGGGTGAGTACCTTATGCACTCTAAAATGTATATTTAAATATTTCAACACGAGATAGATAATATATAGACATACATGCAGACAGACAGTTTGTTTTAAAGGCACTTTGAGCCTATTGACTATATACTACAAAGGAAATGGGAACTCAGTGCCTTTCCCAGCCAATACAGCCGACCCAGGCTGGCCTGGATCGATTACGAGTTCGACGCTCCACCCACTGAGTTACCGCAGATAGATAGATAGATAGATAGATAGATAGATAGATAGATAGATAGATAGATAGATAGATAGATAGATAGATAGATGGATGGATAGATAGATAGATAGATAGATAGATAGATAGATAGATAGATAGATAGATAGATAGATTGATTCTCCTTAGAAGACTAGAATTATATTCAATCACATACCAGAAGTAATGATGATAGAAAATAAAGTAGCATGATTATGATAGTTATAATACAGGGATAAAGGAAGTGCATAATAATAATAATAATAATAATAATAATAATAATAATAAGAAGAAGAAGAAGAAGATATATTACTGGTTGAATGCATTCCACATTTTCTGAATGTATTCATTATTGAAACTGTAAAGGTTTTTTTGCCCAATTAAAATCTGAAGTTATCATCTATACCTCTCATCATGGTTTGGATTTTTTCTCTATGACAATTGGTCGAGATAAACATAAAAAAGAACACCAAGCACATCAATTATATTTGACCGGAATATTTATCTGATGCCCAATAGTGTTAAACAATCAGCTATTTCATTATCGATCAAGGAAGAAGAAACTATTCCTCATTTTTTACATGCATAATTTACCTTCATGTATACTTGACATTGCCAAGAGATAAGCTACCGTATTGAAATGGTTAAGAGAACAAGGGTACATTCTGCTTACTCTCCATAATATGCATGGACTAAATATATGTATGTCGATAGACAGATAGATAGATAGATTCCTTCATTCACTTACTGATTTCTTTTATTTATTAATTGATTGATTGATTAACTGATTGATGGCGAAAGGCAGACATACATTCCAACAGATCTATAAATATATAGATTTAAGGACAGATAGACAGATTCAAGCAATTATTTCCTCTTTTTCCTCCTGATGTCTGTTTAATGACGTCATTAACAATGTGATGATTCTTAATTTATTGTTGCTACGACAGACAATACTTTATCCTCTAATGGGGCCAAAACGTAATGTACAATCGAATACAATTGCACATTAACTACAGAGATGATCGTTATTATAATATGAAGTACCTTTCAAATAATTTCAGGACAAAAAGTCTGGTTTGGAAAAGATGGCTACAGGAAAAGCATGTTACTCAAAGCTTGTATACCTTTACTGCGGTGAGTGATATATATATATATATATATATATATATATATATATATATATATATATATATATATATATATATATATATATATATATATATATATACTACAAATCATACGTCAAATAGCAATCTTTCCAAATACACTGATATCTGGAAATCGCAATTGTCCGAAATAGAGCTATATCTTCGAAAAATTGAGGAAAACAGTGTTTTTGTCACTCTCTTTTTTCTCTCACTCACTCACATACATACATGCGTAAATAAATCCGTAGGAACAATGAGGGAATGTACATGCTGCTTCACGTATTACTAGAATTGGAGATTATAATTTCAGGTTTTTTGTTGCCGCTTTTGTTAACAATATTTTTCCTTCACTAGGTAACGATTAGAAAAGAAATAAAACCAAAATCTATGTAATATAATGTCTCACTGATCTAACAAACTGTCTTGTTTATTCCGTATACTAGGCATCATAATCTGCAATCAGTGGATGATGATCAAGTCAACAACGTCCACGTCTACATCAATGACTAATGATTTATCTACAACGTCAACGAACTCATCGTCTGCATTCACGACAACGTCTCCATCTACATCAGTGGCCAATGCAATTGGATCATCTACAACGTCCTCGAACTCATCCTCTGCATCCACGACAGCGTCATCGTCAACCTCAGTGACCAACGCAAACGGTTCATCTACAACATCCTCGAGCTTATCGCCTGCATCCACGACAATGTCTTCGTCGACATCAGTGACCAATGCAAATGGTTCATCTGCAACGTCTGCGAACTCATCGTCTGAATCAACGACAACGTATCCGTCTACATCAATGACCAATGGAACTGATTCATCTACAACGTCCTCGAACTCATCCTCTGCATCCACGACAGTGTACTCGTCAACCTCAGTGACCAACGCAAACGGTTCATCTACAACATCCTCGAGCTCATCGCCTGCATCCATGACAATGTCTTTGTCGACATCAGCGACCAATGCAAATGGTTCAACTACAACGACTGCGAACTCATCGTCTGAATCAACGACAACGTCTCCGTCTACATCAATGACCAATGGAACTGATTTATCTACAACGTCTGCGAAATCATCGCCTGAATCCACGCCAACGTCTCCCTCTACATCAATGACCACTGTAACCGGTTCATCTGCAACGTCCTCGATCTTATCGTCTGTATCCACGACAACGTCTCTATCTACATCAGTGACTAACGCAAATGTTTCATCTACAACGTCCTTGAATTCATCGTTTGCGAACTCGTCGTCTGCATCCACGACAGAGTCTTCGTCTACATCAATGACCATCGCAAATGGTTCATCTACAACATCCACGAACTCATCGTCTGCATCCACGACAACGTCTCCGTCGACATCTGTGATCAATGTAACCGGTTCATCTACAACGTCCTCGGTCTTATCGTCTGTATCCGCGACAACGTCTCCAACTACATCAGTGACTAACGCAAATGGTTCATCTACAACGTCTGCAAACTCGTCGTCTGAATCCACAATATCTGTATCTACACTAGCGACCAGCGCAAAAGGTTCATCTACTACGTCCTATAACTCATCGTATGCATCCACGCCAACGTCCACGACAGAGTCTTCGTCTACATCAATGACCAACGCAAATGGTTCATCTACAACGTCCTCGAACTCATCGTCTGCATCCACGACAACGTCTCCGTCGACATCAGTGACCAATGAAACCGCTTCATCTACAACGACCTCGGTCTTATCGACTGCATCCACGACAACGTCTCCATCTACATCAGTGACTAACGCAAATGGTTCATCTACTACGCCTGCGAACTCGTCGTCTTCATCCACGACAGCGTCGACCTCTACATCAATGACCAATGTAACCGGTTCCTCTACAACGTCCTCGAACTCATCCCCTGCATCCACGACAGCGTCATGGTCAACCTCTGTGACTAATGTAAATGGTACATTCTCAACGTCCTCGAACTCATCGTCTGCATCCACGACAACGTCTCCATCTACATCAGTGACTAACGCAACAGGTTCATCTACTACGTCTGCGAACTCGTCGTCTGCATCCACGACAGCGTCTACCTCAACATCAATGACCAATGTAACCGGTTCCTCTACAATGTCCTCGAATTCATCCTCTGCATCCACGACACCGTCTCCCTCTACATCAGCGACCAATGTCACTGGTTCATCTACAACGTCCTCGAACTTGTCGTCTGCATCCACGACAGCGTCTCCCTCTACATCAACGCCCAATGTCACCGGTTCCTCGACAACGTCCTCGAACTCGTCGTCTGCATCCACGATAGCGTCTCTGTCTACATCAACGCCCAATGTCACCGGTTCATCTGCAACGTCTTCGATCTCATCGTCTGCATCCACGATAACTTCCCAATCATCATTTGTGACCAACGCAAATGTTACATCTACAACGTCCTCGAATTCATCGTCTGCATCCACGACAATGTCTCCCTCTACATCAGTGACCAATGGAACTGGTTCATCTGCAACGTCTGCGAACTCATCGTCTGCATCCACTACAACGTCTCCGCCTACATCAGTGACCAACGCAAATGGTTCATCTACAACGGCCTCGAACTCATCGTTTGCATCCACGCCAACCTCTCCCTCTATATCAGAGACCAATGTAACAGGTTCATCTACAACGTCCTCGATCTTATCGTCTGCATCCACGACAACGTCTCCATCTACATCAACGACCAATGTCACCGGTTCCTCGACAACGTCCTCGAACTCGTCGTCTGCATCCACGATAGCGTCTCTGTCTACATCAACGACCAATGTCACCGGTTCATCTGCAACGTCATCGAACTTGTCGTCTGCATCCACGACAGCGTCTCCCTCTACATCAACGCCCAATGTCACCGGTTCCTCGACAACGTCCTCGAACTCGTCGTCTGCATCCACGATAGCGTCTCTGTCTACATCAACGCCCAATGTCACCGGTTCATCTACAACGTCTTCGATCTCATCGTCTGCATCCACGATAACTTCCCAATCAACATTTGTGACCAACGCAAATGTTACATCTACAACGTCCTCGAATTCATCGTCTGCATCCACCTCAATGTCTCCCTCTACATCAGTGACCAATGGAACTGGTTCATTTGCAACGTCTGCGAACTCATCGTCTGCATCCACGACAACGTCTCCGCCTACATCAGTGACCAACGCAAATGGTTCATCTACAACGGCCTCGAACTCATCGTTTGCATCCACGCCAACCTCTCCCTCTACATCAGTGACCAATGTAACTGGTTCATCTACAACGTCCTCGAACTCATCGTCTGCATCCACGAGAACGTCTCCCTCTATATCAGAGACCAATGTAACCGGTTCATCTACAACGTCCTCGATCTTATCGTCTGCATCCGCCACAACGTCTCCATCTACATCAGTGACTAACGCAAATGGTTCATCTACTACGTCTGCGAACTCGTCGTCTGCATCCACGACAGCGTCTACCTCAACATCAACGACCAATGTAACCGGTTCCTCTACAATGTCCTCGAATTCATCCTCTGCATCCACGACACCGTCTCCCTCTACATCAGCGACCAATGTCACTGGTTCATCTACAACGTCCTCGAACTTGTCGTCTGCATCCACGACAGCGTCTCTGTCTACATCAACGCCCAATGTCACCGGTTCCTCGACAACGTCCTCGAACTCGTCGTCTGCATCCACGATAGCGTCTCTGTCTACATCAACGCCCAATGTCACCGGTTCATCTGCAACGTCTTCGATCTCATCGTCTGCATCCACGATAACTTCCCAATCATCATTTGTGACCAACGCAAATGTTACATCTACAACGTCCTCGAATTCATCGTCTGCATCCACCTCAATGTCTCCCTCTACATCAGTGACCAATGGAACTGGTTCATCTGCAACGTCTGCGAACTCATCGTCTGCATCCACTACAACGTCTCCGCCTACATCAGTGACCAACGCAAATGGTTCATCTACAACGGCCTCGAACTCATCGTTTGCATCCACGCCAACCTCTCCCTCTACATCAGTGACCAATGTAACTGGTTCATCTACAACGTCCTCGAACTCATCGTCTGCATCCACGACAACGTCTCCCTCTATATCAGAGACCAATGTAACCGGTTCATCTACAACGTCCTCGATCTTATCGTCTGCATCCACGACAACGTCTCCATCTACATCAGTGACTAACCCAAATGGTTCATCTACTACGTCTGCGAACTCGTCGTCTGCATCCACGACAGCGTCTACCTCAACATCAACGACCAATGTAACCGGTTCCTCTACAATGTCCTCGAATTCATCCTCTGCATCCACGACACCGTCTCCCTCTACATCAGCGACCAATGTCACTGGTTCATCTACAACGTCCTTGAACTTGTCGTCTGCATCCACGACAGCGTCTCCCTCTACATCAACGCCCAATGTCACCGGTTCCTCGACAACGTCCTCGATCTCATCGTCTGCATCCACGATAGCGTCTCTGTCTACATCAACGCCCAATGTCACCGGTTCATCTGCAACGTCTTCGATCTCATCGTCTGCATCCACGATAACTTCCCAATCAATATTTGTGACCAACGCAAATGTTACATCTACAACGTCCTCGAATTCATCGTCTGCATCCACGACAATGTCTCCCTCTACATCAGTGACCAATGGAACTGGTTCATCTGCAACGTCTGCGAACTCATCGTCTGCATCCACTACAACGTCTCCGCCTACATCAGTGACTAACGCAAATGGTTCATCTACAACGGCCTCGAACTCATCGTTTGCATCAACGCCAACCTCTCCCTCTACATCAGTGACCAATGTAACTGGTTCATCTACAACGTCCTCGAACTCATCGTCTGCATCCACGACAACGTCTCCCTCTATATCAGAGACCAATGTAACAGGTTCATCTACAACGTCCTCGATCTTATCGTCTGCATCCACGACAACGTCTCCATCTACATCAACGACCAATGTCACCGGTTCCTCGACAACGTCCTCGAACTCGTCGTCTGCATCCACGATAGCGTCTCTGTCTACATCAACGACCAATGTCACCGGTTCATCTGCAACGTCCTCGAACTTGTCGTCTGCATCCACGACAGCGTCTCCCTCTACATCAACGCCCAATGTCACCGGTTCCTCGACAACGTCCTCGAACTCGTCGTCTGCATCCACGATAGCGTCTCTGTCTACATCAACGCCCAATGTCACCGGTTCATCTGCAACGTCTTCGATCTCATCGTCTGCATCCACGATAACTTCCCAATCAACATTTGTGACCAACGCAAATGTTACATCTACAACGTCCTCGAATTCATCGTCTGCATCCACGACAATGTCTCCCTCTACATCAGTGACCAATGGAACTGGTTCATCTGCAACGTCTGCGAACTCATCGTCTGCATCCACGACAACGTCTCCGCCTACATCAGTGACCAACGCAAATGGTTCATCTACAACGGCCTCGAACTCATCGTTTGTATCCACGCCAACCTCTCCCTCTACATCAGTGACCAATGTAACTGGTTCATCTACAACGTCCTCGAACTCGTCGTCTGCATCCACGACAACGTCTCCGTCGACATCAGTGACCAATGCAACTAGTTCATCTACAACGTCCGCGAACTCATCGTCTGCATCCACGACAACAACTCCGCCTTCATCAACAACAAGCACAACTAATTTACCTACAACCACACAAAAGGGTGTTCAAATACCAAACCTAGGTAATCCTACAGTTGTATGTACCCATTTGGGTAATTACATCGTGTATTTGTGCCATATGACTGCAAATGAACAGAGCATAAACAATACACTTGTAATTAACTCTAACTGATAGGGGTACCTAGATTACATTATTGTAATTAAAAGTAGGTAAAAAATATAATTAGAACAAACAATTCATTTTTGTAGTTTCCAAAATTTCACCCAAAAATGCATGAAGTTCAAAATAGCGACATTCTTTTTAGAATTTACCACTTAAACATGCAGTTCTAAAGTTAAGGTTGCTCACCCATAATATCAGTGATTACTATGGTTTTAACACATGACCACTGTAGCGTGAACACATCTGTGCTTGTGCTCTCCTGTACATTCAGAGTTTTTTTTTCAAACTAGCTATCAAATGTTTTGAACTTTGTCATTTTTTGTGAAGTTTTAGACACTAATAAAATATAAATTGATTTTTTTTGAGCCAGAATGAAATGAAATGCCGAAAATGATTCGTTATTTTCATGTATCTAGACTCTTTCCACTCTAAATAAAACTATGTTATAAACAGGGTCTCAAATGTGTAATGATTTAATATTGAACGAAAGAAACCCTTTGAATAATTTCATAATTTCCAGTCTTTGCTCGCCAAGTCCCTATAAAGCTGGAAATTATTCAATATACGTTCAATATTAAACCATTACCCTATTAATATTATATATATATATATATATATATATATATATATATATATATATATATATATATATATATATATATATATATATATATATATATATATATAACACTATTAGAACACCTTTTGACGTTACAAATAACGTCATGACGCAATACGAAGCAAACAGTAATGGCTGAGGCATCCAAAATCTCTTTTCCGAAGTCATTTCATCATACTATTCAGTGATTTTGTCAAACCTAATCAGAATTTTTCGTCCGGTAAGAAATAAAATCTCATATTTGTGCTCATTCCTAATGAAGTTTATAACACTTGTCGAATAATTTCAAGTTTTTGCTCGCCTAGGTTCGCAATAGATAACAATTAATCGACATGTTTCATTAATTTCATTTGAAATGAGCTCTCATGTAAGATCCACAATTTATCACATAATGTTTATCGTTAGAATCGTCATGAAGTTCGTCCTTCACACTGTGGTTTAGCACGTAGGAACGCCACATAGCAACATCATAGAGTGATGGATGATATTAAACTTATTTTGACATGAAATTTATAAAATTCGTTAAATAATTCAATATACCACTAGCTACAAGTTGCTTGCGGCTTACATTATTATTCAACTCGTTTCATAAAGGAGAAGGCCGGGTTTATTGAGAATTCGTCCTTGCTACAGGTCTTCGTATAACTGGTGTGCGTTTTGGCGCTTGTGACCAGAAATATGGTTCGACTTTGATCACCACTCCTATGTTTTTGTCACGTTTATTCAGTTGAAAACTTAACATGAATCTGTTTCCTTTAATCATTACGAAGGTTACCAACACACCTATACAACAAATGAAAGGTGAAGCAATTTTCTGGTAAAAGCGCCAAACCCGCCCCTGGTCGCATGAGCTAATCCAATAATTGACAGGTAAGGTACATTTATAGCCCTGTTTACATGAGTTAGGAATTACCTCCAAGTGTGTGAAAAGGCAGCACGCATATTCCATTTTCATATAATAAGACAAAACGGCGCGATGCCAATCGCATTCTTATCCGTTTAATTGTATTCACATATCAAATCCAAGATAACGAAAAACCATTGCTGATTTTTTTTTGCAAGGGGAAAGCACGAAATCAAGATATCAGATGAGATTCGAACTCGATACCTCTTACATATTGTCGATTCACTCTATTCACTGAGCTAATCTGAACACACGGTACGACGTGGACAATTCAAGATCTCATCATATGAGCATTATAAGCTTCAAACTACATTTTCAATTCGTTTTTTCTGTATGGTATTTCCAAGTATATTCGTAATTTATGTTTGAATTAAGACTGTTTTATTTTCTGCTCCTTGGGACCAAAAGTTTTGGAGGTACTCACTTGTGCTCTATGGTCAGTATTTTTGTAAGTTGGGAAATTCCCATTATAAAAACGAAAATTTAATATTTAATGCTTTATTTCAGCTGAATTTAAAGCTGCAATCTCGCGTTATAGGCATTTTACGAAACTTTTTAAAGAATTTATGTAAAATATAAAAACTGTTGTCGTCTTGATATCAAATGATTAGTTTACTAAAACCGGTCTCTCTTTGTTACAAATGGCTATTAAGTTTGGCTTCTTCCTTTCATTTCAAATGAACACTGTTGTAACATCCTCTGTCTCTTGCCTGCAGCATCGAAAACTTTAGTGAACGGCGATTTACATCAAACAAGCAATGTGTGAAGCAGTCATAATACCACAACACTGGCAGGAGACAGACAGTCGTTCCCGTGGCTTTAAGCACAGTGTTAGGCCAGTACCGCGTGTGAACTATACGGTCTGAACGTATTGATGTCAGTTGCCTGCCTGAGGTTAGATATTATGATCGAGTTAGGCATTGACTGTTCGCACCATTTCGACGGCAACTATAAACGTAAATAATGTTGGCCCACAGTAGCAAGACTTCCAAGTTTTACTGCATCAGCTAATTTATATTAGACATGAGAAACACCTCCCTCTCACCCAATGTAAATGATGTACACTGAAGTCCTTATCATTCTTACGTGTACACCTTCCGTAAGAGTGAAACATAATGTACAAGCCGGTCTCCATTGCTAAGAAACTGAGCACAATTCAATATTTGATGAAATAAAAATTTAGGTCTTCTAGAACTTTGCTCTGGGAGTAGGGGTGGGGATGGGGTGTGGTAGGGGTGTAGTGGGGGTGATCATGAAAATTTAAGTTATTTTCTAATTTTTTATATTTTACAATGATAAATTGTAGTGCAATTAATGCTTACATTTCTGAGGTTTGAGTCTGATTTCAATCTTTTTGTATCAGTTTCATTACCATGGGCCCCGATATAGTTTCTACCTAAATCATAATGTATCTAAAAATAATTTTTCTCTCTCTTTTCAGGAAATTATAACCTGGCTTTGAACTTTTCACTGAAAGTGAACATAAATTTCACAGATGAATACAAGAATAAGTCATCGGAAAAATTTAAAGAATTGGCTGCAAACTTCTCCATAGTGGTATTTGATCTCTCTCTCTCTCTCTCTCTCTCTCTCTCTCTCTCTCTCTCTCTCTCTCTCTCTCTCTCATACACACAGAGATAGACACACACGCACACATAAACATCATCTTTCCTGTGCAAAATATAGTCGGTTGGAGATTTTATTTCGGCGCTGTGTGCTGATACTCTTGTAAGAATCGGAAAGAAGGACGAATTCATTTTGTGTCGGCAAAATTTCTAATAAAAGTTAGGACATATGCGACTTAAGATCCCACAAACTTACTTCAGTTGTCAAAGGGTTCTGTATTGCAGAGACTTTTTTGTTTTAATTTGCTGTTAAATACTTCCAATATTGTATTCCTTTCTTGGCACATTGAATGCTAACATTTTAGCCTTTCGTAATAATTTCAGCTAACTGGTCGTTACAGAAATACGCCCGGATTCAAGTCAATTCAGATTCTTGAGTTCCAGTAAGTATACTATTTAGACTATTGTAAGTATACTATTTAGACTATTGTAGGTATACTATTTAGACTATTGTAAGTATACTATTTAGACTATTGTACGTATACTGTTTAGACTATTGTAAGTATACTATTTAGACTATTATAGGTATACTATTTAGACTATTGTAAGTATACTATTTAGACTATTATAGATATAATATTTAGACTATTTTAAGTATACTATTAGACTATTGTACGTATACTGTTTAGACTATTGTAAGTATACTATTTAGACTATGGTAAGTATACTATTTAGACTATTGTAAGTATACTATTAAACTATTGTAAGTATACTATTTAGATTATTGTCAGCATAATATTTAGACTATTGTAAGTATACTATTTAGACAATTGTAAGTATACTATTAGACTATTATAAGTATACTATTTAGGTGATTGTAAGTATACTATTTAGACTATTGTAAGTATACTATTAGACTATTATAAGTATACTATTTAGACGATTTTAAGTATACTATTTAGACTATTGTAAGCATACTATTTAGACAATAAAGGTATACTGTTTAGACTATTGTAAGAATACTATTTAGACTATTGTAAGTATGCTATTTAGACTATTATAGGTGTACTATTAGACTATTGTAAGTATACTATTTAGACTATTGTAAGTATACTATTTAGGCTATTGTAAGTATACTATTTAGACTATTCTAAGCATACTATTTAGACTACAGTAAGTATACTAATTGGACTATTATAGCTATATCATTTAGACTATTGTAAGTATACTATTTAGATTATTGTCAGTATAATATTTAAGCTATTGTAAGTATATTATTTAGACGATTGTAAGTACACTATGTAGACTATTGTAAGTATACTATTTAGACTATAATAGGTATATTGTTTAGACTATTGTAAGAATACTATTTAGTCTATTGTATACTATTAGACTATTATAAGTATACTATTTAGACTATTGTAAGTATACTATTTAGACAATAAAGGTATACTGTTTAGACTATTGTAAGAATACTATTTAGACTATTGTAAGTATGCTATTTAGACTATTATAGGTGTACTATTAGACTATTGTAAGTATACTATTTAGACTATTGTAAGTATACTATTTAGGCTATTGTAAGTATACTATTTAGACTATTCTAAGCATACTATTTAGACTACAGTAAGTATACTAATTGGACTATTATAGCTATATCATTTAGACTATTGTAGGTATACTATTTAGATTATTGTCAGTATAATATTTAAGCTATTGTAAGTATATTATTTAGACGATTGTAAGTACACTATGTAGACTATTGTAAGTATACTTTTTAGACTATAATAGGTATATTGTTTAGACTATTGTAAGAATACTATTTAGTCTATTGTATACTATTAGACTATTATAAGTATACTATTTAGACTACTGTAAGTATACTATTTAGACAATAAAAGGTATACTGTTTAGACTATTGTAAGAATACTATTTAGACTATTGTAAGTATGCTATTTAGAGTATTATAGGTGTACTATTAGACTATTGTAAGTATACTATTTAGACTATTGTAAGTATACTATTTAGGCTATTGTAAGTGTACTATTTAGACTATTCTAAGCATACTATTTAGACTACAGTAAGTATACTAATTGGACTATTATAGCTATATCATTTAGACTATTGTAGGTATACTATTTAGATTATTGTCAGTATAATATTTAAGCTATTGTAAGTATATTATTTAGACGATTGTAAGTACACTATGTAGACTATTGTAAGTATACTTTTTAGACTATAATAGGTATATTGTTTAGACTATTGTAAGAATACTATTTAGTCTATTGTAAGTATACTATTTAGACTATTGTAGATATACTTTGTAAACCATTGTAAAAACCACGTAGATACGGGTACATGTCAATATAAGAATATCAATTTAATATGAGGCTATATCTTCAATACATTTCATTGATCTTGTTCAATTTTTTTTATAAAACAAACAAAAAAGAAACAAAAAACAACATTTTATCTGAAAGTTGAGAGAATGTCGTGCCTAGTATTCATGGCAATGGCATAAATACATGATACTTATAATTCATTTTAAGGAAAGGTATTCCAGGACTACTTTCTATGGCCGAACTGTAACAATCAACTGTATAGACCTTGAGCCGACTAACGGTCATCGTAGATCTCCCAGAGTCACGCGAGGCTCTGTTTAAACGAGACTAATGGCCAAGAAGGCTGCTGTAGCAAGGCTTTAGAGTGAGTGCATGCAAGAGCGTGTAGGGTAGAATAAATATAGTGTCATTTTTAATGTTTATAAATGTTTATTCGTATAACATCTGAAGTTTATCCTTACCGTGACAAATTTGTTCCAAAGATGACTGGTATTCTCACCTAGCTACCACCCGACTACACCGATAAATCTACCCCTATAACTATTTTTAAACAAATTCTGATGTTTGTTATTGGGGACAGATATCGGTACGTAGAGTTCTCTTCGGTGAGGTAGGCAACATCTGGCCTACAAAGTGTATGGGGCACTTTCACATATGTATGGCTAAATAATCACAGTTATAGCGCACATGAATAAAGGTCAGTCATTGTACTATTTATCCATCACTAATTTGACACTAAAATGATGATTTTACTCATCTACTGCGAGTTTTATTTCCATGATCCCCTGATTGTAGGTTTACGACTCGAAATATTGGGCGTTGATATTATTCTTGCAAAAACTTTTTTCATTTCACATTGATGCCTCAACAACAACAACCACATATACACCTACTGAGTATGAAAAGACAAAAAATATACATACGACTGATATTGAATGACCCCAGGGTCCATCCTTGCCCTCAGGGACTTAGCTCCTATTTCATAACTTTGAAACTATTGAGATCCTCACTATATAACTACATATACACTTACTGGGTATGAAAAGATAAATACAAATCCTCAACAGACATTTGCCACTAGGGTAGCACTTAGCCTCAGGGATATGCTTAAGTGGCTCAAAGTTTGGGGTAGAGGTTAAAACAGAGAAGCTCGGGATGTGTATTGTACAAACACTGAATTCATGTTATTATTATTATTATTATTATTATTAGTAGTAGTAGTAGTATTTTTAAGCAAAATTTCTTAATTTATTTATTTGTATTCCTTTTGGTACTTCGTTCCTATGGTTATTAGCCTGTCTAGTTACAACAGACTGTGAAATGGGAATCTGCATTAAGGGCCACCTCCATGTAATAATTATACATTCAGAATGATCAAATTCACTCTGTCATAAGACTTGTGTGCTCTATAAATGTCATGTATGTGGCACTGTCAATAGCTGAAGTGCATACATTATCTACTTATTATGGTTTGGTCAGTCTGAAAGAACGTTTTTTCTTCAAATTTATGATTTAGTATCATATGGTAAGCAATGAGAATAGATTGTTGAGATGTATGTTGTCATTTCATTGGAGTCAACTTTTGTAAAGATATATCTAGCAATTACAAGTTAGCATGCCTTTTTGTGTAATGCAAGTATAAATTTATTAACTGACGCATATTCATCCACCAGGTGTTACAGATGCTATAGCTCAAATGCAGTACTGGCCTAATACTGTGCAAGCACATGGTAAATAGCTGACAGTGACCTAAATGCACTTCGACATTTAGAACAAGTCAGGCATTGATAGTTTGCACCATTTCAGCTTTGACTGTACAACTTTGAGGGAATTTAGAGGATTTAATCACATAAAAATATAAATCAACATAAGTCCCAAGTATGAGATAGCTCATCTGGCTCTCAATAGCATACAAGCCAATATTATGTCCAAGACCAATGGACCATGCAATTTTTGTATTTATCACCTGGTTGCCAAGGAAGCCAAAACAGATACTTGACATACCTCTAGAAACTCAGCCTTGATTAAACCGTGGTAATATATGTTATATGAAATATTCGTACAAAGTTTTCTTACAATATGCCAGGATGTGTTTGAGGAGCTGAAGAAGTAACGTTTTCCACCAGGTTTCTGTTGAAGTGAAAAGATTGCACGAGAAGTCACCAAAATTACAATTTTAGTGGCAAGTGTTCTAAGAAACATTATTCATTTTACATTTATTGATCTGGATGCCTCATAGTTGCTAGGTAAGACACACACACACATACACACACACACACAGAGAAAAAAAAGCGTTGGTGAAACATATTCTGAGAAATATTCCATCACAAATGGCCTATTAGCTTTTTGGAGTCGTCAAAATACATTTTTTTCCCGATTGTCATAGAAGCCAAAAAGTTGCTGGGAAAGTCAATACAAATATGACTTTGGTAGAACATGTTGTAAAAACCATTTATACAAAGTTTAATTAAAATTGGCTTCGTAGTTTTTTGCCTAGTTGCAACGGAAGCCAACATAACCATAAATTAGGTAGACCATTGCCTGAAAAACCTTTATACAAAGTCTGATAAAAAATTGGCTGAGTAGTTTTGAATATGATGTCAAATGTTGATGAAAACATGACCGTCAATACACAATTCAAAACAGACACATGGTCATACCATATTCTCACACGACGTTTGGCATGGTGAGCTTAAACATATGAATGGTTTACTTTCTGTACTCAGAAATATACATTGTTTCAGCTTTCCCATACCAAGTCTTGATCTCCTTTCATCCTTTATTTCTTACATAGCCACATTACGGACCCTCTGCATAAAGCCCTTCTGGCTAATGGGGAAATTGTGCAAACCCATTGATGACAACTGTTCAGAGGCTTGACTGTAGTAGAATATTACTAAATAAAACAGGCATGTAATGTACAACATCTCCAACACACGCCAAGCATTTTTTGACACAATGCACATGGACTAAAGCAGTCAGGAGAAGCCACTCAGTCTCTGAATGACTCTGCCTGGAAGTCATCATTGCATACTTTGAAAAGCTTTATCCGTCATATTCTTTATTCCAGGTTAATACTATTAAAGAGTTGCCAGTAAGCTTATGATAAACCAGTAAACCCACAGAAATCTATAACATACTTTTAAACTACTATCAACATCTCAAATATGCATATATCTTTACCTAACAATGACTTAATTGTCATCTGAATTACAAAAATATGTGTTGAAATCTCTTTTATGGATACATAGATAGTCACATAGATAGATAAACAAAATTTCTCTAAATATAAGGCTTAATATAGATTGATAGAGTTTCTCTCTAATCAATGCTTATTGGGTTTATAAGACTAAAAATATGACACAAATTAGATATGTGGTAGGTTATTTGTTATTATCCACCCTTCTACTTATCCATCCTGTAATCTATTAAGCTACTTGTTATATATATATATATATATATATATATATATATATATATATATATATATATATATATATATATATAAAGAAATAAAGAAGTCCTAATGACTGTTGAAAGCTAATTTAGTTTCGGAAAAGATAACCTTCTCAAGAATGTTGTAATTTAGTTTGAAGAAAGTGAGAATAACTTTTATCTCCACATGGGGAAGAACGCAACTGTTTGCATGCATGTGTTTGTGTTTTGTCACTACATACCTGTAAAATAATTGATAATAGAGACTGACTAATACATAAGATAAGGAGGAGTACAGAAACAATATTTCTTAATCATTTATATCTATCTTCAAGATTTCCAAAATGTTTGTGATCAGGAAAAAAGATTTATACAGTGTAGAACATCCAAATATGTTTAACAGCCTCATTAATAATAATAATAATAATGCTCATTATTATTAATATTATTATTGTTAATTTTGTTCGAACTGTAAACAATAATCATAATTATATTTGTTGTTGTGGTTACTATTATTATCATAATTAATATTATTGGTGTTCTTGTTTTTGTTAAGGCTTGGTTCTTACCAATTATGGATGGAAAATCAAAGAAGCATTTGTAATACTAATGCCAATTATCTATCGATCTATCTATCTATCTATCTATCTATCTATCTATCTATCTATCTATCTATCATCATCATCATCATTGTTCTTGTTCTTCTTCTTATTGATGTTGTTGTTGTTCTTCTTCCTTGTATTATTCTTATTGTTATTGTTGTTGCTATTGATCTTATTGTTATTAAGTGTTGGCTCCTTGCCTGTTATTGCATAACATATATAAGAAATGAAAGTTGTGGTAATAATAATGCCTAGTCTTTTAAACCTCAGTGACCCTCCCTTTCTGTATTTTCGATTGAGTGTCAAAGAAAGTTCACTGTAGCCTTTACATAGTTCAAAATAATATCCACAGATCCAAACAAATTACAGGTTTTCCTCAATATCTGAAATTTCATAACTTCTCACAAAGCGAGACCTCAGCAGTTCTGAAGGCAAAAACGATTAAAGCGCTGGCAAAACACTTGAGTTTGTTGAGAGTCGCAAGTCAAGTGATGGCAACATTCGTTGTCAGGCTCCATCAGGGACGCTCAAAATAAATTGTTCTGCGCTAGATGGAAGAGTCAAAATGGAGTATTGCTAGTCGTAAACCGTCTTGGAAACTAAACTAGTAGAAGTGAGTAAAATCGTCATTTAAGTGTCAAATTAGTGATGGATGAAATAGTAAAATGAGTGACCTTCATTCCTGTGCGCTATAAGTGCGATTTTCAAGCGACACATGTGTGAAAGTGCCTCAGATACTTTGTAGGCCAGATTTGATCTACTTCACCAAAGAGAGCCATACGTACCGGTATCTGACCGCAATAACGACCATCAGAATGAAAAAAAATCGTTATGGGAACAAATTAATCCGTCTACGACTCAACCAACGACATCTCTCTCTCGTGGAAAGCGCAGAAATATTTGACTTGGCTTCTTAATGCCACCTATCTTTCGTGGAAAGCGCGGAAGTATTTGACTTGATTTCTTAATGCGTACATATAGCAAAATTTATGTTTATACTGAAATATATATATATATATATATATATATATATATATATATATATATATATATATATGAATTTATTTATTTTCAGGACTGGTTCTGTTATAGCCAACTATTCTGCCCTTGTCGATGCCGCAGTAAAAGTAGGTGATGTTTTACATTACATAAGCAATACCGTTATTCCAGCATTGGTGCAAGAAAGTGCATTTGGTGCCGATGTCAACGCCAGCTACGTCAATTATACAATGACAGAGATTATAGGTGATTTATCTATCCTTTGTTTTGCTTTTTTAATCCCCTCGCCAACGTATTTGCGAGGAAATATTACATTTATCCCGTTGGCTGTGCACTTGGTTCGCTTGCTGGTTCGTTGATTTGTTTTTTCGTTACACGTTCGCAATGGCTTGCATAACGTGGGCCATACTTTACCTGCGCTTATCAAGCTTTGCATGCATCTTTCAAAATATAAACTCAATCTTTTAAATGTGGTTTGCCTATTTTCATGCTCGAGTGAACTTTGTTTTTATAAAATATTCGTTTTGATACCGTGATATCGTAAAACCCATTTCACCTACATTCATCAAACTTTGCATCAGGATGCAACGCAACAAGTTTAACTCGACCATACCAAACGTAGGCCATTGTGCTTTTTATAATTCTTGTTGCGAGGAACTTTTGTATTTTGAAATGTTAATTCATTATGCTATTCTAATCTGGGACGCTATTACATCTATACTGATAAACTTTGTATGCGGATGTATCTGTAAAAGGTCCAACTTAGCCATATCAAAATTCGGTCGTTTTGACTTGTTTTCCTTGCTTAATAAATGTTTGTCTCATATCTTGACTATTAGAAGATATACATCCATCAATCTTCGTATACAGACTCATTTGTACTAGCATTACAAACCAGTGGAAAAAATAGGCCAATGTGACATAATTTGTATAGTTTAGTAACTATGTAACTACATATGAATTTTCAACCATTATTTGTTAACACTTTGTCTGGAGCTTTCCTAAGGCTTGCTTCAACGTTGCAGTCTTATGTAATACGTTACTTTTCCAATATTAAATCAATGTGGCCAATAATTTTACGCTTGATTGACTTCAATACGGAAATAGATTTTATGCTATCATCAACATTATCAACTGTACATACATGGTGGAATATGCAACATATATTATAAAATGAAATATGTCCCTATGCTAACACCCAATTTACTGCTTATGAAAATGTCATTTTTTATTGTGTGATAAGTCTTTTCTGTCAACGGACGAGGATATTCTCTTTAGTTTACATTACATATCTCTAGGGAGGTCTACAATGCAATTTTGAAAACAAGTGTTGATTGTTATTTAAAGAAAGATTGTTACAAATATTACAGAAATTGGTACTCTTTATGTATTAACAGTGGGTGATCTAAATAGCAGCATTAGTCATCTAAATAATACAATATCCTATCATTAAGATACATCTTTTGCTTAACTGCACGGGAAGATTTGGATTTCGATGTTATTGATAAATCTACAGTAATCGTTAGATACAGTTATCTAGACTTTTTGATTATATTGTCACATATACATTATTCATGTTCTAAACGGATGATTTAATGTGGAGGATCATGGAGCACGGATACATTTTGACAGTAAAGATGGTAAATGTGTTTTTAGATTACATCTTAGCATCATTAAATTTATTTTATAAGACTCTGCGTTTTGTAAGAAAGATGAATCTGATAATTTTTTAATCATATGTGTTAAGTTACTTCTCTTTCTTCGAGTTATTTCCCCTTGACCATCGAATACTATTATGGCTACTCATGCACAGTAATGATGTAAATGGATAACGGATAATCACAACATAAAGAAGACTTCATACTAAATGTAAACATTTTTATTTTTTACAAGATACATAATTTATAGATCAATTTCTAAATCTTATGGGTGTTAGTGTAGACTGTACAGTAGGTTTCTTGACATGAACAATACAAAACGTAGGAAAACCAATGTTGCAAATTATATTTTCTTCATCAAACCATCCAGGCTAACAGGTATGATGGGACGATGAACTTGAACGTTTGAAACAAAGAAAACCTGGTCTTCTGAAACAGTTTTAAATTCAAAATCAGTATATGAGTTTTTACTGTATAAAAATGACAAATCACACTTTATGAACACATGCTGAAAAAAATATTTTGCAAAGATAGAATACAATGTAAATTTATATCAGGAACAAATACTACTAGCCTAAAATTTTAAGAAATAAATGAGAGAATTTCAAGACTTTTCTAATATATCTCCCTGATAATTGCTGGGATAAATTTGAGAAATTATTGAATAGTAGTAAGTTTGAAGTGAATGAAAGGTTGTGAAGAAGAGGTTATATTTGAAAAATGAAGCTCATGATGTGAGATTGCGATCTCTGTGAATACTATTATATGGATCTTAATCAATATATCACAGTGGAACAGATTCATAAAGCTATCAAGTCAATAAAAAATAATAAAGCACTGGGGCTAGATGGTATTGTTAGTGAGTTTTTTATGTTTAATAATTGTGGACTTCTGCATCATTACTGTTTTAAAACATTATTCCAGAAGGTAAATTTCCAGAGTCATTGTTTTAGGGAATTATGTATCCATTACATAAAGATGCGAGTAAAGAGGCTTTGCTGAGTTATCATTGAATTACTCTTTTGAATGTGTTTGGAAATATTTCACAAAGATTATCAATGATAAAGTAATACAGTTGGAAATGATCACGAATTAATTTTTTAAAACAAACAGAATATAGAAAGGGATATAGAAACATTTAAAATATATTCATTTTTATATGCCTGTATTCAGAGAAATGTTTCAAAGAAAAGATAGCGTTGTTATTGTGGTATTGATGACTTTAAAAAGCATACGATTGTGTACGGCATCCTTATTTGTTTTATATTTTGAACAAAAAATTGACTTCATGGAAATCGTTTAATATTATTTAGTCTATGTATATGAAGATAAACTCGTGTGTTCAAACTAAAAATTGTTTGACAGAATATTTTCAGTGTTCCCTTGGTATTCACCAAGGATTTATGTTCAGTGCGAGTCTTTTGATTCTCTGTGTAAATTAATATTTTCATCTGTTAAAAATGAATGGTTGTACAAGTATACAAATTAGCCCACAGTTAGATAGCATATATGCTGTAGCTTATGATGATGATATTGTTAACATTGCTGACGCTATTATGTTATGTCAAAAACAAATTTAAGTCATAGAACCCTTTGACTATACTTTTATAATAAAAGTAAATCTGTTTAAAACGAAAGCAATGGATTTTAAGAGAGTGGTACGTATAAAGAAAAACAAAATGTTTTATCATAAGAATGACCGTGTTGACTTTGCTTCAATTCATAAACATCTAGAGACTATATTTTCTTCCATGTTGAAATGGTCCTAAACCCATGTTAATAATTAAAGGAAACAAAACTGTGGGCTGTTTAAAGCTTTTTGTTGCAAAATGTCATTGTACATATCAAACTATTGATTTATCCATATAGTTTTACCAATGGTGCAATACGTGTTTAAAATATGGGGATATGAGTATATTCAATTGTTCATTCTACTAAAAATGTTCATATTTAAAAAAAAAAAAATTATTGTCTTAGAGTAAACAAAAATGCTTCCACCGCTGTGTACTGAGAGTATAAGATCTTTATATATTGTCAATTAATTATGTGATAACAGGTATACAATTTTGGTTACAAGATTCATAAAACAAGTGTCCCTCGAAGGGACTGACGCTCCTCTGTCTGAAAAGAATTTATAGGAATTCATGATAAGACCATTTCTTCTTTTTAACTGCTGAAACCATATCTGATTAGATGTAAGATCAGCACCATTTTCATCAAGAACAAACTAGACACCTTTAGAAAACTTTTGATGAAAACCTCATGCTAATATAACTATCTATTAAGGAGTATCAGCAACAAGACTTCCAGTGTGTTCATTCTGGCAGCAATATGTGAGCTCAATTCGGCACCATTTTTAC
Source organism: Margaritifera margaritifera (assembly GCA_029931535.1). NCBI lineage: Eukaryota > Metazoa > Mollusca > Bivalvia > Unionida > Margaritiferidae > Margaritifera > Margaritifera margaritifera. The sequence continues at coordinate 163,992 of JAQPZY010001636.1, read as the reverse complement.
CTAGGGACAACTAAATATCATAATTAGTCTTCTTGTGAAAACCCCATATCGATCTGATATTCCATTTAGGAAGTGAGGCAATAACAATATTTTCAAGATGGCTGCCATGGTGGCCATTTTGGATTGTCAGATCGGCACCATTTTCAAGATAGCGGCGATATTGGATATTCGGCTGAAACTGATTTTATTTAGGACAAAGTAGACATTATAAACTGTCTTCTGGTGAATGTCCAATTTTTTTTAAAAATTTCTGTTCAGGAGGAGAAGCGATAAAAAAATTTGGCTGCCGTGACCGCCTAATTGGAATTTAAATAAGCGCCATTTTCATTTAGGCCCAAGTAGATATAATAAGAAGTCTTTTATTGAAATCTCCATGTTTATATGGCAATCCATGCAGAAGGAGTAGAAATAAGAATTTTCAAGCTGGCCACTGTGGCGGCCATATTAGATGTCTGAGACGCACCATTTTCATTTAGAACCAACTAGACCTTGGAATGAATATGTGTGCAAATTGTTATGGCAATCCTCTAAGTAGTTTAGGAGGTGTAGGAATAATAAATTTGTGCTAATGGACGGAAGGACGAAGGAAAACAGTCCATCCCATAAGCTCTTCAGATCTACCACTAACAGAGCTAAAAATGGATGAGCCTAGAAACCCAAATGTTTGTTATCAAATGAAATCACCTGATGAAGTTAGAAGAAGTTAGAAGAATTACTTGCGCTGCACATATAACGATCTTCTGTTTAGACTAGAATTTGGTGAGGTCTGGCTACATCAGCATTTATGTGATGACACATCCTATTTGCGAAAGATAGATTATAGTCCATAACGTTGTAAAAAAAGCTGGCAGTTCGAATGAAATAATAAATGTAACTCTATACAAAACATTCAAAACAGACTTAAGTTTGGAAAACATATTTGGTATCAGACATGCTTTCTAACTTTGGAGCTGCTATATATAGATTTATATCTTCAAGTCATGATTCAGCTGTAGAGATATATACAAAAATAATGTTAAAAAGGAGGAGATATGGTAGATTTCGTGTTTTTTGTTGGCATTTATGTTACTGGAGATAAATTTAATTTTTACCAAATATATCCACTCTACACAAAACTGTGATCTAAATTCAAATATGTCTCATAATAATTTGTATGAATTCAGAATGATGTCAGCAGTAATTATTCAGAAATATGTAAAGCCCTTTGAGTCTTTAACTTAAGAAAGAAATGTGAAGTGTCTTTGATATTATATTGTGTAATGATAAGTCAATTTTGTCTCAAGACTTATATATATATATATATATATATATATATATATATATATATATATATATATATAAAGTATGTATATATATATATAAAGTAAATATTTGATTATTATTGATTATACTTTTTGTTCTTGTATATATTATATAAGGCCATAGGCCTATATTTATTTTTGGATAAATACTTCCTTGCTTTGCAGTACTAAAATTATCCATCCTAATGCATTTTTGATTTATTTGCATTTTTGATTTATTTGCATCAGAAGATCGCGTAGAGATCAAAGTTCAAACTTTACCGTCCCCTGTGTGTATCCTTGTATACCCGTAATGGTCATGTTTTATAAAAAGAAAAGCTACGATACAATAGTTTGCACCTGAAATTCAGCAAGTGTTTCAGCAGAATGAAAGACGATACAATTTTGTGGCGATTGACGTATATATATATATATATATATATATATATATATATATATATATATATATATATATATATAATTACTATTCGACTTTAAGTTGCTGACGTAAAACCTACATTAAGAAGCAATGCTGTTTTGAAAATCATATTGTTTTCTTGATCTAGTTGAATCACGACACTTCACTAAAGTTTACAAGTTAAGATAATTGTGACAAAAAGTTAACATGCTGACTAGAAAGCAAGGCAAGAGTAATTTACGAAATTAAAAAATTGAAATTTCTGCATTATATTGGAAACACTATTACATTTTAAGAATTTCAATCAACATTGAGTGATAACGTTTTTTGCAACTTGCACACACACACACACACACACACACACACACACACACACACACACACACTAAATGATACCAAATGATAAATAAACCTGAGTGTCAATACTTCAATACATACAATTTCTTTCTTGCTTTTTCACAGCTAACCTGAACAATACAGATAAATGTACACTTGCAACAACGAGGCTCTGTCCGTACGGATATAAATGCTCAGAAGAGAATGGAACACGAGTTCTTTGTACAGACATGTGCAGCACACACAACTGTGTATACGGTTCCTGCTATCTGGACCATCTAGAAGAGTCCGTTTTGAAATGCAGGTAAATGGGTGTTTTTTTCTTAATCCATAGTTAATTTGTTTGATTGGTTCTTTCCTTCCATTGCTACTCTCTGTATTCATTTCCTTCAATTTATAAATACAAACTAACTTGTTTAATTTCTAGGTGAGTTTGTTACTTACGTACCTACCTACTTACTTCTTTACTTACTCACTTTTGTTAATATTTTAATAACGTCTACAGCTTTCAGGGGTGAGGTGGGGTGTGGAATTGGTCTCGCTTTCGTTGCCTCGTAGCATAAATGGGTATTTTTGTTTTTAATCCTTACTTAATTTGCTTACTCTCTTGGTTCTTTCCATTGTTCCTCTCTGTATTCGTTGTCTTCAGTTTGTTCATATAATATAACTTACTTAATTTCTAGGTGAGTTTGCTACTTACATATCTATCTACTTATTTCTTTACTTACTCACTTTTGTTAATATTGTAGTAAGGTCTACAGCTTTCGCGGGTGGGGTGGGGTGGGGGATTATATACAGATTTTTTAAATCCTGTAATTAAAAAGTCTGCTACGTCTCTAAGTGATATTTATTTCGCGGATATAGACATTTTAAACACAGAGTTATGCAAAATTGAGTTAAATAGCATTAGAGATGGGGTAGAATTTATCTCTTGACAAAGAGCTATATTAAGGTAATTTTGTTTCCTTTCCTTCTTCATTCCTTTCATCTCCCTGTTGTTTTCCTCTCTCTCTCTCTCTCTCTCTCTCTCTCTCTCTCTCTCTCTCTCTCTCTCTCTCTTTCTGTGTGTGTGTGTGTGTGCAACGAATGGTCTCTACGTGTATTTATCTTTAATCTTTCAACCAGTTCAAACACTTACTCGTTTCCTTTCTTATTTTATGCTTGCAGATGTCCCGTAGATAGCTATGGCTATGTCTACAGCGGGAATCTTTGTGAGAACAAAGCTTTATCAACTCTAGTTGTAATAACATCATCAGTAGGTGGGGGTATACTCGGCCTGGCCGTTTTCATAGTATGTGTTATGTGCATCAGATCCAGGTACAGAGGATACCAGTACAAGTCAGACGAGTTTTCGTGAGTACATTAAAATGTATTTTCCCCTACAGCATTTTAAAATTTTCTTTACATTTTAATTTGATTTTATATTTCCTGGATCTATATAGAGTTTTCCCTGTTTATGTATACATGTTATCTTTGATTTGCTTTCAACTGTATGTACAGTTTTATTGGTAGAGAATCTATTTGCGAATTTCAGAGTTGCTAAAATGCACGAATTGAATGACTGTGATCAAAATATAACCTTTTCTATAGAGGAATATTCACAATTTTGAATGTCGACAATAATAGAATTATGCTTTTTTTACAAAGCCACCAAACTCTGTACCCCGATAATGTATGGATATACACCTTTGCATCTAATATATACGTATGCATGATGGGAGGGATAGACGGATCGACGGATGGATGGGTATAGACATGCCGTTCAATACTTTGATTCCTTACACCTGGGAGCTAGATATGACTGCCCTAGTCCGATTAATAGCCCCAAGGCTATTGATTAATAGTTCCGTACAGGTTTGGGGGCTGATTTATCGGACTGACCGTCTGAATTACCTGATTATTATATTAAAGTGTTCAATGAGCAAACAGTAAATTCTAAAGTATCCTACTAAATTGTCAGGCTAAAGAAAGTAAATAGGAAATAATTTCTGAAAACCAAAGAGGTGAACGAAAATGAAAAAGGTCTCGAGTTGTTACTTCTAATCACTTGTAGACGAAAGCCCAAAGGCAGGGAGACGGACAAACATATTCAGTATGATATTTTCCATTGCGTTAATATTGTCTGTTTCAACCCCCTTTCCAGATTAGAAGACATTCCAAACTCCAACGAATGGTTTGCACGTGCATCCCTGTACCAGTTCACATCTCGTCCTGACACTACATTTACATCTGGAAAAGGCCCATTGGTACATTATTGCAGAGGATCAGACACTTACATCCAAAGACTTCAATGCGGACATTATATAAAATAATAGTTACAAAATATATTGAATTCAATCAGCAAAGATCAAGCTTCAAAGAAGCTACGTATGACTTTGTCATTCCATATTTCACATAAAAATATATGTGAGCCTCAAAATGATATATTGGTAAATAATGATATGAACTGAAATATTGTACTAAATATCGTATGAAACGTTATGGAAAATATAAATGGAAGATGTTCCATGTTATGCATTCAAGAACTGTACGATACTGATTTAGTGACAATTCTTTGATGCAGGGTTTATATCACGAGACTTATGTTGCTGAAGGTGTAATATATCCAATTCTAAAACTTCAAATAAATCGGTAAAAATATAGCAACTGCTGTTTTGGTCAAACGTCGTCAAGTTCCAGATTGAACGATTACTAAACAGTACGTCACTATATGTAAAACGACATGATTTGTATTTTAGATTTAAAGCACAAAAGACACATGACTTAAAACGCTTTGAAAAATATTTGCAGCGGACAAATTATTAAATTCCTTGCATACATTTGTCTTACGCTTATTCAAATTTGAACCTAAAATGCACAGCATAAATACAACCAATAATTGGTTTGTTTACACTTGTAGAAGCCATGTCATCGCAAGGCATAGTAAGTTCTCGTAAATGTTTATTCAAAAGTTCCCACATTTCTCTCTTTGCCAGATATTTTTATTCTTGTCCATTTTTATTGTTATTATTGTTTCTTATTTCAAACTTGAGTTGTTTCCAAGACAAAAAAAAAAAAAAAAAAAAAAAGTAAAGAAAAAGAAAACATTCTAGGAAAAGTGACTAATTCTGCAGTGGTAACTGTCTGATGGAAGCATATTTTTATTTCAGAATCTATCTTTCTCTCCCGAGAATGTAGACGGTTTTAACAGAAACTATAGCAGCGACTCCTTGCACAGACCGGGTCCATACGACTATATTGAGATCGATAAAAAGGTATTACGTGAAGATCAAAAATAGAAAGTGTTTAATAAGGCAAGCGTTGCGATAGTCTATATACGGACAACTGGGTGGATCCAGTACGTCCGTTATGAACTTAGTGAAGAAGGCAAGGTACCTGACTACACAATTATAAGAATTTCCTTATAAGACAAAAAAAAAAAAAAAAAAAAAAAATGGCGGATGGGCCGCAATAGTCTCATTTGGTCTAAGAAAACTAGGTATGGATAGTCAAGCATAACTAGGCTCGTATTCGTACCGCTTTACCATAATGTGTTCTGGAAGGATTATCAGTCAACATTTTTATGGCTATTTAAAACGTACTGAATTGATGTTTTTTATCATCCAGTAAATGTGGCTAATATTCTAAAAATGTATCCAAGCATAAGGCAAAGTAACTCTTGCCTTTAGCCATTTTGGAAATTAACCGAGGAGGTCTTTCAGTTAACTCTATTCCATTCTTTTTCGATACAAGGCCACTCACTTCTCTATTGCATTGTGTTACAATATATGGTAATATATCATTTTATTGTATATGTAAGGCTCATAAAATAAAACATGGCTACTGCTATCTTGTAACATTGTCAGACATGTACTCCATCACGCACAGTAAAGAAGAATTCCTGACTTTTTCCTTCTGGGTATTTGGCAAAATCTTCCCACTCTTCACTAAAGCCATTGCAGAGAAAGGATCGCCACAAATGCAGTATAAATTGAGTGTGATACATGTATCAAAACTTACGAGTTTGTCAAAGTGGCATTTTACTACCCAATTGTAAAGCGTGGTGGCAGTGCTGTTAGCCTCCCAAAGTGAGATAACTCCCTCTGAGTATTATGGGAAAGAATCTGAACTTGCAAAGTTCCAAATATTGATTTTGTTCTGACCTAATGACCAAATTCATTCTAAATAAAATCCAAGTAGCGATGTTTAGTTAGAAAGACAAAAGAAGAACATTTAAAATTATAATAAACTTCCTGATTGGTTGGTCAAGAAAGATCGTACCTAGAAACATATGTCACTTTTGTGACTTTTTAGTTTCGGATTGATTAAATCTGATTCCTGAAACAAAAAGCAAGAGGGTTTTACAGAAATATTGACATTTGGAAATACTGTCTATTCCATTTCCACAGCAACCAACAGACTAAATATTAAAAAGGACTTCAGAGAAGGGGAGAATACTTGTGTTATTGATAATGCTTATATATAAGTGATAAACAAATGTCCCTGTCCATCTAGTAGATAACTATTAGCACAACTTGATTATAGAACCTTGCACATAAACGGGTAGGTTAATTATACATGTATATTATATAATTATGCAATCAGAAATAAAAAAAATAAGCAAAAAGGCTTTGACACGTACTCACAAATCATCTGTTGAGTGAAAAAATTCAACATTTCCATACACTTTTTTTCCACTAGAAAAGTAGCAAATGCTGAAGATTTTGCAAGGTATCATCAGCAGCTTCGGAGATATTTGTTCTCGAAGTTTGGGGTACATTTTCAGTCAGTCCTGAAAGTTTATGAATTCAAGGCTGGATCACCCGGCTAGCCTCGTCTTTCGTCTCTATACAGTGGAAAGCAAAATCAGAGCTTAGGGGAGTATCAGCTTGTCCAAGGCGTGTTATGGCACTCGTGACCAGAAATATAGTTCTGCTTAAATCATTACTCAGATGTTTTGGTGACTTTGGTTATAAACATCAATCTGTTGTCTGTAATCATAACCAAGGTTACCGACACATTCGAAGAACAAATTAAAAATGAAACGATTTTCTGTTCACAACATCAAAACGCACCCCAGACTGTATCTGCACAGAGATTATTTGCAGATATTAGTCTGGGCAAAAACGGAAAAACTACGACCCATGTTTCTATCTCATCCTTTGAGGATTTATTGACATCATCGAGATTATGACATCATAATATATATGACGTCAAAAAGATGCTAGACTTCTATACAACCAAATTATTCCAGCAACATTGTTCCTGACTGATATGCATTTTACTATTCTTTACTTTAAAGATGTTAATTTTCATGCTTTGTTTTCTTTCTTAATGTAATTAGCAATAATAATATTTACTGTATTACCTTTATCTTTTATTTTCTATAAATTGTACAGAATTTATACATCTTTACGTTTTATATTTTAACTTCTACTTCATGTTGACATTTATTTGGTTTTATCTTTATATTTGTGTAACTTACTTTTTTTCAATTGCGAACTTTAACTTTAGTTGGCACCATATATCCACTATTTTGCTGAGGTGCAGCAAAACACTACTACTGCTGCTGCTGCTACTACTACTACAATCCTATACTGCGCCGTCTAAGACCTTAAAATGTGGGCGCCTCGTTTTCGTTTCACTTCATTGTTTTCCCCCAGCTTCCGGTTTGGCCATCTATTGCATAGGGATGTCAGTCGAAGACGGTCGGGTGACGCAGAATAGGCTTGGGAAAAAAGACAGCCCCCTACCCCAAGTAAAACGAAAACGAGGCGCTCCAAATTTGATGGCACTTGATGTCTCCGTAAGCTTTCACGACGATAAAATTAAATTAGTTATGAAAACAGAGCATGTCTGTTCACACCTTAAAGGTAAAGAAATGTACAATTTTATCAGAAAGGAAGAATGTGGTAAGCTAAATTTTCTACTATATCTGGCTTACATAAATTTCAACCTCATGGAAAGTATGACGTCCTAATCTTAATGATGTTAATATTTACTCAAGGGACAGATCAATATGTATCCGCTTAATGTAAACAATCCGCAAAGGGGCGTATTTTTTAAAGTATTTATCCCAGACAGTTTATAATCTATGCCTGCCCAGACAGTATCTGCATAGAGAATTTGATTTGGCTTCCGTTGCATACTTCATTATGTCAATAGCTTCCTTCTCTTTTAAAAAGAACATTTCTCTTCAAGAGATTGTAAACTATTTTCTGTCAACTGCAAATAGTGATATTGTTTTCAATCATATTACACGTTCAAATATTTTCAGTTAATTGAATAAATTAAGATACATTTTTACATTCTGCATATTAATTTTGATATGTTATTGATCTCATCATAGATCTAGTTTGCTCTGTGTCGGAAATTTGTTTTACTACTTGTCTTATTGTGTCCGATTTCGAGACAGTATCATGCACACAGTTGATGTGCGGAAAATTGGGACGTCAGGTAGCAAAACATTCGCAGAAGTCTGAAAGGGCTTACCTCCATCTAAGGTGCAAAATACGTTGTACATTGACAGTCTAAGTATCCACCTTCACTTCTAGATAGCTATCATTTTAACCCAGCGAGAGTTTTCTCCCCATATCACCCCTTTCATGTCCGCTACCCTGATCTAGCGAGTTCAGCGCAAAACTAGGTTTAATATGGTTTCACCCCAAAGTTGGCTTGAGAAGCTAGAATATAAAGCTTTCTTTTTCAGTGTTTGACTATTACTATTATTATTATTATTATTATTATTATTATTATTATTATTATTATCTACATCTGCAGATACATGTATTTATTGATAACTAAAATTTTCTGCATTTATAATTTTAAGCTGGATCTGCCATGCATTTAGTTTGATTTTACCTACCTAGCATGCATGACGAAATTCGTTTTGCCATCCATTTAAAGGCTCGTATATAACAAAACGAGATAATCAAATCTATCTCTAGAACTACAAATGTAAATAAAGGAAAGTAATGTTTTCAGGTTACAACTCTTATTAGTATTTTATCGCCTTCTCTTCCAGTTTGAAATCAAGAGACCGCAAATCCGGAAAGAAGTGAATGAAGCGAATGCAGAAGACACAACTCTGTAGAAAAAGAGTGGAAGTTTCCTTACAGTTCCATGCATTTACAAAAGATTTGCTATTAAATCGAAACAATATCACCATGATTTAATACAATATACAATCTAGACTGGTCATAATTTTGAAGAAAAAAACAAAAAACCCCACAAAAAATCAAACAAAAAACCCCAACAAAACAACAGATTAATTAGAGTGTTCTACTTGATGTTCTATTCTATTTAAAATCCTTATAGTTCTTGTCTATCCTCTTCATTAGACAGCATTGTACTCTCTCTCTCTCTCTCTCTCTTTATCTTTCTCTCTCTTCTAGATTACTTGGTACTCAGATAATGATAATATATTTTATAATATAAAAGGTTATATCTATTCTTCTTTCTTTTCCTATTATTATTATTATTTTGATGATTCATAATTTGTTTACAAATATGGATTTCAGATGAATTTTATATGACATTTTTAACTCTTGAAAGTAATATCCTATATTAGTGCTTGATCAATTTAAATGTATATAAATGTTATCAATTTAAATTGTAATATAATAATTGTTGTTTTATTTTACTTCAATTGTTCTAATTGTTGCTTTAATATTATTCAGACAACACCATCAATTGCAGAAGCGCAAATCTTTAATATAAAACAAATTATTCAATATTATTTACACCATGAAAATCAAACATCAAACGTTTAAAGATAATGCTCATTCTTAAACCATGACATTTTAAAACATTTGTTAAGAATGAATATATTTTCATGTTCCCTGAAAAACATAGGTAAATATTGATCACAGCGCCACCGATCCAACGCAGAATTAAAGACAATTAAAGGAAATAGCGCACCCACGTGTTCTTTATCAATCATGGATTACTTCTACGGATTCAATGCAAAACCATATAATCACAATGGTAGAATAGTTTTGTTTTTAGCTTTCTGCAGGGCTGAAAGTGGTTGTTTTTTTTCAGACACAGGCTGTCACGTAGTGATCGAATATATGTACATATTATAGATATACCTTTATTATGTGTATCAAATGTGCAACTATCAATTTCTGTAACAGACATAAATGTATACCTATATTCTTGCTGATACCCTATCGGCTAAATGCAAATTGAGATCCATGTATGTTATAACTGCCGGCAATATCGTGAAGCCGACCCCAACCCCGTATACTGTGGTCTGGAAATCTGAGCCAGTTGATTCCGTAATCATGATTTTAATTTTGATTTACACTTTTTACCCCGTGCAAGTATAAATTTAACCTTAAAACGATTACGGAATCAACTAAATCTGATTTCACAATCGCATTATACGAGAGTGGGGGTGGTATCACGATATTGCCTAACTGACTGCCATCACTGTAGCAATATTGCATGCACGATTAAGGGCCAATAGGTTGATTGCAATATAGAGTTCTATTTATCTATATTCTTTATTTCAGCTAATACTATTTCCATCTTTGAAAAACAATAGCTTTAAAGTTAATAATTAATTTATGTCACAACGGACCATAATAATTGAGATAAATAAGCACGCCGTATTTCAGTGGAATCAGTGTCTATCAACTCTGTGAACTAATGGATTAAAATAATGATCACTGTTCATTTAAGGTTAAAGATTATTGTCCTGGGCGCTTTGATAAATCGCAAATCCCTTCTGAAGCTCAACTGACCTTAATCGAGATAAAAGATTGTTCCGCCTACCGAATCACGTGACAGGGCGACAAGTTAACCTCCGACAAACATTTAGTATTTGGCGAAGAAATTTGTTTCAATTTCAGTGATAGGTTTATTACAAATAATTCTTATTATTGTTAAATATGTAAAATTACCAAGTTGCATAAATTATACTGCGGTAGACAATAGTTATAGTTGCTTTTTAATTAGTATAGTAACAACCAATATATTTTATTTTAGTAGATTATTAAAGCCAATTTTAAAGCGGCTTGAGAAGATATTCATATAAAAGGAAATTATACTGTTGTACATAAAACTTTTAAAGTTCAACTATGTTCATGAGATGAAATTTTTATTATTGATGTATGTTGATGTAAACATGCTAAATACATGCTTAATATATCGGAAGATGAATATTTGAAACCAATGTTTTTGTATTTCTTTATAATTAATACAATTGTCATCCCCAACGTCTCCTTCAGCGCAGTGACTGAAAGTAAAGAGTCAATCAAGTGTCTGAAAGATTGAGAGAATGATGTATATTATGGGGGAAAACCAACACTTTAATTTGAATGTTCCACCTTTAAAACGATGCAATCTAGGTCCAGTTCTTCCTATAGATGACCCCCCACACCACACACACACATACACACACACACAACAAAGCCCCATTTTAGGGGGTTCTCCGCCCATATTCTAGACACGTTCATTTTTACATGTTTCTCCGATTTGTATTTTCATCTTTTTTTCTTCGAATTATCCACGAGACATGCTGTTCTACATATTGTGCGCAAACAAACATGTGATAATTGCCATCAATTGTGTTCACGTTCAGCTGGTCGTAAGGGCGACCACAAGGCTTTATTCATAAAAGTCTCGTCTAGGTTTCGGGAAATGAATGAATCTAACTCCTCCATTTATACTATCTGGATATCGACTGTCAGAATCGTAAAGCTCTCATTCACACCTTTTCACTATTATCAATAAAAAAATTGACGAACTGTTACAAAATTTGTAAATATTTACGATAAGCAATTCATTATCACGACAATCAGATTGTCGGAGGAAAATGGCGAACGTAAACGATGCATGGTTGGTGGTGTGTTTAAATATACTCGCTGATTGGTTAATCGATTAGCGTTATTGACAAGTGGCGATAGGTCAATTGTCCAACACTCGCTTGGATACCGGTCGAATGTTTAACCACTGATGTATTACATTGTAAGCTTGATCAGTTAACATTATACACACATTATTATTCACGGAGGACAAATGAGAGCTACTTATAGTTAACCAATAAAATACGGAAAAAAGAAATAGTATTGTTCCCTATTCATATATCACGTTCACAAAGTTTTTAGATTTATATAGAAATACAGCAATAATCATCTTAGGGGCGAGGGATCTACGAAAGGATCCCCAGCAGGGAGGTGAATATTAATGATTTAATATCAGTGTCTCTCAAAAGGCCATACTAGACATGGCACACTTCGTTGCCCAAAGTTTTGACAGGCAACTTAGATCAACATTGGTGTAACATTTTGCTTTAATTCGTTTTGTTTGACAAGCCCGACGGACAACTCACATCGAATTCAGGAAGGACCCAATCTATAATTTGACGGGTCATGGCATAAAGATATCCCATTTTATCATCATTGTTCTGGTAGTAATTGTTAGAACATGTTAACAATATTCTTAAATAATTTCCTGCGTTGGGTAAAGGGACGACATCCCTACTGGTATTTATATATATATATAGTTAGCTTAATGTATGAAGGGTGGCAATTTAAAAAAAAATAATCGTAAGAAAATATGTTTATTATCAAATGTCTCTTTACCTATAAGAGAATGGCATATATTAGTATACAGTTTATGCAGGTCTTGAAAACGAGACTGCGTGCCAAAAGAGAAATTGAGTATTAACTACTTAAATAGATTTTATGTTTAAGGCAATCTAAATGTCAATAAAAATCAAGATAGTTTTGACAATTGATGTCACAAATACTATTAAACTTACCTTATTCAGAGTGTGTAAAACTACTTTCCATTTATAGGAATTAGTGATCAGCGTCAGTGACTTTTGATATATGGCTTAGATTTGAAATTTAATGTTTAATACTTTGGAGAAATAAATGTGTCTGTTCTCTATGATACCTAAAAAATGAAAACCAAATATATTATCGCTATGTGGTGGGTTTGATATTAATGTTCTTTGTCAGGTCTTAGGTTACAGTAAATTAGTTACCTATGAATTATTTTGTATGTCTATTTACACAATAAAGTTTTCCATTGTTCCATCTGATTTCTTTATTGTTTGTTTAAAGAATGTTTTTGCTGCCCCCCCCCCCCCGCCCCATTACAACAATACTTTCTAGGGTTTAAAATGGAATTCATGAAGCAACTATACACTTAGTTACAAGATGTACTTACATAGGACAGACTTGTATAAAGTCTAAGCAAGAATATTTAAAGTTGTTTAAATGTGGCAAGAGCCCTTGGGTTGTATCTCAGCCCTTGTCAGTGAAATCATACCCATGCAGGCATAAACTATACGAGAACCTTTAGTTTAAAAAAAATATGCAATTCTCTATCAGTATAGTCGACACATAGATGTACATGTATAGTGAGGGCTTACTGATACCTTAAAATGTAACCATGGTAACAACACTTCCATCATCTCTTAGTTCACCAAGCCCAACCAGGTTTACTGATCAAGCTGACAGGGCATCTCTTTTAGGCTGCAGCTGACTTTTCACTAGCAATCCATGTCACTGGCGTATATTTGCCCGAGCCCCACACGGCTTACTAATCAAGCTGATAAGGCGTTTCTTTTAGACTGCGGCTGACGTTTAGCTAGCTATCCTTGTCACTGGTGTATATTTGTCAGTACTATAAGGGGTGGAAACTACTGAAAAGCCATGATTTACACTAGATGGTTGGTTGGGGTTGGGGCTAAGATTTTTTCAAACATAAAATTTTGATCCATAATTTGCTTGCTTAATCAGTTCCTCTCTTCATGCCAAAATGTCCGATGTCTGGCAAACAAAACATACAAAAACCTCACATTTTTTGTATGCTTCTTGTTTGTGTGTTCGCATTTATGCGCATGTGTATTATAAAAAAATCTTTATTTCAACATTCAGCTCAATTTGCGGCTCCGCATTGCCCAATGCTACCTACAGGCAGAAAAAACTGCAAATTTCTTTCAGTTTCGTCGCCAGAAATGCTACCTGTTGAATGATATATTCAAATTTTTGTTTAAAATGGTGGTGCAGCTTTCTACACTATGCCTGCCCACTCTGCACAATCGCCGCTAAGTAAGCATCTCTGCTATCTGCCTATTTACCATCCAATTTTGGATATTATCCCTACACCCACCTGTTCGGTGGACACGTATGTATATTTAAAGTCTAACAAAATAGTTCCAAACACTTGGCACTTTACGGATTTTGTTGTGACGACTTGCTAAAGTCAATTTCATATATATCTTGATTGTAATTTGAACCAAATAAAATGCACAAAATCGTCAAATAATTGGAACACTTCCACTGTCAAATCTTCAGTTTCGGAAGTGTGTATTTTTTTCACGTTGTCAAGGTCTTTAATTTCAGAGTTCAGAAGCTCTTGCATGTAGTTCGCAAACCCATAATGTCTAAATAGAAGTGATAGGTTACGAAAAACAAAGGACTTATGAAGTTTGTATGCTTGACAGGAAAGATAACTGAAATTTATTTTAATTTTCAACTCCTCCAGAACTTCTTACCACACTGAGGTCGCCGTTAATCAGCTGTCATTTATTACCGTCACAAGGATAGCTGCCTAGTCATACAACCGACACTCACTTAAGAAGGCCATCTCAGAAATAAACATTGGTACACCTTAGCTCGTGTGTTTCACATACAGGTTGTCTCCAGCTAGCATGACACTTCCAATAGCCTGACTCAGAACGTATTGTATCTACTCCGACTCGAATATTTGGTATTGCTTCCGGTTGGTAACTCAAAAACTAAATAGTCATTTTCTTAATGTACTAAACAGTGCACAACAAAACAGATGCAAATAGCAACATAACGAAACCAAAAGCTATAACAAACATGCGGAGTCGGAGTAGGTACATTACAGTATATTCATTCAATCGATGCAGACGCACCTTTCACGGAGCCAACGAAGAAAGCATTACGTTTCTTACCACATCCATGACTCCCCTAGTAATGGAGTGCCTCCTCTGTCGGGTGGAAAATCTCTAAATTTTACTTATCTCCCACCTACATCAGGTAGACAAAGGAAATGCAGTATTCACCTGAGGTAATGAACATTAATATATACGGCAGCAAGATGGTGATACATGTATATTGGCAGAAAAGTACATAAGGCCATCATAATATGTCTGAGCATTGCAGGTCTAGCAGTTATGGAGAAATACAAGATTTACTGAACGCGTTAAAATACACCCGTTGTCACGATAGCTACGCGGTCGCGCAAACCGCTTGTTTAGAAGCTACACTCACTTCAAAAGAAAGCCGCTTCTGAAAGCTAGTACAACACTTCCAACAGCCCTATTCAGTCAGTGCGGACACACTGTTTACCTCGTCAACAATATCTGAGCTGTATTTTTGAAAAAATGAGGTCTTTGAATTGTATGAATGTTTGTATGAGCATCATAAATATTGGATTGGAAGTACGTTTGTGTGTGTGGGGAGGAGAGAGAGAGAGAGAGAGAGAGAGAGAGAGAGGGGGGGATTTTAAAGATTGAAATTACTTTAAGCTTTTATTAAAGGAAACCACGTGTTTGTTTAAAACAAAGGTAAGTCTGACTGTCGGCAATTGTATTGCATAAATGACAGAAATTTTTTACTATTTATCAATGACTATGGTTACAACCAGAAAGGCACTCTTGTGGAGTGCAATAACACATTGATTTGAGACTTCTTGCAGTTTAAACATAATGTTTAAAAGATTATGCAATTAAGAATCTTCACAGGAAATAAAAAAATTAATATTCTTGTGTATGAAATAACCTAATGTTGAAATTGTTGAGAAATATTTTCAAAACTCTTAACTACAATACACTTTTGAATTGCAAACTGCCTGAAGTTTGATATTAGGACTGACATGATGCATTGACCCATTGCGTTACCACAAGAATACTAAGTTGAAACATAACCTGTATTATAAAAAATAATCATATTTGTTGTCTGTTTTAATACGAAGGATTATTGGTTTTCATTTCCAATTAACAGTTACCAGTGCCATGTAATATTAAAGTTGAAATTTTGGATAATAAAGTTAGTTTTTAAACATGTGATTCCTAGTAATTGGTCTGAAAATTTGCTTCTTATCTTGTAGCAAAGAACTTTTGCAATTCGACTGTAAAAACTTGATCAAATATGAAAAGGAAATACTCTGGACCGTTATGAGTAATTGAATGAAACTTTACGTAAATGATAATACATATAATAAAGGTCCCAATCCTACAAAATTCTCATCCAGTGAAGACTTATGTAAGAGTTATATTCTCGGAAACTTGTTGAAAAAGCAATCAATATCCCACTGCTTCAGACTGAGGCCTATGCTGGATTCTTCCATTTGTCTGTTCATCCAATGCACTAACCTTCTTCCGAGATTTATTTAGCACATTGTGAAAGGGAATATCAATTTGGTTGTGTTTGCAACGACTTCGTGTAGACACCAAGTTGTTTTTTTACAAAAGGGTATCCAGAACATCCTGATTTTCTGCTACAACTCTGTTTTTGATCTTTCATATTTTCGTCAAAGATGTCTTAGTGATGCATAATGATAAACGAGTTGAAATGAAGTGTACATGCTAAGCATAGATATGGCAAACTATCCACGTTCCCCATTCCACCAACGTGCCAAATTTTAATTCACAAAATTACGAGTAAATATAAGTTTGTCATTGCCCATCAACAATAATAATAATCATCATTTCGTATTGTAGGTCACCAGCCCCAAAAATACATACAATTTAATATACGGTACATCGTTTTATGGTAGACATAAGTACATGGTATAGCATTATTATTTACATGCACTTTCGGCTCTGTAATTCATGACTATTCATTCACGATGGTATTCCTAAATAGGATCGAAGCATGGAGTTGGTTCTTATAGCTGTCTTGTTTAATACATACCTCGTTACCTGTCAAGAAATGGTTACATAGTAATTTCTCTACTTTTCAATGGTTTACAAATAAACTTAGCTAAATTTGACATTAACAAATTCTTATTATGAGTAGAATTTTTGGACATTTGGATTTCTGTAAATATTCAAGGGTATAAACTTTCTTCTTAGTTTAGCATAAATAGGACATGTCACAATAAAGTGATACTCGTTTTCTACATCTCCGTTACATATCAGACATATTCTATCTTCCTATCGAATATATTCATACCATCCTGTATTTACTCTAATTTGTAAATTTCCTGCTTTTAACCAACAAGTTTTTTTAAACGCATTCTCCCTAATTCATGATACTCAAAAGCATGTGGTGTGTTTGTAGACAGACCCATTATAAATTTGCAAAACTCAATGTACACCTTTTCTATATCAGGTGCTTCATGGAAGCCCCATATGTCGGATCCATAGTTTAAAATAGGTAAAACGTTTGTGTCAAATATGTGAAGCAGGGTATGTACAGGTAATTTGGCAAGTTTAGATAAATTACTTTTCAGTGTATGTATAGCTTTTGCTGTTTGACAGGCCAGAGTTTTCTGGTACATGTACCAAGACTATTTTTAAAAGAATATGCAGCCCAAATATTTATACTAAGTTTCAGTAGCAATTTCAGTTGGACCATAATACCATTTCTCTTAGCTATGTAGATAACCTCTCCTACGAAATACAACAATTCGTGTTTTTTCAAGGCTGACCGATAGTTTCCATCGGGAGTAATACCTTCTCAATATTTGTTAACATTTTCTGGAGCTGAAACACTGTATCTGAGACTAGTATCAAATCATCGGCATATAACAATATGAACACTTCTATTGTTTTCAGTGATATACCCTTAGACTCCTCTGCCATAGCACTCTGAAGATCATTTAGAAACATGGCAAAAAGTAATGGAGAAAAAACAGATTCTTGCCGTTTTCCAGCTGGACAATCAAAAACATTACACAGACCATTATTAGACTTAACACAATCATTCAGATCTTTATAGATTGCTTTAATCATTCGTAACATTTTGGTACTTATATTATAATTCAAACGTTTATGGTATAAAATATTTCTTTCTACTTGGTCAATAGCCTTTTCAAAATCCACGAAAACGGCATAAAATCTCTCTAGTGCTTTCCTCAGATATTTGCTTATTAATGTGTATAGTATCCCATCAATGGACAGCTTCAAGACTATAATAATAATAATAATAATAATAATAATAATAATAATAATACTAATAATAATAATAATAAGTTTCCATGATGACTTTGATTGATAAAGATGCTCTTTGCCGTACCTTTAAAAATGTTATGTTAGGCTCTCAAAAGTACTTGTGAAAGAATAAAATTGGACCATAGTAAATGCATACTTATCTACTTTCTTGTTAGATACATAAATATATAGCTTGCTAGATAGATATATAGATAAATAAATAGACATATAGATATAAACTTTACCTGCCTACCTACCTACATGCATACCTATATACATACATGCATATTAGTCCTATACCTACAGACATACGAACATACATGCTTTATGTATGTAGATGGGATGATTGGTGGATAGACGGATACGATGATATCGCTAATATGGTCATGGTTTAGAGAGTTTCAAATAAAAATACAAGTAATTACATTTGTTAAATTTTTTTACGGCATAAACTGGTTAATTTGCAAAGTCTACAATACATACTATTTACTTCGGTCTGTTTTCTGGTTCATTCTATTCATGTAAGGATCCTGTTCAGCCTTAACAATTAACAACTCTAGTTCAAACATAGGGCTTTTCTATTGAAATAACAACCCCAGTAAGGAATGTCGTGCATAAAGGCTCTGATTACACTTCATTGGCGTCTTTTATGCAACAATAATTGAGGATTTAGCCTTGAGATCAATGCTTCATGGTAGCAAAGGGAATAAGGACTACACCCCAGTAAGGAATGTCATGCCTAAAGACTCAGAATTACACTTCATTGGCGTCTTTTATGCAACAATAATTGAGGCTTTAGCCTTGAGATCAATGTTTCATGGTAGCAAGGGGA